>CM068716.1:17434079-18736579 GCA_035079005.1 Fraxinus americana
AAATTAAATTAATGAAAACAATCAAAAGACTAACCTTGGTCCAAGTTAATATCCACCGTCGGAACTTTACAATTGATCATCGATACAAGTATAAATCAACCCATATTTTGAATACTCACCGTTGGAATGAATTTCTATTTCTCTTTAATAATTAAACATAAAAATCATAGAAATAAGCGCAGAAGAATATTCAATACTAAAAAACATGAATTAAACTAAGAAAAACCATTTAGATCTCACAATATGCGGTTCTGAGGCTTCAATCTCCTTCGACTAAGGGTAAACGTTTAGTTACAATCCATGAATCTATGAGAAAAATAATGAAGAATGAAGTTTGGAGGCGTTCTGTACGTTCTTCTCTTATTCTAGGATTTTAAAATATGTATTTATAGTTGTTTTAATAAGTTGTTGACTTAAATTCGGAAATCAGAATTTTCGTGTCCGGGATGAACTATGCGACTGCATGGTAATAAATCATGCGGTCGCATAGAACATTGAAAATGGACTCTGAAATTCGTTGAAACACAAATTGCGACCACATGGAATTTAAGCTATGCGGCCGCATGGCTTTGAACAATTTCCTCTTTCTCTCTCGATATCCAATTGAGGCGATCCAAGATGTGCTGGAAAGCTAACTCAAAGGGCTACAACTTGGCTTCAGATATCATTTCCAATTCGATCATTTGCTATGTAAAAATGGGTCTCAATATGAGACTGAAAACCGGTGCATAATTTTTTCGATTGAAAATTGATGTGTGATCATATTTTGACGATATTTCATCCTTTTGATGACTTCTTTCGTC
The DNA here is from genome assembly GCA_035079005.1 of Fraxinus americana. NCBI lineage: Eukaryota > Viridiplantae > Streptophyta > Magnoliopsida > Lamiales > Oleaceae > Fraxinus > Fraxinus americana. The sequence continues at coordinate 17,434,883 of CM068716.1, forward strand.
CAATTTAATCCTAACACTCTCAAATCTTCATCGTGAGGCTCTACATAATTTTTGAGTCTTTGCATTTCAGTCTCCAAACTTCGTTTTCTTTCATTTTGGTCCTTATTCGCTTATTTCTTCTAAATTACACCTTATTCATAGAATTGCCACCTAAATCAAAATATGAACGTAATGAATACATTTTAGGATTGATTAATCATACGAGCACATAAAATAAAGAGTGAAAAATATGCGTTTTGCATTCCTATCACTCTTTGTTGAGGTGATGCGTTGGCTTGAGGTGATGCATTGGCTTGGAGTATAATATCCTTTATTAGTTGATTGTACATTTTGAACACAACACAATAGTCCTCCAAGTCCATGCATAGATATTTATAGAATGCATGGAATTCGAATTTTAGGGATGACTTAAGGTACCTTGTGGCAGCTGTGCAAATGATGTTGATGCAAGGTCCTTGTTTAAAGACAAGGGTATGAAGGATAAAAGCATTGAGACAAGCTGTTAGGGGATCAGGTGGATGTCTAGAATACTGAAGCGAACCCATAGGAGGTGGTGGTAGAGGGGGCTTCGATAATCATAGATCATGTTGTCATAGCCGACCATAAGGCTTAAATTTCAATTTATTTTGTATGCTTTAGCCTCCTTTTGTAAACAACTTCTTTACTTTATGCATGTTAACTAGTAGCATACATTTTCTTAATTAATAGCTGACCTAAAAAATAAACCTCAATTGTGATTAATAATGTAGATACCTAATGTGTTTTAAGGTGGGTCCCCTCTAAAGGTTGCTTCACACCTTTTTCGTCGAGGTATTATTAAGATTTCCTTACATGGGGGTGATGCATCCATGACAAATGTTTCTCCCAAGTAGATGGTTCAGCGATGGGAAGCATGCTTCGTGGATATTGGAGGCAGGACTTCTTGGTTAAGGTATCTCTCACTTCTCATTTCAACGTAGATATCCTTGCATGGGAGTGGTGCATCCATGACTAAGACTTCTCCCAAGTGGAGGTTCACCCTTGAAAGACATCAACTTCAAAGGAATTTGTAATGACCTATGTGGGAGTGTCAAACACTCCTCCGTTTGAAGTGGACATCTTCCATGAGGTTAATGTGAAGGGCTTCCTCTATAGAGTAATCATCTTCAAAGAATTTTGAGATAACCCCTGTGGGGGTGTCACGCACTTCTTCGATTGAATTTGACATCCTTGTATGAGTCTAACGCGCCTTTGTGAATGGCTTCCTCCATGGTAGATGGTTTATCCATGGGGACATTAAGAAATTTGAGGGGAATCCTGTGGGTTATTACACACCTCTCCGTTTGAAGTGAACATACTTACATGAGGTTGACAAGCCTCTATGAAAGGCCTCATCCATGGTAGATGGTTCATCTATGGGGGCATAGGATTTGAGGTGACCCCTATGGGGGTGTAACGCATCTCTCCGTTTGAATTAGACATCTTTGCATGAGGCTCATGCACTTATGTGAAGGGCTTTCTCCATGGTGGATGGTCCATCCATGGGGTATCATCTTCAAAGAAATTTGAGGTAACCCCTGTGAGGGTGTCATACACCTTTTCGTTTGAAGTGAACATCCTTACGTGAGGCTGACGCGCTTCTGTGAAGGTCTTTCTTCATGCTGAATGGTTTACCCATGGGAGTACCATCTTTAAAGGATTTTGAGGTGACCCTTGTTGGGGGTGTCACATACCTCTTCATTTGAAGCAGACATTCTTGCATGAGGCTGACGCGTCTCTATGAAGGGCTTCCTCTAAGGTGAATGGTTCATCTATGGAGACATCATCTTTAAAGGATTTGAAGTGACCCCTGTAGGGGTATCACACACCTCTCCATTTGAAGCAGACATCCTTAGATGAGGTAACTTGCCTTCGTGATGGGCTTCTTACATTATGGATGGTTCATCCACTAGGGCATCATTCAGAGGACTTTGAGATGACCTCTGTGGGTGTGTCACTCACCTCTCTATTTGAAGTGTACATCTTTGGACAAGGCTAATGTGCCTCCGTAAAAGGGCTTCTTCCATGGTGGATAGTTCATCCATGGAAGGGGATAATAAGGTCTTGCATAGCCGATGTGCTTAGGCAAGGATGAGGCCTTTGCATGGTGGAGGTGCCTAGGCAAGGATGGAGCCTCTGTATGGTCGGGGTGCATAGTCAAAGGATGAGGCCTTGTATGGTCGAGGTGCCCAGACAAAGATGATGCCTTGCTAAGGCGCCTAAGCAAGCCGAGGTACATAGGCAAGGATGAGACCTTTTGCATGGCCGAGGTGCATACACAAAGATGAGGCCTTTTGCATGGCGAAAGTGCATATGCAATGATGAGGTTTTGTATAGTCGAGGTGTCTAGGGGAGGATGGGACCTTTGCATGGCCGAAATGCTTAGGAAGGATGGGGCCTTTGCATGGCTGAGTTTCCTAGGCAATGGAGGCCTTGCATAGCCAAGGTTCCTGGGTAAGGATGAAGCCTTTATATGTTCAAGGTGCCTAGACGAAGGATGAGGCATTTGTATCGTTGAAGTGAGGCCTCTTCATTCCTCAAATATTGATCCCTTCTTTAGGGATCCTCCCCTCATGGCCTCTTATTTAGAAGCATCTCCTTTTTTAGAGGCTGCATAGGCAAGGATGAGGCCTTGCATGGTCGAAGTGCCTAGAAAATGATGTTTCCTTTGTATAATCGAGGCGCTTAAGCAAGTCGAGGTGAATAAGCAAGAATGATGCTTTTTGCATAGCTTAGGTACATAGGCAAAGATGAGGCCTTTTGCATGGTAAATGTACATATGCAATGATGAGGCTTTGCATAGCTGAGGTGCCTAAGGAAAGATAGGGCCTTTGCATGGCCAAGGTGCCTAGGGAAGGCTAAAGTGAGACCTCATCATTCTTCATATATTGATCATTTCTTCATGGCCTTTTCTTCAAAGGCCTTCCCTTTTTTAGAAGGTGCATAAGCAAGGAGAGACCTTTTGCATGGCGAAGTGCATAAGCAAGGATGAGGCCCTTGCATGTTCAAGGTGCATATGCAATGATGAGGCCTTACGTAGCTGAGGTGCCTAGGAAAGGATGGGGCCTTTGCATGGTTGAGGTGCCTAGGCAGTGATTAGGCCTTGCATAGCCAGAGGCGGCCCTGAGGGCGCACGAGTTGAGCGACCGGACAGGGCCTCAAAAATTGTAGGGGCACCAAAAATAAATTTGTTATAGTTACATATTTATTTATAATTAAATATTTAAAATATATATTAATTTTAAAATATAAAATTTTTATTATTATGCATAAGATATTAAAATGAAGAGTATTGTGACTAACTAATTATAATTTTCTAATTTTATTGAATATAATTTTTTTAAATAGTATTCCTACCTTAAATATAATATTCTTAAATGATATTCTTAAATATAATAGTATTTTTAATATAATATTCTTAACTAATGTGAGGAAAAGGGGAAAGTGGATCCAGCTGGCCAGAAAAAGGAAAAATAGAGCGAAGGCCACTAAAGAAGGAAACGAACCGTCTTTTTGGAGAAAAGCGTCTTCAGATTTGGGAATTCTCTATTTTCCTTACGCGGTGATTGACGATTCATTTTTTTAATTAAACCCTCATTGAAAATCTGAATTACCCGTTATTTTTCTCTATTATTTTCCATATGCAGCATTGCCATGGTACCAAGGCAAGGATGAATCCTTTGTATGGTCGGGATGTATATGCAGTGATGGGGCCTTTGCATGGCTGAGGTGCCTAAGGAAGAATGTAGCTTTTTGCATGGCTGAGGTGCCTTGGTAATAATGAAGCCTTGCATAGCGAAGCTGCCTTGGCAAAGATGACCGTTGTGTAATACCCTGAACTTTATATCACATTTGGCCAATATGATTCTTGCATTTCATGGTATTTATAATGTCATTTGCATCAATTTTCTTAAATGTTTTCTCTTAAAATGACGCATTTGATTATTGAGGTTTTAAGAACTTGGTATAGTGTTAGCCCTTTACTCCTTGACCTAGGTGGTGAATTTTATGTTGAGCTATGGTAGAGAAAAAAATTAATCTCGAAACAATGAGAATATTGAAAAGATCGGAATTAGTATTGACAAAGTTGCAAGTTCTCCATTCGATTGATCAAAGTAACCTTAAATCCTAGATAGGTAATTTCCACATTTGGGACATGAGGCGTGAAATAACATGATCACAATGCGATAAGATAAGGTTTATATGACGTTATAAACATTGAGGTGCAAATCGTGGAAATCGGTCGAGAATTGGGTGTCAATCGGGTAGGTAATGAATGAACGGTTAAAGAATTAGCTTTATAAAATATTTTGGGATCTTAGGGCAAGTAAAATGGATTGCAAACACATTAAAATAATTTATACCTACAATGATAGGTACAAAATCATATTTTAACCCCAATAGACCACCTCATGCTTAGTACATCTCCTACCTATTGATTTATCCTTGTAATGGTAAATTCCTTCACCCTTAAGCATTATCCATGTCTTTAAGACTTCAAATATGTAATATTATCCCTAAATTTCATAGAAATCGTCCAAGGATTGGTACAAAATCAAAATTTAACTAGAAATCAAATTCCTTCAATCTTAAGGCCTCCATCACGCCTTCTAAAGCCTTAGCACCATATATATATATATATATATATATATATATATATATATATATATATATATATATATATATATATATATATATATCTTATCTCATTAGTCATATAAGGATCGAAATATGAGAAAGGAAAAGTCACATATGGCTACATGAAGCCACATCGTGCTTGGACACCCTATGCTTAGAGATAATTGTCCTTTAGTCACCAATTTCTTCATCCTTAAGTGTCAAGTACGACCCTAATCCTTAAGACTCATTATATAGCCCCTAAATAGGACACTTAACTCCAAAATTTTCCTCAAGTTATCCCCAAGTGAAAGAGAAAACAAAAGAGCTAACGAAAAATAGAAAACAGAAAGTTGGGAATTGGGAGTTCTGGGCAGCTGAATTAGTACACTGTTTTGAGGTACGTCTTTATTGTTTTTGAGAGTTTTATAGCCTCTTGAATCTCTGGACTTTATTAAGACTGTGTCGGGAATGTTTTGATGATTTATGATGGTAAAAATAGGGGCAATTAATTAGAAAAACTTAAAAGAAAATAACCTGGACAGAGATATGGATTGCTAGACTTGAATGGTTTAACCTTTGATTTTAAGTAATTCCTTAGGTATAACTTATATTTATCAATATGAATGTTTTTATATAAGAGTTAGAAGTATAGAAATGATTTTTAATAGGTCATAATCCAATTTTTGAAAGTCTAGTTCAAGTGAAACTCAAAACAGCCATGAAATTTTTTTGATTTGGTGTCTGTAAAAAGGAATGCATTCGAAGCTATAAATCCTTCATTTGTGACAAATTTATGGCATGATTACCTTTACATACGTGTTATTGAAGTGTGGTAAGAATTTGGAAATTATTGTATATAGTTAAGGGTGTGAAAAAGGATTGGAAAAATACTTGGACAGCGACGGAAACCTGAAAACAGATTCTGTCAATTTGTGTATTTAACTTAGATTCAACCTTTACATGTCAATTAATTATCTCTTAGGCATGAAATATACATTTTAAGGAGTGATAGGTTGTTAACAACAATTGAATTTTCTTAACGTTCATAATTGGACTAGAGAAATAGTGTGATTTATGGGATTAGTTTGCAATGCAATCGGTAACTTGAATTGTTAATACATCTAAATTATTTTGGCATGAATGGATGTAGCACAGGATTGTGTATGTGTTAAGATTATCAAATTGAGGATTGTGTTTAATATTAGATGGTAATATAGGTGATTCTCCGACTTTAAGTGAAAAAGAGAATTGATTTACACCCCATAGAAACGTGCACATACACAAGGGTAAAAATGTAAATGGATTTATTTGCAACTATGATGCAAGAATATTGTGTTTGTTATATAGTAGTGTTGGAATATTTACATAACCCTGATAAGGAGCTCCTTGTGTATCATTTGATGGTTATGATCATTGAGTATGTTACTTATGAGCGTTTTCATGTGCATGTACGACATACGTCCAGGATTGAAAATCTAGCATGCACAACATGATTGTAAAATTTAGCCTTCCTTATAAAATATTTTATTGACCACTACTAGGGCACCGAGGCACGTAAGGCATACTTATGTGATATGTTTTGGCACCGCGAGCGATACTTTCAGGTTGATTGCAAATGTGGATAGGGGATGGGCCTTTGGTGATCACAAAAGTGTAGACCACTCGACTGCGCCTTTGTGATACTTTGATTATTGGCACTGTCGAATGGGATACTTCTTGGGTGATCATATGGATAGTTAGGGGATGGGCCTTTAGTGGTCACAAGAGGATGGTCTACTTGTCGGTGTCAATGTCAGATTGGCCATTTGATTATTAATATTGATATTGTGCAGAGCTCTATCCGGTGTATGGTAAGTGGGTCAAATACCCTATGAAAGATTTCAAATGAAATTATTTCGAGTCGACTTTGACGAAGATTTGAGCATGATACATCTTTAGTATGATGTTTAAAGCAAATGGCATGGTGTCATTTACTGTTATCACTCATACTCATGACCTACATGATTTTTGCTTACTGAGCATTGGCTTATGTAGTTTTTGCATTGTAGGTGAGTGTGGAACTTCCTAGGAGATATGGCTGGTTGTGGAGCTCTTACGGGATTTCGAAATATGATGTACATGGATGACGACCTATAGGGTTATTTTGTGGACTCCAGTTGTATTATATTTTAGGGATCATGTATGACTTTTGAAATGACATGTAAATACTTTTACAACCTCGGGATAAATATGTTGAATTATGGTTTTATGATATTTGGTTTCAGATATACTTTTGGAGTTGCCTTCATTTTATTAACAAAAAAAAAATGTGTGGGTGAATTTGGATGTCTAGGTCAAGTCATCAATTGTATTCCTACACTAGTTAGTATATTATTATCTATATGAATGGGGTGTGTCAGACTTTGTATGGTTGAGGAGCCTAGGTAAAGAAAAAGCCTTTGCATGGCCAAAGTGAGGCCTCCTCATTCCTCAAATATTGGTCCATTCTTCAAGGATCCTTCTTTCATGGTCTCTTATTCATTTGCCTCTCATTTTTCAGAGGGTATGTAGACAAGGATGAGGCTTTTGCATGGTGAAGTACATAGGCAAGGATGAGGCTTTCGCATGGCCTAAGTACATATTCAATGATGAGGCCTTTACATGGCCGAGATCCATATTTAATGATAAGGCCTTGCATCTCTGAGGTGCTTAGGGAAGGATAGGACCTTTGCATGGCTAAAGTACCTAGGCCACGATGAGGCCTTGCATAGCCAATGTGTCTAGGCAAGGATGAGGCCTTGCATAGCCAAGGTGTCTAGGCAAGGATGAAGCTTTTATATGGTCGAGGTGTCTAGTCAAGGATGGAGCCTTTGCATGGTCGAAGTGAGGCCCCCTTATTCCTCAAATATTGATCCCTTCTTTAGGGATCCTTCTTTCATGGCCTCTTCTTCAGAGGCCTCCCCTTTTTCAGAGGGTGCATAGATAAGGATGAGGCTTTTTACATGGCAAAGTACATAGGTAAGGATGAGGCTTTTGCATGGCCTAGGTGCATATGTAATGATGAGGCCTTTGTATGGCCGAGATGCATATTCAATGATGAGGCCTTTGTATGGCCGAGATGCATATTCAATGATGAGGCCTTTTTATGGCCGATATGCATATTCAATGATGAGGCCTTGCATCTTCGAGGTGCATAGGGAAGGATGGGGCATTTGCATGGATGAAGTGCCTAGGCAACGAATAGACCTTGCATACCCAAGATGCCTAGGTAAGGATTAAGCTTTTATATGGTTGAGGTGTCCAGGTAAGGATGAGGCCTTTGCGTGGTCGAAGTGAGGCCTCCTCATTCCTCAAATATTGATCCCTTCTTCAGGGATCCTTCTTTCATGGCCTCTTTTTCAGAGGCCTCTCCTTTTTCAAAGGGTGCATAGACAATGATTAGTCTTTTTGCATGGTGAAGTGCATAGGTAAGGATGAGACCTTTGCATGGGAGGTGCATATGTAATTATGAGGCCTTGCATGGTTGAGGTGCCTAAGCAAGCTGAGGTGAATAGGCAAAGATGAGGCCTTTTGCATGGCCGAGGTGTATAGGCAAAGATGAGGCATTTTGCATGGCAAATGTGCATAAGCAATGATGAGGCCTTGTATAGTTGAAGTGCCTAGGCGAGGATGAGGCCTTTGCATAGTCGAGGTGAGGCCTCCTTATTCTTCAAATATTAATCCCATCTTCAGGGATACTCCCTTCATGACCTCTTCTTCAAAGGCCTCCCCGTTTATAGAGGTGGTGAATGCACTCGTGCATAGGCGAGATGAGGCCTCTACACTTGACAAAATTATAATTTTAAGGGTGGAGTCTTATGCTTCTTGGGATGAATTTTCTTAGTTTATCAAATATGACCCCTTCTTCAGGGGATATTTATTTCATGGCCGTTTTTACGTAGGCCTTTCCTTTTCACCTTTTCATTGTTTCTTCCATTCATGACATCTTCTTCAAAGGCCTCTCCATCATCTTTCTTGGATGTACATTCTGACTTCTAGAGCTCATGGTGGGTAGACATCTCTTTTCTTCAAAGAGGTAGTCTTTTGAGCAGATTTTCACCTCAAAATACTCCATTTTCAAGAAATCTGATGCACGAACATCCGACTCAGATGACACTGAGCTGTCGACAGCACGTTAATTGTGCTAAGATATCACTACCTGGCAGATCAATGCAAATATGGCAAGTGAACATAATATTTTCCTAATTAGGCGACATTTGGACGAGTTTTGGTAATTTGGCCATAACTTTGGTTACGGTTATCGGAATTGCGCTCATGACCTCAATTTGGAAAGCTCTTTTTGGTGTGAATCGTTTTTGAGAGCAAAATCCGATGTTTTCCCTTTCAAATTCCAATATTAAGTTATTTTTTACTTTTTTTTAGTAATATTTCATTTGCATTTTTAAGATAAATTATGAACCCGAATTGAGCTGAATTTTTTGGATTTTTTTTTATTACGTACTATCTTTTGGTATGAATATTGAGATTTTGCTATTTTTGGTAAAATTTCGATAATTTTGATTTCTTTAGCTATATAAGCCGGCCTGTGGGTTATTTTCGGATGATAAAATTAAATAATAAAGATTTCTCTTTTCTTGGACGTTTTCTCTTACTTTTCTCTTGTGCTCTTCTCTATTCTTTATTTCTAACTACCTGCCTGCAGAATAATCTCTATTCTGCCCGGTGTCAATATCAGTATATCACTAAAAAAAATTACTGATTTTGAAACAAAAAAATGTTGTCGCAAAAATTGAGATTTTGTTGCAAAAGTAATTTAGCGACGAAGATACGTTTGTTGCGGGTATTGTCGCACTATATGAGTCACGAAATGTGTTCTAAGACGACTTTCAACCATTCATCACATTAAAAAAATTAAAATACTATTTGTTTGACGCAGAATATTCGAAATGGCAACACAATAATTATAACTATAATGTCGTCACAATATATGTATGTCGCGGAAATTTTAAAGGGCGACATGCTACGAATATTCCAACAATTTTTTTACGAGAAATATGTTTGTTGGGAATGTTGAGTCACAGAATGCATTTTGTGACAACTTTCAGCTATTCATCGCATTAATAAATCGCAACACTATTTATTTAACACAAAAAATATGAAATAGCAACATGATATTTATAGCCATAATGTCATCGTAATGAATATATTTATTATGTCATATATTTTATTTTACAACAAACAAAATTATTACGCAAAATTTATTAAGCGATACAAAAAGTTTGTCCCCTCGACAATGTACAATTGTTGCCTAATTAATTTTATCTTTATTTATGTATGTTGTACATTCTATTTTAAAAATATAAAAGCGTTACAAATATTATTTTGTGACAATGAATATTCATTGCATGATACTTAAAAAATAATAATATTCAATTTCTTACATCGCAACAAAGTTGCTATTGTGGTACACATTTATTTAAAAATGTAACTCCATTAAAAAAAAAAACAGTCATGACTATAAAAGGAATGCTTCAATGTACAATAGTTCAAATATAAATAATTACAAAATACATAAAAAAAATTCATATTATTGTTAACCAAATAGATAGTTACCTCCAAAACTAAAACAAATACAAATACAAATACAAAAAAAGTACAATGCTAATAATTTCAAGGTCAAACTATTTAAGATGATTCGCCAAACTTGAAAAGTAGAAAATAGAACTATAAATATGTAAGAAATAACAAAAAACTCACGGGACACCCAAATAACATTCTCGACTCTAGGATATGCTTCCAACTCACCATCAATTTGTTCTTTGATTAAATAAGCATTCCTGTAAGGAAAAGTCCCACAATTTTAGTCACAAGCGAACATTTTTTGTTTTTTTTTATAACAGTGGATGTTCGGGCCAGCTTGCGCGCACCTCAACTAATCTCACGGGGCTATGAAGTTTACGGCCGGATACTCAACTCAGTGGCCCTGTGGGGACTCTAACTGGTGACCATTGGGAAGCAAATCCAAGACCCGACCAATTGAGCAACCTCTCAAGGTTAGTCACAAGCGAACATATGAAAAGTAGTTAAAGTTAGCTATAAGAACAATATATCAATTACAAAGAAAGCCTTTGCCTACAGACACCCTAAAACTACAAGGCCAATTAGCCACTACTCAAATAATCTAAAAAGAAAGAAAAGACACCCCAGCTCCACTTAGCATTTAGCCGATCATTCAAATAAACATTAAACCCCAGTTACTGCAGCGAGACCATACAAAGCATTAGGGAACACACTATGAGTAAATATAACTGCTTTGTCAATGGAGACATATGCAAGTGTATTACATTTCTGCACATCGAAATCAATACATCATAAGTATTTGCATGATATTCCCACAATGATAATTAGAATTTGCAATATTAACAAGCCACATTACTCAGCATAGATATTAGCAAAAGAATAGAAATACAAGTAAAGCACATAGTTTTAAATATGTATTAGCTAAACCAGGTTTATTCATGTAATGAGCACATCCTTTGTTAAGTGACATTAATTTCCGTTTCTAGAAAATCAAACTTTACCCAATGTACAAGATAACCAAATTGTCAATTTGAAGTTATTCTTACATCACGAGAAATTTTTTGTAATTGAGTTCATAATACCTACTACACACTAGAGAATTTGAACATGAAGAAACCTACTAGGTAAGACCTACTATGTAAGAGAATTCAGATTTTGATTTGGACCAACTCCTATCCATCATGTATATCACTGTATTAACATAGATCATACAAAAGATAATATGTCGTTAGTAATTTTTACTGAAAATAACAAAAAATGTTGACCAAAAAAAAAGCTACTAGAATTAGTAGGACTGATAACTCGTGGACAGTAGAATTCAATCTTGTTCCAGTAAGACTATATACAGTCAATGAAATAAATACTTGCAAAGTTCAAATTGGCTCCCATCTGAGATGAACACCTTCTACAAACTATGTATTCTATTAATTACTTCACTCTTGGGGTATCTAGGATGTACTGGAACAGTTGTTGCTTCACAACAATAAACTAAATGGTACTCTGCCTCAATCTCTTATGAATTTAAAAGTCCACCTCCTTGAAGGTGAACTTCTATGAGAACAAGTCTAAAATAGACCAACTTCTATGTGAATTCAATGAAGATCACTTCTAAACAATTGGGAAGACAGATAAAATTTCCATATGCAAGCTACCTTTTGAATTTGTCAACATCACTTCATTGAGAGTATTATATAGAAGTGATATTAAGGAAAACTAAGTAATTTAAGCCTAATTTCACTCCCCTAAACATCAACATATAAAAAAAAATTAAAATAACTTTGTCTAAATAATTTTCAAACAACTGATGGAATTTAATATATATAATTTCTTCCAATCACAGAAATGCAATAAATTGATTGAACTGAATGCTAAGGATACCATAGCATCCAAACTAGAATGTGAATTGGCTGGAAAATCGACATGGTTGATACCAATAAAGAAATTCAGCATATAGTGATATTTTCAAAATTCATTTGTGTCAGGTTGAACTGACTAAATCACGCCACCAAAGTCAGAAATCGACACAATACACATTATGTGATATAAGAAACTATAGATAAGAATAGGTCATAATAAAATACTGAGATATATAAAACCAATTTGGAAAGCACAGTGCAATGAACTTGGCCACTTTAAATGGAGAGATTTTGGGTGATATAATGGTATTACCATCTCTATCCTACTTATCCCTTTCTAATAATAGCCTAAACAATGTCAACAGTTCAATGCGCATGCTAACAGGGTTCATGAACCTCAGCATTTTAGTGCTGTCAAAAAACATTTACAATGAACCACTGCTTGGAGATGAAAATTTGATAAGAGCTGGCCAGTTCCAAAATCTTCAAAGCTTAATCCTATTAGTTGCCCATTTATTCAAACATTATCTCCAATAAACCCAGAACCTCGAAATGTTTGTGTGAAATTCAGTATTTGAGTATATATTTATCCTTCAATTTCCAAACAAAAATACAAATCTCGGTAATAAAATGCTCAATATTGCTAAAATTGCACAAATATACAAAAAAAAAAATCTATGCACCAGTTTCAATGAATTTGGGTCCTCAAAATCAGATGACCTTCAATGTGACTGCAATTCGAAACATCACAACGAAGAAGAAATCCAAAAACAAAGGAGGTGAAAAAGCTTAGGATTTGCTTCGCATCGCTCGAGAATAAGGAAAAACGAAGGATAGGCAGGTATTGATAGATTGCCTTCGATATAGAAAAACTGAAATTGGTTCTTCAGATGCCAAATTCACGAGAGAGAAGCGAAAACTACAGCTTTAATTAGAGAGATATGAGATTGCAACAGATAGGGTTTTGGTGGGAGACTAATTCTATTGAAATCGGGATTTTAAAATTCGGGGAGAAGAGATTTGTTTCAAACGTGATTGTGATATTGTGGGAAATTGAATTTTGGAACAGATTGAAGAAAAGAAATTAAAAGGACAAATGACCAACAATATTCTCAATGACCAACAATATGCCCCTGTATTATCATCATTATTTTTCTCATTCAAAATTTTTCTATTCATTTTCAACTACATATTAAAAGAAATTAAAATGAAATAAATTTACATAATTTCCCCTAAATTTACATATTATTGACAATGAAAATTATGTTTACAGTTATTTACCTTAGTTTTAAATTTTATAAAATTAAAACATTTTTTTTGGAATAATGCTACTTGCAGTCGCCCGCTGTAGCAATCGTCCTATGTGGCATACACATATTAAGTGTGTATTTAATGCATTAAATGTGGTAAAAAAATTACCACATTAATTTATCAAATAGCTACATGCCATGTGTGTGCCACATAGGGCGACTACAAGTAGCATTACTCTTTTTTTTGCTACATAGTCATTCTCAATGACCAACAATATGCCCTTATTTGATTCACATTATTTTTCTCATTCTCATTTTTCTACTCATTTTCAACCATATATTTTTCAATAAAATAATATTTTCCATCACATCAATAACTGTTGACACACGAAACAGGCAGCCCAAATCAAATGGCCCAAGAGAGGAAATGGATCCAAAGAAGAAGCCCAGATAGAGAAATCAAGATAAAAAGTCCAATCAAAAGTGTCATTAAAATATGCGGAAGGCCCAAAAAGACAAAGTTACGACGTCGCCCAAGTTGGCAGGACGCCCAGATATTGGGTGAAGGAAACACCCTACAATCGCCCAGAGCAGAAGATCGATTGTTGCCCAAGAATGCTGAGTCGCCCAAAGTCCAAGAGATGACCAAAGATTGTTGCCATCCAGAATCACGATCTAAGACGGTTTGAGCACATCATAATTACGCCCCACGATTTGAGAAAGTTGATGGCAGGCAGTTATGAAGAGAGCGTAATGATAGAAGTTGCACACGGTAGTTTTTAGCCAGCCGACCATGATGAAAGAAGTGGGTAGTTACAAGTAGTTGCTGAAACGATCAAAACTACTCAGGCCGTATAAAAGAAAGAAGAAGACAACGAAGAAAGAACGGACAAAATTCACTCTCAAAACAGAGAACATGTAATTTACTTTTCTTAGATTAACTTTTTATCACTTCAATTCCCTTGTACTTGTGTGCTTGCGCCCCTTGGAGGCATCTTGTTCGTGTCTAAACTGTAATCTTCATATTTGATAAACGCCCCTTTTTGGGACTTTGTTCCAAGAGGTCTATCCCTTACACAATCGTCTGATTCCCTTTTAATTATTAACGAGCGAAAAACGCGCGAAACAATAAATTTTCCTTATTTTTCAATCACATATTCTCCATCACATCAATAGTAAAAATGCATTCTTACTTAGGGATGACAAAAAAACTCGCCGGCTCAGGCAGCTTAGGCTCGACTTGAAAAAAGCACGAGCCGGGCCTGCTCGGGCTCGGTTACATCGAGCCTCTGCTTGGGCCTAGCCTCATTTTTTTTGCCTGAGTCGAGCCCGAGTTTTTTTATTTAATTTATAGTACGTATAAACCGTACAGTTTTAAAATTTTTTAAGTAAAAATGTAAATTTGACATTAAAAAAAAAACTCGAACGGCTCGGCTCTGCCCGCTAAGGCTCGGGCCGAGCCTCATTTTTTTGGCCGAACTTTGCTTGGCTCGGCTCGGGCTTAAAAAAGCTCGAGCCGAGCTTGGACTTTTTTTTTTCGACTCGACTCGACTCGTTGACATATCTATTCTTACTCCCAAAATGTGCATCAAACAAAGGTATATTTCAAATTTATAATACTCTAATGGATAGTTATGTAAAATAAATATGCAAATTTTCCTCCAACATTTGATTTTGGCATCACATCAAAAGCTCCGCTTGCCATCTAGTAAACCTGCCTATAAAATTCATTGGTGAAGTAAAAAGTCCTTTTTACACACCACTAACTGTATGCAAAAGTTATCTCTACAAATTTGGGGGAAAGACCACCATGTTTGACTATTCAACCAAGCATGCAAGTAAATAATGTACAATTTTTTAAATCAATTCAAACGTGATTCTTCATTAGAAAGTGAACCAATTTCAACAATTTCGAAAGTCATCCAAATTCACCAAATTTCTCATAAAATTGGTACAGTGTACCGTTATATATATATATATATATATATATATATATATATATATATATATATATATATATTTTTTTTTTTTTTTTTTTTTATTTAATTTAATTTAATTTAATTTTTTTGTTTCACGCTATCGGAAAACGACAAATAGTACAAACAATTATCGTGTTGTCAACATAATCGTAATTGTAATTTTGCTTCTTCCAAATAAGCACCAATTATCATTGTTGTTGTATCAAATAATCGTAAAAATGAACTCATTCATTTCGTGGCATTTCAGGTGTGTTCATTTCAGCTACGATTTCTTCATACTCGTCTGGATGCTCCACCTCTGCAGCATCGAGATCAGTCTCCACTTTCGTTAACGCTTCGTCGACCACGCCAGCTTGTCGAAGAAAGTTATGAATACCCACACTTGCTATTACAACAGCGGTTTGCACTCTGAAATTATAGCTTGGCATACGATCGAAAATTTTTCACCGACTTTTCCAAACTCCGAATGCATGTTCAATTACATTTTTTCATGACGAGTGTCTGAAATTAAACTTCTCACGCACATTTTGGAATTTATGCCTACGTCTAGTGTCCCTATCATTAAAAAAAATTTCCATAAAAGAAACCACACTCATTATGGTTTTGATTTTCTGTACTCCTTCTAGTTCCAATCGACCCAGTCAAATTTTTCATCAAAGTCGTCCTGCGTCTCGAACATCTCCCAATTACGCCTGAAGGAGAGGAACGTGCACGTCTAGTAATAAAGATCGGTTTTCTTTTTCAGTCTACCCCTCGCCAACAACTCATTCAAGCAAGATTTCGAGTCTGGGACTGTAGGCCCAACTAAACTGTCAATCTTGGCGGCGACCTTTTCACTTGCAGTGGTCATGCGATCAACGGAATAGGAAATTTTTCGTATTTTTTTCTTCTTTTCTTTCTTGTTCTTGTTCGCCGCTCTACGTTTATCGCTACTTCGCGGACCCGAAATATCTATGCTTGCACCAGCCATCCTCGTTGTGAAGCCCTCGTCACTGAAGCCGCTGCTCTCGTCATGAAGTGGTACCTTGTCATGGTGGTCTTTCTATCCATTATCTTCGTACATTGCAAAACCAGTTCTACAAAGCTTTGTAGGTGTGATTGAGTACTTCTCGATGTCAAATGCGTCCCTGAACAATGATTTGTAACTGTACACCTCTCTCCCGTCTTTGTCTTTGAATTCTTTGTAATCTTTGTTTTCCTATGAAACATGTGTTGAAAACGTATGTAAACAACGACATACATGTGGTAATGTTTTCTCAAATATACGAAATGAAACGGTGGCAAACCCAATGCATTTTCGTGAAGAAATTTTCTGAATGCATTACCGGACAATAATTTCAGTGACCTATAATAGTTCATTACATAATGAGACAACTCCAGTTGCAGTTTACAATTAGCTATTCACTTGCAACATCTAAGGAATATCAATTTAACGAATACATTAAAGAACTGTGAGGATCTAATGCACAAAATAACGGAACAGAATCGATTGTACCTTGACCTTTCGACCCTATCACTCCTCGGGTGCAATAATTCTGCCGGTGGTAGGGTTATATTCTATACTAGTGCAATGCAGAAATTCCTCCAATCTCTTGTGTTTCAGATGAAGTGCATCCCAATGATTTTTAAGCTCCTGCTTGTTCCAATTGTGGCCAGAGTTCGTGTTGAACAACTAAATTACTGTTTCCTACCCGTGCTTCGTGACGCACTTCTCGTTTTGATGACCTTCTGCGATGACTATCTCACACGCGGCAATGAAAACCTTGTTCTCAAAAGAGTTCCATTGCGCATTCTTTCGCAAGCGTGATTCACTCTTCATAGCGTCGACGATAGAGCTAGCGCCTGCGAATGGGAAGCAGTCTGGCAACACAACAGGTGGGAAAAAAAAAAAGAAAAAGCCACATGTGAGAACGTATTCAAAATTGTGTATATTGTGGGTGGGGAGGTTGAATCATCCACTCGCGAGAGACAACAATTACGCAGTTAGGGATTTTGAACAAGAAGAAAAATTTCTTTGGGTGTATGTAAACAACAACATATTTTACTTATGTACAGATGGGATGTTGTAAACCAACTAGAGAGAAAACGGATCCATTTGCCTTGAGGAACAGAAGCTCGACAGGTGCATCTTTCCATTTTGCGGACGGGCGAGTTTGACTGGACGGGAATGTAATTGGACAGTAGATGTTGCCAGGTGCGAAATGGTTTCCGGATGTGGTTACGTTGGGATTTACTGTGAACGACTGTCGTGAAATCTTCCGATCAGTAGGCGAGGATGGCTGCCATAGTGAAGAAGTCTTTTACATAGCAACTGATGAGCCAAATTGATTTGGGGGAAGGAAGGTTGTTGAATGTGGTAGGTGGGGTGAGTGCAAATGGGTTGGTGAGTTTTTAGTAGTTGAGGGCATTTGTGGGAATTTTCGCCTGACTAAGTCTGAAAAGTAGTCTGCCACTTACCAGCAAATATGAAATTATTAATAAGAAGAAAATGTTGTTTATATATGTAATGGTCAAATTTATAATTGAAATTAACTTTTTAGCACCACCAGACATGCTCTAAATAAATTTTTCTTTTTTCCGAAAAATAACTAAATTTAAATTGAAGGGAGAATTTCTGGTTCCCCATTTCTTTCTTTTTTTTCAACCTCTTTATCTTTTTATAAGATTTGTTTTTCATTTTTTACTCTAACTCTTCAGTTTTTAGTTCTCTATAGCTTTGTATATTCATTCAACCTCCAAATTAATGTTTCTTTTTTTATTTTTTTGGTAAAAAATAATTAAAGTTTTAAAAAAAATTATATTACATATTAAAATTTAGCCAGACAAAAAAAAAAAAAAATTGTTAGTTGTTACAAAGAAATAAAATAAAACAACTTTGCAAAAAAAAAAAAAAAAAAAAGTTAAAGACAAAAAGCAAAAAGTGTTGCAAAATATAATAAAAGCAATGGACGAGGTGAGGTATATTGCAAAAACTTAACAATAACATACATTTGAGGGCTTTTACAGCGTGCATTGCACATTGCCATATCTTTCGACTCTACGTCAACATTAGAGCCTACAATATATGAGTGAGTATTATAAAAAACCTACTGCAACATTTTTGTCCGTTGCAAAAAAACAGTTTTTCTTGTAGCAAACATCTTATTGAAACAAACATTTCTTGTTGTAAAAAGTAGTCCCTATTGCATCACAAACATCTTATTGCAAGAAATAAAAGCTTGTAGCCATAAGTTTCCAATCAAAAATATTTTGGCGCCTTACTTCTCTCATATTTGGCGACATTCTTTATTATTTTCACGGCTTCTCACATTTCACGAAAATTTTTTATGTCGTCTTATATTTTTTGGCATTTAATTTTTTTCATGACAATCTCCGCGACAAACTTTAAAAATGCGTCGTGTTAAATCATTTATTGCGAAAACTTTTTATATGTCGTGAAAAAGCTTGTCGCGAAATCACAATTTTGTTGTAGTGAATATAAACACTCAAATCAACAAAACACTTAGAAAACTCTTCTTCCTTGAAAATTTCACTTGTATTTTGTTCAAGAACAAATCATTTTCAAGGGGGATGCTAAAACACTTTTTCAAAAAGCTTTTTTCAAGGGATGTTTGTTGTTGTAGTGTGGTTTTCCATAGATAGCGCTAATCTATTGATGTCACCTTTTATAAAGGTGGCATGGCCAACAGATCCCAACTCCTCTCATGTCCACACTACTCATTCCTGCACACTTGGACAAACTGTTAGAACGTACGACCAATCCTCAGTGGCGGGGAGAGATGGTTGCAGGCACTTCGATGTCAAGCCAGTTTATGTAAGAGTATATATTTGGGTGTGGGACATGCTAAATACATGAGCCACTTTAAGTAAAAGTGGTTGGAACTAGGGAGTAATAGAGAGTGTAAAGAGAGCAAAGTTATATGTTGAGAGCATAAATTTGCATTACCTTCAAATAACACAATATGTGAGCTTTTGCAGTGGTAGAGGAAAAATGATAACCGTTGGATGAAGTGACATGTGGCCTCATCCTAACGATGATGTTTTTTTAAATTGTAGAATGATGTTTTGTCACGTGACACAATATAAATGATGATATAAAAAATGATGCACTTATAGCACACGATTGTCCTAGGCAAAAAAAATTTACTTATCACACCTCCCAAAGTATTAGTTTTTTTTTTTTTTGGTCACGTCACATTACATCTATAAATGTGAGAGTGCATAGAGAGGATCATTGAATACTGAGTGAGATCCCCAATTTTTTTGCCAATTCGTCTATAAATCCCTCTTTAGGGTTCGATAACAAATTACATTTAGTTAATTGCTTATCAATCCCAGTGTTCCATTATATGATGCCCAGCTTAATTTGAAATACTTCCTGTTGGACAATGTTCTTAATTTAATTGAAATCATTTTTCGATAGCAATCAAATATATTCCTCTCATGTGACCTTTCTATTACTTGATGAAAGATATAAAAATGATAAATACATTAACAAGAACACATATTGGAACCATAAAAAACATAGAGGTATATCTCTATTCTTTATCAAATCTTACAATATTTATTATATTGTACTTAAATCCTATTGTCTCTCTCGATAACAATAATATTCACTAAGAAAAGAATGATGAAAATGATAATAAACATTCACAAATCAAATCAAATTAAAATCAAAATAATTAATTAAAAGCTAAAAGTATTATAATAAGGGTTTATCTCATCCTAACAATGTATAAAACTAGCCAATATATCTAAATTACTAGAAATCATATTTAAGTGAAAATACATAACCCAAATTTTTTATAAATTGAGAAGATGAAGATAAATCTTGAAATCTTGAATTTCTTCAATGGTTTCTTGATGAATCTACACTTGCACCTTCGCTTCTTTACCCAAAAAAACAAGTTTGAATTTTCATTTGATTGAATTCTTGTAAGTCCACTTCAATTATTTCACAAAAACTATGAATTTTCCTCGTTTGATGATAATAATTGATGAGTATTGGAGTATACGATGTATAAGAGAGGTCTCTAATATCTATTCTATTGTTAGGTATTTGTAAGAGTGAAAAATTGGTTGAAAATTACGTCCAAATTGATTTTCAAAATAGTTTCAATCGAATAAGGAAAGTTGTTTTCGGGCGAGCATTTTTTTGTCTCTACACAGCAGTCAGTAGTTTGGTCATAACTTTCTCTCTCGATATTCGATTAAGACGATTCAAAGTGTATTGGAAAGTTAACACAAAGAAATACAACCGGTCTAGAAATATAAAATTTTCAGTTCGGACGTTTACTATGCCAAAAATGGGTCTAAATTTTCAACTAAAAATCTGGAATATAATTTGTACAATTGGAAGTTGATTTTGACAATATTTTGATCATATTCCATTCATTTTTGAATTATAATTCCATCTAATTGTCTCCTAGCAATCTTCAAAGTATTGTCTTGTTGTCAAAATCAACTATTAAATATTTGCAATTTGGTTCTCAAACTTTGGATTTTGCCATTTTTCCTTAATTTTTCTTTTGTTTCTTCCAATTCCTCATTATTCCATTTTGTTTTATCTATATAAAATAAAATACAAAAATTTAGGATATATTTTATTAAAAAAATTACCAAATATCGATATTTTAGACACCGAATAAATACATAAAATTACACTTATCAGGGATTAAAATTCTGAATTTAATTTGAGTTAAAGTTAATAATTAATTTTAACCACATGTTTCATTTAACCCATAACTTTTTAACTACACATTTAATCAGTTTTTTTATAAAAATCTACTAAAAATCTTATTTTAATTCTCATCAAACAGGGCTTAATAACCTTTGCAACCATAATTTCCCTTTAATAACTAAACTACAGTGATGATTACAAATTAAACCTTTGTGCTTGAAAGAGTAACCAATGGTCGTGGCTTCCAACTTATATAGTTTTCTCCCAAAAGTATTATTTATCACTCCTGGACTCTCTCGTCTTTTTCACCATCACAGTGAGAATCAACATACCCATTTAATTTGTAAGTTTGACATATATTTAATTATAAATATGATTGATCAAATATATATTTTTATCCATAAATTTTGTGAGATTCTTAAGTGTTATTCATTTATCTGTTAAATATGAAGATGTCTTCATCCAAATTTCTTTTTGTGCTGAAAGTATTAACGTGGAAACATAAAACTAGAAATTCCATGCTTGATATTTGGTGGCTCAAAGTCCGCCACGTAAGACAGTTTTGCCGGCATTTAAAATTAATAAATTATAATTTTGAACCAAAAAATAAATACATTTTTACTAATAATAATATTTTCAATACATGTTTTAAATATCAAGAATATAAATTATTTAATTATCTTTTTGTTATTCGAGAAAATAATCTAATTACCTGAGCTATTCTAATTGGGACAATCTATATGTACATCAGCAAATACATAAAGTTTTAACTAGAAAAATAGAATTCCAAAAATACCCCCCTACATAAAATCTGCAAACAAAGCCACTATAAGAATTTAAAAACTTTAATCAAGTCCCCAAAGAATTTATAAACCTAGAATCTTTGATAAATTTTAATTCTAAATATTATTTAATAATAAATGAGGAAACCTGAATTACATAAGATGTGTAACGCATATAAAAGGTTAAGATATAGATTAACTATTAGATTTTATATTCTTCTCATAAATCATAGAATAATAGAGAATTGTATAATAAAATATTTAGAAAATACTAAGAAATTAGATCATAATTCTGTGTGCACTCCGGTAAAAACGGTATCAGTGCGTACATTAACCCACATGTATCCGGGAGGAACTCTATACGGAAATACAATAATTACTGACTCTCCGCCCCTGCGCACCCTGGTAAAAATGGTATTGGAGCCATGTTACGAATCTAAAATAATGATGAATATAATTGACGAAGAAAACATAATTGAAGAATTTTTGAAAAAAATTGTAAACATAAGAAACTTAGTTATCCTTATTTACCTAAAAATAGTACAAATGAAAAATTTGAGGATATACACAAAAGATTAGAAAATCTGGAATATAATATACAAATAGGAAATGCTCTATTAGATAACAATCTTAAGGGAAAAGATAGAATTATAATTAATCCACCTCAAAATTTTAGGATAATAGAGAAAGATAAAGATAAAGGGAAAATCATGAGATAAAACAATATATGATTACAAAAGGTAGAAGAATTAGTACAAAATTCTTAAAATCCACTGGTGAAAAATATAATGAATATAAAAAACAGTTAGAAGAGTTAATTGAAAAAAAAAATACAAAAATGAACAATAATCCATCAACTAGTCATATTATAAAAACAGAATTTAGTAGTGATGAAGAATATGAGTATGCTTATGTTACACCAATACCTAATAAAGATGATGTTAATCAATATAGAAAAACACAGAAAAAATGCACTGAAAATATAAGAAAACAATCCATAAAAGAAATAAATCTAATGAAATCTTATAATGAACCAATCCATACAACATATACAATTGAACCAAGCCATTGAATTATCGATGAAAATTACAGACCTAGCTATACAATTTAACAAATGGAAAACATATACAGCCTTTGGATTTATAGAACATACATTCAGAGGAATTGTATCTAAATGGTGGAGAAAGTTATCAGAAAATATAAAAAGAAGAATAAAATATGAAGAAAATACAACTGAAACAATAGATACAGGAATGCCTTGAATGAGCAAAATATACAAGAAATATTAAAAAGGTTAGAAAGAACCTTGAGAACAGAATTCTTAGGATATAGATTCACAGTTGATGAATAAACTAGAAAGTAAGAAGAATATAATGAATGAATGATATCAACGGAAAATTTGAAGATATATGATGTGTGTGAATTAGAAAGATACACACGTAAATTCAAAGAGATATATTATATATTAAATCAAGGAAATTATCAATAAAATAAACATATATTAAGGTCTTATTTTATGAAGTTACCATTCACATGAGGAATAAAATTATTAAAAGAATATGAGAAATTATTACCTCTTGGAGAAGAAGATGGTGTGAATAAGGATAGTTTTAGATGTAGGATTGAATTTACAAAAAGATTGATAAGCATATGGTATAGAAAAGCTTTAGAAAGTAAGAAAGTATATAAGATGAGAAGAAACCCTTTATGTTGCTGCAAAGATATAGGACAAATTGAACAATTTGGATATCACAAAAGGAAATATAAGCCATATAAGAAATATAAGAGAAAATTTAAAAACTACAAGAAGTTTAATAAAAGATTTTTAAACCACATAAAAAATATTTCAAGAAAAGAAATTGGACTATAAAGCTCGAACCAAAATATATTAAGAAATGTAGATATTTTATTTGCAATGAAGAATGACACATTACCCCTCAATATCCTAAAAAGAAAGATAAATAGAATATAAAAATTCTTAGAATCTATGAAAAATTCCAAAATGATAGTGATATAGAACTAATTGAATATTTTGAAGATTTGAGTAGTGAATGCAGTAACATTTATGAATTAGATACATCATCTTCAAAAGAAGATTTTGAAGAGATAGTATATATGAATCAAGAAATACAATAAATAGACCAAGAAATAAAAATAGAAACAATTGAGGAAATTGAAGACTCAGTAGAACGCATAAATCAAGAAATCACCTTTGATGCTAGAAAATACAAAGGAATAACTAAGAAAATATTAGATTCGCAAGAAAAAAGATGTATTCCATCAAGAATTCTTAGAAATACTTCCAAGAGTAAATAAAACAATTGTAAGTATGAACTATAAAGAAATATCTATCAATATAGAAGACACAATGGGAAAAGCGAGGATCCATATAATCACAAAAGAATGGGTAAGGCAAAAGTTATCCAAAATTCCAGAAAATGTAAGAAACAAGCTAAAGTTCATTGAAATAGGAGGAATCCAAATCATGGTAAAATGATTCTTTAGAGAAGGTATGAATATACCAATAGAAATATATTGTATGGACAATATATTCTTACAAGATCCCATAGATGTTCTATTAGGAACTGTTGTAGGAAATCTAGTCTATCAGAAGATAATATTCACAATAAAACAAAACTATGCGGTTTCACTAATTGATGAAAATTTATATTATAAAATTGGAAATTTGAAAATGTTGCGAAAAAGTAAGGCTATTAATATTAGCATAAAATCAATTTTTTCTTTTAGTACTAACCATCACAATAATCTAAGAAAAATAACTGATAATATTATCATACATAAAGACTTTGAAGAATTAGCTCAATATATACCTTCCAAAAAATACCAAGAACATGAAGTTACAATACCAGAACAAATAATGCTTGATTTTCACAAACAAGCAAGATAAATCAATTATGAAGGAAAATTGATAAGAAAAAATAGTGCCAAGCTACAAGAAAATAATCTTATTGTAAGATTCCCCTCCAGACAAGACTTTAGGGTAAGCTAACTTATGAAACTAAGTATTGCTGAACCATCAAGTTCGCAATATTACATCAAGACAAGATATGTTAATCAAGAAGGATATAAGACGAATCCTATTGTCCTTATAGATATTGGAGCAGATAAAAGTCATGTAAATGGTAAATTTTTAAACCATTTATTAGATTTTTAGTTATCAGAATCTTATATATTCAAGGAATATTTGGGAAATAATCTTGAAATAAGAAAATATGTAATATTCCCTCTTATATTTGTAGGATATAATCAGAAAGAATTACCAAAAAACTAATACTATATAAAGATGAATTATATGGAGTCAGCCGTTCACCTATACTATTAGGAATGGACTTCCTTGAAAAATTTAGCTCTTATAGAATTTGTTAAAGATATTTGAAAATAACAATTGATGATAATCCAATCATCATATCAAGAATAGATGAAAATATGAAACCATTGTTATGATGGAAAAAATAATTAATACTAATCCCACGAGTTCATATATTGAAATTACACTCAATATAAGGAATTAGTGAAGAATTAAATTTCATGCTTATCTAGATACATGGAGTACAATAAGCTTATGCTTACCAAATGACTACTGGAAATATGATTCAAAGAATGTTGTCACTGCTACAACAGCAGGTGGAAACAAGGTAATATATAGCAAATATGTCACATAGGTACCTTTTCTAATATCTTTTAGAGAAGTATTTGTTGAAACAATATACATGTCAACCACAATTGGATGTGATATTTTACTAGGACAAAATTTCCTACTAAAATATGCACCATTTACACAACATGTCGACAGATATATGTTCACAACTCCTTGTATACATAAGATATTTACACCTAAGATAACTAAAGCTGTTAGTATAATTTATAAAGAAATTAATCATCAGAGTTCCTCAATCCAGCGTGGTGGATGTTGGAATACAAAAAAAAAAAAAAAAAATTAAAACCAGTTACAGTGTTAAAAATGACAACAGAAAATAAGTTAAAAAAATCGAAAAAAGAAATTTCTGAAACTTATTCAGAAAACCCATTAGAAAAATGGAACACAGATAAAGTAAAGGCAAAGATAGAACTAATCAATCCAAACTCTATAGTAAGAGTCAAACCAATGAGATATAGTGTGGAAGATCAAAAAGAATTTAAGGACTAGATAAAAGAATTACTATAAGCTCAATTGATTAGACCTAGTAGAAGCCTACATAGCAGCCCAGCCTTTATGGTTAGAAAACATAGTGAGATAAAAAGAGGAAAAGTCAGGATGGTGATAAACTATAAAAAATGAAATGAAGTTACTAAATTTGATGGATATTACTTGCCTAATAAGGATACCCTTATTAAACAAGTACAAAACAAGAAGATATTTTCAAAATTCGATTGTAAGTCAGATTTTTGGCAAATAGTACTTATAGAAGAAAGTAAACCACTGACTGCATTTAGTACCCCTAGTCCTTTAGGACAATATGAATGGAATGTAATGCCATTTGGGTTGAAAAATGCACCACATATATTTCAAAGAAGAATGTATGAGGTAATCAAATCAATCACTCATTTTTGTATTGCTTATGTAGATGATTTACTTATTCATTTAAATGATATAAATGAACATATTGAATATCTTGAGAAATTTTATTATATTATGAAAAAACATGGTATTACACTTTTTCAAAAGAAAGTTGAAATATTTAAAATAGAGATAGAACTTTTAGAATTATTCATAAAAGAAGGAGAATTGCAATTCCAATCTCATATTGGTGAAAAACTTCAAGAATTTTTTGGAAAAAATCAAAGAGAAAAAACAGCTACAAAACTTCCTTGATATATTAAATTATGCTGAAAGATGTATTGAAAATTGTGTCAAGTTAAAAAACTATTTTCTTCAAAAATTAAGAAAGAATGTAATATGATTTTGGGAAGAACAAGATTGTGAAAATATATGAAAGGTAAAAAAGGAATTAAGAGTTTTGCCTAAACTCGTAATTCCACAAGAAGAAGATTTCTTTATCCTTGAAATTGATGTATTAAATAATTATTGGGGTGCAATACTAAAGGTTAAAAAGAATCATAAATAATATAAATGTGAAAAGAATTATTTTTGTCCTGAAATACTTGCAAGTTACATATCACGAACATTCAAAGAAGTTGAAACAAGATATGAGATGAACAAGACAAAACTCATTGCTGTAAAGCGAAGAGTGTAGAAATATGAAGATTATTTACTGCCAAAAAAGTTCCTAATTAGAACCGATAATACTCAAGTTAAAGTGTTTCTAAAAAATAACGTTGATCCATCTATTGCCAATAGATATATTATCATAATTCAAATTTGGTTTTTTTATTTCAAATTTGATATTGAGCATATAAAATGAGAAACTAACTTTCTTCCTGATTATCTTAGGAGGGATGGAGCTAGAACAATTAAGGACGAAAGTCCGAATACTTGAGATAAAAGTTTCCTACTTGGAAACGCAAATTCAAAATATACAAGATAGTCTTCGAGAAAGAATGAATATAGCCCTTGAGGTAGAAGTTACTTGTACCAAGCCTAGTGTTCCTTCACAGGGACCAGTGAATACTAGCGCTCTTCCCGATGATAAAAGGAAAGAAAAGAAAGTAATAGGAACCCCTTCACAGGGAACAATTAAGCCTATTACTAGTAAAGAAGATACTCAAGACATCAAAAATAGCGAAGGTAGCTCTTCATCGAGCCAAACTTTGCCTGAGCTAAATATTGAAAAAATTGATCCAAAGGATATTGTCAAGATATGCCATTAAGCAAAAATACCCAAAAAGGAAAACTATGAAGAAGTAATATTCTTTATTGTTATCTTTAACATCTTATCTGATTGGCATTTTGAGATAGGAAAGTGGATGGAAACACTCCACTATGGAAAACACAACAAGATAAATTTTTATCTAAGAGCACCAGCCAACTAAGTAAGAAATTGCTTTAAATTGGGAAATATACTTTGTATATATATCCCAGTAAAGATCTCAGAGAAATAGCCCAACTTCCAACTGATGTCAAGAAGGCAGTGAAAAGATATACTGAAGTTGTCAAAAGTACAAACATATATATCAGGCTCCACTCACCAACTATAGAATGAGATCCTGTTCTTGAATATACGCAGCCTTCGTTCCATGTCATAAAATTGGGACTTACAAATCAACATTTTTTTACCAACTAGTCAAAAAGTAGTTAACAATAGTTACCAAGATATCATAAATATAATGCCCTATAGGAGAGCAAAATGGTATAAAGAAATATTTGAACATGTAACTTAGTTAATTATTGAGAAAGAAAAGATATGGATCTATCCTTCTGAAGATAATATAATGCAAAGATCCCGACAAAGGATGAAGATATGTACCTTCTTGACAATTTACTATCCACTATAATCTCAAATCAAGTTAGTGGATCAGAAGATATGGCAAAGGAATTATGCAAGATACTTTGGGATTACATTGATCACCATTGTGAGCACTGTATTGTAGAATATATGAGTCAAGCATCTCTTAATAGTGAAGAATTCCCTGTAGAATTCTTTGATTCGAGAATGGAAAAGTAATGGATTCAAGACAGTGACCCTTTATTACTACTTTAATAAAGTCACCTTATTAAAGAAAAACTGTGGTTACTAGGAGACAGAAGATAATGGAGATATGTCACAATCCAACCAGCCAACACTACCCAACAAAAGATAGTGGGAGACACCCTCGAAGATAAAGTTACTTTCACATAACACCACCCAACAAAGGATAGTGGGAGGATAACTGTAAAGATAAGATTCCTTATCATCAAATGAATGACTGAAGACCTCTATAAAAAAGGAGGAGGCTCAAGTGATCAAGAAATCCCCGGAAGAAATACCATCTCAAATCATCTACTTAGAAATTAATCTTTTGTAATCTGTATACACCACTTGTATTCAGAAATATTATTAGGAAGTCTGAAGATAGTAAAGTTTGTAATAAGGTAATCATTTATGGAGTTTTAAACTTCATAAGGTGAGTACCAAAGGCATGTAAATATAGTATGCAGTCATGTACTATTTCAGTTTATGAATATTAAGATAAAGTTTGTTATGATCAACAAAGTTTTCACAAAAGGATTTCGTTAAGTTTTTCATGATTCCTCGACAGTACAGATAGAGATTTTAAAAGATTTTCAAAACATTGTTTTGAATGGATGTTAGTCATGCCAAAGTACTCGTTTTTTATGAATGTTTTAGGGGAAAATGGCAGTTTTCTAACAAAAATTGTAGCACCTTATGTGTGAGTTATCTTTAAAATTTCATTCTAAGAAAGAACTTGATTCTGAAAAGAGTTTGAATAGAGGTGAAAACAGAGACCCTGAATACTGTGAGATAGCGTCTGTGGTAACACGGCTAGTTCTCTAGAGTGAGAAATGCAACCTTAACTGAAAAGCCTTTTACGGAAGTAGTTGTGGTCCAAAATGATTTCAAAACATTTTAAATATTCATCTGATTCAGAAGATTATTGTAAATACATGCAAGACAACTATAAGAACATGCTGAGGGGAAAACCTAGTTATTTCCATTGATTACTGTAAGTTATGTACATGCTTCTATACATTTATGCTTTAATTACTATTAATCTTTATGAACATTTCACGAGCATCCACATCCAATGATTATTTTCTTAAATTATATCTAAATGAAAAAGATATTTTGTTTTTATTAAGTATAGTTGAAAAATCTGAAGATATACTTCCTGTTGGTCAAGAAAAACTTAAAGAAATATATTTTCATATAGATTATGCTTGTAAACATATTATAGGATTTGACTCTATAGAAACTGGTAAAGAAATAAAAAAGATCAAAGATATTATAACTAAATACGAAAATATAGAAGAAGAAGCTTCAAAAGGAATTGCTTTTGGATATATAACTAAAGAAAATCAACTTAGAGCTTTTGAAAACTTAACAAAATATAGAGAATATTTAAAACAAATTGAGAGGTTAAAGGGATATCGTATAAATAATAATTCTGATCAATTAGATTAATGAACCGAGAAGAAAGAAAAGATATTGAAAGATTTGGAAAAATTCAAGATAATACCAGTGAATTAAGATATAGAGAAATTATGAAACTCCTTGAAGAATTTAAAAGAGAAAATAACACAAAAAGATGGGATAAGATCCTAAAAACTATAAGATATCACAAATACGAACAACATCAATACTTGATTTTGTTACAAGAAAATACTAACCTAAGATTTCCAGGACTAGTTCTAAGAACCTACGATCCAAACGAAAGAATTGTAAGATATAACCCTGAACAATCTAACAATTGAAAGATACAGGACATATTTTGCAAATAAAAGAAAGGAAGGGCAAAAAAGGAATTTTAACAGTAAAAGATATTATTCTGAATAAGATTAGGTAAGAAATTCGATATATGTAGCATGACCCATTCTAATTGCCCTTTTGAAATGAATATGTTAGTTGGATGTACCCCTATGGCAACCCAAATTGATAACCTAAGAAAGATTCTTGGCCACACTCACCGAGGTTGATACATTTTACTCACATGCCCATCAAGACATTCACTTATCTTAAAATGGGTCGATCTTCTCTGGTTGGTGTCGTTTTGTGGTATCTTTGTTACATAAAGAAAACATATGCAAAAATCCTATTATAGAAAGAGAATAGAACATATGTAGAAATGGAGGCTTTTATCATATGAAGAAACTACATACATTATTCATAATGAGAATCTGAGATTGCCTTCATATAGGCATGACAATCAATAAAATAACAAAAAAAAAAAAAACGTGGAAATGCTGGTTGCACGAAACCTTCAGAGGCCATTATCCTATTGTTGTTGCTGTGAGTATACTCACTGATTTAACTTTTTTTTTTTGGAAAATAAAGTTGCCGTTTTTTTTTTTTTTTGGAATCTTGAATTCTCTACCTCACTTGTTTAAGACTCTAAGCATCAATTTCTCAGCTCTTATGGCTCTGATACCACTGTTACATAAAGAAAATAGATGTACAAATCCTATTATAGAAAGAGAACAGAGCAGGTGCAGAGATGGAGGCTTTATCAAAAGAAGAAACTAAATACGTTATTCATAATGAAATTGTCTTTATATAGGCATTACAACCAACAAACTTGACAAAAAAAAAATAAAAAAAATAACAAAAATAATCAGCAATAACTAACCCATATCAGTTGTTAATTAAGTCTAAAGATCGGGTAAAAGATAACAAAATATAGTAAATTTACTACAACAAAAATGACATTTTGCAACATTAAAAAGATAACATTTGTTAATTGAGTGTGCTAAAGGGGTTTATCGCAACATTTTAATAAATGCATGTTGCCATTGGTTAACATAATTGAGTTTGGGCAACGTTTTTTAAACGAATGTTGCTATTGTCACATTTTGCATCGGTTTTTGAATGTTACGAAAAGTTTCATTTTTTGCAACATTTTTTGAACGCTGTTAAAATTTGGTTCTATAGTAACGTTCAGTGCATGTTGCTGAAACTCTTAAAATATAGCCTTTTGCAACGTTCATTAATTGTTGCAAAAAATTTCACTTTTTACAACTTTTTTTAATGTTGCGAAAAGTTTCATTTTTGGCAACGATTTTTTTAACGTTCCTAAAATCCAATGGAATTAAGTTAAATATGGGTTTAAATTGAAGAAGCCCAAAATAA
This sequence comes from Fraxinus americana, assembly GCA_035079005.1. Classification (NCBI taxonomy): domain Eukaryota; kingdom Viridiplantae; phylum Streptophyta; class Magnoliopsida; order Lamiales; family Oleaceae; genus Fraxinus; species Fraxinus americana. Next base: position 17,466,331 of record CM068716.1, read on the forward strand.
TTTAGTGAAAATTCTTGGTGTACATAATATATGTACTGGACACCTTCTCACATGGGGTCTCACATGGGGTGGGGTCCATATTATGTACACCATAATTCAAACCCTGAATTATTCACGCACCTCACCCTCGCCATCCTCGCCGTATCCACACAAGTCGACGGAAACCTTCCTATCATAGCCTACAAAATCTTCTACCACACTTTTGCCATCCTCGCCGCATCATCAAAGGTAAGCTGACCAGCCTTTCCAGGGTTAGTGTTAAATTGTTTTTCCATTGGTTTAACATTGGTGAGGTTGTGAGGAATGGGGATAATCTTGAATTTTCTAATGGAATTACATATGCGGATTTTCGAATGATAATTTCTACAAGTGCCTGCGATGTGTATTGATTTGCAAAGGTGTTTATAAAAATGTGCCAAAAGGGATTTTAGAATTAATCCATACGCTTTTTCAATCTAGCAGAGCTACAGAAGTTAATTGGGTTTATGGGTTTTGAAAATATCAGTTCTTCATTTAAAAACTTGCACATAGAAGTTGAAATTTAATTATCCACACTGGTTTTAAGTCTTGTAGCTCAATAGGTGCAAATTTTGCAGTTGGTTTTATAGCATGTCCAGTTCACCAGGATTTTTGTTCTATTTTACTTTTTATGCATGGGTTTATGCCTATAACTGGTTTTGATATTCTATCTAGATCTTCAATACCTAATGTTTCAGCTTATGGTTACAAAGTTTCATATGATACAATAGGTAAGTGTTTTGTTGCTCTTATTTTCTCAATGTTGCTCTAAAAGGGAAATTCATTGCATTTGTCTCCACATAGGTAAAAACTGACCAGCCGGCCAGAGATTGAACTGAAATCAGGGATCGTTCTTCTTGGACCTATTGATGAAATTTTCTTTGAGACTTATGATAGATATGAACCAGCCAATGAGCCATCTCACGACAATTCTTTATATCAATTGTGAGTTTCTATAGAATTTCGTTTTGAAACAACTTTTTGATCATGAAATTTCCTAGCATGGATGAACTCATTTTTCTATATGTCAGAGCTATGATTCTATAACTCACTTTGAGTCGACTGTTGATGACATTATGTATATGTATACCAAGATTTTAGTTTGAAATAATACGTCTTTAGTTTTAATTATCATCAAATAACTTGATAAGTAAAATGAAAACTCCATGCTTCTGATGTTGTGTAGTTACTTATATTGGTACATGGATAATGGATCATGGATGATCAAACCTCTAATTACAAGGCTGTTGTTGCAATTACTTCCTAATGTAGTACTAACTGTGATTTAAAATAGTAAACAATGTCATTTTAAATGATAATGTTTACAAAGTTGTGCCTTGTTTTGATTGGTTATTGAATCTATAGCCATCCTACTTTGAAATAAGGGTTCATTCATAATGCTTGTTAGAACTTGGGTTTGACCCTAATTTTTTGTTGAAATAATTGAAGAATTCTAATTGAAGTGCACATCATGAAGAATTCAAATTTGGAATATTATGGGAGTCCTATGTCATGTTGAAGTTCTATTTTGGAAGCCTATTGGGAGTTGAAATTTATTTTGGACTCAATTTTATGGTATCATACTTCATCAACAACTCTACTATACGGGTTATTCTCTATAAAGACTAGGCTCTTTTATACAATTTTATAATGTGAGAAAATGGATTACTAGAATTATAGGATCTATTATAATTTTCTCTCTTCTTCATTATTTTTGAGTCAATAAAATCTCTTAATTCCTCCGTCATATTCTTGTCTTCTTTATTCTTTTGTTTGATCAAATACTTCATTATTATTTGCCAAATAACTTCAACATCTCAATCCGATGGTTTGTTCCACAACAATTGGTATCAGAGCTATTCTGGTATCTTGATTGTTTTGCAACAATTGGTATCAGAGCGCTAGGTTCAGCAGTTCCGTAAGAGCGAAATGTTTGATTTGTTCGAAGATTTTTATTTGTGATGGCTTCCATGAAATATGACATTTTGTTTTTGGATCAGAGCACTAGATTTTCGTTAATGTAGGTTAAGATACGTGAAGTACTCGCACAACTGGATTTGGATGATGCGTTGTTAAGAATTGACAAGATGCCCGCAATTTTATTCGCAGAGGAGAAATTACAGAAGGATAAGAAGACAGTTTCTCACATTCATCTTCATATATTAAATACTATTCTTCAGGATGTTTTGAAGGAGAATTCAGCGACTACTTTATGCTTGAGGTTGGAGCAATTGTACATGACTAAAAGTTTGACAAACAAGTGTAACCTCAAGCAGCGTTCATACTTTCATCGATGGCAGAAGGAGGATCATTTGAAGATCACCTGGCTATATTTAAGGAGATGTCGCTGATTTGAAAACTTTGGAAGTGGAGTATAATGAAGAAGATTTGGCCTTGATCCTATTGTGTTCGTTGCTCGCTTCATTTTCTTCATTTAGAGACACGATTTTGTATAGTCGTAATACTCTCACCATAGAAGAAGTGTGTGATGCTTTGTATTCAAAAGAGAAGATAAAGCATCTGGTTTTTGAGGCCAGGGATAAAGAAGGCCTAATTGCTCATGGTAGTTCTGGAAGAGGCAGATCGAAATCTAAGTTCATGAATCAAATTTGTAACTACTGTAAGAAGAAGGGGCACTTAAAGAAGGATTACTACAAATTGCAAAATAAAGAAAGAATGGCTACAAGTAGATATCCAGATACTTCAGGCGAAATAGATCTCGTGGAGAACGTTGTAAGTGATAGAGAACTCTTAACTATTTTTGACATTGTGTCTAAACTTGAAGATGATTGGATTCCTAATTCAGCATGTGTGCTTCATGTGTGTTCTAATAAGGACTTATTTGCTACATATGAAACTGTTTCCAAAGGTGTTGTGGTTATGGGAAACAACGCATCTTCTCGGGTTGCTGGAATTGGTACAGTCAGATTGAAGCTTTTGGATGGGACAATTAGAACACTTGGCCAGGTTCGACATGTTCCAGATTTGAAGAAAAATCTCATCTCATCATCTATTCTTAATTCAAAAGGCTATGCGTTTTTTGGTGGAGGTGGAACTTTGAAAGTTTGTAAGGGTGTCCAAATTGTATTGGAGGGACAGAAAATGTCTCAATTATACATCTTCCAGGGTTGTACAGAATTTAGAAGAGTCATTTAGCACAAGTTCATGGCCTTGGTGGACATTCAGTTTGGTACAATACCTTTAGGAGCTTATAAATGTCGAATTTGAAGAATACAGTTCAGTGGAGTTTAGAAGATATGGATAATGCAACTTTGCCACCATCACCTGCAGTGTCATTGTATTCAATTGCTAGAGATGGACCCAATCGAAAAGAGTATGTGGATGCTGATTTTGTTGAGCATGCTTTAAGTGGAGTAGAAGGTGTACAATCTAGGAAGGAGCCTTCTGTAAAAGCATTTGGTATTGATTCTGCTTTGTGGTGTGTTACAACCCATTTTCGTAAATTATAAAATCATTATGATTTTTTGGAATGTGAGGTAAGTCTGGAGAGTAGTGCTTGGATTCATTGGAAGAGGTGGAGTATTTTGTGTTTTGTTGGATAAATTAATTTTTTGGTTATTTTTGAAGAAGTCCGTTCATTCCTTGGTAGAATTCGTGTCAATTTGGAGATTGTTAGAATTTGGATGTGACCCAAATTCCTTGTTGAAATAATTGAAGAATTCTAATTGAAGTGCACGTCATGAAAAATTCAAATTTGGAATATTATTGGAGTCCTATGTCATGTTAAAGTTCTATTTTGGAAGCCTATTGGGAGTTAGAATTTATTTTGGACTCAACAACTCTACTATGTGGGTTTGGACATCCTCTACTTATTTCCTATAAATACTAAGCTCTTCTATACAATTTTATAATGTGAGAAAATATATTATTAGAATTATAGGATCCATTGTAATTTTCTCTCTTCTCCATTATTTTGTAGTCAATAAAATCTCTTAATTCCTCTGCAATATTCTTGTCTTCTTTATTCTTTTGCTTGATCAAATATTTCATTATTATTTGCCAAATAACTTCAACATCTTAGTCCGGTGGTTTATTCCACAACAATTGGTATCAGAACTATTCTGGTATCTTGATTGTTTTGCAACAATGCCCATCTATGATCTAAGTTGGAGGTTTTGTTCAAGACAATTAGCCACTCACCTATGATCACATGGATAATGCTCATCCAGAATATATCATTTATTATTTTGTCTTTCGTTAATGTACTTGAAGTACATGGATAATTCTTTTCGCCACTATCTCTACTTCTTCTAGAATACGTGTTAAAAACTAGCTTCTTGAGGGTTTGATGTTTCCATCACACACTAAGTAAATCTGCACATCAAGTTCAGGTAACCGAGCTGTATGTAATGTCATTTAGTGTCTTTTTAGATATGTAGGATGGGTGGTCCTGTAACTTTTTATTGCATTACTATCTGCACAGTTTCTCCCATATTCATGTGATATTTTTGACAAGAACACTATCTGATCAGAGTATATTTCAGTTCATGACTTTTTCCTATTCAAGTATTTCTCCTATCTGCATAGTCCATATTGACACAATATTTATTATTTATTCTGTTTTAATTCCAGAACCTAAAGTTTATTCAACAATGCAATAACATTGAAACAATGTATATAACATTAACTACTGCAGTACATGGTTTCCGTCTTTCTACTCCTTGTGTTGCTGGCTGTCGTGATTGATATGGTCCCTGAAGATCATTCTCTATCTCAAGTAAGACAATAATGACATGCCCCGTAAGGGTAGATTTAAATGAACTCAAATGCATTAGGGAAAAAAAGAAACTAATTTTTTTTTGTATTGTATGACTTTTTTTTCTTATTGATTCAATGCTTCTTGATAAGTGTATTTTATCCACTTATTTGGGGTCCTAAAATATCAATATTTGGTAGTTCTTTTAATAAAATATATCATAAATTGTTGTATTTTATGTTATATAGGTAAAATTCAATGGTTGAACAAGGAATTCAAAGAAAGAAGCGAATATTTGTGAAAATGACAAAATTAAGTTTGAGGACCAAATTGCAAATTTAATAATTGATTTGGACTACAAGATGATACTTTGAAAATTGATAGGAGACAATTGGATGTAATTGGAACTCAAAAAGGAATGTAATATGATTAAAATCAATTTCCAATCGCACAAGTTATATTCCAAATTTTTAATCGAAGATTGAGACCCATTTTTGAAATAGTAAACGTCCGAATTGGGATAATTCTATTTCTAGAAATGTTGTATTCATTTGAGTTAGCTTTCCAACTCAGTTTGAATTGCTTCAATCGAATATCGAGAGTGAATGTTATGGTCAAAATACTAAATACTGTGCAGAGACAAAAATTCGCGCGCGAAGATAACTTTCCTTATTCGATATGAACTTTTTGGAAGTCAATTTGGACGTGATTTTCAATCAATTTTCGACTTCTACAAATACTTAACAGTAGAATATGTATCTAAGACCGTTGGTATACATATTATACTCTAATACTCATCAATAATTATCATCAAATGAGGAAAATTCATAATTTTTGTGAGAGAATTGAAGGAGATTGTAAATTGTGTGGTGAGCAAATCAAAGAATGCATGAAGAACGATGGGACTGAGTATACCATTAGAGTATTATCCAGAAGCTTGGTGTTGCAAGTGTGCTAATAAGCTCTTCATGCCTAAGCAGTACCAAAATTTTATTTCATTCGAAACTCCTTTTTATTTAGATGGTGTTGTATCACATTTTAATGTCCAAGTGTAAGGATTCAAAAATTTGTAATGAAATTATCAATGTTTATGCAATTTCAAAATTTGGTCACAGGGAGTATTTTTAATTTTACCAGTCAATTTACATAAATCGCTATAAAAAAACATACGACAATGGTCAAAAAACGTTGCAAAAGAGATATTAGCAACATTCGAAAAACGTTACAAAAAAATTATTATCGATATTAAAAAACTGTTGCAAAAAGGTTATTAGCAACATTAAAAAAAAGTTGCAAAAGGTTATTATTAACATTAAAAAAAAGTTGTTGTATCCTTCTACTCTGCGACAACATTGAGGTTTGCAACAAGCGTCCAAACGAGTCTTCGGTGACATGTTTTCAACGTTGCAAAATGTCGTTTTTGTTGTAGTGATTCTTGAATACTAGGACAAATCATTCATTCTGCTAATAAAATAAAACTTTTAACAATCTTATGGAATGAGCATAGCTTCTTCTCGACGCCCTCTCTTTTGCAATGTGTCTCCTGGTTATCCTTGACACATCTCATGTAATCTTGAGCTAGGTTTCGATTTCTAGCCAACCTGATGCCTTCTATATCTGGTGGTGACATGACGTTGCCATATCTATTTTGTGGGTTATTTGTTGTCATCAATTATCTTTATGAGCTGCAGTTTATTTATTTTGGTATGCTCGACTTCCACATGGTCTTAATTTTACTTCTTCTTCTTTTTTTTTTTTTTTTTTACCATTACAAGTTATTAAGTCTTAGTCATTTCGATGACATAAAAAATCAAATATAGCATGTAATATTTGAAATGTATTATCATTCACGATTAAGTTTTGTTCAACACTTAGCCTCTATTTGGTAGAGATTAAAATCAATTTTTAGTAGATTTTGACAGAATTTAATAAAATGTGTGATTGAAAAGTTGTGGGTCCCATGTGTGTTGTTAAAATTGTTAACTTTGACTTAAAATTTTAATTTTATTTTAATCCAAATCAAACAGGGCTTAAATTCCGGATTTTAAATCATAGTTAAATTGTAGTGCTATTATATAGAACACAATGAAAATCAGTGCTCAAATCCTTAGACCTACTCCAACTGCTAACTCTTAAATTCAACCGGAACATAAATGTTCGAAAAACTTGAGCCTTCGTTTGACAATCAATTTATAAATTTTAAATTTAATTAAAATTATACATTAATTTCAATTATATAAATATAACTACTGTTCATTTATTATTTCTCATTGTAAATTGATTTATAAATTAATCAAACGGAAGCCAATCAAATCTCAAACCTACTCAATGATGGCACATATTCAATTTTTGGGTAATGTTATTTGTACACCTTTTTGTGTAAACCATTGTTGACATTATCCAACTTGCTAACAAATTATTGGACCAAAAAATTGTGTTTTTTAAACTGTTCAATAATGTGTTGTCACAAGATAATGTTTAAAACTTAATGTACACCATGATGTACATAGAGAATATTTTTTTTTCCATAAAACTGAAATTACTATTGCAAATATCATATCAATCATTTAACTTACTTTTATCCTTTATTATAGCTTCATCGCATAGCAAGGTACTTAATAATGATTTAATTTTTTATGGAAAATAAAAGATTCGGAAGAGTTTTTCTTTATATGGCACCAATCAGTGAAACCAAATGATGGATCCTACTTTTTCCACATATCTAACTTCCTTACATGATGTTCCACGTATAACCCCCCTTTCGATGGAGAAATATTAAAGCCCCACTTGCAGAATCAATTCCTTCAGTGGACCATCCACTTGTAGGATAAAAGATTACATGGCCACTAATTTTATTTTTTTTTCTTTTCGTCTTAAATCGATCATTGTGCTTCAATTTGTATTTAGATAATTCTATACAACCCGGATTGTTTTAATAGATTCGTAGATTGGTCTTGTCTATAAATTAACACACAAGCTTGAGTAACAAATGACATGGCGTTTGTGGAACCACTCTTATGTTTTTCAGTATTATCCCCTATATAATTTGCTTGATTATGGTTTTCTTTAAGTTATAATATTGAATCTATTTATTGGATAATACATTGCTTACTTCTATTTTTGTATTATGACTTTACATACGTATTAGCCATGGTGAAAGGATAACGCTGTGTAACTGTAGAGAACACGGACGGACTTAGAGCCGGACTACAAGCCGGGCTAATCCGCAGAAAAAAATTAATTTACAAAAAAAAAAAAAAAGATTACAAGATTTTTTTTTACACTAAAAAAAGTGGTGGGTGGGTGGGGGGGGGGGGGACGGGAGGGAGAGGACTGGACCGGGGCTACAACCCGGCCCAACCCCCCTAAATCCGTCTCTGATAGAGAAGGTTCCATGCATGCCATGTCGTTTGCCTCGCAAGTGTTGACTTCAAAATTCTTCAAGAAGATTAAAGTGTCATCATCTCTTGACCACCTCTCTGTCCACCTATTTATTGTCGACAAAACATCACTCCATTAGAGGCAAGGCCAGTGGTCCAACATAACGTCCGATGATCGTTTGCAATTTGACTATCAAATCACTAGTTGAAATTATAAAATATAAAATTACTAGTGCATGGGAGATAAGTGAGAAGAATTTGTCTAAGGGTTAGAGTGCTCACCTTATGCCACTGACTTGTAGAGAGAGAGGAGGCATGTGGATCAAGATAGATTTATCCTGGCCATTATGAAATCTAAGCTAGGACAAAATCCATCAAAAATATTGTTTAGGACCTATAATTGATATTAGGAGTGGGCGCGGTCTAGTTCAATAAAATTCGGAAGGAAATCGGACTGAATCGAGTACTAATGAGAATATTAGAAATGGAACCACTGGTCCCATATCTAAATATAGAACCGAACCAACCGGTTTTGGTTTAGTCCGATCCATTTCTTTATACGAAAATTTATAAAAATAAAGTATAAAATTGCTTGTCAAAATATCGTGTTGGAATATGAGAATTCTAATGTCACTTCCCATTTGTTGGGACTGTGTTGCAACGGAGATTTAAATGAGATTGATGATTTGTAAAATAAAACTTAAATGATGTTAATTTTATTTTTGGATTATAATTGAAGTTATCTTCTAGAAGAATTAATTTATTATATCATGATACATGTCATAATTGGATAAACCTGCATATTTATGCTTTTATTTTATATTATGAAATTATCTAATTGAATACATGATATTGTTAATTTGTGTATTGTTATAAATGCTAAGGTCAGTAGAATTAGTGATATTCTTACTCAGACATATTAACTGTCAGTTGAGTGATAGTTCGATGATTGGAAGATTTAGAGAAAATCTTACCTAGAACTATTTGATTCACCAACTAAGTGGAAGTTCTCAAGTTGGAAGAATTAATGTAATTTTCACTTAGAACCATGGAATTTTGAATTATGAAATTAAGTTTATGATAGTGAAACAATAGGATTGCAGACGATGATTGGGAACATAGTGAACTTTCGACTCTGTACCTAACGTTGAACTATCGTAGACGTTAATTTGCATTGATGAAAAATTGAATGTGCATAAATGGGCATTGGTTGAGAATAAAATGTCTCTGAAAAACTGATAGATCATGGCATCAAAATCTATAATAGTTAACCTTAATAAAGGTGATAAGCTAAATGCAATAACATTTGGCATGATAAGATTTTGAGTGTACTAGAAGGACATGATGTTTAGAGAGCTTCAACCACGCAATAGAAGACCTTATGTAGGTCATACTACTCTGGAGATTAAAGATAGGAACTTTGTTAAGTACGAAAAAAGATAGATTCTTGTGCTTGAACATTTGAATTGTTTAAATTCTGTTATAAATGATCTTTTTTCTCGAATGTGAATTGGCTAAGATGGTTAGCATAAAGTTGACAATTTTTGTTGGTCACATTTTTCTTAAATGAGTAGTAAGTTCAAATTAGTCTTTTTTTTAATAGATGAAAATTTTGAATGTCAATGTGGCTTACAAATTAAAGTGTCCATTTTCTCTATTGAAACTATCCACTATGTGAGTTAAAAGACACGTGACTTGATGTTGCTAAGTCTCGAGGATACACTTGTGTAGCAATGTTCTAGTTTGCATAAGACTTGGATCTTAAGCATTAAATGAGCTAGAACAAATGCGAGATAGATGGAGAGACTAGAAAATGGACCAAGAAGAGCATATCAGATAATAGATTTGGTAAATGATCAATGTTATATAAAGGTTCAAGTGCTTCAACTATACGGTTTGAATCTCTTAGCTCAAAAGTTGTTAAGTTAAAGGATATTTCACTTGAATATATTCCTCTTAGTGTTGTTTACGTGTCAACACTATACATATTGGATCTTATTTTGTGTGGATAGTGGATTCAAATGTTAAAAACCCACTTTGACTTGACTTGATACAAAATAGATATATATAAATGATGAAGATGGAGTTGAAGTTTATATGACTGATACTACAACTTAGTGTTGCAAACTGGAGAAACTGACTTCCTATTTGATATTAAGATATTATCCAAAACTCCACTAAACTTGATCTCTGTTGTTCTTCTAAAGGTGGTCTATAACTTGAACTTATAAGTGGTAGTTCTATTCATACTCACAGTGGTGATATTTACTTATGATTCTGGATATTTGTGTAATAGTTTGAGGTTTTGAGTTGAGAAAATCATTTAAAGATGTAACAGCTAAACTTCCATTGAGTAAATCCATTCGAATTTCTTGAGAGATAGAGATGGATTTTTATATTTTCATTACATTTATAGATAGATTCACGCATTTCAGTTGCGCCTTTGATTTTTTTAAGCTGAAAATATTGTATTGATTTAGACTTCTCTAAAGTGGAGTAGAAAATCAGATTATGGAAGTGAGGACTTTGAGAACTATTTAATAGCGTGAATCTCTATCACGAAATATCAGTGATCTATGTAATGAAATAGATTCTTATTTGATTGACTATTCTTTAATCATCAATAATTATATGGTGTATTGGGTAGAAGGATGTAATATTGCTGAATATGATGATGTTTGAGATATGTAGTCCAATTTAAGTATTTACTTTTGGAAAGAGTGTTGGTTAACTACAATGTATCAGTTAACGGAATTCTCTTTAGATTAATACCTTCATAATTGTATAAGCTTTGGACATGAGGACAACCAAATATGGGTTGTCTTAAACTCATAATCGATTATGTAAGTTCTTGATAATGAGTTTGGAAACATGAGTCTATTAAGTACGAGATGAATCTTTGGGATACACATAACAGTCCAAAAAGGTACTCAAGTGAGATTTTGAATGGATATTGGGTCACAATATGTGACATTTGACATTTCTTTCTTAGTAAGAGAGAGAAATTTGGAGAATATTATTGAAATTGATATTATGCTTATTGATGAATCAATTTTTTGGATATGTAAGAGTTGATTTAAACTTCAGATTCAAGTGGAAGTAATCTGTATCCGAGTGGGAGCTATCTATTCAAGTGCAAGCTATCAAAGAATTATCCAATTTCAATGGTTCTTGGTTCTGAGTGGGAGCTAAAAGCTATTCAATCTCAATGATTTATGGTTTAGAAAACCAGTGAAGAAATTTGAGGAAAGTGATGGAAGTATATATGGAGTACATAATTCCAATCTAATTTGAGATGTGGTGAAAGTTCTAATTGGACATTATGTTTATTGAGAACATTCGGGTTAAAAACTTAGTAGAAGACTAATGAGTTTATGATAGATAAATCTCATTTTTTAGAGAAAGGTTAGACTCAATATGTGTATATTAAGTTTGATAAAACCTTTTTCTTAGCAGTGAGATTCACTTCTATATGCCGATGCTAGCCATGATAGTGTGTTTAAGTGTAGATTACACAAAATAGACTTATAGACTGTATTTTCATTCTCAATTGAGAATTGATTGAAGAGATCTACATGAATCGATTTGTAGGTTTCATGGTGAAGGCTTTTATAGTATTGTGGTAACTGTATAGTTATACTTGTAGCCTAATATAGTCATCTTAACACTTGTACCTGAGTTTTAACAGGTTCAAATCTCGTACAAAATTTTATCATGTGGATGAAGTTTACTGTATTTATGTAAAAGTCTGATGGTAGGTTGTAATTCTAATTTTGATTTGGATATTGATGTCTTGATGACACTATATTGGCTAAGCATGAGAAGAAGTGTATTGAGACCATTTTGAAATGGTTGTCCTTAGTTTTTGAGACGAATGACATGGGTTTAGCAAATTGTATATTTTGTGTTAAAAAGATTATTCTAGTTTTGTTTCTCTGTCACAAAAGTTATATACCATAAAGATTCTAGAATTTTGTTATTGTGGAATTTGCTACCTTGTTGATGTTTCTATGTCGAAAGGTGACCATATGAGTCTTCATGTATGTCCCAGGAATCCATAAGTGCACAAAGAAATATTCAGAGAACCATATCTAGTACAATTAGGAGTTACAAGTATGATATAATGTATACTTGCCCTAATATTTGTCATGCCATGGATCTAGTCAGAAGGTATTGATGTTGTCCTTAGAAAGGATATTGTGATACCCGACGAATGTTGCTGTCAGTTATTCTATTTGTTGTAGAATGAATAACTTGTGATTGAAATATTTATCCAAATATCGACCAAGGATGAGAGTTAGTCAAGCAAAAATAGTTATTAGACTTGTGCAATCTTACTACATAGAGTAGCAAGAAGTATATCTTATAGTATATAACTTGACAACTGAAGAAATTTTTTGGTATAGATGTATTGAACACCTAATGATACTAGTTATGAACATGAGATCCATGATAGTTATGCAATTATTTCATGTGATGAGGATCTCAAATATCATGATGAAACCAAACACTCAATAGTGTTTATGTGAGAGACATTAACCAATTAAGTGTCTTTGCAATATATCTACGTAAATGATGGTCTGTAATCATCATATTCTAAAGATGTTTAGAGATGTACTTGTTGGTAATGTCGAATATCTAAAATTACGTAGAAAATGATACTTAGTATATCAGAAAATTCTTGATTGATTTTTATGTGCCCATAGATGAACAATTTTGAGTTCATGTATAATCTATTATTGAGATTACGAGATAATATTTTGTATGCACATATAAAGTATGTCAAACAGCTTGAGATTTGTTCACTCACACGAACAGTCGCCTCAGATACTTTGGGGTGTGCTGAGATGAGATAAAGTGATCATATTGTGTATGTGATCTTGTCACCTTGATAAGATATCAAGCTAAGATTACAACAAGTAATCGAAATGGATTTTGTTATCCATTAAACCTGTTTAGTAGCCAGATCGAGTTCTCGATTTGAGATTTCCTGGAGGAATGAATATAAGGAGAACTGAAGTGAGGTATCGGGGAATACTTGAATTAGGATATGTACGGTGTTATTTGTTTATAAAGGATATGACATAGCCCTAAGAACGGGAGGAAATATCGTAGCGCGTGTTTCATACCACGTGTGCTTTTACGACCAATAATGGGTAAATGAGTAAATGGATCCTTGCTTAATCATTGTGTGAGACCTTGAGGTTTATATAACCTGAAATATACCCTTATGACTTTTGACTGTTTTTTATGATTTTATTTCAGTGTTGCTACTTTAGCTTGTTGCCAATAATTATGATTGATTCGGTTTGATAGGACATGTCTAGGAAAGCAGTTGATTTAAAGTTGAAGGATTCAAGTAGAAAAGGAAAATTATTTTGACTAACATTTATATTTGTATTCACCGGTTGGGCAATTGTGTTTAACTATTTAGTGTATAGAATATAATTGTGAATGCAATGATATGATGTGGGATTGAAGTATGTTCCATAAATATTCGAGGGATCGGAAATACTTGTATCAATGTTGGAAAATGAGTTTGGGGGTATAGCGAGATGTAATGTTCCTCTAGCAGAGCTACTATATATCCCTAACAGATTTATAGTATTGTGACCTCTAATATTACTAGCTGGTTGCACGATCTATTTGTTGAAAGATCTAATGCGTGACATTTGTTGTCCCTTGTGGTTCGAATAAAGCCTGCCATGTGCGAGTGAGAGATGCTAGAAAATACGGGTTGTGGGTCGCCCATGTGGAATGACCCGACCCACAAGTTATTAAAAGGGTTGGAGGAGGTGGTTTGAATTTGAAGTTCAAACATGCTACTCCATATAACCACCCTTAACTCCCATACAACCTCCAATGATTTTGCATTGGAAAAGAGGGAAAAAGATGGCATGAAAAATGAAGGGAAAATTCGTATAGAAATTTACACCAAAATTGGAAAGTTCTTATAACCATATTTTGGACATGAAATTTCATAAAAATTGACACTTAGATTGTGGATAATAATCCCCTTCCATTGTGATTGGGATTGGGACAATTGGAGAACAAAAAATGCAGATTTTTGAGCTTTGGAATGCAAGGTGATTCAACAATTAAAAGATCTTGAAATTCATCATTTCAAGTAAGTTTCTTGACCCAAAATTTACATTAAAGAATGCTGCGAATTTTTACACAAACATACATAGAAATAAGAAAAAATAATAATTAATCGAATTTTTTAAACTTCTGTCGCCAAAATAATACGAATCATGCATGAATTATATAAGTAATAATAGTCCTTCAAATCCCGAACATTTATGTTTGGTTATGGACTTTAATGAAGTAGTACAATAGTCCCTCAAGTTTGAGCTGGACTTATAAAAATGTAGATGTAGGGCATAAAATTTGATTATCTCACATAGCTTACAGAGGTAGGTCCTCGTTAGATTTCTAGTTATCCTCATTAAGTTTTTGGATATGATAGAGCCAAGTCGTAAAGGTTAATGAAGGAAACCCTCATAAGGCACATGGCTCCCCTGTCGAGGTGATCTATGTTTTTGTGTTACTAGTAGGCAGTCCTCAAAAGGCACACGACTCCAAGATCAAAATATTTAACCAATTCATTTGATAGGCTTGGTGGTAATTGTTGTGATCATGGTACCAACTCCTCCCCTTATCAAGATGCTCAGACAAATGGTTCTGTAGATTCAATTGTGATTGGTCTGATCAAGGTACCAATATCCTTACCACAAGTAATGAAATAGTTTGTTTGATAAGTTAATGATAGTCAGTGCGATCAATAAACACAACTCTCCTATCCCCTTTGGCTTTTATCTCATAACCTCTATCCCTAAAGTCCCTCAATGTATATTAGAAAAACACATTTCCTAGCTATGGTTTAAACTTTTCATTACTTTGATGAGAGAAAGTGCCACAATCAAAAGTCCTAAACACAGAATAATCAGAACATTTTCACGCTATCTTTCATGAGGAATGTCACCATTCAATACAACCAATGGAGTTAGATTAATTAAATAAAAAGCAATAACAACTTCACCCTAGAATGATTTTTGAATACTAGAACTCAACCTTATGTATATAAATTTAGCAAGAGAGTTACATCCATCCTTTTAGTTATACCATTATATTGAGGAAAGTGAAGAACTAGTTTATGCCTTGTTATTTCACTTTCCTTTCACATTAATTCTGCATTAATGTAATACATTTTGCTATGTATTTGATGGTGTGTACTAGGCCTAATTTAGCCTTTTGTTGTGAGTACACTTGGTAGGTTTATATCTAATCTAGGACCTAATGATTTGGAAGCTTTAAAGTGGTCGCTTAAATATGAGAATCAAGCGATAAAGGTTTACTATTTAAGTTTAATACTGTGGCTATGAAATAGAAAGTTTTTATAGATGCAGACTATGTTGAAGATAGGTATAATAGGACTTTCGCATATCTACTTACTTTGTGTAGTTCTTGTATAAGTTAGAAGTCTCAAATTCAACATATAGTAACATTGTCCACTATTGAGTCTAAATACCTTGCTACCACCAAAGCAATCAAAGAGCCTTTGTGGATTAAAGGTTTGCTCAAAGAACTATGTGTTTTAAAGATAATGTGGTTGTGTATTTAGATAGTGAATCCATGATGCACTTACACAATAATCATGTATTTCATGAGCATACTAAATACGTAGATATTAGATTATATTTCATTAGGGAAATTGTGACATAAGGTGTAATGAAACTTGAGAAAGATCATTCACAATATAATCTCTCAGATATGGGTACCAAGGTCCCTTCGTAAACTAGCAAATATAGGGGTTACTTCGACCCTTGCTAAAGGAGGTCACGTCATTCGATAATAATCAAGTCTCAGAATAATAATAAATCATTCGGGACATTTTGTCGAGCATCTAGCGAATGAAGGTACATCCATTTCTTTTTAACAAATGGAAGTCCTCTTTTGAACTAACCAAAACTCAGAGATGCACTATTAAAAATTGTCAATGCATTATTTAAACCATAAGGAATAGTCATTCTCATGGCTGACTAAGGAATGTGGATGAGGATGGAGAAAGTGGTGTTGTAGAGCCGCTTTTTGGTTTCCATGTGATTCTGAGAGATAGTTCAAGTATAGCGTTGCACTCATCCTATTTTTCTTCATCGATCATGTCAGAGGCCTGCACTTTCCTCGACGATTGCGACAATCTAGCCGACATCTTTGATGAGGTCCAATAGAACATAGAGAATTGTATTTAGATTTTCGAGATAAAGGGGATGGGTCAAGTGGCTTGAGGGTCATAGTGCCATTGCAACAAAGTGTTATATTGTTGACTAATTCAACAATTAATGTCGAAGGCTTACATAGCATAAATGCTGGTCATGACCTATGTAAGTAAAATTAAATTCATATTTTTACTTATTACTTGTTGGCTTACATAAATGATTTTTAAATGTTAGCACATGTGCAAAAAAAGGTCAACATTTGTTTACAGTCCAAATAGGTAAGTAAGTCATGACTAACTAGGTGTTACAGGTGAACAGATTTCTTGGCTGCGATTTTTAGGGTTTCCAAATCCTAAACGAGGTGTAATCTTTACCTACCTTATAACAAGATATATAGGAATATATACTTACCATTTTGGACATGTTTGATTTGTCAAATAATTAAAAGAAAGAAAAATTATTTTAACAAATCAAAACTTTCCTTAATTTAATTAACCATGTCAAACATATATATATATATATATATATATATATATATATATATATATATATATATATATATATATATATATATATACCTTATTATTGGTCGAATAATTAAAAGAATATAAGATTTTTTTAACTAATTAAAACCTTTCTTAATTTAATTATTGACCATATCAAATATATTCTACATGATTCTTGTCGTTAAAAACTTTCATATTTTAAGTAAGACACGTTTGTGCCTTGGAAAAGTCTTTACATAAGTAGGGAAAATTATTAAAGGATGTTCCAATGATTTGAGAAGAACTTGGCTATGTCCAGTGAACCTACAATAGCAAGTTCTGAAGTCTTCGACCATTTTCAGTAAGTTCTGACCGGTTGATGTTTCATTGTAGTAACTTAAAGCACAAACCATTCTTCAACAGTAATTGATGATAACACACCTGAGTGTGAATGATATAATCCTACTCAAAGATCAGGTTACTTGGCCTGAGTTAAAATTAGTAAATCTTAATCCAGGTAGTGGTTGTGGCTGAGTACAATAGTGAAGTGGCGATAAAGTCAAAATCGGAGGGTTTGATTCCATTTCCTAACAAGTCAAAAGAAAAAAGAAAATGAGGGAGTTGTTCTTTACTTGTTTTTAATTTTTTTTTTATTTTGCGAAATTACAAAATCGAAACTATTGTACTTTTTATTCTTTGATAGTGATTATTTCACCCGTGGCATGGGGGTCCTTGAATGTTTCCCTTGGGAGTTTACCACATTATATCTAGTCTTTATCTTTATGTAATTCCGCAATAGATTATATCTTGTAGAACACAATTCTGTTAAGTTTTACCAATTAGAACTGTACGTAAAACTGTTTGTAGGAAGTTCTATTTGACTGGCATATTCTAGCTTAAATGAATAATTGAGATAAACTGTTTAATTAACTAGGTTTTAGTACTTACAATCAGTATCAAAGTGGTTTCATTTTTAAAAAGTGAGATCTACTTAAAATCTAGTAATGGATAGAACATCGTTTAGACCTCCTATCTTAGATGAGACTAATTATTCATATTATAAAATTAGAATGCAAGTCTATGTCTAATCTTTAGATGGGAAAGCTTGGAACTCAATCATGTATGACTATAAAATTCCCACAGTAATGAAAATGATGTAGAAATAGATAAATGAGCAGATGAGTAGGTGACTACTTATTATAGCAGTGCTAGTTGTAACTCTAAAACTTTGATTGCTATTTTCTCATTTGTAGATGCAAATCAATTTTGTTTGAATTCTAATGTAAGGTGGCTAAAGAGGCATGTGGCATTTTGCAAGTTGCTCATGAAGGAACCTAGATTCTGAAGTCTTCTAAACATCAAATGTTGACACTTGAATTTGAGTAGTTGACATGAAAGATGATGAATACTTAAAAATCTTCTAACCAAACCAGCTCGCCCTACACCTTAAGAAAAAAAATACTCAGAAAGTAAAATTGTGAAACAAATTCTTAGATAATTACTTGATAGGTTGTACTCTAAGGTAACCGTTATTGATGAAAGTAAGGACATAGATTATATGAAAATGGAAGAATTGATAGGATCCTTGATGACCTATGAGCTACATCTTCACAGAAGGAAGAATGAAAAATGATCGGGAATAGCTTTTAAAGCCAAGGTGGTTGAGATAGAGAAAGAAGATAATGAAAGTGAGAATGATGACCAAATGACCATGCTCACTAAACAATTTAAGAAATTCCTAAAGGATGATCATAAAGGAAGAAGATCAAGATCTCAACCACTACAAAAGAAGAAATTCTTTGACAATTCAAGGCCAAATCCAACTGCATCTATGGAAAGAACTCAAACTCGTATCAAATGCTTTGAATATGAAGGATATGGACATATAGCATTTGAGTATACTAATGCACTAAAACCATCTTATATAAAAAAAGGCCATGAACGTCACTTGGAGTGAAGAAGATGAAAGAGAATCAAATTCGATGAGGAGGACATAACTGTTGTTAACCAGGAAACTTCTCTAACTGTCCATCTTCAGTCTAATATGTTATAACTATTGCATGTAGGTCAGAACCTAGTAAATATAGACATAACTGGGACCAACAATTCGTGTTCAGAATGCAAAATACTGAAAAGAGATCTGAAAGTCGAACTAGAAAGAAATATCATTCTTCGTGCCAAGATAGAGTTCGTTGAAGAGAAAGAGCTGTAATTTGTACTGAAAAAACCCTCACCAAATGCTTAGCAAAGGAAGAAAATCAAATATTAGAACTTGTGGCTGAACTAGACCACACCAAGGAGAGAGTTAGACAGTTGACCATCGAATCCGCTAGCCTAGATGAAGTTCTTATCTATAGAAGAACCACAAATATCAAAGAAGGCTTAGGTTATGAAGGAAAGGGAAAAAAGAAAGATTATACCCAGTTGAAGTTCATTAAAGTAGCAGTAGGATCTGAAATTACAAAGTCAATCATTTGAATCTGGTGTTAAAGTGCCAGATAGATCTACCATTAACAGGACAGTTCCACTGACAAACACTCTATAACATGCTCTAACTACCTCGAAAAACTTGGTTCAGATCAAAGGATCAAGTGAATAGGTAAAATATTAGAAAGGTAATTTACATCACACGATCATATGTAGTGTTTGTAGTCACTATGGACACAATTTGCACCATTGTTTAACACAGAGAAAATTGAATCACACTAAAAGAGGTAACTTGCTTACTAATACCTTAAAACAAAATTCTAAGGCTAGAATACGAAAATTTTGGGTACAAAAAAGTGACCTTAGTTGCTATGTTGTTAATGTTGCTCATAAATCTATTGTGCCTAACTCTTGGTACTTCAATAATGGATGTTTCAGACACATGACTAATAATCCTTCTATGTTAACTAATTTTAAAAGTCATGCAAGTGGTCTTGTTACTTTTGGGGATGGAGCTAAAAGTAAAATTGAAGGTGTTGGTACCATTGTGATTGATGGATTCTCTATATTAAATAATATCTTATTTGTTGCTGATTTGAAAGCAAACCTGATTGAGTAGGCCAATTCTGTGATGATAATCTCATGGTCATGTTCACAAAAAATTCGTGTAAAGTACTAAAAATGATGGTAGTTGTGTCTTACGTGGTGCTAGGTCTAAGAATAATTGTTATTTGCTTGAATTTGATATTACTTGTCATGTTTCAAAAGCCAACTCTACAGATCTATGGAACAAATGATTAGGACACCCAAACTATACAGATTTGGTCAAACTTGCTAAGCTAAACACAGTAAGGGGAGTTCTGAAGCTCACAGAATTCACATAAAGAGATAAATAGATAAGTAATAAGTAAAAAACTAAAGTTTCACATAAAGAGATAAATAAATAAATAATAAGTAAAGATATAAAATGTATTTTATTTACAATCTCCCCATTTGGCTTAAGTTAATTTCAAAAACATCTTTGGATTTTTAATGTCACTTCTGTCTTTGCAAAATAACTACTCCCCCTCAGTTAGTTCTCTCAAGTAACACACAACTCCCCCTATCTTCATGAAACAAACCAATGTATCACATAGTATGTAGGCCAAGCAAAAACTAAACAGATATGCAACAACACAATATCAATATGAAGTAATGCACCTGCAAACTAAGGAGTTGTAAAACTTAGCACAAATCAAGCATTTATGTTGGGATTTTGACTTTGATCTAAGACTCTTTTAAGAGAGCCCTTACCATCTTTGATTTTGTGTATGGAGGAGTGTATTGAAGACTTAACAAAACATGAATTGTATACCGGTTAATGCATAGCTTACCGGATTTTTACAAGCATAAAACATAAGAAAAACATATGAATTTATGCATATACTCTGCTGTCCTTGAAGAACAGATTAGAGGAGGAAGGAACTTTGATTGTCTACATTTTTTAAGACGGTTTTTCTATAACATTTCCTTCTTTTATTCTTACATATTTTTCTCTTATAAATTGGCTCTATTTATAGCCAAACTTACTAGATATTCTACAAGATATTTAGAGATATTTTCTACCTCTTGACTATCCACTTGCAAGTAGTAGCTTTCAACTTTGCTATTAGAACTTACTTTACTTATAGAATGGTTTACTACTTTGTGTTGTACTAGTTATAATCTAGTTTAACTTAACATCAACTTAGTTAGACATTTCAACTAAACTAGCTACAAACTAGATTACAATAAAATACAATTCTTCATGTGACAACAAAATGTCACAACTCCTACACTCCCTCGTGACATTTTGGTTGGAACCTTCAAATCATTTCTTCTTCATGCTTCAGCCATGATTGCAATTTGTGATTCTTTGCTTTCCATTTGATTTGACTCTTTTTGTTGCTACTTTCAACATAGTTATCAACACTTTTAGCCAAAGATCAACCACATATAAAGAAATCCTCCCTTTCCATCATCAGATTTTTTTGGCACCTTCAACTACTGTTTTTCTTCAAATTTCTGCCCTTCTGATTTTGTGACTGGAAGTCTTTGAAGTCTTTGTTTTTTATTTGATCCAAGCTCCCATGGTTGCAACTCTTCTTTCATAGTTGATCAACTTTCTTTAGCATAGGATCAACCTCACTCAAAGAACTTTCTCTTCGTGCATCTTCTCATCAGATTTTTAAGGACAGATGCTGATTCTTTTTCTTCAATCAAACTGGATTGACTACAAGCTTTGAAGTTTTTGTTTTCTATTTGATCAAAGCCTTCTTCGATTGCAATCCTACATCATAGGTGTCAACTCTTTCTACCTAAGATCAACCTCATCCAAAAACTTTATCTTGCATCTTTCCTTTCATCATTATCAGCATCTTCTTTTTTATTTTTCACTGCAACTTGAGGTTCCTCTGGTTTGCTCAGACTTCAGCATCAGAATTTTTTTGCAAACTGGTTCACTCTTTTTTTCCAGCCACTTTCATCACCATCTGAGACATTCATTTCCCAGGTTTTACTGCTGATTTTTGAGCTTTCCAGGTTTGTCTTTCATCATGTTTTCTGGCACCTTTTTAAAGGTCATTTGAAGCTCCCTCTTTATGGTAATTCTCTTCAGATTTTTGTTGAAGTCTGCAGCTGATTTCATCATTCTGGTTTTGCTTCATTTCTTCAGTAACTTCTTCATTTTTTTCATCATTACCAGCATCTTCTTTTCAGCTTAACAACAGCTTCATCTGAGAGAGTTATTCCTAGATTTTCTGATTTTTGAGCTTCACCAGATTCTATGAAACATACAGTTTTATCTTTAGAGTTTCACCCATGATTTCCCTCTTTGAAATTTCTTGTTTTTCATTTTTTTCAAGCTTTCTTGATTGCAATTTCTACATAATTGTCAATCCTTTTTAGTCTTGAAATCAACTACATACAAGTAAACTTTCATTTTGAATCATTGGATTTTTGAAACATTCAAATTCATTTTCAGAAATTTGATTTTTGTTGAAATGAAGAAAGCTTCTATTCAGATTTTCATTGAGAAGAAGAGGTTTACAATTGAATTTTGAAATTACTGGTTATACATTGATCTTACTGAATTCACCTCTTGCTTACTGTTTTTACAGTTAATCAAAGAGATTGAATTTACCGGATTTTAATCAAGCATACCGTTTTGACAATGAGCATATCGGATTTTAAAGTTTCATACCGGATTTACAAGTTTTTCAAATTGAATTGAACTTACCGGATTTGAACTAACTTACCGGATTTGAAGATAACTCACCGTTTTTGAAGCTTACTGGTATCGTTCAAGCCATACCGAATTTACAAAGAACTTACCGTATATGCAAGCCTCTTACCGTTTTTACATTGAACATACCTTATTTTCAAGGGTTCTACTAATTTTGAAAGAAAATAGGACACTTACCGGATTTGCACACAACTCACCGTATTTGCAATACTCTCACCGTATATGCATAATACTCACCGGATTTGACAGAGGAATGCTCTGTTTTTGCTCTATTTTTCAGCCTTTTTCAGCACTTTTTCAGCTGATTTTCTTCAATTGTTTGATGCTAATGATTTAGTTTTTCAGCTCTAAATTCTTGCAAAAACATACCAGATTCAACCACTTCTCAACTTCATTTTCCACCAGATTTCTCTGTTTTTTTCAGCTTTTCCCAGTTTTTTTCAGCTTCTTTAACTTCTTCTTCTTCTTCTTTTTTCAACCTCAGGCCCCTTTCCAAGATCATTTATGCTCTGATACCATGTTGGGATTTTGACTTTTATCTAAGACTCTTTTAAGAGAGCCCTTAACATCTTTGATTTTATGTATGGAGGAGTGTACTGAAGACTTAACAAAACATGAATTGTATACCGGTTAATGCATAGCTTACCGGATTTTCACAAGCATAAAACATAAGAAAAACATATGAATTTATGCATATACTCTGATGTACTTGAAGAACAGATCAGAGGAGGAAAGAACTTTGATTGTCTACATTTTTAAGACGGTTTTTCTATAATATTTCCTTCTTTTATTTTCACATATTTTTCTCTTACAAATTGGCTCTATTTATAGCCAAACTTACTAGATATTCTACAAGATATTTAGAGATATTTTCTACCTCTTGACTATCCACTTGGAAGTAGTAGCTTTCAACTTTGCTACTAGAACTTACTTTACTTGTAGAATAGTTTACTACTTTGTGTTGTACTAGTTATAATCTAGTCTAACTTAACATCAACTTAGTTAGACATTTCAATTAAACTAGCTACAAACTAGATTATAATAAAAATACAATTCTTCATGTGACAACAAAATGTCACAACTACAACAATCTACATACTAAACTAGTGTTCATGTTCCATTATTACCACACATCAAAATCAAAAACTACTACTCTCTTTTTCGAAATTAACAGGCCTGTAAAGTGAAAAAAATAGGCAAATAGTGAGATCCAATAGTTAGAGTCAGAATGATAGAACCATTCAATTAGTGGATTTCTTGGCCTGTAGAAGGTGGTCCGAACTGGCTCTCTAGAATTGGGGTTTAAGTGTCTTTCTTGACTTCATCAAGAGGGTTAGACCTGACTCTATCTTTAGCTGGAGCAGTAACAGTAGCTTTGTTGTTTTAGTTTAATGTGATAGGAGGTCAGGACCTTGTCTCTTTAGTGTTGCATGAGTAAAACTGACTGAAAATAATATTAAATATATTTGCATAACTTCTTTTGTATCTAGACAGAAGCAGATAAAAGAAAAACTTTATGCACTCCTATCTGACATATATTATATATTTACAAAAATTGTTGAATCCAATATTCTCACAAACCAGAAGTTCGTTGATCCAAAAACTTTTGTACTTTGGCATGATCAACTTAGACATTCAGCAGTTATAATGATGCGTCGAATAATAGACAACTCACATAGACATCTTTTAAAGAACCAGAAGATTCTTTTACCTAATGATGATTATCCATGTGTCGTTTGTTCGCAAGGCAAGTTAGTCATTAGACCTTCGGCTATAAAGGTCAATATTGAAACTCCAACTTTCTTGGAAAAAATTCATGGAGATATATGTGGGTCAATACAGCTAGCATGTGGACTATTTTGTTATTTTACGATATGAATTGATTTTTTTACTAGATGGTCACATGTTTGCCTACTTTCCGCTAGAAATGTAGCTTTTGTTGGACTACTTGCTCAAATTATAAAATTACGGGCGCAATTCTCCAATTACTCAATCAAAACTATTCGTCTTGACAATGCTGGTGAATCTAGATTACAAGCATTCGATGATTATTGCTTGTCTATTGGGATTGGTGTTGACCATTTGATTGTGCATGTCCATATATAAAATGGTTTAGCGAAGTCATTTATTAAACGTCTACTACTTATTGATAGACCATTACTTAGGAAAACAAAACTTCCAACTTATGTTTGGGGTGATGTCATATTACATACTGCATCATTGGTTCGTAACAGACCAACTACATATTATCATTATTCACCTTTGCAACTGACATTTGGTCATGAACCTAATATTTCTCACCTGTGGGTTTTTGGTTGTGCTGTTCAAGTCCATATTTCACCCCACACAGCGAACTAAAATAGGTCTCTAATGAAAACTTGAGATTTGTGTGAGTTTTGATTCACCTCTATTATTAGGTATCTTGAACATTTAACATGTGATTTATTTACTTTACGTTTTGCAAATTGTCATTTTGATGAAATGACTTTCTCAATTTTGGGAAGAAAAAAACTATATCATGATAAATAACATAAAATTTCTTGGAATGAAACAACTCTATGTCACTTTGATTCCCACAGTAATCAAAGTAACAAAATCATATATACCAACAGAAAATATTCCAACAAAAATTAATGTCCTTGGAGGACAATTTGCTATAACAAATGAATCTCTAGTTGTTCAAAAAAGTTTGTACCTCAAAAAAAAAAGTACAAGAGAAAAATCAACCAAAAACTTCAGAAGAAGTAACATTAGAGAAGATTGATCAATCAAATATTGAAAATACGGTTCCTAAAAGAATCACAAGTGTTCGAAAATAATGAGATTTCAATAAATTATATGTTATCTTATAAATTATAGGAGCGAAATAATGTTGTTATAGACAATATTTTACCCTTTAATGTGGCTCTTGATATTATGCAAAATGAGGATCCTAAATCACAGCCTTTTAAAAACTGTCAAAATAGAAATGATTGGCCAAAGTGGAAAGAAGTCATACATGCGAAATTGAATTCATTTGAGAAACGAAAAGTGTTTGGACCTATAGTTCGAACACATAAAAATGTAATCCATGTTAGATACAAATGAATTTTTGCACGAAAGAGAAATGAAAACAATAAAATTACAAGATACAAAGTCTGACTCGTATCTCAAGGTTTCTCACAAAGTCGCCCCAGTGAATATTTGTTGAAGAAAGGCTATAAAAATGACAATGTCTACCCATGTGTTTTCATAAAGAAAACAAATATTGAATTTGTAATTGTGACAATTTATGTTGATGATTTAAATTTAATTGAAACTTCTAAAAAACTCAACAAAATATCAAATTATTTTAAAAATGAATTTGAGATGAAAGATTTAGGAAAAATCAAATTATGTCTAGGATTGCAAATTGAGCATTTCCCAAAAGGATTATTTGTTTATCAATCTAAATATTAAAAAAAAAAAAAAGTCTTAAAATGATTTTATATGAATAATGCACATCCATTGGCATCAGATATGGTTGTTCTATCACTTGATGTGAAAAACGATCATTTTCGTCCACTTGAAGATGGAGAAAATATTCTTGGTTCTGAAATACCATATCTTAGTCCAATTGGAGTATTCTATTATCTTGCAAATTGTACTCGACCCGGCATAGCTTTTTCTGTAAATCTCCTTACAAGATATAGCTTTACACCAACACAAAGACATTGGAATGCTGTTAAACATATTTTTTCGTTATCTATAGGGTACTATGGATTGGAGATTATTTTATTCTTAAAAGTCGGGATCTACTTTAGGCGATATACATATGCAACTTATTTATCTGACCCACATAAAGCTAAATCACAAACATGATACTTGTTTACATATTGATGAATATGTATATCATGGAGATCTGTGAAGCAATTATTGATAGCAACATCCTCAAATCATTCTGAAATTATTGCAATTCATGAAACGGGCTGAGAATGTGTATGGTTAAGGAACATGACCTATCATATCCAAACATCATGCGAATTAGTTTCAACAAAAGAAAGTCCAACAATTTTGCATGAAAATAATACTGCTTGTATTGCACAACTCAAATGAGGTTATATTAAAGGTGACAAGATGAAACATATTTCTCAAAAATTCTTTGATACACACGAGCTTCAGAAAAAAATGGTGATATCAATATTCAATAAATTTGTTCAAGTGAGAACGCGGCTGATTTATTTACAAAAGAGTGGCCAACATCTACATTCAAGAAATTAGTTCACAAGATTGAAATGCCTCGACTCAAAAGAATTTCAATGATCAACATTAGGGGGAGTAATTGTACTCTTTTTTTCCTTCGATTAGGTTTTATCCTAATGGGTTTTCCTAACAAGGTTTTAATGGGGCATTATTTATCTTTAATACTCTAAAATAACTGTAATCTTTTTCCTTCATTTGATTTTTTTTTTTTTTTTTTTGTCTTATTGAATTTTTATCAAACAAGGTTTTAACAAGACACATATTTTGTAATGTGTTATTCAAGGAAGAGTGTTGTAAATAGTAAGTTATTAATAAATGATAATTGTACCCCTACAACCCTAGAAATTATTACCATATGTATCCCTAATCATTCTCTATAAATGTAGGACTTTAGTTCTCATTATAGTACACACAAATCTATTGACTTTTATTCTCTTTTCACAACATACAACCTTTAGTAAAACTTGAGAATATGGAGAATATTTCACTATTAATCCTCACCCTATGGACCTCATGAGAATTCAACTTTTAATGGAACACTACAACAAAATTGTGATTTTGAGACAAGATTTTTCGCGACATACGAAAAGTTGTCGCAATAAGTGACTTAACGCTGCATATTTTTAAAGTTTGTCGAGAAGATTGTGATAAAAAAATAAGTACCAAATAATATAAGGCGATGTAAAAATTTGTCGTGAAATGTGAGAAGTTGCGACAAATAATGAAGAATGACGCAAAAAATATGAGGCAAGTAAGGCCCCAAAATATTTTTGGTGGGAAACTTATGGCGACAAACTTTTATTTCTTGCAACAAATTGCTTGTGATGCAATAGGGTCTACTTTTTGTGATAAAAAAAATATATGTTGCTAAACATTCTCTAGTTCGAGGAAAAAATCTCTACAAGAAAAATAATTTTTTGCAACGGACAAAAAATGTTGCAATACGTTTTTTACAATGCTCACCTGTATATTATAATATCTAATATTGTTGTAGATTAGAAAGATACGGCAACGTGCAATGCGCGTTGCAAAAGCCCTCAAATGTACGTTGTTGTGCAACGTACCTATTCCGTTGCTTTTATTATATTTTTGTAATACTCTTTGCTTGTTTCTTAACTTATTTTTGCAACGTCATTTTTTTGTAACAAGTGTTTATTTTTCCGTCTTGCTAAATTTTAATATGTAATACAATTTTTTTTTAATTTTAATTATTTTAGAGGAAAATTTTTATAATAAAAGCTTTATAAAATTTCTAGAAAAAAATTATTTCCAAAAAAATTTAAAAAAATCATTAGACGATTAAACTTTCAGTCACATAATAACTTACGAAAAAAATAACTACTAGGTCGAACCAATCCATAAAGAAAAATAGATGTCTCAACATTTAAAGCAAATAAATAAACAAATCATAATTCATATATTATCAACGGGCGGTGGCATGCTAAATATTGTTGCTGGTTCAGATTGCTGTGGAGACATGCCAACTTGACTTGATACGAACTTATGTATTAGTGTCTCAAATTGAGAAAGCCTAGCTACCACGCATATCTAATAATTCTTGCTCATGCTTCCGTATTTTCTCTCGAAGGGCTATTGATTTAGTATCAACCGATGTCAAATGAACAGAGTGGCTTGAGGCAAGTTTTAGACCATGTCCAAGTCCTCTAATGTAACCTCTAAATTTTCCAAAAACCTCATGCATAATCTCAAGTTCAATGGGGGCCCCAAATCCCTCTGGAACGGGTTGCTCTTTAATTTGAAGCATCATCTCCTATATACAAGTAAAGAGAGAAGATGGAATATACATTAATAACAGAATATATAAAAAAAATTCAATAAAGATGAACAAATTGTTAATATACTTACATATCTTGTTCGTTCTTCATCGTTTGCCCACCCTTTAATTTCACTGTAATGAGTCTCATAATAAAGATTAATTTCTCCTTATGCTTCTTTAGTAATTGATCTCAGTTTATTACCTTTTTCTTCAAGACGTGCAACAAATGATTTTGATCCACCACGATGATTATATTTAATGCAATTGTGTCTTACTAAATTATGTGTAGATAGTGCTTGCAATTAATTTATATATAAATAATTCCTTATTATAATTTATTATTTTTAATTATATTAATTATTTTAACATAACATCAAAATCATGTTATTATTAATATTTTTAATAAAAGTTACTTGATATTCAGAGGTAGACCAATATTGACATAGCCAATTTCAATCAACTTGCTTTACATCAATTGGGCAGTTCTTTATTTCATCATCCAATATTTTTCCATTGAAATATTTCTCTTTGAGTCTACATCTATAATCACGATATCTTCTCTTTAAAGTATTGTTCACACATTTATGGACATGCTCAATTGTCAAATCAAACTTGAATTTTGCCTACAAAAAAGATTAAAAAAAAAAAGTGTATGTATATTAATTTATATATGTAAATTAATTATTTATAAAAATATGGGAAACTAATAACTATTCAACAAAATTTTATAAAAAGTGAATTTATTTATCACTTACCAAAACCCGATCATATAATTTATTTATTTCTTAATTGGGTATGTCGATCCACCTTCTGTAATGGAGTGGAGCAAAGGATAGAACAACGTAGCCGCACTCACTAGCCAAATGTGCTTGTTGATTTCCAATAGCTCTTTCCAATTTTTGAGAAATATCCAGTGATATTTTTCTAGCTGCACTGATGATATCATCAATGCCCTTGCCTCTTGTAGGACCACGTCCCTTCTTCTTCAAAGAATGAGAATATATGAAATAAATTACTCAAAGAATGTGAATATATAAACAAAAAAATTGAGATTCTATCAATTAAATGTATACGTTAGGATAATTTTATATCATAAATATAAAGATAAATTATTACCGTTGGAATTGAGAATGGTCTCATGTGTCAATGTGGTTGCATGTGATGAATTAAGTTGAGGTTGAGGCTAAGATAATGGGGCAGAAACCTGAAGATGTTGAGTTAATGGAGCAGGAACTTGAACATTACTAGTCTGACACAATGAGGAAGAGATATTATCTTGAGGAGTAGTATGAGATAATGGACCCTTGCATGATGCCTTTGACAAGGAAACTTCTGAAAGGTGGCTCATAGGATGTAGTAAAAACTCTATTTTTCTTGCCAATTCTTGTTCAAAAAACCATTATCTACCAAGGAAAAAAAAAAGTGATCATTTTCAACCAAAATAATGTCTCTTTGTTTAATAATATTAACAAGTAATTAGGATCCGGTTCAAAAATATTAGTAACCGTCCTGGGAGAAAAAGTAAATTACACGATGGTAAATGGGAATTACGACCACCACCAAAAAAGTTACCAGGAGACGATATGTTAAAAGCAATTACAAGCTGTGAGGTGCAGAAAGCACCCAACTAATAAAGATAGAAAAAGGAAACGAACTCCAAATGAGCTAAATTGGACAAGAAAAAGCATTTTCTTTGAGTGGGAGTATTGGTCTAAGTTGAAATAAGGCATAATTTGGATGTGATGCATATTGAGAAGAACGTGTGCGATAATATTGTTGGGACATTGTTGAATGTTGAAGGGAAGCAAAAGATACTTTTAAAGTTAGATTGGATTTGCAAGATATGAAGATTAGAAAAGAATTGCATTTTAAGTCACATGATAATGGGTTTTTGAAACCTCCCGCTTCTTACACATTAACATTGGAGGAAAAAAATCTTTTACTAGTTCTTGAAATTTGTGAAGTTTCCAGATGGATATGCATCAAATATTTCTAAATGTGTTCGAGAAAATGAAGGAAAAATATTAGGTTTGAAAACTCATGATTGTCATGTGTTGTTACAACAACTTCTTCCCTTTGGAGTTCGAAATTTTTTGCGAAAGGAGGTGTGTAGTGCAATTGTAGAGCTCTGTTGATTTTTTAAATAATTATGTTCTAGAACATTGAATATAAATAATTTAGAGAAATTGGAAGAAGGGATTGTTATAATTTTATGTAAACTAGAACGAATTTTCGTACCAGCATTTTTTGATATAATGGTTCATTTAGCTGTTCACCTATCTGAAAAAGCAAAACTTGGAGGTCCTGTTGCATTTAGATGGATGTATCCAATTGCAAGGTAATTGCTAATATTGTATACAAATGTACTTTAACTTTAATCTTATTCATTGACTTGTTATTTTCAATTACTTTTTGTGTAATGGTCGATGACAGAATAGTGGGTTGATATAAGAGTTATGTTAACAATAAGGCCCGACGCGAAGGATCAATTGCAAAAGTATATATTGTTAATGAGTCTTTGAATTTTTGCTCAATGTATCTCAATGACATTGAAATAAGATTAAATCGACCTGATCGCAATGACGATGGTGGGACTCCAACCACAAGCTTGTCAGTTTTCTCTCAAAATACTAGACTATTAAGTCATGCAAAATCGAAGTTACTTTCGAAAAAGGAAATTGATAGAGCTCATTGGTATGTCTTAATAATTGTGATGAAGTTCGGCAATATTTAGAGTAAGTTCTTATTCAACATTTAAATTTTTTTTGCAATTAATTACTAATATATTGTAGTATTTAATTGCATGTTTCTTTTGTAGTCAGCACTTGGAGCTATTGCAACAACAAAATCATAACAATTTGGAACAAAAACAAGAAGAATTGTTTCCTGGATGGTTTGCTTCACACGTAAGTTATAATGCATGTCTTATTTATTTATTAATGCAACATAACATTAAAATTCGAAGGTATATTGACTATGTTTTTTATTGGCACAGATAACAAGATTATATAATCAAAAAGATTCGTTTGTAAGCAAAGAATTGTATGCATTAGCATGTAAACCGAATTTTAGAATATTTTCCTATTCAGGTTGTACTGCTAATGGGGTACATATCCTTGTTAAAGATCGAGATGATTGTCGTACAACACAAAATAGTGGAGTGATGGTGCCAGGAGATGAGAACATCAACTTTTTTGGTATACTGTGTGATGTTATTGAGTTGATATACGTTTTTGACTATTGTATCACTTTGTTCCAGTGTAATTGGTACGATAATAATCCAAAGTAAAAAAGATATATCATAGATTACCATCTTACTTCTATCAATGTGAATCACAAATGGTACATGGATGATTCTTATATACTTGGCATCCAAGCACAACAAGTATTTTATATTGATGATCTAGTGTTGAGTCCACAATAGAAGGTAGTTGAAAAGGTGCACCATAGAAGCATATGGGAAATTCCTGCAAAAGAAGATGGTGGTAGTGAGAAAGTATTATTTCAGGAAAATGAATCATCACATATTGTCTTGCCAACACAACAGGAAGTTCTTGACACTCAAGTATTCCATAGAGGAGACGTTGATCCAGAAATTATTGAAAATGAAGCACTAGAAATAGATGTGGAATCGATGAACAAAAATATGAATAATTTCCTATATGATACTTCGGAAGAGGAAGATGATACATTGAATGAATATTACAGTGAAGATGAGAAATCTCTAAATGGTAAAGATGATAACGCTAATAGTGATATTGGTAAGTAAAATATACTTTATATGTATTTATTCTATATCTTTTTGTTTTTTTTCGTAATGTTTTTCTATTTTTTTTTAATGACTATCTACATATTTTTTCCTTTCCTATGTAGATTCATGTACTGACAATGCATCTACCAAGAGTTGATAAGAATTTTTATTGACTTTTAAGGTTAGAATAACCGACTAATGAGATATAATTGATTAGTTATTGGTTGATAAGAATTTTCATTGACATTTTTTTTTCTCACTTTCTATGCGCTCCCGTGTGGATATGCACAAGTTTGAGAGAATTATAGTTTCCTTTTTCTAGTTTTTGATTTGATAGTTTGTTATGTATGACTTTTTTTCCCTTTCTAGCACTTAATTTAGTTTAGTTCATAAGAATAATTCATATTAAAATTTTATTAGTTTGTGGATTGGTTTAAGGAAATGTTAGTCATTCTTTTATTGTTTGGTAGAAATTTAAAACATGGTTTCTTCTCATGATATGTCACTTTTTATCTTCTATAGTTGTGATATTTGTAGTTCTATTTTCTACTTTTCAAGTTTGGTGAACGATCCTAAGTAGTTCAACCTTGAAATTACTCGTATTATACTTTATTTTTATTTATTTTGGTTTTGAGATAGCCAGGTTAATTTGTAAATAGTATCTTGGTCTATATTTATTGAGCACTGCTAATGTGGGCCCCCCCTCAAGTGAGGGGGCCTGTAGGGGGGGTTGTACACCCCCCGGTACAAGGAGTGTTTTCCATATTTATTTGGTTGACACTAATATGATTTTTTTTAAATCTATTTTGATATCATTTATATTTTAATAATTATACGATTTTGTTAATGCGATGAATGGCCGAAACTTATCGTAGAATACATTCTGTGACTCAACATTCGCAATAAACATATTTCTTGTAAACCTTTATTGGAATATTTGTTGTGACAAATTGACTTGTCGCCCTTTGAATTTTTTGCGACATATATATATGGCGACGATATCATGGCTAAAAATATTGTGTTGCTATTCCATATTTTACACATCAAACAAATAGTGTCGCGATTTTGTTAACGCGATAAATGGTCGATAGTCGTTGCAGAATGCACTCCGTGACTCATATAGCGCAATAATACCTACAACAAACATATTGTCGTCGCTAAATTACTTCTGCAACAAAATCTTAATTTTTGGGACAACATTTTTTTGTCGCAAAATCAGTTATTTTTTGTAGTGGAAATATTTTTTTTTATTGATTGCGAATGTGGATCGATCTAGTGGTTCTCGTAACCTATATATTTTTAAAATTGGCGAAGACTTTACCATAAATAGAAAAGGTCAATGATCATATAATTGGAAACAAATAAAAAAAATTATTTTTCGGGTACAAATGATCCAACTGTATTTTGAATTGATTATTGATTTTCTAGTTTAACGGGTAAATGCGATCGTATCGTATTCTTATAAGATTGTTTTGTAGGATAATTTTAGCATTTTCCAATTTTATTTTGAGTAATTAACGCATAATGTCCCCACCATTCATTGTTATTGTGGAAAACATCTATACCTTTCATTTTTTAGCATTTTCACCTTTATTTTCACATTTCATTGTGCAAAAGGTCATTCTCACCTATTTTCTCAATTAAAGATTATGAAATGATGAATATATACTTTTCTTTAAATAAAACAAGAAAAGAAAAAAAAAATTGCAATTACAGTTCCAATTTTTTTTAAAAAAGCGCAAATAAGTCACAAAAAAATTATTAAAAGGGTAATTAGCACATAATGTCTCTACCTTTTTTTTTTTTTGACATTTTCACCATAAAGACACATTTAATTGCGCAAACCATCATTTCTATATATTTTCTCAATATAAAATTGTGAAATGACGAATATACCATCCTATTTTTTAAGTGTAACCATAGTCCCAATTTTTTTAAAAAGTGCAAACAAGTCCACAATAAATTATTAAAAAATTAATTTTTTTAAAAAAAGTGCAAACTAGTCTCAAATAAATTATTAAAAAATTAGAAATTAAAAAAATATTTTTTATTTAAATAGGAGGGTATATTCATTATTTCACCGTTCTTTGTTGAAAAATTGGATGTAAATTATGGTTTGCATAATTAAATGTGTAATTAATGGTGAAAATACCAAAAAATGAAAGGTGTTGACGTTTTTGCAATAACTGTGAAAGATAGAAATATTATGTGCTAATTACCATTTTAATAATTTATTTGTGACTTACGCTTTTTAAAAAAAATTTGGGACTGTGATTGCAATTAATTTTTTTCTTTTTCTTTTTGTTTTATTCAAAGAGAAAAGTATCTTCGTCATTTTATAATTTGTAATTAAGAAAATAGGTGAAAATAACTTTTTGCGCGATAAAATGTGTAAATAAGGGTGAGCCACATTAAAAATTTCATTTTTATTCTTCTACTGATTTTTAACCACACATTATTCAATAAAATAATATTTTTTTATATCAATAAAATTTGGGACTTTGATTGTAATTAATTTTTTTCTTTTTCTTTTTGTTTTATTTAAAGAGAAATGTATATTCGTCATTTCATAATTTTTAATTGAGAAAATAGGTGAAAATTTTTTTTTTGCGCAATGAAAGGTGGAAATAAGGGTGAGCCACATTAAAAATTTCATTCTCATTTTTCTATTCATTTTTAACTACACATTTTCAATAAAATAATATTTTTCATCGCATCAATAATTTTTCCTTCTTTTTCAGTAACATTTTAACCATCAATCTAGAATTTCAAAATACATTCTTCGAAAATAATATGGCTCAAAAACACCCTTACAATAAAAGATGGGGACGTTATGTATGCTAATTAACCCTTTTAATTTTACCATCAAAAAGCTTCGTCCCGACCAATTGCTGTATATGCGCGTGAAAGCAGTTGTCTGTAAATTTCTCTACTGTTACAATATCATACACGTGTCCTTGTTCTGGAAACTTTCCATTTCACCGGTTCAAAACACCATGATTGCTAGGTGTCCACTTACCCACAGCAATGCTCGACGGGTCGCAACGTCCTATTGGTGAAGTACTGGGTCCCACATACAGAACAATTTTTTTGGTTGAGTGGACCCCATTATCTGGGACCCACAAATTTTTTAACAAATCATGCTCATTTATGTGTCATCATATTGTCCACAGCAGTCACCTTTATTCATTTTCTTGCTATAAATCAAACTTCAGATCCCCCAATGAAAAGCCCGAGTAAATATATACACATACAAACACACTTGTATATAGTTAAAGAGAGAGAAGGGTTGTTGATTGATCAGAGTTAGGGGTGATGGGGTACCCCAAGAACACCACTGATTACACTAGGTAAGTATATAATAATGCTCAAATTCCGGCCAATTGCACCCAAACCCGCCGGCGGAGAAGCGGTTACCGGCGCAGTGTTGCAAGAGAGAGGTAATATTTCCACAAGAAATGGAAGAGCGAAGAGAAAGTACGTAAGGGTTCGACGACGGCGCAGGCCGAATAGCAATCAGTGCAAGAAAAGGAGAAGCAAATCTGAACCTTCTAAAGAATCAGGAAATGAAGATGGACCATCGGCAAAAAGTATGGTGACACTTCAACTGTTTCCAGAGAGTAACGAGAATATTTCGAGCAGGGGTTTTCTACACAGTCTTGAAGATGGTGATGAAAAAATTCGAGACGATGTGTTAGATCATGATAAGATGCTGTGTTTATGCCAGCAGCTGGGAGGCCGGAGAGAGATGTTGGCTCACTCAGAGGGTAAGAGAGTCGAACTCGTTCAATCAAAAAAGAATGTGATCAGGACTCTTCACGGAAAATCACAAGGCCTTTATGCTGATGCCGAATTTTCTAGAAGTGTTGCAAGAGAAGCTGCGCACTTGGAGGGAAATCCGTACGAATGGAAAAGTACGGCACGCGAAAGTGAATCATGGGTTATCATAGAATGTTTTACTGATGCAATCATGGAAGGATTAGGGTTAGGGTTTTCAGACAAAGAAAAGCTCAATAATCTACATATAGATAGAAATCCTGGGTTCGTGTCCGACATTTCCAACAATGTAGTATGGGTTAATGACGCCTACAAGAAGATGGTATTGGGTGAAGAAAATCAAGAATTAGCAGCAGAAGTTAGGGTTTATTTACAGACCAAAGAAAAAAATATGCCCTATTTTTTGCCAGAATTTGCATGCAGGGTGAGGGTTGAGTATAATTGGAATGGACGCAAGTGTACAAGAACAGTGCCTTGTGATGTTTGGAAAATGGAATTTGGAGGTTTTGCATGGAAAATGGATTTCAAAGCTGCACTGAGTTTAGGCCTTTAGAAGGTATATTTTCCTTCCACAATTTGTTTATACAAATTTGCATAATTATAAGCCGTGTTTGGTGAGAATTAAAATTAGATTTTTAATAGATTTTAATAAAAAGTTTTAAAATGTGTCGTTAAAAAGTTGCAGGAGTCAAAAAGTATGTGGTTAATATTGATTGTTTGACTTTGACTTAAATTAAAATCTGATTTAAATCAATACCAAATAGAAGCACAGTGTGTTTAGTTATGCTTGAAAGTTAATTTTTTGTAAATAAGTTATGACATTTACTTTGAAGAAAACATATTCTCTCAGTGGAAAAAAGTCACTTTATATATGATAAAATAGTTAACTTAAAAGCCAACTTGACTTGCCGTGAAGCACGCAAAAATGCTCTCAATCCATATAATAGTGTGTAAATTATATTTTATTAATATCTAATCAAACATAGTCATTTCAAAGGACTGTACCGGTGGGTGTTTTTGTGTATGTGTCGAAAGATATCAGGTGGTCGTAGTTAACATAGGGTGCTTGGGAAAAAGATGATCATTTTATTTATTTTTTAAGTTTATGCTTTCTTCTTTTTATATGATTTTTTTTTTGTTTACTTAAATTTGTGGGGGGAAATTTCTTTTTAGCAAAGTTTAACGGATCTTGGAGGAAGTGTGAATCCGGACAAAAATATTAATATAGTAAAAGTTAAAGACAATTAAATGTCAAGGAAAAAGGTTAAGATTAAAAATGTAAAAAAGGGTAAAACATTGAGGACCACACACACAATATAGCCTCCGTTTGTGAAAAAAATTATGAAAAATTTAATTTTTAGATAAAAATGAGCGAAAAATAAATGGATAGTACTTGTGATCCATTAAAATGTGTGATTTAAAGATGGTTTATAATTTTTTGATAAAAGAGGCTAATTCTTAAAAGTATTTTTTGAGTAGTTTAATGATTTTGGAGAAGTATTGAGGGAACTTGTTGAAAATATAAATTTAAATGAGCAAATTATTTTTCTCAACAAATATCGACTTTTAGATTATGTGGTTGACATTTTGACAGCCGGATGTAAAGAAAGTGTAGTGCAAAATCACTTTATATGCATTTATTTATTTATTTATTGGGGTGTCGGTATCAGTCTACAAGCCTCGTTTGATAGATCTACTAAGACGATTGTTTCAAGTCAACAAACCACGCCTTATTCTTAAAACAATCAAGAGATGGCAAGATAATGATTCTCATATAATGCATGCTGATGCAATTATTTTGATAGGTAAAAATGTTATATCGTGTACGTCTCGAGAGAGGCACACAAAGATTATGGCAGAGGAATTCGAGATAAAAGACCTTGGATTGCATAGATATTATCTTGGTATGGAGATCATTAAATCTATAGAAGAATACTTATTTCAGAAGAAAAAAAACAATCGACTTGTTCAAAGATTTTGATATTTTATTTAAAATGTGAGCCCACTAAGACACCTATTAATTCCTTCATAGTCATGTTCGAGATATGAGAGCTTGGTTCCCTATGGAATCCATAAGACTGTTGAGAAAAGGGAATTTGCTGATTAGCCTTTATTGTTAAGAAGACAGTGAAGTGATGGGAGTGTGGAAATTGGTATTGCTGACCGATATGAAGGAATATATATATTGAGAATAAATTTGACTAGTAAGAACGAGCTAAATAACAAGGAGATTTTTTGTTAGAATATCCAGCTCTTTATTCTAAAGACTTCTATGTAGTTAGATAGTTTATTAGTTAGTTTTTGTTAGTTTATAAATAGAGCACTTTGTATTCATTGTATTTTATTGGATTCTATTCCAGTCTTCAACATGCAATCATCATGTTGAATCAATCATGTTAAATAGAGCACTTTGTATTCATTGTATTTTATTGGATTCTATTCCAGTCTTCAACATGCAATCATCATGTTGAATCAATCATTTTCTTCCCAGCAGGTTTCAATTTTGTTTCCTTCTTTATTTTCAAAATGGTATCAGAGTAGGAAAGGCTCTCCACCGTTCTGCTCAAATTTCATTAGATATAATTTTTTTTTTACCTCCAATCAATCTCACACATCCAATTCCTGTCCATTCAAGCAACTGAGAGATTCTACATTGATTTTGCCATCCACAAATGAAACTGAAGATCAACAAAACTCTAGCATTCTAGTGGAATATGATTTTATTTTTTTTAGCATTCAATAAGGGCGACCAAGCCTCTCATCAACACGATCCAAAACCAGATCAATTCATCTTCATCAGTGACCTGATTTCCCAGCAATTGACAGAAGCTGATATGTTCAATTCTTCTTCATCAATGAGTTATTCCACCATTGATGATGGATCTGGTTCATTTTCCTACCTCCTGGAGCAGATCAATTACTAGAGATGTTTCTTCTATTCTCTCTAGCTTTGTACTAGAGATGTTTTCATGGAATTTATTCCAATTCCATTTTCTATGTTCTTCTCCTTTATGGATGTTAATTCATGGTTTCTAATTCATGCCAAATCATAAGATAACTTTGACTTCAGATCCAACCTTGTTCTGGAATTGGTTGGCTCACCTCTCAACAGCAGCTCTTTTTTGTGCAACGAGGACCAAAAGAATCTCAACAAATTACTTGATGCTTTTGGTAATTCTTGGTGAACTACCTCGTAAGATGCAGAGAAGCACCTTTGGCACATCCATGTCAGTTTTACAAGTTGATTTGGAAAACAAAACAAGTGTAATGGATAATATTATGGAGAATGTTTGTGCTTCAAAGTTCTGCCTATAATTCATCTTCATCAAAAACAGACAGCAATTGTGTATTTTCAATACAGAAACAGATGATATTCGATTTTTCTTTTTCTTTTTTTTTTTGTATACCATAAAATGGTGGAGAAATTGAACCAAAGATCCTTGTGGTATCTTGCAGTCCTTGGTGTGCTTTAGTGCAGATGTAGTTCATATTCCGATTTT
The DNA here is from genome assembly GCA_035079005.1 of Fraxinus americana. Classification (NCBI taxonomy): domain Eukaryota; kingdom Viridiplantae; phylum Streptophyta; class Magnoliopsida; order Lamiales; family Oleaceae; genus Fraxinus; species Fraxinus americana. Next base: position 17,505,865 of record CM068716.1, read on the forward strand.
TCCTTTCTTCTTTTCGTGTCCCACACTTTAATCTCCAAGATGGATTATTGTTGATCTCCATAGTCTATCTTGAGCGGGTGTGTTAGAATATTCAACTCAACTCTTCATTCTAGAGACTTCTATGTAGTTAGATAGTTAGTTAGTTTTTTAGTCTATAAATAGAGTACTTTGTATTCATTGTATTTTATTGGATTCTATTCCAATCTTCAACATGAAATCATCATGTTGAATCTATCATTTTCTTCCCTGCAGTACGGCAGGCATCAATTTCGTTTACTTCCTTATTTTCAATATTTTTCCTTTATGTTTAGTGTAAAATCATGTTTATCATTTACAAACAAAATCTTTATTGCGTCAATGTGAGACTTCTCAATTGCCTAAGCACTACCATCATACTTCTTTTTTCCCTTTTGCACCCATATATACTAAGTTGTTTTGGTCTTTGAACATTCATTGTTCAAAGACGACAATTCCATGATAATTTTTTTTTAAATTTCATTGGTTTTTTTTTTTTTTTTCGCGTGTAGTTTACAGGCACGTTGGGTGGGGTGAATGAGAAAATATTTGACAATATTATGAAAGAAATTAAGTTAAAATAATACTACACAATACCGTGCATAAAACATGTACTTACTCTCTAGTTGGGATTGCTTCGACTGTCCAGGCCTTTTTCTTTTTGAGGGGTGTGTGTATTGGCCATTGGGGTTGGAACATGTGGTCTCATTGTTCCATTTCAAATCTTAAAGTAGAAGAAAAAAGCTACACTAAATCTTCTCATATTGCATTTTGTACCTATTTACTCTATGCTCTCTTTTAAATATTTCTTGCTGACAATCTGAGGTAGTTAAATATGTTGATTGCAAGAAAGAATTACAGGATACTAAGAGAAGAAATTTTAATGTGCTAACTTCGTCTCAGTATCATTTTACCTTCTCTTTTGGTTCATACATGGTGGATCTTTTTCTCCAATATTTGGAATATGTATTGCTGCCTAGCTATACTTCATTGCTGTTTGACATTCAGTTGTCTCTTACTAATTTACTTCTGTGATGCCACTACTGTCTTTACTCTAGCTTTTTTATTGCTTGTTAAAGATTGCATTTTAGCTCTTCAAATTTGTAACTGGGAATCGTGTCTAAGATTACTGGAATGATGGATAAATCACTTCTTTTTCTAATTGTTCTTACTTTCTGAGTGAATACCTAAAAATCCCACGTCGCATACATTATTGCGTATGGCTAAAAAAAAAATCTCAATTACTTGTACGGATAAGACCTATATTGTAGAGTATATGACTTGGATCATAGGGATCAATTTCTAGTCGCATAGGTTCATAATAATTCTGGAAAGTTTTCTTAGGCAATAGCATTATAGTGGTAGATTTCATCTGCTAAATCTACCGTCAATGGTTAAAACAAATAAAATGACCAAGTCACAAATCATGAGTAATTGGACGTAGAAAGTGATCAAGACACATGGGTCATTTTAATTTATGACATTTTATTATCGTTTATTTATTATTTGCTATTTATGGACAGATTTCTCTTAGTGTTTGGAGGCGTCTTATAAAAACTTAAATGCAAGACTAGTTTTAAAGGTTTCAACGGGGTACAATTTGATATTTGTCTTTGGTTAAGTGATATCAAGGTTTTGATGCGGTACCACCAAGCAAGAATGAGAATCCAACACTTGCTTTAGTGTCTTTTGGGTGACGTAAATCCCTTCCTACAACTCATGAATTAAGAGTTTTAACTACAACAAGATGTTCGACCACTTGGCCTTTTGTGTTTATATAGGGTTTTTTCGTCTAAAATCGTGAGCATATAATATCAATAAACAAGTAGTAAAGTGGACCTAAAGAGTCCGAATTGTTGTCACACAAAGACCGTTTTATTCAAATATTAATTAAACTTTGTCTAACTTTTATTTGACTAAAAATTAAATCAATGGTTTGAGATTATTAATCTACAAAGTACCAAACTACAAAACAAATAAAAAGTGTGCAAATTTAGGACTTGGATTTTAACTTATGCGAGAAATGTGTTAACATTCACGAATTCACCATACCATAATTCCCTTCATGGTGGTGGAGATATATTATCCAGCAGCCATTTCAGAACCTTCTTTGGTATAAAATATAGATTATGAAGAAATGGATAGATGAAGATCAAGGACCCAAAATATTCTGGAATTTTCTTCAAAAGTCGGTGGTGATTTTTCAAATGTGGCGTCTATAATCTACAACGAAGATAAATAAATGAGGACACTGTTAATACAAAATAGTTTTACCACCCCAGGAATACTGGTATCTGATCAGGTAGGCTTATTTAGTTCGACACACCAAAAACTCAAACAAAAAGGGCCGACTAATGAAAAGAAAGATCTAGACATTTCGTTCTATGGTGAAGAAAATAATAGCGAGACAAATTGTACATTTTCACGATAACACAACTTCAAGAATTGATAGGCAACACAGTATGTCATGAACTAACAATGCGCCTGTCCGAAACTAGAAATTTGTTCCAAAGGAAATGTATAGAACCCTCAATCAGAGTATTGGACTATCCGATAATTGTCAAGTATCTTTAGGCTCTCAAACTCTTGTACGACAAATTCAATTGTAACTCCCCTTATCTCTATCTATAATTTAGTTGTAACTCCTTATCTCTATCTGTAATTCAGTTGTAACTTTCCTTATTTTGCTTCTTAGGAGACCCTCGTTGGTTGTCATATTTTACTATAAATACACTATGTAACACTGTTTGTCATCCAAGCCAAACACTTTCAACCCATTTATTTTTTCCTTTACATGGCATCAGAGAAAAATTAAGCTTACAATTTTTTCCCTAGTTTACGCTTCTGGAAATGGCCTAACCTGACAAAAACTCCTCTATTTCCTCCACCCTCAGCTTTGAAAGCAACGGCACAAATGAAGCCTTTAACCAGCGTTATCTCTCACCTGTCTTGTTACACCTCATTTCCTACAAGTCAAAAAGTCAAGATTTTATTTCAAAGTCAAATGTTCAACTAGTCAAAGTCAAAGTCATAGTCAAATAAGGGCTTATGTGGAATAAATTATTTTATTGGGGTTTACTCTATAATTTACAATAATTGAGGGTTTAAGATGGATTAGATTTGAAGTTGAGGATTTACTTATGTATCATTGGAAGTTAAGGTACTTCTTTTGCATAAGCCCCACTAACTTGGCAATTGAAACCCATTTATTCTCTTTTTTTTTTTTACACACGCACACGAAGCTGAAGACAGAAAACAGAAAACAGAGACCAAAAATGAAAACGAAAGGAAAAAGGAGAAAGAAAAGAGGAAGAAAAGGGAAAAGAAGGAAGAAAGTTAGGTGCCAATAGAAGCTTAACTTCAAGTTCTTCATTTCTTCAAGAGGTAAAGTAGTAACATTTTTATGGAATAATTTATGTTGAATTTTCAAGGTTCTAATTTGTGGGTTTAATTTTCAGATTAAATTGAAGGAGTACCATTGTTAGTTCAAATTCCTTGATTGATTACCTTCCATTTACATTAAGGTAAGAAATACCATTTTTGGCAAACCCTAGAATTTTAATTGGGTACTTGAGTATATATAGTTAGAGAAATGATGGAGTTGATGAAATACTCACTTGAAAGAATGATTTTATGGAACTAGATGTAAAATAAATGGGTTGTAGTGTTTGTTACTAGTTTTCACAAAGGGATAATTATTTTTATGATTGGGATGGAAGTAATTTTGATGAATTACATGCTAGTGAAGGGATTAGTAGGTGGAATTAGCTCCAATTGATTAAATGAAATTTGAGGAATTTATTCAAGTATGGAGGAATTAAGTTTTAGGAACTTGTATTGGCTATGCATATCGTATTGCAGATGGCGACGAGAGGATTGGAAACGTTTATCAGCCAGTCTAACTTGTAACTCGTATTTTGTGAGTGGAAACGTTTACTTTTTTAAAAATTTAGAAAAGTAGATCTTATATGCATTGTTTTCAGTACATTATATGAGATATCAAAAAATTATTTATTCCAACATGAGAAATAGATAAACATGATTTTCAGAATACATACATATATATATATATATATATATATATATATATATATATATATATATATATATGCAAAAGCTCTTTTCAAAGTCTAAGCTAATTTCAGTTAGGCCCCGTTTGATAAGAGGGATTTTCCATCTTTTGCAGTGTTTGATGGCACAAAATTTACCTAGAAAACACTTTCCACAAATGGTCCACATGTGCACCAATTCCATGATTTGGTTGAATTGTTTTTCCCACCTTTTTGGTGGGAAACTGAATTCCAGGTGTTTTTTTTTTGTGTAATGGAAACAAATTTCATAACTAATTGTAAAAAACATTTCACTTTAATGGACAATTTTCATGTAAAATAAAGTCAAATGAACACTAAACTTTGATAAAAAAATGATTTTCTAGGAATTTTTTATTTTTTTTTATTTTTATTTTTATTTTTTACTTTTTGGGTAATGGAAACAAATTTTATAACCAATTGTGGAAAAAATTATCACTTTAATAAACAATTTCAATGTAAAACAAAGTCAAACGAACAAAAAAGATACAAAATTTTAAATTTTTTTGAGTGGAAAACTATACTAATCAAACACACTTAATTAACAATTCTCTTAAAAACAAGTTCTAGGCAATTACTTTTTCTACAATTCATTTTCTTTCCCCCCATTTTCTACCATTGCAATCAAACGGACCCTTAAATCAAATAATTACATTGGCAAAGTATATTAATATTAAATATATCAAGGGAGGTACAGTTATTTTAAAAACAACTGAAAAGTACCCAGATTATTTTACCCACTCTGCACTAATGTGACTGTGTTTCCACAGTGTATGCCCAAATTATCAGAGGTCTTTAGGACCTACTCTCGTGCACACATAGGTTTTGGGCAGTGTACTAGGGAAATTAGCCTTTGGGGCAGCTCTACGTACGTATGACCAGATTATCAGATTTGAATGGCTCTTTACCTTGTACATCGAAATTACTCTGTATATGAGTAAGACTATTCATTTGGTACTTATTGGTGTGACTCTTTAGTATATCATATTATGTTTATTTAGGTGTAGATTCACATATTTTCAAATATCAGATAATAGTTCATTTCAGAATATAGAATTCGGCTTATTCAGTTACATAAATATGATTTTAATTTACAGAAATGACAGCTTTACACAGATTTTGGTTGATACCAGATTGTCTATACTAGACATATTTTACGGCTGGTTATTCAGAATAAAGAGTAAAAATTTTCTGATTTTAGCTTGTTTCAGTTCTAAAATAAATGATTAGAATTAAGAATTTCTGAAAGCTGTAAGAAAATAAATCAAATTTTCAGTAAATATGTATAAATGAAAAAAGTATATGTATTTGCGAATTATCCACTCACTGAGTTAGAAGCTCATAAATTTTGTCATGTTTTTCCTATTAGGAGGTAGCTGAATTTGAGATACCTGGAATGCTTCTTGAAGTCAAGAGCCTGGTTACCCATCATTTAGTTGCATGATCTTAACCATATTATAGCTTGTAATGTATAGTTGGGGACTCATGTTTATTAAACTTTTGGTCTAATATTTTGTTTGATGTGCACTTCGTCGATGGGTTGTTACAACTGATGTAATGCATGCATGTAAGCACAATGTTTTGTAGTAGAAGTGCTAAATCGAGTTTAATTTCATTTTGATGTAGTTGTGGTGGTATTTGTGGAATTGGTTTTTCCCAAAATATTTGGTATAAATGTCTAGATGAGGTTTTTGTTAATTTTCAGGTTGGTTTTATCTAATTCACAGGGGAAACTCTGTCAAAATTTCTACGAAAATATTATAGTCATAGAATAGTCAACCAGTCGTAAAATAGTCTATGTGGCCTTGGTGGTGGGTCTAGCATCTAGCTGGAATTCATCATCGGCGCACTTCACGTCTGGGTCCACTAGGGTGACTCAAGACGGGGTCGTGTTAATTGGTATCAGAGCATGGTCTTGTGTTTATAGGCAACACTGCATGTATCTAATGTTCATATAGTATACATTATTGCAGCTAAGTCATTCATGGTGGTGCAGAACTTGCAGGTATCAAAATCCAGTATTTTAAGCTCATGATGCTCCTGAGGGAGGACATGTTGGAGGGGCCAGTAGGGCCGTATAATCATTTCACCAGTCTCAGGTGCAACCTGACCCTATCACCGACATAATAGTTACAGGTATTGCTTCCTTTCTACCCAATGTCGACATAGATAACTTTATTAAGAGGGCTATGAAACTTGGGTGAAATTTTTATGGGTACATCTAATCGAGTTGATGCTGAACTCTGGATCAAGACTTTGAGAGTATATTTGATGTGATGGAATGTTTAGATGATAAGAAATTACACATTTCTATAATTTTATTGAATGGAGGAGTTGCTGATTGGTGGGTTTCATTTCGATGTCGATATCGATATCTAGATCCTAGTGTTATCACCTGAATTATTTTTAGGGAGGCTATCTATGAAACGTACTATCATCCATTTTATCATGATGTAAAACAAAATGAGTTTTTAAGATTGGTTCAGAGGTCTATGTCGATTACTGAATACCATGTAAAGTTTGTAGAACTGTCCAAGTATACCATTACTTTGGTTGATGATGAGAGAGATAGGTGTAGACAGTTCGAACAAGGATTGAGAGCAGAAATCTGAGCTATGGTTACTGCTCATGGGCATCAAAATTTTGGTATGTGGGTAGAGGCATCATTGAGGGTTGAGATAGCCATTCGAGAAGGACATAATCAAGGAGCACAGATGACCTTCCGAGATGGTAGCAGTCAGACAAGAACTTCAGGAGAAAGGTCCAAGAAGAACAGAAAAGGATTTTGGCCAGGTGTTACTAACTCTGGTGGTTTTAAATCTAAGTCTAGGAGTTCTAGGTCTAGTTAGGGATCATGCCATAGTTAGAGTTCTGTACAACAATTCATGGGGAGTGATTCTCATGTTCAGGGTTCTACACAGAGATTTCAGGGAGCGAGGCAGAATGAGGGTTCTGATCACTGTAACTTTCCACAATGTCAATCTTGTAGGATGTTTCATCCAGACGAGTGTCTAAGAGGAGCTGGAGTTTGTTATTAGTGTGGTCAAATGGGACACATAAGGAAAGATTGTCCAGCCTGATCTCAGCAGATTGGAGCATCTCAGATAGTATTTTCTCAGCTAGGATCATTACGCCAGACAGAACCGAGATCAGAGAGCTACATCAGCAAGGTCGACGAGGGGTGGATAACCTAATATTGCTAGGGACAGTACTTCTAGACAAGGATCCCAGGCAGGTTGATCCAACACTCGGGGCAAATTGTTTGCTATGACTCAGCAGGAGGCAGATGAGTCACCAGACGTGGTCGTAGGTATGTTATCTATTTTTGGTAGAATTGCTTGTTCTTTAATTGATTCGGTCACACGCATTCCTTTATTTCTAATACACTTGCTAACTATGGTGATCAGATGTCAAGCTTTTAAACAATGAATTGATAATAGCAACTCCCGTAGGGGAGTTACTTTTAGCTAATCGGTTATACAAAGATTGTGGGATTAGAGTGAACAATCATGAGTTGAAAGTAGATCTAATTCCACTCGATATTCATGATTTTGATGTTATTTTGGGGATGGACTTTCTATCTAAACATCATGCTTCAATATTTTTGCAAGGAAGTAGTATTTAGAAGTCCAGAAGAGCTTGAAAAAGTTCTCATTGGAGAGCGCAGAATTTTTCCATCTTGTGTGATATCTGTCCTAGATGCCCGGATAATGCTCAAAAAGGGTTGTTATGCATATTTAGCTCATGTAATTGATACGCAGATCACTAAGCTGGAAATTGACGATATATCAGTTGTGCGAGATTTTCCTGATGTCTTTCTAGAAGACCTTTCGGGATTACCTCAAGACAGTGAGATCAAGTTCTCTATTGATTTGATCCTCGGGACAACACCTATTTCAAAGGCACCTTATTGGATGGCTCCGAAAGAGTTGAATGAATTAAAGGTACAATTACAGGATTTGGTTGATAAGGATTTCATTAGTCCCAGTGTATCCTCATGGGGAGCACGTCTTTTATTTGAGAGGAAGAGAGATGGCACAATGAGATTATGTATTACTATAGATAGTTGAATAAGGTAACTATTCGTAATAAGTACCCTCTACCCCGTATTGACGATTTATTTGATCAACTTCGAGGTGCTTCATTATTTTTGAACATTGATTTGCGTTCAAGGTATCATCAACTCAGAATTAGAAGTGTTGATGTACCAAATACTACTTTTAGATCTCAATATGGCCATTATGAATTTTCGGTGATGCCGTTTGGATTAACTAATGCCCCGATTACATTTATGGACTTGATGAATAGAATGCTTCACCCATATCTGGATAAATTTGTTATTGTCTTTATTGATGATATATTGGTCTATTCTCGCAGTCGTGATTGGCATGCTGTGCACTTGAGGATTATTTTGCAGACTTTACGAGATAAGCAGTTGTATGCTAAGTTCAGCAAATGTGAATTTTGGCTGGATAAAGTTATGTTTCTAGGTCATGTTATCTTTGTTGAAGGCATATATGTAGATCCTATAAAAATAGAGGCGATGATGAAATGGGAAAGCCCTACTAATGTGACAGAGATAAGGATAGCAGGTTATTACCATCAATTTATAGAGGGATTCTCCAAAATTGCCCTTCCCTTGACCAGTTTTACTCGGAAGGACTCTAAATTCGTGTAGACTAAGCAATGCTAGAAGAGTTTCAAGAATTGAAGAATAGATTAGCTTCTGCTCTTGTACTTACTCTTCCTTCACCAGGTGAAGAGTTTACAGTGTACAGTGATATTTCACGCCAAGGTTTGAGTTGTGTTTTGATGTAAAATGGAAAGGTTATAGCTTATACTTCAAGACAATAGAAGAATCATGAGATAAACTACTCGACACATGACCTAGATTTAGCTGCAGTGTTGTTGGCATTGAAAATTTGGAGGCATTATTTGTATGGTGAGAAATGTTAAATATTTACGGATAACAAGAGTTTGAAATATATCTTTGATCAGAAGGAATTGAATTTGAGACAAAAAGATGGTTGGATTTGATAGAGGATTATGATTGTAAGATTGACTACCATTCGAGGAAAACTAATGTAGTTGCAGATGCTCTTAGCAGAAAGACTAATTCTCATTCTCAATCTCAATCCGATGCAGTATATGTTACTTTGTTGTGTGAGTTCAAGAAGTTACATGCTCGATTGCCAGCTACTACTTCAGCGGTGGTATTAGCTCATTTTCAGGTGAGGCATACCCTGGTGGACAGGATTAGATTAGCCCAATCTCAAGATCTGACGCTGAGAATATTGAAAGCCGAAATTGGTGTTGGGTTAAGAACAGACTATGTAATTAGAAATGATGGTATGTTGGTTATGGGAAACAGTTTGTGTGTTCTTGATATTGCAGAATTGAAGAAAGAGATCTTAGAAGAGGCACGTAGTTCTGCTTATCCGATGCACGCAGGCAGTACTAAAATGTATCATACATTGAAAGATCATTATTGGTGGAATGGCATGGGGAGAGAGAGAGAGAGAGAGCAGAATTTGTATCAAAATATCTGATCTGTCAGCAGATGAAACCAGATCGTTAGAAAATAGCTAGACCTCTACAACCTTTGCCTATTCCAGAATAGAAGTGGGAACACATTGGCATGGACTTCTTATTTGGTCTTCCTTGTACTCAAAATGCTTATGATGGTGTTTGGGTGATTGTAGATCATTTGACCAAGATTGCCAGAGTTTTTCCAATCAAAACTACTTATTCTTTGAGTAAGTTAGCAAAGTTGTATGTGGATAAGATAGATAGCTTATATGGTGCTCCAATGTCTATTGTATTTGATAGAGATCCTCGGTTTACATCCAAATTTTGGCCTAATTTGTAGGGAACCATGGGTACTAAACTACATTTCAGTACAACTTTTCATCCCCAGATCGATGACCAGTCAGAGAGGACCATATCGACTCTTGAGGATATGTTGAGGGCTTGTGTTTTAGAGTTCAAAAGCAGTTGGGATACATATTTTCATTTAATGGAGTTTGCCTATAATAATAGTTATCAGTCGAGCATATAGATGGCTCCATTTGAAGTCCTTTATGCATAAAGTGTAGGACACTAGTGTGTTGGGGGTGAAGTAGGTGAAAGGAAATTAGCAGGCCCAAAATTTGTTCAAATTACTACAGTAAAGGTGAAAATGATACAAGATAAACCTAAGGTAGCATAAGATAGACAAAAATGCTATGCAGACAGACACATAAGAGATTTGACATTCGAAACTGGAGATAAAGTCTTCCTGAAATTATCACCTTGGAAAGGTGATATTTGGCAAGCGAGGAAAATTGAGTCCACGATATATAGGACCTTATGAGATTTTAGAGCGGATTGGCCCAGTTGCGTATCGTATAGCTTTGCCATTAGAGTTATCTAGAAGTCATGATGTTTTCCATGTTTCTATGCTTCGTGAGTATATTACTAATCTATCTCATATTCTAGAGTCTTAACTAGTTCAGTTGAAAGAGAATTTAACTTACGAAGTAGAGCCGGTGAGAATTTTAGACAGAAAGGAGCAGGTTCAACGAGGTAAAGCAATTTCATTTGTAAAAGTCCTATGGAAAAATCATGCAGTAGAAGAGGCTGCATGGGAGAATGAAAGTCAGAGGTGTGATCAATATCCTGATTTATTCTCAGCCTAGATAATTGTCAGATGAACTTCGAGGACGAAATTCTTTTAAGGAGGTAAGATTGTCACACCCCATTTCCCACAAGTCAAGATTTTATTTCAAAGTAAAAGGTTCGACTAGTCAAAGTCATAGTCAAATAAGGGCCTATGTGGAATAAATTATTTTATAGGGGTTTACTTTATAATTTACAATAATGGAGGGTTTAAGATGGGTTAGATTTGATGTTGAGGATTTGCTTATATATCATTGGAAGTTAAGGGACTTCTTTTGCAAAAGCCCCACTAACTTGGCAATTGAAACCCATTTATTCTCATTTTTTTACACACACACACGAAGTTGAAGACAAAAAACAGATACCGAAAAAGAGAGGAAAAATGAGAAAGAAAAGAGGAAGAAAATGAAGAGAAAAAGGGAAAAGAAGGAAGAAAGTTAGGTGCCAATAGAAGCTTAACTTCAATTTCTTCATTTTTTCAAGAGGTAAAGCAGTAACATTTTTGTGAACTAATTTATGTTGAATTTTCAGGGTTCTAATTTGTGGGTTTAATTTTCAGATTAAGTTGAAGGAGTATCATTGTTAGTTCAAATTCCTTGATTGATTACCTTCCATTTACATTAAGGTAAGAAATATCATTTTAGGCAAACCCTACAATTTTAATTGGACTCTTGAGTATATATAGTTCAGAGAAATGATGGAGTTGATGAAATACTCACTTGAAAGAATGATTTTCTGGAACAAGATGTAAAATAAACTGGTTGCAGTTTTCCTTACTAGTCTTCACTAGATTGAAAAGGATAATTATTTTTATGATTGGGATGGAAGTAATTCTGATGAATTACATGCTACTAAAGGGATTAGTAGGCGGAATTAGCTCCAATTGATTAAAGAAAGTTTGAGGAATTTATTCAAGTATGGAGGAATTAAGTTTTAGGAACTTGTATTTTAATATTAAAACTATTTAATATGGTGGTTGTTAAATTGGTTATGCATATCGTATTTCAGGTGGTGACGAGGAGATTGAAAACGTTTATCGCCAGTCTAGCTTGTAACTAGTACTTTGTGAGTGGAAATGTTTACTTTTTTAAAATATCAATGAAATTATATCTTATATGCATTGTTTCTAGTACATTATATGAGATACCAAAAAATTATTTATTCCAGCATGAGAAATAGATAAGCATGATTTTCAATATATATATATATATATATATATATATATATATATATATATACACACACACCAGACCATCGACTGTCGAAATCATGGATTCGTCCACAGGGGAGCCACTCACATGGCAGCAACTACAAGTAGGGGAGTATTACTGGAACCTAAATAATCCAATATGGATAAGAGTCCAACACTGTGGACAGAGCACTATTCCGCCGTGGCATCACGTGTTCAACGTGGAGATAAGGTTCAACCATAACCTGAGGAAGCGTCTGGGAATCAAGAGAGCATGGTGGACTATCCGCATCTGGACGACATTACAACCAGTCCCAGAATTACTGCAGAACCCATCGTGGAAGACGATGATTTCTGGGACTTTATCCTAGCGAATTTATTTTTATATCCATAAAAATCTCTGTAATTTAGATGTAATTTCAATTTATAATTTCTGTTATGCATTTCGTGAAGTAATGGACAATTTCAAACGTGTAATAGCGGATTGGGAAATGAAAAATGAATATATATCATTTTATTAAACACTCCTGAACCACATTCGTACATTTAATGCAACTTCCATTGCATATTCATGAAAGGTAGCAAAAACTAAATAATAAGCTCCTTTCATCATGTCCTCTACGGATCCGGAAGTCGTATCCTTATACACTGTGAGTCCACAAAGTTTCTTTTTCACAGAAATTGGTCTCGATCGCATGTAACAAAAGTAAGGACGTTTGCCGTCGTCAGTCGCCGTCGAAGAATCCGAATAACCATGACCTTCTAAAACGTATCGTTTTTCACAAACGATACTGAACCTATCAACATTCTCCATGTTGATCATCCAAGTGTCTGGATCTCGACTTTCACCAACGAATATGTCGTTAACACTGGGATTAGAATTACCGGGACATCTGTCGAACACCAGCCAGATCCACAACCACTACTTCATATTATCTCGATGTACAAGGTAAAGTCATTCAAATCTGATAATCTAGTTATACATACGTAGAGCTGCCCCAAAGGCTAATCACCCTAGTGCGGAGTGGGTAAAATAACATGGGTATTTTTCAGTAGTTTTTAAAATAAATGTACCTACCCAAAAATATTTAATATTAATATACTCTGCACTAATGCAAATGTGTTTCCACAATATATGACCAGATTATCAGAGGTCTTTAGGACCCACTCTCGTACACATATAGGCTTTGGGCCGTGTACTAGAGTGATTAGCCTTTAGGGCAGCTCTGCGTATGCATGACCAGATTATTAGATTTGAATGGTTTTGCCTTGTACATCGAGATAACTCTATACATGAGTAAGACTATTCATTGGGTACTTATTGGTGTGCCTCTTTAGTATATCATATTATGTTTATTCAGTTGTAGATTCACGAATTTTCAAATATCAGATAATAGTTCATTTCAAAATATAGAATTCAGCTTATTCAGTTACAGAAATACGATTTTAATTTACAGAAATGACAGTTTTACGAAGATTTTTGTTGATCCCAGATTGTCTACACTCGACATATTTTACAGTTGGTTATTCAGAATAAAGAGTAAGAATTTTATGATTTAGCATGTTTCGGTTCTAAAAGAAATTATCAGAATTTAGAATTTCTTAAAACTGTAAGAAAATAAATCAAAATTTTCAGTAAATATGTATAAATGGAAAAAGTATATGTATTTCCGGATTATCCACTCACTGAGTTACAAGCTCATATATTTTGTCATGTTTTTCCTTTTAGGAGGCCGCTCAATTTGAAATACTTGGAAAGCCTGCTGAAGTCAAGAGCCTAGTTACCCGCCATTTAGTTGCATGATCTTAACCTTATAATAGCATGTAATGTATAGTTGAGAACTCATGTTTATTAAACACTTGGTCTAATATTTTGTTTGATGTGCACTTCATCGATGGGTTGTTACAATTGATGTAATGCATGTATGTAGACATAATGTTTTGTAGTAGAAGTGCTCAGTTGAGTTTAGTTTCATTTTCATTTAGTTGTGGTGGTATTGGTGGAACTAGTGGTTCCTAAAATATTTGGTATAAATGTCTATATGAGGTTTTTGTTGATTTTCAGGTTAGTTTTGTCTAATTCATAGGGGAAACTCTGTCAAAATTTTTACAAAAATATTGTAGTCATAGAATAGTCAACTAGTCGTAAAATAGTCTATGTGGCCTTGGTGTTGGGTCCAGCATCTAGTTGGAATTTATCATCGGTGCAAGCCACATCTGATCCACTAGGATGACTCGAGACGAGGTCGTGTCATGTCTCATTCAAGCTTGAAGGACCCAACTACTTAGAATGTTAATAATATTTTTTGCCTTTTCTAAGAAGCAATTCTCTAATGGGGTTCGTGGATGATTCAGAACCCACACCCAACAAGATTTTGCATGACAACACTCCAAATCCTACGTATAGCATTTGGTCCAGGAAAGACCAAGCTCTTCTTAGCTGTATTTTTTCCTCTATCTCCGAAACACTGGTCTCTAGTGTGTATAGCTTGGATAGCTCATACAAAGTGTGGACCACTTTGTTGGGTCAATTTTCTAGACAATCTCGATCAAGGATCACTCGTATAAAGCCTCATTTACAGGCACTTTCACAAGGTAAAAGCACACCATTCATGACTATTTTCAAACGGTTAAGCTCCTACTAATCAATTGTCTGCGGTAGGTAAACTTGTAGATTACCAAGATTTAATCTCCTTTGTTATTGGTGGTCTACGAAATGAGTTCAATCCCTTCATTATTTCGTACAATTTTGCTTTGCGAGACAAAGATTTAACCATTGAGTTCTTCAATGCTAAGCTCTTGAGTTATGAAGCATTGGTTGATTCTCAGTGTGCGAATTCGTCCTCCAATAGGATACACTTTGTAATTATTACTAATAACCAAAAGAATAGTCACTCATAGAAAAATAAGCCTCCCATGCAAACAAATTGACCCATACCAATTACTCAGAATGCTGGTCCTTCCAATGTCCAGTAGTACACACTATTGACATTTAGCATTGATACTTTTGTTGTCATTATTCCTACATTCTTGATGTACAAAGTCTTAGCTTAAGTTATATTTTATAAGTTAAGCAAGTATGGTCTTGCAGGGAAGTGAGTAGGCTGTCATATAAGCAAAGTGGTAGTATGTAAGAATAGTTGTTGGATAAAAAACTTTTGTGATGTAATAGAATGATGGCTATATATTTTCAAGCTGTGTCTTGCACCACTTTTTGAATGAAAATGTGATGTTTTTCATTCCCTTTGAGTTCATATTGCAATAGTGGTATTAGAGCCCTTTGGCCTTAGAATTCACAACAAGAAAGATAGGCAAATACCAGAGAGAAAACCAGAAAGGAACCTTCATAATACCAACCAAGTGATTTGTGAGTAAAGGTGATGGCTTCCCGTGGCTTTACAGCTCCTTTACCTTCGGTATTTACAGAGAAAATTATGACTTCTGGTCAGCAAAGATGAAGGCATACTTAAAAGCTTATGACCTCTGGGAGATCACAAAAATCGGTGTTGAACCCCCTCCGTTGAAAGCAAATCCTACTATTGCACAACTGAAGCAACATAGTGAGGAAGTTGCTACTGCATCCAATCAGCTGTCTCGGGCTCTATCTTCACTAGGATTATAACTTGTAAAACAGCAAATGGAGCTTGGAATAGATTAAAGGAGGAATTTCGAGGCAATAAGAGAACCAGGCGGATGCGGGGTGCTGAATCTGAGAAGGGAGTTTGAAACTCTGAAAATGAAGGATTCAAAATCTATTAGAGTTCTCTGATAGGTTGATGAATGTAGTGAATCAAATCAGGCTGTTAAGTGATGATTTGCCAGACAAAAGAGTAGTAGAGAAGGTCTTGATTAGCTTACCTGAAAAGTTGAAGCTAAGATCTCCTCACTTGAAGATTCTAGGGATTTTTCCATTATTTTCTTGTCTGAACTTGTTAATATCCTTCAAGCCACAAAGCAGAAGAGATTAATAAGATAAGAAGAACAGGTTGAGGGAACCTTATTTGCTAAGGGAAAACACAAAGCTCAAACAAGTTATGCTGTTAAGAAACCAACTAATGAGAAAAGGAACCTGAGAACCAAAAATGAGCTGGTAAAAGGAGGAAAATATCCACCTTGTCCACACTGCAAGAGGAAAGGACATTCACCTAAATGGTGTTAGTTCAGGCCAGGAGTACAATGCAGGGCTTGTAAGCAATTTGGTCACATTGAAAAGGTCTATAAAAATTAGAAGGAAAAGCAAGAACCACAAACAAGCTCAGGTAACAAAGATTCAAAAGCAGAAAGAACACTTGTACACAGCATTGAACCTGAAGGTCTGCAGTAGTGATGAAGCTTGGCTGTTGGACAATGGGTGCACTCATCATATGACTTCCAATCCCAACTTCTTTGTTGAGTTAAATGATGTATATATAGAGCAAAAGTTAAAGTTGGGAATGGAGAGTATGTTGAGGTTAAAGGTGTTGGTGAAATCTCTGTGCAGACTTCCACAGGTACAAAGTATATTTCTGATGTTTTATATGTTCCCAATATTGATCAAAACTTGATTAGTGTTGATCAACTGATTGAGATTATACATTGTTATTTAAAGACAAGGGATGCATTATATTTGATTCACAAAATCAAGAAGTAATGACTATTGTCATAAGAAATATGAGCTTCCCTTTAGAGTGAAAAAATGTAGGTGATCAGTCACTTGCAGGCACTATCATTGAGTCTTCTTTATGGAAAAAAGGTTTGGACATGCTAATTATACTTCACTCAAACAAATGCATGAATTGGGATTAGCTAAAAACATTCCTGAAATCAGTCATGATAATTGTATGTGTGATGTATGCCAATTGGAAAACAAACCAGGATGTCATTCCTTAAAAATCAAGCAAAAAGGGCTACAAAAAAACTTGAGCTGATACACTCAGATGTCTGTGGACCAATGAGGACATCAACATTGAATGGAAGTAGGTATTTTGTTCTCTTCATTGATGACATGTCAAGAATGTGCTGGGTATACTTCTTGAAAATGAAATCAAAGATAGCAAGTGTGTTTCAGAAGTTCAAAAGCCTGTGGAAAATGAATGTGATAGCAAAATCAAAGCCATCAGATCAGACAATGGAACAGAGTACTGTTGTAGCCAATTTGACAAATTTTGTGAAGAAATGGGGATAAAACATCAGCTAACCATTCCCTACTCTCCATAGTAGAATGGTGTATGTGAAAGAAAGAATATGACGGTTATGGAGATGGCTAGATACTTGACGATTGAGAAAAAAGTTCCAATGGAGTTCTGGGTAGAAGCTATGAATACTGCAGTGTATTTGTTCAACATATTTCATACAAAATCATTGGACAAAATGACTCCTTTTAACGCACGGTATGGAATAAAGCCTGATGTCTCTCATCTGAAAGTGTTTGGGAGCATTTGTTACTCTCACATACCTAAAGTAAAGCTAGATAAGTTGGGCCAAAAAGCTGAGGTTGGAGTTCCAGTTGGTTACTGCAGCAATGCCAAAGGCTATAGAGTTTTCAATCTTCAAAGCAAGAAAATAATTTATAGTAAGGATATTAAAGTGGATGAAGAAGCCTCATGGAACTAAGAATCAACTGGAAACAATCGACTTCAAATTCCAAAGGCAAATCCTCAGACAAGTGATGCTAATGCTAATGAAGAAGAGGCAATATCTGATATTGAATCTGATTCTGAGAATATAGTTCTGAAAATAAGGCCACTTGCAAACATATATGCTAGATGCAATTCAGCTACTCTGGAACCTTCAAACTTTGTTGAGGCTGCAAACTCAAAAGAATGGATGGTTGCAATGAGGAGGAGTTAAACATGATTGAGAAGAATGGAACTTGGTTACTGGTTGACAAACCAAAAGATAAACATGTAATTGGAGTAAAATGGGCGTATAAATCGAAGCTGCATCTAGATGGCTCAGTGAATAAACTCAAGACCAGGTTGGTAGTAAAGGGATATGCTCAACAATTTGGTATAGACTTTAATAACACATTTGCACCAGTAACAAGGTATGAAACCATCAGAGTGCTATTTGCCATATCAGTTCATAGAGGCTGCATGATATACTGATTAGATGTCAAGTCAGCATTTTTGAATGGACACTTGGAGGAAGAGATATTCATTGATCAACCTGAAGGTTTTTAAGTTGCTGAGAAAGAGGAGAAGGTATATCTGCTGAAGAAAGCCTTGTATGGTTTAAAACAGGCTCCAAGAGCCTGGTATAGCAAAATTGACAAACATCTGAGCAGGCCTGGGTTTTTGAGAAGCATGAATGAGTAAACTTTGTACATAAAGGGGGAGATGATGGAAGAGAAGAAAGAGATGATCATCATCTCATTATATGTTGATGATCTTTTAATTACTGGCAGCAGTTGTACATTGATTGAGCAAGTAAAAAATGAATTGAAAAAGGAATTCGAGATGACAGACTTGGAAAATATGTAATATTTTCTTGGCATGGAAATATTTCAAACTCAAGATGGTATATTTGCGTGTTAAAAGATATATATTAGAGAAATGCTGATGAAGTTTAGCATGGAAAATTGCAAGCCAGTAAGAACCTCATTGGTTCTGAATTTGAAACTAATGGAACTAAGAGAATAGATGAGAAAGTGTATAGAAATATAGTTGGATGCGTACTATACTTGACTTCTACTAGACCTGATATTACATTTGCGGCCAACATCTTATCCAGATATAGGCAAGAGCCAAGTGAACTTCATTTTCAGGAAGCAAAGAGGGTGCTGAGGTATGTAAAAGGAACAGAGGAGCTGGGAATTTGGTTCAAGAAATCAAAAAGGCTGCTTCTAACTGGATTTATGGATAGTGATTGGGCTGGTTCAGTTGATGACATGAAAAGTACCTCAGATTATGTATTTTATGCTGGTTCAAGTATAGTGTGCTGGAATCCATGAAGCAGAAAATCGTGGCTCAATCTACTGTAGAGGCAGAGTACATAGCAGCTTCAAAGGCCACAAATAAAGCTATTTGGCTAAGGAAAGTGTTGGAGGATCTAAAGCATAAACAGGAGGAAGCCACAACCATCTTTTGTGACAATCAATCAGCTATGGCAATGGTGAAAAACCCGGTGTTTTATGGAAGAACAAAGCACATAAAGATTAAGTATCATTCAATAAGAGAAGCTCAAGATAGGAAGGAAGTGGAGCTGATGCATTGCAACGCTGAGGATCAATATGCTAATATATTTACTAAGTCATTGTCCAAAGGAAGATTTGAAACATTGAGGAGATACCTTGGTGTTTCCAAGAAAAGTCTCAAGGAGAAGTATTGACATTTAGCATTGATACTTTTGTTGTCATTATTCCTATATTCTTGATGTACTAAGTTTTAGCTTAAGTTATATTTTATAAGTTAAGCAAGTATGGTCTTGCAGGGAAATGAGTAGGCTATCATATAAGCAAAGTGGTAGTAGGTAAGAATAGTTGTTAGATAAAAAACTTTTGTCATGTAATAGAATGATGGCTATATATGTTCAAGTTGTGTCTTGCACCACTTTTTGAATGAAAATGTGATGTTTATTCTTTCCCTTTGAGTTCATATTGCAACACACACACACACACACAAGCAATAATACCAAATCAGGGACAATATACATCAGGAAATCGGCCCACATGTCAAATATGTGGGAAAACAAGTCACAATGCTCATGATTGCTTCCAAATATTTGATTTTTCATACCTAGGCAAACATCATCCTGTTGAGCCTGCAACAATGGTTGTTGAGTCTAACGCTGCTTATGAGCACCAAGTTGGTATGCCGACAATGCTCATATAACATCAGAAGCAGAGAACCTTACTCATTAGCAACCTTTCACTGGACAGGACACTGTGACTGTAGGTAATGGTTCTCGTTTCCTAATCCCAACTATACTAAAAGAGGCACTTTGCCACGTCATCGTCGCCCAAAACGACGTCGGTTAGCATTCACCGCCTTTTACCCGTCTTTCCAATCGTTTCTTCTTCTACTTTCCCATTTCCTCTTTTCTCGACTCCATCCAATCGTTTCTTCTTCTAATTTCCCATTTCTTCTTTTCTCGAAATTTCTTTTCTGTAAATTAAAAAAATTATCACTTCGTTTGACGGTGGAAATGGGCAATATCTTCAAAGCTTGGCTGAAAAAGATTTCTGTTTGAAGATATAACTACAGAATTTGAAGACGTGATTTTACTTTCGATTTCGAAAGCTTTGTGCGCAGAGAAATTTGATTCTGGTGTGTTGTCTACCATTCTTCTACAAATTGTTTCTTATTTGGTTTCTTGGGAGGATTGCTAAGGGGAATTTCATCGATTCAATTGGGTCTCAAAATATAAACCCTAAAATCCCAAATTCCGATAAGTTACCAACTTTTACTCTGAAGACCGATTGCATTTAATCCTGCTTTGGTGAATTTTACTCTGAACCGACTGTATTTTTTGTCTCTTCATTACATCACCTCTTGTTTTCTCCACTTGGGACGATATTGCCTTCTGATGTTTGTGGTTGTCACTTAATGTGATTCAAGCAAATGTCACAAGATGGGATCTTTAGTTCAAAATGCAATTTCAGTTTTGTATCTAAGTGAATTATTTTAGTTAAAATTGTTGTTGTATTTGTTGAAATTGGGTTTTATCTCAAAGAAGCCGGATGGGCCAAAGGTGGGTGTAATAGCAGTACGCAGAACCAAGAAGATTAGTGTTCAGTACTATTTCTAGATATTGTGCTCATACTTATTGGCATTTATATTTTGTTTCGATGGATAAAGTTTTTGTTAAGGAAATCTAAGGTTGTATGCATACGAAGAAAAGGTTATGGCTTGTCGGGTAATTTGGCCAACTTAGAACATGTATAGTAGTTTAATTGATTAAGACAAATGCCGTGAGGCTTGAGTTTTTACACAAGTGACTTTTTATGTTCGTAAATGAATTTCTTGTTTTATTTATCCTCACAAGTTGTTAATTTGGAGTTCATGTCTAAGTTAGAGTATGTGTATGTTTATAGGTGGTTTACTTTTGGAATAATTGAATACTCTTAGTGCTACATACTACATAGGGGTGACTATCATTAAGAGTATTGCCTTATTCTTTAATGGTATACTCAAATCATTAAAGTGAACAAATACCTAATGTTTCCAAAATCCTTCCTCGCTTAGACGGATGATGGTGCCACTGAGGGATTTTGTTCAAATGGAAAAAACTGTTTCTGAACATTCACCAATTGAAAGAAGGGAACTTGGCTTTACTTTCTCATTTCCAGTGATGGTGCCACAGAAGGATTTTGTTGAAATGGAAGAAAATGTTTATGAACATTCACCAAGTGAAAGAAGGGAACTCGCTTTACTTTCTCATTTCAAAGTGAAACAAACTTCTTCATGACATTGATTAAATGGACAAAAGGGTTCGTCATCGAAGACATGATTAGTTATAACATGTTTATTTTACTTCAGTGCATAATGAATCACTCTCAATGGTGTGCGGAAGAACGTGTATATTCCCCTCTTCTTTTATTCTTTACCCTTATGTGAGACATAATACGTTCACGTGCATGTTCTAAGATGTGTTATGTCAAACAATTTTTAATTAATGAATGTACCAGAAGTGGCTTTGACTGATTTTGGTCATACTCTTGTGTTCTTTATTGATGATTTTTATTCTTCAAGGAATCTTGAAGTGTTACTATGTTATGAAAGATTGAGATTTGCTTTAGTTACCATAATAAATCTAGAGTCAACATCCAACAAAATGATGACTTCTGTGAGGACTGGCTGAAGGAAAACTTATGCAGTATGATGTATTCTATTTCCAGGTTGGAACAGATGTTTCTGAGTGTCTACAAGAAGCAATATCTAGAAAAGACTCGGATATACGGGTGAATGCACTTGTAAGCATACTGTTCCTATATAATGTTGCTTTGTCTGTTGTTATCAAGAGTCGAATGAAATATTTTGGTCTCATCTTGTAAGCATACTGTTCTTGATGCTTGCATAGAGAAATTATCATTACTTCCCAATGACAAATGCCACACTTGCCTTATAATTCTTCTATTGCAAATTTTGATGTGGGAAATTTTTTTAAACTTTTTGTTTGTGAAGCAGCAAAGATTGTTTTGTTGGTAAATATAGATTTAATTTGGTTCTCATATACATGTAATGCTGATGAAATGTTTGATTGGATTGTCTCCGACATCAAAATTAATCCTTATTTGCATACCATTGGGTGGGGCCATGGTGATCTTCCAATCACTTTTTTTTTTTGGAAAGGAAGAAATGCTCTTTGACATATTAGCGTGTCGCGATGAGCGTGTATTTGCTATTGTTCAATTCTTCTGATGGTATTAATTTGTTTGGTTTTTATTTGACAGACAGGGAAATCCAGGCATTTTGGATTCATTGAATTCGAGTCTCCCGAGGTAGTACTTTAGTACTTGTGCATATTGATTAAGTTGATGTATTCAGAAATGTTTTGTCTTAACATGTTCTGCTTTCTTTTTACTTTGTTTTCAAAATTGGAAGTTGCAAAAGTTGTTTCGGAATACATGCACAACTATCTATTGTTTGAGCATCTGTTGGAAGTTCATCTCATTCCTCCTGAGCGTGTTCATCCAAAATTGTAAGCATTATTCTATTGCATGTAATCAAATTTTAATGACCACTGAAATTTTATTGTGTTTAAATAAAATGTTTGGAATTGATTTGTAATATCTGTTTAGGCTAAAGGAAATAAAATATCAACTTCTATAAACCGTGGATGATAACCCTTCAAACTGAAATGATTGAAGACTGTTGTCCCAGAAGGGAAGAAGTCTTTCAAGGACTCGGCTTCGTATTAGAACTGACGGGTTGATACCTTAAACATGCATAATTTATTCTTTTGATTTCATAGATAATATTTTAGTTCCATAATAAAAGTCCATAAGACGTATGGCTGGGATGGTAGTCTGTGCATGTTTGTGCAAGGTAATGATTGTATAACAAAGAAGGAAGTTCAGAGGTTGAGTCCTTCCAGAAGTTGATATTCCAGTTCGAAATACCAGAATATGTATTGCTTACTGTTAGGTAATTTATTATCTTCCCATGTGGTTTTACGGATGTTTTATAAGAATGTTTTCCTATCTCGCTTCTAGACCCTCCGGTTTCTGCCCTACAACAAAGAAGGAAAAAAGAAGCGATACATAAAAAAAAAGATGGAAATAAAGGAGAAAATAATAATATACACTACAGAATAAGTTTTATAAATATCGTCCATGGCTCATGTAGAAAAAGCTTATGGTTCTATTTCTTATTTTGAGATGGAAAGGTGTGACTCACCGGTACAAACCCTTGGATTGGGTTAAAATTGAAAGGAAGCATCATGACAATGTATGATACGTAGTATATAAACTATATGATTCTTACTTTTGTTGAAAAAGCAATATGAACAATACCCGTGACTTGAAATTAAATCTACCAGGGCTGCTTTTTTTAATATGATCTCATTGAATTGCTATACAAAACATCTAGGAAATGACCTTGGAAGAGCACAAGTTGCTTGAGAAAGAAAAAACAAAGGAAAAAATATTACTCGAGAATTTTATGTTGCATAAGTTTGTATTTACTATTTAGTTGAAAACACATTTGCTAACAGATGGCAAGCTGCTTAGAAATGTTATTTTTATTAGCATTTTGATATTTAGTCAATACTCGGTTTTCACATTATTTTTTTGCTTGAATGACAGTACATTTGATTCCTTTTGTTTTCTGGTTTCTTGAGAAATTTATTGATGTGTTTAGATTTGCTAATTTGTACAGAGTTATTATAGACGAGGTGCTGCGAATTTGAGATTGGCAAGTTTAAAGAAGCTTTGAAGGACTTTCAAGGTTTCCCCAGACTTTTTTGTTTGTAATTGTATAGTTTTTGAATTTGTGATTACAATGAGTCAAAGATTAAAACTTTGTTTGTTTTAGCGTCATGTTTACTTCTGGTGAAATGTAGAATGTATGATTGAACTCATATATAGATTGAGGTAGTGAATTAAATTTTTTGCGCAGGACAATCATAGGCTTAAGGAGGATTTTGGGAAGGAGAGAGTTTTGTTCGGAGAGCAAATATAAAGGTTGGTCTATTTTCTTTCAATTTTTCTAGGTATCTATTACGCTTACATATTTTTGTGTGTCAACATTTTTCCATTACTAGAATTTATTATGGCATTTCGCTACGTTGAAGTTCAATTCTCGCTTATTATTTCTTAGTCTTACCTTGTCGTAATACTTCATCTCGGGCCTTTTGAAAGCGGGACTTGGTTACTTCCAAAAAATAAGAAAAAACTTCCAAAGTTCCAGGAATTTGTTCTCTTCGAAGGTAAAACCTTCTCTTTTAACAGAGTAGCTTCATTGGATTTGTCATGCTGATGTGGGTGCTAATCTTATATCTTATTGTTCTTTTTGGATGGTTTTATCCTGTTCCGTGCTGTTATGGGGTTTTTTTTTGCCGTTGTGCATAAGTGTGTAATTTTATGGTACCAAACATGACGTATTATCTGTTGTTTGGATTTGCAGATATCAGTTTAAGAGTTCCCAGCAAACTCTTCTCCCTCTTAAGGAGAAGCTAAGGCCTCGGTTGAACCATGAACAAGTCTATGATCCCACCTGCAAGCTAAAAATAGGCAATGTAATTGAATTAACTCTGCCCATACCAGATAATTCTTTAACAGAGTGCCGGAAGGAGATACAGCGCATGTATAATGGTGGTGTTACTATATCAAGCACAGTGCTTGCTGCCAGTACGCCCAGTACTATGGGTAGCTTGAGAAGTTGGTCCTTTTTTTCTGTTTCATTTGATGTACACCATTCAATGTAACATTGGTGACTCCTGTATATAGATGTTGAAACATTAAAAAGAACCGTAGTTAAGAAAAATGTTTAGCCAGAAATTGTTCCTTAAAAATCAGATGAATGCTGTTAATTTCGCAAATTCATTTACCCTTGTGATGTTGTGAGCTACTGTTAGTAACCAAATTATGAAGTTGCATAGAAGTATGATTTATATTGGTAAATTGTTTAATGGAAGTGCTAAACATTTGATTTGCTTATTTATAGCGATTTGTGGCAGAAGCAAAGTATAGCATTTTATTGAATGAACTTACTGGATAGCCAGATTAACTACATTATCCATTCACTGTCGAGAGCATCGGCTTCTATGTTTCTGATTTTCCAAATAACCGTCAGTATCTTTTGTTTTACCTTGCTAAAAAACTAAAAGCAGTCGCAATCACATTTAATAACAAGAAGCAAGTTGCTTTCTTATCTCCAGAAGAAGTATTGTGCGGAAGCTTGGCATGAAAGTACAAACATAAGCATAATCAAAATTCCGGCAAAGGTCTGGAGTTTCTGAGTTTGCATAAAATAACCGAATTATCCCTAATCAAACTTCTATTTCTCCCAATCTTCATCAGGTAAATTTGGTTTTATATTTTTATCCTCCTACCCCACTGATCATATTTCCTTGGTTTTTTTGTCTCAAAATTTCAAAAACAATTGTTAACATGCAGGAAGTGGAAGTAAATTTTATTATCACAAATTATTGTATGCCTAGAATGTCTGCCTATGCTTTGCTCAAGAAAATTAAGGTATATTTTCTTGGACAGATGAATTTTCTTGCATGAAAAATATGCCTATAATTCTGAAAATCTAGCCCACATGGAGTCCTTTTCCCGCATTCAGTTTGTCCTCCATTTCTCCCAGGATGGAGGCATTTCTCCTTGCCTCGAAGAAGAAATTCATATGTCTCCATCCAAGGATGGAGGTTAGGAGAAATTCCTCCATCCAAGCTTGGATGGAGGCATTTCTCCATGTCTCCATCCAAGGATGGAGGCTAGGACAAATTCTTCCATCCAAGCTAGGATGGAGGCATTTCTTCTAGCCTCCATCTTTGTCCTAGCCTCCATCCTTGGATGGAGGCTAGAAGAAATGCCTCCATCCTAGCTTGGATGGAGGCATTTTCCATCCTTGGATGGAGTCCATCCTGAATGGAAGTATAATAGTTTTTTTATCTGTTTAATCCTTCTTGCATGACAAAGATGATATTAAATTTAGGATATTTTGCGAGCTAAAAATCGGCCGTACAAATTACACAATGGAGATAAGTGGACACAATCATCAACCAAAAATTTCTCCCAATCTTCATCAGGTAAATTTGGTTTTATATTTTTATCCTCCTACCCCACTGATCATACTTCCTTGGTTTTTTTGTCTCAAAATTCCAAAAACAATTGTTAACATGCAGGAAGTGGAAGTAAATTTTGTTATCACAGACATCGTATGCTGGAATGTCCGCTATGCTTTGCTCAAGAAATTTAAGGTATATTTTCTTGGACAGATGAATTTTCTTGCATGAAAAATATGCTTATAATTCTGAAAATCTAGCCCACATGGAGTCCTTTTCCCGCATTCAGTTTGTCCTCTATTTCTCCCAGGATGGAGGCATTTCTCCTTGCCTCGAAGAAGAAATTCATATGTCTCCATCCAAGGATGGAGGTTAGGAGAAATTCCTCCATCCAAGCTTGGATGGAGGCATTTCTCCATGTCTCACATCCAAGGATGGAGGCTAGGACAAATTCCTCCATCCAAGCTTGGATGGAGGAATTTCTCCATGCTTCCATCCTTGGATGGAGGTCTAACCTCCATCCTAGCTTGGATGGAGGCATTTTCCATCCTTGGATGGAGTCCATCCTGAATGGAAGCATAATAGTTTTTTTTATCTATTTAATCCTTCTTGCATGACAAAGATGATATTAAATTTAGGATATTTTGCAGGCTAAAAATCAGAAGCTGTACAAATTACACAATGGAGATAAGTGGACACAATCATCAACCAAAAATTTCTCCCAATCTTCATCGGGTAAATTTGGTTTTATATTTTTATCCTCCTATCCCACTGATCATACTTCCTTGGTTTTTTTGTCTCAAAATTCCAAAAACAATTGTTAACATGCAGGAAGTGGAAGTAAATTTTGTTCACAGATTATTGTATGCCTGGAATGTCTGCCTATGCTTTGCTCAAGAAATTTAAGGTATATTTTCTTGGACAGATGAATTTTCTTGCATGAAAAATATGCCTATAATTCCCGAAAATCTAGCCCACATGGAGTCCTTTTCCCGCATTCGGTTTGTCCTCCATTTCTCCCGGGATGGAGGCATTTCTCCTCGCTCGAAGAAGAAATTCATATGTCTCCATCCAAGGATGGAGGTTAGCTTGGATGGAGGAATTTCTCCTAACCTCCATCCTTGAATGGAGGCTAGAAGAAATGCCTCCATCCTAGCTTGGATGGAGGAATTTCTCCATGCTTCCATCCTTGGATGGAGGCTAGAAGAAATGCCTCCATCCTAACTTGGATGGAGGCATTTTCCATCCTTGGATGGAGTCCATCCTGAATGGAAGCATAATAGTTTTTTTATCTGTTTAATCCTTCTTGCATGACAAAGATGATATTAAATTTAGGATATTTTGCAGGCTAAAAATCAGAAGCTCTACAAATTACACAATGGAGATAAGTGGACACAATCATCAACCAAAAATTTCTCCCAATCTTCATCAGGTAAATTTGGTTTTATATTTTTATCCTCCTACCCCACTGATCATACTTCCTTGATTTTTTTGTCTCAAAAATTTCAAAAACAATTGTTAACATGCGGGAAGTGGAAGTAAATTTTATTATCACAAATTATTGTATGCCCGGAATGTCCGCACATGCTTTGCTCAAGAAATTTAAGGTATATTTTCTTGGACAGATGAATTTTCTTGCATGAAAAATATGCCTATAATTCCGAAAATCTAGCCCACATGGAGTCCTTTTCCCGCATTCGGTTGTCCTCCATTTCTCCCGGGATGGAGGCATTTCTCCTGCCTCGAAGAAGAAATTCATATGTCTCCATCCAAGGATGGAGGTTAGGAGAAATGCCTCCATCCAAGCTTGGATGGAGGAATTTCTCCATGCTTCCATCCTTGGATGGAGGCTAGAAAAAATGCCTCCATCCTAGCTTGGATAGAGGCATTTTCCATCCTTGGATGGAGTCCATCCTGAATGGAAGCATAATAGTTTTTTGATCGGTTTAATCCTTCTTGCATGACAAAGAGGATATTCACTTTAGGATATGTTGCAGGCTAAAAATCATATGTAGTGTTACCAATTCTTTTTAACCATAATATCTACGATTTTCCTCCATTTCTCCGTGGATGGAGGAATTTCTCTTAACCTCCATCCAAGCTTGGATGGAGGAATTTTTCCATGTCTCCATCCAAAGATGGAGGCTAGAGAAATTCCTCCATCCAAGCTTGGATGGAGGAATTTCTCCATGCTTCCATCCTTGGATGGAGGCTCGAAAAAATGCCTCCATCCGATAGAGGCATTTTCCATCCATGGATGGAGTCCATCCTGGATGGAAGAATAATAGTTTTTATCTCGTTTAATCCTCCTTGCATGACAAAGATGATATTAAATTTAGGATATTTTGCAGTGCTAAAAATCATAGGTAGTGTTGCCAATTCTTTTTAACCATAACATCTACGATTTGGCATTTTATTTAATAGAGTAGCTTAATCCGTTGTGTAGGAATGTACCTTAATGCTTTGCCATAAACTTTATACTCCAATTGTCACTTTTGTTATTGTACAAATTACATTTTAGTATTCATATTTAATCTTCTCATCTTTTGACTTCAAGTGTGCATCATTATCTCCATATTTGAATAACGACAACATTCCCATGTTGACATTCTTGAGCTTTTATATGTGATTCATCCTTTGCATTTCTTTTATCTTCATCACTAGACATTAAATTTAATAAAGCAGTAATTATATGTACGAACTAGGACTCTACATTAAAACATTAGAAAAAGTATAAAAAGACAAAGTTGGGTTTGGCTTCGATTTGTAAGCACAAAACTTCAATAAAGATCTTGTATGTGTACTTGACTTACAGGTAATGAAGTTTCATAATTCCTGTTTTGTGTTTGGTTTATATGATAATTGGTGGTTGCAATTTCATAAATTATGTATCATATACTTTTCTACCTAATCGTGTGATGCTATTAATTCAGCACACATGTTATGGATTAAACCTAATCTCAAACCTGACAGCAATAATGAACAAACAAAACCATCAATATACTTATAGAAACACATATATTTATAGTCTCTTACCTTCATGTGAAAGGTACTCCTATTGCTACTCATTTTTTGCTAACTAAGATAATATTTTAGTAAAATTGAGATGAAAAAATGTACAAAAAATATTCACACCTCTGTGTTTTGTTTTTTCCACGACACAAAAAACCTCCTCCCAGATTCATTTATATTAGCCCTAAATGATTAGCTATTAAACAAAGGGAACTGTTCAAAAGAATATGTTATTGCCTTAGTTTCTGTATCAAAATTTTAATCTGCAATATAAGCATTGATTCTTATAGCACAATTTATTACATAAAAAATAGACTGAAAATTAATTAACATACCACTTTTCCTTTAAATATATACAAGTTCTTTTTTTTTTTTTCAATCATTTATTTCCAAGATTTTGTATTTATCTCCAATTACTTAAGGCAATTTTTTTTACCGTCAGTTTTGGGAACATATTTACGCAAAAAATAAATTATGCAGACAATCAAATCACAAAAATAACACGTCAAAAAAACTTCAATCCCTACTACAAAATCTATACTTCTGCTGTACTTTGACAACGTTGACAATTCTCACTTCTCATTATTACATTTAGTTTCCAAATTCCTGATTTTTTTCTTCCATTTTTGCAGTTCATAACATTCGACCAAATGAATGGACAAAACTATCAGGCAACAATGTTGGAGAACTTCACTACAAGTACTATCCAGTTGAAACAAAACTTGTAGAACTGGAGATAGCTGAATTTTTAGTCGCGTAAGAGACAGAGAGCGAATAAAAATAGTAGAATATTTTCTAATTGCTACCGTATTCTTCTAAATTACATTTAAGGCATTAGACATGCTCAAACTTATTTCACTTGTAGTATTTTGTTTTATAAACAAGTCATGCCATTTTTGATACAGTTCAATTCTTGGCTTTTCTTTCCTCTTCAAATCTGGCTACCAACTTTCCTTCATTTGTCAGGTGATTTGTTTTGTTTTCCTGAGGAGTGTATAAAAAAGATTAGCGGATCAAAAATTCAATTCATATAATTATACAAACAATACCTTACTTATATTTTTAAAAAAATGTATTCAAATGACTCCACACTATTAAATACCCAGTTAAACTATACAACACGTGCATTGCACGTGCTCACACTAGTATTAATTAAAAGCATAGGTTCAATATCTTTACAAATAAAAACCAAATTCAGCCTAAAAAATATTCTGCATTGTCCTCGTACTACAACCAATTTGTTATCCATAAATAAATTTTGTTTAGACATCAATTGCTATTTTATACTAATTTGATCGGAATGTGAACAAGAATCAGACAGGGCAAACACTACTCCCTGGACAGGTTGTATCCTGTTGCTGGCAAAGAGTCTTCAGAATAAATCAAGTGTCTGACGGCTACCATAGGAGTTACTACCTCGGTAGACCATTGGCACTCTATGTTATAACACCCATCTAAATTTGTTTTGGAATCTTAAGCTAGTACAATGGCTTTGTCTGTCCAATTCAGTCAATATGTTAGCTTTTATTCCTCTTGCCTATTAGGAAAGGCAAAACGATTACCTTTTCATGAGTCAACTCGTGAGTCTAGAGTACCATTCTCTTTAGTTCATTTAGATGTATGGACATCACCTATCTCTTCTGTTGGGGTTATCGTTATTATGCTCTTCTTATTGACGTTTTTCCCATGTTCAGTTTGCTATATTTATAAAATTAAAATCTCTTGTTGAAAATTTCTTTCTATACATGGGAGCTTCCATAGGTTAACTTGTCCTCATACCCTCTCAAATAAATGGAATTGTCGAAAGGAAACATAGTCACATACAAGAAATGGGAATAACTTTACTTGCTCAATTAGTATTAGAAAAACGATCTTGAGTTGACACTTTACAAATAAGAATTTATTTAATAAATAGATTACCAATGAAAGTCTTAGGACAAAGGTCTCTTTATAGCTTGCTATACAACAAAGAATCAAATTATTTGGAGTTCTGTGTCTTTAATTGTTCTTCATACCCATACCAACCGCATTAGTTAATGAAGGATTGTTCGTTCACAGAGAATGAAAAAAATATAAAGTAGAAGAACCACACGGCTTGATTGATACAAAGCTGAATATATATTTCTTACAAAACACATGCCTGTCAATAACTTCTTACCTACTACAAGCTATCAAGTTGATAACAATACACAAGACCATACTTGTAAAGTATTACAAAAGTTATACTACCAACTATTGTACTTAAATTACTTGACTTTGGATACGAAAATCAGCAAAATTGTGACAGCAAAAGTGTCAATCTTTTCTCAACAGTAAACCTTTAGAAGCAAAAATGTGTTCATAGGATATTAAACAAACCAAAAAGGATATTGTTGCTTAGATTTAGACACAAGTAGAGTGTATATTTTTAAGCATGTAATTTTTTATGAGGACCAATTTCAAGCTAAGGACATGGCAAAAAGTTCAAACTCCCAAAAGAGTGCGCTGCCAAACACTTCTTCGCAAGTAAGCTCCTTCCGGTTTTATCAGATATATTGTTGTCTAATAATCCTATACCACACTTGCCAAGATAAAGCCAATCTATCACATATGAATTGGATAACTCACACGTTCATGACATTGATAATGAGTCTAATTCAAATAATAATTCCCCCACAAAATCCTGAAACTTTCTCCAGCACATCACCTATTAGCATCAGCCACTCAAAATTCAAACATTGAATTATTGATTTCTTCTCCATCTCAACTAGAATACCCATCTCAACGGTCGAGGTTTGACCATAATCGAATCTCGTCTAATTTCCAACTCAGACAACTCGTGACCATGTGGAACTCTTAAGCTGACATGTTACCTCACCCATTTTGACATGGTCCAAAATAGTTCATAATAAACCCAAACTGTTTCCCGACTATAAAGTTTATTATTCCACTCGACATCCTTTATATGTGTTGTCTAGTGTTTTAAATGAACAGGAACCTACTAGCTTTACACGAGCAATGTCTCATCCAGAGTGGCGGACAACATGGTCTTTTTGTCCTAGACCTCATAATAAGCATGTGGTTAAGAGCAAATGATTTTACAAAATCTAAAGAAAATGAGATGGTAGTGTGGAGAGATTCAAAACTTGACTAGTGGCTAAAGGATTTGATCAAAGAAGTGGAGTTAGCTATCATGAAACCTTTTCACTAGTAATAAGCCAACTATCATACGGTTGATTTTTGTTGGGTTTTTGATGTAATTGGCAAGTGTGTGAACAAAAGTGACTAAAATTAATATGTTGTAAAAGTCAAGGAGTAAGTTGCAAATAATAGAAATTGAGTTGTATTAGGTCTAAGGTTTGAGAATGGAAAACAAGGAAAAACGGTGCCGCAATTTTGTTAGACTGTCGCCATAACTTGGCTCGAGCGGCAAAAACAATAACATTGTCGCTAGCCAGTCACCAGGACTTCGCTCGAGCGACGACCCGCCACTCGCTTATCGTCCAGCTTTCGCTCGAGCGACAGGGTTTCCCGAAAATTTTAATGCACATTTTTAAGGCTTTTTGTCCGACCAATTCAACCCCAAAATCTAAACTATAAATACCAAACTCCTCTGAACGGTTTTTCCAAGGTTGAACATTGATAAAACATTGGTTGCTTCATATTCTCTCCATCCATAGCTTTCAACCTTCATTGATTGTTTTGTTCTTAGCATTGAAAATATGAAAACCACTTAATCCAAATACCAAATTCTTACTTCCTACATTTTTGTCAAAGAGCTGAAGATTAAGGGAATGTGACTGGAGTTTCAATTATTGGAGAACGCAGAGTTCTTCTTTGATCCACAGAAGATAGACGAATTCATAAAGTCGGGAGTTACTGCAAGAGCGCGCAATCCATGAGGGTTTTGAAAACTACAACTGAGAGTTGGTGCAAAAGCATGCAATCCAGGAGAGCTATGAGAATTACAGTCAGAAGATTAGAAATACTAGTGGTAGTCATGTTTGGCAGACTGTAAGTTCATAATTATTTTATAGTGGATTTTTTACTCTCAAAGTGCCCGGAGTTTTTACCCAATTAGGGGTTTCTACGTGATCATTCCCTGTGTTTGTTTATTACTTTCATAACTGTGGTATTCCAACATAGAAAAAATTGAATTATTTGATTAATCATCTAGATATAATTAATAGTGACTTGTTGCTAATTAATTTTTAATTTTTAATTCCGCATAATCACCTATTAACCTTGTTATTTCAATTGGTATCAGTAAAGTCCAAATTTTAATTAGCAATTTCTAAATTTGTACTTGGCAATTTCCTTAGTCAAAATCAAGTTCTAGTTGAATTGTATTAGAAGTTTATCGAGTTGTAATTAAAGTCAAAATAGGAGTTATGAAATCCTAATTAAAGTCAAAAGAGTTGGATTGGTAGTATAGTTCTTGAAAGAGTTCAAGAAGATCACATATGATCATTAAAATGCATTTAGAAGTCCAAAGAGTGTCAAAGAGTCGTACAACTTATGCTCCAAATTCTCAATCGCAATTTGCAATGCATTTTTCACATAGAAATACATTGGAATTTAGATAAGGCTATTTCTAGAATAATTCTAGGCCTTTGAGTTAGCTTTCCAACACATTTTGAATCAGCTACTTAACTGACGACTGCTGCTCGTCTATCGCTGGCTTGGCGCTCGAACGACAGGCCGACGTTCAGAATTCTCTTTTGGTTCAAACACTTGGTTTTTCATTCCAATTTTTCACCTCAAACACTTTGCCCTATATATATATATATCATATCCTATGAATGTCCAAAAGTGTGTTGAATCATATTTTCCATAGAGATCATTCCTTTGAAAATCTAAAACGTTCGTTGATTCAAATATTCAACCACCATATTATTTGAGCTATAATTTCATCCAAACTTTGATTTGTTGATTTAGCCACATTGTTTCATATTAAACCACATATCAAAACACAAGAGATCTTTTGATTAAACACCAACCCATTTAATCCACCGAAGATAAATCGATACTAGGGATCGGGAGCTGTTGTAGAAGCACAAATTCAGGAGAACTAAGGTGAGATACTAGGAGTCAGGATCTGGCATAAGGAACACGTAGTCTAGGAGGGCTAAGATATAAACTAGGAGTCGGGGTTTGTTTTGAAAGAGTACACCTCTAGTAGGATCAAAAGAGACTGCAAGAATTGAGGTCAGAAGTTCTATAGGGTATATGGGTTTGGACCATACTGTAAGTTTGCTTCGATTTATATTGGATTATTGACTAGTTAAGTGTCCAGAGTTTTTACCTAGTTGGAGTTTCTCCGTGATCATCTTTGGTGTTCTTTACTGCTTTAGTTATTGATTGTGGTATTCAAACTTTGGATAAATTGACTTGTTTGATCTAATCATCTAGAAACAATTAAAAGTGATTTGTTGCTTTTATTTGTATAATTTCGCAGTAGGTCTAAGTAATTTAAAACTTTCAAGTGGTATCAAAGCTTAATAGAGATCATTGACCTGATATGAGTCAATCAATTTCTGATTCGAGATCTGAGTATGATATGAAAATTCGAGAGGCTTATGAGCAATTGTTTGAGAAGTGCCTTAAGTTGAAAAAAGTGAATCGCTATGCCTTTAATAAATTGAATAATCTTGAATTAGAAAAGGTGAGTCTTGTAGTCAAACTTGAGGAATCCACTAGAATTTTGAATGAGTTAAGAGTTGAGAAAAAGTCCTTAGATATTATGGTTAAATCTCTTATGAGTAATATGGAAAAATCAAATACCTAACTCCAATCTTTTTCTAGCAGATCTAAGAAAATTGATAGCATGATAGGTTTGAATAAAACAATTGGGGATAGAAGAGGTATAGGCTTTAATGAAACAAATTCTCATATTGCTTCTTCTTTGAAAAATAAGTTTGTAACTACCTCGATTCCTAAGGTTTAAAATTTGAGACCTAGAGTTACTCCTATGTTCATCCCCACATGTCACCATTGTGGTAAGGTTGGACAGATAAGACCCAAGTGTCACGAGCTTTTGAATAGGAACAAGACCAAGAATATTGGTGTCCGAGAACCGAAATCATCGGTAGAACATAAGTTTACTCCGCCTAAGGTTCAAAATTGAAATCTATGATTGTTTCTAAATTCATTCCCACATGTCATAATTGTGGTATTTTAGGTCACAATAGACCTAAATATCGTAAGCCCTTGATTAGGAAAAATAAACAAGATCTAAACTACTCACGTTAGATTCTTGACTAATCAAGTGAGTCACTTGACTGAGTTGATGACTCAATTGACTAAGATTACATCTTCTTCTAAAAAGATTGGGTCAAAAAGAGTGAACTCACTGGTCAAAACGATGATTTACATTGTGCTATTGTTCAGTAAGAGCATTTCCGTGCCTCATTGAGTTGGTAGTTAGGTGCATGTATCTGCATTATTCATGGTATCATATTCATGCATGCACTCTAAACTTTTTCTTTATTTGTTTTGCATTTTATTTATTATCTTGAAAAATGAAATTTAAAAAAAAAATTGTAAAGGAAAAGATTTTCTATATTTTTTGGACATGTTATTTTGCTATCAAGTACTAGTTAGGTTCATAATTTGTAAATTAAATTTCCATTAATTTGTTTAGAACTTGTTTGGAGTATTTGGTATATGTTATTACATGTATTTTATGCACTATATACATTAAATTCTTGTGAGTGGGTTTTGATCACGTGTTTGAGATTTGGGATGACGGTCATCTGTGTGGTGAATTGACTTTAAATATGGAATGACCTTTAAACTAGTTGACCGAAGCTCTAGTTATTCCTCTTTTAAAAAAGGATTACTATTGAGTTTTAAAGAAATTTTTTCGAATTACATAAAATGTCGTGAGACAATCTTATACTTTTCTTCGTAGCCTATATGACTTGAGTAATTAACCTTGCAGGGTATCTTAATACTTGGTGCCCTATAAGTCATCTAACTTTGGATTTATCGGCCTAAAACTCGCTACATGAGTCATATAAAAAGATTAATGAAGAAGAGTCTGCACATAAGATTTGAAAATTGAATGAAAAATATACATATATATCTGCTCACAGATAGGGGGAGAAAGAAAAAATTATACAATTAATGAGCTCTTTAATTTATAAAGATCCTAGTAATATTGAGTTTGACTTCATATTTTGAAGAATATATTTATTTACCAGTGATTCTTTACACGTCATTTCTCATTGATTTAAGATTTTGAGACTTGCTTACATGAGTTTAATGACACTTTTCACACGTGAATGACTTATACAATTTACTTCATATAGGTTTAAAATAAATTATGTGAAAAATTTTACTATTTATGAATTATACATGTATAAGTACGCAAATAACCGTTCATGACAATACATGTAAATATTCATAAAAATAAAAACAATTGTCTCGAAATTGGAAAATTTTTATTCTCATATCACATGTTTTTACATAATTTTTGCATCATTATACGTGTGAATATTTTTTTTACTCATTCCTCTCTGTGTTTAACATGATTATTACTTGTCTTTCCTTCGTTATTCGTGATAAAAAGGGGGAGAGATGTGTATTTATTTCAGGGAGTTGATTATATGAGGTAGAGGGAGAATTTTAATTTTTTTTATTGATAAATGACTTAGGTAATCCAGCTTTCACTAATATATCTGGATTACCTGCTATCTCAGATGTTCCTTATGTGAAAGGGTTAAAGGCCAACTTGTAAGCATTAGTCAAATATGCGATGCTGATTTTGAGGTTAGTTTTGTCCAGAAAAGGTGTATTGTGTATGATTCTACTGGTAACGTTGTCCTCGAAGGTGTAAGAAGTTCAGACAATTGTTATGGAATTCTTTTCAATTCCAACTACGTGTGAGGTAGTACCAAGATTGATGTAACTGGACTGTAGCATCAACGCCTTGGTCATATGAACTATAAGAGTTTATCTAATCTTACCAAGAAGGAACTTGTTAATGGTTTACCTAAGCTTGAAAATACTGATAACACTCTATGTGGCCCGTATCAACAAGGTAAACTGTTTAGAGTAACTCATAAACAAACTTCTAAAATCTTGACAGGCAAGCCGCTTGAATTACTCCATATGGACTTAATGGGACCATCAAGGACCGAGGGTCTTGGTGATAAACGCTATATCTTTGTTGTGATTGACGATTTCTCTCGATATACTTGGATTGAGCCGTTGAGAGAAAAATCTGAGGTGTTTAGTCTTGTCATATCATTGTGCAAAAGGCTTAGAAATGAGAAAAACTTTACCATATGGAGAATTCGTAGTATCATGGAAAAGAGTTTGAAAACTCTAATATTGAGAACTTCCACCTAGAGAAAGAAATCCAGTACGAGTTCTCATCACCGATCACTCCACAATAAATTGGGGTAGTTGAGAGGAAAAATCGTGTACTTCAAGAAATGGCTAGAGCCATGCTTCATGGTAATGGACTAGCTATGCATTTCTGGGGTGAAGCCATCAACACTGCACGTCACATAGTAAAAGGGGTTTATCTTAGACCTAAAACTGATATGACACCATATGAGATCTGGAAAGGTAAACGACCCACTGTCAAGTACTTTCGTGTATTTGGTAGTAAGTGCTATATTCTGAGGAAGAGAGAAAATTTGGGCAATTTTGATTCCAAAAATGATGAGAAATTTTTTCTAGGATACTCCAGAAATAGTCAACCCGATCGAGTATACAATTCTTGTACGTGGGTTGTATGGAGTCCATCAATGTAGTGGTAGATGATGCCTGTAGTGAGGGGGAGATTAAAGGAGATTGGGTAGAACTTGAACACTTGAGTATTGATCCCGTCATTGTAAATGAACATAAAGAAACTTCAGTTCCCGATCCCTCACACACTTCGAATGGTTTAGATACTCCTAATAAGGAGTCCTTACCTGATGATAAAACTAAACCTCCTAAGGAACCTTCGTCAAAAGTTAAGACTAATCATCCTAAAGTGAATATTATAGGAGATTTGGATGAAGGGATGAGACTTTGTGAAAGGGTTTTGAACCTGACATATGCTAGTTATGTGTCTCAGATTGAGACTAAGAAAGTCGAAGATGCCTTTAGGGATGAATGTTGGGTAAATGCGATGCATGATGAGCTAAATCAGTTTGTAAGAAACAACGTATGGCATTTAGTTCCTAACCTGATGATTGTAATGTTATAGGTACTAAGTAGATATTTAAGAATAAAACCAATGATCAAAGTACCATAACTAGAAATAAAGTTTGGTTAGTTGCCCAGGGATATACTCGGGTTGAAGGAGTTGACTTTGATGAAACATTTACGTCGGTGGCTAGACTTGAATCCATTAGATTTCTTCTGGCTGTTGCCTACACTTTAGGATTCAAATTATATCAAATGGATGTCAAGAGTGCTTTCTTAAAGGGAATACTTCAGGAAGAAGCCTATATTGAACAATCTAAAGGATTTATTGATCCCAAATTTCCACATTATATCTATGTCGATGACATCATTTTTGGTTATCCTATTGATTCTCTTGCTCATGATTTCGCTGAATGCATGAAACAAGAATTTGATGATGGGTTGTTCATATTTCAATCGAAGTATGCAAAAAACATTGTCAAGCTTTTTGGGCTAGATAGCAAGAAACACACTAGAACCCCCATGAGAACCAGTGTGAAGTTAGGTCATGATCTTACAGGCAAGAGTGTTGATCAGACACTGTAAAAGAGTATGATAGGTAGTTTACTTTATCTCACTGCTAGTAGACCTGACATAGCCTTTAGTGTAAGGGTTTGTGTGCTCTTTTAGGCTGATCCTAAGGAATCCCACCTGAGGTTCGTGTGACGTATCATTAGATATGTCAATGGAACCGTTGATTATGGGATCCTATACTCTCGGGACTCTAATCTTGATCTTACTGGCTATTCCGATGACAATTGGGCTGGAAAGTCGATGATAGAAAAAGTACTTCTGGAGGCTATTTTTATATTACTGCTAATCTTGTCACTTGGATGAGTAAGAAATAAAATTATATCTTATTGTCCACGATAGAGGCCGAATATATAGATGTAGAAAATTGCTGCACTCAAATGCTTTGGATGAAGGAGATGTTGAGTGATTATGGAATTTAGTAGGGTACTATGACTGTGTTTTGTGATAACATAAGTGCCATTAATATTTCCAAAAATCTCGTTCAACACTCTCGAACCAAACATATTGATTTACGACATCATTTTATTCGAGAGGTTGTAGAGACCAGTGTTGTAACCTTTGAGCATATCTCTACAGAGAACCAATTAGCTTACCTATTTACCAAACCATTCGATGGCCTAAGATTTGAACCTCTTAGGACGGCGATTGGTGTTTGTGCACCTCATTGATTAGGAATTTTTGTTGCACGATCGTACTTTACCCTTATGTGACATTGATTGATGCATGAATCATATTTATTTATTTATTTTCTATAAAAAAAACTCATATTTTCTTTGTTATTATTTATTTTTGTGAGTTTGACAATTTGTATGTGCTTAGTGCATTCATGCTTTAAATTTTAAAAAAACAAACAAAAGTAAAAAATTAAAAATTAAAAATGCGGGAAATTGTTTTTACAGCTAATTTATAATATACTTGAATTTGTTTGTTGTGATCAAGTTTGGCGTTAATCGATGAGTTGTAACATAGTTTTCATTGTTGGTTTACGTTTTTTTATGGAGTACTTCGTATAGGTGTCTTCATGTACCATTTGCACTGCACACACTATGATATTATTAGTGAGACTCTACTGTGTGTGTGAGATTTGGGATGTCAATCACGTGTTAGTAAGATGACTTTGAACATGAATTGACCTTATTTATCAGACCTAATCTCAAGTTTATGCCTAATAATAATTAAAAAAAAAGGAGCTCAATATCTTATATTCTTCTTCGGAGCCTATTTGACTCGAGCAATTAAGCCTGCAGAGTTTTTCATAACCTGGTGCCTATGGTCAACTGATTTGGGTTAACCGACCTAAAACTCGCTACATGGGTAATTTTAGTTGCTTAATGAAGAAAAACATGTACTTAAGATGAGAAAAATAATAATGAGCTTCGAATATTGTATATTATGAAATGAACAATGTGCACAAATTCAGGGGGAGAAAAGAACTTTCCATACAAAATTAGCTTTTCTGTATAGATTCTAATGTGCTTTAAATGGTTTAACTTTTATAAGTAGGGGAATAAACTTATTGACAGTGATATTTAGCATGTTCTTTCTCACAAAATTAAGGTTTGAAATCTTACTTACAAAGGCTTTACTCATATGGGTCATTTATACAATTTACTCCATATTAACTTAAGTTACGTATGTAGGAAGGGTTAC
The DNA here is from genome assembly GCA_035079005.1 of Fraxinus americana. Taxonomy (NCBI): domain Eukaryota; kingdom Viridiplantae; phylum Streptophyta; class Magnoliopsida; order Lamiales; family Oleaceae; genus Fraxinus; species Fraxinus americana. The sequence continues at coordinate 17,546,323 of CM068716.1, forward strand.
TGTCCATTACTTATACTTTTGCATGCTAACAACTACATTTTTGGGTTATTGTATGTTGATTCTTGGTCCTTTATCATTTTGTGACAAAATGGGAGTATTTTATTGAAGGAGAATTTTTGGATGTATATGATTTTGATTGACATGATGTATCTAAATTTTTTTGATTAAATGATAGTTTCAGAATTGCTAGATTAAGTTTTGATATTTTGTAGTATCAATGTTTCGTTTTGGTATGTTGGGTTGCATTGATATTATGTCTTAATTTAGCTTATCGTATGAAACTGAAATAATGTGTTATGTGTTATAAATGCTTGGATTATTGGATTAACTGCTTGAATTGCTTTTACATTTATTACTGTTTCACATGTGTTTACACTGGGTATTGAGTTGTCTATTTCAGGAAACAGGTTTACAAAGAAAAAACACAGTTCAGTCAAGACAGTTGATTTGATAGTAATAAGTGTTTTGAGTCTATTTTGTTTTACTACCTTGACTTTAAATTTGTAGTTTTATCACAGAATGTCAAATGGAGAGTTTGTTAGGTTTTTGATGTAATTGGCAAGTCTGTGAACAAAAGTGACTAAAATTAATAGTTTGTAAAAGTCAAAGAGTAAGTTACAAATAATAGAAATTGAATTGTATTAGGTCTAGGGTTCGAGAATAGAAAAGAAGGAAAAACGGTGCCGCAATTTCACTAGACTGTCGCCACGACTTCGCTCGAGTGGCAGAAACAGTAACATTTTCGCTAGTCAATCGCCAAGACTTCGGTCGAGCGATGACCAATCGCCTAGCTTTCGCTCGAGTGACAAAGTTTCCCGAAAAATTTTAATTCGCGTTTTTAAGGCTTTTTGTCCTGTCCATTCAACCACAAAACCTAAACTATAAATACCAAACACTTCTGAACGATTTTTACAATGTTGAACATTGATAAAACTTTGGTTGCTTCATATTCTTTCCATCCATAGCTTTCAACCTTCATTGATTGTTTTATTCTTGACATTAAAAATATGAAAATCACTTAATCCAAATATCAAATTCCTACTTCCTACATATCTGTCAGAGTGCTGAAAATTAAGGAAAGATGACTGGAGTTTCAGTTATTGGAGAACGTGGAGTTCTTCTTTGATCCATAGGAGATAGATGAATTTATAAAGTCGGGAGTTACTGTAGGAGCACGCAATCCAGGAGGGTTTTGAAAACTACAGCTGGGAGTTGACGCAGAAGCACGCAATCCAGAAGAGCTGTGAGAATTGTAGTCAGGAGGTCAGAAATATAAGTGGTAGTCGTGTCTGGGGAACTGTAAGTTCAAAATTTGTTTATAGTGGATTTCTGACTCACAAAGTGCTCGTAGCTTTTACCCAATTTGGGTTTCTGCGTGATCATTCCTTGTGTTTGTTTATTACTTTCATAACTGAGGTATTTCAACATAGAAAAAATTGAACTGTTTGATTAACCATCTAGATATAATTAATAGTGACTTGTTGCTAATTAATTATTAATTTTTAATTCCGTATAATCACCTATTCACCCCCTCTATAGGTGTAGTTTGGGTCGGACCTCGTTATTTCAATTTTATCACTAATAGTAACATTTAATTGGCCAAGTTTATAATCGTCTGTGTCAAATGCTTTACTCCATGGTATTCGGGTTGAAGAAGTATATATGGCGCAACCTACAAGATTTATTGATGAATCTAAACCAAATTTTGTCTCAGATTGCACAAGTCATTAAATGATCTTAAGCAAGCACTATGAGCATGGTTTAGGCAGCTTTCTCAGCAACTCATTGAACTTAGATTTTTTTGCTCTACAATTGATTATTCTTCGTTCACGTTGAATACTATCCAATATAAAAAATTTTATTGTAATCTATGTTGATGACATATTAGTGGCAGGTTCAAATACTTTGGCTATTTCAAATTTTATTCAAAAATTAAAGTCCAAATTTTTATGTAAAGGATCTCGATCATATGAGCCATTTTTTTCAGGAATTCAAGCATCACGAGATCATACAGGACTTCATTTGAGCAAGTACACACATATTTCAAACTTATTGGATATGACTAAAATGATCGGTGCCAAACCTCTCTTCATTGGATATGACTAAAATGATCGGTGCCAAACCTCTCTCTTCACCTGTTGACATACAAAGAGTGTAGCCCAAATCGAGTAGCCCATGGTATAAAATTCAGTTAGAAAGTTCAGGATGAATGCCCAAATAAGACCATTAATGAATACGGTGGAGGCCCATGAATAAGGTACCATCATCGCCCAAACTTGCAAGACGCCCAAAATTTGAGTAAGTGGAGTGCTTTAAAATCGCCCAGAGCGAATGAGCCTATTCTTTCCCAAACCTTCGAATCAAAAACTCTCAAACAGAGAATATGTAATTTCAATTTCTTAGATTAACTTTAATTATCTCTTTTCAGTACTCGTGTGCTTGCGTCCTTTGGAGGCATTCTGTTTATTTCAAATTGTAACTTTCATCAACAAAGCACCCATTTTTGGAACTTTGTCTTAAGAGGTTTGTCTCTTACACAATCGTCTGATCCCTTTTTTTAATTGTTAGTGACAATCTGCATGAAACAATTTGGCATGCTTAGTGGGATATTGGTGTTTGGTGTTGAAGATACAAAAAGTGAAGCATTATGCCTCATAAAAATTCTGATAAGTAACCAGCAAATTAGGGAGTAGTTCAGTCTGTAATCGAGCGATATGAGGAGCAGCAAAACACTCCATGAACAGAGGGACAGAGTCAAAGCAGCCATAGACGTTACGAACCAATGACAGAATTAAGTCCTCAAACCATGCGTGCATTGCTGGAGAAACTCACACAGGATGTCGTTGAACAGGTAAATCTACGAAATATTCATAATATGGAAAGATTTTCCCAAAGTGGGAATGCATATTATAACAACATGGTCAAACAACTGAATACATTAAATGAAATAATGAACAATTTAGTAGGCCAAGTGTGTCGCCAGTTATGTCTATTGCAAACCACTTTCAAACCAGGACAATTGCGGGGCATAATTCACCACACAATTCTCCTGGTTTGAACTTAAATCAAGGATTAGAACAACCCTTTGGTCCGTCTACTTCAAACCAGGGGGTAATGGAATGCTAAACTTAAATACTGGTAATGGGATTACAAACCTGGGGGGTATTCCCAATATAAGAGACAATGTCTTGAATGATGGACAGAACGTCTGGAGCGTTAATGATAGTTTGAATACTCAGTTTAATGCTAATAATAGCCCAAATAATGGCAATTTCGTTGCCAAATATTAGGCCTCAAGCAAATCAACCATTAAACCAACATGTTGGAATTCCATATGATCTCAATGTCATGTTGAGGAATCAAATCATGGAAATAGTACAGGATAAAATGGCTCTTGGGGTACGTCATTTCATTAGGTCTACTTACACGAAGCCATATCCTAATTGGGTAGATCAAGCATATCAGTGGCCTAGAGGGCACAAGGTGCCAGAATTTTCATTATTCATTGGTTTAGGAGAAGTGTCCACTCTAGAACATATAGGGCGATTCACGCTGTAAAGTGGTGAAGTGACCTACTATCATAAAATGAGGTTGTTCCCTAGTTCATTAACAGGAGTAGCTTTCTTCTGGTTCATCAACTTAGCAGCAAACTCTGTTCAAACATGGCAACAATTGGAACAATTGTTCCATGCTCAGTTTTTCAAGACTGAATCTAAAGTTATTTTGGCCGATTTGGCGAATCTACGTCAAATGCCAAATGAATAGGCAGAATGTTTCATTAAAAGGTTGAGGACAAAAAAAAGTAATTATTTTGTACATTTGCCCGAAAAGGAGTTTGTCAAAATCGCTCAAAGTTGTCTATGCTTTGATTTTAAAAAGAAATTCCAAGATAGGGAATTTCTTGATCTTTTCCAATTGAGTGCAAAGGTGATTAGGTATGAACGATTAATAAGAGAGGAAGAGCAAACGAAAAATTCTAGCAAGGGAACTTATTATAGAGATTCAAATTTTCATGTTCATACATTTAATGACGAATATTACGATCAAACCGAAGTATGTTTAGCCAAATTAATCAAAAGAGATGCATATACTTGTCCTATAATGGCTAAGCCTAGAGCATCGGGTAAGGACGAGCCTATAAAAGATGAAAACAAAAAGGCTAAAACATTCTCGTTCGATGTAACCAAAGATGGCCTTATATTTGATAAATTATATAAAGATAAGCAGATAAAGCTTAGCGATAAACATAAGTTGCCAGCCCTGAACAAATTAAGGGTAAAAAATATTGTAAGTGGCATAATGCATGGTCACATTTGACTAACAACTGTTTGGTTTTTCGCCATATGTTACATGATACCATTGAATCAAGACGAATTACATTTGAAGATAAGAAAAAGATGGCAGTGGATGAAAACCATTTCCCACAGCCACTTGAAGTGAATACGGTGATGACTGGTTTCGAAAACAAGTTGTCAAAATTCAAGTTGGTCATAGATGGTGGAGAAAAGGACCCTGGGCCACATCCCAGTGTCTTATGTATCAAATGGAAGGAGCCTATAAAGGATGAAGACGTCGTGTGTGCAAGATGTAAAGGAGAAGTGAGTTCAAATGCAAAGAAACCATGGATATGGTAGCATCACCATCGCCCTAATTTTTTCCCAAACGCTCAACCTATTAGAGGGTGAGGTACATCATTCTATAGAGGACCGCCTTTTGAGAGGTAGTTCTGGTAAATAAATAATGGGAGAACATTCAGGCCGCAACCTCGCCAACCAAATGTATGGCATTCATTCCAGTATAATGCAGGAAGGGTGATACATTTCAACGAGATGACTAGAACCCAACAAAGGCATTTTCAACGGAATTATAGACGAATGATGAGACAACAATAGGGATTACCATGTCCTAAGGCACCTAAACTACTCGAGGTGGCCAATCAAAATGTTCTCGAAGACAGTGAAGAGACTGGTACAGGAGAATCGATGGAAGAACTACCAGAGAGTTCTTCTGGAGATCGAAGTTTAAGTGAGACAAAAGGGATGAAGAATATCCAGATCAGCCTCTTACTATTCAGTTCGGTACGTTACCTCCTGTCATGACTAATAACTATTTATTAGCCAATGAGTTCAAAAATAAACAGAAAGAAGAAGAAAAAGAGGATAACGAAGAAGAAGCATGTGTGCTGGAATGTGAAGAAGGTCAAACTTCTAGAAGGGCCTACAATATTAAGAGGATGATGGTATGATGGACATCGAAGATGAAATTGATCTGGAAGCAGAAAGAAAAAAGAGAGGAGTATCGCGCAATACTCTTTTGAAACAACTATATCGAGAGGGAGTTCGTGAAGTGGACTTGTTGGGAGAACCATCTGGGCGTTCTTTCAATTATTATGTGCGGTACTGGAAGCCCAATCACCTCCAAGAATATTGCCTCCTTCCACAGGTTGGGTAACTGGAGAAGAAATTATGGAGGGTAGTGAAGAGAGAATTCAAGAAGAAGAAGTTCAGTGTGACATTTTGCACGTTGAATTATCATGAGGAAATGATTCAACAGAGGATAAATAGAAAGTGGAAATAGATGCTGCTGAGAAGGTTATATTTAAGAGGCCTGCCATGAAATTGACTAAGCATTTGAGGTCATTGTATGTGAAGGCCTTGGTCAATGGTATACATATGGCAAAAGTACTTATTGACAACGGAGCAACTATAAACACCATCCCGTCTAGAATGATGAGAAAGTTTGCAAAGGCAGAAAGTGATATGATTCCAACTGAAGTTATCCTCACTAGTTTCAATGGAGGAGCAACTTCGGCTAAAGGAGTTATACCACGGACATAACTGTAGGAACAACTACTAAGACCACAGTCTTCTTCGTAATAGATGGTCTTCTTTGTAATAGATGGTCCTACTAGTTATAATGTGTTATTAGGAAGGGACGACTTTCATCGAATACGGCTTTCCGCAGAATTCTATATGTATCTTTGAGATCGAGTATGGAATTTGGATACACGGAAGTCACTGCATACTTTCATGGCTCCATCAATGCCTAGTTTTCTAGAATGGCAAGGGTGAAATAGAAGTGGTGTAGGCATCTAGATCATAGACCTTTTGTTGCAGAAGCAAACTCAGTAGAAAGGTTCATATATGAAGGAAATTATGGACCTGTCAGAGTAGTCCAAGATGGAGAAGAAACTCAAATTGTTGCACATAGCAAAAAGCCATTTTCAGTAGATACACTCATTGAAATATTCAGTCAAATGAGGCCAAAAATAATGGCTCTGGAGGAGCCAGTAATTGGCAAAAAAGTAATCAATGAATTGTAAGCAACAAAGGTAAATGACCGATGTTCAGGCCTTCAAAGCCAAGTTTATGGCTTTCAATAAAGAATGTAAAGACAAGATGAAAGAAGAAGCAGCCTTGAAAGCGTTGGGAGATAAATTGGCAGTGTTCGAGTTGGAACAAAGTATTGGCCGAGAAGTCAACAAGGTGGATTGTTTAGGAGAAGAAGTGCCTATAAGGGACATGGACGAAGAAGTAATGAGGATCACTAAGCCTGGATACGCTCAAGCGCAAGACCCTCTAATTAAAGTGAATATTGGAAATAAAGGGGAAGATCGCCCAACATTCGTCAGCCAGATACTCGATCAAGAGGTTAGTGATAAATTAATCGCTTCATTGAAAGAATATAAGGATTGTTTTGTTTGGGAATATAAACATATGTCTGGTTTAGACAGAATTTGGTGGAACATAAATTGTCAACCAAGCCAAATTTTAAACCTCATAAACAACCTCCTAGACATTTTGCTCCTAATGTACTTCTTGAAATTAAGAAAGAAATAGAGCGATTATTAAAAGCAAACTTTATTAGAACAGCCAGATATGTCGATTGGTTGTCTAATATCGTACCAGTACTAAAAAAGAATGGTAAATTAAGGGTGTAAGTAGACTTTAGGAACCTAAACATGGCCACGCCCAAAGATGAATATCCAATACTTACGGTAGATTCTTTAGTAGACTCGACTGCCGGACACGTAATATATTCCTTCATGGATGGATATTCAGGATACAATCAAATTTATATAGTTGAGGAAGATATACAAAAAACTACCTTTAGATGCCTTGGATCTCTAGGATGTTTTGAATGTATAGTTATGTCTTTCGACCTAAAACATGCATGAGCAACTTATCAAAGGGCAATGAACTTGATTTTTCATGATATGATAGGCAAGTTTATTGAGGTGTATGTAGATGATATAGTGGTCAAATCCATTAAAGAAGAGGACCATTTTGAACAATTGAGATGTTCATTTGAGCGAATGAGGCAATATAAACTAAAATTGAATCCCTTGAAATGTGCATTTGGTGTTAATGTAGGAAACTTCCTTGGTTTCCTAATACACAAAAGGGGGATTGAACTCGATAAAAATAAAGTGAAGGCTATTTTAGAGGCCAAACCACCTAACAACAAAAAAGAATTGCAAAGATTTCTAGGCCAAGTAAACTTTTTAAGACACTTTATTTCTAACTGAGTTGGGTGAACTAAAGCTTTTTTGCGGCTTTTAAAGCTGAAAAATCAAGACGAATTCGTCTGGAAAGAAAAGTATCAAAAGGCTTTTGAAAGTCTAAAGACATATTTATCAAATCCACCAGTGTTGGTGTTACCAATCCAAGGACGGCCAATGAAAGTGTATATATCGGCTGAACAAGAATCAATAGTTGGAATGGTCCCGCAAGAAAACCAATTTGGTGAAGAAATGGCGATTTACTACTTGACCAGACAGTTAACAAAATGTGAATGTAATTACTCTGCCATTGAAAAATTATGTCTTGCATTGTATTTCACATGTACGAAATTAAGGGCTTATTTACGATCTGTAACCGTTTATTTGATTTCTAGAGTAAATTTGGTTAAGTATATGTTCTCTCGCCCTATTTTACACTAAATGATAGGCCTTTGGACTTTAGCGTTATCAGAATTCGAAATACAATACATACCCCAAAAGGCAATCAAAAATTAGGCTTTGACTAATTTTCTGGCTGATCATCCATGCCTTGACATGCCTGAAGAAGTTGAATTAGAAATCGATTTCATCCGAATTAAAACCATGGGTTTATATTTCAATGGGTCAACAACCTCTAAAGGTGCAGGGGTAGGAGTAGCATTGATAAATTCTTTAGGAATTTGTTACAAATTCGCATTCAATTTGAATAGAATGTGTACCAACAATCAAGTCGAATATGAAGCCTTAATTGTGGTCTAAGAATTAATTATAGATATGGAGATAAAGAATGTGATTGTTATGGGCGATTCTCAATTGGTAATTCACCAATTGATTGGTGATTGATTCCATTACAAATTAATATGAAATCGTCCAAGAATTGTTGGAAGAATTCGACCAAGTAGAGCTTCAATGTGTTAATATGATATATAATGACATAGCAAATGAGTTAGCTCAAATGGCTTGAGGGTACTCAAAAGTCTTAAATTGGGAATCCACTTGTGAATATGGGGTAATATTACCCGTAGTCCAAAGAAGGGCGAGAAGGATAGAAATTCATTGCATACAAGATGGAGATGCAATAGATTAGAGAGCAGAGATTAAAAGGTTCCTTAAAGAATCTAATAAAGGAGGTAGTAGAAAAATGAAGTTGTGTTTGCTAAACTATACATTGATAGATGAAGAGTTGTTTAAAAAACGCTCTGATGGTATATTACTAAAATGTGTAAGTTACCAAGAAGCCGAACGATCATGGCTGAGGTGCATGAAGGGATATGTGGAGCTCATCAAGCCGGCCAAATGATGAGATGGTTGATTATTAGGAGTGGATATTTTTTGCCCAAGATGGGAGAATCATCTGTTCAATATGCGAAGAGTTATTTAGCATGCCAAAAGCATGGTCCGATACAAAGAGGGCCAGCAAGAGAGATGGCACCCATTATCAAACCCTGGTCGTTCAAGGGTTGGGCGATAGACCTGATAGGAAGATTTATCCTCCATCGTCCAAGCAACGTACCTTTGTTATAGTTGCAACTGATTTTTTCACTAAGTGGGTAGAAGCGATACCTTTAAAAGAGATCACCCAAAAGAGTGTCATAGAATTTATCTGTGATCATATTATTTATAGATTTGGGATTCCACAAATTCTGATGGTAGATCACGAAACTTCCTTGAATGGAGATCAAGTGAAGGAATTCTTGAGCGAGTTTGAACTTAAATTAGTGAATTTCACACCATATTATGCTCAATCCAACGGACAGGTAGAATCTTCTAATAAGATTCTAAAAATATCATAAGGAAAATGATAGATGAAAATGCCAGAAATTGGCATGAATGTCTAAACAAGGCCTTATGGGCTTATAGGACGTCGCCTCGGTCAAGTACCAAAGTTACTCATTTCCAACTTACTTATGGACAGGAATTCGTTTTGCCTATGAAAATCAACGTGCAATCAATTAGAGTGTGTTTGCAACATAAGTTAAATGATGGTGAATATGCTGAGTCACTAGTTCAAAACTTATTGGAGTTGGACAAATTAAAATTGGACATCCTAGATAAATTGCAAGTTCAAAAACAAAGAATTGCTAAGTTTTACAATAAAAAAGTCATAGGCAAGTCTTTTAGTCTGGGCGAATTGGTTTGAAAAACAATACTCCTTTTGGATAGCAAGGATCCAAAGTATGGCAAGTGGTCCCCCAATTGGGAAGGGCCATAAAAAGTAAATAATGTGTTGCCTAATGGAGCCTATCATTTAGAAGATTTAGATGGCACCAAGCACATGGGTTGATTAATGGCAAATATTTAAGAAAGTATGTTCCTTCCTTATGGGAAAGTAAACAAATAAAAGCGTAATCAATATAATTGCGTTGAACGATCGTAGATAAATAAGGTAAGAACGAAATACATTCAAATAAATTCCTTTATTATCAAATATTCATTACAAATTGTGAGATACAAAGTACTAAATGCTCTATAAGCTACAATTGATAGTTGACTAATTCTTCGGTTGATCGCCAAGTAAGAGGATGAACTGGCCTTGATCGTCGTCCTGATCGCACTGCTGCAAAGGCAGGCAGAGAGGCTGAGAAGCACTCTCAACAAGCAAAAAGGAAGAAAAACACCCTCAAACTGCCTGCCTAATTGCATTGCTGCAATAACAGGCAAGGAGGCTGAGAAGCACTCTCAGCAAGCGAAGTAGCCTAAAAGGTATCCTCAAAAATCGCCTTCCATAATTGAACTCCTTATAGAGAACATGAAGACGATGAGAAGAACTTTGCTGGCCAAAAAACATTTCCCATATCTCCCATACCAAAGGTGATGTCAAGATAGATAGCAAACTGGGGAGATCAGTTGATCCATTTCTATCAAAATGAAAGTATTTAATCAATTATATGAGATGCCAAACATTAGCAGTGAGTTCATTTTTGGAAGAAAAGAATGGAAATGAAGATGATAAGTGCGAAATACACGCGTATTTATAGAGGCGTGAAGGCGAAAAGATAGAATATGAACGGCCACATTCGTGCATAATAACTGAAATTAAATGGCCCAAAGTCTTGGAAAAAAAGATTGGAATACTAAGGAAGAATGTACATAAGTTTTAGCATAAGGTGAATAAATGTTTGGGGGGTTGACGATTAAGGAAAACGTCAATTAATGTGCAAGTAGACAAAACAGTCGTTCATTAATGACAATGGCTGCTGTTACATTCAAAATTAGGAATAATAATTAGTACGAAATTACAAAAGGAAAGTTAAGGCATTAAATGTTTTAATTACAATTTGCCCTAAGCTGCACGCATTTGTTCCCTAAGCCTTACCCAATCCTCGTTCTGCCTAGAAGAGGTGGTAGATACTTCAATCACAACGTCGTCATCAACCTTCAGTTTTTTGTAACGTTCAACCAAAGATTTAGTTCGCTCTATTCCTTGGGAAGCATTGCATTTTTTGGTAGCCATCCTGGCCCTGTAGTCATCCATCTTGGGTTGAAGTTCCTTCATCTTTGCAGCCAATCTCATCATTAGAGAATCTTCAATCATGACTTCAGAGGAAATTTCGTTCAATTCAGCCTCGGCTTTATCAATCTCCTTCAGCAAAGATTCTCTTTCAAATACAGCAGGAAGATACTGAGTACCCCTATCCTTCAGTTCGACATTTCTGGCTAGCAAAGAGATGATTTCAGAGTGGATAGCCTTTAACGTCGCCTTAAAGTCAGGAGAAACATTGAGCGACGGAAGTGTAAGTGCTTGCGCCAGTTTCACGCCCAATAGCTCAAACTTATCCTTCTGTTTAGTAACATTGTCCTGGCCGATATCCATGTCCATGAAAGACACATACTCAAGTACTGACTGTCTGAGAGACGTCATATTTTCCTTCGAAAAAGCAGAAGATGAAGTAGAAGAATGATCGGTTGAAGTAGGGTGAAACGTCTTTACCTGTCCCCAAGAAGTAAACAAGTCACGGAACGTACAATGTTATCAGCACCCTGCAAAGAAAGATGACAACATTGAGGACCTTCACCATAATAAACGAAGTGAAAACGAAAGTGAAGCAAAATGTTACCTCATCAGCAATCTTAGGAAGTTCAGGCGCATCGTCAGTTAGCTCTACCACTTGTGGGGACTTCTCCTTATCTGGGTGAGAAAACTCTACCACAATGGGCAGGTCCACGGGAGCCTCTACATAATTCAAGAAGTGACGAATCGAAAACCAGTAGTACAAGTAAAGGTAAAACATCAAAATATGTATTACCTTCTGGTTCGACATTTGGGGGGTCAACGCCCTGGGAAGAAGGTGGTCCTTCTACTGGTTGTAATGAAGATTCCGAAACCAAGGATTTCTCTGTAAGCATGGTCCCTTCATCAACTGATTTGGATGAAACAGCTTCAATAGGAAGCAATGGAGCATGAGCTGCTAAGACCGGAGCCTTCGAATTGGAAGCTGAACCCTTTTGGATAATCTAGTAAATCATTAATACATGGAAGGGGATGTTTTGTGAAATAAACAAATTACCTTTCTCCTAAAGATGAAGAGAGTATCATCATCATCATCATCCTGCAAAATGGAAAATGCTGAATCTGGCCGTTTGTGACTGGAGGTGCCTTTGGCTATAGTAGCCTTGGCAGGAAGAGAAGCAGATGGAAAAATAGGACGTTTAGCGCAAGCAGGTGAGGAAGGATTCCTGATGGACATAGGGGCAGCTAGAATGGGAGAAATAGAAGACGTGTCTGGTTTATCTAGCTGATGGAAAGCACAATTGGCATCAGTTGCGAATAACCTGGCTTCACAGAAGGCCAGAGTTGGTCAAAAAGGGGATGTGTGATAGCGGTAGAATTGAAAGGGGCCAAAAAGAAACCTTCGGACAAAAGGCTATTACGGGTGTCAATGGCTTGTGCCTCGATTTTATTGATGGTATGGAAATGCTCTGTCAAGATTATAGAATAACAAGGAGGAACAAGCCACATTTGGCCAAAACCAAGTTGGTGAGCAAAAAATTGGGAAGCATATATCTTAACCTCTGTCTTAGCATTTGTTCTTGTGACAATGTCATGGAACAGTTCTTTCCCAACCAAAAATTTATAGAAGATACGATGTAAAGACGTAAAGGTAATGGCGCGAGGAAGTGGCATGTCTTTTAGGTTTATGGGGGTTTGTAACGTTGTACCTTTTTCAGATTATAGAAGGGTTACAATCAAACGGAAATAATGATTGAAATTCTTTGCAATTTCAAATATTGTCGAAAAATACAAAGAAATGATATGGTAAAGATTAATAATTAGTATTAATTCTGCCATATTGGGGGGTAATTGTTGACATACAAAAAGTGTAGCCCAAATCGAGTAGCCCAAAGGATAAGATCCAGTTAGGAAGTCCAGGATGAAAGCCCAAATAAGACCGTTAATGAATACAGTGGAGGCCCATGAAAAAGGTACCGTCATCGCCCAAGCTTGCAAGATCTGAACGAGTGGAGTGCCTTAAAATCGCCCAGAGCGAATGAACCTATTATCGCCCAAACGTCGAATCACCAGGATCTTAGCAAACATGAGGTAATATGGTTATCCAGAGCAACAGTTATTGAAGCGGTTATTGAACAACCTTATCACACCCCACGATCCAAGAATCACAGTTGTAGGCGGTTGAACGATGAAAGTAATGGCAACAGTTAGAGACGGTAGTTCCACGACAAATCAGCCATCATGAAGAAAGTGGGTAGTTATAGAGTAAACAAGTAGTTTCTAAGCAGTTTGTCATGAAGAAATTCTCAAGGAAGTATAAAAAGAAGAGAAGATATAGAGAAGAAGACCCCGAATCAAACACTCTCAAACAGAGAATATGTAATTTCAATTTCTTAGATTAACTTTAATTATCCATTTTCAGTACACTTGTACTTGCACCCCTTGGAGGCATTCTGTTTATTTCAAATTGTAACTTTCATCAATAAAGCACACCTTTTTGAGACTTTGTCTCAAGAAGTTTGTCCTACACAATCGTCTTATCATTTTTTTTAATTGTTAGCGACGATCTGCACGAAGCATCACCAACAACATCAGGGTCCAAACTCTCTACTGAAGTGGGAGATCTCTTACAGGATGCTACTGAATAAAGACAAATTGTGGGTGTACTTCAATACTACACCATCTCACGTCCTGACATAAGTTATGATGTTAATCAATTATGTCAATTTATGCATAGACCACTTGAGCCATTCAATTATAAGTTTCCAACAAAACTAATTGAATCTAGTATCCGTCATGACTGTTCAAGATTGTCTCGAGGTTTATTTGGTTATAAAATACCTAACAATCTTTATATGATTTTAGGCAATTTCTTTATGACATTCAAGCTGCTTAGGTCTCTCTTCTCTATAACAATCGGTTTCAGTAGCTTTCTAAGAATTTGGAAAAAAAAATTAATTAATTTAGAAAGTAAGGAATCCAACTTGGAATAGGAATTCAGAAAATTAATTAAAAAAATATAATTTGGTCGTTAATATCACTAAAATATACATAATTCACACACACACACACACATGGTGCTTGTATGTTTACATTGATAGATCAAAATGTAGAAATTAATATATAACAAGTCTTGTATCATACATATAATGATTTATAGTATTAGGTTCAAATAGACGAGTCTTCTCCAGCACTGCATCTAAGAAAGCTTGTAAATATTGTATATGTGACTCACATAGAGTGGAACACGTGTTTTTTGAATCAAAATGGCCGATACCAAAACGGAGCAGAGCGACGGCGTCTGCCTTGTGGGTTTAATTCATTATTTGTTTACCAGGGACGCTGATGCCCTTGCGGTACGATACATATGTATTTTTTTGGTACGGGCCCTCAAGTCCTGTATGGGCTTGGGTTAGGGTTAGTATAAATACCAATGTTGTAATCCTATTATTCATACTAAATTAATATCTCAATTTCGCTTCTTATGGACGTAGACACATTTCCAAACCACATTAAATACTTGTGTTGATTTATCTATTTCACTTCTCTATTATTTTGCTTTTAACATCCAACACTAAATAAAATGAGAATTGGTCTCATACAATAAGTGTGTAACATCCTGCACGAGTTCACCCTATACAGATAGTTTGACATGAAAAAGGACAATCCAGTAACCTCTTGTAGATTCATGACTATGGGGAAATTCAATGTTATACTAAGCAAATCAGAACTGTGCATTCACAATTATTTGTTAGAATAATTCTATTATGTGGGCTTCCATTTGATTGCGAATTTTACAGGTTAGATGTATGGTTTGCAATGATACTGTGATTATGCCCAATATGTTAGTGATCACGTGGGCCGTTGTACACCTTACGGGCTATATTATTATAATGTGGTAATTTTAAGTATGTGGGCCGGAATTATGTAAACCCTAATTAGGGTTAGAGTCGGTAATGGAACGACTTTATGATTCCCTATATAATGGCTAGGTCCCCCCTCCTCTCCATATAGTTTTGGCTTGCCCCATTGACGGCTGATTATTTTGAGGAACAAAGAAAGAAAGATCTAGCTAGTAATATTCATACATAACAATGTCTTCCACAGGTATGAATTTCATCTACCAATTTACAATACGTGATTCTTGTTCTTAGCATAATTAATGAATAATTACAACAATTGGTATTAGAGCAACATGCTAAGATTAGAATCATTTAAACAAAACTAAAAGTTAAACCCGGCTGTTGTATGAAGTCATCTCATAAAAAAATAGCTTTGCTTTTCAATTTCCAACATTCAATTATTAAATACCACAATTGCTATTATTCTCTTCTTGTATGTGTATGCGTGGATATCTGTGTGTCTGTTCCAAAACCCTTAAATTTTAGAATAGCTTCCACTGCCCATTAATAGCGATTGTAGAACCCTCACCATCTATGGACATTTTAGTGACAGATCAAGTGGGCTTTGTTATTTGGCATGGACCTCCATTCACCCCAGCCATGAATCAAGCTTAATAAAGTCCAGTGTACCAGCGTAAAACAGCCCAAGTTGCAGCGCCGCCCCAGCCATTATTGTCAATTGTGCGCCAACTGTGGGCTGCGTAGTCACTAGGAACCCCCAGTGGCAACAACAATAGTAAAAAAAAAAATTGACTTGAGGCCTAGGGTTTTAGTTTTGGTCGTTTCAATATATTTGGGGATTGGGGCCTCTTGTGCAATTTGTAAATTTTGGGGGCTTCTTCTGCAATTTAAAGAAATGGTTATTTTATAATCAAAAAAGGGCTTCACTGTAATTATGTGTATTTCTGGGGGCTTTACGTGCAAATTCTAAATTTTTGGGGTTTTGCCTACAATTAAAGAAAAATGATCATTTTGTAATTTAAGGATAAGAACCTATTCTGTAATTTCTTCTAAATTTTGCAATTTTGAAATATTATTTGAAGTTTTAAAAGTGAGATTTTTAAATTTGATCCACTATATTTCAATTTTGACCTAAAATTAAAATAGTATTTAAAATTGACAACTTTATATTTTTTGAAATAATTAAATGTCGTTATTATTTGTCCATTTAAATTTCATTTCATATATTGAAATTTAAGTTGTCCATTTCGTCTCATAATCGAGCATGAATTTCTCTTTTCGTCAGTTAATGATTATGATTATGTTGCGTGATTATTATAATTAAATTTTTCGTGAACTTCAATTATATTTAAGTGCTCCCATTATGAGAAATATTTTGAAATAAAAATGGATGGTAGCTACCAAAGTGGTAGACTTATTATTATTTATTCGATTTTCTCAAAATAATAATAATAGCTAAGATTGGGATGATCCCTCCATCCTGGGTTGTATGTCTTCAAAAAGAGATCATAATTCCTTTGTGGTTGTCTAGGTTAGCCACCTGCTGCATTAACTTGTTCTGTGGGTTCTTCTTGAAGAGTTGGACATGCATCAGTTGGATGTCCCACTACTGAACAAATTCCACAAACCTTCGCTGTCTGCACATTGCCTATGGCCAT
Source organism: Fraxinus americana (assembly GCA_035079005.1). NCBI lineage: Eukaryota > Viridiplantae > Streptophyta > Magnoliopsida > Lamiales > Oleaceae > Fraxinus > Fraxinus americana. The sequence goes on from CM068716.1 coordinate 17,562,796, forward strand.
TTGGGGAACAAAAGTAGTTAGATTAGCTATTTGTTGTTCAATGGATGAGATATTTACCTCGTTAAATTGTCCAGAAGAGGAATCAAATCTAGCACCAAATTGTTGAGAGTTGGCTGCCATGTTCACAATTAAGTTCCTCGTTCTTTCGGGAGTTTTATCAACCAAAACTCCTCCACTTGCAGCATCAATCATGCTCATATCTGTGAATTGAAGACCTTCATAGAAGTACTGGATGAGAAGTTGTGCACTGATCTGATGATGGGGACAGCTTGCACACAATTTCTTGAACAGCTTCCAATACTCATTTAGAGATTCCATGTGATCTTGTCTGACACCACAAATTTCCTTCCTAATATTTGCTGCCCTCGAAGCTAGAAAGTATTTCTCCAAGAACAACCTCTTCATTACATCCCATGTGGTAATGCTTCCTGATGGTATATAGTAGAGTCAATCCTTAGTCGAATCCTTCAGAGAAAATGGAAAGGCTCTCAGCTTAATCTTTTCTTCAGTAATTCCAGTGGGTTTCATACTCGTGCAGACCACATGAAACTCCTTCAGATGTTTATGAGGATCTTCACCTACAAGACCATGAAAAGTGGGCAAAAGGTGTATTAGTCCAGATTTAAGCTCAAATGTAGTAGTAGCATCTAAAATAGGAAAGTTATGCATAAAGGTTGTTGATTCAATGTAGGTGCTGCAAGCTCCTTCAAAGTCCTATTTTAGGCCATGGTTCCTTCTCCTTCAAACTCAAAATCACTTTCAAATGGATTGTTAGGATTGAGATTGCTTTCTTCAAGATTTTGTTGGATGTTACTCCTTAACCTACGCAAAGTTCTCTCAATTTCTGGATCGTACTGCAAATCACTTTGATTAGAAGATCGAGTTGCGGGTATAAACAAAAAGAACAAATGAAAAATAAATTAAGAGGAAGCTAGATTAAGAAAGACAAATAAAATTCTATGCTAAAATTTCTAAAAATAATAAAGTACCTAAAAACCTAGAAAATTATGATTTTTTTTTTTCAAAAATAAAATAAACAACTAAAAAAGTACAAAAATAAATTAACACCACTCCCCAACAACGGTACCAAAATTTGGTGTGCTGTCGTAGGCACCAAGAAATAATCCTTAAACCTCTAAAACTAATGTAGTAATGGAGGTAAAGGTCGATCCCACGAAGAGTGTGCAATTTAACAATTATGTTTCGTATAACGTTTGGGGGATTTGTTTATAATGTAATCAATCTTATAACAAATAACAATGTAAATTAATGAGTTGTATTAAACAAATGAAATGAGTCTTGATCAAAGTCAACTTCCAACATTGGAGATTTATAACCATTGATCAATCCACAAAAAATAATCAATCAACATTCACAATATTCATCGTTGGAATAAATTCATATTTCTCCTTAATTTTAGTTAATCAGAAACCAGTATTTTAATTAACCCTAACTATCAAATAATCTCAGACCAACTCTAAAGATTCAATTTAATAACAACTTTAAATAATAGAGAAATCGATGAACTAGATAATACAAACACCAGTTATTGCATTCAATCTATTTAAACATTCTTCTTAAGATTCAATAACATATATCGCAAAAATTATCAAATCATAGTATTTCACAAGTTAAATGATTCAAAACATTATGGATTTTAGATTTAACTTTGCTATATATTGCAATATATGAAAAACTAATAGATCTCTTAGCAATCAAATATGGTAATCATAAAATTACGCATAGAAGAATATTCAATACTGAAAATATAAATTAAATAATGAAAATAGGTAAATCTCACAGTTATAATGGTTTCCAAGGCTTCGGTATCCTTCAATCAAGCACCAAAAGTTAGTTACATATGATAGATCTAAGAAAAATAGAGAGAAAATAGGTTGGAGGCGTTCTGGTACGTTTTAGGGTTTTAAAATATGTATTTATAGTTGTTTCCATAGGTAATTGACTTAAATTAAGAAATCAGAATTTTCGTGTCGGAAATGAACCATACGGCTACATGGTTTAGAGGTTTGCGGGAGCATGGAACAAATGAACTCAGCCCTCAAACTCTCGGTAATGGTCTATGCGGCCGCATGGAATTAAAGGCTTGCGGCCGCATGATTTTACGAAACTTTCTCCGAATAGCTTTCAGTAGTTTGGTCATATCTTCTTTTCCCGATATTTGATTGAGGCGATTCAAGATGCGTTCGAAAGATAATTCAAAGGGATACAACTTTGATTCAGATATTATCTTCTAATTCGATCGTTTGCCATGTTAAAAATGGGTCTTAATATGAGGCTAAAAATTGGTGTATAACTTTTCAATTGGAAATTGATGTGTGATCATACTTTGACGATATTTCATCCCTTTGACATCTTCTTTCAACCAGTTGACTCTCAAATCTTCATTGTTTGGTTTGACACAACTTTTATGTATTTGCACGCTAGTCCTTGAACTTTCATTTTCTTTCACGTTGGTCCATTTTTACCTATATCTTCCAAAAGTACGCCATATCCATAGAATTGCAACATAAATCAAATATTGCTATAATGAATACATTTTGGCACAAAATAAGCATACAAGCGCATAAAATAAGGAGGGAAAAACATGTATTTTACATTCCTATCAGAATCAAACCTCTTATGCTACTGCATCGATGACTGGTTTAATCCATACAAGGATTTCTTCAACAAGCACACATAGTCTTCCTTACCTGAAGCTATGAACCCCTCTGGTTGTTGTATGTAGATGCTCTCCTCAAGTTCTCCATGTAAGAATGATGTCTTGGCATCCATTTGTTCAAGCTCCAAATCATTCTTAGCTACCACTCCAAGTAAAGCCCAAATAGAACTGTGCTTTACAATTGGTGAGAACACATCTGTAAAATCAACACCCGAAATCTGACTGTAGCCTTTTGCCACCAATCTAGCCTTGTATCTAGCATCTTCAATCCCTGATGTGCCTTCCTTTCTTTTGAACGCCCATTTACAACAAACAACTCTTTTTAACTTTAGGTAATTTCACCAAGTCCCAAGTGTTATTTTTGCTTAATGACTCCATCTCCTCCTGCATAGCAATCATCCATTTGCTATAATCAATGCAATTGACTGCCTCTAAATATGTAGCGGGCTTCTCAGTGGAGTCAATGTCTTCAGCCACACTCAACGCATAAGCTACCAAATCTGCTTCCCCATACTTCTGTGGAGGTCTAATCTATCTTTGAGGTATATCCTTAGCTATAGAATACCATGGTGCTGGTGGTGTAGGCAAAATATTACTGCCTGTAAATCCTGAACTAGACTCATCTGTGGTAGACTGTTGTGCTACCTCTGATTATTTCTCTGGATCAATTTCCAACTCCACCTGAGTTGAATGATTCTTGTCCTCAACTTTATCAGAATCCTCAAAAGGTAAACCACGAACCATAGTAAGTTCATCAAATACTACATTCCTACTAAAAACCACATTTTTAGTCTCGAGACACCCCAACTTATACGCTTTCACACTTGATTTATATCCAAGAAAAATGTACTTTCTAGACCTAAACTCCAACTTCGCATTATCCACATGAGTATAAGCTGGACACCCAAAATTTTCAAACCGGAATAGTAAGAAGATTTACCAGACCATACCTTTTCTGGTGTCCTTTTATCAATGGCAACTGAGGGTAATCAGAAAACAAGAAGTAGTAGTAGTAGCTTCATCCCAAAAAGACTTAGGCAACGTAGAATTTGAAAGCATACAACGAACCTTTTCCATCAAGGTTATGTTCATTTGTTCTGTCACATCATTCTGTTGAAGAGTTCCAAGCACTGTCAAGTGTTTCAAGATGCCTTCAGCCCTGCAAAAACTATTGAAATCATCTGAACAAAACTCCAAACCATAATCAGTACATAGATATTTCACTTGTTTTCTGGTCTACTTCTCTGCCAATATTTTCCACTCATTGAAGGTCCTAAACACATCACTCTTCTACTTCAAGAAGAATACCCAAAATTTCATGGAGAAGTCATCAATTACTATCAACAAGTAATAATAGCCACCTTTAGATGGTATCTTAGCTAGTCCCCAAAGATCTAAATAGATATATTCAGGTGTTCTCTTTGTGTTGTGTCTTCCTTTAGCAAATCTGACTTTCTTCTGTTTCCCAAAGACACGGTGCTCAGAAAACTCTATTTTGTTGGTCTTCTGCCTATCAAAAAGTTCCATTTTACTCAGCTCTACCATCTTATTCTCATTCATATGCCCGAGCCTCATATGCCAAAGTTTTGTAACTTCATCATCTATTAAAGAAGAAGTAGAAACTGTTGCATCCATAATCCTTATGGAACCGTGCAAAATGTACAGTTGTATAGAGTTCTATGCCCTTTCATGACAACAAGAGCACCCTTGCTCCCCTTCAAAACTCTACATTCAGTGATGTATCTGTAGCTCTTTGAGTCAAGTACACTGAAAGATATGAGATTCCGCTTCAGTTCTGGAACATGTCTTACATCTGTAAGTGTTTTGACAGCCACATCGAACATTCTGATTCTGACTGTACCAACTCCGACAATTTTGCAAGGCGCGATGTTTCCTATAATCACATAACCTCTCAAAACTCCTTCATATGTAGAAAAATAGTCCCAAATGGGACACATATGAAAAGTACAAGTCGAGTCAAGAACCCATTCATTATAGGTTTTAGAATCCCCGTCAGAAATGAAATAAAGAAGAAGAAAATATCAGCATCCACTATATTAACAAGTTGCTTCCCTTTCTTATTGCACCAGCAGCTTTATGGCGTAGCAATCAGCTCTAATATGCCACTTCTTCTTACAATAGTGACATGTCTTTTCAGCATGTCTAGACTTCGATCTGCCTCTTATATTTTGGCCAAGATTCTATCTTGATTCCTTCCATGCACAACCAAGCCTTCATCATGATTTTCAATCCTCCAACAAGATGCCTCATCTTCTCCTTGGATAGTAAAGCATCATAGACCTCTTCCACAGTGAGAGTATCCCGACTATAGAGAATAGTATCCCTAAAAGTTACATATGATGGTGGCAGTGAACACAACAAAATCAAAGCCAAATCCTCTTCGTCATACTTAATCTCCAATGTCTCCAGATCAGCCACGATTTCTTTGAACATGTTAAGTGATCATTCAATGATGCACCTTCAAACATCCGGTGATAATACGAGCGATGTTTCAAGTGTAGCTTGCTGGTCAAGCTCTTTGTCATGTAAAGTTGCGTCAACTTTAACCACAATGCAGCAGTACTATTCCCCTTAAGAATATCTTGAAGAATTTGATTCGAGTGATGTAGATGAATTTGAGATTGGGCTTTTCGATCCCTATGCTACTTTTCATCCTGCGTCCAGGCAGCAGGCATCTTATCAAAGCCAAGTAAGGCTTCTTCTAAATCCATCTGTACCAACACCGATCACGTCTTTACTTGCCATAATGTAAATCTCATATTTTTATCCAACAACGGAATGTCATACTTCATTGTCGCCATGCGGAACAATCAACATCGCGCTATGATACCACTTGTTATGAAACGGATCGCAAGATAATGACGATAATGAAATAAAGAAGAAGAAAACAAGAACACAAGAATTTACGTAGAAGCCCAATTCGGGAAAAAACCACAGGAAGAGGAGAACAATCCACTATAATCAATAGTTTTATGTTTACACTATCAAGATTTTAATAATCTCAATTGAAATCTAAACTCTCAATCTTTCAATATGTTGTTGAAGATGTAAAGAATAATATATGAATGTTATATTATGGAGATACAATATGGCTATATATATATAATCTCTTATTAGAGTCCAAAATGGAGAAGAAGTCCCAAAGTCTAAAAAAAACCAGGAAATCGCGTAAAATTACGCCAGTTTGGGCGCCGCGGTGCCCGACTGATTTTCCTCTGCTAGGGACCTGGCACCATGGCGCCGATAATGCTGCTTTGTTTTTCTACTACAGTTCCCATTGTCTCTTGGGTTTGATGTTCCAAAACATGCATTTAGCCATGCAAGAGTCCTCCAAGAGTCAAACTCCTAATTATCATTGAAATTTGATCTTCACAACTTAGAACTCTACAAACCCAAATACCTTAGACTTCCTCCAATCAACCAAATACCAATTCACATGGAATTTGGATCACACCACAACTTGTCTTATATAAAGGATGTAGAGGCTAGGAGCTTTTCTTCTAAGAATGTACTGTGGCAAAACATGCTAATTTTATGGAACGATCAATTAGTTGAAATTCGTAACTCTTCGTCTTCACAAGAAAGCTGCGGAAAGGCATCACTTGAAAGACATCAATGGGACATATTAAAAATGGTTGGCATTGAATACTTTGCTGCATATACAATGATTCACAACCAGAAGGTGAATGATACTCTTAGAAAATGATTTTTATTAAAGAAAAGAGCGCTGCCACATATACGATGGTTTTTTAAAACCGTTATGGAAACAAATTGAAAATGTTGTCAAAACCCAAAAACCCTATTTCATCTATCATTCCCACATTTCATCCATTCCCTCTCAATTTTTTTTCATTTTCACTCCGACTATTCACCAGGAAACCCTTTGTTACAATTTCTTTCATTCATTACGAAGAAAACCCTCTCATTTGTTGATTTCATTTAAATAGATAAATAAATAATAAATAAAATTTCCCCTCAAAATTTCTCATATCTCTCATTTTGAAGTGGGTCTACCATCGATCTTCCATGGGTCTACAGTGGATCTACACATGATCCTATGCTTGCATGGGGTGCATAGAGTTCATCACCTTGCCTCTTGCAATGTTCGTCTTCCCATAATTAGTCTTCTTGTGGTTCTAGCCTATTGGCTTTATGTCTAAATGGATTATTCGAATCTACTACCCTGTATCTTGCAAGGTTTATCTTTCCCTAGTCCTCTTCAGGTGGTTCTGGCGTTGGTCTATTCGTGGGTGTTAAGAAATTAAAAGATAGATTCAATATGAAAGCATATTGAAGGAACTTGAGAAGAAGAACACTTTATTAATCATCAAGCTCAAGTAATACTTTGAATACATTGCTTTATTTATAGAGTAAATTTCTAAAAAACTAACTACATAACAAACAAGAGAATGATCTAGAATAAGCATCTACTAACAAATAGGAGAATGATCTAGAATAAGGATCTAATATTGGAATATTCCAACACTCCCCCCTCAAGATGGAACATCTTGAATTGTAGAGAGAAGAGCAGAGATGCAAGAGAAGTCGTGGTCGACAATAACGTCCAGTGGAGAAGCAATCTAGAGAAAAGTAGCAACATAATTCAATCAGAATAAGTGAACATCCATGGCTCTAAAATGGGCATTCGCTGAAGACTAACATCATCAACATTAATGAATAAAAGGAAAACGGGAAATGCTAAACAAATTCCAGCAAGGACTGCAAATAAAACCACCATTTGAAAATGGAGAGAGATTTCATGGGATTGACTGTAAAACATGATACTCCTAATAAAACCATGGATTCTGGTCCAGTGAGAAGTTCAGCAACCAGATTCGAGTTTGACTCTTCATCGTCCTCGTCGCACCATTTATTCCAATCAACCTTAATGTATGGAGCAGGCTTTTCTTCAAACTTCAGCAGTCTTTTCCACCACCCCTTTTGTTCTTTCTGAATAGAGCATAGTATATTCCTTAACCCAATTTTTGTCTTACACTCAGGAACGATATTCCCATAGGGTTGGAGAGTGAAACTAAAGTCTCCACCATTAACCCCAACAGTAGAAAAGCGAAAATCCCTTTAGCCTCACATTTTACAGAAACGTTATTGGCATCCGACAGAGAAATGGTCAGGTAAACCTTGCCTGACCGCTGTGCCCACAGAACTTTTGGCTGCTTACTCATAGCTTTGTAGAACGATTTGTAATTATTTTTTTTTTTTTAGATTTACTATTTATACCAAAAGGGGAAGAGATAGTAGAGCATAGAAGAATTAGCAGTGGTCATTTTCAAACAAGGTTTCTGTTGTTCCTCAGTGGTTATCTTTTCAGGGCGCTCAACTAAAAAAAGCCTAAGACTGGTTTTGATTCCCTTGCATCAACTGGACTAGTGACCATAACGACTGCTGTAGAAGCGTTCAACTCTAATTAGAAACCATACTCAAGATTCACACAAAAAATTGAAACCCACAGAAAACGTATGAAAACACTCACTTTTCACGCTCTGATACCATGTTAAGAAATTAAAAGATACATTCAATATAAAAATATATTGAAGGAACTTGAGAAGAAGGACACTTTATTAATCATCAAGCTCAAGTAATACTTTGAATACATTGCTTTATTCATAGAGTAAATTTCTAACAAACTAACTACATAACAAACAAGAGAAGGATCTAGAATAAGCATCTAATAACAAATAGGAGAAGAATCTAGAATAAGGATATAATATTGGAATATTCCAACAATGGGTCTACTCGAGTTTGCTGGGATATGCATTGGAGTGTTGGTAGGCGGGCATGGGGCTGGAGTTGGTTCTACAGAGTTTGGATGGGGCAAAATTGAAAATAAATGTTGACTCATCAACCACTTCAAATTTCAAATATTAAAATCAGCAGTAAGTTAAAATTAAATCTGAAAAAGTCCACACAAGAAATATTTTACGAGTCTAGAAAACTAACATTTTCCCGTGTGAATTGGCTTGAAGCTACTAGCTCATTGACGTTGACAAATAAATTAGCCAAGGACATGTAATAGCATGCTATATTCACGAATTTATAAATAACTTGGGATTTCACAATTGTCTGGTTATTTAAAAAGATGATATACCCTCTACAAAGGTTGATCAAGAATCTATACACTTAGAGCAAGTGCAGATCATTTTGTTTTGAAAATTAGTGCAGAACTTCTTGTTCTTCAACTTCTGACTATACCATACAACATAGGAGTGTACTTTCTCATCGTTGTCCTCTTATTCTCTGTATGTGTGGGCTAAATGCGTTAATTTATAAGCATCGCGTTTGCAAAGATAGGAACAAAGACATAAACCTAATGAACTTCAACAAGTCCATTCATTTTCCATATTCAAGTCCTCCACCACAGATGAATAACTTCATGCACGTGCTGCATTTCCTTTTAGGTCACAACAATCAGGTAATAGTTGAAGCCAAATACGCCATACTTTTCATGGTTATAACTTGTATCTTTACTTTTTTTATCAATTTCTTCTTTTAATTTCTGTTGCTTTCCACCTTGCTAGCTATGTTAATTCTCGTTGATTATTTTCCACAAGTGTATGGATCGTGAACAAGTAGCTAAGTGGACGTGAGTGGAGACGGAGATAGGGGGCAGGGGGCGATCGCCCCCCAACATTGTCCGCTGGTCCACCATTCCTAGTTAATTTATAATGTATTTTTCAATTTCGCTCCAGCAAAAATTTAGACTTGCCCCCGCAAATTTTTGAATTTTTTTTTCTCATTAATAAATATTGACCCAATAACTTACACTTTAAAATTCAATCATACAAAAATCTTAAACCTAAACAAAAGATCCAATAGTTACTTAAAAAAATAAATAGCCCAAATCCAATCCAAAAGCAAAGGACCCATTTATGAATCAATTACCCAAAAGCAACTACAGGACGCGTATTTTCAGCTATGAGTGTCATTAAGACAAAGTTGCGTAATAGAATGGAAGATGATTTTTTGTTCAGTACCATGCTTCTGCATATAGAGAAGGAGATTGTTGATACTTTTCCATTAGATTCTCTTATTGACGAGTTTGAAGTGATTTTTTGTCTTTTTGATATCCATCTAACGTTCATGTTTTCAATTTGTATACCGTTAGACACATAGATGGATATATTATTTTTGTATCAACAAACTGATTGTCTTTTCGATCAATCAATCTAACTTGCTTATTTTGGTACTCAAAATCATCATTTTCAATCCTCTTAGTTAAAAAAAAATTTCCCCCTGGGAGGGGGGCCCCCTCCACCCTCGTATTTTTGCCCCCCGTAAGATTAAAATCCTGGCTACGTCCTTGGACATGAGTCTAAATATCGATCCCACGAGGAATAAGCATTTAGTCTACTTCTCAATTAACCTAGCTCTAATCGAATGTAAAAACAAAATAATTAGGTATGGTATGGTATGGTATGGTATGGTATGGTTTGGTGATATGAACAAGTTATGGTTAACTAACTAATCTAACCTACCTAAGTGGTAGGAAGTGTTATGGATATTTGATTTATTGATAAGGTACTAGGACTTTATATTCTCCTACATTCTTTCATTTTAACGTCAATTAACAATTTGACAATAATTATTTGATATGAAGATGTTCATCTTCAATAATTCCTCCAGAGATCAATCGCACATACTCTCAAGCATGACCCAACAATATCTCTATCCTTATTTTATTTCTTAAACAATACTTTGGCATAGGGCCGTAAGCAAAAATCGTCAAACCGGAAAACTGACCCGAAACTGCAATTTCGAAACCAGTGGTTTGGTGTGCCACGTGGACCCGTCAACGAAATGGTTTTGAATCAAACCAAACAGGTCAAAAATGGTTTGATTTAGGTTCGAGAATTTTAATTACAGTTTAAAATCAAACCGAACCGGTCAAAAAATATATAAAATAAAAAATTGAATTTTTTTGAAAATTTATCCAAAATTCCAATTTTATAAATTCAATAATTTTGTCATTTTGTTGGTATTTTTGTCAATTTCTAATTTCCTATTAGTTATTACAATTTACGACCCGCCCAAATCCCAACCCGACCAACTATCCTAATTTAAAAAAAAACAAACTCAAACTCTCACAAACACAACCATAATCCCTAACCTTCCATTTCTCTGTCTCTCTTGCTCGCTCCTGAATTTTCTCAAATAGTCGGTGGTCTACGATCAGAATTTTCAATCGCCAGTGACGGTCGCGGGTAGTAAATGGTCAGTCACAACTGATAGCATTTAACTTCGTTGCAAGACTACGTGATTTTTTGTGATCTGTGGGTTAGTTCTGTGATTTTTTTTAATTTTATTATTATTTTTTTTTTGTGATTTTAGTTACATAGCTATGTGTTCTTGATTATTGAACATGGAAACCGTCTAACTTATTACTAAACATAGTTAGTCATCTCAATTCTTGAAAATTTCCAAATTCGTGATTTTTTGTGACCCGTGGATTATTTCTATTTTCGAAGTTCTGTGATTTTAGTTACATAGCTGCGTGTTCTTGATTCTTGAACATGAAAACTGTCTAAGATGTCTCTGGAATTATATGACTGCGATTTTAGTTTATTGTGATTTTACTTTGATTTTGTTGGTATTTAAATTTATAATAGATATATTTAGTTTATTTTAGATTTATTGTCAATAAACTATAAATATATATTGAATTAATGACATAAAAGTAGACACTAAACAGACCGAAAAATATACACGAAATCGGTGGTTTAAAACCGGATCAAACCGTTAGGTTTAGATTTGAGTTTTTTTCAAACCGGTCAAAACGGTTTGGTTTAGGTTTGAGTTTTTCTCAAACTAGTTGAAACAGTTTGGTTTGAAAATTTGTCAAAAATCGATAAAATCGGACCGCTTACACCCCTACTTTGGCATTATTCTCAATCTATTCAAGTACGCACGGATGATTGCTTTCTTTCCAATTTTTTAGCAAAATTGTATTGTTAAGATTGTGATTAACTATATAGTTCATTTCTTAATCGATCTTATGTCAATTGCTAAATTTACTAGGTGTCATATTGTCATATCATTCGAGACAATTAAAGGCAGCACGTATATTTTCCTCTGGCGGAATTTATTAATATAATACATGTTATGTTAATGAAATAATGTAGTTTTAAAACGATTAACGAAATTCTTAATATTTGTTTATGCTAATAGCATGTTAAAATAAATGAAAAAGAGTATTTTACAGAAAAATCACGATAAAACTAAACTCTCATTTATTTCTTAAATAAAATAAAAATATTTTTTGTTTCTTTCAATCATATATTTTTTTTAACTATCTATTCAGTTAACTTGCAATTAGCCATATCAACGAGTCGAGCCACGAGTCGAAATTCTTAACTCGGACTCGGCTCGAACAAAAAAGGTTCGAGTTTTTTTTGGGCCGAGCCGAGCATAAGCTTGGCCAAAAAATTGAGGTTCAACCCGAGCTTTCAGCTCGAGCCTTAGCAGGTTGAGCCGGCTCAGGTTTTTTTTTTTTTCATGTCAAATCTAAATTTTTCTTCAAGAATTTAAAATTTGTGCAATTTATACGTACTATAAATTAAAAAAAATCTAAAACCCTCATCATTTATCCGAGTTTGAGACCGGCTACAATCATGAAAGTATGGATTGGAATGTGGGATGTCCATTTGATCAATCAATTGATGTAAACTACATGCAGAATTACCAAAGGCAAGAGAATAACTCCCATTCCAATACATAAAATTCGTTGGAAAAATCACCCACTGTTCTCGTGGTGCAATATCCATTATTCTCAAGGTATGCCATACCAGAATGCACCACCAGGTTTTCAATAACTAGAAAAGAAACCTTCATGAGAAGAAGCAGTGAGCAAAATTTCGAGGCATCAGTTCAATTGATGCAAAAGACTGACAAGAATTTTCATATTCAATGAGTTTCGATAAATAATTTAGGGAAACAGATAGGACATATAGCTAGGGCACTCTCGGATGGACCACTAGGGGACTTGCCAAGTGATATTGAGACTAAGCCCAAGAAACATGTCAAAGCCATTACCACTCGCAGTAGAGGTCAGCTCCCCAAAATCAATGTGAATAGATTAGTTGCTACTAATGAAAAGGTAACTTCTACGGGTGAGGAGAACTTGGGGGATTCTGAGCAAAATAATGTAAGTGAAAACGAAAAGAAAAGAAATAATAAATCCAAATATTAAGGTAACTATTCCTACCAGGTATACGTGTCTCCAATACAATTTCTATAGAAATTACAAAAGCATAAATTGGACAAACTATTTGCCAAATTACTAGAAATTTTCAAAAAATTATAGATCAATAAACCATTTACGAATGTTAACACAAATGCTCAGTTACGTCAAGTTCATGAAATATATACAAATAAAAGAAAGCTAGAGGATCAGGGAATGGTAATATTGACTGAAGAATGTAGCGCAATTCTATAAAATATGCTGCCACCTAAACTAAAAGATCCAAGGAGTTTCACAATCCTTTTTACTATTGGTAAATTTACTTTTGATAAGGTTTTGTGTGATTTAGGTGCAAGCATTAATCTTATGCCTTTCTATATTTCAGGAAACTAAGTTTAGGGGAAGCCAATACAAGTTCAACCTCTTTGCAATTGGTTTACCGCTCCATAAAATATCTAAAGGTGATTATCGAAAACATACTGGTAAAAGTGGATAAGTTTATCTTTCCTGTTGATTTCATTATTTAGGATATGGCTGAAGTGAAGGTGAAGTACCATTGATGTTGGGGAGACCATTCCCTGCAACGTATCATGCCTTAATTAGTGTTCAGAATGGGCAATTGATTCTATGGTTGAATGATGAACAGGTGACATTTAATGTTTTCAGTTCTATAAAATATCCTACAGAATCAAACAACTATTTTTGAATTGATCCGGTTGATAAATTTGTGGATAAAACATTTGTTGGATTTTGGGGCTCCAATCAATGACTTCCGGGCTCAGATTAAACCAAAGTCGACACCACCATTCACAAACCAAATCCCAAACTCACTTCCAACCGGTTGCTACGGTTTGCCCACTAAGGACGGTCTCGGGTTGCCCACAAAGGACGGGTGTGTAGGATGCAATAGCCTCAATCTTCAACCACAAAGGAACGAAGAAGAAAGAAGAAGACAAGCTCAAAAACGGAAGCAAGAAGACAGTAGGATGCTCTCTTTCCCAAACTCACGGCTATTCTCTTTTCACACACACAAAAACAACATAGAAACTGTAGCATAAATAGGTAAAGAATGGGCTTTTAGGTTAATCAATTTAGAGGCCCAAAAGGTAACATCTTAGTGGGCTATCAACCAAAAAGCCTTCCAAGGTATTGGGTTGGGCCACGAGCAACACTAATCTAATTAGGTTGCTTCAAGTGGTCCAAGTGAATTACGGGATAGGTTTAAACAATTGTGGTGTCGACATTTCACTTCATTCATTGGCCGAGGCCTCTAAAGTATAATTCCAACAAAACCGATTTAACATCATCGCCCGGATTTATTGGGTATCAAAACCCAACAACATTCACTATTGAGAATCCTCAAAACCATTTGGAGACCCATCTTGTACACTCACAAGATGAAAAATCAAATATTGCTGAAATAGGACAGTTTGTGAATTATATGAAGGCTCTACCACCCTACAGAAGAAGATCGCAACAAGAAGATCTCGGCACAAGGCTAACAAAACCATTACTATCCATTCAAAAACCTCCAACCCTCCAGCTCAAGCAGTTGCGCCACATCTAAGATACGCCTACTTAGGAGAGTCATCTATTCTACTAGTTATCATTGCAAATGAAATAAATGAGTTAGAGGAGCAAAAATTGTTGAAAGTTCTACGGCGACCACAAAACAGCTATTGGACGGCTGACATTAAAAGTATTAGTCGTCCAGTATGCATGTATTAGATACTAATGGAGAATGAGTATAAGCCATCAATGGAGAATCGATGAAGATTAAATCAAAATATGAAGGATGTGGTTCAAGCTGAAGTCCTCAAACTTCTTGATGCAGGGATTATTTTTCCTATTTCTCACAGCAAGTAGGTAAGTCAAGTTCATGTAGTGCCGAAAAAATGAGGGATAACAGTGGTGAAAAATGAAAACAACAAGCTTATACAAACTAGACCAGTCACAGTATGGAGAGTGTGCATCAATTATCGAAAATTGAATATTGCTACTCGAAAGGATCAGTTTTCATTACCATTTATTGATCAGATGCTAAAGAGACATTCACATTACTGCTTTTTATATGGGTATTAGGGATAGAATCAGATTATATAGCTCCACGGGATCTAGAAAATACCACATTTACATGTCCCTGTGGCACCTTTGTATACAGAATGATGCCACTGGGGTTATGTAATGCTCCAGCCACATTTCAGTGATACGTGATGGTCATTTTCTAGGACATGGGAGAAAAATTCATTGAAGTATATGACTTCTCAAAGTTTGGATCTTCATTTGACTACTGCTTAACAAACTTGGGCATGGTCTTACAACATTGTAAAGAAAAAAATTTGGTACTCAATTGGGAGAAATGTCCCCGTATGGTACAAGAAGGAATTGTGCTTGGTCATAGAATTTTAGCTGATGGAATTGAATTAGACAAAGGAAAGATTCAAATGATGGAGAAGCTACCTCCACTAACATCAGTTAAGGGGTACGCAATTTTCTTGAACATGTAGGATTATATCGAAGATTCATAAAAGACTTCTCGAAAATATCAAAACCATTTTGCAGCCTGCCTGAAAAGGACATGCCATTTAATTTTCCAGAGGAGTGTGATATCTTTCAATACTCTTATAAAAAAAGTTAATTTCAACACATTTAATCACTGCACGAGACTGGACACTGCCATTTGAGTTGATGTATGGTGCTAGTGATTATGTAGTGGGAGCAGTATTATGTTAAATGTTGGACAAGACACTTCATGTTATTTACTATGCAAGTTGAACCTTGACAAATGCAGGTTGAATTATGCCACCACTGAGAAAGATTTACTTGTTTTGCCTTTGACAAATTCAAAGCATATCTGTTTGGTTCAAAGGTAATTGTCTACACATAACGTGGCACTCTAATACATGTTGTCTAAAAATGATGTCAAGTTAAGATTGATTTGACGGATACTACTACAACAAAGGTTTGATTTGGAGATTTGGGGCAAGAAAGGTAGTAAAAATGTGGTAGCAGACCACCTTTCCATACTCGAGTTGACAAAACAAATGGATGAGTCAAATATTAAAGAATTTTTCCAAGATGAACAAATATTTGTGATGTCTTCAGCGTCTTGGTACGCATATATAGTTAATTATCTAGCAAGTAATGTATTTTATCTTGAGTTCACCAGTCATCAAAGAAAAAACTTCTTCTCAGAATTGAAGTATTACTATGGGAAGACCATATCTTATATAGGTGGGGTCCTGATAAGATCATTCGAAGATGTGTACAGATAAGGAGAAACCACAAATTCTAGAGCATTGTCACTCATCGACATATGAAGGATATTTTGGAGCTTCAAAAATTGCAGCAAAATTCTGCAATCAAGTTTCTACTGGTCATCTCTACTTAAAGATGTCCATCGGTATGTGCATAATTGTGATCGATGCCAACGTATAGGAAATATCTCAAGATGGAATGAAATATCTTTGAATCCAATTTCTAAGGTCGAGCTCTTGATGTATGGGGTAAAGACTTTATGGACCATTCCCATCGTATTTCACAAATCACTATATGTTGGTAACAGTTAATTATATCTCAAAATGGATGGAAGCAATAGCAATACCAACTAATGATGCTTGGGTGGTGATCAACTTTTTAAAGAAGAAAATATTCACACATTTAGGCACCCTCGAATCATTACCAGTGATGGTGGTAAACATTTCTACAATCACTGGACTCTATTTTAACCAAGTATGGGGTCAGACATCGTATTGTTACATTTTATCATCCCCAAACAAGTGGTCAAGAAGAGATCAAATAGGGAGCTGAAGAGGATCCTTGAGATGATACTGAATGCTTTGCAAACCGATTGGTTTAAGAAATTAGAGAATGTACTATGGGAAAATACTATCAAAACACCAATAGATATGTCACCATATCTCTTTGTGTTTGGGAAAGCATGTTATCTTCCAATTGTTTAGAACGTCGAGTGTTTAGGTAGTAAATTAAAAAGCTAAATCTTGATATGCAAACTGCAGGAGAGAAAAAATTGTTACAACTGAATAAATTGGATGAGTTTTGGATGGATGCTTATGAGAATGCAAAAATATACAAAGAAAGAACAGAGTGATTGCATGATCAATACATTCAACAGGGAGAGTTTGCACTAGGACAAAAGGTATTATTGTTTAATTCTAGAATGAAGCTTTTCCCTACAAAACTACACTCCAGATGGTCTAGCCATTCACAGTTGTGCAAGTCTTTCCACATGGAATAGTAGAGGTAACTCATGAGAACAAGGGCACTTTCAAGGTTAATGGACAGCGTTTAAAATTTTATTGGGACGGTGAATTTGCAAAAGAAAAGCTGCCATCTTTCTTGCCATTCTGGAGTAATCGTGTTGCAAAGTCGAGCCAAAGTAATTTAATCACTTATTGGAAGGCAACTAAATTTCTTACCATTTTAATTATTATGCTTTAAGCATTTGCATTGCATGTAGTTATCTATGATTGCATTTAGAATAAGCAAATATTGTTTACTAAAAAATTGCCATCGTGACAATATTAGACCTAGAAAAAGAAGAGAAACTTATTTGAGTCAAAAATAGTAAAAGTAGCATGTTACATATTTTTCGAGGCACCAAGGGCATCAAAAAAAAAAATTATCTTTGCTTATACGCCACATTGTAGCGTCCATATTAGTGTTTGACTCCAATAAATATTTCCATCCATTCATATATCTCATCCCATTTTGGTGTCTTTGTATACTTCTAATATTCTTGATTATTCTCCTAGGATAGAAATCAAGTGGTGAGAAACACAACATGATGAAGAATGGAATAGACTAGGAAAAAAAATCTTACCTTCAATATATCCACAAATTAGGGGTTTATCTATTTTTTTTTTTCCCCCCCCCCCCCCCCCCTTTATGTGGCTTAATTGATAATACTTTAAAACATTGATGACAATATCTAATTTAAGTTTTTGTGTGCTTGTGCATTTTTATTGCTTTATTAGATAAGAAAAAGTATTAAAAAAATTGAAATTTAAAATGATTTCTTTTTTGTTGCTTGTTTTTGTGGGTTAAGTAGTCTTGTTGGCTATGATGAATATAATTAGGATTATGTGTTGATTTACGAACTGTAAATAGATTACAAACTTAGATTAATTGATGCTTATCCATGTAGAATTTGAAACTATTTGCACACGTGAATTAACTTTAGTATTGTGAAGTAATGAGTTGATTCATATGCTTAATAGGTTGAAATAGTTTAACTTAGATACTAAATCCAAAGATCATTACAGTATACATCCTTATTCCATTTTCAGTAAAATTTGGAGGTAATTCCACTATTGTAGGAAGATATTGATATGAGTGAAGACTCTATGTGTGCACAAATTCTTATGTGGATTGTCTAAAGTCGACAAGATAAAAATTAGATGAAAATCTTAAGTTATAGGTAAATTTTTGAGGATGGGTGTTTAATGAGAGGCATTGCACTAATTATTGCGTAAGAAAGAGAAAAAGATGGCATGATTCATGAATGAAGCTACCCTATAAGATATTACAATAAGGATACTTATTGAAAATTCCAAAAAGAAAACTAAAAAAGAGAGAAAAAAAGTTAGTGCATGAAATAGAATATGAACAATAAATTTGAAAAAGTGGGTGCGTAAAACAAAAGACGCGTTACATGCATTGTCGAGAGAGTTGACTTTTGACAATGGATTATTAACCTAGTTGAGACTTAGAGGTTGAAGCAATCAAAATTAGGAGAATCCTTATTTGTTGAAGTATTGACTTGCAATCAGTGAAATTTATCCAAATTAGAGAGGGTGAGGAGTAGTATAATAACTCAACCTTATATCACATCTTGAGAAAATTGTTAAAAAAATATGGTTGGGTGTGTGTATCTTACAAGTGAAGAAAGAACAAATTTGACCATTGAGGGTTGCAAATTGAACCAACTTGTGAATTTAAGATATTTTACTTAATTCTTTACACGCACGCTTCAGTTTTAAATTGGATAAGTAGAGATTTGTTTTAGTATTATGATTTTGGAGTTGTTTTTGGATTTAATACAATAATTCAATCCTAAAACAAATTGGTTATCTAACCAAAAATTTATTGCATGCTTGTTAGATAAGATAGGTAATAGTTTTATTTGAGGACAAACTAATGTTCAAGTTTGGGGGTGTTTAATAAGTGTATTTTGACTTATATATGCCTTTAAATATAGACATTTAGGAGTAGTTCGATTATTTATGTCTTAATCTATTATATATTTTGTTTGTTAGGTAAAACTCGATTATTGAATGTGAAATTGGAAGAGAAGAACAAAAATCGATGAAAAAAAGGGTTTTTCCAAAAATTTTTAGGTCTGAATTGCAAATATCTAATATTTGATTCGAACCAAAAATGAGGATTGAAGATCATTAGGGACCAATTGGATGCAATTAGAAGTTAAAGGATGAAGATTACAAGACTTAGATATGCCATCGAGAAGTTTAGGAACCAATTTGTAATTGGTCCCAATGATGAAAGTCTTGCACGGGTAGTAGACGAGAGCTCTGTTCACCAAACCCAAGAGTAAAAGCTTCAAGTGCCGCAAGCTCCACTACCTTCTTCGCACGAGCATGATTCACCTTTCGCCAGAACAGTTTCCTATTTTAAGTCGACTATTTTTGGAGACTAATTTCAAAGCAGATTTAAACCTAATTTCAACCCATATAAATACAGAGGAGCATCATATCTCTCAAACACCTCTCATATTATATTTCATCAATTATTACAATCAAAGAGAGGCAAATCATCATTCTTTTGGGAACGATACTTTAGTCATCACTTTACTACTTGTCCATGTTACCGTGCATGGTATAATAACGTTTTAGAATTAATTGATCCTAGATTAAAAGTTTTCATGAGAACGATACTTATCACTTTATTACTTGTTCATGATATCGTGAACTTATGGAATTTTGTACGATCAGTGGGTAATAGCATATTATATTAAAGTATGCATGAATAACTTGGGATTTTACAATTGCTGATCACTTAAATAGATGATATGCCTTCTACAAAGGTTGGTCGTTTCTTGTTCTTCGTGTTTTAACTTTACTATACTGTGGAGAAATTCAGAAAGGATATGATACTTTTAATATTGAAGGGATTGGTAGCATTGCATCCTACATCAACGCGATCAATAGTCGCAATTATGCGTTGGACAATTAGTTCAATGATTTATTCTTATACTTTTACCTAAAATGATTGTGCACAATCATGACGCTCCTATTTATAAGAAGCGTTAATTAAGAAATTGAAAGAAAGTCATAAGTTTCGGGAGCTAAATTCAACATTTGAAAAGTTTGGAAATTAATTTTTACACTTTTGAAACTTGTGGAAGACCAATTTCGAATGATTATAGAGGTTTGGGGACCAATGTGGACAATTTTGAAAGTTCTAGATCAATTATTGAA
Organism: Fraxinus americana; assembly: GCA_035079005.1. Classification (NCBI taxonomy): domain Eukaryota; kingdom Viridiplantae; phylum Streptophyta; class Magnoliopsida; order Lamiales; family Oleaceae; genus Fraxinus; species Fraxinus americana. Next base: position 17,583,149 of record CM068716.1, read on the forward strand.
GAATTGAGTCAAAGAGGAGCAAAATCGAACGAAAAACTTGAAGTGGCGACCAAAAGGTTGACCGTGATTTTCCACACACAATCCAAAAAAATTAAAGTTTGTAGGTTCAGATCTCGACTTGCTTAGCACAATCCAACCGTGATAAATAAAAAAGCTATAGTTTGTCAAGGTCTGGGCCAACTAGGTAATTTCTTTTTTTTTTCATATTTTTTTGATCTTTTTTAACTCGTTTCGAGGTGCAACTCCCAAAGCACTCTTCCATTATATAAAGATCTCATTTAGGTCTAATTAAATAGGGAGATAGATTCCAAAATAGAAAATTAGAGAACAAAAATAGATGGAGAAGAAGGGAAAAACTAGGGTTTGAAGATTTTTCAAAGAAACAAGTGGATTCAGGGTACAAGATCTTTACTATTTTTGTTTTTCCTTTAAATTGGTTGATGCATTCAGATTTTTTTTTTGTATTATTATTTTTCCATGATGTGTAACTAATCCAAAAGTTATGATGAATGATGTAACCAAGTTTTGAACCTTAATTTAATTATTATGTTTTAATCTTCATTTGATGTTTGTGGATTGCTTTTACCTCTAATATACATGACTTTGAATTACTTGATCTCTAATTTGTTAATTTGTCAACATTAACGAGCCAGTGATGAGTTATTTTCAGACCAAGGGGTAAAATCAGAATTCGGGTAGAAAACAGAGATACTCTTATACTAATTTTGGGTAGTTAATTAAATTATTTGGTGATTGAATGCTATTAATTAAGGCTTATCCTAATTCGCTTAAGGATATAGCAAGTTGAGTTAATTAAGCATGATTGGTTTAAATTTGAGAGACGTAAATCAATTAATTTAAAAGAAATCAACTTAGTACACATAATTGATTGATGCCAGAATTTGGTGGTTGAGATTAAGGGGATGAGAGAGACGGCGGTCTCATTGAGGAAATAAGGCAATTTGGTTGAGGAAGATCACAAACCACACACATTCGTTCGTGTTCATCAGTACGTGATTTATTGTCATAGTAATTCCGCAACAGTAAACAATCGTTCATAATGGATCCAATTATATAACCTGAATCTGTGAATCCTAATATTCTGGCATGTAGATCCTAGGCTTTTGGTTATTTTAATCTAGGATGTTTGCATCTAGATTTGGTTTCGGTTTTAGATATGATTTATATTTATAACAAGTGGTATCAGAGCGGTCATCGTTATTAGATTATTAGGATTTGTGCATATTCTTTTCATACAGTGTTTGGATTATTTTTCTCGAATCGAATGTTTGAATTTTATGAAATTCCTTAAAGTTTAAGAATAATTGAGGTCATTTTTTTCTTATCAATTTAAGATTCAAGACTATCTAAATTGGACTTTGATTCATAATATAATGATTGTTGGTTGTTCTTGATGCATTTGGCCATTGAATCAAGTTTCAATTTTGTGAAAGAATTTTAAAAAAGGAGGAAATTACGGTTTTTTTTTTTTAAATGAATTCAGTTTGTTGAATTGTTGGACACCAAACGTAGCCGAAAGTGATGGCCACATTTGCTTGGATTTGAGTGGCCGACAATCCTATTTTGTGGGCAAGCCCATTTGGACTTGAAAAATGTTTAAAGTTTAAAATAAATTCAAACTTTGGTTTTGATTATTTCTTTTGGATGTCTAGTATTTTCAATTAAATTGATTGAAACAACATGTTGCAAAAGTAATCCATGTTGTAAAGATTAGTTTGACTGAAAATACATAGATTCTTTGTGCGGAGTCATTTATGCGAACTATGCTCGGCCCAAAGGAAGACATAGTTTGGCCATATAAAAACGCACCTACGATGATAAATGTGTGACAATTATAAAGACTTTTCATGTGAACAACAGTCGGTCCAAAGAAAGTATATTGTTTGACAGAACTAATTGTCAGTATTTGATCATTGTATTGAGAGTACCACTACATTTAATTTTTTTATCCAAAGACTAGGAATTAATGTTGTGCTAGGTATCTTGAGATGGATCTCCAATTTGGATTATTTGTCCATGTCTTATTTTTCTTTATTTTGTTTTCTATCCAGTCTCTGTTGCTACTGCTACGAACGTTTCTGCCCAAGTCAACAACATCCCGATGTTGAGGGAGACGAACTTCAAGGTCTGGAAAGAAACCGTGGAGATTGTCCTCAGTTGTATGGATTTGGATCTTGCACTTCGTTCAGATCGACCACTTCTACTCTGGAAAACCCCAATGAGGTTAAAATTGAGAGGTGGAATCGTTATACTCGAATGTACTTGATGATCATGAAACGTCAATTCTGGAAGCGTTTCGGGGCTCTATTACTGAGAGCAAGAGCGTCAAAAAGTTTCTTGAAAAAATTGAGCAATCTTTTGCCAAGAACAAAAAATCGGAGGTGGGTAACCTTTTGGCTAAACTCGTCGTGATGAAGTATAAGAGCAAAGGGAACATAAGAGAATACATTATGGATATGTCTCATCTCGCATCGAAGCTCAAGTCACTTAAGTTGGAGCTCTCTGAGGACTTGCTCGTGCACTTGGTTTTGATATCTCTTCCTACACACTTTGGGCAATTCAAAGTGATTTATAATACTCAGAAGGACAAATGGTCCCTCAATGAGCTTATATCTCACTATGTACAAAAAGAAGAGAGTCGGCATCATGATAAGACTGAGAGTGCTCACTTGACATCAACCTCTCATAACAAGAAAAGGAAGAAAGCTAAAGATACTACGGAAGGATCTTCTCAGCAAAACAAACAAAAGAAGTAGGAGGAGGAATTTGCCTGCTACTTCTGCAAAAAGTCGGGACACATGAAGAAAGAGTGTTCCAAGTACGCTACATGGCGTGTAAAAAAGGGTATGCTTCTAACTTAGTTTGTTCTGAAGTTAATTTAGCTTTCGTACCTAAGGATACTTGGTGGGTAGATTCTGGTGCTACTACTCACATAAGTATGTCTGCAGGGTTGCTTGTGGAGCCGACAACCAAGTGATAATGAAAGATTCATCTTTGTGGGTGGCGGCAATAAAGTTGCAGTGGAGGCTATAGGGACTTTTAGATTACAATTAAAAACTGCATTTATTTGGATCTGTTTGAGACTTTTGTTGCACCGTCCTTTAGACGGAATTTAATTTTTATTTCTAATTTGGACAAATCAGGATTTTCTTATTCATTTGGAAATAATAAAGTTAGTCTCTATCAAAATTCAAATTTTGTTGGTTCCAGTTATTTGATTGATAATCTGTATATGCTTGATGCTGCTAGTTCATCTGACAAAACTGCAAACTAGTTCACATGGTACAAAGTAAAAATTAAGTGAGAATTCTGCCACCTTATGTGACAAACGCTTAGGTCATATCTCTAAGTAGAGAATTCAGAGGCTTGTGTTAGATGGAATTCTTGAGCCCCTAGATTTAACAAACTTTAAAGTTTGTGTTGAGTGCATCAAGGGAAAACAAATAAATATTAGAAAATTAGGTGTCGACAGAGCTACAAACGTCTTAGAACTAATACATACTGATATCTACGGTCCATTCCCTACGGCTTCTTGGAATGGACAACAGTACTTCGTTACGTTCATAGATGATTACTCTAGATTCGATTACCTATATTTGATACACGAGAAGTCACAATACCTAGAAGTTTTCAAGTCTTTCAAAGCTGAAGTTGAACTTCAACTTGGAAAGAAAATAAAGGCTGTCAGATCTGACAATGGTGGTGAATACAACGGAAAGTATGATGGATCGGGAGAACAACGTCCAAGACCCTTCGCTATTTTTCTCAATGAGTGTGAAATAGTTCCGCAATACACCATGCCAGGCAAACCCAGCATGAATGGTGTTGCAGAGGGGCGAAACCAAACTCTTAAAGATATAGAAAGGAGTATGATTAGCCATTCTTCCTTGCCAGTCGCTTTGGGGAGAAGCTTTAAAAACTGCATTATACATCCTTAACAGAGTATCGAGCAAAGCAGTTGTCAAAACTCCCTATGAGCTTTGGACAGGCAAGAAGCCTAGCATTAGGCACTTGCACATTTGGGATTGTCCAGTTGAGGCACGGTCTTATAGGCCACATGAAAGAAAACTGGACTCAAAGATGGTTAGCTGCTATTTCGTTGTTTACGCTGTACACTCTCGGGGATCTAATTTTTACAATCCCACATCAAGATCCTTCTTTGAAACGGGAAATGCAAGATTCCTTAAGGATCTTGAGTTTGGGGGAGAAGAAAATATAAGGAATGTTGTCTTTGAAGAAGAATTTGTTATTGACGGCGATCGGGTCTCTATACCTATTGTTGTTCAAGACACGGTTCCAGAACAGATGACAATGTTCAGGCTCTTATCCCTGACATTGTTCCAGACCAAGACAGCAATGAGATTCTTCCTCAAGCACCACCTATATAACAAACTCAAGAACCTCAAGAAGTGTCATTGAGAAATCCACTAGGGAGAGAAGAAATGCAATTCCAAATGATTATATCGTCTTTCTCCAAGAACATGATGATTGCATTGGTTTAATGAAGGATGACCCGATCAGCTTCCATCAAGCCATGCGTAGTTCTAACTCTCAGAAATGGATTGATGCCATGAAGGATGAGATGAAGTCTATGGAAGACAATGACGTTTGGGATTTCGTCGAGTAGCCTAATAGTGTGAAGCCCATTGGTTGTAAATGGATATTTAAAACCAAGATGGATTCAAAGGGCAATGTCGAGAGATATAAGGCTCATCTAGTCTCTAAAGGCTTTACTCAAAAGGAAAGCATAGACTACAAAGAAACTTTCTCTCCGATATCTTCGAAAGTCTCTTTTAGAACAATAATGGCACTGGTGGTTCATTTTGATCTGGAGCTACATCAGATGGATGTCAAGACTGCATCTCTCAATGGAGACATTGACGAGACGAATTGCATGGTATAGCCAGAAAACTTTGATCTGGAGATCCAAAGTCTATAGTCAACAAGTTGAAGAAATCCATCTATAGTCTCAAACAGGCTTCCTGTCAATGGTATCACAAGTTCCATCAAGTCATCACCTCATACAGTTTTAAGGCGAATGTTGTTGATGACTGTGTATATTACAAGTTCAGTGGGAGTAAATATATTTGCTTGGTATTATATGTCAATGATATTCTGCTCTCTAGTAGCGATATAGGCTTACTGCACGAAATCAAGAAATTTCTGATAAAGAAATTCGAGATGAAAGATCTTGGGGATGCTTCTTTTGTATTAGGTATTCAGATACTGAGAGATTGTTCTCAATGTATCATTAGATTGTCACAAAAGAGTTATATCAATAAGGTTTTAACTAGATTCAGCATGAAAGATTGTAAACCAAGAGACATGTACATCGCTAAAGGAGACAAGTTTAGTCTCAAACAGTGCCCCAATAATAATCTTGAAAGAAAAGAGATGCAGAAAATTAATATGTTAGTAATAGGGAGTCTAATGTATGCTCTAGTTTGTACGCGTCCCGACATAGCATTTATAGTGGGAGTTTTGGGCAAATATTTGAGTGATCCAGGCATGCAGCATTGGAAGGCAACCAAACGCGTGATGCGTTATTTGAGGAAAACAAAATACTACATGCTCACTTATCGGAGATCGGATAGTTTAGAGGTCATCGGGTTCTCTAACTCCGATTTTGCGGGATGCCAAGATATCAAACGCTCCACATCAGGCTACATCTTTATGTTGGTTGGAGGAGCTATCTTATTGAAGTCTGGTAAGCAGACTCTCATAACTTCTTCAACCATAGCTGTGGAGTTCATTGCTTGTTATGAGGTATCTAACCATGGGATATGACTGTGGACCTTTGTTACTGGGCTGCGAGTGGTAAATAGCATTGACAAGTCATTAAAGATTTACTATGATAATAACTCGGCAGTACTTTACTCCAACAATAACATGAGCTTGACGAAGTCGAAGTTTATCGACATCAAGTTTCTAGTTGTTAAAGAAAGAGTTGAGGATAGACAGATTTCCATTGAATATATAGGTATAGATTCCATGCTAACGGATCCATTAACCAAGGGATTAACGCCTAAGGTCATTCATGAGCACACTACTCACATGGGCATTATTTCTAAGGATGCCTTAGTCTAGTGGGAGTCTTTTTTTTTTTACGTACTATATATTTGCTCTAGAAATTGGATTGTTTGATTTTCTACAGAATAAAATTGATGGTTTATTATTCTGTTTCTGAGCTTGCTTGTGTTTTCTATGTGCAATGTTCTCGTTGCATTAAGGACTTTGGAATGATCTCACTATAGAATAAAGAAGGACCAGTTGGAAATAGGCATGTCTAAAGAGAAGTCTAAGGGTAAATAGCATACAGATGCGCACTTGAGAAATTTGTAATATAATTGTTTTAGGAGTAATATGTAGCCAAGTGGGAGATTGTTAGGAAAACCCACGATTTTCCTAAATATTTAGGAGGTTGGGAAAACCAACAGTTTTTTCTATTTAGTGAAAACATATTTAATTCAATTATATTAGCTATTTAATAAATATGAGTTAATTGAGTAGATACCAATATTGTTATAATTAGGGGATTATGGGAACTCTAATTAAGCAATATATAAAGACATTTTTTGTTATGGTCCCCAATATACCAAATTATACATAGTTTCCCTTCTCCCCATCTGAAAAAGAGCCGATGGTCCCATTGAGGAAATAAGGTAATTTGGTTGAGAAAGATCACAAACCACACCCCTTCGTTCATGTTCATCAGTACATGATCGATTTTCGTAATAATTCTGCAACAGTAAACAATCGTTCATGATGGATCCGAATATATAACCCAAATCCATGAATCCTAATATTCTGGCATGATATAGATCCTAGGCTTTTAGTTATTTTAATCTAGGATATTTTGCATCTAGATTTGGTTTCGATTTTAGATATGATTTATATTTATAACAAGTACTAGTAAAATGAATTCATATAGTCGTACTTCTTCTTCTTCTTACAATCAAAGTATATCGAAGGTAGGTGGACATGAGGTACACGTGGAATTAACTGCATATTTTACTCACAGCATAATTACATTGATAGGCGGCTGATGCATTAGGTTTAGACGTATAGAGAACTAATGAGCGTAAATATACAATTGTTTCCCTTATAACGAGTGATTTACTGACACCTTCGATTGTATTGTAGCATTGGAGTCTGCTTTTAGTGCAAGTGGTGAGATTTCATCCGAGTATAATCAATATTCAAAGAAGACATACTAGAGAACTTAATGTGTATAAAAGATTGAATACACTTGACAAGGATGATTCTGATTCACGTAGAGATACAATAAATTGATTTAATTGAGTAGGATTGGATTGAACTCAAGAGGGGTAGATCAATTGCTTTCTTGGATTCATAATATGTAGGATACTAATTAAAATCAATTTTAATTGTATTTATTTGATAATAAGTTAGAGATAGCTTAACCAACATTTATGTAAATAGTTTTCATGGGAATGATAATACGAACTCTTAGGTCAAATTTATTTTTTGTTAAAGATATCATACACTTGCTATAAGAATTCTGCCCAAAAAAAAAATAAAAAATTAGCTATGTTGTCTGTGACTATTTTTATTTAGTACTGATTTAAATTATTTCTAGCCTTTTTTATATTTATTTGTTCTTTTGTCTATTTTCCTTTGTCTTTTTCTATTGATCTATTTATTTTGCTTGGTTTCATTGTGTGTCACGGAAAAGAAAGGTGGAAGAGACTAGCAACAATATTAGATGATAGATCCAAACATCTATGACGACGATGACATACTTGTGGAAGATGCTTTATCATGCGACGATTTAGTATGGAGGAATATGATCTACACGTGGAAGAGGGTAACTTGTCCGTGGGATTGTTTCTCTCACCTTTCATTAGCAAGCATGATTCACTCTTGAGAGAATTATGAAAATCACCTATACCGAGCTTCCAAGTACAGTGTGTGAACACGGTCTAGAAGAGTCCAACATGTGATAAATGTAGGGCTATTTATTATACTAAGAATTGCATTTATTGACCATTCCAGATAAACTGAAGAATTCTCCAGGATCCACATTCAGAAAATCATAAGACAATATGTTCGTGAAGAATTTCTTCGCCGTGCAACAATTTAAAAGAACGAGCGCCCAGAGAAGTTTGTATGATCCATGCTCCAGTACAATTCATAAATACAGTCGAGGACGTGAGCAGCACCCCAAACTGCTTATCAACTACATAAATTTGTAACTTCTAGATCATAAATTTGACTACTATTGTCCCACAAATGAGATGTGATTACTTGGTCACTGCTAAAATCAGTGCCTTTGAGGGTACTCAACAAATGAATTATTTTAGTTAAGTCCAACTCATTATTTAGAAATATTATACATTGACAATATAAAATATTCCTAAACAAGTAACAATGATGACATTCAACAAGTTAACATTATGTAGGAACTCTGGTTAAATGTCTTAATAGTGGAAGGCATATTTATCATATTATATATCAATTAATGGATTTAAACAGAAATATCTCATCAATTTCATGCAAATTGTTGTAATTTTATTTCGCAAGTGATCGTTATCGTATACAAATAATATAAGATGAGTAGAGTGTCGAACCTACTAGTAGAGTGTTGAACCAACAAGGTCTTATCTACTTGTTAACTTTAATTAACAATAGCCTTAATTTGAAAGACACAAATTTAATGATTTCGATATTGATTTGGAAAAATAAGTAATTAATTATTAAGCAAGTCTTGGAATTCAATCGAGGCACGAAAGGCCATAGGATCTTGACTCAACCTTTAGTAACCTACTTTAATCCTCAATTACCCTTTTTTTAACTAGTAAATAAAGTTGTGCTTAAAAAAGTCAATGAACTTGAGCTAGTTAAAGAGAAACGTGTAGCTGACCTTCAAGAGTCTACCATGTGCCTCAACAAATTAGATACTATAAATCAATCTTTAGACTCTAAGATTAAATATCTTACAGGTGAACTTGAGAAGTCCTCTAAGAGAGTTAGTGAGCTAACCGTTGAGAATGAGAAATTAGAAATCCAGTTTAAGAACCTTCTATGCGAATTTGAATATTCCAAGTCTCAACTTTTTGCTTTCTCTAGTGGATCTCAAAAATTGGACAGTCTTTTGGGGCTGAACAAGCCCACTCAAAATAAGGGAGGCCTAGCATATAATCGACTGATCATAACAGGGCTAGTACTTCCAAAACCATTTTTATCCCTGTCACCAATTAGACTACATATGTTCCTAAGGGTATCGTAGGATAGAAGCCTTCTATACAGCGTAGAACCTACCAACCTAGGAATAGATATCAGCGACCACATAAATTTGGACCTAAGTTTATCTCTACTTGTTTCAATTGTGGTGAATTAGGACATATAAGGCATTGGAATCATAAATTTCTGAATAGAAATAGAAATTAGAATTTCAATAGAGTTAAAAATCAAGATTTTGATGGCCAAATTGACTTCCTTACTAATCAAATGAGTCATTTGACCAAGCTTAAGACAGAGTTGACTCGGATTAAGTCTTCCACTAGTAAGGTTTGGGTGAAAAAGAGTTATCTGAAAAAATTAGAAATTGATCACGGTGCTATAAAAGATAAGAGTGTTTGTATACCTAATTGAATAGGTACTTTTGATGCATGCTTATGCTTTTTAATTGTAATTCATTAATTATTGCATTATCTCTTTTTTTTTTATTTGATTTTATTTTTTAGGTAGTTTGATTTTTTTTTATAAAAAAAATTGAAATATTTTGAAAAATAAAAAAAATAATAGAGAGAAAATTATTTACTACAGCATGATATATGATTTACTTGATCATGAATGTTGTGACCAAATATAAGTTTAATTGACATGCTGTATCATATTTTCCACTACTTTGTTTAAGTTGATATGTAGTACTTAGTATAAATTTCTTCATGTACCATCTGTACTGCACACATTATGATCTTATGAGTAAGTATTAACGGCGTGTGTGAGATTGGGATGGCCGTCCTCTATTGGTAAGGTGACTTTGAAGATGAATTGACCTTAATTTAGTATATCTAAGTTCGAGTATATCCTCTTAAATAAAATTAAAAATATTTCATCTTATACTCTTTTTCGAATTTGACTCGAGTAATTAAATTTGAGGGGTTTCTCATAACTTGATACCCTACTGTGAACTGACTTGGAGTCATCGGCCTAAAACTCATTACAGGAATCATTTTAGTCGCTTAATGGAGAAGAGTTTGCACATAAGATGTAAAAAATTGAAAAGAAAAGTGATGAGCTTAAAAAGAAAAATATTAATTATATGAAAACGTATATATGCTCAAAGGGTGAGAAAAAAATAATATACACGAAAAATGAGCTTTACTTATAGGTCATAATATTCATTATTGGTTTGACTTTCATTAGTAGATGAATGAAGTTATTTAATAGTGATATTTAGCATGTCCTTTCTCACAAATTTAAGATTTGGAGTTTTGATCACAAGAAATTAGTGGCACTTAACACACATGAGTCACTTATACAACTCTTTAAACTTGAACTGAGTATGTGGAAAAGTTTATTGATCATTGATTATGCTTGTACTTGCTATCAACTGCATCTTTGAATTATTATCTATTGTTGTTACATTCGTCATTTGTGATAAAAAGGGGAAGAGATAATGAGATGTATTTAAATTTTAGTTTATTTTGGAGTAAGGGGAAGATGATTTTTTTGAATTCAAATGAATTAGAATTTATTTTGTAATAAGGGAGAGATGATTTTTTTTTTAATGCTTAACTTTTTTGAGTTTTGATATTTTGTGATATTAATGTTTTAATTGATGTTTTGATTAACATTAGTATTGTTTCTCAATCTAGCTAACATATGATAGTCGGTTTCAATTATTATATTTTTTGTATCATATGCTTTTACACTTGGTATTTGAGTTATTAATTTCAGGAAACAGGTTTCAAGAAATACAAGAGACAGACATTCAGTTTAAGTTTAGGTAGATTAGTTTTGTCTTTACATCCTTAACTTGTATTGTATAGTTTTGTCACAGAATGTCAAAGAGAAAGATTGTTAGGTTTTAATTGTATTGGCAATTCTTTAGACAAAGGGATTATTGTAAAAGAATAGGATTGTTACAAAAGAGTTGTAAAAGTCAATGAAACTTTTGGGTGGTTGTGTATTGAATTAGGAGTCTTTGTGTTCGGGCATGAAATAAAAAGAAAGAATTATCGGATTTACGCTAGCATGTCGCCTAGATGATGCTCAAGCATCTAAAGAGGAATCATTGTTGGCCACCTGTCGCCCGCCTCTCACTCGAGCGAAGCACCTCTTGCTCGTCGGGGCTCGAGTGACGGTGTTGTCCGAGAAATCCTAGTTTGCGTTTTTCAAAAGTTTTATCTATCTTATACTACCTAAACTCCTTCTATTATAAATACTCAATGTCCAGTACATTTTTGGGGTGGTTGATCATTGTTTTACATCTTCATAACATCATTCCAAGATTCAAGAACACATCCAACAATCTAGATTAACCTTTTGATTCTTGATATCAATCAACCACTAGTCTGGGAAAAACATTGAATTTTATATAACCCAAAACATCAGCTTCCTAGATATCATCAGGAATGTACTTTCTCAATAGCTTTCAAAGGTTACTGAAAATTGAGGAAGGTTGGACCAGAAGCAAAAAAGAGTATAAGAACGAGACGTTCTTGGTGTTCCACATGAATTAGACATTCCAAAAGATCGGGAGTAGGTGTGAGTGAAGCACGTTGCAACAGGTCTTGGAGATTGTAGGAAGTAGATCAGCGAGTCTAGTAGATTTTCTAAATTGGATCATACTGTAAGTTTTTATTGTCTATAGCGAAAACTACTAGCTTGGTCCCGGAGTTTTTACCCAATTAAGGGTTTTCTCCGTCATCGGATCTTGTGTTACTTACTGCTTTGATTATTTATTGTGACAATTCAATATAGGAGAACTTGAATTGTTTGACTAAATATCTAGAACAATTAAAAAGTAACTTGTTGCTTTTAATTAATAAATTTAATTTCGCGTTATTCATCTATTAGGTGATTTTAGAATTGAACTATTGCTTGAAGATGCATCAGCTTTACTTGATGAGCCCATACCATATGTTCATTAGCTTCCTTTCATCTGGCCTTCTTTGGTCTCCCGACCTTTTTGGTGTAAAAATGTGGATTCAACGGGTCAAGACCTAAATTAGGCCATAAATCTGGACTTGTCATGGGTAAGATAGAGAGTGTATATATTCTAACATACGTTTCCTTCTTGTAAATGTCATCTACATAGTCAATAACCTTCATTCCCCTTGAGATTGAGAATGCAATCTCATGGCAACATGGGATCCTAGTCAACTACCAAACTCTACACGAACAAGTTTTTATTTTGACATCCACTAAATTTAGGGTTCCAATGTTGAGCCTAACTTGGAACCTTCCATTGTCTGAATGATCTGCAGACTCACTCCTTTCAAGTCCACCATTCTTAATATCTTTTGAATTCTAAGCTGAGTTTCTCCATTCAATTTTTAAATAGCTTCTGTTCGGATCACAATCATTTTCATTAGATACTGTTGGGAAAAATCACCTCAAACGCAGGAATTGAGATTAACGACGAATTGAAATAACAAAGATCACAAGAAAAAGAACAAGATTAAAGTAAAGAAAATAGAGGAGAAATTGGCAGAGGAATCGATGTTTTATTCAACAATATGGAGAGAAATTACAAAACTTAGCAATATTGGCTTCTATTATCTCTAAAACTGAATGAAGAGTTTACTATTTATAGGGAAGATGTCCAAACCCAAGATGGAAACAAAATAAAAGAAAATCACGTGAAATAAAGGAAAAATATTTTCTCAATATTTTTCCAATAAAACACGTGAAATAATGGAAATAATATTTTTCCAAATACGCGCAAAGAAGGAAAAATATATTTCCAAATATTCCAACATAATTTGGGTTTTTCACATATGGTAACCCTAATTTGGGTCACCAATTCCAACAATCTCCACCTTGACCCAATTGGTTACGATAAACAAAACTTCAAAATTTCTCCACTGAGAAATGACTCGTCTGCATCGAAATGACCAACCTCCTCAAACGGTAATCAAAACTCTCCATCACACAAAAACATCTTCCTCGCCGGCATCCACAAGCAACACCCAAACCACTAGCTTGAATTCCCAAAATTCCAACAAAGAATTGATTATTGACCAAACGGGGGTCGAGACGCTCCTGCGAGAATCTACTCCGGATGCATGATCGGAAGGCCCTTTACTAGAGCCCCATCACCTTCAACGATCCCAAATGCATTGAGACATCTCCAACAACGTACCTACGCTCCATGAGTCCAACACTAGTATGTGAACACGGTGAATCATTGTGATCGGTGGCAAGCGAAATCACCAACGCTCCCCGAGCAATGTTCTAAGCCCGACCCCGAGTATGTCACAGAGTCTTGTACCAAATTGAATTTCCACCACGGTACTAAACTTGTCCAAATGTCTCTTAACTGGTTCTGCGCTCCCCTGCAAAATGTACAACTGAGACTTCATTCGTCCCTCCAGTACAACCCGAGCACCCTTTCGGACCTTCAATGCTCCACCTCCACCAGAGAATTTATACCCCTTTGCATCCAGGGTACTTAGCGAGATGAGATTCCTTTTCAAGTATGGAACATGGCGAACCTGATCAAGTTTTCTGATCGTCCCATCCTGCAACCTCAATCGACCCGAGCCAATTCCGGCAACCGTGGGCGGTTGGTTCCCATGACAACTCCACCTTGCTTTACCGCCTCATATGTTTGAAACAAGTCCCGATTGGGACACACATGGTGCGAACATGCCTAATCAAGAATCCACTCCTCGTCAGGCTTGGACTCCACGTCAGATACCACGGTCACCATCACATCACGCCATCGGATAAATACTCGGTAATATTAGCATCATCCAGAATTAGAAGATTGCCCCTATTATTTGCAACTAAATTACCTTTAGCACCATAACCTTAGCAATCCCTCTTGACATGCCCTTTCTTCTTGCGGTAGAAGCAATACACATTCTTTGAAGTTCACTTTCGGTCTACCCCTCCGTCGATCACCATGAGAAACCAGAGCGTCTCCATCACTTGATGTAGTAGCTCCAACCAAATGCTTCATCTTCTCCTTTGAGAATAAAGCATCGTAAGCGTCTTCAATGGTCAGCGTGTCGCATTTGTACAAGATCGTGTCTCGAAACGACGAATAAGAAGCGGGTAGAGAACATAACGGGATCAAGGCAGATCCTCCACATCATATTTACCTCCAACGTTTCCGGATACGCAACATTTTCCTTGAACACAGCCAGGTGGTCTTCCAGTGATCCTCCTTCTGCCATGCGATGAGAATATAGCCTTTGCTTTAGATGCAGTTTGCTCGTGAGACTTTTGGTCATGCATAACTGCTCCAGTTTCAACCACAAAGCAGCCGCCGTTTTCTCTTTCAAGACATCCTGCAGAATATTATTGGAGAGATGAAGATGAATCTGCGATAAAGCATTCCTGTCTTTCCGTTGTTTCTCCTCCGTTGTCCAGTTTGCTGGCATTTTATCAAAACCCAGCAGAGCATCATCCAAATCCATCTGCGCCAACACAGCCCTCATCTTTACTTGCCATAGCGAAAACCTTGTATTGCGATCTAGCAGCGGAATATCATATTTCAATGAAGTCATCTCTGAAAAATCTCAATCAAATCACAAAGAACCTGCAACCTTGGCTCTGATACCACTTGTTGGGGAAAATCGTCTCGAACGCAGGAATTGAGAAAAAGAACAAGATTAAAGTAAAGAAAATAGAGGAGAAATTGGCAGAGGAATCGATGTTTTATTCAACAATATGGAGAGAAATTACAAAACTTAGCAATATTGGCTTCTATTATCTCTAAAACTGAATGAAGAGTCTACTATTTACAGGGAAGATGTTCAAACCCAAGATGGAAACAAAATAAAAGAAAATCACGTGAAATAAAGGAAAAATATTTTCTCAATATTTTTCCAATAAAACACGTGAAATAATGGAAATAATATTTTTCCAAATACGCGCAAAGAAGGAAAAATATATTTCCAAATATTCCAACATAATTTGGGTTTTTCACATATGGTAACCCTAATTTGGGTCACCAATTCCAACAGATACCCCCTAGTCTGAATATTGAAGCTTGCATTTGGTGAATATTGAACTACCATCCAACTCTTTTTATGTAAATAAAAGTTCCACAGCATAACACTAGAAATTTTCAATACAAATAACAAAGACGATATTAGTATGCTAGACGTAACTAAACTAGTAAATAAACCTTTCATGTTCACTCGACCAAACAGTACAAATTAATTCATGTTCTCGAAGCCCCATTTAATTAAACATTGCCGCTGCTGGAAGAATCTCTGATTACTGCTGACTCTATTAGTGAAAATAGGGCTGATGATGTAGTGGCCTCCTGCTATGAATTAGGAGATGTGACAATGATTTGAGGTGTTGGTGATGTTGTACGTGATAGCCTAGAAATAACTAATCAAGAGAAGATTGAGAGAGGGTGAATTGGTTTTTTAAAAATTTTTGAAGACTTAATCTAAATTCAAGTAAGTAAAGACTAAATAGATTAATTCAAATAATAAACACAAATATGTAAACGATAAGTAAAAAAGGAAGTGTGAATGCAAACGATATAATTGTGGAGATTCGATTCAAATTAATGATCTACGTTCTCCGTCACCAAATTATCCGACACGAACAAGGCTTTTTCATTATATTAATTGACTTATTGTGCAACCCAACCCTTTACAATGCTTCCAATGACTTACATAAACGAGCACCGATTCTTATACAATATTGAAATTTTCGGGATCTCAATATGGTCCACACTATTGAGCTTTACGGGACCTCAATATAACCCACAAGTATAACAAAATAATTTTACGATGAACTCCTCTCTTGATGAATATGATAATTAAAAGTTTGATTCAATCGATCAAAGTTTTTTCAATGAGAAGATGAAGAAGAAATAAGTGCAATGTAAGTTCAAAAATCTTTTCAAAAAAAATAAAAAAAAATAAAAAAAATAAATATATATATATATATATATATATATATATATATATATATATATATATCTTTTAATGAATAATGGTAATAAATTAATTACCAAAAGATGGATGAGAAATTTTGATAAATATTATGATTTTACAAATTTGATTCAATTAATCAAAGTTTTTATATAGAGAAGTAGAAGAAATAGATACGATGTAAGTTCAAAACTTTTTGTTCAAAATATATCTCCCTTTTATGAATGATAGAAATAAGTACAAAAAGAGAGATGAAAAATTTTGATCAAGATGATGAAAAGAATTTGAATCAATCAACGTTTTGATATGAATAAATAAATGAAATGAAATGTAGGTTTAAAGAATTTTTTTCAAAATATATCTCACTTGATACTCTTGAAACTCTTTTTAAAGAATGAAAAGAGTGAGAGTATTTATAGAGCTCAAAAAAATACTTCGTCGAACCGGACAACCAATCGGACGTCCGCTTATGCATATGAAATCTAACGGTCAAAAATTTGATCGTTGCATCAATCAGACATCCGCCTTTCACGAATTAATAGAGAAATATTTTGTAAAACTTTTTGGTAATCCAAATGACCATCCAGACGTCTGCATACTCGATCGGACATCCTATCCTTTCGACCATTTTTTCTTTTTAATCTGATTTGAATATTTTGACAAATATAGAAATTTGGGAGGTGTTTTTAATTAGTTTTCAAGGTAAATGATGTTTTAAAAATATGATCTAAGTTCAAGCATCATTTTTAAAATTAATTTTACTTTTGATCAAAACATTTTATACAAGTGATAATCAAAATAGCTTTTAATGCATAAAATGATTTTTTAGCTTTTATCATTCATTGCTAAAGATCAAAGTATTAGTGCCTTTACATTTGAACTAAGAAAACTAGCCTTTGATCTTATTTCTAAGTTTGGTTCTTAGGCTCTCATCTTGATCTTTAATTGACGTTTGTATCTTAAACTCTTGATCTTGATCTTTCTTTGACAAACGTCCTTTAAGATCTTTTGACGACGATCCATCAATTTATCATTGGTAACTTTGTAAACAATAATCACTTTAAATTTAATTGTTAGTAAGCAAGATTAACTTGTTTGTTATAATTTAAATTTCAAGGTTATAATCAATCATAGGTCAACGGTATGATGTATGACAATTGTAAGGATGAGGTGTGATAGGGATATATTAATGTACTTAAACTTTAAAACAAGAACAATTGTAACTGGGTATTGTATTGATATTACATGGAATGTAAATAACACATCTAAGGCTATTCGAGAGGCCTGGTCTTTCCACTCTTCTCTGAACAACTAACTGAATGAATGAATATCCCAGATCCCTCACCTTATCACATCTATAAACATTCTATTATAGTTCATTACCCTTTTACCCCTTTGCTAACTAAGTGGAACACTCTAGAATATTAGATGACTTGGCTGCCTCAATATTTGTTGCATCCTTACAATCTGATTGGAGATCTATGATTATCTGCCACCTTGAAACCCACCTTGTCCTCAACATGAAAGTGCGGTTCAACATCAATTCCTACTCCCAAATTCCGTAATCCGGTATCACCCACTGCCCTCTTTTTTCTAGATGCATTTACCATAGATTTTAAAGAAACCTGAGTTTCACTGACGCTAGAATCCCCTTGCAACAGAATGGATTCTCTTCTAAAGCTCCCCAATTCATCTGTCTTCCCCAAGGTTTCAAGCCACTTCATTCCAAAATTACATCAGTACTGCCCAATGTCAACTCAAGAAAATCTTCCATCACATCTACAATTGGTAATGAAACAACCACTCTTTTACAAATTTTCCATCCACTTACCGTTAATCTGTTTCCCATGAGCACCACATAACTCGTACCAGTGATTTTAAATCCCAACTGTCCAGCCAAATCAGCTAAGATGAAATTGTGGGTAGCCCATATAATCGCGTTTTACACACTTATTTAGGCTATAAAACATGGATAATTGTTGGCAAATATATTGAAATATGATTTGATTCTAAAGAAATTATATTTTGTAGAATAGCATTGATGAACACGGTGGAATTTAGGAAAAAGAAGCGAAATATAACTAAAATGTAATAAACCAAAGTTCAGAGACCAAAGTGCAAACAGTCGAAAGATGACCCGGAAAAAGAAATGAAGATGTGAAAGAATCAAGAACAAATTGAGCGAAGGAATGAATGTTGGAAGAAGAAGAAGAAAAAGAAGAAGAAAAAGTGAGAAAAGAGATCACGAAACGAAAAAATAGAGTTTGGGGACTAAAACGGAACTTGTGGGGTCGCATGGTTAAATTCAGGGAATTGAAATTTCATTGAACTATGCGGTCGCAAAGTACGTTTTCGAAGGAAAAATTTTGGTTTCCTTATTTGAATAAAACTCCTATGAAAATAAATCTTGGGGCGTCTTTTAAACACCTAGGGCCATCATGAACTGAGCACAACGCATTATAACACATTCGAAGAGATTTGGGAGCAAAGAAAGAGGCAATAAACACGGAGATCGATTTCAAGACTCAAATATTCAATTCAATCACTATTTGGATGATGTCAATTTTTCAATATTTCTTTTATTTTCTTCTTCATAACATGCTACGCTAGTTTTCTTTGTACTAGGAGAATGGTGAACAATATAATATGAGTTTTACTCTTTAGTCTTATATGCTTGACATTGAAACATGTTTTCGAATATTGAATGATTTATATGATTTTCTTTTCTGCACAATTATTGTGCACGGTAGTTTTGTAAATTTGGTGGCTTATTTTATGCATTCGAAAGAAGGAAAATATGTTCAACATATATAAATTGTCATAAGGTCCAATAGGGGATATAAATATACCGCTATACTCTATATGAATATTTAAGTGTTCATAAAAATTCATGCACTTTTATGTGTTTGCATCCATCATAGAAATATAGTTGGGTAATATATAAAAGTGGGTTTAACATTATTCGAGAGAGATTGTTAAATAAAATATGAACATTGATTCATCAAAATTCAACTGTATTGTGAACGTGTAAAACCAGGGTTAAAACTAATTATTGCATGGGAATTCGGGATTCTAGTACGTTTTTTATTTATTAAACACTTTAATCTGCCTTTAGAATAATTTGCATTTAAGTTAGTTAATTTACTCATAATTGCATAAGTAGATTAATTTAGTTATAATTTTGTCATAAACAAACACTTCACGTTATCCTTGGTTCGGTTAAAATTGCAAAAATTAGAATTAAACTAATCAATTTTCGTGGCACAATATTTGGACTCAATTGCACTTTCTTACTTGTTAACAAACCGTACATTTCCGATGATTTTAATTTGAATTAAATTTTCGTGAACAAACCCACGATCAATTAGAACTACTCCTGACTATCCCAAATTGTGCCCTTAAGTTAATAGTTTTGGGTATGGTCGGTCCAACAGCAGACTTAATTGATCGCTCTACTGTTTCTTCAACCTCGTTCTTTACTTCACCCTCCATATTCTCTAATTGCTCATCCCCTTCTTCTGCTTGCGCCACAAGCATCTGTAGCTCTTTATTTTGACATCCTTGACCTCATTCGTACTTTTCATCACAACAGGAACACAATCCCTTCTCTTTTTTTAAACTATAACTCCACCTCAGTGAACCTTTAAATTGGAGGAGGACATTTTTCCATTAGGGCCCAGTGACTGCAGTGCTGTAAGGGAAACAATAGGTGTTGGGTTGGGATTGTAATTAGTGGGAAAACTGCATGGGTCAGGTGTTATCTTTCACGAAATCAAAAATCAGGGCCAAAGGTTTAGAATTTCAAAACTCAGGTTTTTCCATGATTTAATTAATTATACTTCACAATTATGTTAAATTAAATATTTAATTGTAATATAATATAATTAACCCATCCTACCCCCACATCCACCTCCACCACCCCCACTGCTCCGGTGACAGTTCCGGCGACGGCAACTACTTCGCGCTTAATTTCGACGCGATTCCGATGATCATTCTGCCGCCACTTACTTCCGGCGACTGGTCTGATTCCTGTAATTGTTAAGGTCACAGTTATATGCAATTTGATCACAAATATCTTATTAATTAATTAAAAATTACTTTTTGGTCACAACTTATCAAATTAATTTGTCACAAATTATTTTTGAGGTCACAAATCAAAAAACTTATAGCTGACAATTAACTTCATTGGTCACAGATTTTTAAAAATTATAGAAAATAGAGATCACATATTTCCAAATGTGTTGGTCACATATCATTTTTTCAGTCACAAATTAACGACTTTTAAGGTCACGATTTAATAGTTAGCCACCACCAATAATTGGTCACAGATCGACCAACTAGTTGGTCACAGATACTCAATTTTAAGGTAGTCACAGAGAACCAGATAGTTGGTCATATATACCCAAACACCCCGTCCCCTAATCCCAATCCACCACCAACATTGGTCACACATCGACCAACTAATTGGTCACATAGACCCAAACACCTGTCTCCCGATCTCAATCCACCACCAATAATTGGTCATAGATCGACCAACTAGTTGGTCACAGACATGCTTCATCGCATACCTGCCGTCGCCTCCTCCACCGCCACAACCATCCACCAATAATAACACCAACAACAACCACCACCAATAGATCCGCCAACACGAAGATCCTCCACCAACAACAAATCCACCACCAACAACAGTCACACACAGATCCGCCCCATACCCACAGATCCACCGCTGAACCACACACCCACCTGCAACAGATCGGACGCAACGCTGTCGCCCCACACCCACAGATCCATCACCGCGAGAAAAATGTCGAGGCGGTACTGGCTGTCATTTTACCCACCCAATTTCCTCGTCCACCCACCCAAAACGCTGGCCAGCGTCAACGCTGCTGTATCTGCTGCCGGTGGACTTAACGTGGAGACAGGAGGGAGGGGAAGAGACGGAAGAGAGAGAGTAGGGTTTGGAAATTGTGTGAAATTTGGTGGGGGTGGGGGTAGGTGTGGGTATATAGATTAACTTAATTTAAAATATCATTATTAATATTAATTGTGAAATTAAAACCTAATTTTTTATTAAAAACGTTTAAACCTGATTTTTATAAAGTTCAAACTAAACAACTCGTTTTAGGTAATTTCCTCATAATTAGTTTGAAATTCATATTTGAGCTTGGAAGGTTATCGTTGCTTTTCTATTTGGTCCTGAATAAATTGAGGCTACTTTAGATAAGGTAATTACATAAAACCAGGTTTTTTTTTCCCCATTTTAAAAAAATCAGGTTTTCAAATTTTTTTTTCATTTATCAGATTTTTTATCTTTTCAAAAAAAAAATTTTATCATTTTAATTAAATAATTATTCCTTTAAAATCGTAATTTATCAATTCATCCCCCCCCCCCACACACCCCCCACATCGTCTCTGTCTCTCCCTCTCTCCCTACCTTCGACTCCTCCCTCCCTGTCAGACGTCCCTGTCGGAGCGATGACGCTGCTACCGTCCCTGTCGAAGCGTCGATGCTGCTGCCGATTCATAGCAGCGTCGATTCAGATGGGTATTGTTGCAGATCTGAGCTGTTGATGGTGGGTTTGTTGAAAATGTCGGTGGTTTTGTGGCAGATCTGAGTTGTTGTAGGTGGGTTTGTTGTAGAGAGAAAATGTCTTTGAATAGTTGGGTGGACGAAGAAATTACAGTGAAGCTGTTGGGTCTCTATCGGGGGCATGGCGGATGTGGTGGCCATTTCTTTGGTAAAATTCAGGCGGTGCTTTGAATGTGGGGTTTTCGATTGGAGGTGGTTGTTTGATTTTGATGACGGTGTTGTTGAATTCGGCTTTGAAGACGGTGTAGGAGCCATTTTCAAATGATAAACAAAGTCTTATCCAATGGCAGCGAATGGGGTGGAGGTGGTGTCGATAGGGTAGAGGTGGTGTCGATGTATGTGACCCACTGTTTGTCGTGGGCGGTGGATCTGGTGGTAGCCGTCTCGAAGATGGGGTCTGATTTTGGAAAATGTCACAGATTGGTGATGGTGATCCGTGTGGTAGTTGTCATTTTTTGTTATTCCCATGGCGGGTCAACGGCGATGGTGGTTCTTTTTGGTGTCTGTGACCTAGCGATTGTGATTTTTTTGGTATCTGTGACCTAGCTTAAAATTGATAATTTGTAACTAAAAAAATAACTGTGACTTATAATTTTTTGATCATGACCTCGACAAAATCGCCGGAGTGGTCGCCGGTCACCGAAGTAGTCGTCGGAGCAGAGGTTGCAATGAGATGGGTTAATTATATTATATTACAGTTTAATATTTAATTTAATATAATAATTGTGAAATATAATTAATTAATTTATGAAAAACCTGATTTTTGCAATTCTAAACATTAGGACCTGATTTTTGATTTTGAGATGGATAAAGCCTGAGTTGTAAATTTTTCCTGCTTTAGAGCTCCATTGTGGTCCACAACTCTTTGGGCCAATTCCATAATTTGGCCCAACACTTTAGTCTTACGCATTCTGACTTCAGCTTCAGCCATAAAATCGATTTCTCCTCAAGTAATTCGTCTGGTATCGCCAACAATAGCGTTGGTAAGATTTCAATTAATCTTCGATTTTATCTGAAGGTGATTTTCTCACGTAGATTTTGGATATCTATATTGTACTTACCTCGATTTCATCAAAATTGGGTGGTATTTCAAAAGAATAATACTAATGTAACATAGTCGTTGACTCGCTGGAGGACAGAATGATGTGGAAATAGAGAATAAATTCAAAAATGAAAAGAAACATAAAATGGGCAGATAATGGGTTGGCCCATTTACAATTCATTTAGGCGCCACTTCTTCACCTCTTTCAAGACGAGCGCTACTTTTGCAGAAACACTTCTTCAACTATACTTCCAGTCCTTTTGGTGAAAATTTCTTCAATCCTCTAGCCCAAATTTTACACTGCTTGTTATTCCCCATACTGTTCGACCCAATATCCCGAGTTCTGACATCGAGCAGAAAGGAAGTGAAACTCTATAAGGGGTCTTGCAAATACATCAACCCCGAAGTTCAATTTGTCTCATACCTAGTTTCCGTTCGCTTCAGAACGTGCCGAAGATTATGGTTCCTGGCTGCTTTGGAGGAATAAAACGTGGACAAATGGCTTACAAATGGAAGATTGAAGCTATGGAGACCTTATACTCCGTTGTCGTCGACGGTTTCTCCAGTTAAGATGGTGAATGTGGAAGATGTCGTGCCGGAAGGATCACCTACTTCAAATCGCCACTCCAAGGGTTCCAGTGATTTGGGGGAAAATTGTAATACCCCAGACCAAGAAAGTTTAAGAGATTTGATAGGTACTACTCATACCACAAGGTGCACCTTCTTTTTCGGAAGTCCATCGTCAGAAATTCTACAGTTAAGCGTGTTTGGCTTGGAACAATTCTATGATGGGTGACCCTCTGGGAAGTTTTCTCGGGGAGCGTGCGAGTGAGGACAAAGCATGCTGAAAAGACCAATGTTGGTACAGTGGGGACAGTACGTCGTCGATCTAACGGTCGGGACAGCCCGTTAAGTGGGACCCGGGTCGTTACAAATGGTATCGGAGACGTTTGCCAGTCGGAAATCGGGAACTAAGTGCTATGCGGGACAAAGTGCTACGCCATAGGACGGGAGCCACCTCTTGAACTCGTAGGAGCCACCTCTAGAATCCCAACGTCTGGCAACAGATCCTCAGATGGATCAAGCGCGACGAGGACGTCGCGAGTCTAACGGGGGGTGATTGTAATACTCCAGACCAAGAAAGTTTAAGAGATTTGATAGGTACTACTCATACCACAAGGTGCATTTTCTTTTCCGGAAGTCCATCGTCAGAAATTCTACAGTTAAGCGTGCTTGGCTTGGAGCAATTCTATGATGGGTGACCCCCTGGGAAGTTTTCTCGGGGAACGTGCGAGTGAGGACAAAGCATGCTGAAAAGACCAATGTTGGTACAGTGGGGACAGTACGTCGTCGATCTAACGGCCGGGACAGCCCGTTAAGTGGGATCCGGGTCGTTACAAAAATAGTATAAGGTTTAAGTGTTTAACGTGTTAAAAATTTGTGGGAAATGGGCCGGTTTAATGGGCCTTTTTTTGAATTTGAATTGTCCCCGTCCACGTCATCATGTCAAGCTGCGTGTTTGTCTGCTTCTGTCACCATAGCGCGGTCGATTTCTGATGAATAATGCTAATGTAACATAGTCGTTGACTCGCTGAAGGACAGAATGACGTGGAAATAGAGAATAAATTCAAAAATGAAAAGAAACATAAAATGGGCAGATAACGGGTTGGCCCATTTACAATTCATTTAGGCGCCATTTCTTCACCTCTTTCAACACTGGCGCTACTTTTGCAGAAACACTTCTTCAGCTACACTTCCAGTCCTTTTGGCGAAAATTTCTTCAATCCTCTAGCCCAAATTTTATACCGCTTGTTATTCCCCATACTGTTCGACCCAATATCCCGAGTTCCGACATCGAGCAGAAAGGAGGTGAAACTCTATAACAATGGAGGGGACGACGGAAAAAGGTAAATTGCGATGGTCGAAATATTTTGAAACGTGATGGAATCCATTTTACTCAATCTTTGGTGTTGGGGAACCCATTTTACAGAATCTTTGGTTCTAATTTTGAAAAGTAATGGAATCTATTTACTCAATTTTTTTACTTTTGGGGAAGAACCAATATATAGGATAATTGGTTCTAATTTTGAAAAGTAATGGAATGTATTTACTCAATTTTTTACTGTTGGGGAACAACCTTTTAGTGGAATAGGACATGAAATGTAATATACGAGCAGGATGGAGCTAATTTTGAACTTTTTTTTAGAAGTAGTTGGAATCGATCTGCCCATATTTATACTAATAAAAATATTGTAATTTCATGTGATTGCTCTCATTTTCATTATAATTCCGTGTCAATGTTCTCATTTTTGTATATTGGAAGTGGTATTAACATTGTAATTGGGCTTTTGTCACAGGGAAAGAAATTTTGGAAGTTGAGGATGAGTTTACATTTGTGGATTTGGATAACGACAATGTTATCGACAATATGAAGTTATCTGATGAGGAAATGTTAGGAGGAAGGGGTGCGATGGTGCCTGAGGTGGGGATGAAGTTTAAAGACGAAAACGAAATGTTTTGAGTTTTACAAAAGATATGCATACAATGTAAGTTTCCCCGTTAGGAAGAGAAATTCGAAAAAGGACGATGATGGAGTTATGAGATATGTTACATTTGTTTGTAGTCATGAAGGGAAAAAGGGATGTAATATAAGTGGTTCTTTGAAGTCGCAAGAAACCGTTCAAAATGGATGTAAAGCGAGGTTGACTGCATCTTTGGATATTCGGGGAAAATAGAGAATTAACACAGTAAATCTCGATCACAATCATGAAACAAGTCCGTCGAAGTCGAGACTATATCTTTGCAATTGAGAATTGAGTGCACTTGTCAAACGGCAACTTGAAGTAAACGACATGGCAGGAATTCCGTTACATAAAAGTTACAACTCTGCAGTTTTAGAAGCAGGTGGATATGAGAACATGACTTTCATAGAAAAGGACCGTCAAAATTATGTTGAACAAATTACGCGGTTAAAACTTGGAGAAGGAGATGCCGTAGCAATACAAGCATACTTTTCGAAAATGCAAGCACAGTGCTCGGGCTATTACTTCAGTATAGATTTGGATGAAGAGTCTCGGCTAAAAAAATGTTTTCTGGGCAGAAAATAGGAGCAGACAAGCATGTAAAGAGTTCGGCGAGGTTGTCACATTTGACACCACGTACCTCACGAATAAGTATGACATGCCGTTTGTCCCTTTGTTGGAGTGAATCATCATGGACAATCGACACTTCTTGGATGTGGTTTACTCTCGAACGAGGATACAGATACGTTTGTCTGGCTGTTCAGGATATGGTTATAGTGCATGCATGGCGAAGCTCCACATGGGATAATAACGGATCAGGATAGGGCCATGCAAAATGCAATTTAGATCGTGTTCCCAAACACGAAGCATAGATGGTGTTTGTGACACATTTTAAAGAAGTTACCAGAGAAATTTGGATACCATGTGGATAAAGCTTCGATATTTTTTACTATACATATATTGGTGTACGATTGTCATGTTGTTGAGGAGTTTGAAGAAGGCTGGAGAGTGATGATGGAAATGTATAATTTGCTTAATAATGACTGGTTGTCAAGATTGTATGACAACAGAGGTCGTTGGGTTCCATGCTATTTAAAATCCACTTTCTAGGCAGGGATGTCAACAAATCAGCGCAGTGAGAGTGTAAATGCGTTCTTCGATTGATATGTGCATTCGAAGACTTCGCTAAAACAATTTGTTGAACAGTACGAATGAGCATTGAGAAATAAAGTTGAGAAGGAGTTTCAAATAGATTTCAAGTCGTACTCACAAATGGTAACTTGTGCGACGAGGTATGAAATTGAAAAGCAATTCCAAGAAGTTTACACAATTGAGAAATTCAAGGAAGTTCAACGGGAGTTTGCTGGAAAGGTTTATTATGACCTCATATCTGTTTCGAAAGGACTGTGCAGAACAACGTACGAGGTATGTGAGGATGTTATACATGACAATCTATAGAAGAAAAAAACATTCCTCGTCTCATTTCAGATTGACAACTGTGAAATTACATGCTCTTGCCACATGTTCGAGTTTAGAGGAATAATATGCAGACATGAGATCGCAGTATTGATTCGTAATGACGTTAAGAAGTTGCCAGAAAGATACATATTACGAAGATGGCATAGAGATGTTCGTAGAGTCCACACGAGGGTAGCAGTGAACTATAATGGTTTGAGTAGTACTCCTGCACAACTGAGGTTCGACAAAATGGTAAAATGTTTCGCTACATTGGCGGACATGACTGCAGATGATGATGTTGAAACTGATGCTATGGATGAGTGGATCGAATCTAAGTGCAAAATATGATGACATCGAAGTCAGGTTGTGGTAGTTATGTATTGGCCCACCATACTGAAACAGTGTCTCAGTGTGGAACATCCCATGATAGTGGTAGCGGGAGTGTAAGGGATCCAAAATGTGCAAAGAGAAAGGGCGCGCCATGCAAACTTCGTAAAAAGAGCCCATTGGAATCTATTAAGCATAAGGTAAAAGTATGTTCAAATTTTGCATCTCGATGGTATTATCTTCTAAACATGCCTAATGGATAATATACGTGTATGTTATGTAGGCATCTTCAAGTTCAACCAAAGGAAAAAGAGTCAAGGCATATGGGAGTAATGTTGGAGTTGGCGTACCATTCGTTCAACCACCTCAACAAGCTGTTTATCCCATGCTGATGCAGTTACCGTACTCACAAATGCTTATGGTTAGCATATATAGATAATGTACATTCAATATTAATTTTACGTGAAACTTATGCTATCCTTTCATGTAGGGTGTCAACCAACATCTTCAAGTTAGACAACAATTATAGTCGTCCAATTTCATCCCACCATCTCAAGGTAATTAAGTTACATCCTTTGTGGCACATTTCACTCCCAGCATCTTTACAATTTTGCATATTAATGCTTGCATTCTACAGGAATGCCACAAACATATGATTTCGTATTCAATCCACTGCCTTACCAATATCTATTCTTCAGTCAGTGCAACTATATGAATGCTTAGTTAATGCTGAAATGGAACACTGGAGGGAAGGGCAAAAACTACATGTTATTTAGAACTAAGCTACTATCTGTTGATTTGTCTTCAATTATGAACAACTGGTGGACATGACCTTATAATTTGCTCACCAGTAGACATTCTTCCTGTTCTAATGTACTCCAGTTTCATATTGATTATGCAGACATTAGTCCTTTGTTTTGTTGCTCCATTTAGATAGTAGTTGTCATGGTTGATTACAATAACAGGGAAATACTTATTGAAGAAGAGAAAAAAATACTCTACCACTTGCAAATACAGCTAACTCATTTATTAAGATTCAACAAAATACAACTTTCCACACTACACAAAGCAACCTAAGCAAACTACTAATTCATCTACAAAATGACATTGTCATTTATCCAATCAGAACAACAACTCATGCCTTACCCTTTCCTTTGTCCACCATTTCCACACTTGGGCTTCCTTTATGAACTGTCACACTCACAGAAACCTCAAGATGTTCGTTTAACCGACATTGAGTTTCGAACATGCCACAGAGTTCTTTTGCTGCTTCGGTCGCCACGGGAGTAGTCGTTGTAATGCTAACTGACTTTGATTTACAACTAGTTTTCACCCTTGTTCACCCAATCCCAATATCTGCATTTCGAGCTACAACAATTGAATAATCGCCATTTGTTCTTGGTGTCCTTCTCCACCTTGAAACACTTGAGAAATGCATGTTTGCATCAGGGGCAATGGCGTTTATTTGGGCATTCAGCAAAAAAATGTCCCTGGCGTCTACAGCTATGACAAACACCCCGATTCTTCCCAGTCATTGCACCCTGCGAAACAACACAACGTAGCGGCAAATTTTTTGCAGTAAGGAAAAAACAAATTGAGAAGTGTCGAATTTGAAAACTACATATGTCGAACCAAACTTCATGTGTGATAGTGCACAGAAATTGAATTCGATTAGGAGTCTTGCAAATACATCAACCCCGAAATTCAATTCGTCTCATACCTAGTTTCCCTTCGCTGCAGAATGTGCCGAAGATTATGGTTCCTAGTTGCTTTGGAGGAATAAAACGTGGGCAAACGGCTTACAAATGGAAGATTGAAGCTATGGAGACCTTATACTCCGTTGTCGTCGACGGTTTCTCCAGTTAAGATGGTGAATGTGGAAGATGTCGCGCCGGAAGGATCACCTGCTTCAAATCGCCACTCCAAGGGTTCCAGTGATTTGGGGGAAAATAGTATAAGGTTTAAGTGTTTAACATGTTAAAAATTTGGGAAAAATGGGCCAGTTTAATGGGCCTTTTTTTTTAATTTGAATTGTCCATGTCCACGTCATCCTATCAAGCTGCATGTTTGTCTGCTTCTGTCACCATAGCGTGGTCGATTTTAGAAGCAAGGTAGCTTCCGACGAGGTAACTGCCAGTCCCTTCTCCTTCCTTCGACGCTCCTGCCCTTCCCACTTCTTCACCATAAAATCTAATTTCTCTACCATTACTGCCATACTCTCTGGAACTCAATTTTCATGGCTCCTATTCTGTCCTGTATCTCCGAATTCATTCTTTCCATCCTTACTTCCGAATTATTAACCCGATCAATGAGCGTCATCTTCCCAAGGTCGATGCTATAATACCAATACTGATGTGCAACTAAAGTTCTGCAGTTGCTGAAGAGGTTCTGATCTGATGCTCATGTTGGTTGCCACTGCTCGAAGAATCTATGGTTACTACTGAATCTGCTGCAGGAAATTGGGCTGGTGATGCGGTGGACTCATGCTATGAATCAGGAGCTGAGATAATACGACATGAGGTCTTAGTGATACTGTATGATGTGTATGATAACTGTGAGGATGCGAATATATTAATGCATTTGACAGTAAAGCAAGAACAATGTAACTATTGGAGAGGTCAGATCTCTCCACTCTTTCCTAAACGTCTCACTGAATAAATGAATTTCTCAGAACCCTCCCTTATCCCATAAAATTTATGGACATTCTATTATATTCTGTTACCATTTTGTCCTTTTCTTAACTAGCTAAATGGAACACTCTAGAATATTAGATGACTTTGCTACCTTAATATTAGTTGTATCCTTGCAATATGATTGGATATCTATCATAAAACTTTCTGCACGCTAATATTAAGAAGCTCATCCAAAATATATATATATATATATATATATATATATATATATATATATATATATATATATATATATATTGGCTTGACTAATTTACCCTTTTCAAACAATATGAGTGTATTTCACACGTAGGAATTAATGGAACATGGCAAAGAGGATCAATTCCACAATAAATGTTTGAAATGAGGGTGTAAATATCAAATTTGAAATGATAAGGACTTTTCGCAAGGAGGATAGGGATGATTTATGCTAATTACCCAAATTAGATTAAAAATTCAAATTCAAATTTTTCATACAGAAGGCAGCACGCACGTGCTATGACGATGCTATTTATATTTTTTATATTTTCTTCGTGGCACATGCGGGCCACACCTATACAACTTTTTTCTTTAATTTTTCCAATCGATGCGTACATGTCAACTATTCTAGCCACATACTAATGTGGACCTGCAATATATGCCCATGTGTACCCGCACAATTTCTAAAAAGTGCATAGTTGATCTCTATAGTTTCACCTTTCTACAAATATAGTCCTACTTCTGGTTCCATCAATTTTGGTCCTTCAACATTTCAAAGTGTCCAAGTTGGTCTATCAACTTCTAGTTTCTTCATTTTTGATCCTCAAACTTTTCAAAGTATCCATTTTGTTCCCCAAATTTAGCTCATATTTGATTTAGCTAAAAAGTGAATAAAATTTATAAGAGTAACATTAAGTAGCACGCAATCCCTATTTTTAACATTCGAGTAACGGTCGAGGAGAGTTATACTATAAGAAGATTTACAATTAAGTTGAGAACAATACCATATAGAAACAAAATTTAAATATTCAAACAAATTGGTCTTAGCGTCATATCATCTATCATACACAACATATAACCAATAATAAATGAAAATATACTTGCTCTAGAGAATAAAGTGTTGAATTTAATTCTAATTTGTAGGACGAATTGAAGCTGTCTAAACCACTTTGACGTTCTAAAAAGTGCATAGTTGATCTCTAGAGTTTCACCTTTCTACAAATATAGTCCTACTTCTGGTTCCATCAATTTTGGTCCTTCAACATTTCAAAGTGTCCAAGTTGGTCTATCAACTTCTAGTTTCTTCATTTTTGATCCTCAAACTTTTCAAAGTATCCATTTTGTTCCCCAAATTTAGCTCATATTTGATTTAGCTAAAAAGTGAATAAAATTTATAATAGTAACATTAAGTAGCACGCAATCCCTATTTTTAACATTCGAGTAACGGTCGAGGAGAGTTATATTATAAGAAGATTTACAATTAAGTTGAGAACAATACCATATAGAAACAAAATTTAAATATTCAAACAAATTGTTCTTAGCGTCATATCATCTATCATACACAACATATAACCAATGATAAATGAAAATATACTTGCTCTAGAGAATAAAGTGTTGAATTTAATTCTAATTTGTAGGACGAATTGAAGCTGTCTAAACCACTTTAACGTCTTGAATCTAGCAATTTAGAAAAATATTTTTTAATCTTCAAAAATTTGTTTTAAAAGAGAAAATAATTTCTTGGTCAAATTTGGATTTGAAAACATTGGTGGCAGGGGTGCCGCCACCGAACCCGGCGGCGACACCACCAAGTCACGGTAGCGGGCAGCAAACTGCCATGAACCGGAAGCAGCAGCGACCTCACTGCTGCTGCAGCGGCGCTCGCCGTCATTGCGAGTTGCAGCGGCGAGCGCCGCTGCTGAAAAACTCAGCAGCGCCTAGCGCTGCTGCAATCAGTATTCTGGTAGTGCAGGCGCGCACCACCATTGTTCTATCTCGGAGGCGCCGGCGGGAGAAAAGGAAAAGGGTGTTTCTAGGGTTTTCAGCCAATTTGGGTGGATGGAGGCGGGGGCCTCAAGTGCAATTTATGAAATTGTAGGCCCCCGCCTGCAATTATGATTGTGGGGTCTGATTGCCAATTTTTGTTGAAGGTTCTATCATGCAGTTTTCGAAATTGAAGGGTTTCTTTTTAATTTTAAACTTAGGTCAAATTGCAATTTTGAAAATGGTTTTGATTTTAAATATTAAAATGGTTTTGAATTTAATTTTCAAATAGTTTGACCTTAAAATTCAATTTTGACCCGTTTAAAATTTTATTTAAAATTTGATGACTTTTATATTTTCGTTAAAATTAGATTTTAACTTAAATATTAAACTTTGACCCTAAATTAAATTTTATTTTATTTAGGAGTTTTATCCTAAATTAAAATGTTAATTCATTTTAAATTAGAGTTAGACTTTAATTTAATATTTAATTAAATTTTGATTTTAATTAAATTATCCAACCTAATATGTCGTTGAAATTAAAGTTGGACTCTAATATGACATTTAATTGAAATTTGATTTTAATTAAATTGTCTCACCCTAAAATCTTTCTTGAAAGCAGAGTTGGACTCTAATTTTGTATTTAATTAAAATTTAATTTTAATTAAATAAGTCCACCCTAATATCTTGGAATTAGAGTTGACTCTTATTTTGTATTTAATTAAAATTTGATTTTAATTAAATTCAACATTATTAATTTGATTATAATTAGAGTTGGACTTTAATTTGACATTTAATTAAAATTTGATTTTAATTAAATTGTCTTGCCCTAAAATTTTATTGGAATTAGAGTTGGACTTTAATTTGGTATTTAATTAAAATTTGATTTTAATTAAATAGTCCCGCCCTATAATTGTAGAATTAGAGTTGGACATTAATTTGATATTTAATTAAAATTTGATTTTAATTAAATAAATCCGCTAATTAAATTAATTAATTGTTCCGATCCATTTGTCTAAATTAGTTTAGACGACTTTAATTGCTAGAAACTTGAAACATGTTTGCATATAATATTAGATATTATATAGGAAAGCATTTATTTGATGAATGTTTAATTAGTGGATGATTGTAGACTCGACCATGTGGATGTGTAGAATGGTTAGTTTTATTCTTATTGTTTTATGGGCCTGCGAGCTCTTATTTATTTTGGACCTACGAGTCCGTTTTTATTATTATGGGCCTGCGCGTCCAACATTATTTAGGCCTACGTGCCAACTAGTATAGGATACAAGTTGCAGCTTAACTAATTGAAGATACAAGAAGAGGAGGAGACCATAGAGAGGGAGTATTGTATGATTCAATGCTATACCCCCTAGGAACTGACCGACTAGTCTTCCTTATGGATCGGGAAGACTAGATAGTATAAGTTCATAATCGTCCACACTATTATATGTATGTTTATTTACATGTTAGATGTATAATAAAGAATATATAATTATTACGATGAGACCTTTTGCACAAAAAACCCCTCGTCAAAAATATTAAGTCAATTTGTTATTTGCCTTCCATTATTATAGTGAAAAACGAGAGTTCTAAATCGATTTTAGCTTGTTGAGTACACTCAAGACTGGTCGATTGGGGATATGTTTGACATTATGAAATATTAGATATTTCTGAATGATGGGTTTGACTTAACTAATATTTATCTTTTGTTGAGCACACTCAAGAAGATAAATTTTAAAGGAATGTTAAAATATTAAGTCATATTTATATTCGCCTTCCGCCATTATAGTGAAAAACGAGAGTCCTAAATCGATCTTACCTTATTAAGTACACTCAAGGCTGGTCTATTATAGATATGTTTGACACTATCAAATATTAGATATTTCTGAATAATGGGTTTGACTTAACTAATATTTATCTTTTGTTGAGCACACTAAAGAAGATAAATTTTAGAGGAATGTTAAAATATTAAGTCATATGTATATTCGCCTTCCACCATTATAGTGAAAAACGAGAGTCCTAAATCGATCTTACCTTGTTGAGTACACTCAAGACTGGTCTATTAGGGATATGTTTGACACTATGAAATATTAGATATTTCTGAATGATGGGTTTGACTTAACTTATATTTATCTCTTGTTGAGTACACTCAAGGAGATGAATCTTAGAGGCATGTTAAGCTAACACATAAGATGTGTGAAGATAAAGAGTTGTCAGCTTAATGATCTGGGAGTTGTATGGAGATACAATTGATAATAGTATCTACTCAAATGTTTTATTAGGACTTGTTGAGTACACTCAAGGTTTTAATATAACAAATGTGATCCCAGCACAACAAATGTGATCCCAACCCACTGGGAATCAAGTACAAATTCTATAAATTTATGTGAGGGGGTCATAAATTTGAGTTAAACAGTGGGAGCAAAATTAATTTAATAAAAGGCCATGTTAAAATTAATTCATGCATTATATATATTATTTCTTTTACTTTTCGTCGTTTACATTTATTGAATCATGAGTAACCACATAAATTTGGGAGGCATATTGTATGCCAACAACCAAAACAAATTTTCTTGATTGACGTCGCAATCTGAGAATTGTTCTCAAACATGAAAAATTGGTTGTGTCCTTGAGTAGCCCTTTCTAGAGACACCTGTTGATGACTCGATAAAAGAAGAGGTGGCTGCTATAATAAACACAGTGATGACGATAGTACTACAACATATGTGATGTTTGTGACTATGTCACCTGAGTTACAAAGCAACATAAGAGTATAGATGCTAACACATGATTTTTCATCTCAATGTGTTGAATGATGAACAATCATACGAGAAAATATATGATATTTCCCAGCAACTATACCGGTGCATAATGTCAGAAGAATCTTCAGTCGGTGCTCATGTGCTGAAGATACTGACTACTTTGAGAAGTTGTCTCGATTGCGCTCAATCATGAACAATGAACTAAGTATAGACTTGGTTCTGCAATCTCAGTCAGATGGTTATTCATAACTAATTATGAATTTAACATGAATAAACTCGAAGCAAGCTCATTCAGTTGTTGAACATGCTTAAAACTGTTAAGTCCAACATCTATATTTGTAGTGGACAAATCTTAGTCATAAACTTCGATAGGGAAGTCTAAAGGATGCTTTAGGAAAGCAACGAAGGTGACTAAGACAGTTAAAGCGAATAAGGACGATACCAAATCTGATGATCCCTATTATCATTTTGGAATGATGGGTCATTGGAAATGAAATTGCAAGGGTTATATCTACTTCCTTAGTTTCATGAGTATTAGATACTAGATATGGATCTCATATTTATATAAATATACAAAAACTAAATAAAAGTAGATCGCTGTAGAATGGAGAAGTTGACCTACACATTGAAAATGAGCAAAAGTTGTTGCATTGCCTGTAGAAGCATATTTCTTGCCATTGCCTTTAGACTCGATATTAGAATTAGAGATATGTTAATTTTGTTCTTACCATTACCAAGGGCATTAAATAAATTTCATGTTTTGACATGAATTATTTTAATGTTAAGGACAATTGTTGTTCCATTTCATCTTGATAAGATCTTAATGGTTATGGTAAATTACAAAATGACATTTATATTCTAAATGTTGAGTGTTCTATAATGAGTATAGAAATTGAAAGGCATAAAAATGATAATCTGAATAGCATCTATATTTGGCATTGCAGATTTGGTCACATAAATGAGAATGCAATTCCAAACATACATGAAAATGTATATTTGGGTGAAATGATTTTGAATCATTTGACAAATGCGAATCATGCCTGTTAGGCACAGTGACTGAACCTCCTTTTACTTGAAAAGGAAAAAGGTATGCACAATTATTAGGTCTAATACATAGTGATGTATGTAGACCCATATCAATTAATGTCAGGTGAAGTTTATCTTATCTCATCACATTTACTAATAACCATTTCAGAAATGATTATGTTTATTTGATGAAACTCAAGCATGAAACTCTTAAAATGTTCATGGGATTCAAGCAAGAAATAGAGGAACAAATAGGTAAATATATTCTTACACTAAGATCTGATCGATGTAGAGAATATCTAAAAGAAGAATTTTAGATTATCTAAAAGAGAATAAGATTCTCATGCAGTAGATTCCTCCACATACATTGCAACATAATGGTGTATCTGAAATGAGGAATCGTACACTATTAGATATAGTGCAATTAAGAACAGCCATGCAAACATTCAAAAATTGTTTTGAAGTCATGCACTGATTGATACATGCTGCGCACTAAATCGTGTCTCATCTAAATCTGTTGACAAAACTCCATACGAGTTATGGAACGGCCCAACATATCTTATATGAAAGTTTGGGTTATGACGCTTATGTGAAGCGCACTGAATCAGATAAGTTTAAGACTAAATCCGATAAATATATATTTGTGAATATCCAAGAGATAATTAGATATCAATTCCATAATCTCGTTGAGAAGAAGATATTCATCTCAAGATATGTCATACTCTTAGATAAAGTGTTTATTCTAAGAGAGACGGTGGAAGCAGAATAAATCTTGCAGGTGTTCAAGATTTCACGGATATAATTGATCGAATAGATGAACCTGAGTATTATCCCACACTTGCTGAGGGACATACTCTTGATCAGGAAGTGGAGACTTCTGAGGACAGGTTAGCTCCGTGTAAATCTTGTAGGATCATTTGACCTCCTAGAAGGTACAAATCCATGATTACTAATCAAGGATAATGAACCTACTAATTACGCAGAAATAAAGTCAAGTGTTGACTTAAAGAGATGGACTTCTTGTATGTAACCAAGGTTTGACCTTGGTCGACTTACCTAATGGATTTGAACCCATAGGTTGTAAATGAGTTTACAAGAACATGTCAATATGGATTGAAACAAGCCTCTTGGAGCTGGAATCTTCGATTTGATGAAAAAGTCAAAATGTTTGATTTTATCAAAAATGAAGACGAATTGTGCGTTTACAAGAAGATAGTGGGAGTATGTCGCATTCTTGATATTATATGTATGAGACATATCATAGGAAATGACGTCTCTATATTTCAATTGTTGAAATTATGGTTGTCAAATAATTTCTATGTGATAGATATGATAGAAGCAAGTTGATCTATAAAGATAGATCTCGAAAATTGCTTAACTCATCCCAATCTATACACATAAAATCTCGAGAAGATTTTATATGGAGAAAATGAACTGATAGTTCATGGATATACTAATGCTAACTTCTAGTTAGACTAGAATAATAGTATATCTCAAATAAGACATTGGTTTACTCTTAAGCGGTGTGTTGAAAAAGTTCCAAATAGGAAATAACCGTTGATTCAATAATGGAAGCCTTATACATCATTGCTTTACAAAGCAACAAAAGTTGTGATCTGGATCAGGAAGTTCATTAATGAACTTGGAGTAGTTCCTAACATTGTTGATCATACGCTTATGCATTGTGATAACAATGGAGCCATTGTGCAAGCGAAGGAACTAAGGTCTCATCAATGATCCAAACATATGTTAAGGCAGTGTTATCTCATTGGAAAGATAATACAATGAAATGACGTAAATAAAGAACGAATCCCCACAAGTTTTTAAATTGCAGATCTACTGACAAAGAGTTGTCGCAGCATAAACATGATCGTCATGTAGACTCTTATGGTATAAGATACATAAGTGATTGGATCTAGTGCAAGTGAGAGTTTGTAGGTGTTATGCCCTAGGTCCAATCAACTTTGGATATAAACACTTTGAATATATATATATATATATATATATATATATATAATCAATGCATATGTACGGCAATATCTATTATTTAATTGAATTAATATTCTAATAAATTAAATAATAGAATCCGTAGATTCAAGTCTTGGTGATTTGTTAATCACAAGGAGTTGTGATTGTGAGATACAAATTACATATGACTGAATCTTAAATCGTCCGTGGTTGAAGTAATAACGAGATACGGATATCATTATTTCGGATAGACTATCGTGTGTGGCATTCTTACTTGTGAAGTAAGTAGCTGATCTCACAAGCTAAAGTGTAGTGACACTTGAATAAACACGTGGATGTTTTGTTATAGAACAAAACATTGGAGACCCGCTGAGAGATTCCACATGGACAACTATCTAAGTGTTAGTGGTTAATCTCTAACGTTCGGTAGTGGAATTGGTCCTTTGACTTGAGGTCATCATAGTACCTTATATGAGGGCAGTCATACTTTGGTGGTGTTGGATGTTGCTCTGTCAAGGGTCGCTAATACAGCATCGTTCGGGTATGTCAAGAATCATATGAAGGTTGTGAATGATCAATAGAGGATTCGTCACTCTTAGATAGTAAGAGATTATGATCTACATTTTATCCAGTTAAGTTAATAATGAAGTCCTTGGCCAAGGTGAACTCATAAGTCGGAAAAGAGTTTTCGACGTACATTGACTTAACAGTGGGATAAAAGATATGATCGACAATTGAGATTGACACATGTCCATATCTCATAATTGATCGGATCATATTGACGAAAGGATTATAGTTTCACAGTAAACGAACAAGTTTGGTTTTGTCATACTACATGATATTTTCCGTTACATGTATTGCCCTGACACATTGCTAGATGTCAATCTAGGACAACGAAAATGAATTAGTGATAAATTAAAAGGGGCGTTTTAATTTATCGATTTTGATTAGATCAAAATAATAATTCACGTCGTTAGGTATCGTGATCGGGAACCTAATGGGTCACACACAAAAGAGAATCAGAAGAATGAGATTTACCAATTAATTAATTGATTGGGTTGTTTATTAATAGACCCGAATTAATTAATTGGATTAATTAATTCATGGACCAGATTTAATTAATTTGATTAATTAAATATTGGACCGGGTTAAGTTTAACAGATGGGCCGAGTCCATTTGGACTTATATTAATAGGCTACTAGGGTTTGAAAATAACGTGGAATTTTCATTATTCTTGCTAGCACAAGAAAAGAAAACTCTAGCCGTCAATCTTGTTCTCTGTGTGGATCACCATTGGAGGCTGGACAATTGGACAGCTTGGATTGTAGATCGTGACCATTGGAGTTCAAGAAAAAGCAAAAGAGTTTGTGGAATTCATCAAAGGTATAATTCTAATCACAGTTTCTATCTAAACACATTGCAGATCCTCATTTGGGAATTGAAAATTGTTTTATTTCCGCTGTGGATGTTAAGTAAATTCCCAACACGATCTGCAATCCAAGATGTTCAATTGTCCAGCCTCCAATAGTGATCCACACAGAGAACAAGATTGACGGCTAGAGTTTTCTTTTCTTGTGCTAGAAAGAATAATGAAAAATTCTATACAATTTACAAACCCTAGCAGCCTATTAATATAAACCCAAATGGTTTGGCACATCTCTAAACTTAACACGGTCCGATATTTAATTAATCAAATTGATAAAATCCGGTCCACGAATTAATTAATCCAATTAATTAATTCGGGTATATTAATAAGTAATCCAATTAATTAATTATTCAACACTTGTCAATCAATTAATTGGTAAATCTCATTTTTCTGGTTTTCTTTTGTATATGACCCATTAGGTTCCCAATCACGATATCTAACGACGTAAATTATTATTTTGATCTAATCAAAATCGATAAATTAAAACATCCATTTTAATTTATCACTAATTCACATTCGTCGTCCCAAATTGACATCTAACAATGTGTCAGACAATACATGTGATGAAAAATGTCACGTGATGTGACAAACCAAACTTGTTCGTTTACCATGAAATTATAATCCTTTCGTCAATATGATCCAATCAATAATGAGATATGAATATGTGTCAATCTCAATTATCGATCATATCTTTTATCCCAGTGTTAAGTCAATAAAAGTCGAAAACTCTTTTTCGACTTATGAGTTCACCTTGGCTAAGGATTTCATTATTAACTTAACTGGATAAAATGTAGATCATAATCTCTTACTATCTAAGAGTGACGTATCCTTTATTGATCATTCACAATCTACATAT
Source organism: Fraxinus americana (assembly GCA_035079005.1). Classification (NCBI taxonomy): domain Eukaryota; kingdom Viridiplantae; phylum Streptophyta; class Magnoliopsida; order Lamiales; family Oleaceae; genus Fraxinus; species Fraxinus americana. The sequence goes on from CM068716.1 coordinate 17,622,878, forward strand.
GATTCTTGACATACCTGAAGGATGTTGTATTAGCGACCCTTTGCAAAATAACATCTAACACCATCAAAGTATGAATATCCTCAAATAAGGTACTATGAGGACCTCAAGTCAAAGGACCAATTCAACTACCTAACGTTAGAAATTAACCACTAACACTCAGATAGTTATCCATGTTGTATCTCCCAGCAGGTTTCCAATATTTTGTTCTATAACAAAACATCATCGTGTTCATTCAAGTGTCACCACACTTTAACTTGTGAGATCAACTACTTACTTTACAAGTAAGAATCTCACACGCGATGATCTATCCGTAATAACGATATCCGTATCTCGTTATTATTTCGACCACGAACGATTTAAAACTCGATCATATGTAATTTGTATCTCACAATCACAACTCCTTATGATTAACAAATCACCAGGACTTGAATCTACGGATTCTATTATTTAATTTATTAGAATATTAATTCAATTAAATAATAGATATTGCCATACATATGCATCAATTATATATATTTAAAGTGTTTATATCCAAAGTTGATTGGACCTAGGGCATAACACTTACAAACTCCCACTTGCACTAGATCCAATCACTTATGTATCTTATACCATAAGAGTCTACATGACGATCATGTTTGTCCAGCGATAACTCTTTGTCAGTGGATCTGCAATTTAATAACTTTGTGGGCATTCGCTCTTTCTTTACGTCATTTCATTGTGTTATCTTTCCGATAAGATAATACAGCCTTAACACATGTTTAGATCATTGATGAGACCTTAGTTCCTTCGCTTGCACGATTGCTCCATTTTTATCACAATACAGAAGCGTGTGATCAACAATGTTAGGAACTACTCTAAGTTCATTAATGAACTTCCTGAACTAGACCACAACTTTTGTTGCTTTGTAAAGCAATGATGTATAAGGTTTCCATTATCGAATCAACGGCTATTTCCTATTTGGAACATTTCCAACACACAACTTAAGAGTAAACCAATATCCTATTTCAGATATGTCATTATTCTAGTCTGACTAAAAGTTAGCATCAGTATATCCATGAACTCTCAATTCATTTTTTCCATATAAAATATTCTCGAGATTTTATCTATATAAATTGGGATGAGTTAAGTAATTATTTAGATCTATCTCTATAGATCAACCTGCTTTTCCCATATCTATTACGGAGAAATATTTAACAACCATAATTTTAACAATTGAAATATAGATATATCGTTTCCTATAATATGTCTTATACATATAATATCATGAATGCGACAATACTCCCATTATCTTCTTGTAAACACACAATTCATCTTTATTTTGATAAAATCAAATATTTTAGCTCCAAGAGGCTTGTTTTAATCATATTTGCCTTTTCTTGTAAACTCATTTATAACCTATGGGTTCTAATCTATTAGGCAGGTCGACCAATGTCCAAACATTGGTTACATACATCAAGTCCATCTCGAATTTCTATGGCCTCTTGCCATCTCCTTAAGTCAACACTTGACTTTATTTCTACGTAATTAGTAGGTTCATTATCCTTGATCAGTAATACCTTATTGGTAATCATGGGTTCGTACCTTCTAGGAGGTCGAATGATCCTACAAGATTTACATGAAGCTAACGTGTCCTCAGAAGTCTCAACTTCCCGATCAAGAGTATGTCCCTCGGCTGGTGTAGGATAAGACTCGGGTTCATCTATTCGGTCAATTATATCTGTGGACTCTTGAACTTTTTCAGGATTTATTCTACTCCCACTGTCTCTCCTAGAATAAACACTTTCTTTAGGAGTATGAACATCTTCTTCTCAATGAGATTATAGAATTGATATCCAATTTCTCTGGATATCCACAAATATGTATTTATCGGATCTAGTCTCAAACTTATCTGATCCAATATACTTCACATAAGCATCACAGCCCAAACTTTCATATGAGATAAGTTGGGTCTTTCCATAACTCGTATGAAGTTTTATCAACTGATTTAGATGAGACACGATTTAGTGCGCAACACGTGGCAATCAGTGCATGACATCAAAACGATTTTTGAATGCTTGCATGGCTTGTTCTTAATTGCACTATATCTAATAGTGTACGATTCCTCATTTCAGATGTACCATTATGTTGCAATGTATGTGGAGGAATCCACTACGTGAGAATCTCATTCTCTTTTAGATAATCTAAAATTCTACATTTTAGATATTCTTTACCTCGATCAAGTTTTCGTGTAAGAATATATTTACATATTTGTTTCTCTATTTCTAGCTTGAATCCCCTGAACATTTCAAGAGTTTCATACTTGAATCTCATCAAATATATATGATCATTTTTGAAATGGTCATTAGTAAATGTGATGAGAAAAGATAAACTTCACTGACATTAATTGATATGGGTCTACATACATCACTATGTATTAGACTTAATAATTGTGTAAATCTTTTTCTTTCAAGTAAAAGGAAATTTGGCTACTGTGTCTTACAGACATGATTCGCATTTGTCAAATGATTCAAAATCATTTGACCCAAATATACATCTCCATGTTTGGAATTGAATTTTCATTTATGTGACCAAATCCGCAATGCCAAATATATGTGTTATTCAGATTATCATTTTTATACCTTTCAATTTCTATAGTCATTATAGAATACTCAATATTTAGAATATAAATGTCATTTTGTAATTTACCATAACCATTAAGATCTTATCAAGATAAAAAGGAACAATAATTGTCCTTAACATTAAAATAATTCATGTCAAAACATGAAATTTATTTAATACTCTTGGTAATAGTGAGAACAAAATTAACATTTCTCTAATTCTAATATCAAGCCAAAAGGCAATGGCAAGAAATGTGCTTCTACAGGCAATGCAACAACTTTTACTCATTTTCAACGTGTAGGTCAACTTCTCCCTTCTGCAGCGATCTACTTTTATTTAGTTTCTGCATATTTATACAAATATGATATATATATATATATATATATATATATATATATATATATATATATATATATATATATAGTCTAATATGATATAGAGTATCTAATACCCATGAAACTAATGAAGTAGATATAAGTCTTGCAATTTCATTTCCAATGACCTATCATTCCAAAATGATAATAAGGATCATCAGATTTGATATTGTCCTTATTCGATTTAACTGTCTTAGTCATCTTGGTTGTTTTCCTAAAGCATCATTTAGACTTCCCTATAGGAATCTATGACTAAGATTTATCCACTACAAACACAGATGTTGGATTTAACAGTTTTAAGCATGTTCAGCTACTCAATGAGCGTGCTACGAGTTTATTCATGTTAAATTCATAACTAGTTATGAATAACTCTCTACAGAGATTGCAGAACCATGTCTATACTTAGTTCATTGTTCATGACTGAACGCAATCGAGACAATTTCTCAAAGTATTCAGCACTTTCAGCACACGAGCACTGACTGAAGATTCTTCTACCATTATGCACTGGTATAGTTGCTATGAAATCTCATATTTTTCCACACGCGATTGTTCATCATTCAATACCTTGAGATGAAAAATCATGTGTTAACATCTATACTCTTATGTTGCTTTGTAATTCAGGTGACATAGTCACAAATATCACACATGTTCTAGTACTATCGTCATCACTGTATTTATTATAGTTGCTACATCTTTCTTTGTCGAGTCATCAGCAAGTGTCTCTACAAAGGGCTACTCAAGGACACAACCAATTTTTCATGCATGAGAACAATTCTCAGATTGCGGTGTCAATCAAGAAAATTTGGTTTGGTTGTTGCAATCCAATATGCCTATCAAATATATATATATATATATATATGGGGTTACTCATGATTCAAGAAATGTAAACGACGAAAAGTAAAAAAATAATATATACAAAACATCAATTGATTTAACATGACCTTTTATTAAATTAATTTCATTCCCACTGTTTAACTCAAATTTATGACCCTCTAACATAAATTTATGGAATCCATACTTGATTCCCAATGGGTTGGGATCCCATTTGTTATATTAAAACCTTGAGTATACTCAACAAGTCCTAATAAAACATTTGGGTAGTTACTATTATCAATTGTATCTCCATACAACTCCGAGATTATTAAACTGACAACTCTTTATCTTCATACATCTTATGTGTTAGCTTAACATGTCTCTAAGATTTATCTCCTTGAGTGTACTCAACAAGAGATAAATATTAGTTAAGTCGGACTCATCATTCAGAAATATCTAATATTTCATAGTGTCAAACATACCCCTAATAGACGAGCCTTGAGTGTACTCAACAATCTAAGATCGATTTTGAACTCTCGTTTTTCACTATAATGGTGGAAGGCAAATATAAATATAACTTAATATTTTAACATGCCTCTAAAATTTATCTTATTGAGTGTGCTCAACAAAAGATAAATTTTAGTTAAGTCAAACCCATTATTAAAAAATATCTAATATTTGATAGTGACAAACATATCTCTAATAGACTAGCCTTGAGTGTACTCAACAAGTTGAGATCGATTTAGGATTCTCATTTTTCACTATAATGATGAAAGGCGAACAACAAATTGATTTAATATTTTTGACGAGGGGTTTTGTATGCAAAAGTTCTCATCATAATAATTATATATTTTTTATTATACATCTAGCATGCAAATAAACATACATATAATAGTCTGGACGATTATGGACTTATACTATCTAGTCTTCCCGAGCAAGAAGGAAGATCGGGAAGACTAGTTGGTCAGTTCCTAGGGGGTATTGCACTGATTCATACAATGCTCCATCTCTATGGTTTCCACCTCTTCTTGCATCTTCAATTAGTCCAGCTGCAACATATATCATATACTAGTTGACACGCAGGCCTAAATAATTGGGCACGCAGGTCCAAAATAATAACAATAATAACGGACTCGCATGTCCAAAATAAATCAGAGCTCGCAAGCCCCATAAAACAACAAGAATAAAACTAACCATTCAACACATCCACATGGTCAAGTCCATAATCATTCACTAATAAAACATTCATCATATAAATGCATTCCTATATAATATCTAATATTATATGCAAACATGTTTTAAGTTTCTAGCAATTAAAGTTATCTAAACTAATTTAGACAAATGGATCGAAACAATTAAATAATTAATTAATCAAATTAATTAATTGATTTAATTAGCGAACTTATTTAATTAAAATCAAATTTCAATTACATATCAAATTAAAGTCCAACTCTAATTCTACAATTATAGGGCGGGAGTATTTAATTAAAATCAAATTTTAATTAAATACAAATTAGAGTCCAACTCTATTTCCAATAAAAAATTTAGGGCAACACAATTTAATTAAAGTCGATTTTTAATTAAATGTCAAATTAAAGTCCAACTCTAATTTGATCAAATTAATACGGTTAAATTTAATTAAAATCAAATTTTAATTAAATACAAAATAAGAGTCCAACTCTAATTCTGAGATATTAGAGCGGACTTATTTAATTAAAATAAAATCTTAATTAAATACTTAATTAGAGTCCAACTCTAATTTCAAGAAAATTTAGGGTGAGACCATTTAATTAAAATCAAATTTCAATTAAATGTCAAATTAGAGTCCAATTCTAATTTCAACAACATACTAGGGTGGATAATTTAATTAAAATCAAATTTTAATTAAATATTAAATTAAAGTCCAGCTCTAATTTAAAATGAATTAACATTTTAATTTAGAATAAAACTCCTAAATAAAATAAAATTCAATTTAGGGTCAAAGTTTAATATTTAAGTTAAAATCCAATTTTAACGAAAATATAAAAAGTTGTCAATTTTATATAAAATTTTAAACGAGTCAAATTTAAAATTTTAAAATCAAACCATTTTAAAATTTAATTTAAAACCATTTTAATATATAAATTTAAAAACCCCTTTTTGAAAATTGCAACTTGACCCAAGTTTAAAATTAAAAGCAAGCCCTTCAATTTCGAAAATTGCATGACAGAGTCTCCATTTAAATATTGCTAAATAACCCCTATCACAAATTGTAGGAGAGGCCCCCGCCTCCACCCGATTTCTGAAAACCCTAAAAACTCACCCCACCTTTTTTTTGTTTTTTTCTTGGCGGCACTGTTATCGGTGCTGCAGATACACACTACGGCGGACGTCGCCATTGTAAGCGTCAGTCGTAGAAGCAGCATTCGCGCTGCTGTTGACTGCAGCGCGAACGCTGCAATCACTGCAGATCGCAGCGGCGACAATCGTCCCTGCGATTATCGCCGTTGCTCAGCAGCGCATGCTGCAGGGTCCGGTGGCGGTGTTGCCGCCGGCGACGCCCCCTTCGCCCAATCCGATTTTTTTTTTTTTCAGATTCGAAAAACAGATTTTTAAGATGAAAAACATTTTTCAAAATTGCTAGAAACAATAAAAATAACAACTTTTGATTGTTATATGAATAAAACAATTTCTAACAAACACAAAGTAGGCTCTGGTATCACTGTTCGGAATCTACTTAACATGCACAGCGGAAATAAAATAATTTTCAATTCCCACCAAGGATCTGCAATATGTTTAGATAGAAACTGTGATAAGAATTACACATTTGTTGAATTCTGCAAATTCCTTTGCTGATTCTCTAACTCCAATGATCACGATCTGCAATTCAAACTGTCCAATTGTCCGCCTCCAATGGTGATCCACACAGAGAACTAGAATGACGGCAAGGGTTTTCTTTTCTTGTGCTAGCAAGAATAATGAAAAATTATATACAATTTACAAACCCTAGCAGCCTATTAATATAAGCTCAAATTGCTTGGCACATCTCTAAACTTAACACGGTCGGATATTTAATTAATCAAATTAATTAAATTCGGTCCATGAATTAATTAATCCAATTAATTAATTCGGGCGTATTAATAAGCAATCCAATTAATTAATTATTCAACACTTGTCAATTAATTAATTGGTAAATCTTATTCTTCTGGTTCTCTTTTTGTATGACCTATTAGGTTTCCGATCACGATATCTAACGACATAAATTATTATTTTGATCTAATCAAAATCGATAAATTAAAACATCCATTTTAATTTATCATTAATTCACATTCGTCGTCCCAAATTGACATCTACCAATCTGTCAAGACAATACATGTGATGGAAAATGTCACGTGATGTGACAAACCAAACTTGTTCGTTTACCGTGAAATTATAATAATTTCGTCAATATGATCCAACCAATAATGAGATTTGGATATGTGTCAATCTCAATTATCGATCATATCTTTTATCCTAGTATTAAGTCAATGTAAGTCGAAAACTCTTTTTCGACTTATGAGTTCACCTTGGCTAAGGATTTCATTATTAACTTAACTGGATAAAATGTAGATCATAATCTCTTACTATTTAAGAGTGACGAATACTCTATTGATCATTCACAACCTTCATATGATTCTTGATATACCTGAACGATACTGTATTAGCGACCCTTGGCAGAGCAACATCCAACACCATCAAAGTATGACTGTCCTCATATAAGGTACTATGATTACCTCAAGTCAATGACCAATTCCACTACCTAACGTTAGAGATTAACCACTAACACTCAAATAGTTATCCATATGGTATCTCCCAGTCTCCAATATTTTGTTCTATAACAAAACATCCTCGTATTCATTCAAATGTCACCACACTTTAACTTGTGAGATCAGCTACTTACTTTATAAGTAAGAATGCCACACGCGATGATCTCTCCGTAATAACGATATCCGTATCTCGTTATTATTTCGACCACGGACGATTTAAGATTCGATCATATGTAATTTGTATCTCACAATCACAACTCCTTATGATTAACAAATCACCAAAACTTGAATCTACAGATTCTATTATTTAATTTATTAGAATATTAATTCAATTAAATAATAGATATTGTCATACATATGCATCAATTATATATATTTAAAGTATTTATGTCCAAAGTTGATTGGACGTAGGGCATAACACTTACAAGACCTTACTTTGTGAAAAGTAATTCAATGTTCTCAAGAGCTTTGTGTAATGTTTTTGCAAGTTATTTGGCAACTTCTGAAACCTTGGTTTTCGAGGTTTGTTATATCGACAATGAAGGTTTCCTTTTTTGTTGTGGATAGGCTGAAGGAATTAATCGAATGCAAAGGATACCAGGTTAGCATCACTAGTAGTCTCCTCTGAACACGGTTTTACTTTTAATCAAATGTGACCCTAATGTACTTTCACTTCCAAATATGAGCATGGTTTCATATGCTTAAAAGTTACTTGTCTGGAACCTTTTTTCCACACATGTTTTAGGTTGTTTAAAATTTACTTTTTTTTGGATTATCTAAAGGAGTTTAGAAAAGGAGAGATTAAAGAATTATGGCCTATTGATTTCATTGATACACAGAGTATATATACAGATTTCAAAAGCATATGAATGGAAACGGATTGCACATAAAAGGAAACAAGAAAACACATGGAATGATAATCCCTTAACTGGTGCAAATTTCTTCTTTGTCTCTATCTGTAATTGGATGAGAATCCCTTGATTGATGACTATTGATTTATATTGTTATCATGCCCCCGCAAGATGGACGGTGGTGGAGCAAGTCCAATCTTGGCCATGAGCGAGTCAAATTGAGGGCGAGCAAGAGGTTTCGTGAGAGCGTCGGCTAGTTGATCAGCAGCGGAGACGTGTGACACTCGTAGCAAACCATTTTGAACTTGTTCCCTGATGAAGTGATAGTCGAGAGCAACATGTTTCATGCGTGAGTGAAAGACTGGATTGGAACAGAGAGTTGTTGCACCAACATTGTCGCAATAGATAACTGGTTGTTGAGGAAGAGAGATGCCTAGTTCTTTCAGAAGAGAACAAATCCAATAATATTGTTTCTCCAAATCCTGAATTCCAAACATGGCTACGTCAAGACAAACTATTATTTGGAGCACTAGTTGGCACCCTTTCACCCCCTATTGTACCTCTCATCACCCAATCTAAAACCTCCTATGAAGCCTGGAACATACTTGCCAACACTTATGCTCGACCATCTCGTGGCCATATCAAGCAACTCAAAGATCATCTTAAAAACATCATCAAAGGCTCTCAATCCATTACAGACTACATGCAGTCCATTAAAACTTGAGCTGATGAACTTGCTGCTCTTGGCAAGCCTCTTGACAATGAAGATTTGATTGAAAAAGTACTTGAAGGCCTTGATGAAAATTATCAATCCATTATTGATGCTGTCAACGGTCGTGATTCCGCCATTTCTTTTGATGAACTTCATGAAAAACTCATCAACAAAGAATTGTCTCTCCGCAATAAGACAAATTCTTCACCCATACCGGCATCTGCTCATCTCACCAATGTTCGCTCCACTCCATGGTCTGCTACCAATCGTACTCCTTGGCTGCCTGGGTCCACACCCACTCAAGGTGTCATAAGAAGTTCTCCTACCTACACTCGAGACAACCGACCTCCTACTCGTCCATTCCTTAGTCGCTGCCAATGGTGTAATACTCAAGGTCATGTGGTCTCACGTTGTCCTCTTTTTCGACAGCAGTTTCCTCATGTACAACCACCTTCCCATCCCGGCAATTCACCTCACACTCGACCACCAACTCCATGGCAAATTCAACCACCAACTCCCTGGCAAGCTCAAGCAAATGTTGCAAGCACCATTCCTTCCAACACCACATGGCTACTTGACAATGGAGCCTCACATCATGTCACCACCGACCTACATAACCTTGCTCTCCACAATCCTTACGATGGCACAGATGAAATCATGATCGGTGATGGGTATGGAATGCCCATATTTCACACTGGTTCTACCTCTCTTCCCACTCCATCTTCATCATTTACTTTATCTAATGTCTTATGTGTGCCAAACATAAAACGAAATCTTATTTCTATTTCTCAATTCTGCGCATCTAATAACACTTCCATTGAGTTCTTACCCTCTTCGTTTCATGTGAAGGATCTTCGCACGGGGGCAATCCTTTTGCAGGGTCAGGCTATGGATGGTGTATACGAATGGCTACTCTCCACTACTCAGTCACCTTTAATCGCATTTTCCAGTGTTAAGACCACTTTGCCCGAGTGGCACCATAGATTAGGTCATCCTTCTTTGTCAATCTTTAAAAATATTATATCTTCTTTCAATTTCAATGTCTCTCGTACGTCCAATTTCAACTTTAATTGTAATTCGTGTCAATGCAATAAAAGCCATAAATTACCATTTTCTACCTCTACTCTGTCTACTTCTTCACCTCTTGAGGTTATATTTACTGATATATGGACATCAGCAGTTCACTCTGTCGATAACTTTAAATACTACATCATTTTTATCGACCATTTTACAAAATATATCTGGCTTTATCCCCTAAAACGCAAATCTGACACACATGATACCTTTGTGCGCTTTAAGGCCCTAGTAGAGAAATTCTTTAACCGTCCAATCATAACTCTCTACTCTGACAATGGGGGAGAATATCAAGCTCTCTCTTCATTCTTAACAATAAACGGGGTCTCGCATCTTACTTCTCCACCTCACACCCCTGAACACAATGGATATTCTGAACGCCGTCATCGTCACATTGTCGAAACGGGTCTTTCACTCCTTACTCATGCATCTATGCCTGTATCATATTGGCCTTTTGCCTTTTCTACTACTGTGTATCTTATCAATCACCTCCCTATACCAACATTAAACTACCTCTCACCATATCTCAAACTCTTTGGCACATTACCCAACTACTCCAAACTTCGAAGCTTTGGATGCCTTTGTTATCCTTGGCTTCGCCCATACACATCCCACAAACTTGAGTCACGTTCATCTCCCTGTGTGTTTGTCGGTTATTCTCCTACTCAAAGTGCCTATCTATGTCTTGACACATCTTCCACTCGTCTATACACTTCCTGTCATGTTCGCTTCGTTGAGTCAATTTTTCCATTTGCCACTTCTCATACTTCTCATCCTCGCGCCACCTCATCCACCATTTCTGAGTGGTGCTCTATATCTTTACCAGTCATGGTCACACCATCCGTCAATCTGGCTCCACCCTCCCATCAAATCAGCCCGCTACTACCACCCAAAATCAACCCCCAAACCCCACTCAAAATAATGTCACAGCTACTCCAAATCTCGACACCCATAGTTGTGCGTTCGCGTCAGAACCCACTCCAACACCCGACCTCTCACCCTCACCTCGTGTCGTAGTCACTCGCTCCAAACACAACATATATAAACCCATTCAAAAAATTAACCTTACAGCCCAACTCCAACAATCAATCCGTGAACCCACCACTATTAACCAAGCCTTCAAGGATCCTAAGTGGCGACAAGCTATGTCTGAAGAATTTGATGCCTTACTACGTAATGGGACATGGGACCTAGTTCCATCTCACCCCACTCAAAATTTGGTTAGCTGTAAGTGGATCTTTCGTGCTAAATATTTACCTAATGGCTCTATAGACAGGTACAAAGCTCGATTGGTTGCTAAAGGCTTTCACCAACGCCCTGGAGTTGACTACTCTAAAACCTTCAATCCAGTAATCAAACATACCACTATTCGTCTTGTTCTCAGCCTTGCCGTCAGCCAGGTTGGTCACTCAGACAACTTGATATCAACAATGCATTCCTTCAGAGCACACTCACTGAGGATGTGTTTATGTCTAAACCTCCAGGATTCATTGATCGTGATCATCCTCATCATGTATGCAAGCTACGTAAGGCTATCTATGGCCTCAAACAAGTACCACGTGCCTGGTATCATGAGTTGAGCCAATTTCTTCTTCAGTCTGGCTTTACCAATTCCGTTGCTGACACCTCTTTGTTCATCTTCAATAACCATGGCAACTCATTTATCTTCTGGTTTATGTCGATGATATCATTATAACTGGGAATAATGTTGAAGCTGCACAGACATTCATTCAACAACTTTCTCAACGTTTTTCTCTCAAAGACTTTTGCCCTCTCACCTACTTCCTTGGAGTGGAAGTCATCTCCCACGACAATGGTCTCTTCCTCAGTCAACGCAAGTACATTACTGATCTACTCACCAGAACTCACATGACTGAAGCCAAGCCTGCTCCAACACCACTAGCAACTAGTCCGGTTCTCACTTTACAATCCGGACCTCCACTATCTGACCCGACCCAGTATCGAATGGTTGTCGACAGCCTCCAGTATCTCTCTCTCACTCGATCGGATGTTGCTTATACTATGAACAAGCTCTCTCAATTTATGCACCAACCAACCAGTGATCACTGGAATACAGTCAAGCGTCTACTACGATATCTCTGTGGCACCTTAGATCATGGCATCACACTTAGTCGGACCTCCCCTCTAGCACTTCATGCTTTTTCAGACGCCGATTGGGCGGGCAACAAGGATGATTTCACCTCCACCGGTGCATACATAGTCTATCTGGGTCACAATCCTATTTCTTGGAGCTCTAAGAAACAACGAACTGTGGCTCGCTCTTCCACCGAGGCTGAGTATAGATCGGTGGCCTCTACTGCAGCAGAAATTCGTTGGATTTGTTCTCTTCTGACAGAACTAGGCATCTCTCTTCCTCAACAACCAGTTATCTATTGCGACAATGTTGGTGCAACAACTCTCTGTTCCAATCCAGTCTTTCACTCACGCATGAAACATGTTGCTCTCGACTATCACTTCATCAGGGAACAAGTTCAAAATGGTTTGCTACGAGTGTCACATGTCTCCGCTGCTGATCAACTAGCCGACGCTCTCACGAAACCTCTTGCTCGCCCTCAATTTAACTCGCTCATGGCCAAGATTGGACTTGCTCCACCACCATCCATCTTGCGGGGGCATGATAACAATATAAATCAATAGTCATCAATCAAGGGATTCTCATCCAATTACAGATAGAGACAAAGAAGGAATTTGCACCAGTTAAGGGATTATCATTCCATGTGTTTTCTTGTTTCCTTTTATGTGTAATCCGTTTCCATTCATATGCTTTTGAAATCTATATATATACTCTGTGTATCAATGAAATCAATAAGCCATAATTCTTTAATCTCTCCTTTTCTAGGATTTGTCTTATTGCGGAGAGACAATTCTTTGTTGATGAGTTTTTCATGAAGTTCATCAAAAGAAACAGCATCAATAATGGATTGATAATTTTCATCAAGGCCTTCAAGTACTTTTTCAATCAAATATTCATTGTCAAGAGGCTTGCCAAGAGCAGCAAGTTCATCAGCTCGAGTTTTAATGGACTGCATGTAGTCTGTAATGGATTGAGAGCCTTTGATGATGTTTTTAAGATGATCTTTAAGTTGCTTGATATGGCCACGAGATGGTCGAGCATAAGTGTTGGCAAGTATGTTCCAGGCTTCATAGGAGGTTTTAGATTGGATGATGAGAGGTACAATAGAAGGTGAAAGGGTGCCAACCAGTGTTCCAAAGAATAGTTTGTCTTGACGTAGCCATGTTTGGAATTCAGGATTTGGAGAAACAATATTATTGGAAGTGATGGTGGGTGTAGGAGCAGGGTGAGACCCATTAATAAATTTTTGCAGATCATAGCCAATAAGAATGGCTTCTATTTGAGTTTTCCAGGAGAGATAGTTGGTTGGTGTGAGCTTAATGGAGTTATGGATCGTGATCAAGGTTAGTGGCTTTGTGGGTTCATGGGTATTGGGGATTTGGGTATTCTCGTTGGCCATTGGAAAGAGATGATAGGCTGGCTTGCAGGAATAAAAGATTGTGGCTGAAAACAAATAAAAAAAAAAAGAATTAAGGAGCAAACCTTTGCTCTGATACCAAAAAGGAGTTTAGAAAAGGAGAGATTAAAGAATTATGGCCTATTGATTTCATTGATACACAGAGTATATATACAGATTTCAAAAGCATATGAATGGAAACGGATTACACATAAAAGGAAACAAGAAAACACATGGAATGATAATCCCTTAACTGGTGCAAATTTCTTCTTTGTCTCTATCTGTAATTGGATGAGAATCCCTTGATTGATGACTATTGATTTATATTGTTATCATTATCAATATAAAATCTTACGTTCGTTTGATTTCAACTGTAGTAAGTTTACCTATGTTAGGTTGTCCCTGCGAGGTAGAACACCAGCGTCAGTCTCACGCAGATATTGTAGATGCAGTGCTACTGTAATACCGTAAGCATGATCTCCCAAAAATTTGATTGCATATACTGCATAGAACTTGGACAGATGAACAAGATTTTTAACTTATTTTTCTTCTTTAATACAGTCTAGTACTATCTAGTGTAAAATATTCTTGAATGAGATTATGCTTCATTGATAAATTGTACCAGGAATTATCCATCACAGCTTAATTTGATAGTTAGTTTTTGCTTTTCCAACAAGGGATTGAGAATCGAGCAGTATCATATCCCGCAAGAATGCAGAATTGGAATTAATTATACTCTTGATCAACATTCCTAAGTTCTATATCTGTAATATATCTCAGCTCAATCCTGCCAGAATATTTTGCCCACTTCCTTGACAAAATGTCACATTGGTCTGTTTAAAATATAGCCAGTTTTTGAGCCCAATCATCCGCTGCCACCACCGCATCTGTCAAATAGGTGGGCAAAATCATCTGGCAAAATGGCTTAACTCTTCTCAGCTACCCGGACAAAGAAGCTGGTAAAGTACCATTGGCCTGTGTCGTGCAGCATTCCGAAAGCAGCCTTGATGAAGACAAGTTTTAGATTTTATTTCAAAGTGGGTATTTCTCTCAAAAATTTGAGCAATTTGGTTGTTAGACTCGTATCAGAGCTTTTTGTTTCCATATAATGTTTATAAACATTTTACTGTCCTTTAATAGTAAATTTCTCCATTTAGTTTTTTAGAAAGTACAAAAATTGATGGATTTGTTAGCATTTTTGTTTATTAAATCCCTCAATAAATATGGTCCGAATCGAATTGCAGGTTGCTCCATACAAAAAAGTACGAGGAGTCATATTTATTAGCCCAAATACCTAAGAGCCCATTCTGGGAAAATATTGAGAAAGGAATCAAGAAAGATTATGCTACCAGAGTCCAAGTTGTGAACCGCAGCTATGATGTGCACCGAGGATTCAGCTTTACAAATCCATGTCTAAATTATGAAATGAATTTCTTAAGTTATAGGAACTTCCAATTGTGTATGACTGATTTCTTAGATCAAAAATTATAGTGTGGAATCTCCAGTCTCTTTCAGATAGACCCCGAAATTAAGGAGAACAAAGGTTGGAATGAAACATGGTGACAACTGTGATAGTAATCTACCCAATATTGTTGCCCTCCTAATTATCTGTATAGATGAAGTTGTATGAAAGATTTCTTGATTTTTTTGCTATTATTATCAAAATAGTGAAGATATTTGAATCGGTCCCTAGAAACAAGATGGGGGACATATGCTGTCATCTGCATAGCAAAAGAGTAATGTCGTTTAGTACAACTAGTGTTAAGTATCAATCTAAATAGCATGCAAATATCATTAATTTGATATATCACTTTAAAAAGCGTATAAATGAGTTACATTTAAGATGTCCAATCACTTGCGTACCACCTAAAATGGTGCTATATAGGATTATTCATAACAAAAACTTGGCCAAGAATCTAGACAGCCCGGAGCTACTGGCCAAATGTCCCACACCCCCTTTACTAAACCGTTCCTGATATGAAAAGTGGGTTGATAACATTGGTGCTCACTCAGCTTTTAAGGAAATTTGATGTTGGCTATTAGACTTCGTTTTGTTCTTTCTTGGTTAACAAAATTAAATATTGTAGTAATTTAGTAATTCCATTAGTTTTGTCTAAAAGAAAAATAAGACTGCCATGTCACCTTTTCTATTAGTTAAACTGACAAACACAAATGGGATAGCCATAACCAAATTGCAATGTATTTTACATTCAGTAACTCAATTAAAAATGCTACTAGTCAATCTTACATTATAGTCTTGATGAGCATGTTTGGCTGATCTTAAAAGATGGGAAAATACACTTTTTTTTTTTTTAAGCGTCGCCGAACATCCTCTAAGCACTTTTTTAAGTTTTTCTTTAGCAAGTAAAATAATCTTACCTTTGGTAAGTATTTTTTTACGTTGCTTGCTTAGTACATGTTACTTGTGCATAGATTGTCCCACAAACTTCAAAACATCCTTGCTTCATTTTTCATCTCCTGATCCTCATTTAACATTTTAACTCCACTTATAATTAACTACTTTGCCAAGCATAAACTGTTTATATATCATAGCCGATATCACATTTCATGTTGGATGAAACTTGAATAATCAGATCAAACAGTATTAAGAAAGAAATAGAGGTCGAAATCAACTGTAATGTCTAGTCACGTCCAGCACTATACTATTTATCGAACATACCCTTACAACTTTACAATCAGTGTCTTTTTCTGTATAAAGGCGTGATTTGTGATTTGAGATTGGACCGAAACCCAAAGGCCATATGCTCACTCTTCCATAACAGAAGGATACAGAAATAGTTCCTTCTAGTCAGAATCCATTGAGATTAGCACATCCACCTGCCGTAATCCAAGTTTTCATATTGTGAATTTGGAAGGAACCGTGTCAAAATCATCAAAGTCGAATCTCTGTCGCTCTCTTCCAACCTGGACATATTAAAGACCAAAAAAAGATTTAGTTAACATACAGTTCAAGCAAAGTGCCAGGAAACCAACTGGGTCGAGAGGACGAGTGTTTAGAGACTCACCTTTCCTAAGTACAACGGGTCACATGAAAGTTGTTCACCCATATCCGTTAGCTTTCTAGACAGCACCATCATCCTGAAACAAATTTCAAGAGGAACATCAGTGCTATCTATCATGCATTGTGAAATTACACTTTTTTTGTTTCCAAATATGTTTGGATAAGTTCCTTTTCTCAATTACTTTTAAGTAAAAAATTTACTTATTTAAAAAGCAACTCTTGCTCTCGAAATAACTAATTTCCAGTTTTTTATCAATATAAAGATTATATTTTAAAATTTGCTTATTCACTTAAGTAAACTTGCAGGTAAACTATTTAAGCTTTGCAACAAAAGAATGGACATAGGTAATTAGGTTGCTTCCCGAAAACAATAACTTCTTCTTTTAGAGTAATATTCCATCATGAACGTTACTCCCAAAATTCACTAAGATACGCAAGGAAATACGAGATCTAAAGAATAACAAGCACAACTCGGAATGTGCACACTCCCCACAAAATATTTGCAAAACAAATATTACTCGCAAGTTTTCGTGTGATCCTTCAAATTTCACAAGTTTGTCTAGAAACTATATAAAGATATTCAAAAGAATCCTCCAACACCCAGCCAGCTGGCAAAGGTTCTCGGTCTCTTGCCCTTGGCAAGAGAGTCGAACAATTCAAAATTCAGAAAGATGTACCTCTGGATTGAGGAGTCAATTCGTTCAATCATCTCACAGGTTTTATATTGTTCAGGATCCTCTAGGAATCTAACCATTCCATCTTTCTGGTTGATTGTAGCATATATTTCACCATCTTGGATCTGCAATAAGATAGAAACATTTATATTATAGACAACCACCACAGATCAATTCATTTCCACTATAAACATTGGAACACTGCACCTACCATTTGAAGTACATGCATCTCAGCCTCCTTAGCACTATTAAGTTGGACAGTATGGGCTATATCTTGGAGGGAGAGAGTCAGGTAAGTCTGAGTCAACCTCTGAATATTGCGTTTATACATAGACGACAATACTTGCTTCACCAATCCAAGATTCTTGTCCTGAACCAGCAGATAATACTTAGCTCTTTCAGATGAGACACATTTCACATGGGACTTGGTGGAAGTTCAAGTGAAAACAAAAACTTCATTGTAGAACTCCTATATCTGTTGACCTAATATGTAGGAGGATAGTGACAAAAAAACTCACAGATTCAAACTTCTCATTGTTTGCCTGCACAAACGATTCGAGTTCTGATATTTTTCCAGTACAATAACTATTCACCAATTCAAGATACGGCTGCTCAAGAGACAAGAAATAAATTTATTATCAACTCAAGAGAAGGTGAGGGCAATTGAATGTAATGCACATCCAAAAGTACTTCGGATAAAAAAAAACATCATATTTATGAACACTAGTATGAGAAATCTTTGGTTCTAAATTGTTCCTGACGAGTTTCTGTTCATGGATGATTACTCCCTACCTAATCAAGTATCTTGGCTTTGTGCCAGGCCAGTTGCTAAGTGCATCTTATTTCTCTCAATACTTATGTAGAGATTGGAATGCGTCTTTAACCTCGGTCCTTGAGCCCCCTTTCGTACCGAAGGTTCATAATTAGTATCGTTATATTAATGTTCTCCGCAGTTATCCTTTGTTCATGGTATTTGATTTCTCAAAGGTGATGTTCTCATCCATTTAACTACATAATGTACTAAATTAATTGATAAGGAAAACATTTCATGTTGTGTGTACCTATGTATGCATGCCCCAGATTTTACTATGAAACTCAGTGAAACCTATCTACTTTTCCAAGTCTACACACCTTTATCACATTTAAATTTAAACCAGAGTTTTACATTCTTCAATATTTGTTCTATGGCTCTTGCATCCAGCATCATCAACCCATTAAAAAATAATAATGATAATAGTTTCCAGCTTTCTTCCTTATCCAAACTTAGATTTCATGCTTCCAATCAAGAGGGCCCACAATTTTGTTTAATTGAGGCTCATACATGACAATAGAAGTCAAGGTATCATCTTGCTTTCGAACGATGGATCTGATAATTTATTTCATGTATCTAACTAAACTTGAAAAGAAATTAACTTCTCATCAGTATACAACACATATATTGTCGTGTAATTTCAAGCATGTGATAATAGCCACAATATATGTACCTCCCATGCATTAGTTATCTGGATTAATCATAAGCAAGTTAACATCCAAAGGCAGATATAACTTAAACATCAAGTTATTGGGATTAACCGATGCTGTTGTTTGTTCATAGTTTCTGATAAAAGCCTATCAACTTTTTTAGCAAAGATACACTCATACACATCAAAACAAGTTCCTGCACAAGTACTTCAGAGCTGTCGAAAATTACCACACATCACCTGAGAGAAGTTTTTTAGATTTCTTTGAGCCACAGAAGAAGTGTACTTCGGGAAA
Organism: Fraxinus americana; assembly: GCA_035079005.1. Classification (NCBI taxonomy): domain Eukaryota; kingdom Viridiplantae; phylum Streptophyta; class Magnoliopsida; order Lamiales; family Oleaceae; genus Fraxinus; species Fraxinus americana. The sequence goes on from CM068716.1 coordinate 17,642,027, forward strand.
CTGATAGAGAACTGCCATGAAAAGTAAAGTAGGTTCTCGTTAATTTTTAAGTAAAAGGCCATGACAGGAATAAATTTGCCTAGTAAGGCATTTATCAGAGAAGGCAATAAGCTAAAAATCAAAAATAGAAGTTTCTGAAACAGTTAAAGCAAGATTATTAGGACAAAGCCAATAGTCTTGCACCAGTGAACATCTAGTAGATATATCTCAGGCCATATAAGATCCTAACTTTAGCCATGTAACTTACTAATACAGCACAATCAAGACATAAAAATATTGCCTCTTAAAGACATCAAAATATCAAAACCTGCAATTCAGACTAACTGATCCATTTTGAGGAAATCTTAATCATGTCAAGTATGCATTTTACCAATCTTGCCTTCACTTAAAAGAGTGGATTGGGCCTCCACTGTTCATTTGCGAAACCTTGTTTTCAAACCTAACTGGTTTGGAAATGGTTTTGCACTGTACACTGTCTATTTGGCCTTTACACGCCAACGTATTTGCCACTAAGCACTGAGCCCTTGTTTGAGCCATATTTCTTCCATCAAAATTTATTCTTGAACGGTGATTTGATCTCATTTCAATTACACATTCTTCAATAAAATAATATTACACGCAAACTTAAAACTTTTTTCTTATTTTTTAATCACGCATTCTCCATCATAACACCATTGCAAAATGCATTTTTTGAAAAAAAAATAAATAAAAAATTGGGCTCAAACAAGCCCTAAATATCTTCACTTGCTATTTTCTCTCCGAAAGCTTCAAGAAACCCTCGAGAAAATTCCTCCTTACAGTTGAAAAAAATCGAATTCCCAAAAACATAAATTTTCTTTTCTTGTATATTGTTGGTCCATAAATCCATTTTACTACTCTTAATCGTTTGATTTTTTTCTTCTCTACCTTCGACTTTCTGTGAATACTTCCCAAAAACTAGGAAGAGTCCACAAGAAGTGGACAACAAAAGTTCAGACTCGACCTCACAGAGTAGGGACTGGTTTTCTTTGTGCCAGTATTCGAAGGTTTGTGAATCTTTCACAAAGAAAGTGGACCATGGTTACCTCAACTCTCTTCATCTATTGTATCTTATTGTGTACGTATTTTCATTTATGTATTTTTGTACGTGTCTTTTTCTTCTTTTTTTTAATACAATGTGTTTTCTTTGAAATTCTGTGGTAGTCTCTTCAACAACTGAAAATGCTTTATATTTGCCTTATTTTGGTGTCTATATGTTTTTTCGATTTCTTCTATGTTTATATTTTTAGTGTTTTATTTGCTCTTTGTGTTCTTCGACTGCTTGAGAAACTGTGCTTCACAAGTAAAAATTGTATACTTCTTTCACCTTAGCTCGTAGTTGGTGAGATTTATGATTTTAGCATTATGGGCGTTTAGTGAGAATTCTTAAAAGAAACATTGTTTTTCATATTATGGCTCGTTGAGTTTTCTATTGTTTAAGTAAAACTGTAGCTCAAGTAAAATGATATGAATGAAATAGAAGTCATATTCATGAATAATGTAGAAGTAATACCTAATTCTTCAATGTTTGAAGTAGGAATAAGTTTATGTATACATTTGCTATTGTGTTTCCTTTTGTTTAAGAGGTACTCGTGCTTCAGTTCATTGTTTGTATATTTTAGAATATGTATTTTATGTTATATTAGTTGTTAATTGCTCTCAGTTTGCAAAATTGTTTAAGATGTCCTATAGTTTTCTCTTGTCAAACTTGATATATTATCTAATGCATGTATTAATTGTTTTGTCCTGTTTCTTTAGCTCTTGCTGGAGTTCAGTTGTGCGATAGTTTATCCTACCGTTTTAAAGGAAGGTTCAGAAACTCCTTTTGCTGTAGAGCCCGGTGTTGGTTCTTCTAAATCTATTTCTAAATGTACAACTAAGTCATATAATGCTTTCGTTCACCATCAACGAAATCGAAAACAAACAGACCCCTTTGCATTCACAGATGGAAACTGACTTTCGAACCTTCATAAATAACATCAATTGCAATGATAGAGCTAACCCATTTCAATATGGAACAAATGCTACTGATATTAATGAGTTCTTCAATCGATTCTTGTCAATTCAGACGAGCATCCCTGTTAGGATTCAAGCATATATGCAATGTATATAACAGAGGCTCACGTGCCCTGGTGGTACTACAGAAGTCCATTCAGGTCTCAAGACCCAAACAAGCCATGGCTTATCATTCTTTGGCTACAGGGTGGACCTGTAAGTCTAATAATTTGTATAAATGACAGGTGAAGAGTAATTGGGAAATAAGAAGAAGCAGAACTGAAAGGAAGAAGAAGTCCGACAGCAATTAACAAAATTTGCAATTGCAACGACACCGTTTGGCTTTAAATCAAAATGACATTGTTTTGCCTAATTAAATTGTATAGGTTTGTTTTACACTTTATCACTTTCAGTTGGGGAAATGAGACTTTTAACTGTATGAAGGGATATATAGCAGCCCAGGTGCGAGGGGGAAGACTGTATTGTTTTCTGTCAAATTTCAGTGAAATTGTTGATTGAATCAACAGCTCTCTCCCTCCTCTATTGTTCGTTGTACATCATTTATCATATCTCCATTCATTTTTTCTTTTATTTGGTTACTATTTCAGCTGAGAAACTTCATTGATTGATATGTGGAAACTTAAGGTTGCCAGGTAAATTTCAGCTCGTGACAAATTGGTATCAGAGCAGGCATCACGTCTTCTGATCTTCGTTACCACTTAAGGTATATGGGCACCTGCGCGACATGGACGCCGTGTCGGAAGCATGGTGATTTATCATGATTCCCAGTGGGGTGGATGGGCACCTAAATCCCACGTTGGAAGTTTAAGCTTCCTTTTTGTGGCTTATATTGACTTGGGCTCTCCAATCTCAATAGCTAGCTCTTGTGGTCTAGTTCTCCCAATTGAGATGCGTGACAATAAACTGCATTATAAAATAATAATTATTGAAATTGATAAATTTTTAATTTTGTTTTTTACATTATAAAAGCAGAGTTTTTCTTACTTCATTTTGGGCAAATTTTTGAAATGTTTACATGTGAATTTGAATTATAAATTTTGTAATATGAGGGTGCTTCTAGAGTTGGAATTGGGAATTTCAAAGAGATTGGGCATTTAGACACTTCTTTGAAGCTTGAGAAAAGCTGATCTTCTATTTGTGGTAAGCATTTAATTCTTTATATATCCACAAAATTACAATATCTTGGTTTTTTGTTTTTTTTTTTACTTGTTTTCTAATTTTTTTTCTCTTGTATGATAATCCTGCTGGGGTTGGTTATAGTTTTACGGAGCAGAATAATAAACATTTGTTTGTTAGAACTGCAAATGATTTAACCACATTGTTGATAGAATTTTTAAAAGAAATGAAAGCCTCCAAAAGAGAATTTATTGGCAGAGTCTTGTGAAGGAACATTTGCTATCACTATTGGATTATCAGCACTAAGGCTATAGAGGCAGGAAACTAAAGCTCAATTTTGAACGTAATCATTATTTTTTTCTCATTCTCGAATCTTAGGTTGATGAAATTCAGATGTAGATGTGAAAGAGTGATCAAATTTCAATCTTGGGTTTAATGAGTTGTCGAGTTCTTAATTTTGATGACATGTTTGGTCGAAAAAATGAATACTAGAACAGATTCAACCAAGTCCAATATTGGGTATAGAACATACATTGAATTTGCTCTTTATTTACAGGAATTGCATTGGGGGCACTTGGATTTCAGTGGAAGATTTTGTGGTATGCAATTTAAATGAAGATATTTTGATTCTGTTACTACATAGGGAAAGCGAAAGTTGTAGTAAATTTAACATGTTATTTTGATTCTGTTACTACATAGGGAAAGCGAAAGTTGTAGTAAATTTAACATGTTCATTGTAGTTCTCATGGAGTCTTCTTCTTTAAGGTGTCTCAAGGCTTGACAACAGCGCATAGAAGTCTAACAGGTCTCCATTTCTTACTTCTTAAAATGTGAATTAATGCTTATCTGTCTTTAACATGACCGAGCAAAAAATAAAATGAATTTATTTTGTTTTGGCTGATTTTATTGTAGCCCAATGGAAAAGCATTACCTTTCGTTGCTGGATTTGTGTGTCAGGCATCAGCAAGGGAAGCTGCTGGCCAAGTGGTCGATATGATACGCCAAAAGAAGATGGGTGGACATGCATTATTACTTGTTGGTCATCTTGGTATCGGGAAAACTGCTCTCGCCCTTGGAATGTCCCAAGAAATTGGTAGCAAGGTTTTATTGGATATACTATTTCTTATTTCTTGCCACCATTGTATTTCTTCATTCTACCTTTGTTTTGCTGTGTGGATAAATATTGTCTGTTAATGAAAATATTAACTTTATTATTGATGTTTGGATTTTTTTAACTTTAATATTATGAAGGTTCCATTCTGCCCGGCTCATGAAGCGAATTGTCTTATGTTTTAACTTAGGATATAGAGAATCTTTACGATGAATACCAAATAGATTCAGAATTAGAAATCAAAAATTAAAGTTGAGGAGTCATAACAGTGAAAAATGAAAATCAATGAAACAGCAGGATGTGCTTGTTTCAAAAGAAAACTGGTGGAAAAGGAAAGTCCAGGGTTATTTTTCTTAGTGAAATCAATACCTTTTGCTGTGCTTAGCTTATGCTCTAGAACTTCTTGAAAGAATTTTATTTTGTTTATTTTATATATTTGCTTTTTTTCATTTCTACCTTAAACAATAGAAATCCAATTCGATGTTCGAAATTTCGACAAGTTATTGACCAACAAGTCGTCCATAGTCTCCTAAAAAGCCCTCTTTCACATCCAAACTGTACGGTGACTTTTTTTTTTTTTTTTCATAAGTAATCTGAAAATTTTATTCATCAAAAGATAATACATGGGGAATGTTTTATCGGTTTAGACAACACATAAACGACGTGAAATTAGGCAACCCTTCTATATGATTAGGATATGCTATATTGAACCAACTATACAAGATCAGATAAAATAATTCTCTGAACTTTTGATCTTGTCTTGTCTTCAAAATAGCGGCTGTTCCTTTCATTCCATACGCACCATACTATGCAACCCGGAATAAGATCCCATACAATCCTACTCTCCTTATCACGAAGTTTCCTCCTCCATGCCAGCAACACATCAATAATTCGTCTAGGCATCACCCAATCCAACTGTTGGGAAGCTAGAATGGTGTTCCAAAGCCACCGAACACCATCGCAATGAATGAACAAGTGATCAATCGTCTCCCCATCCTTCTTACACATAACACCACTCGGTAATACAAAAACCCATTTTCCGAAGGTTATCCGCCGTTAACGTTTGCCCCCTCACAACCGTCCACAATAAAAAAGCCACCCGAGGGGGTAATTTACATTGTCACACCTTCTTCCATGGAAATGAGCTTTGCACATGTTCTAATAAGGATCTAAAGTAAGAACGAACCGAGAATGTACCATTCCGAGCCAACCTCCACCTGCTACGATCACCTTCTCCAAGCTGAATGTGCACCTCATGCAAAGAGGTCAAAAACAACGCATAATCATCTAATTCTCAATCATGTAGACCCCTCTCAAAGACAGTATCCCAATTGTGACTTCCATTGCTAATGGTGAGTACCTCATTCACCATAGCAGACTGCTCCACGGCAATGCGATACAAAGCAGGGAATCGCATCTTTAGCGGATAATTACCATACCAACGATCGTCCCAAAATTTGATGTTATTACCATTTCCCACCTCATAGGACAAATTATCTCGAAAGTCACTCCATCCCCGTCGGATATACCTCCACAGGCTCACCCCATAGGATCCACGCCCGTCAACGGAGCACCAACCCCCCTCCATAATACCAAACTTTGCTCCTATGATTTCTCTCCAAAAACTCGCCCTCTCCACTCCAAATCGCCATAGCCACTTGCCCAGTAAAGCCTTATTAAACAAAACCAGCTTCCTCAAGCCAAGCCCTCCCATCCTAACAGGAGAACAAACCACACCCCACTTGACCAAATGAAATTTCCTCTCTTCTCCCATCCCTGCCCAAAGAAACTCCCGTTGAATCCTCTCTAATCTATTGGCCACTGTAGCAGGAATGGGAAACAATGACAAAAAATAAGTAGGGAGGTTGGAAAGAATGGATTTAATGAGAGTAAGATGGCCACCCTTTGAAAGATACATACGCTTCCACCCCGCTAGCCTCTTCTCCATCCTTTCTATGATTCCATTCCAAATATGTTTACTTTTGAATCTTGCCCCTAGAGGGAGCCCAAGGTAAGATATAGGCATTTGCGCAACCCTACAATCCAATATACCAGCCAACTCATCCACATTAACAACCACTCCCACTGGGATAGCCTCAGATTTCCCCAGATTAATCTTCAATCCCGACACCGCTTCAAAACATAGAAGTAACCGACGCAAGTTCCTCAATTGTTCATCCTCAGTATCGCAAAGAATCAGTGTATCATCTGCAAATAGCAAATAAGATATCTGGACATGTCCAACCGTAAAGCCCCTAATCAAACCTTCCTCCATAACTTTCTCAAACATCCTACTGAAAGCCTCCATAACAATAACAAACAACAATGGAGAGAGGGGATCTCCTTGTCTCAATCCTCTGCTGCTTCGAAAGAAACCCTCTGGAGTCCCGTTAACCATAACTGAGAATGAAACAGTTGAGATACAAAATTGAATCCACTTGCACCACCTTTCCTCAAAACCACATTGCCTGAGCATATACAGAAGGAACTTCCAATTTACGTGGTCGTAGGCCTTCTGAATATCGAGTTTGCAAAGCATCCCTGGCACTCCCAACCGCAATCTTGAGTCAACACATTCATTAGCTATAAGCACAGAATCCAAGATCTGTCTGCCTTTCACAAAGGCATTCTGAAACTTAGACACCACTTTCCCCAACACCTCCTTCAATCTATTCGCCAAAATATTCGCAATGATCTTATACACCCCACTAACAAGGCTAATAGGGCGAAAATCCTTAATGTCCACCGCCCCTGGTTTCTTAGGAATCAGCACAATAAATGTAGCGTTAGAGCTTCTCAGAAACCTGCCATACTCAGAAAAATAGTTGAGAACATTCGTAATATCTGCACGCACCACCTCCCAACAGGCCTTATAAAATGTGAACGAGAAGCCGTCTGGTCCTGGTGCCTTATCATCATTCATGCTGAAAACCACCTCCTTGATTTCCTCTTCCCCAAATGATCTCTCTAACCATCTAACATCCTCCTCTGTGATAGTAGAAAACTCCAGTCCCTCCAACTTTAGCCTCCACTCAAACTGTTCCCGATAGAGATCTTGATAGAAATCCACCATTTTGTTTCCAATAACCTGTAGATCCTCATAAGTAATCTCATCTACCTCCAGCAATGTGATAGAATATTAAGTCTGTTTGAATTCGCGATCCGATGAAAAAACTTAGTGCATTTGTCACCCTCTTTCAACCAGGTGACCCTAGATTTTTGACGCCACGCAATCTCCTCCATCTCCACTAACCTCTCCAACTCTCCCCTTAGAATTCCACGTCTCTCCCTCTCCTCCCCACCCAACCCAACCCAACCCAACCCACCCCACCCCACAACTCTCCTCCCGCTTATCTAACTCCTCTATGTCTGAAAGGCACCGACTTTTGCGCTAGTTTACATCACCCACCACCTCCTCATTCCACTTCTTTAAGTCCCCTTTCAAAGCCTTTAATTTCTGATCCAGCACAAAACTGGGAGACCCCCTAAAGTCGTTAGAGGCTCACCAAGTCTGTACACGCTCTCCGAAACCTTCGACTTTTAACCACATCTTCTCAAACCTAAAAGGCTTTCTTCCACTACCCCTAGTATCCCCAGATAATGAAATAGGGAAGTGATCCGAGTACACCCTCTCTAATCTCTTCTGCGTCACATCTGAGTATTTAATCTCCCACTCCCCACTGATTAGGAATCGATCGATTCGGGAATGAATAGGTTGATCCCGATTAGAAGACCAAGTAAAATCTCCCCCAATCATCGGCAAATCCACCAACATATTTTCCCTAATGAAATCTGAGAATTCCTCCATTGCCCCTGTCAATCTCCCACCGCTCGACCTCTCAGAAGGAAATCGAACCACATTAAAATCACCCCCGATACACGTTGAAAGACTCCACCGAGCCCTCATGCTGGCCAACTCATCCCACAAGCCCCCTCTACTTCCATCCGTCGTTGGACCATACACTCCTACAAACATCCACCGAAAACCATCCCCTATATTCCTAAGCGACAGTGATATGGTGAATAACCCTACACTAACCTCCTCCATATCGAACACTCTAGTATCCCACATGACAAGCACACCTCCAGAAGCCCCTGAAGACTCCAAAAATTGATATCCAACATGCTGTCCTCCCCACAAACTGCGAACTACAGCCCTCGAGACGAACTCCATCTTAGTCTCCTGTAAACAGACCAAATCCGCCTTTCATCCCCTTATCAGATTTCGAATACCCCACATTTTCCCCTCATCATTGAGCCCCCTCACATTCCAACTTATGATTTTTGGAATCATTTCAACACTCCATCATCCCTCCCCAACAGTCCTCTCTTTGAATCTCCCCCCTTGATGTCATAATTAACTGACCACTCAAGCCGCTTAAGTTCGCGATCACCTTTTCTTCTTGATTTCCCTCCATGTGTGCTCATCCCCTGTCCTCTGTTAGCCTCCAGTTCCTCAAACAGTTGCATAAGTTTGGGTTCATGTCCGTCACAAGACACACCAACCATCCTGCTGAACTCCTGAATTTTTTGAAGAACCCAGTTTGAAGGTGAGAGCCCCTCAGCAAAAATGTGTCCCTCCACTTCCTCCACTAGTACTACCCCGTTGTGTATCTCTCCCTTCTTTCCATCGTCAACCCACACCACCAAAGCTTTTTCAGACCCTAGCTCCCTTTCTTGTAGAGGCTTCGAACACCTCCTATTGTAAGTATTCAACACCCTATTAGCCAAACCCGTCTCCTCGTGTTCTTCCACACCCTTCAGAGCTAAACCCTCCGCCAATACACGACCGGTCTGAATCTCATCCGACTCTGATCCCTCTTCCGATTCAAATGTATTCATCACATCCGGTTCATCATCCTTATCCGACCCCGTTACATCCACTCCATCATCCTTAACAGAATACGCATGTTCAGTTCGTGTTGGAGACTGTACGGTGACTTTTAAGACCTTAATCTTTAAGTTAGCATGATGATAATAGCTATAGAAGGTCAAATCTTTTAAAAAGTTGATAATCAGGATCAATTTCCAATTTCTCTTCAAATATACGTTGTTTAGAATGGCTTTTCAAAAGTTACATCTAGAGTCCATCCTCACGTGAGGCCTTCTCTAAATGCTCAAAGCTTATGCTTTACCTCAAGGCTAATCCTCTGAGCAACCAAGGTCTAAACCTTTTTATCTTGCCTTTTCTGTCCGATTTATAATTCATTTATAGATTCGTTGTTTCGAAACAGAGGTCAAATAAATAGAAGACACTGATGACAATAATGATGATACAGGAATCAGACATTAACTTGCCTGAATCAAACATAAACTTACATTGCTAATGATAATGGGGAATGTTGTGCACCTTACAGTTTCTTGGTGATCTTTTCATGCATACGTCACAAGCCGACACACGTGCGTTTGAGAGGATTCATCTAAACTCTTTGTAGTGGTAAAAGATTTTTGCATGTCAATGATAGTATAAATTGAGGGAACAACTATGATGATATAGTTACTTGTAGTTTGGTGGTTTACTTCAAAACTGACTTCAGTGGATGCTTCATTTATTAAAAAGAATAAGAGAATGGTGAATTTGACATTTTCGCTTGTTGATATTACTTCAGTACTTCCATCTTGCAAATTGAAGGGTTGAATATCGAATGAATGGTGAATTTGATACGTGTCTAAATCTATTTTGCAGACACGTCAACGTTACCCTAAAAATAAAAAAGCACATGCATTGCACGGGTAAAGACTAGTATTTGGTGAAAAGAGAGCAAAAAGGTAAACCTGTCCAAGATGAATGAGTGAAACCAGTATGTATTTTTTGTATGCTTCAATGGCTATAGCATTCAAAACGGACATAGGTGCAGTCACGACCTGAAAGTATTAGCAATGAGAAAGATCAAAGGTTTTAAAACTGGTTAGTAAAAGCACATCCATTAGTAGTAAGATAGGTCAATCAACAGAGTTATTAGCTGATAGAAGTCGAGTTATTTAGATTGGTTACCAAAAAATTTACATACATTGTGCAGTAGCTCCAGCGCTTTGCTAAACTTCTTTTGTCCTATGCAAATCATGCCCCTAGATGATGCCAAACATTGAGATGTGTCGGTAAGTTATCATTCAGGCCAGTAAGCTTAAGGCAGGATGTCACATTTAAACATGATCGATGACATTCTTTCCAGGTCTCTATATCAAGCATAAACTTCTGTGTTTCTCAAGACGTCAAAAAATTCGAGTAAATAAACATTACGCTATTTCAAATCCAGAGAATTTTAATGTATCATGTGAATGCTTTTTGTCACATTGTTGTAGGATTTAAAGACAAAGGCATCTGACTTCAAAAATAAGCTGTCATGATTTATACCAAAAAAAAAAAATTGGTAATGCAGACCGCATAGCATGCAGCAAATCTGATCATCACTAACTGAAGTTCCGATTCATGAAAGATAATATAACATAAAAGTTTATGCCTGGTTCCAAGATTCTTCAACAAATAGTCTATATGCCTATTGCAACAAGATACGCCAATATAACACTTTGGGCCAGCTCAATGATGGAGCCATTAGAATTTAAAATTACTCCCTCCGTCCCATTTATATAAGCTTGTTTTGTTTTTCACACGGATTAAGAAATTTTATTTAATATTATTGGAAAATCAATTTTTGCCAAAAACTTTCCTAGTTTACCCTTATTTAATTATCAATAACTAGTAGTAAATTATTATTGGAAGTAATAAATATTAGGGGTATATCAGTAAACGAACAAAACAAAACATTCTTAATAAAGAAACAAGACTATATAATTGGAACAAGAAAATAAGGAAAGTGAACCTACATAAATGGGACGAAAGGAGTAACAAATTTTGACCAAATATCTCCGATTACAACAAATGGTCAAACCAAATCTGATAAGAAACTACATGAAGTGAAAAATAAAATCAGAACAAGGAAGTATTTTATTTTAGTTTAGTTTGAATTCACCAAGGAAGTATTTTAAGGGTCTTGAAAATTTGTTAAATACTCGACAAATCCGAAAAATACTTACCCATAATAACAGTATAGAAAAAAGTCCCGAGGTTGATCAACCTCAAATATGTCATCCTCCAAAATGGAAAGACCAGTTTTATAGCACTTTGACAATAAACAAAGAAAAAGAAAATCTGGGTGCAATGTTGTCAGCTGTACAGAGGAATATTGCAGCTTCCGAAGAGCTGTCAGCATTGGAGCCACACCTCGCATGGGATCTTCAAGCAGCATAATTTGGTCCTTAAACCTTTTACAAACAGATATAACTGCAAATCAATCACCATCAAAATTGTGAAATCCGTAAGATAAGAGCCATATAAATCAAATACAGCATGTTACAGAGAATGTTATTACATTTATCAGGTGCCAGACGTATTTGCTCAGCAGCAGACAAATCGATAAACCTGGCTACAGAAAGAACTAGCTCACTGGCTTGCTCTTTTGAAATTGGAGCGGATGAGCATGCCTCCCTGTTAAAGACATATAGGTGAGTGACAGATTGTTCCAAATGTAACGGAGAACTGAATTCCAACTGCAGAAAATTTCATGCCATGCACAAATAAGTGGTTCAATCTGACGCCATCACTACTCTCCCTCCCAAAATAAACGTCATAAAGCAAATACAAGACTAAGGAATATAGCTTCCACATCAAATCATTCAACTAGTATAAAACTCGAATATCGTTTCCCTACTTAATTATCTTCGCCTTGTATTGATAAAATTTTCTGTTCCGCTTTTAAGATAGATGCACTAGTGTCATATTGCAAAAAATCTGAAGTAAGAGAAGTGCATCATTAAAATACATCATATTAAAAGTAAACTAATTGTGACTAAGTTTGACAAATTAAAGGTCAACAGAATGCCTATTAAAAACATCAGAACATACACGAACATCTTCATATATACATTCAGAAGTTTAAGCAAATAACAGGAATTTTCCATTGCACACAAATCCCTAAATTCAAAATATAAAAATTCATTTCTCGATTCAATTGCAAGAGTCTAGGCTAAAATAGGAATGTACAGAATGTAAAGGTAACCGAGGGAGTGTATCGACGGGTTGAGTTCAGTGAGTAGAGGGGCGAGGCGAGTCGACTCGGACTTAAATAAATCTTCAAATTGTTTCAAGATGGTGTGGAGTTGATTAACATCCGATGTACTGCCCGATAATCCTTGGATTTGAGCAACCAGCGTTGCCACTGAGTTCATATTCAGATTCACCTCGGCTTTAGGGTTTTTGTTTTTGCGTACAAGAGAGTGGAGAGCGAGAGAGTGAATGGAATTATGGGTTTTGAATCTGGAGTTTATAATTTGATGAAATTAAACCCAAACAATTGTTTTCAATTTTATTTTATTTTTTTTTATATTCAATTATCCCAACTTACACCAGACTGTGTCCTGAATCATCCATCCCCGGCCCCTCAATGATGGGTGGAGGTTAACCACGGGATATGCCCAAGTTAACCAGGGTCCGTACACTCTTTATGCTCTTGGCCTCAAGAGAACCTTTCTCCATGGATATTGCATCACCATGCTGTTCCACCCAAATTAAGTATTACAACACTCAGCTGCTCCATCCAGGAATCAAACTCCTCACCCTGAGATTGCAAGCCCAACAATGCCCATCCTTTGCCAACTCGAATGTGCTCCGGGGGGAAATTGTTTTCAATTTTTCATTTCAATAAAGGTTGTCATACATGTAAGTAACAATTTAGTATTATTTCGTGAAATGTGATTGGATCAAAAAAACTTCAACCAAATAAAAAAAATGATTGTGTTAAATATACATAATGATTTATATAATGGTTGACATGCATATAATGTAATGAAATATGATCGAGTACAAATTTTTTCAATCAAATAAAAGAAAAAATTATTCACTTTCTTTAACACCTTATCTTTAGGTAAAATATTAGGTAACTACATTATATACAAATAGTATTATTCAAAAAAACATTCATCACTTTATTTTTGACACGTGATGTATATGTAAATTATTATATACATGTAACACAAACACTTCCCAATAATTAGATTATAAATTACGGTTTTGCTAATGTACATAATGGTTTGCATATACATGATGTGATGAGATATAATTATGTCAAAATTTCTTCAACCAAAAAAAAAAAAAAAACCCTTCTCCAATCTCTTTTCGACACCACATACATATGTAAATTATTATATAAATTCTTATTTACAAGTAACATTATTCATAAAATTTTTCTTTCAATAATCAAGTACCCTACCCCCATCTAGCGGTGGCAAAAAAGCTCGGAGGCTCGGGCTCGACTCAGAAAAGGTATGAGTCGGGCCTGGCTCAGGCTCGGTGGAACCGAGCCCAGGCTCGGGCCGAGCCCCACTTTCGGGAGTTGGCTCCAGCCAGGGCCGGCCCGTGGCTCAGGCGAGCCTCCTATTAAAAAAAAATTGAAGGCAGCTTGCTAGCTGCCGGCAAGCAAGCTGCCTGCAATAGGCAGGCTACAGCAAAGCTTGCTGCCTGCAACAGGTAGGCAGCTAAAAATAGCTTCCTGCAAGGGCAGCTATGAAAAAAAAAAACCAAAAAATTCAAGTCGGCTCGGCTGGCCCGCTAAAGCTCGAGCCAAAAGCTCTGGTTGAGCCTCATTTTTTTTGGTCGGGCTCGGCTCAGCTCTGGCCAAAAAAGCTCGGGCTCGACTCGAGCTTTTTTTTTCGGCTCGTTGACATCACTACCCCCATCCCACACATCCCACTCGATTCCACACCACAACCCACCATAACCTTAATTCATTTTCCACCACGAGAAAATATCACATTTGTTTTATTCTACTTATTCCACACTAACTCGACATCGAGGGCGACACTATAGCGCGTGATTGTGTGCACATTCAACGACGATAGGCACCGATGTGAATCGCAATGACGTCCGTCATTGTTGCAATAGTGGTACTCGTCATTGCTGTAGCTGTTGTAGTAGCAACACTCTGTGCTACAGCGATCTGCGATGCATCGTCGCTATGACGTACCACATACTTGCTGATGATGATTATTGTTTTTGGTACGATTTAGGTAGTGGTGATGGTTGTTGGTGATGTGGTAATAGTTGGTTATGCAATCTATGCATCTGTGCGGTACGAGTTAGGTGATGATGATGGTTGTGGTTGTGGTCAAGTAGTGGTGAAGACGGTGGTTGTGATATATTGGATGTGGTGTGTTGTAGATTTGAGATCGTGACGACAACGCTTTAGGCGATATCGGGTAGTATTGTGGGTGGGGTAAGATAGGGGAGATGAAGGGTAATTCGTGATCAATTAATTAGGTTATTGTCACTTGTTAATTTGATAATAAGTAACCGATAAATAAGTTGTAATCATTTAATTTGATATTTTGTGATAAATAAATAAGTTGTTGTCAATTAATTCAATAATTTGTGATTGATAAATAAGTTATGACTTATAAAAATATGTTATTTGTGAATAAATCTGCAATTGTGACCCACATTTTGTCTTTTTTATTGTGATGTTCTGTGATTTGTAAAAAAATACGTAATTATGATCATAAATTTTATGGTGTTGTGACATTAATCTATTTAATTAGCACCACCTGATTTTTGAAAGAATTTCACAGATTTCTTAAATTTGAAGGTGTATTTTAAAACTATAATAATTATGTTTTTTTCTCTTATAATTTATTTATAATTGGACTCATCTTTTGCAGATGACTAATTTATGGGGATGTAGAAATTATATTGCAGCTTGTTTTTAAAGATTATAGTGCTAAAATCAGGTGCAAGGTTTAATTAATCATAAATCGGGTCGTAATTCAACTATTAATATTAATAATAATATTATAAAATTTACCCACCCCACCCCAATATACTATCTCTTTTCTCTTTCTATCATTTAATTTCCCCCATAGGTTTACATCCCGCTCACTCTAGTTCTTAGACCAAACTTTAGTTTCTCCCTCTACCCATTTTTCTTTTATTCATTATTCCATTTTCTCTCTCTATCACAAGTTGTCGTAGGTAGTGTGGGATTACTTTATGCACTATGCTCAATTTGCCAACTTAATTTCTGTCACTTTGCTCATTTTGCTATCACTCACAAGTCCCGATGGTAGTGGCAATGGTGGTGTGGTTTGTTGATAATTTTTTGTGGGTGATTTTCTATTTCGATGCGTTGTAATGATGTTAGCGATGACGATGGTGGTGGTTGGTGGCACTAGGTTTGGATTGAGTAGAGGTTGTATAAACAAGGATTGTGACTAATAAATTAGGTTAATTTGTGATCAATAAATAACATGTGACATGTGACCTGTAACATGTAAACTAATAACATGTCACATGTCTTTGTTCACTTGTTATCGGTCACAGATCAATGTTCACATGTCACACATCACTGATTTTTGTTCATAAGCCAATATTAATTGGTCACATATTATAATTCACTAGTCACATGTCATATTGTGTAGGTCATAGATGTTTACATGTCATAGGTTATAGTTCACATGTCACAAATCATATTTTATAGATCACATATGTACACAGATCACACGTCATAGTTCGCACGTCAAAATTAATTGGTCATATGTTATAGTCCACATGTCAAAAGCTAAAGTTCATAGGTTACACGTCACCATTACAAATCACAGGTCATATTGTATGTCACAGATGTTCACATGCCAATATTAATTGATCACATGTCTCCATTAATAGGTAATAGATCAATGTCTACAGGTCACAGATCTAAGAGAATTGACCACAGGCTTTCGGAACAATATCACGGGCAATAAATTCGAGATTGGTTACATGACATTGATTTCTTCGAACTGTCACAAATTCAATTAATTAGATTTCAGCACAGATAAATGAAGTTATTTGATGTGATGAGTATTCTAAAAATTACACGAGAGTCTGCTTTTCAATTTTCAAATTAAAAAAAATGGATTTAAATTATATCAGCAATGCTCAATCGTCCCTGAAGAATATGATCAAACGCCGATGATGCTTAATCGATATTCCTCAGCGGTCGCTATATTTTTCCCCATCTCTCTATTATCTGAGTCGACGATGCTCAATAGCTGCTAAGTGAGATCAGTTCGTCGTTAAAGAAGATTCTCAGTTGTCAACAATCTCTGTAGATTTTATCTTTTTTCCGACAATGTTATTTAGTTGTCGGTGACTTTAAGAATAGATGTCGGGATGGGTGGATGCCAACGACTATAAGAGGGAATGGCAGTTATTGTGGCCCGAACTAGAAAGAGATTGAAATTATTTTATATATAATTATTTATTTAATTAATAGAATTTAATTATCACGAGTTTTGGAACTATAAACTTGTTCCCATAAAATTGAATTGGCCTAAACTTAAATCCTGAAATATGATTTTTTTTATTTTTTTTCTCTTTAGGGATTTAGTTTAAAATTGAACTAAACCATTATAAAAACAAGCGTTCAGTTATTATCAATGTTTTCAAACCTAATTCGAACATTGATCCAAAAACGTAAAGAGTCAAAAAGTTCAATTGGAGTAGAACTCAGATCGAACCAATGATAAAAAAAAAACTAAAAAAAATACCATAAAATAAAGGGTAATTGGCGCAAAACCTCCAGACTATTGTCTCTATAGTGAAATACCCCATATCCTTTCATTTTGGTAAAAAATCCCCCAGATGGCTAAAATCCTTCTAAACACTCCCTAACGTGCAATTCTATTGGATTAGGTGGCACAACAAACTCCACATATGTAAGTAAATGTTTTATCGTCTAGATTATCATTTATATAATATATATTATTGCATCCCATTAAACCCCTATTTGAGCTCCATTAAAATGTATTTTTGGGGTTGGAATAGCCTTTTTTAGAATGCGTGGCTAAAAAATAAGGAAAAAAATTTGGGTTTATGTGTAATCTTGTTTTATGGAAGAATGTTTAGTTGAAAAAGAGTTGTGAAAATATGTATTTTCTAAAAAATCGAGCACAACAGTGGCTAAATTTGAACGAATTTTCAGTAATTAATGTCTTATGTTCAAAAAACTAGTAAAAATATATAACTGGATACCTTGCACAAGCTATGAGTTGAATGCTAGATCCAAACATAAGAAATTTGCAGTTAAATGCCAAACCCACATTCCTCTAGTGTTTCCCAAAAAGTCCATCAAGACCTTCAAACCACTGTAATTATATATTTATTAAAAGTGCAGAAAAATAAAATGGAAATGGAAATGCTGGCATCTTCCGTTTTTCCTATCTCCACCAATGATGGCATCATTGCCTCATCCAATACTCAATCTTATCAACCCTCACCATCAAAGTCCTGAACGAATTCTTCCACACCATCACCACATGTAAAGATTTATCAGGGAGTTTGGCGACATTAATCACACACAATTCGTAAACAACATGACTCTCTAATATGCACCATTTACATTTGAAGAATTAGGACTTGTCATTGCACCAATTAGAGGTTTTTCCAATTCACACGTATTCATAATTATTCCGTAAATTCTAACAATTTCTCTGTATTTCATCTCTTATCACACACACACACACACATATAAAATAATAAATAGACACTTCATAACACATTTCATTCGGAGTATATTAGTGATCAAACAAGACATCATCACGTACTCAACATATAAAGATTTCACATTTCATTATAAAGAAACCAAAAGAGTTCATATTTCGTTAGGTCGAACTCAAATGTCCACTGAAAATCCATGCATATATCATTGAATACATAAAAGTATAAGGAAACGAAACATTTTCATGTTATATACTTGGACTGAGAAAGAAGATAACCTATCGGAAAGGATACAACTTCAATACCCAGAAAGTAAGGGAGTGATCCCAAATCTTTCATTGCGAAGTAACGAGCTAACTCTGACTTTAATTTTGCAATCTCATCAGTATCATCACTACTATAATCATGTCGTCAGCATATAAGAAAACAAAACATGATTAGCGACTGTACTTCTGTGAAATAAAGCTAAGTCATGATTGCTAGGATGAAAACTAAGTAAAGTAATCATAGTGGAAAACTTCTCAAACCAAACTTGATGTGCATGTTTGAGACGATAGATAGTTTTTCGGAGTTTGCAAACTTCACCAGGTTGATGAGAAACACCAGGAGGGAAAACCATATAGATTTCTTCTTGTAGATCTCCATTCAATAATGCATTTTTAACATCCATCTAAAATATATTCCATCGACGAACAGATGCCACTACTGTAAAGGTGCAAACAGTTGTCATTTTTGCAACAGGTGCAATAGTTTCCTCATAATCCATATCATACTTATAAGAATACCTATTTTATTACTAATCAGGCTTTATATATATCAACAGATCCATCTGACTTGGTTTTGATTTTATAGACCCAATGAGAACCAATTGCTCATTTTTTCTGGCGATAAGTCCAAAGTATGTGTTTGATGCAAAATAGTAAGTTCCTCATCATAGCTTCTCGTCAAAGTGAATCGCACACTATTTCCCTATAGGACAAAGGCTCAGAAAAATTCTAAACAAAAGCTAAAAAGGAAATGAAAGAACTAGAGTAACAAGAGTAAGCAAATTTGGCAATTGAGATGACTTACGAGTACGCGTAGGGTAACGAGGAAGAGGAGCCCCGATCTCAGGCCTTGATTGGGTATCCTAAGAGGAGATGGAACAACTGATTTATTAGGAGCTAAAGTACTAGTATCTGCAGAACTATCAATGAGAACCTTGCATGAATCATGATCCGAAGTATGAGTAGATGTATGTGGAACATGAGTTGGGACAACTTCAATTTCAACAGCAAATAGATTAATGTAAATAAGATTAGACTTAGTCATGTTATGAGAACTAGCGGGAATAGAAAAGAAAGGTACACGTTTAAGAAACATAACATGATGACATGCATAAAATTTTACTAACGGATCAAAACAACAATATCCTTTTTTTCCTGCACGATACCCATAAAGACACATATAGCACATCTAGAGGATAACTCACTACACTTGACATGAGGTCAAAGGACAAAACAGATAGAGCTAAAGACACGTATGGAAGAATAATCAAGAACATATACATACAACTTCTCAAAATGAGACAAAACTGAATTGTGTGAGGATGGGATCCTATTAATCAAATAAGCAGCAATAAGAATTGCTTCTTCCCGAAATTCACTTGGAGTAGAAGTAGAGAGTAAAAGAGAGTGTGCTCTCAACAAGATGTCTATCTTTCCTTTTGACAACACCATTTGGTTCGAGAGTATTTGTACAAGTGGTTTGGTGAATGGTTCCATCAGAAGCAAGCAAATCAGAAAAGGCATTAGAGGTATACGCACCACCCAAATCACATCGAAAACATTTGATAATAGCAGAATGTTGGATTTTTATAAGTGCTCTAAATGTACTGAAAATATTAAAGAAGTCAGGGCTGCGTTTCATAAGAAAACCCCAACAATAATGAGTGTAATCATCAATAAAGGAAAATAAAATCGTGAAACCTCTTTAATGGTAACGGGAGAGAGTCCCCATACATCATAATGAACAACACCTTACAAAAGACTTGGCAGATAATGAAACAAAAGATGATAAATTAGGTGACATGTGATGGGAAGCCCCATATTCTAAAACCCACAGAGAGGATGATATACCTAAAGAACTGGAAGATGACAAACCTATAAGAGAGGCAGACATTTCATGTGGCAGTGTTGCATTTAACTGTATGCCGAAACTTCTGAAACTACACAAACATGAGTGGATCTACTGATGTGCTAGCCACTGCAGTATTAGGTTAAGGTGGTTGGTTTCCAAATTTCCATGGTAGAAGAGCCTGTCGTTGCTGCTATTGTTGGGGTTGATGTTATTGCTATCATTGTTGATGTTGTTGCTATGTAGTTCTATTCAACAATATAGAGCATTGCCCTTTTCAGTGACCCTTCTGCTTACAGAAATGAAATTCATCATGAGAGACATTCGAAGGTGACCTACTTTAATTATTGGCATATGATCTCTGAGGTACTGCAAATACAAATGGTGTAGTAGATGATGGAGTAGTCCTATCATCTGCATGAGATTTGAGACGTATCTCCTCAGCCAACAAACAATTCACTAACCATAGAATCAACAGAAGATAGAAGACTACGATGTAAGATTGTCCCACGAAATCTCTCAAAATCATCATGTAGGGCCATAAAAACCGCATCAATCGTTGTTCTTCCCTTCGTGCGATATAGGGAGCAAATGCTTGTAAATATGTAAATTCTATAAGTGTCAATTGATCCCATAAATCTATTATAATATAGTAGAACTCTTGAACACACATACTTTTTGTTGAAAGGCGCAAATATCTGCCTCTATCTGATACTATTTTGCAAAATTAGACTGCATGTATAGTCTAGCAAGATGCTCTCGAACTTCCTTAGTAGTATCCTACTTAGCCAATTGTGTGCCTATCAATTGTACAACTGAATAATTAATCCAAGTAATAGTCTTTGGATTATCAGGTTCCCAATTATCTACAAACTCCACATAATTGACAACCTTATCATTTTTTGGTTTAATAGAAGTACTCGAAATATAACCTCACATCTTTTTGCACTCAAAATATTCCTCATTGCATAACTCCAATAAGAATAATTATTCTCATTTAATTGGACGCTAATAGACTGGAAAGAATCATCCCGACTTCCAATCATTGTGAAATAAACAAATAATTACCAATATGAAAAACACACAATAACGAGATGCGAAATCAAACTAGAATAAAACGAGAATCTATGGAAGCCAAAATCACTGTACTGTATGATCGTTGAACAAAAATTATGTATAGATACAAGTTTGTGTGACATTCAAAGGAGGGGAAATCGCTAGGAGAAATGGAAGGGATCGTTTTGGAATTAAAAAAAAAAAAAGGTCTGAGTCCTGTCTATTGGCAAGAATTCCTTTTCTTTTTACTTGGCAAATGGAGAAGTTATTTCACTGTAGGGGTAATTGTAACATTACATCTTTTAACAATTTAGGTAAATTTTATTTGCGGTCACTGAGCCTCCAACAAAATTTCAATTTAGTCAATGAACTTCGATTTAATTTCAAAATTGTAACCACTTTTCGTATCTAAAATTGTTTCATTATCACAACGGGTCTTTATCACTAGGTGAATATCAAATTGCAAATACATCACATCATAAAGTGTTAAAACAAAAACATATCTTTTAACATTTTAATTTAGGATTAATGTACTTGTACAGCTACTTTCTATACCTTGAGTTACACTCCTTTATGTGTCAAAAATTTGGCCATTCATTGAAAACGATGTTAAAATCAATGCACCAAAATATATCAATAGCTAATTCTGCAAATAGAAGTTAAAATTGAAATTTTGCTGACTTCCTATGACTACAAATGAAATTTACCCTACTAACTTGCAATTGGAAACCATGAAAAATAAAAGGATTGCTTGGCAGGAGGTAAATTTCTACAATACTAGATATTTAGGTGCCGTTCTCTTTGTGTTTCAGTTTTGTGTTTTGAGTTTTGAATTCGTTTTGTATTTTGTGTTTTGAGTGTCTGTTTTGAAATTTCTGAAAATGCGTTCTCTTTCCCATTCTGAAAAACTGTTTCCGAAAACATAAAAATGGAAAATGCGTTTACTTTGAAATTTTGAGAATTTTTTTTTTAAGAATATTTTATTCAAAAAAATTGATTATTCAATAAATTTTAATTGTTTAATGTTAATATAATATTAAATAACATATAAATTTTGAAGTTGGTGAATTTTGAAATATTTTTTTCCTTATACATAATTTGTGACAAAAATTAATTAGCATCAAGTCACAATCAAACCTAATCAAGTTGCAAAAAATGGGAACACTGATCTCATGTTGACATGGTAATAAATATTTTGAAATCAATCTTATCGAGTTCATGTTAGTTTTCACAATTATTGTCAAATACAATTTTGATCGTTTAAACACGATGACTATCATCAGTGTTAGTAGATAACATTACTTCTTGATTATAGATAAACCACTTACAAGTAAAAATGCTTTTGAAGCACACAGACTTTAGAAAATGCAATGATGTATTAACATTGGTCTATTGCAACATATCTTTTCAAACCAGAGTTCAAGTTTCAATATCCCACAAAGTAAAATTAACAAAAAATAAAGCACAATTACACTAGAATTCAAGGATAGATGTAAATCCAAATTTATGAATCTCTCAACTTAATATAAGTCCCTAGTTAGAGAGTAGGATTAAACTAAAATGAGCAAAACTAAAATAATGGGAGCTCAATCTCCTCGCTATTTGCAATAACCTTCTCCTCACCATCTTTTTGCAGGGACTAATTGCCTTTCTAGAGCTGCCATCTCATCATGAGCAACCCCAGCTTTCTTCAACACATCTTTTGCTTCCTCAAGGGTGCTTTTTGATCCTTTTGCATCAAATACTCTGGAAGGATAAAGTGTGTCTGGAAAGGGAAAGGAATATATTAGTATCATCCCTTGGAAAAACAAAAGCAAGAATCCAGTATACTTAGAAAGAAACATTTGCCAAGAATCCAGTAGAATAAGTACAGCAAGAAATCAGGGTCTACAATGTCAATAATACCTTCCCATTTGCAGGTCACAAATGGAGCAGTCATATTGGCATTCCTCAATTGGTAACCCATACATATTGGCCCTGGTATGATGTCCTAAAAAATGGTAAAACAAAGAATTCAATCAACAAATTTCAACTACTTGTCCAGATTTATTTAAATTGACGTAGAACAAGTGAGGGAAAAGTCTCTAAACTAGTTGCTAAGTTCAGGAAAGACCTATGATTAGATTAGGTGCCTTTGAACATAAAATGGAGTAGTCAAGATGACAAGATCAAATGTGGTAGAAGATGAAAATTCCCTAACATTATAAGCTTGCTTCCTCAACAGTTCATCTAGAGCCTTTATCTTTCCATGTCAGTCAATGATAAGCTAACCAAGACGTGCTTGAACTATGAAAGAAATCCAATCAGAAATGAAAAGGAAATAGTGAAAAAAAACTCAATTTCAATGTCCTGATTTCCTAATTTGTTGATTGTACCACTAAGTTCATATCATTATTTGGTAAAATAATTTTTGAGTTCATTACAAAGATTCCATTAACTTTTGGTGAACTGATGATAACTACCTGATTTTTCTTAGTATTTGTATGCCCATTCTTAATATCTATCTAATAATTTTCACCATCTAAAATCCCTCAGGATGTGATATTTCTTCTCAAGTGTGAAACATATCTAATACGTTTCAAGGTGATCGTATGGCTGTTTTTCAACCTCAGAACAATGTTGCCAATTCCTTTGACTTGGCAACATTCATTGTTCCCTAATTTCACAAGTCCCCCAATGAAGATTTGAAGAATCAGAAAATCATCCTAATTTGGGATTCATCTTAAATGAGTAGCTTGAGTCAAGAATCCAATCCTAATTATGTTTTTCCATTGAAGATACATAGGTTATCCCAATATTGGCTCCTGCTTCTCTATAGACAATAGCAAGAGAGCCATTTTCATTATAGAATTCACCATTTTGATCATTTCACGTCTTAAAGCAGTCGTTTATTCTTAGCCTTTAACCAAAAATCACACTTTCCACAAGAAAAAGGAGAAAGAAACATTCAAGTAGTTGCAAGCTTGCATTTACTGAAACCAAAACCATAAAACATACACACGAACCATGACAAGACACGGGTAGCCATTCCCTACGAATTCAACCTCCCCGAACATGAGACACGAGGCAGGCAACATCACCATTCTATCAATTCCAACTCCATCACCATTCCGGCAATTCTACAAACCTAGCAAGACACAGGTAGCCAGAATTCTACCAACTCCACCACCAGCCTACCCATTCCCCCTACGAATTCAACCTTCAATTCCGCTACCACCACCACATTAGGCATTCCCCCTGCGGTGATCGCCCTAACCTATTATCCAACCCGACTCGGTCAGGTTCCACAAAGAAACAAATTAAAAACCGATGCGAAATCGGAACCAAGTACTATGACTTTGAATAGCGATCAAATAACCAACTATTATCACAAGCAAAGGAATCGAAACTGGTTTTGAAGACGCGAAACCTAGATTCAAACTCCACTGTCGTGAAGCCTTCGATCCGGCTAAACAAGAACAAAAAAGCCCTTGATTTGAAGATCCGTCTACAATCGTTCGATTTGGCCTTCGATCCGTCACTGATTTTGTTTTAGGGTGGTGGGTGTGAGAGGATATCTAGTTGCAGGGAGAGGGAGAGAGTGGCGAGGGTTCTCTGTGAGGGAGAGAGTTGGGCGAGGGAGAGACCGTTTCGGAGACAGTGGCGAGGGTTGTCTGTGAGGGAGAGAGTTGGGCGAGGGAGAGACCGTTTCGCGTGTTTTGGGAGTGTTTTGGGAATTTGCCGTGTTTTGTCTGAAAATTTCCAAAACGATGATTTGCCCGTTTTCTGTTTCCTGTGTTATTTTTTTTTTCGTTTTGAAAAACTCGTTTTCGAAAATAAGGTAGAGAACGCGTTTTCGCTGTTTTGAAAAATTGAAAACAGAAAACGACCCGAAAACGGTAAAGAGAACAGGGCCAATATTTACAGTTTTTTTCTCTATAAAAACATAAATGCATCTATCATTTTCACTCCAAAATAAGATGAAACGAGGCACTTTAAAAACACTTCTCCTTTTTCTTGTTTCTATAAAAAGCTCCAAATCAAGCTTGGGAATGAAAACGTTATTCCTTTCCGAGAGGCAACCAGAATTATTAAGTGGGTCTTGTTTTTATGAATAACAATGAAGATACATGTATCGTCTATATTTTCCTAGTTGAATAATATTTGTTGCGGAACTTGAATTTTATTTCAATTTTTCATAATTCTATCACATTTCGTATCTCAAATTGAGGAAAATTGCTTTATTGATATTCATACCACAACTTCCTCCAAAAGGACACTTTTTCAAGGGGAAATAAGTAAGCTTTTTACTCATGGGATTCTCTTGTAGTTAAAGTATAGTTTTAAATAGACATTATCAATATGTTGACATTCGAACCTGGTGAGACTCAGTTATCAATAAATCTCAGTTCAACTCTCGTTCACGTGTGTTTTACATGCATATTTTTGGACACCATATTTGATTGTACAAGATCGTAGCCCTAATAGGGATACGATGGTCGTGTACATTTGGACACTCGAGTTAAACAATAGAAAATATTTGGTGAGAGAGAAACAAATGGATGAAAATATGGGTTCCGGGGTTTGAAATTACTTTTTAAACTCGCATTAAGATACATTTGAACAAGAGAGAGAGAGAGAGAGAGAGAGAGAGAGGTCAAATATTTATAGGCAAAAGAGACCCCCTTAATATTAGACACATGACCTTGTCTTAACTATTCATTGACGACTTAATGGTGGCAATTCATGGTCATCATATGCACGTGACCTTCAGCCCAACATAGGCCGAAAAATTGGATGCTATCCATAATTATTCCTAATGGATCACTTGGAAATAAATGCATTTTTTATTTGGATGCTATTTATAAATATTCCTAGATGTAGTTTTGTATGTAGCGATGACAGTTTTACTGTTTTTTTAATCTTTTTCTTGTAAATGACTGATTTTTTAAAGATGAAAAGTGTCATGCCGGGTCGGGCTTAATCTTGGAGAAGATAAAGGGTTGGGAAATTCTGTTTTGAGACTGTTGGAAAGACTTTATATGATTCAAAATACCTTGTTTCATATAGAGAGCCTTTTTAGAAAAGTACAAAATTTGAATTTTCTAAAACAATTATTAAAAGTTAATTATTAAACAATCACTTTCGATTTTAACAAAATATCTAATATTTTAATCAAAATAACTTTTGCCTTTCAACATGTTCTTTTGGACTACGAGTAAGCATTCAAAAAATACACTACGATCGGAGTTGATTAGTCTTTTGTCGTGTAGTTACCACGAAATCAAGTCTTACCATTTGGAATATTTGTTCTGAATTGCACCCTTTACTCCATTTACCCCTTTTCTTGCTTGAAAACTCCTGGTCTATGATATTTTTACTTGGCCTCATATGTAGCATTTTCCGTAGAAAAATCATCTGTAGCATTAAAATGTATTTACAAACTCAATTGTAAAGAATAATTGGTAGACAACAAAAACTGATATTCATCTTAATGTAAGCATTTGAACTCGCAATTTGAAAGCAAATATTTCTATTCGAAAATAAAGCATCTAAGCACTACAGTTGATGCCATTATTCATCCACATACTGAGAGAAATGATCAAGTTTCGGATTAAGAAAACCAGACTCTTAAATTACAACACCCAAGATTTTGATCCTAAAAAGACTGTATAAACACCCTTACTGCATGGTACAGATCTGCTTCCTCTATACACCAACTAGAAATGCAGACTAAAGCTGTGCTACTCCTTTAGGTTCAAACAACTGCCTCAGTACAGGAGCTTCGAGCAGAAATATATCATCATATGGATTGTCCTGCCTCACATCTATGCATTTCCCAGTTTTCAAAACCTGCAAGACATCCATAAATTCGAAATTTGACATATTCAAACTCATCGACCTTTAATGCATTACTCGCAGCAATGTATTCATGTACTATTCAATTAAACAAACAAGCTATAAAGGCACAAATAGACCAAAAGGCAATTACCAGTACTTCGTAGAATAGCCTCGCACTTCCTTTCTTGGTTTTTCCTTCGAGAACCTGCGACAATTTCACTACAGCATCCTCTCTGCATATCTTTCTTCTAACAAAGTTTCCATACAGATATCTTGCAATCGTTCTGCATAGCACACAATGGAAATAAAACCAAAAGGCCTTTAACACACACACACATGCACAGAAAGAGAGAGAGAGTTTGTCATACTTTGTTCTTGCAGAAAGCATATCTGCAATTAACAAAAAGAGTAATGAAAATGCCATACAGCTAGGAAAAGTAAATAAATAAAATCATGACAGAACAAATAAGCCCTTTTTGGAAGTGATTATGTGAAAATCACCTTCCCCCACACGTGTAATGAAAATGCCATACAGCTAGGAAAAGTAAATAAATAAAATATGACAGAACAAATCCCCTTTTTGGAAGTGATTATGTGAAAATCACCTTCCCCCACACGTCCTCCCAAAAATATATCAGTTTTCAAGTCCCCTTGTAACTTTCCTTACTTTTTGATAGACCCCCCCATAAGATTCACATATGCAAGGAAGAAGAAGGGAGTGGTTACAACCAACATGAGGGATGCCAACTCAGCTTCAGTTAGTTAACAGAGGGTATAATGGTCATGGTGTTGTATTTAAGGGAAATGAATACAATGTGGATGGGAGGGGAATGTAGGTAGGTCTTTACTGACTTTCAGTTAGAGAGGGGGAGAGACCAGGCCTCTCTAATAGCCTTGGAATTTGTTTGTGATTTTAAAGTTCAATCAATCATCTTCATAAACCATTGGTGATCTTTCGGTATTCTTAGCTGTTTGCTTTCAAATTTCTAGCAAAGGAGTTCATCTATTGGGCTGAGTTATTTAAAGCACAGGGACTGTCCTTAAAACATAGTACTGTCTACCATTCACAAACGGATGGACAGACCGAAGTTGTGAATAGGTGCCTGGAGACATATTTAAGGTGTTTTGCTTCGACCAGGTCTCGAGTTTGGAGACAATTTTTGCATTGGGCTGAGTACTGGGATAACACTTCTTTACATACCTAAATGAAACACTCCCCGTTCCAAATAGTTTGTGGCTGTGATCCACCCCATGTGCTGCCTCTTGAAAGGGGGCTAACACCGTATTCTTCAGTTGAACAACTTTTACTGAAACGAGACGAGATGTTGAAGGAGTTGAAGGTGCAGCATTGTAGAGCACAGCTGTGGATGAAAGAGGCTCATCGCCGTGATGTCCAGTTCGAGATCGGGGACGTGGTTTATCTCAAACTTTGGCCCTATTGTCAGAAATCTTTGGCCAAGCATCAGTATGAGAAGTTGTCTACTCATTACTATAGTCCCTTCGAGGTTGAGTCGAAGGTGGAAAGGGTAGCATACAGATTAAAACTCCCTGTTTCAGCAGCTATTCATCCCGTTTTCCATGTATCCCAACTGCGTAAGGCCATTGGTGATGTCAAGCCCATTTTAGCCCTTCCTCCATAGCTTTCTACTACGGAAGAATTCATCTTGGAACTAGAGACTTTTCTTGGAGTTCGCCCTAATCCTACCCACATTGCTGCAGGTCCTCACATTTTGATCAAGTGGAAGAATCTCCCAGACTATGAGGCAACTTGGGAGCCCTTTGAGACAATTCGAGTGCAGTTTCCTACCTTCCATCTTGATGACAATGTGGATCTTGGGGCGGAGGGTACTGATAGACCCCCCATAAGATTCACATATGCAAGGAAGAAGAAGGGAGTGATTACAACCAATATGAGGGATGCCAACTCAGCTTCAGTTAGTTAATAGAGGTATAATGGTCGTAGTGTTGTAGTAAGGGAAATGAATAAAATGTGGATGGGAGGGGAATGTAGGTAGGCTTTTACTGACTTTCAGTTGGGGGGGGGGGGGATCAGGCCTCTCTAATGGCTTTGGAATTTGTCCGTTATTTTAAAGTTCAATCAATCATCTTCATAAACCATTTGTGATCTCTTGGTATTCCTTTTCTCGCAGATTTTCAGCCAAGGAATTCATCTATTAAGTTACAGCAACCGCGGTTCTCACACTTTTTAACTACACATTCTCCAAAAAATCACTTTTCTAATAATCACTTTCACACAAGCACTAAGCAAATAAAATAAATTTCTTACTTTTTTCCTGGCCAGTTTCTTCAGATGAATCTGTTTCCTGATAAAAGCATAGAAGAAACATTTAGTTTCTCACGTGCCAAGTTGTACAACTCAAAAAAGAAAAACCTATGGCAATTCAAACTGTAGAAGACTTTAATGCGAGAATCATATATAGCAACAATTTTTTTTTATTTTTTTTTACTTATAAGAAAAAGTAACTTAATCATAAACACATTAAAAAAATATTATATCCAAATAAGTTTGATTTCAGTTAAGCATATCCAAACATGCTCCTAACTGGAAATTTGTAATGAGTGTGAACTACAGTGTAGAGCCCAAAAGATAAAAAAATTTATACCTCATTCATTAAAGAAACATTCAATTTTAGGTCTTCACTCAGAGAAGACACCTTCTCCGAGATTTCATTTGAGGTTGAAGGTTCCACAATGTCAGAAACTCCTTTACTCTCCTGCACTCTCGGTGAGGTTGAATGAGTTACAGGAGTTGCAGGAACCAGTGGAGTTTGTTCTCGAGATTTGGGTGTAATAGAGGATCTTGCTCCTTTGCTCTCCTGCACTTGCGGTGTGGTTGAATGAGTTACAGGAGTTGCAGGAACCATTGGAGTTTGTTCTCGAGATTTAGGTGTAATAGAGGATCCTGCTCCATTTTGACTTGCAAATATTTCCACAGCTTCAATTGGCTCAGTTGGCAATATCTTTTTGCATTCAAGAGATCGAAGATCTAACGGGATACCTGCACACAGCATGTACATAACCAGGGTGAAAATATTACAATGAAATTGGTTCTATAACCTTTTATTATAGCTGCACCATCAGTGTCCCCAGTGACAGTAAACATTGTCAGCCCTCAAGGAAACATGCCTTCACTTCAAATTTCTAGAAAATAAATCTAGCATCACATAGTGATACATGAAGGCACGTGAAGAACTAATGGAGATTTGAGTGGTTTCCCTTGGTAGGACTGATAATACAACTATGCAACAACTTGCTCCATTGAAAGTTCGATTGCAAGCAATAAGTTAAGGACAATAGTACATGCCAATTTTACTTGTTGCGGCTTGCGCAAAACTACCAAAACGACCAAACAAACTCACAGGGAAACAGAGGATCCAAGAAAGTCTGAGGGAGATTAGAAAGTTTATGAGCTCTCCAGGCATGTAAAATGGTACAAGGAGCATTCTTTCTCTTACATACTAAGTTACTTGTATCATCTATCCATTGCTTGAACATCCTACAAAATTAGAAGATAATTTTTAGCATAAGTTTCACTTAGACTCCATTCGGGAAGTATTTATAAACAATTTAATATATAAACAAACAGAAATGAGTGGTAGATATTACTTGTGGGTCCATTGGATTGTATGGTTAAAATGAAGTTTGACCATTTATAAATGATTTAAAAATATTTTCCGAAAGGAGGCTTAAATTTCAGCATACATTCCTTGAACAAGCGCCAAACTGAAGATTAGAATTAAACAGATAATAGTTTGAAACAAAAAAGACCATTTGATGAGAGTATCCAGATCCTATGCTTCATTGCATGTTTACAATGCTCAACATCAAAATACAATTTTGGCTGAGCTTACTTTTAAATGACTTCTTAGAGCCCGTTTGGTACACATTAAAATGAGAGAATGCATTTTTTTGAAGTGATGTGATGGAGAATATGTGGTTGAAAAAGAAGGAAAAATTATTGATGTGATGAAAAATATTATTTTATTGAAAAATGTGTGGTTGAAAATGAGTAGAAGAATGAGAATGAAAAAAATAATATGGCCCAAACAGGGGCTTATTTGCATAGATACATTTTTCTTATTTCTAAGTAAAGCAAGTTACTTATTTTTGAAGTAGTTCTTACCTTGTTATTTCTAATTTTACCAATAAAAAATATTTTATTTTAAAACTTGTTTATAAGTATAAATTTTAACTAAACACATGCTCAACATAAGAATCATATTTTTTTTATCTCCAAGACATGCATTGCCATTGTGAATACGAAATCTAAAGTTTCAGCTTCAGTTGAAACCTTGGTCAAAGACTCAAAATTATAAGTTATAGCACATACTTGTTAGGTACTGCAATGATGTCGTCGAACGAACACTTACGCTTCTTCAGAACTTTCACACGCTCCTTGGGAGCTGGAGTGTGAATAACCATAATCTCCGGTGTAGCAGTGCCTGCATTTAAGAAACCAGAATCATGAAGAAAGAAGTAACTTGATGGCATCTTTTCACTATGAAACCGTACTCATTACCTACTAACAAAACAAGTATCTACTAACAACACAAAATACCAGAGAATTTAGCATGCAAACAAGGTAAGATATATCATCCGTTTGAGAGATGAAATTGGAAACCAGAGAGAGAAATAAGAATGCCAATATGGTAAAAAAATTGGTATTCCGGTCCATATCATATCTCTGTCCCCACACCAATTAATTTAGTAGACTTAAATGTTGAATACTAAGTCCTTGTTTGAGCCCCATTATTTAAAAATTTATTTTTTTCAAAATTTATTTTCAACCGCATATTCTCTCAATAAAATAATTTGCACGTAAATCCAAAATATTTGCCTACTTTTAACCATCACTCTCGCAAAAATCAATATTACAAAACCATTTTTTTTTTTTTTGTGAAAAAAGGGCTCAAACTGGGGATAAATTCAAATAAATATATCCTCTCTCTCACATACAAGCAGGTTGACGCACACAATTTTCATGCACGGGTGATAGTGGAATTTGAACACAAGATTGCATGCTGGTGTTCAATGCGTTATAAGAACAACATATTGGTCTAAATTAGAATGCACAAACCACCAGGATCCTTCGAATCTGAAGTTACATCAACTGCAATGGATGTTGAATACTCTTCTATCCTCCGACATTTTCTGCTATCTAATAGAGTAATTTCTGGGAGTCTCATGTGCTCTGCATCAGCTGCCTTATTTTTATCATATGACCTAGAAAGATCACGTGGTTCGTTTTCTTGTAAGTTCGATTTACTCATAGGATGCTCTGTCTTCTCTGTCGCAACCTCATTCTCTTCATCAGATAGTCTATCATGGCCTTGTTCATTTTCAGCCTCATCCAATACCATAGGATCCAGACGATCTTCTAGAAAGAATTCTGTCCCACGAAATATCTCCATGCTTGCTAGTGAGTTGCTCATATTATGTGATTGGTTTACAACCAATTGTCTGTCCACAGGATAAGGACAGTACACACTGCAAATGGGAATGCACATACTTTTAGTCGACAGAATTCTATATTGCTCTTCTCAATGGAGGAAATACCTGATCTGAAATACTTACTCTCTAACTGGAGTGTAAGCAGATGAATAAGCTTCAGAAAAGGAAATATTCTCTTCATGATGATCCTGATATTCCAAAAAAGAATTTGTATTCTTGTTAAAACACATCTATTTCGACATCTTTGTGCTTGGTCGAGGGAATTTTAACAATGGACAACCCTAAAGGCCTTTTTGATTGGGATGTCCACAAAAGAATCCAAACAGAGTAATAATCAATGCTGCCTCAGGGTTACATTGTTACTTAAAAGAATGAAATCAAATTTATAAATTCAGGTTTCCATCAAGAGCTTCGATACATGCAGTATCCAAAGGCCATCCTTTCTTATATAACAAACGATGGCGGACAAGAAAGAATAGACAACACTAAGTGATCAAATACTCGATAATGCAAGCCGTGCATCACTCCAAGCATGCATTCTTTTCACACAAATTTACCATTCACTCATTTAATGAAAATGAAAATATTGATAATAAATATTCTATATTAGAATGAAAACAATATATAGATATCACAACATCAAAGGAAGTATAATGCAAGAAAAGATATTCAAACATGTACCCTGTCAAGTTGGTCAACTGTGTTGCCCTCCTTCCTCAATTCGTCTGACCAGTGAAAATGCTAAGTTATGCCAAACTGCAAATAATAAATAATAAGAGTGTATAGATGGAGAGATAAAATACCAGCAAGCATGATGTCTTCACGAGATCTCACATTTCCACTGCATAACAAAATATACAAAAACAGAAGTTTGTAACCCATTGTTGCAAGTACCAGTATCTATCCAAAACCGTAATTTAAAAGGCATAGACAGAACAAAATAGTAAATAGAACTCAAATGTTGACTCACTCGATTGCATCTTGATCTTCCATGACTTCTAGGTCAAAAGCATCAAGTTCAAATCTCTTAGGAAAGGTGATGGAGTAATGAGAAGCACACATACCTCCAATACTTTCACCTTTCCTTTTGCCAACCTTAAAGTTACTGAGTTTAGCCACAACACCATGGCAGTCGTGGAACAGATACTCGACTTTCTTTGAGTATATTCTCACAACACCCAGAAGAAGATAGGCTAATATTCGATATGTTACCACCGGAACTTCATCAAGTAAAATCTTATCTGCATGAAGAAATTAGATTAGATTAGATAAATCAGAAACAGAGTATTAGATATATGAATACAAAACTTACTGATGGAAAAAATAATTCGAATTCATACCACACAAATTATTATCTACCGTTCATAATGGCAAAGAAAGAGAAAATTTGGTGATATCAAGTAAGTGGGAACCTCTTTAATCTGTTTATACAAGTCTTAAAATGTTGATACGTAATACATTTTCTTCCAAGTCATCAAATGTGATTACAATACAATTACTGTTAGGATATACCGTAGGGGCGGAGCCAGCCTTTCAAACTATGGGGGTCCTGGAGTTGAAGGGGCGGGGGGCTCACGGGGGCAGCGCCCCCGAAATTTTTTTTTTAAAACATTATCTGTTAAAATGAGGAAAGTTGGTACTTTGTGATGGAGAAATGAAACAAATGAACATAAATTAATGTATGAAGATTTCACAAAAAAATCAAGAAACATATAAAAGAAACTACTAATCTTTTGAAATACATCTCCATCACTGAGTCCGAGGATTGAGGAAACTCTAACTCATAATTGATAAACAATACAACTTCACAAATAATTGAATGGGCTGGATTAGGAGATTAAAAAAAAAAAAAATTTGAAATAAAAATAAAAATAATTTTTTTTTTTTTTTTTAAAAAAATTTTTGGGGGGGTCCTGGACCCCCAAGGACCCCCCTCCCCTCCGCCCCTGTATACCAAATAACTTCCAGTATCACCTTCAATTACTTGTATGCTAGGCTTCACTACAACTAGCAAGCATACCGTTACCAAACAATTATCTTTCTTCTCTGAATAATAATTTATTTAGGGTTTAAAAAAAGCCAAAAAAAAAAAACCAATGAGAAAAAAAAAAAATTTGATCAGACGAGCAGCACAAGGCTGCCTGCAAGAGAATGAAAATCATGGAAAGCTTTACCTAAAGCTATATTAAACCTGCTCTGGCACCCTATACTGCTACATTAAATAAATGAAGAGAACTCCTATTGATATCAAAACAATAAAATTTGTAAAAAGGCTACTAGCTTATGATAAAAAACGAACGTGGCAAGATAACATACGGTAACAATCTCCAACACATTTAGCATCAACAAAATCCTTCTCCACTCATTTTAAAAACCCCTACAGTAAGGTTATCATGAATACAAAGAAAGAAGCATATACAAATATATTTTCAATCAGGAATCAACGTCCTAAACATATTTACTAATTGCAAACACGTTGACAAAAGAAGCCCAGATATATGAATTAAGGGAAACCAAACACGAACTAGTAATTGTCGACAACTGTATGTGATGAACACTCAATATTTAAATTAACGTTCTTAAAATTCGACAAAAACTTAAAAACACAGCTCCATTAGTGCATTCAAATCCCAGGGAAGAGGTTAACAAGTCAATAATTCAACAGAAAGTGGAAAAGAATAGCAGAAAAACCTTCTCGATTCATGGGAAAACAAGTGAGAAACTTCAAGAAATTAAAAGAAAAAACAACTTTTAGAAGTTTAGCTTAACATCACACAGTGGGGAAAAAAGGAGGAGAGAGATTAGAGACAGACCCACAGAAGAACAAATATCAGTCTGCTTAACTTGATCTTTCTTAAGCCTTTTGAAACAATGAGCAGCAAACCAAACTGTGCCTAAAGGCCCCTTCTTTGACAGAAGCATTTGTGAGTAAAACATCTTCTTCTCCAATTTCCCCGTCTTTCAACTCTCTCTCTCTGTCTCCCTCGATATATATACGTGGGTGTGAATGTATAGGTGCAAGTTTGTGTGACATTCAAAGGAGGGGGAATGAATCGCTGGGAGAAATGGAAGGGAACGTTTTTTGGAATAAAAACGGTCGTCCTGTCAGAGGTGTATGAGGGAAGTCTCCATATTTTTCAAGATTTTCTTTTTTTTCTTTTTATTTTGGAAAACGGTGAAGTTAATTAGGAGTAAGATTACGATAGTGACCTTTTTTACCAATTGGGTAAATTTTATTTGCAGTCACTGAGCTTTCAAACAAAATTCAATTTAGCCTCTATTTAGTTTGGATAAAAATATGATTTTTAGTAGATTTTGATAAAATAATAATAATAATAATTGTAAATTCTATAAAATATGTGATTGAAAATGAATTTGAGAAAAATAAGCCCCTATTTGGACTTCATTAAATTCAAAATGCATTTTCTCTCTCTCGTCTTTTTAACTATACATTCTCCAATTAAATAATATTACACATAAACTCAAATTTTTTCCTTCTTCTTTAACTATGAATTTTTCAAAAGAATTATTATTCTAAAATACATTTTTCCTTAGAACTTCATGAAGCCTTCATTTGACGAATATTATTTCAAAACTTTTTAATTCTCATACTCATTTTGAAACACACATTCTTCAAAAAATCACTATTGAAAATTCAATTTTCTCAAAATAATGACTATCAAACTGTGCTAAAACAGAGCCCAAACAAGGCTATGTTTCAATAAATGTGGGCCAAATAGGGATTTAGTCGATGAGCTTTAATTTAATTTCAAATTTCATAACTCATCACATTTTGTATCTAAAATTAATGAAAATTGTTTCATTATTACAATGGATATTTATCTCTGGGTGAAATACCAACTTACCACTACATCATATCATAAAATTGTATATATATGTATAACATTTTTAATGTAAAAAGATTGTCATGATGTTCATCCATATTCATTTTTAGGATCTAAATGGAGATTACATAAATGATTAACTATGATATGACTGTCACTAAGCAATTTCTGCCAATTTTAAAACAATAGATGGCGAAATGTGACTAGAACGATGGTTTGAAACAAATCTGAAGTTCAATAGAGAATTGAAGTTTAGTAACTCAATTGAAATTTTGCTGAAATTTCTATGACTACAAATGAAATTTACCCTACTAAATTGCAATTGGAAACCATGAAAAATAAAAGGATTGCTTGGCAAGAGGTAAATTTCTACAATTCTAGATATATTAGTCCCTGTTTGGAATTCCATTTTTCTAATAATGTATTTTTTTAAAATTATTTTAATCACTTTCTATTACAAAATAATGTTACATGTAAATTCAAAAAAAAAATAAAAAAAAATCCTTATTTTTAAATATATATTCTAAAAAATCATTATTTCAAAATACATTTTTCCTAAAATTTCATTTTAATGTAGACCAAACAGTAGCATAGTATATACATTATTATAATTACTATTTTATGAGGTTTGCAAGTAGCTAAACAAGTCTAAAGACGTACAGTGGGAATTAGGCTTTCAAGTCACTATCGGAAAGAAAATATAACACGTTTTTGCGAGTCGATATTTTATATTGATTATTTATATTGTCCATGTTTGATTCTCATTATCTAAAAATTCATTTTTTAACTTATTTTTAACCACATATTTTTTTAATAAAATAATTTGTACGTAAACTTAAAATTTGTTCATACTTTTTAATCACACATTTTTCAAAAATTACTATTATAAATTTCTTTGTTTTTTTTTTGGAAAAATGAAACTCAAACAAGAGGTTTATGTTACATCTCACATACTAGCTATCACCGTCTCCTTATTTTTTTTCTCTATATAATTTAAATGTATCATGTATGGGTCATACTCCATTCAAATAAAATAAAACAAGTACTTTAAAAATACTTTTTCTTGTTTTTATAAAAGCGCAAATTAAGCGTCGAAATAAAGACGGTATTTCCTTTAATAAGGCAACCAGAATTACGGAGTTTACTACTTGTACGATTTGTTTACACTTTTCTTTACAGAATGCTGGGTTGGTGAGTATTTTCACGTTATTTGGATTACTTTCATATTAAACTAGAAAGGTAAATGTTCTTCATGTAAGCATCTGTAAAGTTTTCTGTAATTGAAATCTGTACAAGCAATTTTATCCAAAAATTATCATGTGAGACTTGTTTTTACTGATAAATCAGTACATGTACTTTCTATATATATTTTTAAGAGCAATGCTACTAGTACATCGAGGTGTACATCACGGTGTATACCCCCCTCACATGGGTAAGGGGCCCACTTGAATATTTTATTCAAGTGGACCCCTCCATGTGAGGAGATGTAAACCTTGATGTACACTTTTTGATGTACAAGTAGCATTTTTCTATTTTTAATTGATTACTACTTGTAGATTGAAGGGGCTCTTTGTGATTTTAGAAAATGAAAGAGGGCATATTTGTAATTAGAATATTTTCACTGACCGTCAATAGCTAACTTTGAACTTATCCGTTAACAGACGGTAAATGCTACAAAGGGACACTTATCGATTTACCAAAATCCGTACCTATTTTAATATTTTCCCTTGTGTGTAAAAGTATTTATTTATTTTAACAGCTCAACGGTTTTGACAGCAGTATGTGTCACCTTCTGGGAGTAAGTAATTCTCTAGAATTACACGCGGAAGTATTTTATTGGAAGAAATTGCCACATTTGTAATGGAAAGCAAATTTCACGTGGCCAGATTTTTCTCCCTTGCTTTTGAAATTGTGGTCACAATGGGCTATCTGATTTTAATCTCATTTACAATAATTTGGATGGAAAAAAAATGAATTTCTGAGAATTGAATTATCTAGAATTTATTTTATTGAGAATTGTCGATTAATTGTGTTTGATTGATATAATTTTCCATCGAAAAATATTGAAAATTTGGATTTTTCAGTGTTCGTTTGGTTTCGTTTTTCATGAAAATTGTACATTAAAGGAATAAAATTTGTTACAATTAGGGAAAAAAATAAAAATAAAAATTTGCCTAGAAAAACTTTTTCCTCAAAAACCAAGAAAATGTGAGCATATGGGCGAAATATGGAAACCAATTCCTTGAAAAATTTAGGCAATCAAACATGCAAAAATGCGGAAAATGGAATTTAGTTTTCATCTTCCATGGAATTGAAATGCAATTAAATAGGGCCTTAGATGACAAACAAACACAGGCCCGGTTTGTTGCGGATTAAAATCTAATTGTTAAAGTCAAACAATCAATATTAACCACATCTTTCATGGGTTCCACAACTTTTCAATCACACATTTCAAAAACTTCTTTCACAATCTATTAAAAATCTAATTTTATTTCCACCAAACACTCACATAATATGATGGTTAGAGGATTTTCAAGAGAGTATTTTATGCATTATAGAGAGTATTTTTAAAGAGTCAAAATTTTTACGTACTCCAACAATCTCTCTATTTTAATTTTTAATTTTTTTTCAAAAAATATTTATTGATTTCTCATTATATTTTATTTAACATAATTTTGTATATATCAATGACCAATCAATTTAAACTTCCTTTCATCCCATTATTTGAGATTTAATTTTTGAAATAGTATTTTTTTGGAGAATGAATGGTTGAAAAAGAAGGAAAAAAATTTCGATTTGCGTGCAGTATTATTTTATTATTGGAGAATTTGTAGTTGAAAAAAAAAGAGAGAAAAATGTATTAAAATTTTAATGGGACCCAAATGGGGTTTAAGTGTGGTTTGAAGAGTTTCAGTAGTAGATTGTTCAAATAGTTGAATGATTAAATACAATCATTATACATTAAAAGCATCACCAAGAGACTCAAAAATACTCTCTATTTTAAAGAATCAACTCCTAAAATTAAGTTCCAATAGAATTTTTAAATCAATATTTTTAATTTAAAGAGTGCACACTCTCTAATAGGGATGGCAAAAAAAACCCGACAAACCCGATACCCGCGGGGACCCGTCCCGAACGGGGAGAGGAAAACCAGCTTAAACGGGTAACGGGGCGGGGATGGGGCGGGGAATTATTCCCCGAGGCGGGGACGGGTAACGGGGTCCCCGCCCCGCCCCGTTTAAAAAAAAAATTTTTTTTTTTTTTTTAAGAATTCAATACTTTAAATGAACATTTTCGTTAGTTCTAATAGAAAATAGCAACTAAAATTATTTGTTTAAATATAATGAATATGAACAATAAAAATAAATTATCAAAAACTAAAAAAAAAAAAAATTAAACGGGAAATAAACGGGGGGCGGGGTCGGGGAATGAATTTCTTAACGGGGCGGGGGACGGGGAGGGCATCCCCGCCCCCGCCCCGGCTCCCGCCCCGTTGCCATCCCTACTCTCTAAAATTAAATGCATTCTAAAAAGGTAGGAAAAATAATAAATATTTTTTAAGAGTAATAAAATTAAGTGTTAAATATAAAGAGCGTGTTAAAGTACTTAATTTTTTTTTCACTCTCTAAACTTATAGACACTTTCTAAATTATAGGGCATGCTCTTTAAAAGAGAGTGGCTTGAAAATGTTCTAGGAATAGCAAGTGAGTTTGCCTCTTTAAATTTGGAGAATCAAAACTTACTTTTTGAAAAAGTTAAAATAGAGAATCTCTTGAACCTTATTTTTAAGCATTATCTCTTTAAAATAAATTGCATTTTGTATTTAGAATCTCTTGAAAATGTTCTTAGATGTTAATGAAGTTACTATATTTTTACCCAAACAATTCTTCGATCGACAAGATATACACTATAAGATATACTTCTTACTACGCTGTATAGCAAAAGCGCATAAGTTTAATAATTATTTGTGCTTAACTAAGTCTCTTTATTAGTCAATGTAGCGAAATCTTTGTTTTATTTGAAATACCGTAAGTGCACGGTTCA
Organism: Fraxinus americana; assembly: GCA_035079005.1. Taxonomy (NCBI): domain Eukaryota; kingdom Viridiplantae; phylum Streptophyta; class Magnoliopsida; order Lamiales; family Oleaceae; genus Fraxinus; species Fraxinus americana. The sequence continues at coordinate 17,682,162 of CM068716.1, forward strand.
TTAACAAATAGTAAAATGAATTTTTGAGTTCAACCATTATACTGGCAAAGATTGTATTCGTTTAAATTCAATAAAACCGAAACAATGAAGAATTTGTGATTTATCGATAACTAAAGCTTCACAAACTATTCTATTTATGAATGTAAGACCTAACTCGGTGAGAATCAATGAAAATACGTGATTAATGCAATTTTTTTTATATAAAAATGAATTTATGAAAAGCGCACTAAGATCTCAAATCTCATTGTATCAATCCCCTTTAACCATAACCTTACAATTTGACAATATGATTCAATTATGGAGATCAATATTTATAATTTGTTTAACAATTTCTCTCTAATAGAAGTAAACATATTATCGCCGATTATGTTGGTTCCTTCGTTCAACATTTTTCAATCAAGTTTAAACATTGATTCTTGGTTTTATTGGGCTTGAATCGATCTTGTGTGGGTTTCGTCGCTACTATTGTTACTTGGGTTCGCATATGTTGGTATCAGAGCTTGACTCCAAAAACTAAGGCTATATAATTTAATTCTTTGTTTGTTTTTTGTTTGAGTCTTTATTTTCTTTCTTCGTGTTCTTCATCTTTGAGTCATTCAATCCAATAAAAGTACCAAAAAAATTTAAAGGTCGTTTGTGCGCTAAATTAGTGCCTAAATCAATTTTGTTCGATTTTTTTGGGCCCTTTGTTGAATTCTCACGTACTTATAAAAATCAAAATTTTGGAAAAATGCTAGCAGCATAGAATTTCATTTTTTGGAGTAAAAAAATTTTCAAAAGTGTCCAATTCAAATTCAAAACACACATTTTTAAACTTTTCCTTAGTGTTCCATTCAAAGTGCCAATTTCTATTTCTTCAATCATTCTAGAATCAATTTTTCTCACTCCGTTTGAAACTCTACAAGGATTGAATTTTAATTAAGATCGAATTAGTTCTTTGAAACACTTTCAAGAAAGTATTGAGTAGAAAAAGGCAAAAGTAATGAGACTAATATAGAAAAAAGGCCAATTTGAGTGATACACTAGCGGATACATGTGAGACAAATATTAAATTAGATTTAAAATGTCAGATATAGACGATTCTACTTCAAGTAGAAATAATAATCAAGTCAATATGTCGAATGAGGTGATACCACATTTCGAAAGGTTGTCTGATGATGTGAGAGACAAATTGGATAGGCAAGACACATTACTTGCTAATTTACGTAGGGAACAATTTAGAGAAATTCCTAATGCAAGGAAGGCAGGATTATAGAGTGGATTTTGCTAGTGAATGTGAAGCGGATAGTAACATTATTGAGGATGCATTGGTGGATGTCGAATTAGGAAGAATGGGGAATAGAGGAGTTAGGCTTGAAAGGAGGGGTAGAGATCTTGTTGGAGATGGTGTTGATAGAAGTATGGGCAATATTAAAATGACAATTCTTTCATTCAAATGAAGTAATCTGGAGGCATACTTGGAGTGGGAAAAAAGTAGAGTTGATATTTGATTGTCCAACTACTTGGAGGAAAAGAAGGTAAAGATTGTAGTGCTTGTATTTATCGATTATGCTATCATTTGGTGGGATAAAGTAGTAACATCTAGGAGGAGGAACCGTTAGAGACCTATTAATATATGGAAAGAATTGAAGGCTGTCATGAGGAAGAAGTTCGTGCCTAATCATTATTATAGAGAGTTTCATAAAAAATTGCAAAGCCTCTCCCAAGGTTCTATGAGTGTGAAGGATTATTACAAGGAGATAGAGATTGCTATGATTAGAGTGAATGTTGAGGAGGATAGGGAGGCCACCATGGCCCAGTTTTTGAATGGTTTGAATATGGAGATAACTAATGTGGTAGAGTTGCAACATTATGTGGAATTGGAAGACATGCTGCATGTAGCTATGAATGTGGAAGGCAATTGAAGAGGAAATGGAAAACTAGTTATTCATCGGGTTCTAACCCTTCTTGTAAGCCGAATTGGGATAACAATAAAGGTGATGAGACTGTTTCAAAAAGTAAGACTAAGCTACCGAAGGGAAGGAATGAAGTTGATAGCAAAGCTATACCCAATGCGGATTTCCAACCCTCTACGGATCGGGATATCAAATGCTTTAGGTGCTTAGGATTGTGACACATTACTTTTCAATGTTCAAAAAAAAGGGCGACGATCTTGCATAACAATGGGGAAGTGGTGAGTGATGGTGATGGTGAATATGATGACATGCCGGAATTGAAAGATGATAGTGAAAAGTAGAGTATACAGTGGTAGTGCTGTTAGTTACATAGCGAGCTTCTAGTGCTCAAATCAAAGTGGATGACTTAGAACAACAAAGGAAGAACAAATTTCATACGAGATGCCACGTCAACAACAAGGTATGTAATATGATTATTGATGGGGATAGTTGTATCAATGTGTCTAGAACTGCACTTATTGAGAAATTGAGATTAACTATGCTCAAACATCCTAAATCTTACAAATTGCAATGGTTGAATGAATGTAGAGATATTAAAGTGAATAGGCAAGTGTTGGTGAGCTTCTCAATTGGGCTGTATCATGATGAAGTGACGTGTGATGTAGTTCCTATACATGCCGACATATTTTGTTAGGGAGATCATGACAATATGATAAGAAGGTGGTGCATGATGGGTACAAAAATAGGTACAGATTTACTAAAGATGGGAAATCTATTACTCTTACATTGTTAATATCAGCACAAGTTTATGAAGATCAACTCAAATTGAAAAGTGAGAAAGAAAAAAGATTGAGAGAAAGAGAGTGAAGTTGGTCTTTCTTAACAAGAAAGCAAAAAAGGAAAAAGTGAGGTGGCTAACTGTGAGGGAAAATGAGTGGAGCTACAAAATAGAAAATATAAATAGTCTTATGAGAGGAGATAAAAGTCGAAAGTGAATTTCTTTGTAAAAGGGAGAGAGTTGAAGATGGCAGCAGTTGAAAACCTACCTATGATCTTGTTTGTTTATAATGAATCACTCATCAACTTTGAAGAATCTAAAAATGCATCCCTAGTTTGGCTACTTCTTTGTTGCAAAAATTCGAAAACTTGTTTTCGGAGGACATGCCTAGTAGGTTACCACCCATTTGAGGCATTAAGTATCAAATTGACTTTGTACCTGGAGCTGCCATTTCAAACGGCTGACTTGTTGGAGTAATCCCGAGGAAACCAAGTAACTTCAACGGCAAGTTAAAGAATTGATGAGCAGAGGGTATGTGAGGGAAAGTACAAGTCCATGTGTCGTGCCGTTCTACTTGTGCCGAAAAAAGATGGGACTTGGAGAATGTGCATAGACTGTCAGGCGATCAACAACATAACGGTAAAATATTGTCACCTTATACCTAGGTTAGATGATATGTTAGATGAATTACATGGATCATGCATGTTTAGTAAAATAGATTTTAAAAGTGGATATCATCAAATTAGGACGAGAGAAGTAGATGAGGGAAAATTTATTTTTAAGACTAAGTATGATTTATATGAGTGGTTAGCCATGCCATTTGGATTTACTAATGCATCTAGCACATTTATGAGATTAATAAACCATGTTTTGCGTGCATGTATAGGTGAATTCGTAGTAGTTTATTTTGATGATATCTTGATATATAGTAACGATTTAAATGTGCATATAGGACATTTAAGATGTGTGCTTGTGGTTTTAAGATAATAAAAACTTTATGCTAACTTTAAAAAGTGTATATTTTGCATGGAAAAAATATTTTTCTTGGTTATCCTGTTAGTGCAAAGGGTATTGAAGTGGATGAGGAGAAAATCAAAGCTATCAAGGTGTGACCAACACCTAAAAGCATAACTGAGGTAAGAAATTTTCGTGGTATAGCTAGCTTTTATAGACATTTTGTTAAAGATTTTAGCACACTTTCCACACCGCTCACAAAAATTGTAAAGAAAAGTGTAGAATTTCATTGGATCGTTGAACAAGAACATACTTTTAATACTATTAAGGATATGTTGTGTACTGCATCGATTTTATCACTACCTAATTTTAACAATACTTTTGAGATTGAATATGATGTCTCGAGTATCGGCATTGTAGCTGTTTTGATAAAAGACCAATAGTTTACTTCAGTAAAAAGCTAAGTGGAGCACCTCTCAACTATCCTACATATGACAAGGTGATGTATGCACTTATTCGAGCTTTGAAAACATGGCAACATTATCTATGGCCAAAGGAGTTCATGATTCACACCGATCATGAGTCGTTGAAGTATTTAAGGGGTCAAGATAAGCTAAACAAGAGACATGCAAGGTGAATGGAGTTCATCGAGACATTTCCTTATGTTATTCAATACAAACAAGGTAAAGAAAATGTTGTTGATACGTTCCAAATGACGTTCCAACTAATTTTCTTTACTTAGCTTAAATGTGTCGTCTTAAATAGTAATATGGTAAATAAGGGTCATTTCCCACAGATGATTGGTTGAATTTAATCAATTGTACACTAGAAATTGAATTTATTAGTTATATACTAAAGTGATTAAATGGGGGGGTTTTGTTCGTGAACTAAAGAAGGCAATAAATTCAAAATAGAAAAGACTTGAATATTGAAATAAATAAAGTAGTTTTTGATTGAATATGTGAAAATGTGATTAAGGGGTATTTCGTTACCACGAGAATAATTTTCATATCAATTACCACAATGAATTTTCGTTCTCTAGATTAACAACAATTACCACAATGAATTTTCGTTCTCTAGATTAACAACAATTTGAGAATAATTACAAGCTCAATTATCTCACTCTGTTCTTACATATTAGTTAAATAAAACAAATTCTTTACTCAACCCTATTCATCAAACAACCTAAAACAAGTTATCTAGATTTAATTTAACAAAAGTATTACGACAAAAGAGAGGAATTAAATTAAGGGTAAACTTACAAGCTCGGTTTACTCACTTAAGTGTTAATCCACATACATTCAATTGAAAATTCCTCATAATCTATTGAAATGTAATTGCTACAAGGTTTTAGAATAAATAGCTATTACGTACTATAAATCCCAAAATAGCATTAATTGAAATAACTCAATCATTTAGTTGTACACCTAAACAATCAAGAAGAACAAAATCAACATTTAACACAATGGATTAAACACATTAATCAATATAACTATAAAGCACAAATTAATTGAAAATCTTAACTCGGATTTGAAATCACCCCCAATCACAAAAATGTTTAGTTACCCATGAAATACTCAACAATAACAAACAAATTCTTACTAAACATTAATAGAAAATAGATTAAGGAAAAGAAAAGCTTATTAATAAAGAGATAAATGGTAGTGAGTTCTTCAATATCAATGGATGTTCTTCTCCAAGCTATTTCACCATCACCATGTTCCAATTTTTACTTTGGATTCAAGAATATGTTTTGTTTTCAAAAAGGAAAGAAAAATGGAGGGAAAATGTGGAGAAAATTTTGTCAAAAAAATTGCCCAGCAAGAACCCAGCAGAAGACGTCTCGTTCCAGTTCCAAAGTAACTGGTTTTAAAATTAAAACCTAGAAAAATTGTAGCAAAGGTCCTTGAAGTTTTGGAAAAAAGGCAAAAAGGTCCCCAAGTCAATTTTTTTTATAGAATATAGCGCTGCAGCACCGGAACCATAGAATCTGTCCAAAATGAGGAAAATGGTTTCCTCCTGCAGCCAAAATCCGAAAATTACACACCAAGTCCTCCACTTTGGCCCTTGTACATTTTGGTCCTCAAACTTTGGAATTTTTGCATATTTGGTTCTTTTTGTTCATTTCTCGCGTAAATTGCTTCTAATCATCATTCAAACTCGGGTTTTCACCTACACAATAAAAATAACTAAATTAAGTAATAAATTGATAATGAAAACTCACAAATATCTAAATTAATGGTCCCAATAAATGCAAAAACCTGCACTTATCACACCCCCAAACTTAAATCTTTGTTAGTTCTCGAACAAAGCTATATAAACAAGTATGCAAACACACAAATTAAAACCAAACGATAATACTATAATAACAAACACTCCAAAAGTTAGATAGTTTGCCACTTTGCTTCAGTTCTTACATTATGCGTGAAATGTTTACAACAATGCTACAACAAACACTTTTTAACTTACACCATGCTTGACTCATGTGTGTGTGTAGTCATTCCAATTCATCGCAATACACAAGTTGGTGATTTTCTTGACCCTCAATGGTCAAATTTTCCTTTCTCACTCGTGGGATGCACACTCCTCCAAACTTGATATTTTCACTCTAGCCCAATGTGTCAAAAACTTAATGTTGCCCTCAAATCACTCAATCTTTCCCTCTCAAATTTGGTTGGCTTGAACCGATAAAATTGACTATCCAGTCATGTATTTATTCACCAAAAAAAATTTGAGTGCTTAGACCACAAACTTTCATTAGGAAAAATTACTTACAATCCATCAATCTTTCAATATTATCAACCCTAGATGTTCACAACATCCCTTTTCCTTTTCTTCATTTTTACGATGTAAGTAGTTCTTGTTTTGTTCCCTAAGGGTAGCCTTCTTTATTAGCAGATCGTCTCCTATACATTGGTGATGCATAGGGCCAAATTATTCAAAGCTAACTCACACTCCTTAAGGTATGCAACTTTTTCCTACAGATATTTTTTTTAGAACAATTTAGATGGACAACAAAATCTAACTTTTATTTGAAGTCTAAGAACACTCCACAAAATCAATCACTGAGTAGGGAATTAATACAATTCTAAATAATTTCATTCACTGATTCAACCACTCCCAAACTTATCCTTTCATTGGTAGAGTGATCAAAGAAATGTTAACAACATTGTCTTTTAAGTTCACTTAACAACCTCAAGTGCCACCAACAAGTATGTGTAATGAATCACATGACCCAGTGCACAATAAAGAGTCGATCATGGAATAAGTAGATGAAAATAACCAACACTTAGCATTCATGTCAAAAATTAATAAATCAAAGCAATGCAACAACTCAAAACACAACTGGCAAAGCTATCAAACTACACAAATAAGCACAAAATCAAAAATTTAACTCAAAATTTGAGTTGTTAGTTAGCACAAATTTGGCACATACCACACACCCCAAACTTAAATTGTACATTATCCTCAATATAAAAGCAAGAAATAGAAAGAGCAAGAGATTCAAGTACTCCCTTAAGTTGGTTTTGACTGTGATGGCTGTAAGGATGGTTGGGGACGATTGGTGACTATTAATGTTCAATGCTTTGTTGCGATGCTCGAGAATCTGCCATATGGGGACAACAAAAACACTCAAAAAAAGAAGTGTTAAAGAAATAAGTAGATAAAGAACAATTGTTGCCTCCCATCCAGCGCTTCTTTAGAGTCTATAGCTAGGTCTTCTCTCATGATTCTTCAATCAGATCCTCTAATCGTATTTTCTCCATGTTTTGAGGTATAACGGGTTCAAAATATGGCTTTAATCGATATCCATTCACCTTAAACTCTTTCTTAGTCTGTAGGCTTTTGATTTCTACTGCACCATGAGGAAAAATATTAGTAACAACAAAATGGTCAATCCATCGAGAATGTAATTTACCTGAAAATAACTTGAGGCGTGAGTGGAAAAGAAGAACTTTTTGTCCAACAACAAAAGCTTTTTTTGAAATTATTTTATTATGGTACGCCTTTGTCTTTTTCTTGTACATTCTTGAACTTTCATAGGCATCATTTCGAATTTCCTCAAGTTCATTGAGTTGAAGCTTTCTTTGATCACCCGCCACACCTAGGTCCATGTTGCATTGCCTGACTGCCCAAAATGCCTTGTGTTCAAGTTCAATCGGGAGGTGACAAGACTTTCCATAAACTAACCGAAAATGGGCCATGCCAATCGGTGTTTTGTATGCCATCCGATAGGTCCAAAGTGCATCATTGAGGTAGAGACTCCAATCCTTTCTATTGGGATTCACAATTTTTTCGATGATGGATTTGATCTCTCGATTTGATACTTCAACTTGCCCACAAGTTTTCGGATGGTAAGGTGTAGACACTTTATGGGTGATATTGTATTTCTTCAATAGGGCCCAAAGAGGGGTTGCAAAAATGAAGTCCCCCATCACTAATAATAGCTCTTGGTGTCCCAAACCTTGCAAAAATGTTGGACTTGACAAAATCTACAACCACTTTAGAATCATTAGTTCGAGTGGTCCTTGCTTCCACCAATTTTGACACATAATCAACGGCAAGTATGATGTAAAGATTACCATAACATGAAGAGAAAGGTCCCATGAAATCAATGCCTCAAACATCAAAAATTTCAACAAAAAGAATGGGTGTTTGTGGCATTTGATTTCGGGCTCCCAACGTACCAACTCTTTGACATCTATCACAAGATTTGTAAAAGAGAAATGCATCTTTGAATAGGGTGGGCCAATAAAATCCACTCTCAAGCACCTTGAGAGTCGTCATCTTTGCTCCAAAATGTCCACCACATGTATAGGAATGAGAAAATGATAGTATTGAATGAAATTCATTTTCAGGTACGCACTTTCTTATCAATTGATCCGGACAATGTTTCCACAAGTACGGCTCATCCTACACTAAATACTTGGCCATGGCCTTGATTTTTTGCCTTTGAGCAGTGGTCAAGTCACTTGGAATTTTCTTAGTGACTAAATAGTTCACTATATCCGCAAACCAAGGAGATGTATCCGTAACATGAAGCAATTGTTCATCGGGGAAGCTCTCTTGCAATGGAAGAGTTCTCTCTCGTGGATAAGACGGCCGAGGTGGTCGGCCACAGAATTTTCACTCCCCTTTTTATCTTTAATCTCTAGGTCAAACTCTTGTAAGAGGAGTATCCATCTAATGAACCTTGGTTTTGCCTTTTTCTTGGCAAGCAAGTACCTAAGAGCTGCATGATCAGAAAAGACAGTTACTTTAGTGCCAATAAGATATGAACGAAATTTCTCCAAGGCAAAAATAACTGCTAAAAGCTCTTTCTCAATAGTAGAGTAATTAAGTTGGGCATCATTCAAAGTTATTGATGTATAATAAATAACATGCGGTGTCTTTCCAACTCGTTGCCCTAAAACGGCTCCCAATGCAAAGTCACTTGCATTACACATCAACTTAAATGGCATATCCCAATCTGGTGATTGAATGATGGGTGCCGATGTCAAGAGTTGCTTCAAACTTTCAAATGCCTTTCTACAATCTTCATCAAAATGAAATGGCACCTCCTTTTACAACAGCCTAAATAATGGTCTTGTGCTATTTGAAAAATCTTTGATAAACATTCGATAAAATCCTGCATGTCCAAGAAAAAAACGAATCTCCCTTACACTTGTTGGAGGAAGTAAAGAACGAACTAAATCAATTTTAGATTTATCAACTTCTATCCCCTTGGATGAAATGACATGGCCTAACACTATGCCTTGATTAACCGTAAAATGACATTTTTCCCAATTAAGTACTAGGTTAGCATCCATACATCTCTTAAGCACAAGTGTGAGATTTTTCAAGCAACTATCAAAAGTATTACCATAAACACTAAAATCATCCATGAATACCTCTATGATGCTTTCAATATAATCGGAGAATATACTTATCATGCATCTTTGGAAGGTTGCGGGAGTATTACAAAGACCGAAGGGCATGCGACGATAAGCAAATGTGCCAAATAGGCAAGTCAATGTTGTCTTTTCTTGGTCCACCGGAGCAATCACAATTTGGTTATAACCTGAATAACCATCAAGAAAATAATAGTGAGAATGGCCTGCTAATCTTTCCAATATTTGATCAATGAAGGGTAAAGGAAAGTGATCTTTTCAGGTTGCACAATTAAGTTTTCTACAATTAATACAAACCTTCCAACCCATTTGGACTCGAGTTGGTACAAGCTCATTTCCTTCATTCGTCACCACTGTGATTCCGGACTTTTTTGAAATAACTTGGACTGGGCTTACCCACTTGCAATCTGAGATGGAAAAGATAACACGAACGTCTAGCAATTTCAAAATTTCTTTCTTCACAACCTCCATCATTGGAGGATTCAAGCGACGTTGTGGTTCTCTTGATGTCTTTACTTCATCTTCGAGCAATATCCTATGCATGCACATGGAAGGGATTATCCCCTTGATACCGGCTATGGTCCAACCAATAGCTATTTTATGTTCCTTGAGCACACGGATAAGTTTATCTTCTTGAAGTATTGTGAGATTCTTTGCAATGATCACCGGTAGTATTTTGCCCTCTCCCAAATATACATACTTTAAATGCTCGGAAAGAGGTTTGAGTTCTAAAGTGGGGCCTGCACCACCGAAGGTAAAAGTTTCTCTTTAGATATTGGAAGAGTAATATATGATAGATTATACCTTGGTGGAATACTCAGCAGTGACTCAAGTGATGCCACAATTTCTACAATATCCTCACACAATTGTAAATTCTTACTCAACCCGGTGAGATTGTTAACATCAATGCTTTTAACCAAAGTGGTATCCAATGCATCATCATTTGATAATTCAAAAATATTTTGTACTAATGAATCTATTATATCAATTGAAAAACAAGAGTGCACATCACTGGGATACCTCATTGCTTCAAAGATATTGAAGCGATTAATCTCACCATCAAACTCCATTTTCAAAGTACCATCATATAATCTATCTTTGTACGTGCAGTCCTCATAAATGGTCTTCCCAAGAGCAATGGTGGCGACGAAGATGTTGATTCATCTTGCATGTCATGAACATAGAAATATGCTAGAAAAATCAACTGATTTACCTGCACCAAAATATCCTCCAACACACCCTTTGGAAATGCATTAGATCTATCAGCAAGTTGAATAATAACACAAGTTTCTTTGAGTGATCCTAAATTTAAAAAAGTATATATAAAATATGGCATGACATTAATAGATGCTCCTAAATCTAGCATTGCTTTTTCAAACCTAGTGTTACCAATAATGCAAAGGATGGTAAAACTTCCTGGATCCTTACATTTTGGTGCAAGATTCCTTTGCAAAACCGCCAAGACATTTTTCCCAACGCTTCCCTCTTCATTACCTTTTAAGCTATGCTTGTTAGTGCACAATTCCTTGAGAAACTTTGCATAACGGGGCACTTGATAAATGACATCCAAAAGTGGTATGTTTACTTGAACTTTGTGAAAGGTCTCCAATATTTCCTTCTCATGTTCATCCCTTGTGGACTTTGCAAACCTGCTATGAAATGGAGGGAGGGAATATTAGTAGGAAAAGAACTTTTAGAATTTACCTTAGATCCCGAGGTTGGAGTCGTAGTTTCATCTTTCTCACATGCTAAGTTTTTCTCTTGCGTTGACTCCTCAACGTGATCTTTCATTTTCCTTGGTGCCTCTTCTAAAATCTTCCCACTTCCCAATATCATGGCACTAGCATTTTCTCTAGGGTTGATTGTTTGAGAACGGAGTTTTCCCGATCCTTGAGCCTCCATTTTACCTGCAGTGTTGGCCAATTGACTCGTTTGTGTCTCCAAATTCTTGATTGAGGTCTTTGTCTCTTGTTGAAATTGCATTGTGTTAGAAGCTAAGGATTTAACCATATCTTCAAGAAACATATTTGAAATTGGAGGCGGAGTTTGTTGATGAGGTTGAGAGTATTGTGGTTACCTTTGTTGATTAAAACCCAGTGGATGATTAAAATGTGGTTGTGGGGCTATGAAATGATTTCTTCCATAACTGAGATTAGGATGATCTCTCAATCCGGGATTATATGTGTTAGAATATGGATCATATCTATTTCTCTGTTGCATAGAAAATCCTCTAACGGCATTTGCTTGCTCTAAGGCTCTTTCTTGTAGTGTCGGGCATGCATCAGTAGGATGTCCCACAATGGAACAAATCCCGCACACTTTTTCTTGTTGAATTGTCCCAAGTGCTATTTGTTGTATAAGAGATGTAAGACCCGCCAATTGTCGTTCAATTTTAGAGTTTACTCCTATCTCACTTACTTGTTTAACTGGTGCCTCTTCTCTACTACCAAATTGTTATCAAGTTCTTAGCAACTGCTGGTGTTTTATCCATTAAAGCTCTTCCACTAGCTGCATCAATCATACTTCTCTCCATCGGAAGTAATCCTTCATAGAAGTATTGTAGAAGTAATTGCTCACCGATTTGGTGATTTGGGAACTAGCACAAAGTCTTTTGAATCTCTCCCAATATTCATAGAGATTTTTCCCTTGAAATTGTCGAATGCTACATATTTCTTTCCTAATGTCTGTAGCCTTTGAAGCTGGGAAATACCTCTCCAAAAAGTGTTTTTGCATTTCATTCCACGTGGTAATAAGACCGGAAGGCAAATAATAAAGCCATTCCTTAGCAGTATCTACAAGAGAGAAAGGGAATGCCCGAAATTTCACTTGCTCTTCTGATATACCTATCGGTTTCATGTTTGAGCAAACCACATGAAACTCTTTCAAATGTTTATTGGGATCCTCTCCAGCAAATCCATGAAATGTGGGGAGTAGATGAATCATTCCGGACTTTAGTTCAAATCCCACCTCTAATTGAGGATATTGAATGCATAGAGGTTGCTGAACAAAAGTTGGAGTTACAAGTTCCTTTAATGTTCGATTTACATCCGCCATTTCGGACTCTATGTGTTCGGATTCACTTGAGGATTCAATGCTCAATTGCCTTAGAAGTTCGGTTGGAGAAATGTCTTATCCACTTTTCGATGTGTAGGCTTCTTTTCTTGATCTTAGGTTGTAGTGCGTTGTAGGTTTTTTGTTCATTCACAACCTATACGACAAAGAAAATAACAAAAATAAAGAGAACAAAAATAAAAAGAAAATATTGCAATTAACAAATTGATAAAACAATCCCCGTCGACACGGTGCCAAAATTGATACGTTACAAATGACGTTCCAACTACTTTTCCTTACTTAGCTTAAATGTGTCGTCTTAAATAGTAACATGTCAAGTAAGGGTCATTTCCCGTAGAGGATTGGTTCAATTTAATCAATTGGACACTAGAAATTGAATTTAACAGTTATATACTAAGGTGATTAAATGGGGGGGGGGGGGGGTTGGTTCGTTGAACTAAAGAAAGCAATAAATTCAAAATAAAAGGGACTTGAATCTTGAAATAAATAAAGTAGTTTTTGAATGAATATGTGAAAATGTGATTAAGGGGTATTTCGTTACCACGAGAATGATTTTCATATCAATTACCACAATGGAGTTTCGTTCTTTAGATTAACAACAATTCGAGAATAATTACAAGCTCAATTATCCCACTCTCTTCTTACACATTAGTTGAATAAAATAAGTTTTTTACTCAACCCTATTCATTAAACAACCTAGAACAAGCTATCTAGATTTAATTTAACAAAAGCATTACGACAAAAGAGAAGAATTGAATTAAGGGTAAACTCACAAGCTCAGTTTACTCACTTAAGTGTTATTCCATATACATTCAATTGAAAATTCCTCATAATCTATTGAAATGTAATTGCTACAAGGTTTTAGAATAAATAACTATTACGTACTATAATCCAAAAATAGCATTAATTGAAATAATTCAATCATTTAGTTGTACACCTAAACAATCAAGAAGAACAAAATTAACATTTAACACAATGGATTAAACACATTAATCAATAGAACTATAAAACACAAATTAATTGAACATCATAACTCGGGTTTGAAATCACCCCCAATCACAAAAATGTTTAGTCACCCATGAAATACTCAATAATAACAAACAAATTATTACTAAACATTAATGGAAAATAGATTAATGAAAAGAAAAGCTTATTGATAAAGAGATAAATGGTTGAGAGTTCTTCAATATCAATGGGTGTTCTTCTCCAAGCTATTTCACCATCACCAGGCTCCAATCTTTACTTTGGATTCAAGAATATGTTTTGTTCTCAAAAAGGAAAGAAAAATGGAGAGAAAATGTGGATAAAATTTTGTCAAAAAAAACTGTCCAGCAAGAACTCAACAGAAGACGTCTCGTTCCAGTTCCAAAGTTGCTGGTTTTAAAATTAAAACCTAGAAAAATTGCAACCAAGGTCCCTGAAGTTTTGGAAAAAAGGCAAAAAGGTCCCCAAGTCAATTTTTTTAATAAAACGTGGCGCTGCAGCACCGGAACCATAGAATCTGTCCAAAATGAGGAAAATGGTTTCCTCCTGCAGCCAAAATTCGAAAATTGTACACAAAGTCCTCCACTTTTTTCCTTGTACATTTTGGTCCTCAAACTGTGGAATTTTTGCATCTTTGGTTCTTTTTGTTCATTCTCGTGTAAATTCCTTCTAATCATCATTCAAACTCGGGTTTTCCCCTACACAATAAAAATAACTAAAATTAAGTCATAAATTGATAATGAAAACTCACAAATATCTAAATTAATGGTACGAATAAGTGTAAATACCCGCACTTATCAATGTAAAGAAAATGTTGTAGCGGATGCTTTATCAAGGATGTGCTACTTCTAACTTCTTTAGGTGCCAAATTACTAGAATTTAAATATGTTAAGGATATGTATCCTAATGATCCAGATTTTTTTAATATATACGAATCATGTGATAAGGGTGGTATGGATAGATTCTTTAAGCATGATGTGTATTTATTTCGGGAAAATAAGTTATGTGTTCCTAAATGTTCGATAAGAGAATTATTAGTACGTGAAACAAATAGCGGAGGTCTAATGGGTCATTTTAGGGTAAGAAAACCTTAGAGATGGTATGTGAACTTTTTTATTGGCCTAAGCTAAATGTTGATGTTGATTGGATTTGTAGTAGATGCATCACTTGTAAAAAAATTAAGTCTAAGATTTTACCTCAAGATTTGTATACACCATTATTCGCTCCTAGTAAGCATTGCGTTGACGTGTCTATGAATTTTGTGTTGGGTTTACCCAGGACTAAGAAATGAAGAGATTCAATATTTGTGGTGGTAAATATATTTAGTAAGATGTCTTATTTCAGTCCATGTCATAAAACTGATGACAATATTATGAATTTATTCTTTAAGAAAGTAGTGTGCTTAAATGTGGTACCTATGAGTATTGTATCGGATAGAGATGTTAAGTTTCTTAGTCATTTTTGGAAGGTTTTGTGGGGTAAGTTAGGAACTAAGCTATTATTCTCTACAACTTGTCACCCACAAAAGGATAGGCAAACTAAAGTTGTTAATAGGATTATGATACAAGTACCACGCAATATAGTCAATAAGAATTTGAAGAGTTGGGAGGATTGCTTGTCATTCATAGAATTTGCATACAATAGGGCCACACATTCTACTACTTCTTATACTCCATTTGAAATTGTTTATAGTTTTAATCCACTAACACATTTGGATTCAATTCCTTTCCATGTTGATGAGGGAGATAGCTTAGATGGAAAGAATAAGGTAGAGTTGGCAACATCCCTACATGAGAAGGCACGATGCCAGATTGATGAGTAAAATTAACTCATTAAACAAGTTCTTGTAAATCATAGTTTTTAGTTTGTTTTTTAGCACTTTTGAGCGTTTTGATGCGTGTGTTCATGTTGTTTTATAGTTAGACAATTTGGATGAAAATGAGGTGATTTGGAGCTTGAAATAGAGATACGATGATTAACATGGAGGGAGATAGGAATGAAGTGGAAAAGAGCTAAAAAGAGGAGCAAATAGACGCCCCAGAAAATCAGCAGAACACTGGGCGCCAAGGCGCCTAGCAAATAGGAAGTTAACAGATTGCTGGGTGCCAAGGCGCCGAATCTGGGCGCCAAGGCGCCGCTGCCGGGTTTATGAAAAAAATAGATTTTCTCAAGGAAATCTGGCCCAAACCAAGTCCAAACCTTGTTATTTTCTATGGAGGATATAAATATATGATAAAAGACCTAATTAGAGGTTCTTGGACGGCTAGAGAGAGCAAGAAAAACGGAAGCAAAATTCTTGAAGAATTCATTCAAAGAAGGGGCGATTGACACACTTTGGGGAAGAAATCAAGCGGCCACGAAGAGTTTTTCTACATCCTTGTTTTCTTTTCCATGTTTTCTATGATAAATCCCATGTTGTCAATTGTTTTTACTATGAACTAATACTTTAGATTTAGGGTTTGATGTATTCCTCTTGAAACATGTTTTGATTCCTTAATATTTAAACTCTTTTGGATTTTTCTGGTTATTTATTTATGTTGTTTGAGTTTAATGCATTCAATTACTTGGCCAATAGTTGAATGATTTGATGCGTGAATTTCGACACTCGAGAGAGGGAAATTTAGGCCTGATCATAGAACAATATAACCTAGGTTTCGTAGATTTCGAGAGAAAGTACGGATCTTTGAGGCTTGTTTTGAATTAAGAACCACGTGCTTTATAATTTCTATATATTTAATTCGGAATAGAGATATTGGAATTAAATTGTAGAAATAAATTCTAGCCGGCACTCGAGAGAGGGGGTAGAATTAAATTAAGGTTCTTGCCTATAAATTAAGAGAAATCTGATTGAGTTAGCAAATTTAGGTTGAAAAACATGGTCGATAGTGCGATGAAATCATTCCCTAGAATTTTATAATCTGATAACTTCGTTGAATTTTGCATTTGTTTAATTGCCAATTTCAGTTTGTCATTATTAGATAAAAATCACAACATCATTCCAATTTGCTTGTCCAAATAAAGTAGAAACTACATAATTATAGTACTCATTAGAAATCATACATCAATCCCAGTAGGTTCGACAATCTCTATTTCATCACTATATTACAAAACTTGACACCGTACACTTGCGGCATTTTCACGTTGTATAAAACGCATGATAAGTTTTTGGCACCGTTGCCGGGGGTTGATTTGAATTCTATTGATATTATTACCAACTAGTTTCTATTTTAATTTGGAATTTTTATTTTTCAGTTTCATTCATTTCATTTTATTTTATTTTGTTGGTTTTTAATAGCTTCCATAATCTTGTTTTCAGTTGTTTATGCGAAGGGTAAGAAACATCAATCTATTGCCTATTGATCCTGAACCAGAACGCACTTTTCGCTATTTGAGGGGTATACAGAGAGACGAACGTAACACAATGGCTGAACAGGAAGCAGGAGCAGCTAATGGGAATAATCAACCGAGAGCTATTCGGGACTATGTCAGGCCTGTTGTTAATGAAAATTACTTCGGAATCGCACGCCCCGCTGTAGCAGCAAACAACTTTGAACTGAAACCAGGGTTGATACATGTGGTACAACAAAATCAATTTGGGGGAGCTGCAATAGAAGATCCAAATGCTCATTTGGGATCTTTCCTTGAAATATGTGATACGGTAAAGATGAATGGAGTCACTGATGAGGCAATTAAGCTTTGCTTATTCTCTTTCTCTTTAAGGGATAAGGCAAAGGCTTGGTTTCAGTCAATACCGTATGGGTCAATTACAACTTGGGATGCTCTAGCTCAGAAATTCCTCACTAAGTACTTTCCACCATCCAAATCAGCTCAACTTCGAAGCGAAATTGGTCAATTCAAACAGTTTGACTTCGAGCCATTCTATGAAGCTTGGGAAAGATTTAAGGATTTGCTCAGAAGATGTCCTCAACATGGCTTTCAGAGTTAGATGCAGATAGAGATATTATACAATGGGTTAAATGGGCAGACGAGAACAATAGTGGATGTAGCTGCAGGTGGTACTCTAATGGCTAAAACAGCAGAGGATGCCTATTCTTTGTTGGAAGACATAGCTGCAAATAGCTATCAATGGTCGAGTGAGAGATCAAATGTAAAGAAAGTAGCTGGACTTCATGATGTGGACCCCATCACAGCGTTAGCGGCTCAAGTCTCATCACTCACTAATCAGATAGCTGCATTCACCACTCAAGGAAGTCAGCAAAAATCAGATTCAGTCATGGCAGCTTCATCATCACATCAGGAGATAGAAATGGGTCATGAACAAGCCCAATATGTCAACAGCAAGAACTATAATCAGAGGGGAAATTACTCATCAAATCACTATCATCCAGGTCTGAGGAATCATGAGAACTTATCATATGGTAATAACAGGAACACACTCCAACCCCCTCCTGGGTTCAACACTCAAAATTCTGAAGGGAAATCATCTTTAGAGGACATCCTTGGAACATTCATTTCGGAAACTAGATCCCGATTCAACAAGGATGAAACACGTTTGGACAACATCGAAACACACGTGTCTAACATGGGAGCCACAATGAAAAATCTAGAAGTTCAAATGGGACAGTTGGCAACATCGATGAAGTCTCAGCAACAGGGAAAATTCCCGAGCGATGCAGAAATCAACCCAAAGGAGCATTGTAAGGCCATTACACTGAGGAGTGGAAAACAGATTGGAGAAAGTCTGCCTGAAGAAGAAAAAAATTCTACACCTGAGACAGAGACAGATCAAGTGGTAGCAGAACAAGAGGCTGAAGAAACACAGAAAGCTCACAAGCCTCACTCCATATCATTCCCTGATAATCCTCCAATCAAACCACGACTTCCCTTTCCACAGCGTTTTCAAAAAAAGAAATTTGATACTCAATTTGCTAAATTTCTGGAAATTTTTAAGAAAATTCATATAAATATTCCTTTTGCAGATGCTGTGGAACAGATACCTAACTATGCTAAATTCATGAAGGAGGTGATGTCAAAGAAGAGGAAGCTGGAGGAATATGAACAGTCAAATTGACAGAGAAATGTAGCGTTATCCTTCAAAAGAAATTACCTCAGAAGAGAAAAGATCCAGGTAGTTTCACCATTCCCTGCACCATTGGAGGTTCTTCTTTTGATAAAGCACTTTGTGACCTTGGAGCAAGCATCAATCTAATGCCATTGTCGCCAAAGAAATTGGGACTTGGGGAGGTGAAACCAACAACGGTGACCCTACGGCTATCGATCGATCACTTACATATCCACGAGGGATCGTTGAAGATGTTTTAGTTAAAGTTGACAAATTTATATTTCCAGCTAATTTCGTTGTTCTGGACATGGAAGAAGATCAAGAAATCCCATTGATTCTGGGTAGGCCATTCCTAGCAACAGGAAGGGCCCTCATTGATGTACAAGAAGGTTAGCTAACTTTGCGAGTGAATGATGAGGAAGTAATGTTCAACATCTACCAAGCAATGAAATTTCCAGATGATGCTAGCACTTGCTATAGAGTTGACTTCCGAGTCTACAAGAATAACGATGGAGAAATTTTTTATTGAAGACCCATTGGAGCATTGTATGGTATGTAGTGTGACAAAGGATGACATTAACACTTTAGGAGAGAACACAGGGAATACGGACTTGGTTGATTGTATATTAGCCGTTGAGTCTTCACAAGCTCAAGATGAACCATCACTGAGTGAAGATATCCAATGTGGCCATGTTCAGATGGCAATAAGAGTAATGAAGACAGCAAAGTTGAATTGAAGAAACTACCAAATCACCTCAGATATGCATTTTTGGAAGACAATTCTACGTACCCAGTGATAATTTCTTCTTCACTCACTACAGATGAAGAAGACAGGCTTCTAAAAATATTGAGAAAACACAAGGCATCATTGGGTTGGTCGATAGCCGATATCAAAGGTATAAGCCCTACAATTTGCATACATAAAATCCTCATGGAGGACTCTTACAGGCTATCCATTGAACATCAAAGAAGACTAAATCCGGCAATGAAAGAGGTGGTTCGGGCAGAAATATTGAAATTATTGGAGGCAGGGATTATTTTTGCTATCTCAGACAGTGAACGGGTTAGCCCAGTGCAAGTAGTACCAAAGAAGGGTGGAATGACGGTAATCAAGAATGACCAACGAACTGATTCCAACAAGAACAGTGACTGGTTGGAGGGTATGCATCGACCTGTAAGGAAGTAACAAAGCAACCAGGAAAGATCACTTCCCACTACCATTCATCGACCAAATGTTAGATAGATTAGCCGGTTATTCTCACTATTGTTTCCTTGACGGGTATTCGGGCTACAACCAGATTGCAATAGTGCCAGAAGATCAGGAAAAGACAACATTCACCTGCCCTTACGGCACCTTTGCATACAAACGGATGCCATTCGGGTTATGCAATGCACCAGCCACTTTCCAAAGGTGCATGATGGCAATCTTTGCAGATATGGTGGAGGACATAATGGAGGTATTCATGGACGACTTTTCAGTATTTAGTTCTTCATTTGACAACTGCCTTCAAAATTTATCCTTGGTTTTGCAACGTTGTGAAGAAAAGAGCCTAGTTCTCAATTGGGAGAAATGTTAGTTTATGGTACAAGAAGGTATTGTGCTAGGACACCATGTTTCAGTAAGGGGACTTGAGGTTGACAGGGCTAAAATTGATACAATAGCAAAACTACCACCACCCATCAATGTCAAAGGTATTCGGAGTTTTTTGGGGCATGCTGGGTTTTACAGAAGATTCATTAAAGACTTTTCAAAAGTAGCTAAACCCCTATGCAACCTTTTGGAGAAGGACACTACATTTGTGTTTGATGAAGAGTGTTTGAAGGCGTTTGAAACAATAAAGGAGAAACTAGTTACAGCACCAGTAATGATAACACCAGATTGGGGTAAGCCATTCGAGGTTATGTGTGATGCCAGTGACTACGCAGTTGGGGCAGTGCTAGGATAAAGAAGTGAGAAAATATTCAGAGCCATTCACTATGCTAGCAAGACCTTGAATGGAGCTCAACTGAATTACACAACAACTGAGAAGGAAATGTCGGGCGCAGTCTTTGCATGTGACAAATTCAGACCTTACCTTCTTGGTACCAAGGTAATCATCTTCACAGATCATGCTGCAATCTGGTACCTATTTGCGAAGAAAGATGCAAAACCCCATTTAATCAGGTGGGTCCTGCTATTACAAGAATTTGATGTAGATATTCAAGACAAGAAGGTCAGTGAGAACGTCGTTGCAGATCATCTCTCACGGTTGGAGAATGAAAAAATGGTGGATAATACTCAAATTCTTGAAAATTTTCCTGATGAGTTTCTTTTGGCAGTTTCAACAAGGACTCCATGGTACGCAGACTTTGTTAATTACATAGCATACGGAGAATTGCCACCTTATTTGACTCATCATCAAAAGAAAAAAATTCTTCATGATGTCAAGTCATATATGTGGGACGATCCACTACTTTTCAAGAGATGTGCTGATAGAGTGGTCAGAAGATGTGTCCCTATGGAGGAAACAAAATCAATCATGGAGCATTGTCACTCATCGCCATATGGAGGTCATTTTGGTCCTACACGTACTGCTTCCAAGGTATTACAATCTGGGTTCTACTGGCCAACTTTGTTTAAGGACTTTTACGCTTTTGTGAAGACATGTGACGGTTGTCAACGCATGGGGAACATCTCGAGGCATCATGAACTACCACTAACCAACATATTGAGGTAGAACTGTTTGATGTATGGGGCATAGATTTCATGGGTCCATTTCCACCTTCCTTCGGCCAAGTATATATTCTCCTTGCAGTGGACTATGTATCCAAATGGGTTGAAGCCATCGCCACATCGACTAATGATGCCAAGGTAGTTCTGAAATTTCTCCGGAAAAACATTTTCACTCGGTTTGGCACTCCAAGAGCAATAGTAAGTAATGAAGGTACACACTTCTGCAATAAACTATTCGACTCTCTTTTGGCTAAGTACAATATCAGGCATAAACTGGCACTTAGCTACCACCCCCAAGCAAATGGGCAAGCGGAGGTATCCAACAGAGAAATCAAGCAAATTCTGGAGAAAACAGTGAACATCAACCGCAAGGACTGGTCATACAAGCTAGATGACGCTCTTTGGGCATATCGAACAGCTTTCAAAACACCCATTGGAATGTCACCATACCGTCTGGTATTCGGGAAGGCATGTCACCTACCAGTTGAACTAGAGCATCAATCGTATTAGGCCATGAGAAAGTTAAACTTCGACATGAAATTAGTGGGTCCACAACGGTTGTTGCAGCTTGATGAGTTAGAAGAATTTCGAAATGATGCTTATGAGAATGCAAAGATATACAAAGAACGAACGAAGTTGTGGCATGACAAGAGAATCCTCAGAAGAGAATTCAAGCCAGGAGAACAAGTCCTCTTATTCAATTCTCGACTGAAACTCTTTCCTGGAAAGCTCAAATCAAGGTGGTCGGGACCATTTGTAATTAGCAAGGTGTTCCCTTATGGGTCGGTAGAGTTGGTAAGTAAGGATGGATCTACATTCCAAGCAAATGGACAACGCCTCAAACATTATTACGGAATGGAAGATCGAAATGTGGATGAAACCACCCTCAAGGAGTCATCCTAAATCCACTTCTACGTCTAGCTAATGACGTAAAAGAAGCGCTTCTTGGGAGGCAACCCAAACCTTTCTTACCTTTAATTTATTTTGTTTTGATAACCTATTTTTGTTTTAGCGACTTTAGTAATTGTTATTATTATTATTTTTTTAGGTACAATTTCAAGAATCATTGCATCAAACCTAGAGTGGAATAAAATAAGGCTACGTCGGAGGAGGTAAGTTTAAAACAAAAAAAAAATTCAGAGAGCCAGTGATCTGGGCGCAAAGGCGCCCAACCCAAAAAAAAAAAAATTTTTTTTTACAGAGAGCCAGGCGCCAAGGCGCCGAATCCGGGCGCCTAGGCGCCCGGCCCATTGAAAAAAAACATAAAAAGGGGAGGCCTTGTTTGTTTCATTTCTCTCTTCTTTCAACACACTCTCCACTTCCCTCACTCCCTCTCTCGCCATTCCTCGCACCCTACAAAAAAAAAAAATTTCTTCAAGGCAACAAAAATTTCATAACACCTTCACTTCCCTCCACAATTCCATTATTGCATTGATTTTCACTGCCTTAATTTAGCTCAGTGGGTATCATAAGTTCTACACAACAAGGTATGACCTTTACTATAATTTCTATTTCCTTACTATTGAATCTCCTTGTTGTTGGTGGGGATTTCTAGATTGGGTGGTGTTTGAAGTCTTTTAATTGATTGGGTGGAAGGGACATCATAAGTTTTTGCTACATGTGTTCATTGAAGTTATTGCCTATCAAATGTTTGAACAATTGTCTCAATGATGTGTTATTTGGATTATGTTGCATAATTGGGTTGTAGGGAAAGTTATAATATTTGCTATATGCATAATTTGGATTATTGCCTACCAAGTGTTTGAGATTATGCATAAACGAAATTTTGAACCAATTTCACCATTGTCACTTGGATTTTGCTACTTAGGCCTCAATTAAGAATCTAATATAGTATTTTTTTTTTGTGTGGTCTTGCAGTGAACTAAAGCCCCATGCTACCGAAAAAGAAGTCTAAGGTCACGGAATCATCATCATCTACTGCCAGTTTTGACCGAAGGCATTTCGTGAGCGCCGCAGCGGAAGAAAGATACAGGCACTCGGTGGTACATAGGAATTGCATCCAGGAGCGAGGTTTTGAGATGCTATTACAAGAAAAAATTCAGAATTTGGGATGGCAGACGTTTGCTTCACAAGCTCGAGCGTGTTCTATTCCTCTAGTCAAGGAATTCTATGATAATGCCAAGGAGCATGACAACTTCAAGGTTTTTGTACGTGGTCGTTGGGTTAGATTTGACAGAGTATCCATCAACAGATTCTACCACACCCAGGATATCCCCAACGATGACTACTCCAGATTACGGGATGACTCGAGTCGACCCCACTACCTCGATTAACACACCAGCTCGCCAGAACCGAATGGAATCGGAATGCTAACGCTGCACCCAACTTTCCTGCATCCTGGTTGACTGCCAATTGCAAAATGTGGCATCAATTTATAACTGCCAAATTAATTCCCAGTAGCAACATTAGTGAAGTAACTCAAGACAGAGCTACATGGAATTACGCCATACAGATGGAACACTTCATTGATGTGGGCAAGATCATTCAGAATAGCATCCTGCGCATCATAGCAGGGCCTCCCAACGGGAATTTAGGACATCCATCCCTGATACATGATCTTTGCGTCCAAGCGGGAGTCACAACACGAGATTCTAATGAAGTCCTACACCCTAAACCACCACTCACGCGGAACCTCCGGGATAGGCTTGAGGTGCATCAACACATGGCCAGTCCATCTCAACCATCACCACCAGAGCCTTCTCTTCCCTGTTCACAACCTGGTGACCCTATAAGGGTTATACTCAGCTAGCTCGAGAGAATGACATTGAGCATGACTCGTTGGCAGGATGGCATGCAAGATCAGATGAACCAGTTACAGAGTTCCATGTATAGCCAGTTCCAATATCAAAATGAGTACTTCGCAGCTTTAGCTTCGGCACACCCCGGGATTGCATTTTCCCCACCACCAACATTCTCCACTCACTCCCAACCTCCAGTCTCGTCGGACGACGATCACATCATATAGTGTCGTACTTGAGGTAATCTCCCTCTTTTCATTTCTTTTACACATTGAGGACACTGTGTTTTTCAAGTTTTGGGGGGTTTTACTGCAGATAAAAAAAATCGCAAATTTTTCTCATGCTTGTGTGAGTTGGATAGTCTTGCTAGCATTTGTGGTTTGATGAGCTGTGGATAAGTTATGTGCTTGAGTTAATATTTTTGCTTATTCATGTGAAACGGAGAAGATTTATGCACATGATTTGATTGTGGTGCTGTACATGAGTAGGTTGATTCCGTTACAAAGTTGAAATTGAGAATTTAGATGCTAAACCCAACAACCATTAAACATTATTATATCCTTAAACCAAATTTAGAATGTTTGGTTGGTTGAACTGTTGTAAGTAGACATGGAGATAGATATGGATTCCGTGTGTGCAAAATATTGTATGGACTGTCTGAGACCTATGGGATGAAAATTGGGTGAAAAAAACCTTAAGTTAGAGGTCGATTTTCGAAAATAAGTGTTTAATAAAGGGCATTGCACTATCACTGCATAAAAGGAAAGCTACCTTAGAAGATCCTAGTGAGGACAATCATAATAATCTTATTGCATGACGTCTCTTCGTAGCCTTTATGACTCGAGTGAATAAGCCTGCAAGGGTTTAAAACCTGGTGCCCTAAAGTCATCTGATTTGGGAGTCATCGGCTTAAAACTCGCTACATGGGTCATTTAGAAAGCTTAATGGAGAACGCCAAAAAAAAAAAAAAGTGCATGAAACAGAAGACGCACTACATGTCTGGATTAAGCCCCGAACACTTATTTTAGAGGATTTGACTTTTAATAAGAGGTTAATAACTTGGTTGAGTCTTGGAGGTTGAAGTAGTCAGAATAAGGAGAATCCATATCTGTTGACACGTTGAACTGCGATTAGTGAAATCTAACCAAACTTGAGTGGTGTAAGAGACTAGTATTGAAATTCAACTTTAGAATACACTTCGGGGAAGGAAAAGAAAACAAGTTTGGGGGTGTATGAATCTCACGAGCGAAGTAAGGAAATATTTGACTTTTAAGGTCGGGAATTGAATCAATTTATTATTGTACAGCATTACACTTCAATCACCACACACACACCCATTTTACATCGAACAGGTGAGGAGTTGGCTTTTGCATCATAATTTTGAAGTGGTTCATGAAATTAATGCATGTTGCCAATCCTGAGCTACGAATGCAAAATATCTAACGAAATTGGTTTAAGTGATTTTGTTTGTGCGTTTGTTATTCATTATCTTTGGTTTTATGTTTGCTCGAGGACAAGCAATTAACTAAGTTTGGGGGTGTTTGATGAGTAAAATTAACTCATTAAACAAGTTCCTGTAAATCATAGTTTTTAATTTGTTTTTGAGCACTGAGCGTTTTGATGCGTGTGTTCATGTTGTTTTATAGTTAGACAATTTGGATGAAAATGAGGTGATTTGGACCTTGAAATAGAGATACGATGATTAACATGGAGGGAGATAGGAATGAAGTGGAAAAGAGCTAAAAAGAGGAGCAAATAGACGCCCCAGAAAATCAGTAGAACACTGGGCGCCAAGGCGCCATCACTGGGCGCCAAGGCGCCTAGCAAATAGGAAGTTAACAGATTGCTGGGTGCCAAGGCGCCGAATCTGGGCGCCAAGGCGCCGCTGCCGGGTTTATGAAAAAAATAGATTTTCTCAAGGAAATCTGGCCCAAACCAAGTCCAAACCTTGTTATTTTCTATGGAGGATATAAATACATGATAAAAGACCTAATTAGAGGTTCTTGGACGGCTGGAGAGAGCAAGAAAAACTGAAGCAAAATTCTTGAAGAATTCATTTAAAAAGGGGGCGATTGACACACTTTGGGGAAGAAATCAAGCGGCCACGAAGAGTTTTTCTACATCCTTGTTTTCTTTTCCATGTTTTCTATGATAAATCCCATGTTGTCAATTGTTTTTACTATGAACTAATACTTTAGATCTAGGGTTTGATGTAATCCTCTTGAAACATGTTTTGATTCCTTAATATTTAAACTCTTTTGGATTTTTCTGGTTATTTATTTATGTTGTTTGAGTTTAATGCATTCAATTACTTGGCCAATAGTTGAATGATTTGATGCGTGAATTTCGGCACTCGAGAGAGGAAAATTTAGGCGTGATCATAGAACAACATAACCTAGGTTTCGTAGATTTCGAGAGAAAGTACGGATCTTTGAGGCTTGTTTTGAATTAAGAACCACGTGCTTTATAATTTCTATATATTTAATTCGGAATAGAGATATTGGAATTAAATTATAGAAATAAATTCTAGCCAGCACTCGAGAGAGGGGATAGAATTAAATTAAGGTTCTTGCCTATAAATTAAGAGAAATTTGATTGAGTTAGCAAATTTAGGTTGAAAAACATGGTCGATAGTACGATGAAATCATTCCCTAGAATTTTATAATCTGATAACTTCGTTGAATTTTGCATTTGTTTAATTGCCAATTTCAGTTTGTCATTATTAGATAAAAATCACAACATCATTCCAATTTGCTTGTCCAAATAAAGTAGAAACTACATAATTATAGTACTCATTAGAAATCATACATCAATCCATGTGGGTTCGACAATCTCTATTTCATCACTATATTACAAAACTTGACACCGTACACTTGCGGCATTTTCACGTTGTAAAAAACGCGTGACACAGATTGAGAAGAAAAATGAGCGTTATGCCTCTCAAGCAAATAAGGGACGAAAGTGCTTAACATTTGAACCATAAGATTGGGTTTGTATACACTTGAGGAAAGAACACTTTCCTGAACAAAGAAAACTGAAATTGCAGCCACGGGGAGATGGTCCATTCCAAATCCTTGAAAGGATCAGTGATCATGCCTAGAAATTAGATCTTCCTGGTAAATATAATGTTTTGGCTACATTTAATGTCTCTGATCTTTCTTTCTTTGATGCAGGTATAGATTCGAGATCGAATCATTTTGAAGAGGGAGATGATGACGTGATCTATGATACAAGGGCAAGTCCGGGAAAAAAATCCATTGATCGTTGAAGAATGGCCTATGACTAGGTCGCGAGCGAAGCGAGTCCAAGAAGTAATGAGACTACTTTCTCAAGTCACGGTGAACAAAACATTGATCACGACAAGCAAATGGATAAATTTCATGTTGGGCATGTAAGATAAAATGAAGTGGAGCAACTTGATTCAAGTAATGGACGAAGAAGCTGGACGCATGGTTGTTTAGGGCATGCGGTCACATGTCCCTTTACCGAACCAACAGTGGAGAGCTCAGATGGTATATGAAACTGCATAGATTTACACTATCTGGCCACATAGTATATTTTCGGTCGCAATTTTTTTAAATTTCACTTAATCTTCTATTTTAGTTAAAACTCTATTTTATGATATCTTTTGTTATTTTTAGAGTGTAATTCCATTTTTTAGGGTTTTATAGATTCCATATAAATAAGATTATTATTTTCATTATACAACACACAATTATTGAAAGATTAATTGTAAGACATTATTCATTTCTTATTGTTCTTCATCCAATTAATTCTGAACTTATCAAGGTTATTTCTTATGGCTTTCAAACAAATCGAGTGAGTTTCTTGAGTTTGTAATCATGGGATCAACATATTTTCTGCGATTGTGTTGGTTCCTTGATTCAATATTTTTGAATCAAAATTAAACATTGATTCTTGACTTTTTCGGGATTGAATCAATCTTATGTGGATTTTGTAACTACCATTACTACGTGGGTTCGCATCATATTATGTAAGCTAGAAGATTGCACATAAGTGTATCATTTAGACATAACATCACCAAGTCGCATGTCTTTTAGCCCAATGCAGAAAGTAGCATCAATAAAGAAAATTGACGCTTCAATTTATAAGGTACTGATTACGCCTAAAATGTTACGCGGTGTTATAGTGTAGCTTTGGGGTGTCGTATCCACAAGAAGATGGAAAAGTGATTCAAGGGATTCAAAAACTTAGGGTTCTCATGAATTTGATGAAGGAAATTTATTTATTGCATAAAAATGTAGTAAATCACCAGAAATAATGATGAGAATTAAGATGATATGTAAAATAGTGAAGCGTTGAGATTCCTTCAACTAGATTGGATCAATCAACATCAATCATTTATGTATTCTCTACTCAATTAGAAGTTTTTATCCTAATTCTCTAATCGGATGATTGAACAATACAAACCAAATAAATTTCACGTGTAATCCTAGAATTTATGATTCGCAAATCACAATCATACATCAATTTATTGAAATCAGATTCAAAAAGCGAATATATATCTAACATATAGCAGTAATTAAATCACAGCAATAAATGATTTGAAAATTAAACTTAAACAAGTATTTTAATTATTCAATGGAAGAAACGTGATTAAATCCATGAAAATCTAAATAAATGTTAAATCTAACTCAATCTAATTCAAAATACGAAAAACATAAACCCTAAAATTATTTAGACAATGAAAAACGCATTACATGAATGAAAGATGTCGAGATCACCAATTCCAATTGAGTTATTCCCTTGCTTCACCAATGATTTTAACTTTCCATGGAGTTCTTGATGTCAAAAATGTGGAAAGAATGGTTTAGAATCCAGGCTGAGGCGTTCTCCAATGTTTTTAGGGTTAAAAAGTCGTGCAAAATATGTTACCAAAGGAGTTTGAGTTGTAGAAGGAAACTAAAGATTCATCTGTGAAAAATGCCTATGCACACATGCCATATATTTCTTTGTGCATGTGCCATTCATTGGTTTTAGGCTCGATAGGTGAAATTCATGCCCGTGCATGCACGAGAGAATTTGCTTGCGCGCGCAGGTTTGTCTCTGGACAGTGTTCGATATTTTGGTCATAATTTTCTCCACAGGTATCCGATTGAGCTGATTCAAAATGATTTGGAAAGATAATTCAAAAGGATACAACTTTGATTCAAATACCATCTTAGAATTCGATCGTTTTCTAACTCATAAACTAGTCTCAATATGAGGCTAAAAATCGATGCAAAACTTTTCAGCTTGATAGTTGATATGTGATAATGTTTTGACTACGTTTTATCCATTTGACTCATTTTTTCTTCTAATTGACCTCTAAAACTCTTGAATCTTCATCATAAGGTTAGAAATAAGCTAGATTATTTGCACTTTAGTCCCTGAACTATTGTTTTCCTTCATTTTGGTCATTTTTCACTTGTTTCTCCTTATTTCCGCTACATTCATCCATTGTCCTGCAAAACATGAATTGCATAGAATTAAGCTATATTTCAACATATTAATCAACAATTGCTCATGTTTTGACAGTAAAATAAGTATGTAAAAACGTACTTATCAAACTCCCCCAAACTTGAACTATTGTTTGTCCTCAAACAACAACAATATAATTTAACTCTACAAACAACATGGTTTAACAATATGTCGTGTCTCAGGTTTGAAATTTGATAGTTATACAAATAAACAATTACAACGTGCAAAAATTAAATCAGTCTCCACCTGTTACATGCATAACCTGACGTGTGTGTGAAAACTCATGTCAACATATTAAGATTGTGATTGGTTCAATCCCTAACTCATAGTAGTCAAATATGTACTTTCCTCACTCGAGAGGTAGACACACCCCCTAACTTATGTTTTTCACTCAATTTTCTCGGGGTGTATCCTAAGTTGAATCTATTCAATTTTGTTCCTTACCCTCTCTTAGTTTGGATAGATATTATTCCTACAAGTTCACACTGCAACAAGTCGGGATTTTCCTATATTTTTGATCGTTTAACCTTTAAAATTAGACTAAGTTACTTGCTTCTCATCAAATGTGTAGTTTTGTCAACTGGATGTTTGGAGCGTAATCAATGTATTTGAATATATTTTTTTCTTTCTTTACATTTTTTTTTCTCTATTTTTTTTTCTCTTTTTATTTGAGTATCTTCTCATTTGCTTTCTATATAACCCATGTAGCGAATTTTAGACCGATAACTCCCAAGTCAGATGACCATAGGGCACCAGGTATTAAATCATCCTCATAGGCTTAATCACCCGAATTATATAGGCTCGAAAAGATGCTTTTTATGTACTCAAAGATTAGTGCAATGGCCCTTTTATTTTAGATATCCAGTTTTTAAGACTAACCTCTAACTTAAAGCTTTCACCTCGTTTTTATCTCAATGGGTTTAAGACAATCCACATAAGGTTTTCATGCATGGAATCCCTACTCATCTCAATGTTTTCCTATAACAGTTCAATTTTTCCCAAACTAGCCTATATTTGGATTTATGGAATACAACACTAGAGGTTATTAGGTTGTATCACTAAGTTCTTCTATCCTCTACAAAATGAACCGAATCACTACTCAATATGCCAAACATAAGTGACGTGCATAGGAAATATCAAGTTCTACATAAACAGGTTTAGACTAATCTCATATTGCAATATTTTCATCATTCACAGCTGACACATATTCTAATAACCACATCATAGTTGGCACATTTGTTAAACCCACACAAGCACACAAAGCAATAATTAAAATCTAATGCTAAAAGATAAAAAAAAATAGAATTTTTTTTAAACACACAAACATGCGAAAATTGTAGTAAAGAGATGAATGAAAGCTCATGCTTTACCTTCAAACGTAATTGAAACATCCTCAATGTTTAAGCACAAATATCAAAGAAAATAAGGAAAAGATATCACTTGAGTATGACGGTGAATCAACAGAAATTTGAGGTATAAGAAACTTGAAAGTACTCAATTGGATGGTAATGCAAGAAATGAAAGAAACTAAAATAATGCAAAAAAACTAAAAAAAATTCTAAAAATGAAAATATAGAAAAGTAAAGTGACGGACGGACCTAGAAGGTGTCAAGGATGGTAAACCGGGTCTGCAAGAGGAATTTCTTCCTCCACAGGCACCTGTTGCTCATACGCTATCTTTAAACGCTGTCCATTCACTTTAAATACCCTACCATCTTTAGGGTCCTTGATTTCAATTGCCTCATGGTTAAAGACCCGTTTCACCACAAAAGGACCAGACCACCTGGAACGAAGTTTCTCTAGATGTTTATGGAGTCGGGAATCATACAAGTAAACCTTTTGATTTGGTTCAAACATTTTTTGAAGAATGTGTCTATCATGAAACGTTTTCATTTTTGCTTCGTAAAGTTTAACATTCTCGTAAGCATCATTTGTCAACTCCTCCAACTCAGTTAACTGAAACTTCCTAAATTTACTACCTTCCTCTAGATCAAAGTTAAAGTGTTTGATAGCCCAAAAGGCTCGGTTCTCGAGCTCTACAGGCAAATGGGAAGGTTTTCCAAATACAAGTCTATACGGTGACATGCCTAAAGTGGTCTTAAAAGCAATTCGGTAGGCCCAAAGTGCGTCATTCAATCTCAACGACCAGTCCTTACGATTAGGGTTTACAGTTTTCTCCAAAATTTGCTTGATTTCCCTATTGGCTAATTCAACTTGTCCACTGGTCTGGGGATGATAAGCAGTTGATATTTTATGAATGTCCCCGTACTTTTTCATTAGAGCCTCAAACGAACGGTTACAGAAATGTGTACCCCTATCACTAATGATAACCTTTGGTGTGCCAAACCTAGATAACACATTTTCTCTAAGGAATTTCACAACTGTTTTATTGTCATTGGCTCAACAAGCTGCTGCTTCGACCCATTTGGATACATAATCAACAGCCACAATGATGTACAAATAACCAAAGGAAGGTGGAAAGGGTCCCATAAAATCAATACCCCAGCAATCAAAAACTTCTATCACTAGAATGGGGTTCAATGGCATCATATTGTGTCGAGACAAAGCTCCAAGCTTTTGACACTTCTCACAAGATTTACAGTAAATGTTAATGTCTTCGAATAAAGTAGGCCAATAAAAACCACATAGCAAAATTTTTGTTTTTCATGGAAAAATGACCACCACAAGCCTATAAATGACAAAAGTCTAGTACGCTAGGTATCTCCTCATTGGGCACACAACGTGATCAGGGCAGTATTTGAATAGGCATGGGTCATCTCAATAAAACTTACGCACCTCAATTAAAAACTTTCTCTTATCTTGTGCACTCCAATCTCCTGGGATTTCACCTATAGCTAGGTAGTTGACAATATGAGCAAACCAGGGTAAAGAGGAAACAGAAAACAAGTGTTCATATGGGAAGTCATCTCTAATGGGCAATTGATTCAGACATTGTCCTGAAAATTTAACCTAGATAAATGGTCTGCGACCACATTTTCTACCCCCTTTTTATCTTTAATAGCAATGTCAAATTTCTGTAGGAGTAAAATCCACCTAATCAGTAGTGCCTTAGCATCTTTCTTGGAAAGAAAGTACTTAAGAGTAGAATGGTCTGTGAAGATTGTGATAGGAGAACCAATTAAATAGGATCGAAACTTATCTAAAGCAAAGACTACAACTAGTAGTTCCTTCTCAGTTGTTGAATAGTTCATTTGAGCACTATTTAAGGTCCTACTAGCATAGTAAATGACAAAAGGTTTACCCTCCCTTCGTTGCCCAAGGACAGCACCTACCGCATAATCGCTAGCATCACACATAATTTCAAATGGTAATAACCAATCAGGTGATCGCATTATAGGTGCTGAAGTTAGCTTGTCTATCAAAGTTTTAAACGCTTCTTGGCAAGCTGGGGTCCAATCAAAGGTAGCATCTTTGGCTAAGAGATTACATAAAGGTCTGGATATGGATGAAAAATTTTGTATAAACCTTCTATAGAAACCTGTGTGGCCAAGGAAAGATCTAATATCTTTGGTTATTTTAGGTGTGGGCAGTTTGGAGATCAATTCAATCTTAGATTTGTCAACCTCTATCCCCTTAGATGAAACAACATGACCTAGGACAATACCTGAAGATACCATAAAATGAAATTTTCCCAATTCAAAACTAACCCATTTTCGTCACATCGAGTTAGAACTCTCTCCAAGTTTAACAAGCATGCATCAAAAGAAGTACCAAAAACAGTTAAGTCATCCATAAAAACTTCCATACAGGTTTCTACCATATCACTAAACATACTCATCATGCATCGTTGAAAAGTAGCAGGAGCGTTACATAATCCAAATGGCATCCTACGAAATGCATAGGTACCAAAAGGACAAGTAAATGTGGTCTTTTCTTGGTCCTCCAAAACTATCTCAATTTGATAGTAACCAGAATAACCATCCAAGAAACAGTAAAAAGGATGGCCAGCTATACGCTCAAGAATTTGGTCCAGAAATGGGAGGGAAAAATGGTCGTTGTGAGTAGCAGCATTTAACTTCCTATAATCAATACACATGCGCCATCCAGCCACAGTCTTTGTAGGGACCATTTCACCAAGTTCGTTTTTAACCACCGTAACACCAGACTTTTTAGGAACCACCTGCGTTGGACTAACCCATTTACTATCTGCAATGGGGTCTATAATACCAGCATCTAACAATTTAAGCACATCATTTTTAACAACTTCTTTCATGGGGGGTTTAACCTACGCTAGGGGTCTCTTTTAGGATTACTCCCCTCCTCTAAGTGAATTTTATGTGATCAAATTAGAGGGCTTATACCTTTGATATCAGCTATAGTCCATCCTAGTGCAGATTTATGTTCATTCAGAATGTTCAAAAGCTGTTTACCTTGAGAAGCATTTAATTCTGAAGAAATAATTACAAGAAAAGTGTCACCTGGTCCAAGGAACACATGTTTTAGTCTTGGGGATAGTGGTTTTAGCTCCGGTGTTGGACTCTCAATACTTGATGGTTGCTGCCCTCCAGTTCTAGTTGGTATTTCTTCAAACTTTGGTTTCCATGGGGATGTCCCATAACCGTAAAATTTAGCAAAAACAGCACAAATATTAGCATATTCTTCATTATGGCAATGTGCAGGAATTTCAAAATTTGTAAGAAATGAGTTTATAGGATTGAAATCAATGGTCGCATGTGCATCCTCCTGAGTGAGTACATCAACCATGTACGTTTGATGACACTCATCATCTTCCATAAGCTGCTTAGTGATGTGAAAAATATTGACTTCAAAAGTCATATTTCCAAAAGATAGCTTCATTAGACCATTCCTGCAATTGATAAGAGCATTAGCAGTAGCAAGAAAGGGTCTACCAAGAATAATAGGTATTTTGGAGTTCACATTCACATCAACTTTCAAATCTAGAACTAGGAAGTCAACAGGATAGTAAAATTTGTCTATTTGCACCAAAATATCCTCAACTACTCCTCTAGGTCTTATAGTTGAGCGATCAGCCAATTGTAAATACGATTGTAGGTTTAATATCACCTAGGCCTAGCAGTAGATAAATGACATAAGGCATAAGGTTAACACTAGCTCCTAAGTCAAGAAGGGCTTGTGCAAACTCACAACTCCCAATGATGCAAGAAATTGTAGGATAACCAGGATCCTTATATTTTGGTGGGACTCTCTGTTCAATCACCATACTCACTTGCTCGGTCAAGAAAGCAGTTTTCTTGATATGATACTTCCTTTTCACATTGCACAAGTCTTTAAGGACTTTTGCATACGTAGGAATTCGAGAAATCACATGCAAGAGAGGTAGATTGATTTTTACCTGCCTAAGGTGTTCTAAGATCTCATCATGTTGGCTATTAGCTTTCACATTAGGCTTTGAGCTTGAGGAAATGGTGCTCTAGCTAGGTTTTCCACCACACTAGGCTCACCCTCTTCAGAATTACTAGAGTCTTTCTCTTTTTCTTCTACTTCCCTAGGCTTAACGATTGGTTCTACAACCTTCCCAGATTGAGTGGTGATTTCATTTATCTCCTTAAGGTTGTTTTGTACACTTGAAGTTTGAGCCATATGTTGTCCCTTAGGGTTAAGTTGAGGTTGAGCCGAAAATTTCCCACGTTCCCCTATTGCTAAGGCATTAGTCAATTTGGTTATATGACTTTTCATTTCCTTACTCTCCTCAACAACTTGATTGATCATGGTTTCAAACTTCTGATTTGTTTTCCCTTGAGCCCCCATAAAAGCATGTAGGGTGTCCTCTAAAGAATTCCTAGATGTTGAGAGTTGATGTGATGGTGTATTGAAAACTCTAGGTGGCTGAGTAGGTTGATGGTTATCAGATTTCCAGCTGAAATTAGGATGATTCCGCCACCTCTGATTCTAGGTCTTAGAATATGGGGCATAAGGCTTTTTGTACACACCTAAAGCATTATAATGTTCATCATAAACCCCCCTCATCTCAATTAGAGCAAAACACTCTTACACTGGATAATCAAGTCCACCACACACACCACACGGCCTAGAAGACTCAACACAAGCAACAGTAGATGTAGGCTTTGAACTACTAGTGCGTAGGTTCTCAATTTCTCTAGTTAGGGCTTCTACCTCAACTCTAAGATTGTCTTCTTCCCAAAGATGATAGATGTCTGTACTAGAAGGATTTTCTACAGCTCGTGACCTATTGGTGTTATCAGTGGTACTAGGGCCAGTCCGGGTGTGAGCTTTCTTAGTTAAGTCATCTAAATATCTTATAGCCTCATCTGGATCTTTTTGTAGGAAATCACCATTACACATCATTTCAACAAATTGACGCTCTCTAGATGTTAACCCTTCATAGAAATAGCTCACGATGCTCCAACTCTCATAACCATGGTGCAGACAAAGAGCTTGGAGTTCTTTATAAATTTCCTACGCTTGATATAAAGTTTCACTCTCATTTTGGATAAAAGAAGAGATCTGCTTTTTCAAAGCAGCAGTTTTGTGGTGGGGAAAGTATTTGCCAAAGAACGCTTAGGTCATTTCAGCCCAAGTTCCAATCGAACGTGGTCTCAATGAATACAACCAGCTCTTAGCCCTTTCCTTCAGAGAAAATTGGAAGAATTTGAGCCTAATTGGATCCATTGTACCATGTCGATTGTGGAAGGTTGCTACAACCTCCTCGAATTCCCTAATATGCATATACGAGTTCTCATTTTCAAGTCCATGGAAATTTGGAAGAAGTTGAATCATTCCGGGTTTAAAATCTACACGTGACATATTGGGTAGAAACATAATATATGAAGGTGTAGACGTACGCGTGGGATACAGGTAATCATGTAAGGTTTTATACGGTGCATTATGCTCACTATCAGACATTGTGTTATGTGACGTGGTCAGTTTTAACAAATGCAGAATCAAAAGCGGGTTTAAAAAGATATTTAAACTCTATATCCGGTCTGTCAGCTGCTCTTCCTCACTCGCCTTGATGCCTACGTATGAAACAAGTAAACAAAAATAAAAATCGAGAATAATAAAGAAATTAATTAATTGAAGTAAAAACAAATTAGAAAAGGAACAAGATCACCATTTTATGATTGAATTTCTTGACTTCTGTACGGTCACCCTAGCAACGACGCCAAAATTTGATTACGCCCAAAGTGTTACGCGGTGTTGTAGTGTAGCTTTGGGGTGTCTTATCCACATGGAGATGGAAAAGTGATTCAAGGGGTTCAAAAACTTAGGGTTCTCGTGAATTTGATGAAGGAAATTTGTTTATTACATAAAAATGTAGTAAATCACCAGAAATAATGATGGGAATTAAGATAATATGTAAAATAGTGAAGCGTCGAGATTCCCTCAACTAAATTGGATCAATCAATATCAATCATTCATACATTCTCTACTCAATTAGAATTTTTATCCTAATTCTCTAATCGGATGATTGAACAATACAAACCAATTAAATTTCACATGTAATCCTAGAATTTATGATTCCAAAATCACAATCATACATCAATTTATTGAAATCAGATTCAAAAAGCGACTATATCTCTCTAACATAATTAAATCACACCAATAAGTGATTTGAAAATTAAACTTAAACAAGTATTTTAATTATTCAATGGAAGAAACGTGATTAAATCCATAAAAATCTGAATAAATGTTAAATCTAACTCAATCTAATTCAAAATACGAAAAACATAAACCCTAGAATTATTTAGACAATGAAAACGCATTACATGAATGAAAGATGTCGAGATAACCAATTCCAATTGAGTTCCTCCCTTACTTCACCAATGATTTTAACTTTCCATGGAGTTCTTGATGTCAAAAATGTGGAAAGAATGGTGTAGAATCTAAGCTGAGGCATTCTTCAATGTTTTTAGGGTTGAAAAATCGTGCAAGATATGTTACCAAATGAGTTTGAGTCGTAGAAAGAAACTAAAGATTTGTCTGTGAAAAATGTCTATGCGTACGCGACATATATTTCCTTGTGCATACGCTGTTCATTGGTTTTAGGCTCGGTAAGTGAAATTCATGCCCGTGCGCGTGCGAGAGAATTTGCCAAGTTTGTCTCTGAACAGCGTTTGGTATTTTGGTCATAATTTTCTCTACAGGTATCCGATTGAGTTGATTCAAAATGATTTGGAAAGATAACTCAAAGGGATACAACTTTGCTTCAAATACCATATTTGAATTCGATCGTTTTCCATCTCATAAACTGGTCTCAATATGAGGCTGAAAACCGGTGCAAAACTTTTCAGCTTGATAGTTGATATGTGATAATATTTTGACTATATTTCATCCCTTTGACTCATTTATTCATCCAATTGACCTCTAACACTCTTGAATCTTCATGACAAGGTTAGAAACAAGTTAGATTATTTGTACTTTAGTCTCTGAACTTTTATTTTTCTCCATTTTGGTCATTTTTAACTTGTTTCTCCTTATTTCCGCTATATTCATCACTTGTTCTGCAAAATATGAATTGCATAGAATTAAGCTATATTCCAACATATTAATCAACAATTGCTCATATTTTGATAGTAAAATAAGTATGTAAAAACGTACTTATCAGGTACATTAACAATCAAAGTTCTTAACTACTAGGATGCTATCAATTTGAACTTACAACTCATCAGTGAAAAATGTGACAAACTGAAAATGTTAAATACTAAGTTAACCATTTTAGCTCAATCACGTTCGTGAATAAGAACATCTCAAAAGACTTAAAAAAAATATAAGCACTAGAATCTATCTTTTTTTGTACTTGACAAAGTTCTTAACCTTTATTCTTTAAAGTAGCATGACCCATATTAGCTCTACTATTGCATGGATCGTACTCTCTAAAGTATTATGTTCATCTAGTACACCTAAAATCTTATCGTGTTAAATATTATCTCATTTAGCTTATCACCTCTATAAAGGTGAACAACTATGGATTTTGATGAATGGACTATCATATTTAGAGATAATAACATTCTTAATCAATGTCATATATTCAATAGAAATTTACATAGATGATAGTTTGACATTAGGTATAGAGTTGAAAGTTCACCGTGTTCTCAATCATTATCAACAATTCTAATATTTCACTATTATAAACTTAATCTTATAGCATAAAATTCCATAAGTTAGTCAAGAATTACATTAGTTCTTCCAAGTTTAGAACTTCCACTCAGTCGGTGGATCAAATAATTCTAGGTGAAATTTTCCTAAATCTTCCCCATCACCAACACTTAATTGATGAACAATGGGTCTAAGTAAGAATCTCACTAATTTAACCGACCTTAATATTTATAATAATTTATGAATTAATAGATATCATGTAATTCAATGAGATAATTTCATAATATGTAAGAGCATAAACACGTATATTTATCCAATTATGACATGCAACACAATCACAAATTAGTTCTTTCTAAAAATAATTTTAGATATAATCGAAGAATAAAACTTGTATCCTTTAAGATTAATTATACAAATTCTCTACATCACCATTATCTCTATTGTGACACTGTCCCGACAAATGAAAAGTGACATTAGAATGCTTACATTCTGCTTATCACAAAAAGACAAAAAAAACCCCAAAAGTATAATGTTACACAATCCTTCTAGACACTTCACGTGTTCTATTAGGTGATGTTCCATAAACAAGTAGCTTTTCGACACATCTTATACGCGCGTTCTTTTAGTATTCTCTCTTAGAATGTTAAAAGCATGCATGAATTTAGTCACATCAGATTAAGCATGAAAAATAAAACGTACTGTAATGGATAATACAACTACGTTAAGACCAACATCACTAAAAAAAAGTGAAAATACATCATTTAAAATCGAAACAAATTGACAATAAAATACATTTTTCCTACTTAAATATAATTTTGAAAATTGTTAACAAACGAAGGGGCTAAATAGTTTGAAAGTATTTGTTGTTAAATCCAATGTTGTAATTGGCATGTTTGTAAACAAAAAAGTCTTAATTGAAAACTTGTAAAAAGTCTAGGACTTGGATGCAATTTTGTATAGATGAGTTAAGTTAGGGTTAAAAGTTGAAAACATGGAAAACGCGGCGCCAGAATTTCGCTAGACTGTTGCCTGAGCGTCAGAAACAGAAACTTTGTCGCCTGCATTTCACCTCATTGTTACTCAAGCGACGTATTTATGCGGTCAGACCTAATTCGGGATTTTGAAGAGTTTTACACTGCCCATAACACCTAAGCGTCCCCAACTATAAATACAGATATATTGGAAGAATTCCTGGTATTTGCTTAATTATGCTTTCATTGTATAACATATCCACATCATATTTTGAGAGATGCAGAAGCATAATTATTTGGTGATTCATCCAGATCATTCTTGAGATCCAGTAACCAAGTTTCGGGAAAACATCAAGGTTCGTGAATCTAAAACACCCGACTTTCTTAACACTTTGAGGAATGCATTTCTCAATTGGACTTCAGAAGTTTCTGGAGGTTGAGAGAGGTTGGACTACAAGCGCGTGAAGAAGAACGAGAATAGGTGATTCTTGGATATCCACTTGAAAGAGACAATTGAAGAAGATCAGGAGTCTGGAATTTACAACGGATCTTGGAAGCTACATGAGGTAGATATGAAGATCTAACAAGTTGGCTAGATAGTATCCAGGGTAGCAGATCGTGAGTCTGGAGGAACAGCGGATCTTGGAGATAACATGAATTACAACAGCAGGAACTAGTGGAATTTGCTATGCTGGAAACAGACTGTAATCCATATTGTCTATAGTGGAGGTTTGGCTTGGTCCAGAAGTTTTTACCCAGTTGGGTTTCTCCGTCATCATTTTGGTATTTATTCTTTATTGGTTTCCATATTACAAATAGTAGTATTATACGATAATTGAATTGTATGTTTAATTATTTAGAAACTGTTAAAAAGTGACTTGTTGCTTTTAATAGAATAATTCCGCACATTAGGTTGAACTTAGTTAGTAAACTACGTATTTTCAATTAAAAGCAACAAATCAATTTTTAACCGTTTCTAGATGATTAAGCATACAATTCAATTATCCTATGGTTGAATACCACAGTTTGTAATATGGAAATCAATAAAGAATGAACACCAAAATGATGACGGAGAAACCCAACTGGGTAAAAACTCTGGGACCAAGCCAGTTACCTCTACTATAGACAATATGGATTACAGTCTATTTTTAGCCTAGCAACTTCCACTAGTTCCCACTGTTGTAATTCCTGTAATCTCCAAGATCTGTTGTTCATTCAGACTCACGATCTGCTAGCATAGATACTATCTAGCCAACCTGCTAGATCTTCTGATCTACCTCTTGTAGCTTCCAAGATCCGCTGTAAATTCCAGACTCTCGATCTTCTTCAATTGTCTCTTCCAAGTGGATATCAAGGAATCACATATTCTTGTTCTTTTTCCTACGCTTGTAGTCTAACATCTCTCAACCTCCAGAAACTTCTGAAGTCCAACTGAGAAAGTACCTTTTTCAAAGTGTTAAGAAAGTCGGGTGTTTTGGATTCACGAACCTTGATATTTTCCCAATACTTAGTTGCTGGATCGCAAGAATGATATGGATGAATCACCAAATAATTATGATCCTGCATCTCTCGAAATATGATATGGATAACAATGAAAGCACAATTAATCAACCACCTGGAATTCGTCCCAGACATCTGTATTTATAGTTGGGGACGCTTAGGTGTTATGGGCCGTGTAAAACACTTTAAAATCGAGAATTAGTTTTGGCCGCATAAATATGTCACTCGAGCGAGGGAGCCTGTCACTCGAGCGATGTAGCTGTCGCTCAAGCGACAGCGAGGCAAAAGGCGAGCGACACAGTTTCTATTTTTGACGCTCAAAACAAGTCTTGGCGACAGTCTAGCGAAATCTAGCGCCACATTTTCCTTGTTTTCAACCTCTAACCCTAACTTAACTCATCTATACAAAATTGCATCCAAATCCTAGACTTTTTACAAGTGTTCAATTAAGACTCTTTTGTTCACAAACATGTCAATTACAACATTGGACCTAACAATCACCCCTTTTGGCATTTTGTGATAAAACCGTACAAATAAAGTCAAGGAAATAAAATACATCAAACTAAACTCCCCAATCTATATACTACCCAAGTTACTCAACTCAAGTTCTTCTACTTCTTGCATT
Organism: Fraxinus americana; assembly: GCA_035079005.1. NCBI lineage: Eukaryota > Viridiplantae > Streptophyta > Magnoliopsida > Lamiales > Oleaceae > Fraxinus > Fraxinus americana. The sequence goes on from CM068716.1 coordinate 17,723,868, forward strand.
CCTTGGTATACATGTTTCCTGAAATAAAAAACTCAATACCCAGTGTAAAAGCACATGATATAGGAAATCAAAAACACTCATGAACACAAATAAGCATGCTAGTTTGAGACGTGACATTAATGTCAATCAAAGCCACATTCTCCCCCATTCTGCAAGTTCTCAATGTTTTTATGCAGTAGGAAAAATGTATCTGTCTTTTCCCAACAACCCTTCAGACATAAAATGCAGATGCAAATTAAATCTCAATTTCATTTCATTAAATGCTCCCCCTGTGTATATTCTCTCCTTCCTTGACTTTATTTGTATGGTTTTGTGACAAAATGCCAAATGGGGAGATTGTTATGTCCGATGTTGTAATTGGCATATTTGTAAACAAAAGGGTCTTAATTGAACACTTGTAAAAAGTCTAAGATTTGGATGAAATTTTGTATAGATGAGTTAAGCTAGGGTTAGAGGTTGAAAACAAGGAAAACGCGGCGCCAGAATTTCGCTAGATTGTCGCTAAGACTTTGCTTGAGCGTCGAAACAAAAACTGTGTCTCCCGCATTTCGCCTCACTGTCACTCGAGCGACATATTTACACGACCAGACCTAATTCGTGATTTTGAAGAGTTTTACACGGTCCATAACACCTATGCGTCCCCAACTATAAATACAGATGTCTGGGATGAATTCCAGGTGGTTGATTAATTGTGCTTTCATTGTATAACATATCCACATCATATTTTGAGAGATCCAGGAGCATAATTATTTGGCGATTCATCCATACCATTCTTGAGATCCAGCAATCAAATTTTAGGAAAACATCAAGGTTCGTGAATCCAAAACACGTGACTTCCTTAACACTTTGAGGAAGGTACTTTCTCAGTTGGACTTCAAAAGTTTATGGAGGTTGAGAGAGGTTGGACTACAAGCGCTGGAAGAAAAACAACAATAGGTGATTCCTGGATATCCACTTGGAAGAGACAATTGAAGAAGATCGGGAGTCTGGAATTTACAGCGGATCTTAGAAGTTACAGAAGGTAGATCGGGAGATCTAGCAGGTTGGCTAGATGGTATATACTGTAGCAGATCGTGAGTCTGGAGAAACAGCAAATCTTGGAGATTACATGAATTACAGCAGCGAGAACTAGAGGAATTTGCTAGGCTGGAAACGGACTGTAATCCATATTGTCTATAGTGGAGGTAAACTGGCTTGGTCCCGGAGTTTTTACACAGTTGGGTTTCTCCGTCATCATTTTGGTGTTTATTCTTTATTACTTTCCATATTACAAATTGTGGTATTCTAACATAAGATAATTGAATTGTATGATTAATCATTTAGAAATTATTAAAAAGTGACTTGTTGCTTTTAATAGAATAATTCCACACAAAAGGTCGAACTTAGTTAGTAAACTACGTATTTTCATTTGTCACTCTCAAAATTAACTCCCACTAGGTCGCAGAATCTCCAAATAAATATTTTGAATTTAATACACAATTTTTAGGTTTTAATTAAGTTAAAAATAATATTATATGTATTTATAAAATCTACTTTAAATGCATAAAAATACTTTAAGCCATTATTTTGAGAAAATAGAGTTTTGAATAGTGATTTTTTGGAGAATGTGTGGTTAAAAAGTAAAAAAAATTGAATTTACGTGCAAAATATTTTATTATTTAATTATATGGCTGGAAATGAGTATGAGAATTAAAAGGGTTTTAAAATAATGGTTGTCAAACAGGGGCTTAATCATATGAAAAAAATAGAATTTATATATTGAAAAATCTAGAATAATACAGGGATCAAACGCAATTTTTAAAATTACAAGTAATCCCCTCAACGAAAGTTACCGTAAATTTCCTTTTTTTTCCTTATATTCTGGGGGTGCCGTGCACACCCACACTAATGTCGCACGCACTGTCTTTCTGAAGTGTTTTCGTCGATTTTTTTCATTTGTCCCCCTAATTTCAACGTTATTGATTCATTTGTGTGGCCATAATTTAAAATTTTTATACTTAACATTGTGTTTGGGACAGCAACATAAGGCATACAGATAATAGAGTGAGGTTAATAAATTCTGCATCTTCTTTATTTTCCTAGTATTTTTAGACTTCGACATAAACTTCAAAACCTCATAAATTCTTCACTTTCGATCCAAATTTGGAGTTTATATGGTTTGAAAGTTCATTGAAATATATTTCTAACATATCAATATTACTGAATAGTAATCAGCATACAGAAAAAAGTAAATTTTTATAATTTCTACAAAATCAATTAGGATTTCAATTTTCTCCCAATCCAATAATGAAAATTGATGAAACTTTGCATATGCAATCTATGTCATGAAAAGAACATAATGTAAATTTCTTGAGTTAATAGTATACTTCATGAAATACCATCAAAGATACTTCAGGTTTCAAGAAAAAATGACATGGGTAATTATATTACCACCACAAAATTTACTTACTACACCACATTATAATCATATCATAATTAAAATATATTTTCAATAAATACACCACAACAAATTTACAATTATACTCCTAATCCAATAAAAATTTAAAATGGAAAACAAATCTTGGAGCAATAAAAATTATTACCTCTATGCACAATTTAAATTTTGTCATGAATAGATCCAGCAACCCATCTCCAAATCTTCCTAATAATGTGTTCCTTTCGATTCCTAACAATCTTGGAGCATTTGATTCTCCACATATGCTGATAAACCAGAACCAATCTCAACACCCACTCCCGCCAATCCCTGATTTTTATTATTCAGTTATGTTCCGTATTTTATACGATACTCTACACATTTTTGCGTATATTATTATTGTTATTCCTTCAAATATATAAATTGATAGCTAATAAATATTTCCCGTTGTGGAAGAACACAAAAGTCGTTGGCGGAAAAGCTATGGCATGACTGTTGAAAGAAAAGAAAGAAAAAAATTAAGCCTTTGTTTCAGTCCCATTTTTTGGGATTAATAAATTTTGGAATAGCAACTTTTTGAAGAATGTGTGGTTAAGAAAAACAGAAAAATTTTGAGTTTACGTGCATAGTATTTTATTGTGTAAATGCATGCTTGAAAATGAGTTTTAGAAAAAATGAATTTAGGGATCAAAAAAGGGCTAAATTTATAATTGTGGTGCAACCGTGCAACAACAAATTTTTTTATGTGATAAATATATTAAAACCACATTTATATAATTTTACTCAAGGCTATTTAAATAAATAAAAATTGCTTAAACGTGGAAACAAAACTTCAAGTTTTACGAGTTTAAGTGAGCCTATAAGAGGCTTAGGCGTAAAAAAAAATATTTTCTTATTTTTGCTATTATTTTAAATTTTTAATCATTTTAAAAATCATTTAATAATTAAAATAGTAAATATCAAACATCTAAAATTATAAAATATTATATTTACTTAATAATTTATACCATTACTTAATTATACAATTTTCAAGTTTTCGAAATATAAAAATTAGAATATTTTTCATAGTTTCAAGTTTCAACTAAACAAATCATACTTAGGCCCTGTTTGATTGACTTCTTTTTCCATGGAACTAGGAAAATTTTTTCCGTTTTCCATCTTTTGCGCTGTTTGATTGCCTAAATTTTCCACGGAAAATATTTTCCTCCCTAACCCGCCACATCAGCATTTTCCATGTTTTTGAGGAAAAAATTTTCCCACATTTTTGGCGAGAAAATTTTTTCCAGCCGACAGCTAAAATTTTTTATTTTTTTTTTGAAACAAATATCATAACCAATTGTAAAAAAAATTTCACTTTAATGGACAATTTCCATGTAAAACAAAGTCAAACGGACACTAAACTTTGATAAAAAAATGATTTTTTAGGAAACAATTTTTTTTTCCTTTTTTTTTTTACTTTTTGGTAATGGAAACAAATTTTATAACCAATTGTGAAAAAAAATCACTTTCATGGACAATTTCGATGTAAAACAAAGTCAAACGAATAGAAAATTTAAAAATTTTCCGGGTGAAAATTATACCAATCAAACACGCTTGAAATCATTTTCTCTGCAAAACATTTTTTAAGCAAAACTTTTCCCTGTAAAACATTTTCTTTCCACCCATTTTCCACCCTTACAATCAAACGCACCCTTAATAGATTTAGAGGAATTTCATACATACTTTTAGAGTTTGCAAGTCTCAAGATCATAATTAGGATATTTTTAACTTTCGTACAAATAAAATCTTTTAAAAATTTGAAATTAAAGCTAAATGATTTTTTTTTAAAAAAATAAAAAATGAAATTAATAATTTAAAGTCAAATAAAAGACTTATAAAAAAATAAAAAAAACTAAAAATCGCTCATAGAGAAGACGAAAGAGATGAAGAAAAAAAAATTCAACCATTTAGAAATTAGAAAAAAAAGCGTTTAAGCACGAAGCGAGGCGTTTTGCCCAAACTTCAAGCCTAGGTGGTGCTTAGGTGCCGCCTAAACGGGTTTTTTTAGAACACTGAGTGTAACTAATAAAATTCGTAGTGGTAATATAATTAAAACGGCATATATGTATTTTTTTTCACCACAATTATCCATTTTTAGTTGGATAATAAGTAAGGAAAACAACTTTTAAGGTTCTGATACCAATGAAAGAATTTACAGCATTCTTTAACATAAATTAGATGTCAAAAATCTTACTTGAATAGATGAGTTTCAAGATCTTTTTGTATCGTTGAATTACCTTACTTTCCAAATTTCAAAATTTGCATTTTCTTGCACTCTACTGGTCCCAATTTCTATCACAATCGAAGAAAAGTATTATCCACACTTTAAGTGCCCAAATTTCATGCAAAAATACATGGTTTAATGTCCTTTCAGTTTTGGTGCATTTTTATATACAAATTTCACACCATTTTATTTTTCTTGTCATCTTTTATTTCCCCTAATTGCACGACAAAGTGACGGGAGTTGTAGGAATTTATGGGAGTTGATAGGGGTTGAGGGAAGTTATGAGTTTGAAACCATTCAAATAATTCCATCCAACCTACTTTAATATCTTGTCGATCGGGTCATCTCACATTGGTGACCCACGACCTATATTTTTCAACAATTATACATTATAAATAGGATCCTATAGTAGATACATATATTATACTATTGTCCTTCAATCGAGGAATAAATCAAACGTTAATTTTAAAGAAAACAATCCAAATTATCATCAATTAATAACGACGAACAAACTATTATGTTATAAAGACTAAAAACTTTATAAGAACATGTGGTATGTCTTTATAAGAACAATCCATTTTTACATTGCATTTTGTCCCTTGGATACTAATTTTCGCAGCATGTAGCATAAGTTAGCATTTGAGGATGATAATAACTTCATGGCAATTGTCCATTGTCGACGATAATATTATTGTGGATGAATAGGTGAATTGAAAAATTGGTATTTGCTTGAGTTAACTTTAGGTTGCAATGACTCTACACATGGGGTTTTCTTCATTGGTGTTCTCTAGGTGACGATGGGGTCTCCATATGTTGACACCAAAAAATATATCTCCTATATGACAAACAGATCTCAAGGCCTCTCACATCTACACACATGAATCATGCACAATTGAACAAATCGTTAGACATGCGTGACTTCCTTCGGTGGTGGTGGAGTTGGTCGTGCGTACTCCGATAGTAAAGTCAATTTGGAAAATAAATGTATGAGTGTGGGAGGGCTTTAGACGCGAGTCTCCGATGTAAAAATGGGGTCGACTTTGGGGTGTATATTGAGAATAATAAAAAATCAAAGTTGTAAGTTGAGAGCATAAACTTGCATTACCTTGAAAAATAATATTAAGTGTGAGCTTTTATAAAAGAAGAGGATGATCAAGAGTCGTTAGATGAGGAGACACGTGGCCTCTTCCTAGCGATCGGGGCTCTTGTCAGAGACATCAATCAATCATTCCTAGTTTATGCTGCATTTAATGTTGTGATGGCTTGGCGCCCTAAGCCGACATGTAAAACTAGACTTGACTTGTTTGATTGAATAGAGCTGCATATTCAATAAGTTGTCACATCATCCACTTGATACAAAATCTTCTCTAAAAAAACTATACCTATCTCACTTCATCCATGAGGGCTCAGCTCCCCATGAGGGTTCAGTCAAATTGGGATTCGACCATGGGGTTCTGCCATATTGTCGCATGGGCAGAATGACGTGGAGTACAAGTCTTGGTTCATTTGTTGTGTAGCTATCACTTGGCTACACTTAGAGTTTCGTTGAAAGAGGCGTAACATTCACCATTTTTTGGTTGCAAAAATGCACCAATGGTGTTTCTGTTTAGCTTTGTTTCACGTCGAAAGCAAGATTGTGAAATTTCAAATATTGATTAGAATTTTTACATACATAATCAAAATAAAATGTGAATGTTTGCAATACAACCGTGGAATGTTGATGATTGCGAGTGAGCGTGCAAGAATGGGTGAGAGAACATGAGAATTATCGATATGGAGGATTTTGGAATTGAGTCGAATGTTAAATCACAATGATTTGAATATGGAATAATAGAATATGCTCCTATTCGGTGGATTTGATAAAAAATGATGAAATGTGTATTTGAAAAGTTGTGGATTCCATAAAATATATGGTTAAAATTAATTATTAACTTTGATTTAGATTAAAATATTTATCAAATATGACCTATTTAATTTTATCAATTGAAATCATTATTTTTGAGTGGGAAATAATGGGTAGCCAATCCGACATGCTTTTTTTTTTTTTTTTTTTCTCGGGAGCAAAATGATGGGATGTAATTATCCCCATTTGATGATTATTTGTACTATAATTGTCTCACTAAAAACCTAGTTTTATAAAAATTATGTTGGATAAAAGTACCAAACAAAGAAAAAAGAATACAAATAATGACAACAAAATTGGAGTAATAAAATGGTGTTTCATTAAAACATTTTTAAGAAAATTCAATGGAACAAAACTTGAGTTAAGGAAAAAAAAAGTGTAACCACTCCCCTTGATTTCAATAAATGAAAAACATTGTTTCAAGCCATCCATCTTGTCTTGTATAGGAATAGTAATGAGTCAAATTAGTCGGGTCGGGCAAACTCCCATGCCCCGTTACTCGTTTACTTTTTTTTTTTTTTTTTGAGTAATTTAGTCTTTAATAATTCATTTAAATGCCCCAATTTATTAAAGTGAGACAATAATACATTTATTACATTTTTTCAATTTATTTATTTATTTTTAAAAGTTGAATAATTCAAATATATTTAGTAAACTATGGCTTTTAAATATTGCAAAGAAATACGATTGCCCAGTAAAAATAAAGGAAATTAGGCTCCTTACCCTTCAAAAATAAAAAAAATTAGAATAATAACCTTAAAACTAATTAAACTTCTTAATCTCGTAATTAATACGTCAGAACCCCCAAAATCCCCAAAACTCCCGAAAGTCCAACCTTCAGACACCCGCACTACCGTCTTCAATTGCTCCACCACCTGCCTCGCCAACCACCTGCTAAACAATCATCACCATCATCCTACATTTATACACAACTTCTACCTCAAAATTTTCAACAAAAAGTAAGTTCATATCACCAAATGATTTCACCATATGCACACGCTCTTCTTACATCAATTCCGCTATTTGTGGTTCAGGATCCTTTTTTTCTTTTTCTTTTTGTAAATTTTTCATTTGAAATCTTATTTTCTGCAAAAGGAATTTCTTCTACCTAAAAGTTGAATATATATAAAGTAATATGCAGGGGTTCAATAAATGAACTTCAATTTTTTCTCTATTGTTGACATCCCATAGAGATGTTTCTCTTTCGACAATGCATTTACTATCTAAATGATAAATGACAGGATGGAAGGCATGGGAAATCATTACTTTGGAATACACTGAAACACATAGTTGAAAGTGACGATGGTACATATTTGTTTATCCCTACAACTATGAGCAACTTCTCATCAACAAACAAACTGATAAATATTATTTGTTACTTTTTTGGAGAGCTTGTTACTTTTCTAAGTGTTTTGTCACTTTTTTGAGTTTTTGTAACTTTTTTAATTTCTGCCACTTTATTGAACTGTATTTTATCATTTTTTTTTAAATATTTGTCACTTTTTTAAGTATTTGTCACTTTTTTTAGTGTTTTGTCATTTCTTCTATTTGTTGTCACTTTTTTTAAAAAAATTTGTCGCTTGTTAATAAAAAACTTAACTTTATATAGTATTTTTTACTTTTAAAACACTTTTCATATGATTTTTTAAAAGATCCCTAAATTTAAAGGTATTTTGTAAGTTGCCCAACAAATAATTCAATTGAGCTTATATTGTTTGTCAACTTTTTCATATTTTTTAGATAATTTTAGTTGTTGTCTTCTATTAGAAGGAATGCAATTTCGTGGAGTTTTCCACTACAAATATTGAATTCTTAAATAAAAAAAAGCTAAAGTTTAAACGGGGAAGAGCCCTTGTTATTTGTACCTGCCCCGGGGAGAAGTTCCTCATCTCATCCATGACCCGAATACCCGATTAAGCTGGTAATTCTCACGGGTATTGAGTTTGACAGTTGTTTTTTGTCATTCCTAGTCTTGTACGCAAATGTCTTCATTATTACAATTTATATGAAGTATATTTCATATTGTCTTGTTATAGCTTTCAAATAATATTAGTTTTATACAAAAGATTTATCAACTTTTGATGACTATAGTAACATGATAATTCGAAAAAATAACTCTTATTCTTTGCAAGAGTCTCATGAATGTAAGAGTATTATTTGAAGATAAATATCTTTTAGGTCTTAGACATTCATTACAAAAATAATATTTCTTGTTAAAACCTTAATAAGAAAAATCATGTGGAAATCTTAATGAAGGAAATAAGTAAATTGTTTATTTGAATACGCCATAAAAAATTGCTTCATTAAAAACCTTGTAAAAAAAATTCAATAAAACAAAACTTTGATCAAGGGACAAAGTACAACGTGTATTTATTCCACTCATAATACTATCATTTGAATTATATTCGGGCATGTTAAATACTTTAGGGATAACATTAATAGTCATGTTAGATAAGTTCACTATAACCGCACTTCAAATTTCATGCGTAGCCAGGATAACAAGATATGGACTTGTGATTACAACCATCACTATTTTTGCAAAATTTATAATTTTGAGATTTGTGCATTATATATATTATTTTAACAAGTAATAGTGTTAAACTATTATATATTATGACTTAGATGCCCTTATCTTCTCCTCATTTTTAACCATACATTTTTCAATAAAATAATATTTCTCATTACATTAATAACTTTTTATTTTTCAATCACATATTCCCTATCATATCAACAAAAAAAATGCATTTTTGGCGCAAAATGTGCACCAAACATGAGCATAATAAGACCAAAGAATCATCAATAATTATTCTACAATTTTACAATAAATTAATATTTATTTCAGTTAAAAATAATGATTTTAATAACTTTTGATAAAAGTTAGTAAAATATGTAATTAAATATTTTTTTATAAAAATTAAGAATTTCACGTAACATGCAGTTAGGAATGAATTTGAAGAAAAATAGATTTTAAAAATTAAAGAAAACGTCCTTGTTTGAGCATCATTTTACAAAAAAAAATACTTTTTAAAACTCATTTTCAAGTACAAATTCTTCAATGAAATAATTTTATACGTGAATTAAAAATATTTTCTTATTTTTTAATCATGTATTCATCACAAAATCACTATTTCAATATACAATTATTTTTTATTTTATTTTATTTTTTCACAAATTGACAAGGGCGTCTCCTTTTCGTTAATTTGTACGGACCGATTTGTATACGGGTGGCCGAACAAACCCGCCCTCTTGCTTTTCAAAGGCATGCTTGTTTCTCTTTCCCAACGAATTGAAAGAGGCTTATTTCCCAGAAAATCAACACAAAAAATCACTATTTTTCCTGGGAAATCAGTTCTAAATGCCTCAAGCAGCAGTAACAAGAAGTTCCCTATAAATATACGGTATGCCTTTCCTTTCCCCCTCTAAGTTAGTCGATTTGCTATTTTTACGGAAAGATTAGGGTTTACAATTTCTGTTTTCGGAACGCTGATAAATCGAATATTAGGTTTCCGTTTACTATTCATTAGATTTCTGAGTTGATTTTATACTTAAATTTGGCGCGTCTTGCAGTTTGCAGAAACTTTAGGGGTTCTCGAAGATTGTTTCGGTAATTGGGACGCCGATAAATCGAAGGGTCTCTATTTAATTGTATCAGGGTGTGTTTATGGAAGAGTCAAAAAATAAATCTAAGAGAGAAGGTTCTGAAAAAGAAGAATCGAAGAGGAGTCACCGTGACAGAGATGATAGAGCTCGTGGAAAAGAGAGAAATGGGGAAAGGCAAAGAGAGAAGGATAGGGATAAGGAGAGGGAGAGGGAGAAGAGTGTTGATGATAAGTATAGGGACAAAGAAAAGCACAAGGAGAGGCACAAAGAGAAGGATCGGAAAAAGGACAGAGATAAGGCCAGAGACAGAGAGAGGGATAGGGAAGATAGAGAGAGAGAAATGGAGAAGGAAAAGCGGAGGGAACGGGACAGAGAGCGGGAGGAAAGAGAGAAGGAGAAGGAAAGGGAGAGGGAAAGAGATAGAGAAAGGGATAGGGAGAGGGAGAGGAAGGAGAGGGATCGAGAAAGAGAGAGAGAGAGGGAAGATAGGGAGAGGGAGAAAACGCGAGATAGGGAGAGACGCCGTGAAATGGTTCGGGCACACAGTAGCGACAATGATGACGATTTTATGGAACGTGAGAGAAAAAGGCGTAGGAGAGAGGATGATAATAAGAACAGGGATCGTGAGCTAAGCATCAAGTCCAACAGGCACAGGGATGATCGTGAAGGCAGTAGCCCTCCAAAACGGGGAGACGAAGACTCAACAGGCAGGAAAGAGAAGACTTGGGAAGAAGACTTGGCCGAAGAACAAGTGAGATTGGATGAGGAGATGGAAAAGAGGAGGAGGAGAGTACAGGAATGGCAGGAGCTACGAAGAAAGAAGGAGGAATCTGAGAAGGAAAAACTTGGAATTGCTGCAAATGTGGATGAACCAAAGTCTGGTAAGACATGGACCCTGGAAGGGGAATCCGATGATGAAGAAGCCGGCATTGAGGGGAAAACTGACATGGACGTTGACGAGACTGGAGCTGCCAAGCCAATGGATGAGGATGAGGATGAGGATGGGAATGGCTTGTCCCTTGACTTCAAGAATGAGGTTGCATCTGCTTCTGAGAATGAAGGTGGCAAAGCTGTTGAGGATGATGAAATTGATCCATTAGATGCTTTCATGAATTCTATGGTATTGCCTGAAGTTAATAAGCTGAATGACCTTGCCCCTTCTGCTTCCACGGATACAAATCAAATGGTTGATAAACATGGTGAGCTGAATGGGGAACATCCTAAAAAGAAGGGTGCTAGTAAATTGATGGGAAGAATCATCCCTGGGGAAAATTCTGATTCAGATTATGGGGATGTTGAGAATGATGAAGATCCTCTGGAGGACGAAGATGATGCAGAGTTCATGAAACGGGTGAAGAAAACCAAAGTTGAGAAACTATCAATTGTTGATCATTCTAAAATCGAATATCCTCCCTTTCGTAAGAATTTCTATATTGAAGTTAAGGAAATCTTGAGAATGACTTCTGAAGAGGTGTCTGCTTATAGGAAAGAACTGGAACTGAAGATACATGGAAAGGATGTTCCAAAGCCAGTCAAGACCTGGCATCAGACTGGATTAACAACAAAAACATTGGAGACTATAAAGAAGCTAAATTATGAAAAACCTATGCCGATTCAAGCACAGGCGCTGCCAGTGATTATGAGTGGTCGAGATTGCATTGGTATTGCAAAGACTGGCTCGGGCAAAACTCTAGCATTTGTGTTGCCAATGTTGAGACATATAAAGGACCAGCCCCCCTTGATGCCTGGTGACGGTCCTATTGGGCTTATAATGGCTCCTACAAGAGAACTTGTCCAGCAAATCCACAGTGACATTAAGAAATTTACGAAGGTGATGGGTCTCAGCTGTGTGCCTGTATATGGAGGTTCTGGTGTTGCCCAGCAGATTAGTGACTTGAAACGAGGGACCGAGATTGTTGTTTGTACACCTGGTAGGATGATTGATATACTTTGTACCAGTGCTGGGAAGATTACAAATCTGCGCCGGGTCACTTACTTGGTCATGGATGAAGCTGATCGAATGTTTGATATGGGTTTTGAACCTCAGATCACAAGAATTGTCCAAAATACACGACCAGATCGTCAAACTGTACTCTTTTCTGCCACCTTTCCTCGTCAAGTTGAAATTCTGGCTCGCAAAGTGTTGGACAAACCCGTTGAGATGCAGGTAGGTGGGAGGAGTGTTGTTAACAAGGACATAACCCAATTAGTTGAGTTAAGACCAGAAAGTGATAGGTTCCTCAGACTCTTAGAATTATTGGGAGAATGGTATGAGAAGGGAAAAATTTTGATATTTGTCCACACACAGGAGAAATGTGATGCTTTATTCAGAGATTTACTTAAGCATGGATATCCGTGCCTTTCCCTTCACGGAGCAAAGGATCAGACAGACCGCGAATCCACTATATCTGATTTCAAAGCTAACGTGTGCAATTTACTGATTGCAACAAGTGTTGCTGCAAGAGGTTTAGATGTGAAGGAGCTCGAATTAGTTATCAACTTTGATGTTCCGAATCATTATGAGGACTATGTTCATCGTGTTGGACGGACCGGTCGAGCTGGTCGGAAAGGCTGTGCTATTACATTTGTATCTGAAGAAGATGCAAGATATGCTCCAGATCTTCTGAAAGCCCTTGAGTTATCTGAGCAAGTTGTTCCCGCTGACCTGAAAGCTCTGGCTGATGGCTTTATGGCGAAGGTGAACCAGGGGCTTGAGCAAGCACATGGGACTGGTTATGGTGGTAGTGGTTTCAAGTTCAATGAAGAGGAGGATGAAGTTAGGAGAGCCGCAAAGAAAGCACAGGCAAAGGAATATGGATTTGAAGAGGATAAATCAGATTCAGAAGATGAAGATGAAGGAATCAGAAAGGCAGGAGGGGAAATTTCTCACCAAGCTGTCCTTGCTCAGGCTGCTGCTTTAGCTGCTGCCTCCAAAGTGAGTGCGGCCTCAACTCTGACACAAATCTCAGCTGCTCAGCTAAATCCCAATGGTTCATTACCTGTTTCCTTGCCTGGTGTACTTGGTATAACAATACCAGGTGTAGCCACAGCTGTCCCAGGGACTGGACTACCCGTTGGCAGCGGCGATGCGGCAGCTAGGGCAGCGGCACTGGCAGCTGCCATGAATTTGCAGCATAACTTAGCAAAGATTCAGGCTGATGCTATGCCTGAACATTATGAGGCAGAATTGGAGATAAATGATTTTCCACAAAATGCTCGTTGGAAGGTGACCCATAAGGAAACTTTAGGTCCCATCTCTGAATGGACTGGGGCTGCCATCACAACAAGAGGGCAGTATTTTGCACCTGGCAGGGTTCCAGGAACTGGGGAACGGAAGCTGTATTTGTTCATTGAGGGTCCTACTGAGCAATCTGTCAAGAGGGCAAAAGCTGAACTTAAACGTGCCTTGGAGGAAATCACAATGCAAGCTTCATCACTTCCTAGTTCAGCGCAACCTGGCCGATATTCGGTTCTTTAATAGCAAGTATTGCATTATTAGAAGCTAATTAGTATCATTTTTGCTTTATTGTACTGCAGTTTGGGCATATTATTACCAGTTTCATTAATTATGTGTTAGATGTCTTATTTTCCAAATCATTTATGAGAATGAGACTGGTCATTTTTTTCTTATAGACAGAAGCTCATTGGAATTCCTTTGTGCACACGATAACATTAGGTACATTGTACGCCTGGTATCTGGGGAGGCTATTGAATGCTCGGGGTAATCTGCTGAGGTTAATAATTCTGCTTTCACCTCTTTATTAGGTCATATATTCAGATCAATTCAAACCTATTTTATATAAACACTTATTGAAATTGGCACTTGTCTGTGCACACACACAAACATGAAACGCCTGTATTTATTAGATAGCAGAATATGGGAATGGATCCAGAGCAGACTTGTTAAGGGTACAAGAGCAATTCTCGCAGATGCTGACAGCCAAAATCAGAGCTATGCTGGAGCGTTTGTATCTTCTTGGCATCATCCTATGCTGTACTGTCGTTCTGATGAACCTCAATTTTGTTCCAAAAGGTTCCAAATTAATTTCTTTTCAATTTTGAATTGCATGGTTTATTGAATTTTATTTTATTTGTTTAACTGAGTAATTGGGTGTTAAATCTTATTTTTGTTTTCCTAGCCTTTTGAGTTAATTTATATGTTTATTATTCGTAGGTTTATCATTTATGTGTGAAAATTGTTCCTTATATATCTTTTCAATGATAGTTCTTTTTTCTTATATAAATAATTGAATGGTGATGCCTGGGATAGCAACTGATTAAAAACAAATAATATACTACTAGATGCTCGGATGGCAAAGCTTAGTGACTGTGTTACCGATGAAACTGAAAACCCGAGGTACATTTCGTAGCAAGTAGACCTTACTTGAAATTGTAAAAGCTTTCTCTGACATGCATGATATCTGATTTGTAGGCAAAGGGAGAAGGTTCCGAATCATGGTAAGTTAATACTTTACGTTTGAAATAATATTCTGTGTACCGTATGAATGATTATCAACTCTCTCTCCATGTTGATTCCTGAAAATTAACAAAAGAAAGATTGCTGCTAGGTTCTTAATCTGCAAATGAAGTGCATTTTCTCATCTTCTTGACCTGTGCCTAAAACATTCATTTTATAGTTCCCTACTTCTATTTCTATAGAAAATTTACTTGTTGGGTGGTTTTCATATGAATAATGCTATCTAACACCTTTGGTGTTGAACACTAGTCTAGGTGTTAACATATCATAGGTCCTATTAAATGTGCCATAATTCTTTGTATCTAAATGAATCTGTAATTTAATGCCACTAGTGCCGTTATCTAAACTCGTATTAAACATCAGTGGTGCAAATTTACTTTTTTCATATTGAACAAAATAGTACATTATTGGTCACTTATTCTTCCAATATATATCACTAGTTTTGCTCCACAGCGGCAATCTGCAAAATGGGGAATGAAACCCAGTTGTGTGTCTGCAAGAAGTGCCTTAACTGACTGATTTGCTCGTGGTTTAATTGCTTTTCACACAATATGCTAGAAGTAAAGCACAGGGAACAAGTGGTCTGGCTCTGGGAACTCACTTTTTTAAATGAATAAATAAATAATAATAATAATGAATAAAAGGTGTAAATCTGAATATGACATTAGCTGCCCCTTCTTTTTCCTCAAAGTTCTGGCCAAGTCATCTGCATCATATTCTTCTGTTTACATGATCATCCATCACAAATTGTACAGTATTTTCTAGTTATAGTTTCAAACTTTGTAATTATTTTTCGTTTACTATTATGATGAAATTTACACTTCAAGATGGTTTATTGGAGGCAGATGGCAAAATTGGATTGGTCGAGTAACTTGTAGGCCGATCATGGTTGAAAAGATTTTTCCTAAATGAAATGGTGTATGATACAGCAATTAGTTTAATGCAATTTCAGTGCTCTCTATGCTCAGAGGATATGCTCTTTTTGATCCATTTTAGTCAGGAATCGTGAACGTTTCTTCATTATAATTTCTCATAGAGCTTTTTTAATCACACCTTTAAGTTTCTAAAATGTCAATGTATGTTTCAGTTTTTAAAAAGTTTCTTTTAAAGCCAAAAATTAGACGATGACAACAAATTAAAGCTTTGTTTGGTTTATTGCTGGTTCCATCAAAACATGAATTAAGATTCATGTAAAAAACGTTTCCTAAATTACTAGTACATGCTTGTGAAAGCTTAAATTATAATTTAAGCTAGTCAAAACATATTATTTATCAACATATTTGCTAAGACATTTATTATTCACGCATTTTGTAGGATACTATTACTATGCACATTCTGTAGGACCCAAATTTTATAGGCACTTGAACCCACTTTGAATTACTTGTTATTTGTCAAATTTGTGATTGGAAATGCTTACTATATTTTATAAGGTGGTTAGAGACATCCTTTGGTAGCCAGGATGGCAGGCAGAATATTGTAGATCCAGTCCTGGATTAACCTCAAGGTCTTGAGAGTCCAGTGATACAGCTGATGCAAATGTATGATTTGAGGATGTCCTTTGGAATCAAGCCCAGTGATACAGCTGATGCATTGAACATGTTGGACTATATAAAGCCTAAAATTATACTGAATACTTGTCTTCACGACGAGTGAATGAGCTCTTATGTTAAGGGTAAAGTGCTATGAATTTGTGCTCGTTTCTAACTATTTTTAATCTCCAAAGTAGGGATTAGAGTTATCCACAATGCATCTCAAATCAGATTCCTAACCTCAATTGAAATGGTTAAACCCCCACTGCAACATCTAAATGTCGAGGAAGCTCCTTGTGGTCGTTCCTATAAACAAGAACTATGTGCCACTCCAGCCTGCTATTAATTTTTTCTTAATTGGATGAAAAAATTACTTATTAACTTAAAAAGTAAACTTACTGTAACTAACTTTTTAAGTTTAGGTGCTCACTGAACCTGCGTAATATCTAACAAGTTGAATCTCCTTCGATACCGACATTCCAAGATGTAGAGGAGCATCTTTGGCCAAACGAAAATATATTGGTACATTCGGAGAGGAAAAAGCAACTTTTAGTGGTCGTCCCTGTAAACTTGTACAAGTTACTCAAATCTTTAGAATTGATCTCCTGTTTTTATTGGGCATGATAAAAAAATTTTACGAGAGAACTACAAGTATGGTTCACTAAATGTATGACTATAAAATTCTCGTCACATCAATAGAGAAATTCACTGGAGGCAAAAGGTCATATCTGCTCAAATCTTACCAAAAAATGAGTTACCAAAAAAGACAAAAAAAATGCATTAGGATAATGAATTCGAAGCAGACGGAGTCAATAGATACTTTGGCGTGACAGCAATAGTATATACAAGCAAAGCACAAAAACCATAGCATCTTGCTATTTATAATGTTCATCGTTACACTCATGTTACATAGGGTAAACCGCAATATTTTACTATAAAACTCCAATCAACTCTAATGTACTCGTATTCCTTACATTACTACCACGCTGAAATGGGGAATGAAACAATCTGAAAAATAAATTGGCCAAAATCATGCAGTCAACTTATGCATTGACTTGACAGCAGAACCTAAATCATTCATGTCCTGCAGGTGAAGCGTGGCTAATAGGCCTCGCCAGGTGTCGCCAGGTGCATCACTCTCTTGGAAGTCGATAAGCTTATGTTGTTTCTTGTAATATTCTTCTAAGGGTTTCCTCTGAAGAAAACAAAATGTGCACTATTAGCATGTTGGGGTTACACTGTTAACTTGAGAGAAAAAACTATACTGTTCATAGTAAAAAGAAACAAAATGTAAGAATTTCTGACTCCTCAAAACAGAATCAACTGAAAAGAAAAGGAAATAAACCAAAATTGACTCGTAAGTAGGAATTGATAGACAGAAATTTAGAATATGTTTTGCACATCTTCTACCCGAAAATTATGTCCATTGAACAGCCTCTCTCTCACAAAAGTGAAAAGATAGAACGGGTGAATGAAACACTTTGTATGCGATAGATTGACAATCTACTAACTGAATGGGGGCAATGTTGAAATCCAAAATGAGCATGTTCAGCATATCATTGATAAAACTAAGAAGACCTCTCCCAAACTAAAATATGTTTATCTGAAAGCCATTTTGCTAGAACCAGCATAATCCCTCACAAGATTGTTGCCACAATCATATAAAAGTTCAGAGTAAAACATCGAATCACAACAAATTAATCAGGAAAGCTTCTCCAACCCATTTCAAAATTCAATCAACTTTCTCCAAAATCCGACACAGGTAATGTTAAGTTTAAACCTTGTTACGGACTTACCTGCTCTGCATGCACACCAAATCTCTCCTTCCAGGCAGTATCCGTGTCAGCATTGGAAGATTTCAGAGGGTCATTCTGTGGCTGAAAACTCGGATCGAATCCTGAGCAAGCCATGCAATGGTACTCTCGAGGAGTGTAGATTCCATTCCCCGGTGATTTCTTCACCAAGCAATCATCTGTGCACTTGAGATTCAGCACTAAGTCTATATCGGCAATTTGATCCAGGATCTCCTGTAAAGACCAAAAAATATGAGTATAAACAAACAAAATACTCAAAATACCTGCATCATATGAAACCAATATAGATCAAATTTCTTCACAGAATTTTTTAATAGAACTACATAGTTTTAACTTCTTTTCCCTCTAAATTTGAACAACGGACATTCAATGCTACATGCACAGACAACTGTCAAATTCAGATGTGCTTGGACAAAATTGAAAAAAATGTTTCCCACCATTTGACAGATATATAAATCAATTTATAAAGATGAATAGTAGTTGCTCTTGTGAAATGTGTGGATTATAAATTAGTAGTTATGAATGTATAGTTGAAATTAAAGTTTGACTTTGACAAAACTTATAAATTGGTAGCCAAACGGAGGCTTAAATTTTTACAACACGAAACAGGAGCTTGAAATTGAACTTAACGGAGTGCATATGAACTTCAACTCAATTTAAAGCATTTGAGAACACACTCAAGGCAGCCAACTATCATTTAAAGTCTTGACCATTTGATATTCTTCATATGAAGATTGTGAATATCTATCATCTATGAAGTAAGAAATAAGTGGAATGTGTCGATAAGTTCTAGAATAAAGCTCCACTAGATACAAAAAGGGAAGAAATAAATTCGGAAAAATGTGTATAGGAACTAAAAACTAACAGCTTGAATCTGTGTTTGTGGAATTCCATCCAAGATAAAGCCGGTTTCACCTCTGCAGTAACATTCCTCCAATTTCTTTGACAATAGCCGAAAAATTGCATCCTCTGGGACTAACTTCCCTTGGTTCACTGCTCCATCAATCTGTACCAAGATCAAATAGAAATAAAAGACAATGAAATACTTTATAATTAGTTGAATAATGATTAAAAAAGATTGTGCCACAAAAAGGAGGCCTAACATTGTAAGCTTAAATCAATGGTTTCTTTCTTTCTTTTTATTTTTTTCCTCAGTGTGAGCCAGTATGGCTTGATCAGAGCGAGATGAACTTCTCTATAAGGTAGGCTAATCCCAAATGGTTCAGTTAAAGTTCAAATAGTACTTTCATTTAGCTGCTGGCTTCCAATTCCGAGCCAACAAAAAATAATTCAAGACTTAAGGCAATAAACTTATGTTTCTACTTTCTACTCCGTTTTTACGCACTTCTGTTGAGCTTTCAAGTATATAATAAAGAAACTAGAATCACATTCTGCAATTAGAAACCTCAAAGATTACTTATTTTCAAACTTACTTATTTAGTCACTTATAATAAACATTTTAAGCTTAACCAGACATGCTCTTAGGTTCATCTTCTGAGTCAACCAAGAGAACAATCGACCTAAAGCCTTCAATTTTCTTCGATCTTCAAGTAGTTTTTTGCATTCAACTGCCCTTCCAAAAAATGTTTTACACATTTCTTGATTTCTTTGATTTTGAAGCCATTCTTAAAAAGGACAACGGTAAAGGGAAAAAAATTGAAGTATACCTGTTTGTAGAGGGAAGAGTGAGGGTGGAGTTCTTGACGAACGAGATTACCCATGGAAATGTAAGGGACGTCTAGAATCTTCGAGAGCCTCTCGGCGTACATGTGTTGCCTGGCCATTGGATCTCCCATGATCACCCACTGCGCCCCCCTCCCCACTGCGTCCCACCCCTCCTCCGGCGGCGCTGCCTCCTGCATTCCCCTCCGGTTCTCCTTTCTCTGCGGTTCCTCATCTTCATCATTATAGTAATAGTAATCGTAGTCCAGCTGAGCTGCAGCCGCCGACCCGTAGGCTCGCTGGCTCTTTTTGAGACTAAGTCGAAATACAAGTGGCTGGGCCGCCGCTCTCAGCCGGCTGAGCACTGACATGGCGGCGCACAAAATTTCGCGAGGGTTTTGACTTTTAATTGCACAGAATGAGGGGTTTGAACGGAAGGTACAGTTTGGGGTTTTAGACCATGAACTTCTGGTTAATAATTTGACACATGTTTACTTCAATATTACGACACTGCCACTGACTTGTCGTTTGAATTTTTGAAAATTTGCCTTGTCAATTTAGCCCCAATTTGAATCCTTTTCCTTCTAACGTAATTTATTTAACATACTTATTTTCAATCACACGTTCATAAAATAAAATATTCAAAATGTAAATTTAAAAAAATTCATACTTTTTAGCCACACATTTTTAAAAAAGTACTATTCAAAATATAATTTTTTTAAAAAATTAAAATCCACCAAACATGGCTTATTAACTTCATTTAAATATAAATAATTACCTTTTAATAAATATTTAGTGCAGTGAGTTTCAAATTTTATAAAAGAGCAAATTTAAGAAAATATATGGCAAAATAC
This sequence comes from Fraxinus americana, assembly GCA_035079005.1. NCBI lineage: Eukaryota > Viridiplantae > Streptophyta > Magnoliopsida > Lamiales > Oleaceae > Fraxinus > Fraxinus americana. The sequence goes on from CM068716.1 coordinate 17,744,383, forward strand.
AAACGCATACTCCATTAAAAGGATTTTTTCCTTTTAATATATTTTGAATAATTGGAATATGCTTGGAAATGTCAAGCAGGTCGGATACTAAGAAAGCAAGTATCAAAGACAAATTGATCAACCACAATATCCATTAAAAGGATTTTTTCAAATTTGTCACATTTGTTGTTGTAGTCTATGCCGTTCAATGGTCTTTAAGTGTTCTGCTTTCGAAGGATGATTGGTTTGAACAAATTACTGGGAATCAACTATATTTGTTAGAAGTTGGAGTGACAATAGCCCTATTGATGTTCTAAATCTTAGCAGTATATTCAAAAAATAATGGCTCGAGGGAAAGTGGAAACTTCAAACCTAAATGAAAAATGAACTCTTAGATATAAATTAGAACATCAATAGATTTATGTGTATTATACTGAAAACTAAAACTCCATAATTATATGAAAGAATTATGGATATAATAATAATAATAATAATAATAATAATAATAATAATAATAATAATAATAATAATAATAATAATTTTTAGGATTGGAAGGGTACAATTGTCATTCACTAATAAACTTACTACTTACAACACTCTTGAGGTACCGCGATAAACAAAGGAAAAAATTGGTACCTACAAGTGAGTGATTTGAAAAATCAGTCAGAATTAAGATTTTTGGATATTTCTTGAATTTATGTTGGAGCATCTAAAATGTTGCGTGATATATTGTTGTTCTCTTTGATCAGTAAATACATATAAATAAATTATGTTTCGAACTTCTGCTACGGATTATCTTTTGCAAGGATAACGATGTATTTGTACAGTATTTCCAACTTCTTAGTTCATTTCCTTAATGTTGAGAGAATTGTCAAATCAAATTGACAATCTTTTTTAATGTGATATAAAATATCACCCGTTGGGGACAAAATGTTCAAACTACGCATTTATTCTCATCGTTTTTTTACTTTTTATCTCAGTAAATTGTGGTTAAATCAATTTCACATATACTGCACTAACAAAATAAGTCGATGAAAAAATTAAGCTCTGACCATAAGTCAATTATAATAGGGAGAACTATGATATTGACATGATATGTAATAGCATTTCTTAAACAGAAATGAGAAATACTTTGTTCTCAATTATTTGGGTGCGTGTTAAACAATTTATCGACATCTCAAATAACACTTATTAAAAGGTTGAGATTTACGATCATCAGCATTAACAAGATACTGTCTTGATTATATATTCTGAAAATTATGCTCATAATTTGAGCAGTAATTTTCCAAACTTCGGTTGCGAATATCGTGCAATCATCCAGTATTTATATCAAATATATTAGATTTAGATAGTCAACATGGAGGATGGTGTGACTCTATTTATCGCATTAATTAATTTTTAAAAATATAGAGAAGTCAGTCTCTATTTTAGCTAGTGGCGATCAATGACCAATTTTCAAGAACAAACATCATATATGAATTCTTTGGATTGAAGAATCTTTTGGTTCTTCGTTAAAAATGTTTATTTGAATTTTTAATTTCTTATCATTGTTTATCCAGTAATGGTCTAATAGACATGCCAAACAATAAAATATAAAAGTTATTAAACTTCTAGTTCAATACAGTATTTATCAAAATGATCACTAGAGTTAGTATAGTGTACCAATTAAGAAATACTATTAGAAATTTTGAAAGTTTCTTTTTTATTTAGTGGAGAACAAATTACTAGTAATAGTAAGTTTATCTCTTCTATCAAACAATATTGACTCTTTTGGATTTTCAAACCATAATCTTCAGGAATATTGATATAATTAAAATATCGCTTCTTTAGAAGCAATTTAATTACAATTGTAATTGTCTATGATCAATACAATATTTACATTGAAAATGTATAAATTGTGATTCTCCAAAAAATAACCACATAATATTCTTCAAGAATATTAATAAATATAAAATTGTACCTCTTTTAGAGCAACGCAATATAGCAAGAATATTGATTTGTATTAATTAATCCAAATAATTTTGCCATATTCATTTTGGAATATTTAAATGTCTAAATCGTATTTCATTACAGAATAACAATAATATCATGCTCTTTATGAGTAATAACATATTATTATTTAGAGTAATAAATTATGTAATGATTTACTGTTAAGGAGTAAAAATATAATTTATGTTAGATTCTATATTATTATACTCTTCGAGAGCAAGTAAAATCTAATTAAAATATTAATAAGAATTATAATGTGCTATTTCAAGAACACGTTATATTTTACTATTGCCAATTCAAGAGCAATTTTTTGAAACATTGAAAATTATAATTCATACTTTTCATAAGCAAATAATATTTATCTGAAATATTAATTAAAATGTTGTGCTACTTTAGAAACAACAACATGATGGATTATTAATTTAAAGTTTATAAAGGAACATCTAAAAATATTTAATCAGGTTAAAAATATTAATTACTATACAGACATGATGTGAAATAAAAATTAATTACCAAACAGATAGGATATGAATTTATATATAAAAATTAATTACTAAACATGCATTAGGAAAAAAATCATATATAAGAGTTGACAAAATTGACTAAATCCTTTATTAGCTAAATCTTTTACCAACATGCAAAAGATACCAAACACTCGAATTCACATATATATATAAGTTATATGAATAATTTCAAAATGAATTCCACATACAAAGAAATTAAAAGTGTGAATTCCACATATTAAAAGGCATGACTTAAAATGTAATGATTGTAGCAGAATTAATGTATATGTAAAATAAAATTCACATGTATATAAAAAAAATTGAGAATTAATGCATATCTATTTCACATGCCACCAAATTGATTTCGATACACGCGATTGATGATTATACTTATAAAAATTATTATTTTCTAACTAATTTACCTTGATTTTGAGAAAATCGTGTTGATAATCTTTATCAAATAGGTGCTACATACTTTCTATCTTCAATTTAAATCTTTATATATCTTTCCTTGATTACCTTGTTTATCAAGACTGACGGTAAAATACTGATCGATAAAATTATTTTACCTACTTAGGACTTTCTTTTCCTAAACTTGCTGATTTAATGCTCAATTAGGAGTAAGATGACAAATGACTATTTGAGATAACGATGTTCAATTTCGCATGTCTTTCTTGACCCCCTATGTCTATTGAATATGTTATATTTTCACGTTTTATTCACCTTTCTAGCCTTCATGCTTCTTTTAAGTATATAACATAAGTTGCCTATGAGTCTTTGTGATTAATACATAATAGTCTTTGCTTCTGAATTTCGTTCTTATTTTGGGCTCTTTAGAATGATTGCTTAGATACATAGGCTCGTTTATGATCCTTTGTAAATATTTATTAATAAGAAGGATTATAATGGTTTCAATTTCACTCACTAGCTACATTCAAGAAGTTTATGTAAATTTTAGTACCAACGACACAAAACATCGAAATTTGCAGGAAGGAAATAATAAATAAAATTTAATATTTTTCAATAATTATATGTTCAAGAGCCAGAAAATATCAATAAGTGAGAAGGCGGCCTAATTTTTCACTTATTAAATACAGGCTGGGTCCTAATTTTCCCAATAAAGAACTAGGACCTAGGAAAAATTAGGGAAAACCAGGCATTAAGTATCTCCTTTTTAAAAATCAGGTTTTTAACTTTTTTTTTTTAATTTATCAGGTTTTTTATCTTTTTAATTAAATAATTAACTCTTTAAAACCTAATTTATCATTTTATCCCACACAACCCTACCCCCTCGTTTCTCTCTCTCTCTCTCTCTCTCTCTCTCTCTCTCTCTCTCTCTCTCTCTCTCTCTCTCTCTCATCACCGCCACCTCCTCCCTCACTCCATTTCTCTCCTCCCTCTCCCCCTCCCTCCCTTCTCCTTCACCACCGTTCACCCACTGCAGCGACACTGCTGTGGGTTTGCAGCGTCGCGGTAGCAGCGACGCTGCTGTGGGTGTCACAGCAGCAACGTGACGCTGCACACCCACAGAAGCATCGCTACTGCGATTCACACCGGGGGAGGCTCTCCCCTTCCCTCCCTTCTCCCTCACTACCGTTCACCCACTGTAGCGACGCTGCTGTGGGTTTGTAGCGTCGCGGCAGCAGTGACGCTGCTGTGGGTGTCACAGCAGCGACCCCACAGCAGCGTTGCTGTTGCGATTCACACCGGGGAAGGCGTTGAGCAGCTCAATACCCACGCAGCAATCTTCGGGGTGGATCTGAGAATGTTCGTCGCTGGTGATTGTTGGTGCGGAGGCAGTGTTGGTGATGGTGGTGCTGTGAATCCCGGTAGGTGACGAGTGGGAAATTTCTGTACAGTAGCGACGGGAAGTTTAGTTAGATGGAGGTAGAGTGATGGGTTGCCGGCGTGGTTTATAGTTTGGTGATCTACAGAGGAGTGACAGTGGTGTTCGTGTTTTTAGTGGTGACATTGGAGTTTTTAGTCGGGGTTTTTTTGGTTGTTGGAGTGGTGGTGATTATTTTTACGTTTTGGTGGTATTGGAACTGTTGTGGCGATGGTTGTGTGTTGTTGTGACGGGTCGGCTGTGGTGGCGGCGGCGATCGTGGGTGTCTATGACCTAGATGGGTGTCTGTGACCTAGGAATTGTAACTGTGACTCATTGAAATAGAGTTGCGACAAGTAAACGTTTTGATTTTTTTCAATCTGTGATGGGGAAAGGGTGTTTAGGTGACTGTGACCTAACTATTGTGGTTCTAATAGGTGTCTGTGACCTTACTATTGACCTGTGACTTTGAAATTGATAATTTGTAACTTAAAAAAAGAATCTGTGACCTTAATTTTTTTGATCTGTGACCTATAAAATTTTAAATCTGTGACCTCGAAATAATCTGCGATCTATAAATTTTTTTATCTGTGACCTCAAAATAACCCGTGACCTACAAATTTTTTGATCTGTGACCTTGAAAAAGTCGCCGATCGGAGCAGTCGCTGGAGCAATGGGGGTGGTGTGGTGGGGTGGGGTGGGGTGGGGTGGGGTAATTTTATTATATTTCAGTTAAATATTTAATTTAATATAATAATTCTGAAATGTAATTAATTAATTTAAGAAAAACCTGATTTTTGTAATTTTAAACTGTTGGGCTTCATTTTTAATTTTGGAATAGTAAACACCTGAGCCATAAACTTTTCTCCTAGGAACTACTAGCTGCCCAGAAACAAGAAAAGCGGGCCTGATTAAGATTGTCCAAAACGTAGTGGGCCGACTTTAAATAGGCCCAAAAAAAAGATTGGAAAGAGAGAGAGAAAAAAAATATATATTAAAGACGCCCACCGTGGGGCTCGAACCCACGACCACAAGGTTAAGAGCCTTGCGCTCTACCAACTGAGCTAGACGGGCATTTTGTCTTTATTGTCAAGCTTATTATATATAACATTAATTCTGTCAATCAACAAAAACAATTATTATTTTAAAACTCCTTTTTTATTTCGCTTCAATTAAATGTTCAAAGTCAAAATAAGTGATTTCAGTTCTTATAAAAATATAGATAGCCTAACATGTACTTAATAGTTTAAATTTAAATCTACAAACATATAAGTATAAATGAAGATATGCAAGCTACTGTTTTGTCTTTCATTCTTTTAAAATTCTATTTTCTACATATTCATTTTCAACTACACAATTACGCAATAAGATATTTTACAAGTAAACTCAAAACTTTTTCCTAATTTTTAATCACATATTTTCAAAAAATTCAATATTCAAAAAAATATTTTTCCAAAAAAATAACTACCAAACAAAGGTTAAATGTGCATATATATATATATATATATGTGGGGGCGTACCTCCTACCAAAATATTTGACAACTCATCTGGTACTTTAATTTAAATTAATCTTATGGTTAAGATCTATTTTATTAACATTACCACTCTCTCCCCCCCTACATTATACATCCTCCTCCCTCCCTTACTCCAATAGTAAGTTTCACGTGGAAAAGAATAAGAGTGCGTTTGATTTTCTGTTTTTGATTTTTGCAAAAATACTGAAAATGCAGTTGGTCTGACATTTTTGAAAATGCATTTTTGAAAATAAAGTAAAACTTATAGCCTAAAACTGAAAATACATTTTTGACGGTTTTCAATATTAGTGAAAATTCTGAAAATAATCAAAACATGAAAAACAGCCGTTTAAATAAAAATTTTAAATTTTTAAATTTTGAAAAATAAAGTCTAAAATTAAAAAAAAATAAAATCCAAAAAATAAAAAAAAATTCTGAAAAAAGTAAGGCCATGTTCTCTTTACCGTTTTCAAGCCGTTTTCTGTTTTCAATTTTCAAAAATGGTGAAAACGCGTTCTCTTCCCTATTTCTGAAAACACGTTTTTTAAAATGGCAAAAAAATTTACACACAAAACAGAAAACATGGTTTTCCACGTTTTGTGAGTTTTCAATAGAAATCAAGCCAAAACGCGGCATTGTTCCAAAAACACGGAAAATGACCTACAACCCTTTTCCTCTTTCCCCTCTCTACCTCTTTCCCCTCTCTTCTTCTCTCAGAAAACTGAAAATCGAGCTGTTCCCCTCTCTTCTTCTCTCAGCTCGCCGGAAGATTTGTATGATGAAGAATATTATGACGAACAATTGTCGAAGAAGAAGCGCCGTCTCACTCCTGAGCAGGTCGAATTTTACCCTATTGTAATCCTTTTTAAATAATTTTTTGCATGTTATTTGACAAATTAGCCGGGCACTGTAGTAAATCCATAATCTGATGCATAAATGATGAAAAGTGATTTAATTTTGTTGCACTTAGTATGTAATTACTCTTTTTTAAGTTAGTGGGATGGGTTGATTTAGGTGCACTTGCTGGAGAAAAGCTTTGAAACGTCACAAGCTGGAGCCAGATCGCAAGACCCAGGTGGCTAAGAAGCTAGGCCTGCAGCCACGGCAGGTGGCAGTGTGTTCGTGTTCGGAGACAACCGGAATTTTACTAAAAATTATCTGGCTTTAGCAACTTTTTCTGTCAATGAATTCTTGCTTTTTTTTTTTTGCTTGATATCTGTTATGTTTTGCTTATGATATATTTATTTTCTGTTCATAATTGGTGATTAAAATTTCGTGATTATCCCAATCTTCATAAGATGTTTGTAGTGGAAGAGCAATAGGAAATTCAGGGATTCATTATAGTACGTGGTTGCCTTTCAGCAGAAAGGCAAGATGCAATGGGGATTGGGGCGAGACTTTCTGGAATATACATTTAGTGCTGGGTTAATTTTTCTTCTATATTGAAAAGCCAAAGGTGGATACTCTGAAGCTAATTTGATTAGTGCACTGAGTTTTGGATCTATTTATGAGGGAGTGGAGACGGAAGGAAGTCATTGGATCTAATTTGCTTGTTGAGAGATGTTATCACCTGGAGAGATCTATTCTCTTAAGATCTTGCAAAAGCTAGTTGATGATTATTTGTCCTCTAATATGTTAGCATCCATTTCAGTTATTTTCATGTATGGAATTTGTGGATTAATAAGCTAAGCATATCTAACACACCTCTTAATTTACATGCATATATCACTGCCTAAAAGTATATTAAATGTTACTTCAGTCCTATGAGAGTTTGGGATTGCTTCTACATCATGGCTACACTTGTACATACTCTAATTTCTTTTTTTCGTAGAATAAGAGGGAATTATATACACTATTGGAAAATAGGTTGAGACTTACGCTATATTTTTATATAGAGGATCACTTCTCTTTCTTCTGTAAATAAGAGGGAACTACACATTAAGTAATCAATATTGAAATAAGTTTTAGAATGCATTTTATTTATTCTCACTAAACTTCAGCTAATGCCAGGTAAAGTAGTCCAGCTGCATACGTGAGATATTCGACGTTGAAATAAGTTTGACCCTGTGTTGCTTTTGATTGTCACTGAACTTGTGTAATGCAGGTGAAGTGGTCCAGCTACCATACAACAAACTCCACGATATTTTTTCCATTTATGCCATATGTTGTGTGATTATTATTTATGATTATGACTACTTTATTTATTTATTTATTTATGTATTTATGTATTTTATTTAATTTTTGTATGAAAATGTACTTAGGTGGACGTAAAGAAAGTTAAAAATGGATATCATGGGTTGAAGGGGTTACCACACCACTTTTAGCCCCTTTGGTTATATTCTTGATGCTCTCAATCAATACAATGTCGAATCTGAAGGTAAAACAATGCACAAGAAATAATTATTTTAAAATTGCATAGAGCCTTTTACCATCCTCGATTTCTACTGACACACTCTTATACTTTCGTTCGATTCGCTTCAGAATATCAGTTTTTATTTTCATCCGTTTGCTATTTCATCTTTTAATTGAAAGATTAATTTAGATAGATATTTATGTTTTGTATATATGGTTCTGATTTGGTATAATTATCTTTATAGTAAATATGTTATGTTGTTTTCCTGAATCTTCTAGACAGTTATTGATTGAGTTTTTATGCTTCGTTGATCATTTAAGCATTGAATTGTGCGATTAGTGTTTGTATGTCGATAGTTTTCCCCTATTCTTATTTTTAGGGTCGGAAGAAGTTGACCTTGTGGTTAATCTGATTTTATTCCCTGAAGCTCTGTCATCAAACTTCTTGTTTAGTTAGTGCTAATATCATAAAAGACTCAAACTCATTTCTTACCATTTTCTTTCTAAAGTTGTCAACAAATATATTCAATTCAATTCATCATGTTCCCTTCCTCCTCAAGAAAAGAGTACCTGGGAAACTGAACAAGCAAAGCCTGTAGCTCCTCTCAGGCCCAACAGACTGATGAATTAGACCTTCTATTGTTCCTGATTCTGCTACTTATTCTGCTCTTATTATTGGTAACTGCAGAATGGAGAAGTTTGAGGTTGCTTTGATGCCCTTCTAAGTCATTCTATTCTAGAGTCTGTACATGATTTTTGATTGAAATAAATTTTGATGCTATCTTCTTTTTGCTTAAGAATACTACTTCCACTGTTACACATATACATTGACATTCTTTTAGCAAGTGACAAAATGTCTTGCACTACATTAATTACCTTTGCTTCAACTTATTTAGGAAGATTACAGGCCATATGAGGAGGAAAATGATGATGTCCCAAGGGTGGCCAAAATCATGAGTTCATGGAATAATTGTTCTGATGGTCTTGATTGCAATTATTTTCACTCATCAGGATTGTTGAACTTCACGAGGTCATGGCAAGCAAGTCCAAAATATTGGCATAGATCCTCCTCGTGGTGTCTTGCTGTATGGTCCTCTTGGCACTGGGAAAACAATGCTTGCTAAGGCTGTTGTAGTTGTGATACTTTGGAATAGTTTTGGAATCTTGTGAGTTGTGGTTCGTCAATTTTTGTGTGCGCTATGAATGAATTCTTTGTAATGCTAATGATATATATATATATATATATATATATATATATATATATATATATATATATATATATATATATATATATAGTTTGTACCACTTGTGCTGATGAGAATGGACAAGAATTGTTCTATTTGGCTTTTTGTGTATGTACCATAATTTTTCTTTTACTTCTGTGGAAAAAAGAAAGAAGGAACAAACACATGTTTACATTGTTGTCTTGGTTTTGCCAACAATGTTTGGTTCTTCTTTGGAGAACCATCTATTTTTGTCGGAACCCTTACCAGATGATGTAATTTGCTTCTTTTGCTTGGAATTGATTTGGAAGAAAAATTGGAACGAACTACTGTGCAAGTGATTATGTGCATTTATGTTGTTCATAATATCACTTTAACATGTACCTTAAATAAATTTTTTGACCTCCTTTTGCATAAATGTCTTTACCCTCTCTCAGTGACAATTTTCTGGCAAGGAGAAGGGACTTGTTGGTTATAATAATTGATAACTCATGTCAGGCTGAATCGACTTGCTTATACTAATAATTGTTTATAATAACATGAACTCGATAAAATTGATTTCAAAATATTTATTAACATGTCAATATGAGATTAGTGATCCCATTTTTTGCTACTTGATTATGTTTGATTGTGACTTGATGCTACTTAATTATTGTCACAAGTTACGTACAAGAACAAAAATAAGGATTTGTCAAATTTAATATAGGTTATGTTTTTATATTTGGAAAAAATTATTTCAAGATTCACCAACTTCAAAATTTATATGTTATTTAATACTATATTAACATTAAACTATTAAAATTTATTAAATAATCAGATTTCTTAAATAAAATATTATTAAAAAAAATTCTCAAAATTTCAAAGTAAACGCGTTTTCCATTTTTATGTTTTCAAAAAGTTTTTCAGAATGACAAAAAAAACGCATTTTCAGAAATTTCAAAACAGACACTCAAAACACAAAACACAAAATGAATTCAAAACTCAAAACACAAAACTGAAACACAAAGAGAACGGCACCTAAAAATTTCTAGAAAAAATAAATATTATAAAAAATAAAAATAGTTCACTCTTAATGATTATTTACGTAAAAATTCTAAAATATATTAAATTGACACAAATAGAAATATTCTCAATCCACATTATTAATTTTTATTTTCTATATCTTGAACTCAATTTATTATTTGTTTTTATTTTACTTTTGTAGGAAGAGAAAATAAGCCTGCTTGACAACCATTAATTTATTTTATGGATTGCTACATGATCATTTTTAACTACACAATCTCACAATAAAATATTCTACACGTATACCAATTTTTTTCTACTTTTTAACTACACATTCTCCTAAAAATCATTACTCAAAACTCTTTTTTCTTCAATAATGATTGTGAAACAGGCTCTAAATCAAATTTAAAATGTAAATTTTACTTGACAATATATTAAATAAAATTGTTTAATTTTTATTGAATAATCAAATTTCATTAAATAAAATGTTAAAAAAAAAATTTAAAATTTGAGAAATGATGTTTCAAAATGACAAAGTAATCACTTTTTTAGTAATTTTAAAATAGACCACCCAGAACAGAAAATTGAAAATAAATTCAAAATTCAAAACTAAAAATTGAAAATTAAAACACAAACTAAATGGGCCCTAAATGTTTACTCATAGAAAATAAAGAAAAATCTATACCCGGAGAAACGATTTCTAAAACCCAAGCAAAAAATTATTCACGAAAAAATGAAAATAATCAATCAGACATGTGAGCACGATTGGCCAAGCTTAGATAAAAAGTAAAACTATTTTGAAGTAATTATAGATGTCACCAAACACGGTTTGGATAATTCATTTTTTCTAAAAAAGTTTAGGGGCTGTTCTTTTTATATTTCAGTTTTATGTTTTAAATATTGAATTCATTTTGGATTTTGTGTTTTGAATGTCCATTTTGTGATTGTTCAAAATGTGTTCTTTTTGGCGTTTTGAAAAATTATTTTCAAAAATCAAAAATTGGAAAATGCTTTCTCTTTCTTCCCCTCTCTCTCATCTCTCGTCTCCCCTTCCCCTCTCTCGTTGTCTCTCTCTCTTCTTCCACTCCTTTCTGTCGATGAGTAGGAACGGTAGCTGGTTGTGGCTGCGATCGCCGACGATTCGTCTCTGTCTCTCTCTCTATTTCTTTTACTGTGGTTTGGTTGTGGCCGTGGCGGTGGTGTGTGGTGGTTTTGAGTGCGTGGTATGCGACAGTGGTGTGGTGCAGGTTGTAGCTGTGGCGATGGTGTTTGGGTGCGTGGCTGGGCGGTGGTTCTGAGGCTATTTTGGCTATTTTGTGGTGGCGGATCTAGCGATTGTGTGGTGACAATTTTTGTGGTGGTGGCAGATCGGTGGTTGTGTGTTGGTGTGGTGCAGGCGACGATGGTGGTGGTTGGGGTGATGTTGTGGCGACGACAGCGATGATGATTTTGTGGTGGTGTGGTGTAGACGGCGATGGCGGTGGTTACGGCAACAGTGGTGTGGTGCAGGTGGCGGTTGGGATGACGTTAAACTGAAAGGATCATGCTACATGTACCGAATTTTTTATCGATCTTTTACCTACTACTCACAATGGGGACGTGAACCGCATTGTCAGAATTTTTAAATACATGCGAGTCCCGCGCATTATGTGAGAGAGAGTAATCCATACAAACCATTATGTATAAATGGATTAATCCAAACTGATAACATTCAAAACGTGTTTTGAAAATTTTGGGTTGATTATTCCAAAACGACAAATTTTTCGTTTTGGGTTTTCTTTGTAAATTTTTAACTTGTTTTCAAAAACGCGTTTTCACTGTTTTGAAAAATCGAAAACGGTAAAGAGAACACATCCTTGCTTTCTTAAAAACTAACTCTTGCTTTATGTTAAATAAGTAACTTATTATTTTTTTTTTGGTTCATAAAATAAAAAAAAATTAATATTAAAACTTATTATATAAGTAAAATTTTAAGCTTAGCCAAACATTTTAACAGAAATGGAGAACAAGATCTACCTGTGAACTCTTTTATCTCCCTAACGAATTTAAGTCCCAATTTGAATTAGTTGAAAATTAAATTTTAATAAAATTGATGAAGTTTTTGATTAAAAAATTAATAAAAGTTGTGCATTTCATAAAATATATTGTTAAAACTAATTTTTTAAAAATAAAAACTAATTTTAAAAGATGAAGACCGAACATGGACTAAAATAAAATGCGTCGAGATACTTTCTTCCTTTTAAATTTAATTAAAAAATATTTTACCCTCACTAAATTAAATTTCACAGTCGAAGTGGTAGATCAAGAATGAGTTGAGATACTTTCTTCTTTTAAGTTTAATTAAAATTATTATTTTACCTGTAATAAAATAATTTTACAATCAAAGATGTATGTCAACACCTCCAAATCTTAACAGCACACTAAACTCTTCCAAACCAAACCAAACTCCAGAAACAGACAAAAGATAACACTGCATAAACATAAACCAAGGTATAAGCTTTAGGTCATATTTGGTACACACTACTGAAATTGGACTAGCTCGACAATTGAACAAACTTTCGATTATCTTTTTTCTTCCACAATACCATTCAACATAGTCTAATCAAGTATACCAAACACACCATAATAGTTTATGCATAGTCCACATTCAAAAAAGTTACACCCACTTCCCATTTTATGATGATATACATGATGGAAAATCATTATGGTACACTCAGTAGTGTAACTATGAGATATCAAATTAAACTGCTTTTCTTGCCATGGGAAGTTTTATTTAGTTTTCTGGGAATCCTCTACGCTCTTACGCAGTAGGGCTATAACTTGAGCTGGATCAGAAGCGCCAAAAACCGAACTTCCTGCAACAATGCAGTTTGCTCCGGCAGAAGCTGCCATATCAATAGTTGAAGCTCCTAAACCCCCATCCACCTGCAAAACAAAATCAAAGGCTACTCTTATTTAGAGCTGAGACTATACAACAAGAAACTAAGTATTTTTCTTAATAATTCAACTATATGAATCTTCATCCACCACTTGTTTCATAGTGAAATCAACAAGAATACATTGGTGGTCACTAATTTTTTGGAGAAATTTCATGTTGGTACTAAACTTTCATATTGTCACACCAGCTTTTCCATTAGTCAAACTAATGAGTATGGATGGAATGACCAAGTTGTAATAAATGTTTAAGCCCGGCAATCAACTTAGAGCAAAATGAAGTTTATATGAAAATTAAGAGACCGGCCGAACACCAATGTTCTTAACCCAAATCCTAAAATCATTAGAGGTGAGACTACAACACAAAAATAAAAAATAAAAAATGGACAACTCTTTACCCTCATCATTACACTTCAAACGTGTTGAGAATGCCTTTCACACCAGTATGCAACAAAATTTCCAGTTCGTCAATCTTAGTTAAGATGGGTTTTCTTTGGAAGCCAGTTTGATCTCAGTTTCGTTGAGGCTGGGTAAAGCTAACAACTGAAAAACCACTATTATAAGGATGAATATCATCTCAATATCGAGAACAGATATGAGAAAGCTAACGAAATCTAACCACGATAAGGCACCTGAACTCACCTCTATGTCTAGTGATGGATAATTCGTCCTCAGTGTACGCACCTGTAGTCCCATGGATGTTATTATGAAAATTGTGCTAATAATAGAAACGGCGACAAACAAAAAAAATGCCGAGGAACAACATTTACATACCTTATCCATCATTTCTGGCATGAACTTCTGCCCACCAAATCCAGGTTCAACAGTCATGACAAGAACCAATTCCACAGGATTTTCATCTTCAAGTTGCAAGGCACAAAAGAAATAGATCATATGGGAGAAGGGCTTTGCAGAAAAGTATTTTACTTCTTCAATCACGAGCATCACAGCAATAAGGACAACGCAAACAACAAAATCAGACTATGAAATATGCTTTTCGAAAAAAAAGGGGGGAAATTTCAGAAACAAGAGCACAAGTATCTCCTATTTCAAAAATCAGATATTTTTAAATTTTATTTATAAATTAATTTATTAAATATATTTTTTACTAATTAAATATAGTAAGGTCACAATTATATGCAATTTGGTCACAATTCTATAATTAATTAGTCACAAATTAATTTTCGGCATAATTTATCAAAATTATTGATCACGACTTACTCCTCGGTCACGAATCAAAATTTTATAGGTCACATTATTCATCGGTCACGAATAAAAATTTTATTGGCCACGATTCAAAAATTTTATATGTCACAATTTGTTCATCGGTCACAAATAAAAAATTTATACGTAACAATTTTTTTATCGATCACAAATCACTAATATTACAAGTCACGACTTATTAGACAGTCACAAATTATCAAATTATCGGTCACAAATTAACAATTTTTTAGATTACACATTATTTTTTGGTCACAATTTATCTTTTTATTGGTCACAACTTATTTCATAATCACAATTAATAATTTTATAGGTCACATTTATTTCTCGATCACGAATCAAAAATTTTATCTGTCACATATTATTTATCGATTACAAAATCAAAAGTTTTATTGGTCACAACTCGATTACAACTTAATAAATTGTGAGTCACAGTCACAATTTTTAGGTCACATATTATTTATTTGACAAAAAATAACCAATTATTGATCACAAACACCACCATCACCACTGCCACTTGCGCACCCTCACCCCACCACCACGGAAAACCACCACCTCCACCACCAACAGAAATGCACCACTATGACCGCCACTACCAACAACCACCTTCACCACCAACAAAAACGAAGCACCACTGCCTAGCCACCGTTACTGTCCATCGCCACCAACAACAAAAACGCACCACCACCGTCACTGCCCATCGCACCAAAAACAACCTATCATTGCACCACCACCACTAAACAATCACCACAACCAGCACCACTAAAGCACAAACCACACCACCCATCTCACAGCATCGAATTTTAAGGTCACAGCTAGTCCATTATGCGAATTTTTTTTTTTGTGACCACCACTTCACGACTGCCTCCAATAGCACCACCACCACCGTCACCGCCACATTGGTCACAAATTTCAATCAACCAATAAAATCGTCACAAACACCTACACCACATTCCACCACTCTAAAAGCACCGCACCACCGTCAGTGACGCCGCTCACCGCCACCACCACCGTTGACATCACTATAAAAGTATACAGTAAACTGGCAGGCGGTCAATTTATCAGAACCAAGTCGATACCGAGCCAGCTTCGGGGAAGATTCAGGCAAGACTTTCGGCAACGATAAGAAAGTTGGCAAGTGTGAAATCAGAGTTTGGGCACTTTGAGAAGGAGATTGTGGAGGCAAAATGGCCTGCCACTGTGAGGGAAAGGGGAAGTACTAAACTCACCGAAGTGGACGAACAAGTAGATGTGGCGACAATAGTGTTCTTCATAGCGGTGACGACAGTGTTCTTCGTGAGGGAGATGAGTTAGGGTAGCCGTGTTCTTTGTGAGGGAGATGAGTGAGGGCGGGATGTGGTGGCGTCTTGTCCGGCGGTGGTGGTAGCTCTTCATAGCGGCGGTGGCAGTGTTCGTGAGAGAGATAAGTGACGCCTTGACAGTATTGAGAGATGAGTGAGGGATGGAGAGAGAAAATAATATCTAAAGTGATTAGGGTTAGGTTTAATTATATTTAGTAAAAAAATTTCTTTTATAAAATTATTAATTAAAATAAAATATCTGATTTTTGAAAGATTAAACTTTGCACCTGATTTTAGAATGTTGAATAATTAAAGTATGGATTGATGTAATTTCCATACAAAAAAATCCCACAAAAAGAGGGAACAGCTTACAAGTGGATACACGTCTTCAATTGGCGTTCTAGGTTTCAGAGAAACACCAGGTGTCATGCCCTTTGACTTGATCAGTTGCACGAGTTCTTTCCAATTATCTGCAAAGATTCTTAATTCGTATGAGCGGTGGGCTGAGCACGACATTCAAAGCAATGATAATTTACAATCTAAAACATGGTTCACATTGGTAATGTCATTGCCTAACATAAATGGATAAATCTATATGTACATAATTATTGTACATAATGGATTATATAGGCCCATGTGGAAGAAATCCGCCCTTAGATGTGAAGTGTGGAAAATTCAAAAATTGTATACTACCGGTGGATGTGCGCCACATGGTGTGAAAAGGAAGCTAAAAAAGGAAAAGACCATACAACCAATTTACCTTTTGCAGCTTCAATGTGAAAAGTAAAACCTGAAGCACCTGCTTTCCCTAATGGTTCAATGTAATCAAGAGGATTTGTGACCATGAGATGGCAATCCAAATATGCCCTGAAGAAACATTTATACTCTTTTCAATAACAAAAAACCAAGAAATAGCATGTTTGGTAGGGAGGATTGGATAACACTGGATTGTACTAAAGAACAAAAAGAAGCTATAGTTTTTGTTCATTTTACTGTCCAATTTTCTCCAATATTGAATGCTAAACACGTTGTAAATGATACATGTTTGTAACTCGAGGAAGTACGAAATGTTTACTTTGTGTGCTTTCTCAGACTCTCAATAACAAGAGCACCAAGGTAAGATTTGGGACGAAGTGACTGTAAAATTCCAAAAGTGCATAGAATTTGTGATTTAGATCTCGGTGTAAAATAATAAATATTTATGTAAAAAGCCTTTGTGTTTCCTGGTATCTGATCATCATTTGCAACATGCATGAAAATAGTATAACTTGTGTCAAGTATGCAACCTACCCATCCTGCAATGAACCAATACAAATTTCAATAACATTTCAAAATCTTAAGTAGCTTCCATGTTAAGTAAGAATAGTAAGACCAACAAGCACATACAAGCCGAACCAATATTGAAAGAAACTTGAGAGAAGGCTAAAGGTCAAACAGTTATACTCTCCCATTTTACACCAAAGATTTGAACTGCTACACCATACAACTTTTTCCGTCTCTCAGAATTTGGGGGCTGTTATGACTATAAAGATTCCAAATCATCTACTTCAAATCCATCGAAAGCAAAAGGAACAGTGAATAAATATTAAAAATTCATTATTATTGATAACTGATAAATTGTTCAAAAATGCATTATAAACTTAATTAGAAAAAACATGGAACCATATATATACAAACTATAGCATATGTAAGTAACTACATTAATGTGTAGGTATTGAATATATTTATAGTTATTTACTAGAGCAACAACTTACAAAGAAATCCCCTCCCTCCTCCTGATGGAAATACAGATAAAGATACAAATAGAGATAAAGATAATGATAAAGATAGATATAGAAGTTCAATATGATTTTCATATAGAGATGAATTTAAATTAGGTTTGTCTGGATTAGATTAGATTTAATAATTAGATAAAGTTCTAGTTTATTAGATATTCGTTTAATTTTAATTTCTTGCTCCATGTATAAATGACTTATTCATTGTTATAGATACCCTTGATTATGTGAATAAAATTGGTATCCTCTTTACCCTCAGTCCTTCTCTTCTTTAATTCCCTTTATTTTCTCTTTCGTTGTCAAATTACCGCGCTCCTGCGTTTGGCCAAACAAATCTCGTTCTCGAATTCAAAATCCACAAACCTTAACTAATCAACCGTTTTCATCCAATACATACACACTGTTGTTTTCACCACCAATCCAAGCCCTATAACCATCTTCATACAAAACAATATTTGAACAGCACAAGCACAAGAAGAATTCGTCTTAGCAGCAGCAGTTTTTTCTTATATTTAGTTGGTAAAAAAGAAAGTCTGAATTTAAAAAAAAAAAACCTACAATGAGTTCATCTTTTTACTTGCTTTTCTAGTTTTAAAAAAAAAAGTTACGGTAAGAAGTCACAGGACATGTCTAAACTACAATTTCACTATGGCAACATTCAATGCTACTTCACAATCATAAAACAGATCACAACTTATGTAAACATGATGCGAAGAATTGAGGTCACAGGCACATACAGAACTAAGCACATACAGAAGTCACAGGACATGTCTAAACTGCAATTTCACTATGGCAACATTCAATGCTACTTCACAATCATAAAACAGATCACAAATTATGTAAACATGATGTGAAGACTTGAGGTCACAGGCACATACAGAACTAAGCACATACAGAAGTCACAGGACATGTCTAAACTGCAATTTCACTATGGCAACATTCAATGCTACTTTACAATCATAAAACAGATCACAACTTATGTAAACAAGATGCGAAGAATTGAGGTCACAAGCTGAGTTCATAGCACCCATATATGTGCAGGGTCACATGTGTACATTGACATTCAAATTTGATTTGCCAACGTAAAACACCCCCAACCCTCAAAACTAGTTCTCAATAAAACAAGATATCAGGTCACAGGGAAGGGGAAAACAGCAAGATATCAGGTCACAGGAACAAGATATCAGGTCACAGGAACAGAAAAAATACACTAATACACGATCAAGGTCACAGGCATACATTAATATCAAAAATTAAACATCCACAGTAAAAAAAACCCCAACTTCAACCCTAGTCCTCAATCAACAACAAAAAGGACACAAAATGAAATGACAAAATGATGAAAAAATCGAAATGTTTGATTTAACCGGCGATTGCCATTTGACCCATGCCATTACCTTCTTCCTTAACTGAATACCACTTGACCCGTGCGATTTTTCCCTTGCTTTCGGCATTTTGGAGTGCCTGTCCATTGTCTTCCTCTTCTCCGTACGCACCGACTTCTGCGTCGACTTCTCCAATATGATGATACAATACCTCACATTAGCCATTGTCTCAAGTATCGTAACTCCATTAGCATACAAGTTTGTGGATTTGTCGGGGAGAGATGCAAATAATGTTATAATAATGAAAAGATGTCATGCATTGTCCCATCACTATAAGGGTTATTGGGTGCCTTGATATGGAATATTTCGCTAAGGCAAGAAGCAACTACTTTTATAATAATAATTGGATGTTTCAATAGCTCATCGTAGACCAATGCTATGATAAGTGTAGAAAGAGACGTGAGCATGAAAACATCATGTGATTGATCAACTTGTAAGAGCAAATCCTCATTTTATTCAAGTAAAGACAAGGAGTTTATTGAAAGACAACAAATACTGTAGAAGTTGCTTTCCATTTTTCAACAATTGGACTCCCAACAATTTGAATCCTGCGACAATAGCTAAAAATCTGCTCTTTTTCTTGTCATCTTTTTTTCTTTTCTTTTTTTGACTTTTTTTATATACCATTTTAATGGTCACAAACTGTTGGATGTGAAGGCCAATGGGAGTTTGCATTAAGGTTGTTCGGACGACGAGGGTTGTGGTGGAATCTTGTGATGGCGAAAAATGATGTCCTGGATATGGTGGACTGGTGTCTATGGGTGTTGTGGGTCCGCCAAAATAATGAAGCATCTGTCAACACACCTGTGTCAAGGTTTATTGGATTTTTTTATCGCCTGGAAAGCAAATGGTTGTGGTCGGGTATGAGAGTGAAATGCCAATGAGAGGCAACCGGCAGCGGTTTTTGGTTTATGGTTGGAAGATTATTGTGTTAGGTATGGACATTTTGGAATTGGGCTTTGTGGCTGTGTTTGGTTGTTGGTGGGGTTACTACAGTGGGTTTTTAGGTTGGGTTATTGGTGTGGGCTGGTTATAGATTGTTATATATGTATTGTGGGTTTGATGGCATTTTACGGTGGGCCTGGTAATGATTGGGCTGTTATATGGTGAAATTTTTGTAGGGGAAAAACTTATGGGTCATGTGTTTACTTTCACAAAATCACGAATCAGGCCCCAACGTTTAATCTTTCAAAACTCAGGTTTTCGGTCGATTTAATTAATTATATTTAAATACAAATCTAATATTATTCTTTCCTTAATTTACTGATATAGTTAAGATTTCCTAATATAACATATCATCTCCCTATTTACTTTGATTCTGCTTCATCCCCGGACTAATACCGATTCTGGACCAAAATTGACGGCAGATTAAAGGAGAAATAGGTCACATATTAGAACTAATCCTCGCCGGTCACGTAGTTCCAACGGTGGAAATTAGGTCACAGATCGTAATCCCCAGTCGAATTTCTGCTACTGAAAATCCAATTGGCAGGTTACGGCTGCGTTGAAGGTCCAATTGATAGCACCGATTGGAAAAAAAACGCTTCCATTGCCGCCACCGATTTACCCATTGCCCATCGGTATTTTTTATAGTTTACATAAACTTGTGACTCCAATTGATGAAATAACAACGCACAATCAATAGTAGATGTGCAATGATGAGAATGACATTTTTGAAATCTATGGCTTCCTGCATTTGAAATATGTGACGTGCATGATTTCAATGCAACTTCCGTTTTCCTACAGTTGTCTCCTCTATTCTAAATTCTGCATGTTCTCTAACCTGTGACCGGAATACCTATATGGCCTGCATTTAATTTCGATTTATACTACTGTCTTCCTGCAATTGAATTCTGTGACCTGCATGTTCTACTATCTGTGTCCCGAAATCTGAATGTGACCTGCATGTTCTACTACCTGTGACCCAAAATGTCCATGCCAAAAGGTATTCTGACTAACATTAAGAGACATCTAAGTGAAGTCCAACAAACAATACTCAGGGGTACATGTTTTGGACATTTTATGGATTGCCCCGACATAGCCCTACAGTCACAGTTGATCCACTA
Source organism: Fraxinus americana (assembly GCA_035079005.1). Classification (NCBI taxonomy): domain Eukaryota; kingdom Viridiplantae; phylum Streptophyta; class Magnoliopsida; order Lamiales; family Oleaceae; genus Fraxinus; species Fraxinus americana. The sequence continues at coordinate 17,765,452 of CM068716.1, forward strand.
CTTCCTGCTCAGATAGGTTCATACGCCAAATGAAGATGAAATGTGGTTTTGTGTCTCAGGAAGATATGTTAGATTCTCCATGGTCGAACTATGTGTAATTACCGGTCTCCGATGCATAGGGGACAATGATGTGGAGAAACTTGAGGACGTCCCTTCAGTTTTGAAGGAAAAATTAACTCAGTGACTCATGAAGATGTTAGGGACACATTCCTACCAGCTTGCCAACTATTAGAACAGGATGTTGTTGAGGTCCTGTTGGATGAAGACGTAGCCAAACTAGGAGCCCGTTATTTTATTACATCATACCCGTTCCCCAGGGATTATAAAAAGTTGGTTGATCACTACTTATTTGTGTTGGTTGAAGATTTTGCATTGATGGACAAATTTCCATGGGGGAAGCTACTCTTTGAATCAACTTTAAATGATTTGAGAGAAGGGTTGAGTAAGAGGACAAGACATTACAGGCTAAGAGGCCTATTGATACCCTTTCAAGTGTGGATATATGAGACTATTCCCAGTCTTGATGGATCAATTGTCAAACGGATATCTGACACACTTCATCGGATCATGAATTGGATGGCAAATGAGCCCCCATCTGCCGCTAAGCTGGAAGGAGACGAATGCTTCTCCAACCCCGATGTAATAATTTTAAATGTATGGAATTTATTTTGTAGTAAGTTGTGTATTGTTGTTAACAATATTTTTTTTGTTTTGGCATTGCAGATTGTAATACGTGACCTCGACCCCTTGGACTCCGAGATGAATATGCCGTACATGAATGGGTTGTAGTACAGTCAACCGGTTCAGCCAGCTGCTAAACGCCGTGCTATGCGAAAGAAGAGAAGGACGGAACGTTCAGCTCGCGGTGTAGAAACAAGTGGCGATGCTGCTTCTCATGGGGTACACATGACTACATCCGTTCACAGGATAACGGATGGCAGTACTGGACACGGTGACGTTGAAGAAGATGATGATGACTTTCAAGATCCTCCACCAAGGTGGCAGGATACAACAGAACATGCAAAGTCTCCAAGGACCTCCTGTCCGTCGTCTGAACACTTCTCTGCACAGGAACCCCACCCGGTGTCCCACTGTCAGATAATGTAAGTTGTTAGTGAGGGTAATAACTTCAAAGTACAATCACAAATCCTTATATACAGGTCACAGATCCTTTTGCAGGCTGTTGAGGATTTGAGAAATGAACTAACGAGGCAAATAGCTGATCTGAGATCACGGTTGTCAAATTTACAAGGTGAACAACTACGGAGGATGGACGATATTGTCCAGATGCAGTCTGGGATTAGGAATGACATGTTAGAAATTAGGACCAACATCCAGTTCTTGTCTGAGTCTGTATCTGCGTTGATCTCAAGTACGATGAAAGAGATTTTGAAAAGACTCAGTGAAAGTTCCAAGGACGTGCATGAAGGGCATGCGGCTGAAGTTTCTGAGACGCCTGGTGAAGTAAGTAAGAATGAAGTCATGTTGTTTTTTAATTATCCCAGATTTCATTTTAAATTATGTCTTGGTCTAATCTTCAGGCATCTCATGTGGGACCGAGTTTGGACACTAAAGGTAAGGGTAAGATGGTTCTGGACGAAAGTCCTAATATACAACTCAGTCTTCAACCGCCTTCATTCGACTTGGGTCTTGATTTCACACAACTTGAAACGTAAACTCTGACTCAAGCAAAAACAATTCAGCAGAAGGTTGACTGCATCATTTCTAATGTTCTTCAGGACACGAAAATGACAGAGGCAGAGGTACATTACAGTTTTTGGAATTTTACATAATTCTCTTTCGGCACAGACAGGTCACAGACACATTTGTTGGTATTAGTTCACACAACACACAGGTCACAGATAGAATAGTAGTCACACAACACACAGGTTACATGTCATAGATATAATAGTATTCTTGTAGGACGAGATACATGATAGTTACCACTAAATGCAGGCATCTCCAGTATCTGAACCAAGCTCAGGATTGCCAATGAAGAGGGTTTCCAGACCAGTGAGGATACTTCAATCTCCCTTTGTAGCTGATGAAGGGAAAGTACTCAAGCACGCTGACAACGTTCTGGTTTTTGAACATTACAACCACCAAGCAGATGAGGCAGACATTTCATCATTCCAGAGTTGGTTCCAGCGGGGATACAAACCAATAAACAAGTAAATTCATATTTCACCCCTGAAAGATGTGTAATTGCTTATGGTTTAAAAATTCTTATAGTTCATATTATGCTTGCAGGAAGAAATTCAATGATGCTGATGACGTCATCAGCCCCCCATTTCTGTTGGGTGAGTTCAAGGTTGGAAGTAAAACTTAGTTCCATGAACTGGTGAATTCTGAGTGCTCCTTGAGCAGTATGGTAAGATACCCCTACTTAAATATTCATTTACAGAAAATGAGGTCACAGTTTGTCGACATAGGTCACAGCTTCTGTCAATAGGTCACAGCTTCTGTGAACCTATCAATATGTGATTGTTTATTTCTCGCTGATGATTTTGTTAACATGTTCTATTTTCTACCACAGCACATTGATGTGTGCTTCTATTACATCCGCCAGTTGGCACGTTATGGGAAGAATGTAAAGTTGAAAGCTACCACCACGGACTCCTGGTTCCAAACGAAGCTGAAAAATATATACTCCAAGTTCAAGTAAAATCCAACCATTTTAATGTCAGAGTCTAGCTTGATAGATATTGTGACGAAAGGAACATTGCCTTTAAGCCATCCATGGAGCAGTGTGGACCATGTATTCATGCCCATTATTTCAACAAACAAGGCACACTGGATGTTGGCAGTCCTTGAATTCAGCACACACACTCTCCATGTTTTCAACTCTGCTGGAAAGACATACCACGACTTCCTCCTTTGTATAGGTATTGAACCTTTTGTGAAGATCATTCCCTATCTGTTGAACTATGTTGGTTTTTGGAAAAGACATATTGACTACAATGGCGAAGATCGTATAGACCTGAGGCTAATGGTTGACAGCAGTCTTCCTCAACAGAGCAATGGGTAAGCATGTGACCTCATATGTCATTTTACAATGTTTTGCATGCGATCTAATACATTATGGTTCTTTTTTTTTCAGACATGATTGCAGTATCTTCACCATCAAGTATGCTGAGTACTTGCTACATGATGATAAGGATTCAATGCCGATCAAATTTGATGCGGGGGGAAGAAGGCTGGACATTGCCACAAGGCTTTATAAACATCGGAGCATATACAAGAGGAGATGAGATTATCATGGAGTGATGGATGTCCTTATTTGTTTTTGAAAAATTTAAAACAATGATCAAACTCTGTAAAGTCTCTGATTGTCATTTTTTATGATGGCATCGTCTGTTTTGATGTGCAGTATTTGTTTTTATTGGGACAAAATGTACATTGATTTTTTTTAATGGTAATGGGCAAAATTTTCATTATGAGCAGGCATGAGTTTGAATTAGAAGCTGTCTTTTGCATGTGTGTAAATTACAATATGATGAAGACATGACATGGATACAGGTTTATGATGGTCCAGTTTTATGGATATTTAGACAGGTCACAGCTTGTAGTATTATTTTTCTACAGGGCCACATGTGATATTATGGTTGGAGTATGAAGGTTACAGGAATACTAGCAATTACATAATATTGCATGAAGTCACAGAGAACACTATATTGATTTTTACAGGTGTTAATATTTTGAATACGTAGGTCAAATGTGATAATATTTTTGAATATAAAGTTCACAGAGACCACTATAGTTTTGAATATGTAGGTCACAGAGACCACTATATTCGTTTCACAGGGTCATAGATAATAGTAGACTGTTAACACAAGCTTTGCTAGAGGTCACAGTTGGACTGTATATATAAGAAACGATCCAACACGAAATAATTTGAACAAATATTGCTCATTTCAATTATTATTAAATCACATTAAAATATTGGATGGCTACAACCAATAAAACAAAAGATAATAAATTTGTGAAATTGTAATGAATATGGTGCAAATGTCATCAAGTGATTTGCTTGTTCTGAATCTTTGTCCCTTCTTGACTTTGGCTCAATGGAACCAAGTTAGTACATCTCCTTCGATTGTGACCATGTCCCCTACAGCGACCACATTTCACAATCTGTTTCCCTTCACTTGCTGATCTTATCCTCTTTTCGGCATGTCTACCAGAACTCCTTTTCTGAAAAGGAGCTAATACAATTTTGTGATGCAATTCTACGGGGACGGTCCATTCAGTATGTGCAACCACAGCCAGTGCATGCGGACATGGAAATAGATCAACTTGAAACATCCTGCATGTGCATGTACGTTGGTATATATCTACTTTGAAAGACGAATGGTCATCTTTGACTGTAAATAGTGTCTGGCTCACAGGTAACACCTGCAAGGAATAGTAAAAACCATACATATATGAAGTCCAGCAAAGTAAATCTCAGGTCACAGAAAATAGTTTGAGTCACATAATATGTTCTTCAGGTCACAATTACATAAAGGAGAAGCAAAATATAAATGACACCTTTAGTTTCTTCAAATATGTGCTCATTTTCCTCATAAGTTTCTCGTACGTGGTTGTCAACCTTGTGAACGTGCCATGTGCATCCTCGCTATGTTTACATAACCACATTTGTATAGTCTGTCTCAAAGAATCTAACAATGACACAATGGGATAATTTTTTGCTGCTTTCGTGACTGCGTTGACAGATTCTACTATATTTGAGGTCATTGTAGAATAGCGATTTGCTGGCATGTGGAATCGTGACCACTTTTCAAGTCCAACAGCCTCCTAAAAACATCAACCATGTACATGATGGTCACAGAAAATAAAATTTGGGATTATTTTAAAATAAAATAGAAAGAATAGAAAAAAGTAGGAATATACTAGGTAACTCCTATATGTCCATTCATCATGTCAAGTTGTTGCATGTGATACTCGAACTCTGATAATGTGTATGATCGAACAGCCACATTGAAAGCTTATATTATGTTGTGACCTGTTTTACCATAGTATGACTTCAAATTTTGTAGCAAATGATAGGAACAAATACCATGACGGTACCCGGATAGACACGTTCTATAGCATTCTTGATACTAACATGGTGATCTGATACAAAACATAATCAATCTCTAACACCATAAGCCTTCTTTAAGTTCTCCAAAAACCATGTCCATGCTCTATTGTTCTCACTATCTCCAATCCCAAAAGCAAGAATAAAAATGCTATTGTTCGCATCCTGCGTACAAGCTATGAATAGAGTACCACCGTAGTGTCTATTCAAGTAGGTTCCATCCACAACTATAGGTCTGCAATGCTTCCATCCTTGAATTGATGCACCGAGGGCCATGAAGCAATATTTGAACTTACTGTGACCATCAAGTTCCAATCCTGTGACCGTTCCAGGATTTTTCTGTTCAAGCATGTGGAAGTAGGCAGGTATCTTACTGAATGACTCTGTTGGATCACCCCTAATTATTCTTAATGTTTGCTCACGACATCTCCAAGCCTTAGAATAGTTCAATGACACACCATACATGTGAAACATATCTCTACATATATCCTTTAGAGTGTATATAGTATTGGACGACGATGTGTACTTGTATTTTATACTAGATGAAATAACCAAACTGGATAGTTGCCTGTGACTTCCCAAAATTATGTTTGACCCAGACATGTGACCATTTGTGATCTTCCTAATCTTAAAAAGATCTGATTTTCCCCACTTAGAAGATTTGCAAATCCAAGTACACACCTCATGTAAACACTTTACTACGTACTCCTTCTTGTCCGATCGAACAACTACAAATTCAAACATGTTCTGAATCGCGTACAGAGAAAGGCTCAATTTGAGAACTTCCTTATCACGGAATACCTTTCCTTCCTCAACTTCGTTATGATTAGCGATAGTTACAATTGTGACCTCCTCTTCACTAATGTGACCTGCAGGTTCCATAGTTGCAGAGCATATGTCTGAAACCACCCTTTGTAAAGGAAGCTCTCTGGTTGTATGTGCAGTAGCTGGAATTGTAATATACTGTTGCTCGATCAGGGTAACATCAATGTGTAATGGATATCTAGAAGGGTCACGATCTATAACCTTTAGAGTAATGTATGATAGCACATTACTGTCACTTCTTATTCTTACTGCCGGCAAATCATTATTCAGTAGATACTGTATTGTGACTGCGACCTTTGTAGGATCCAAACTGAACTCTTTCATTACAGTATCCACAAGCTTCGCATATGTGCAATTACGAGCCAGCAAAACCACTGATATCTGGGATCCATTCAGCAAACATACGTGGACATCCATTAATCTGCAAAATGAAATGCATGTTGTCTGTATTTAAATTGATTCATGCAGGTCACAGATAGGAGATCACGTAGGGTCATAAATTCAGGCAGGTCACAGATAACAGTAAGTACTTAAATTGATTCCATATAGGGCATATATGTGTTTTGGGTCACAGGTAGGTGAACACGCAGGTCACATACAGGTTTCGGGACACAGATAGTATAACATGCAGGTCACAGAATTCAATCAAAATTAATGCAGGCCACATAGGTGTTTTGGGTCACAGGTAGTAGAACATGCAGGTCACATACAGATTTCGGGACACAGATAGTAGAACATGCAGGTAACAGAATTCAATCGAAATTAAATGTAGGCCACATAGGTGTTTTAGGTCACAGGTAGTAGAACATGCAGGTCATATACAGATTTCAGGACACAGATAATAGAACATGCAGGTCACAGAATTCAATCGAAATTAAATGCAGGCCATATAAGTGTTTTTGGGTCACAGGTAGTAGAACATGCAGGTCACATTCAGATTTCGGGACACAGATAGTAGAACATGCAGGTCACAGAATTCAATTGTAGGAAGACAGTAGTATAAATTGAAATTAAATGCGGGCCACATAGGTGTTCGGGATCACAGGTTGGAGAACATGCAGAATTCAGAATAGAGGAGACAACCGTAGGAAAACAGAAGTTGCATTGAATTCATGCACGTCACAGATTTCAAATGCAGGAAGCCACAGATTTCAAAAATGTCATTCTCATCATTGCACATCTACTATTGATTGTACGTTGTTATTTCATCAATTGGAGTCACAAGTTTATGTAAACTATAAAAAAATACCGATGGGCAATGGGTAAATCGGTGGCGGCAATGGAAGCATTTTTTCTCCAATCGATGCTATCAATTGGACCTTCAACGCAGCCGTAACCTGCCAATTGGATTTTCAGTAGCAGAAATTCGACTGAGGATTACGATCTGTGATCGAATTTCCACCGTTAGAACTACGTGACCGGGGAGGATTAGTTCTGATATGTGACCGATTTCTCCTTTAATCTGCCGTCAATTTTGGTCCAGAATTGGTATCAGTCCGGGGATGAAGCAGAATCAAAGTAAATAGGGAGATTATCTGTTATATTAGGAAATCTTAACTGTATCAGTAAATTAAGGAAAGAATAATATTAGATTTGTATTTAAATATAATTAATTAAATCGACCGAAAACCTGAGTTTTGAAAGATTAAACGTTGGGGCCTGATTCATGATTTCGTAAAAGTAAACACCTGACCCATAAATTTTTCCCCTACAAAAAATTCACCATACAACAGCCCAATCACTACCAGGCCCACCGTAAAATGCCATCAAACCCACAATACATATATAACAATCTATAACCAGCCCACACCAATAACCCAACCAAAAACCCACCGTAGTAACCCCACCAACAACCAAACATAGCCACAAAGCCCAATTCCAAAATGTCCATACCTAACACAATACTCTTCCGACCATAAACCAAAAACCGCTGCTGGCTACCTCTCGTTGGCATTCCACTCTCACACCCGACCACAACCATTCGCTTTCCAGGCGACAAAAAAATCCAATAAACCTTGACACAGGTGTGTTGACAGATGCTTCAATATTTTGGCGGACCCACAACACTCATAGACACCAGTCCACCATATCCAGGACATCATTTTTCATCATCACAAGATGCCACCACAACCCTCGTCGTCCGGAAAACCTTAATGCAAACTCTCATCGGCCTTCACGTCCAACAGTTTGTGACCTTTAAAATGGTATATAAAAAAAGTCAAAAAAAGAAAAGAAAAAAAGATGACAAGAAAAAGAGCAGATTTTCAGCTATTGTCGCAGGATTCAAATTGTTGGGAGTCCAATTGTTGAAAAATGGAAAACAACTTTTTCAGTATTTGTTGTCTTTCAATAAACTCCTTGTCTTTACTTGAATAAAATGAGGATTTGCTCTTACAGGTTGATCAATCATATGATGTTTTCATGCTCACATCTCTTTCTACACTTATCATAGCATTGGTCTACGATGAGCTATTGAAACATTCAAATATTATTATAAAAGTAGTTGCTTCTCGCCTTAGCGAAATATTCCATATCAAGGCACCCAATAACCCTTATAGTGATGGGACAATGCATGACATCTTTTCATTATTATAACATTATTTGCATCTCTCCCCGACAAATCATCAAACTTGTATGCTAATGGAGTTACGATACTTGAGACAATGGCTAATGTGAGGTATTGTATCATCATATTGGATCCAAGCAGTGAACATATGATAAATGACAAGTTTCAACATTTTCTTTTAGCTCGTAAGGAAAACTCATTTAGGAATTTTTTTTTTTTACATCAATAGAAACAATTATGACTCTTATGTTGGAATAAAGTGACAATATCTCTTTGGACTAGATTACTCTTCTTTTGGATTGTGTGAAAAAAAAAAATAAAGAAAATTTTCCATTTGCAATGAATGTAGTGAAAAGACTTTCAGAGAAATTTACTAACACGATCAAACCTTATTTATCACACTCCATTTACACAATGCATAAGAGTTTTGAATAGTGTTCTCCTATCTTGATCATAGCTATAGTCGATATACTTAACACTAACATAGTTGGTGAATTACTCATAGGAATGCCACTGAAGTGAAACATTACGTGTCATTGACATCATGCTAAAATTGATACCGCTATTCTTTGCATGACTTTCACGTTGACTTTATTTTGGTGTTACCTCAATTGCATGATACTCTTCCGGTTGTCATATTATTTTCAAGATCATTGTTCGAATACATACGTTTCCTATCAATATTCGATTATTATCTACTAATTACCGTCATATTTTGTTAACTCCGATTAGGGATGGCAAAAAAATCCGTTCAATTCAATATCCGCAAGGTCCCACCCTGAATAGGGCGGGGATTACTGGCCTAATTGAGTAAATAGGACAGGGCTGTTGCCCTGAAACGGGTATGGAAAACATGGTCCGCATCCCACTACACATCCCATTTAATGTTAATTTCAAATTTAAGTTTTTTATCAAACAAAAAGAAAAGATTTATTATCATTTTTAAAGAGAACATGAATTGTTTTTAACAAATTGGAAAAAAGGTAATAATATTCCATAACTAAAGACAAAAAAATAAATACAAAAAATAAAATAAACAAAAAAAATGGGCACAATGAACGGGGTAGGGGACCTGCCTCGGGCTATCTTGATCTCATCCTGAACCTGCCCCACCCCACCCCATTTTAACCGGGTATGGGGCGGGGTGAGGTGACAAAAATACTTGATGGGGCGGGATTGATTGACCTGCCTTGTCGTCATCCCCAACTTCGACCTCTATTGTCCCATTTTCTAATTTTCATGCTAGGATAAAACACATAATTTATTTGAATAGTGAAAATTATGAGCTTGTTAGTGACGCACAATTTGGGCACGATGATTGTTATGGTTGTTTGCGTATTTCTTTGACCTAATTTTCCACAAACGTTAAGAAATTTTTTTTAGATCACTCACTTGGAATTAGCATCCGTTTGGACCCCATTATTCCAAATTAAAATGAGAAGAAAAGTAATTTTTTGGAGAATGTGTGGTTAAAAAAAAAAGGAAATATTTTTGGATTTACGTGTAATATTATTTTATTGGAGAATGTATGGTTGATAAAAAGAGAGAGTAAAATGAATTATAATTTAATAGGGAATAATGAGGGCCATACAGGGGCTTAATCTATTTGACTGACGATTACACTTAAAAGTGATTTTTATTTTCAATAGAGCTCATTCAAGCCTTTAATGTTGCAATCATTTGTTTCTACATGTCAGTCAACCTTGCTAGTTCCTGGTGCTCGTCCTTATACACAGTCAATTGAAGTATTTGAAGAGGAATTGCTTAAGTTTGTGCTTTTTGGAGTTCAGTGTTGATACTTGGTTAGAATAAGATCATTCCACTAGATCAGATCATATTTTTGAAGATGATTAGTAGCTTCAGTTGTTACTAGTTTTCATATTTGAGTCATAAGAGTAGCGCTGTCCGTGGGTCGGTTCGGTTCTGAAGAGAACCAAATCGACCCAAAACTTTCGAGTATTTAATAAATGGAACCGTCGGGTTCAAATATAATTATGGAACCATTTATGTTCGATTCTGTTCGGTTCGGTACCATAATTAAATTTTTTAATATTTACAGCAACACTACATAAATACAATATAAAAAAGTTATAAAAAAAATAAAATAATTAAAAGTTATAAAAATAAAATAATTTAATTAATTTAATATAAAAAATAAAAAAAATTGTGTGGGGGCATAAATGAGAGGAGAAGAAATTGTGCGGAGAGGTCCAATTGGAAAGAGTAGGTGAAATTGAGCCCCCATTTAAAAAAAAACAAAAAAACACTTGAATAGTGAAATCTTGAAGATTTGGTAGTTAAAAAATAAAGAAATTTTGTGAATCTACGTATAAAATATTTTATTGCGTGAATGTACGAAAGAATTGAACGAATTCTTGCCGCTTGGTATTTTGTAAATCCGTCTGGCATCATGTAACATCTACGGTGAAATTAGCCCTGTCAAAATTATGCGAATAGACCCACCTACCCGGGTACCTATTTCAAATTTAGACTTGGATACTGAATTTGATATTTCTTTTTCAAATTACTTGTTCTCTAAACTTATTTTCCATAACAAATTTTTGAAAGTATTATTTTTCAACATTTCTTTATAATTTTTCTCTAGTCTTCAAAAAAGTTACTTCTCAAAAAATCAACTCCATACAAGAGTTTAATAATAAATGTAAAACAACATTGTAGCAACTTCATGAAAAATAAAATCAGAAATTGAAACTATAAGTAGTACTTGAATTCGTGTAGCTTCGGTAGAAACACATCTCACTTTAATCTTTACGCATCAACACATGTTAATAATTGGCTTCATGAAATTGAACATGCAAGAGTTACATGATTTGGATGGATTTTATCTTCTAAAACTAGTTATGCAATTACAATGAAAAGTTGATCAATTTATCCATTAAATAATATGTTAAAAATTAAAAAATAGCATTTTCTTGTAATAATTTTGTTTTCTGCTTTGAGAATGTACAGAAGCATAAAAGGTTTAAGATTAAGTAAGCAAATTTTAACAATAATTAAATAATAAAAGTTAAAGGTAATTAAATCAAAAAGTTACTTTCAAAAGAAATAATTATTTTCAATATACTCAGAAGGTACTTTGACATATTAAAGTCGAACGTATTTCAATGAAGCATCTGTAAATTCTATAACACATTTTGGTTATATAAGAAATTTTATAGATGAGCTATAATTGAAGAGTCCCAAAGTAATTAATTTTCACTTCAAGAGTTGAAAAGAGAGAACCTTGACCCTTCCAAAATAACGATTATAAAAGACCATGGTACATTTCCCTCAATTAATTTATTATAATGCAATGTATTAAAAGAAGTACTAATTTGATTGTGTAAACTATTTAGTAAAAATACTAAGCAAACTCTTTAGCATGTTATCGATTAGCTAAAGCTTTCTTCTGGTCACGTGAACAATACTCTCGCGAAGTAGATTCTCATTTATCTTATTCTTTCTATGGAACGATTTTTTTTTATAAATGGACATCCTTTTGTTTATTATTTTCTTTTTAATGGCAGTGCAATCGGTGCTATTGTCTTCTTCCTTCTCCTATCTTTCATTGAGATCGTTATTACAATCTTTGACTTATTTTAGAATGGACCAATTCTTTAATTCAATGTATAATAATTAAGAATGTGAATTTTGTATAGGTGACACAAAATTTATGACTCTTATAAATTGTGCTAAAAATGTCACTTTTTGGATGTGAAATATTCAAATCATCATTGAAGATACCCTCTGTGTGCATTTAATGCTCGTAATGTATGTATTTGATGTTAATTAATGCTATGATTTGTCTAAGAAAAACCATTGAATGTATTTAATATACAATTGGTAATAGAATTCTATTAAAAATCCGGCCAAATAATTAAAGAGGAGAATAATATGAGTAATATGAAAATAATTGATCATACAACAATCAAGATTTTTGTGGAAGAAGAGGCGAATTTACTATACTAAGAAACTAAAATTGTATTTACAAAATTTAATTATCTAAATCTAAATCTAAATAATCCTCTCAAATTTCTAATGTATACAATAAATGATCTAATTGTTATCTTGAGTCTCTAAAGAGTCTACACCTTGTGAAGTATTTATATGAGTCAAATATTGGAGTTATGGATGAAGTAGAGTTTTTAATCCCAATCAAACTCTCAATCAAGTATGAAATTTGATTCTTTATCTATCCGGACTTCTAATCCAAGATTATCTAGGCTTTTTCTATGAATCAAACTTTCAAATCACATGGAATTTGAGTCACAAAACATAACAAACTCCACCTTGATGCAAATTTCATAGCAAGAAAGTAAGTCCTCACTCTTCAAGTCATTATTTAACTCTTCCACCATGCCCTTTCTGGGCACACCATCCCCTTGTCGGACATACTCAGCAATTGTGAACTAAATCCAAGTCCTAGTGACAGAAGAACTACTTTGCATGCCATCCTTGCTTGAATTATCTCGTTCATTACCACTTCTAGTCGAGTTACCAAGCCTGCTCGAATCACCATAAGCAACACCAACTCCACATGAGTTGCCAAACCTGCTCGAATCACCCCGAGAAATATGATCAACAAGATCACAATAAACTCCACCTGAGCTCCTAGAAGATTCCCCAATATCATTGTTCGAATCACCACGAACAATCCAATCACAACCAACTTTACCCGAGTTATTGCTTATTGAGTCATAAGCTATAGCTACATCCACACTGACCGCCGAACCTTCTAACACATATAACTGAGACTTTCTTCGTCCCTTTAACACAACCTGTGCACCCTTGCTAACTTTCAGAACTCCACCTCCATCGGTATATCTATACCCTTTTAACAAGAATACTTAAAGAGATTACATTCATGTTTATACCTGGAACATGTCAAACTTGACTTAGTGTTTTAACAGTCCTATCAAACATCTTGATTTTGACATTACCAATCCTAGCAATTTTACAGAGCTCACTATTTTCCATCGTTACGGAACCCCTTGTAACAGTTTCATATGAAGAAAACCAATCATGGTCTGAACAAATATGAAAAGTGCAAATCGAATCAAGAATTCAATCCTCGTCAGGTTTGGAGTCACTTTCAGTAATCGCCAAAAGATATCCATCACTGTCTTCTTCTGCAAGATTGACATTATCGGAATTTTCTGGTTGTTCATTTTGATCTATAGTAGCAAACCTATTCCGCTACTCATAGCAATCCTTCTTCATATGCCCCTTATTGTTACAACAAGACCATCTGTCTCAGCCTCAAAACTGACGACCAGATGCTTTATCTTCTCCTTAGAATAAAGCGCATCATATACCTCGTCAATAGTGAGAATATCTCGACTATAAATAGTGATATCTCTAAAAGTCACATATGAAGGCGGCAACGAACATAACAATATCAACCCTAAATCCTCCTTCATCATACTTGACTTCCATGGTCTCCAAGTCAGCCACAATTTTCTTGAGCACCGATTGATGATCTTCCAAAGATCCAGCTTTTGTCAAGCGATGAGAATAAAAGCGTTGCTTCAAGCGTAACTTACTTGTCAAGCTCTTTTTCATACAAAGCTACTCTAATTTTAACCACAACTCAGCGTCACTTTTCTCCTTTACCACATCCTGAAAAATGTGATTAGAAAGATGAAAATGTATTTGTGATAGGGCTTTCCGATCCTTCCATTAGTTTTCCTCCGCAGTCATTTTGCGGGCATTCTATCTATCCCCAACAAAGAATTATCATGATCTAATTGAGCCACAATCACTCGCATCTTGATCTGTTACAAAGAAAATCTACTGTTGCAATCCAAAAGAGGAATCTCAAATTTCAAGTTATCTTCCCTGAAACAATTAATCGTTTTAATAAGCAATTTGGACCTCTCAAGAACAGACAAAAATATTTAGTTTTGATACCACTTGTTAAGAATTCGACCAAATATTTAAAGACGAGAATAATATGAGTAATATGAAAATAATGGATCACACAAAAACCAAATTTTTTGTGGAAGATGGGGAAAATTTATTATACCAAGAAACTAAAATTGTCTTTACAAGATTTGATTATCTCAATCTAAATCTAAATAATTCTCTCAAATTTTCAATGTATACAACAATGATCTAATTGTTATTTTTAGTTTCTAAAGTGTCTACAATTTGTTGAATATTTACAGGATCCAAATCTTGGAGTTCTGAATGAAGTAGAGTCCTTAATCCCAAAGTCCTTATCCCAATCAAACTCTCAATCAAGTATGAAATTTGATCCCTTATCTATCCGGAATTCTAAAACAAAATTATCTAAGCTTCCTCCATGAATCAAACTTCCAAATCACATGTAAATTGAGTCATAAAACACTACAAATTCTTAACCACAAAAAGAAAACAAAAAATCGTAACTTACATTTTTGAGGTGACGACATTTTCTTTCCAAAATCCAAACTTTGTTTACATCTCCTTCATTCCAATATCAATAAGAAAGTATTCTTGAATTCTTCTTTCATTTTGAGAGGTTAGTATTTACAAATTTTTTAATGTTTTTATCATCTAACTTACTTTTTTTAATTGTTATATACAACGTGCTCATATTAATTTGCAAAGTTGCAATTTTTAATTCATTTATTCGGTTTGATTTTACATATGTTTTTGAATAAAGATGACGGGTTCTCCATAAAATGTTGTCAAAAATTCCCTATTTAATAAAGCATTGGGTAAATTATTTTTGAAGATTTTGTCATTTGGTAGTTGAACATTGATGAACACACTTAACGCTATGACGAATGTATTCCAATCACACCTCTTAAATGCTACTCCTTAGGTGCTAACTGTAAATATCGATAGTTGAACGGTCGAAAACTACCGTGAAGACTGAAAGTTCAAATGTTGAACTTGACACTTAGTAAATATTGGGAAAGGCATTTAAACTGTCGTTTTCATCGGTTTGCAATTGTCTGATATAATTTATTCGTAGGTTCCACTTGTATGCTACTAAAGTTCGATATATTAATTGTACTGAATGCTTATCGTTCTTATTTGAAATTTTTAGGTATGATTAATAATCTGAGATGCATCGTATCACACGAGGTACATTTTGTACATGTAGGTGACGAATAGAATTGGCGAACGAACAAAACCACTTCAATGATAATAATATTGGGGCGGTCCCTTTACATGAGAACTTGGATAACCCATTACATGGTCCAAGGCCAATAATATTGTTGAAGGTGATGAGCAATTGTCACCACATTCCACAGTATCGGACATATACGAAGTTCTTACAACTGTGGTATGGAGGACATTTTGTGCACATAGATGTTCGTGACATATGTGTGATATTTTAAGAGATTATATCTCCATATGCAATAGAAATTGTAGGTTATTTATGAAATATTTAACCTTAAATTTGTTGTACTCTTCTTACATTAGTTGTTGGGAATTTATAGTATGAATTACCAATTTCATTCAATTTTATTTCTCGTACTTCCATTTCATATAGTCGTTCATCTTCTCAATGTCATGGCTTCTGAGCTACGAACATCTATGTAATAGAGTAATTGCAAAAGATTTAACCCCAGTCACTCTATGCGCATAGCTTAATATAGACAAACTCGAAAATTGAAATACACAACTAATAAGTTTAGGTAAATCAAGAAATGTAGCCTATTTATCAAGAGTTCTGCGAATTTATTTCATTGGGAGGCACTGTTTGTAAAACTTTAGTAGTAAAGTCATAGAATTTCCCATATCCACAATGTTAGGTATTTGATGTAATTGGCAAGTCTGTAAACAAAATGAACTAAAATTAAAATGTTGTAAAAGTCAAGGAGTAATATGTAAATAGTGAAAATTGTGTTATATTAGGCCTGAGGTTCGAGAATGGAAAATAAGGAAAAACGGCGCTACAATTTCGCTAGACTGTCGCCATGACTTGACTCGAACGTCAGAAACTGTAACACTGTCGCTAGCCTATCACCAGGGTTTCGCTCGAGAGACACATTGTCGCTTGCCTGTCGCTCAGATCTCGCTCGAGCGACAGGGTTATCCGAAAAATTTTTAATTCGATTTTTAAAGCTTTTTATCCGACCCATCCATTCCTTAACCTACATATAAATACCAGAATGCCTTCGTACATTTTTCCTAAGATTGAACATTGAGAAAAACACATTATCTTCACATTATCTTCATCAATTTAGTTATCAACATTCGTTCTGTCATTAGTTCTTGGCGGTGAAAACATCAAATCCACAATCCAAATACCAAACTACTAATTCCTACATATCTTTCAGATTTCTGAAGATCAATGAAAGGTGACTGAAGTTCCAGTCGTTGAAGAACGATAAGTTCTTCGTTAATCCACAAGAGATAGACGAATTCACAAAACTGTGAGTTGTTGTAGGAGAGCACAATCCAGGAGAGTTTTGAAAACTGCAGCTGTGAGTTGGTGCATGAGCACGAAATCCAGGAGAGCTGTGTGAATTGCAGTTAGGAGGTTAGAAAGTACTAGTGGTAGTCGGGTCTGGCGGACTGTAAGTTTTAATTCGTTTATAATGAATTGTTGACTGGCAAAATGCCCGGAGTTTTTATCCAACTGGGGTTTCTCCGTGATCATTTCTTGTGTTTGTTATTGGTTTCATATAACTGCGGTATTTAAACATAGAAAATTTGACTGTTTGATTAATCATTTAGAGATAATTAACAGTGACTTATTGCTAGTTAATTATTAATTTTTTAATTCTGCATAATCACCAATTTACCCCACTCTAGGTGTAGTTTGAGTCGAACTATATATTTTCAATTGATATCAGAGCTTTATTTCGATTCCTGACCCTTAATTAATTCTAGATGAGTCAGTCCTTGTCTGTGCCTCCATTTTTTGACGAAAACAACTATGTTTATTGGAAAGTTCGAATGAGAGTTTCTCTTAAAACATTGGATGAACGTATTTAGATGAGCGTTCAAACTAGGTTGACTGCACCTTCAATTACTGTTGTTGGTGTAGCTACACCCATTGATCACTCTGGACTAAAGATGACTTAGCTGAGTATAACTAGAACAGTAATGACATTCATGCCCTGTTCATGGCTATATCTGCTGAAGAGTTTAGGAGAGTATCAATGTGTGAAATTGCTAAAGACGTTTGGGATATATCAGAAATCACACACGAGGGAACTAAAAATGTTAAAAACTCTAAACTGCAGATGCTGACTTTTAGGTTTGAAGAAATTATAATGAAGGATGATGAATCGTTTGATGAATTCTATGCAATGATATAGTTAATTAGAGTTTCAACCTATGTGAGAAGATCCTCGAGTCGAAAATAGTTATAAAAGTCCTTAGATCCCTACCTAAAATGTTTAGACCTAAAGTCATCGCGATTGAAAAAAGTAAGGACTTAGATGTAGTTAGGATAGAAGAACTCGTAGGATTCCTACAAACCTATGAACTCACCATATCTCAACCAAAAAGGGCTAAATCCATAGCCATGAACACTATTAGAGAAGAAGAGAATGAGTCTATTGATGCTGAGACTTTTGGGGACGACGAAATAGCGTATTTCATTAAAAAATTTCAGAAGGTGATGAGAAATATGAGAAAACCTCAAGAATGGAAAAATGATGTCCCTAATAAATCTCAGAACGATAAGCGTGAGAAGAATAACTCTAGGACCGCTAATATGAAAACTCAGTCAGTTAGATACCATGAATGTCAGGATTTTGGTCATTATATGAATGAATGTCCTAATTTGAAGAAGAACTTGAATATAGGAGGGCGTAAGGCATTAGCAATGACCTTGAGTGATGATGAATCATATTCGAGTGTTTAGAGTGATACCTTTGGTGGTGAGGATGAACAAACTTTATGGCCTTCACATCTATAGCTACGATTGAATCCGATAAGGAAAGTGAAAAGGTTCAGAATGAAGAACGTAGTGAAAAATCTGAGGATGAGTATGGTCTGGGTTACGTTCAAAATGGTAATGCTACTGCTAGTATATCCAAGACCACGTTCATCTCAACCACTAACAAAGCTCAGAATACTGTTAATCCTGAACCTACAGGCATGAATGTCTTTGGATCAATACCTACTAGACAACGTATGGCTAATCATCCCATATATCGACAACAACCTCCGAGTATGTTTGAACTTATATTTATTTCCATCGTCACCATTGTGGCGCATTGGGACACACAAGACCTAGGTGTCGTAAACTCACGACTAGAAGTAAAAGTCAGTATTTCTCGAGCAAGTTTAACTTCATCGCTAATCAGGTTAGCCATTTTATTAAGATGATGACTCAGTTAACTGGGATCACTTCTACTTCTAAGAAGGCTTGTGTTAAAAAGAGTAACCCGAAAGGTAGTGAGATTGACCATGCTCTTAAAGGTAAGAGCATCCACGTATCTCTTTGATAAGATACTTAGGTGCATGCATGTGCAGCTCATTGAATCCATTCATACTTGCATGCATCTCACACATTTGTGTTTTGTTTTTATCTTGTTTTGTGTTTTTACTTTTTAAAACGTTTTGATTTTTATTTATTTAAATAATTTTTTTTTTGTTTCTGTGCTCCTAGACATTTCATGGTGCTCTAAAATGTTGTATGTGTGACTAAGTATGCATTCATCTGATGTATACTGTTATTTCCATTACTTGGTTCGATTTAAGGCGGAGTATTGAATATATGTTTCTTCATGTACCATCTGTACTGCGCACACTGTGAGTGAGTCTGGACCACATGTGTGAGATTTGGGATGACTGACATCTGTTGGTAAGGTAACCTTAAATGTGATTTGACCTTCATTTCGATGACCTAAGGTCATAAATAGTCCACTTATAATATAAAAAATATATAATAGTTTGGTTCATCTTATACTCTTGTTCGAAGCCTGTTTGACTCGAGTAATTAAGCTCGAGGGGTTTCCACTTGGTGCTTATGGTCAACTGACTTGGGTTAACTGGCCTAAAACTCGTTACATAGGTCAGTTTAGTCGCTTAATGGACAAAAATTTGCACATAAGATGCAATATTTGAGAAAAAATGACATAAAAAACCATATGCTAAAATTCAGGGGGAGAAAAGAAAAATATCCATTTAAGTGAGCTCTTTTACAGTCCTAATCATCTTACGGGTTTGACTTTCATTAGTAAGGGGAAATACTTATTTGACAATAATGTTTGCATATTCTTTATCACAAATTTAAGGTTCGGAGTCATGTTCACAAGAAAATAGTGGCACTTCACACACGTGAGTCACTTATATACTTTACTTCATTTGAACTTAATTGAGTATGTTGGAAATTTTTATTGATAATGCATTGCTTGTGAACATATGTATTTTTGAGTCATATGCATGTCAGGTATTTCTTAAGGGTAAGACGATTAAGATCACTCCTGATATCGTGTCTAGCATAACTCATATCCTTAGAGTCGTTCACCTCTTATTTCCATACTTGACACCCGATACCCTTCCGACAAACTCTCTGTCTATTTGACGATGTTTAACACACCGTTGGAAGGAGGCCCTAGTGTGATCCGTACTGGCTCTTTTCCTATTGATCGCCAGATTCCTATTGATCACCAGTGTCCTATACTTCTTCATTGCCTATGGAGAAGGCTCGATTTCTTTACGCTTTGCTGTATGGCGATTCCATTGATCTATGAGTCCCATAACAACTACATGTCTCCATATGCTAACATGAATCAAAATTTTGAGGATTAAAAGTGAACCACATTGCATCAACAAAGTGAGACTAGCTGTATACGATTGCGAAACCAAATTCACAACACCATAGAACAAGAATTTAGGTTAACAATAACCTCCAAAACAATCACCAACACTATGTGTTTTAGGTGAAACTAACTGTAACGACCCGGCCTCTCCTCGAAGCCGTTATCTTACGTACTGTCTGCTCTGGGGTGGGCTTCTGCCCACTTATCCCCTCACGGCTTTCTAACGCGTCCCCCAAGATTCGAACCCAAGGCCTCCATCATATGGGAGACTTAAGTGGAACTAAGGTCCCTCAACGACTTGGATGAGATAATCATATGATTTTCCAAGGTAAAATATAGGCTCATTGAATTAAGGCACTTGATAGAGCAATATCATCTTACAAATGTCCAACCCACAAGGTGCGATAGGCCATTTTCGTAAATCCATAGCTCGACACTGTAAATGTGCCGAACAAAGGCTGCATCCAAAGCGGCAAAGCCGCTTCATGACAATTCATGTAAGCAACAATAACTTTTCATACATACACTTAGAAAAGTTTCTCCAAGTGCTCATTTGAATCAAGTTCTGAAGGTGATTCGCATGTATTTTGTAGGTGAGATGACCACCCATCCATCGGCACTGTGCCACTTCTTCTATCAACACTAAGCTCAATCACATCGTGTAACGCCCCGAAATCTATTTCATTTTTTTTAAAAACAAATAGACTTCAAGTGT
The DNA here is from genome assembly GCA_035079005.1 of Fraxinus americana. Lineage (NCBI taxonomy): Eukaryota > Viridiplantae > Streptophyta > Magnoliopsida > Lamiales > Oleaceae > Fraxinus > Fraxinus americana. The sequence continues at coordinate 17,786,355 of CM068716.1, forward strand.
TACCGAAAATTTACTTTTTCTAATTTAAACTAATTATTTTTTTTTTCAAAATTTGAAATTTGATCGATATGACGATATGTCGATAATGATAAACCAACAATCTAAGTAAAAATTTCACATTTAATAAAATATTAAAAATACTACGATTTCAAACCATCAATGCAAATTTAACATAAAATGCCAAATGTTCGAACACAAAAAAACAAACTGCTAAATAATGTGCACAAAACTTAACATAAAAATGTTCTTCAAATAAAATTTGAAAGTCATCATTTCTAGAAATTTTTACTTGGCGACTCCATAAGCATCACTCAGTCAATCTTCCACGTGTCCACACGACCCGTTCTAATATGAAAGATTATTGTAAGAGTGAGTATTTTGAAAATATGCAGTAAAAACACGTGCATATTTTTATTTAACTTGATATAAATAAAAAGTGACATAGCATACCGACATTTCTTAGATTTAGAGCAAACTAATTGCGATATCTAATAGCTCAAGGAATTTCTTAAGAATTCCTATATCTCGCAGGATTTACATATTTGACCAAACAGTCTATTCCGTAGGATTTAACATATTCGACCTAACGGCACATCCCGTAGGATTTAACATAGAAATCGACTCGAAGGCCTTAGAGTATTTCATGCCAAAAATTTATATAAACATCAACATATAAGAATCTATCACTTTGCATTAATATATTCTTACCTCAAATGATATGAGAAATTCAGAAAGGATGAGTTGAAATGATAGATAAAATGAACAAGGGTAGGTATGAAAAATTGAAAATAACGTGAAACCAATTCTTACTCATATAAAATTTTCACAGTAACTTAACCAAACGTTTCATATTAAATCTTCTGAAAAATTACTTCTTTTTCAAAACATCGAATAGTTGCATGGTTGTTTCCCAACCAGTTCATTCCTAGGATGACATCGAAGCCTTTCATGTCTTGAAGGTATATATCAGATTTTAATTCTTTTCCATTCATTTCTAACTTTACCACCCTAGTGATCTGATTGGTGTTCAAAATTCTATCGGATAGGATGAAAATTTCTAGAACACTATCGAATTTTTCACATGCAGTACATGACTTAGCAACAGATGCAATAGAAATAAATGAATGAGTAGCTTTGAGTCTATAAGAACATATGCAGATAATTCAGATATTGATAAAATACCTGCCATTACGTTCGGATCCTATGTTGCCTCTTCTTGTGTTAAAGCAAAGACTTTGGCTTTCACTTTCTTGCCCTGCTCATAGTCTTTCTTAGGTGGGTATGTTTTGCAGTCTGGGGTGAAATGACATTTTTGGCCACATCGATAGCACACGTTTTTCCCAAACAAGCACTCTCTTCCATGTGCCTTGTTGCATTTAGGACATCGTGGTGTAACTTTATTTGGTTATATATATATATATTAGAGGTGTCAATCCGGGTGGTTCGGGTCGGGTCGGCCCGCCAACATATGAGCCCGATAACGGCCCGCGTGAAAAAAGCCAGCCCGCTACGGGTTCTGGGTCGGCCCACAAATTTTGGACTTCAACCCAAGCCCGCCCACGACCCATCCAGGTCGAGCCCATGCGAGTCATGGGTCGCGGTTTGTTCCGATTTAGCCCGTATTATTGTATAAATAAAATTATAAAAATATAGAATTTTTTATATTTATACCAAAAAATATTTTTTTTTTGTTAAATGTAAACTAAGAATTGAACAAAATGATAAATTCATATTTATATCAAAAAAATGTTTACATAAAATTCAAATTTAATGTTATATGAATTATTTATAACTTTGTAAAGTTAAATTTAATTTAAACAAATAACAACATTTCTAATTACTATTATAAAATATTTATAGCATAAGTACATCCCAACTAGATTGACACCTACTTTTATTATAATTTATAATTTAAGTACATCCCAACTAAGTTGACACCTACTTAAGTCTTAAGTCTTAACTATAATTTAGTATTAACTCTCCCCCCTTTTTTCAAATTAAAAAAAAAAAAAAAAAATTCATGGGCTAGCGGCCCGTGAAGGTGCAATCCGCGGGTCACGGGTCGGCCTGAGGTCCCGGGTCAATCCGGGCCGATTTTCACGGGTCTGGCCGGCCCGTTCGTCTTGACACCTCTAATATATATAATGCAGTGAACTTCAACCTCAAAAGAAAGTCCATTTCCTTGCAATTAGAAAAATGAGACAGGAACAAAGATTTAGAAAAAGATTTCGTCATCAGTATCATGGTCTTGTGACTAAACTCATGGCCATCAAATTGATAATCTATATATATATATATATATATATATATATAGTGTCTCTAATGCAATGAACTTCAACCTCAAAAGAAAGTCCATTTCCTTGCACTTTGAAAAATGAGACAGGGACAAAGATTTTGTAGTCAGTATCATGGTCTTTTGACTAAACTCATGGCCATCAAATTGATAATTAACTTTGAAATGACACAAAGATGCATAACATTTTGAACAGACACACATATCATGCATCTCCATGTTGGAAGTAAACTAGTACCACCACTTTTGAACCAAACATAATTTATAGAACTAGTCTATACATAGGAAATCTATCAACATAATTTTTGTATCATTTATATAAATTTTAGAGAAATACAATAGCCTCCGTTTGGTAACCATTAAAATTTTCATTCTCATTCTTCTACTCATTTTTAACCACACATTCTTCAATAAAATAATATTTTCCATCATATCAATAACTTTTCCTTCTTTTTCAACCACACATTCTCCATGGACCCCACTTGATGTGAAAGATAAAATGCATTATTTGAAGAAAAATGGCTCCCAAATGATTATTGCTCACTTATTTTCAAATGTCAAGAAAATTTCAGAATCAAACTTTTGTTGGTATTTGGAAGAAGTACGCCATAAATAAATTTACAACATTTTACCATGAGATGCGTTGACTAGAAATTGGTAAGAAAAAAATAGATTTACAGTGACAAGAAAATAAAAATAATTACATCATAATGAAAATTCATATTTTTATATAATGGTGAAAATATAATTTTTTTACCCGATCTGCAGAAATGTAGACTTGGATACCAAGCTGAAACGCCCCAAAATCTATTTCATTTTTTTAAAAACAAATAGAATTCAAGTGTTACCGAAAATTCACTTTTTCTAGTTTAAGTGATTTTTTTTTTTCAAAATTTGAAAATATGTCGATAATGATAAACCAACAATCTAAGTAAAAATTTCACAATTAATAAAATCTTAAAAATACTACGATTTCAAACCATCAGTGCAAATTTAACATAAAATGCCAAATGTTCGAACACCAGAAAAAAAAAAACTGCTAAATTATGTGCACAAATCTGAACATAAAAGTGTTCTTCAAATAAAATTTGAAAGTTATCGTTTCTAGAAATTTTTATTTGGCGACCCCATAATCATCACTTAGTCAATCTTCCACGCGTCTACACGAGTCACGACCCGTTCTAATTTGAAATGAGTATTTTGAAAACTCAGTAAAAATACGTACATATTATTATTTAACTTGATATAAGTAAAAAGTGACATAAAATACCGACATTTTTTAGATTTAGAGAAAGCTGATCGCGATATCCAATAGCTCAAGGAATTTCTTAAGAATTCCTATATCCCGTATGATTTATATATTCGACCTAACGGTCCAACTAGTAGGATTTAACATATTTGACCTAATGGCTTATCCTGTAGGATTTAACATAGAAATCGATTCGAAGGCCTTAGAGTATTTCATGCCGAAAATTTATATAAACATCAAGAAATAATAATCTATCACTTTGCACTAATGTATTCTTACCTCAAATGATATGAAAAATTCTGAAAAGATGAATTGAGATGATAGACAAAATGAACCAAGTGTAGGTATGAAAAATGGAAAATGATGTGAAAACAATTCCTACTTACACAAAATTTTCCCGGTAACTTGACCAAACGTTTCATTTTAAATCTTTGAAAGCAAACGCATTTGACATTAACTAATCATTTATAAAGTTAATTAATTTAGTTATTGTTAAAATTAAAAGGCTAATTATATTTAATTAATTATAATGTATTGTACCTTTTCAATTTCCCAAAAATCAACGTCCTGCCATTTGTTGTCTTTTATACATAAAATATTATAATAACAAAATTTTCTCTCTATCACAATAAATTCGAATACAATTAGCCCAAAATTATTTCTTCTTCAATTTATGCTATTTTATATGAGCTCAAAATGAGTATAATATCGATATATTTTTCTCAAATACTTAAATATTTGACCCCAAATAAAAGTTATGGTAAATTCAATAAAAATATGCATAAAACAACAAATCATTATGCAAATAGGTGGGTTAAACTTATCATATTAACCTTTGGACTTTAGTATGACAATAATGTTAGACATGTACTATTCCACTTGCTAAGTGACCAACATAAATTCTAGGTCAATGTGAAAGTAGAGAGAAAAGGAAAGGAGGACATATGAAATCACAATAAACAAGACTACTCTACAAGTATATGCACATTACACGTTTATTATTTGTCCGTGCATCTACATAATAAGGGCATGTTCTTTACAGCTTAAAATCCAATTAAAATTGAAAATATGATCGTTATTGGGTCCCACTCGTCTAATAAAAGTCAACAATAACGGCTAGTTTTTCAATTTTAATCTCTACCGAACACGCCCTAAACACGTTGGGATTGCATTTGATTGTCAAATTGAAATATGCTACCACCTTCTTTTTTAATTTCCATTTTTACTAATCGGTTCATGTTTTATAGGTGCATGTTGAGAACATAGTGTTTGTTTGATAAACTTTTTAACTAATCAAACTTCAATCAATCAAACATTTCATAAAATTCACATTTTTTTTTAACAAGGGGAAAAATTACTTTTTATAAGAGCATCCAAACACAAACCAAGCCCTACTAAGCTGAGGTTTCTTCTCATTCTTTTGATATGTTTTGGAGCTTAGCCAAATTCAAAGCCGAGCTTCAGCCGTAGTCCTTATGTGGTTCGTTACAATTTTCAAATCAAAAGCTTAGCCCTCGTTGGAGCTCCATTATTCGGAAAAAATTGATTTTGAAATAATATTTTTTCAAGAATGTGAGGTTAAAATGTAAAGAAACGTATTGGATTTATGCATAATATTATTTTATTAAGAGAATTAGTGGTTGATAAGAGAAGAGGAAAAAAAAAAAAATCAAATTTAGCCCCCGTTTGATGCATATTATTTGAAAAAGAATGTATTTTTATTGTTGATGTGATGAAGAATATATGATTGAAAAAGAAGGAAAATTTATTGATGTGATGGAATATATTATTTTATTAAAAAATGTGTGATTAAAAATGAGTAGAAAAATTAGAATGAAAGAAATAACGTGACTCAAACATGGCCTCAATGGGGTTAAATGAGCTTAGGCCCTGTTTGAGTCTTTGAGAGTCATTAATTTCTTGTAATGTATTAGGTTGTGTCTGGGCGAACTAGAAAGCGTATTTTGGACCGTTGCTTTTTCACTGTGTAGCCGAAATGTTTGACTCCATTGTGTCTTGGTGGGGCCTTAATGGTTGAAAAAAAGACACAAAAATTGATTTTTTAGGAACAAAAATTTCCAGTAGACAGGCCCTTATAAAATAGTAGATTGATGGAGAATGTGTAGTTAAAAAGTAAAAAAACTTTATTGGTTTGTGTGTAAGATATTTTATTGTGTGAACGTATGTTTGAGAATTGTACCGTAAAAAACAATTTAAAATTTCAAAAGATGAGGACTTAATTGCAATAAGCTTACGAATAAGGTTCAGTTTGACAGCCCCTAACATGGTGGGGCCCGCGATTTTTAGGCTTAGGGAAATGCTAGTTTGACAGCCAATCCCTAAGCTTACAACACAACCCCAAAATCCATTTTTGCTGGTGGGCCCACAAAACACCCACGTTATCTTTGCTTTGAAGCCTCAAAATTTCTCAAATGCAATGAATGAACTTCTATTTCCCGTAAGCTTACCCATCCTACAGTATTCATTTCTCCCTAAAGGATCCCCTTCTCTCACTTCTACTTCACTCTCTCTCTCTATAACTATTTTTCCTTTTGAAGATAAAAGAAACGATTTGAAGGGGTGTTTCTGTGTGCATTTTTGGGGAAATGGGTTCCTGTGTTTCGGTGCACAAAGACCAGGTATCCGCCATGAAACTCCGTCTGTCATACGGCTCGAAAAATGACAAGCTTGTGATCACCGGCCGGGATCCTACGGTTGCTGACGTGGCTCTCAAATCTAACCCAATATATAATTTTCGTGATTTTGGTATAACATCATCATCTTTCTCGTAATTTTACTGGATTTTTCATTTTTATGGTTCAATCTCAGTGTTAAAATGAATTTCCTTTTTTGAATTAGCAGTGCCAGTGGTAATGTGGATTATTTATAGTTTCAATCCTTTAGCTTCTTGTTATGCACAACATTGTTCAATCTGTTTCTTTAAATAAAAACCTATTTTATTTTGAGCGCGGTTAAAAGTTACTTTTCGTTAGAGAAGACTACCCGTGCAAAATAGTTAGGCAAAATAAGTAACTTTAAGCTCTTTGTTTGTATATTTGAAGAGATACTCTGCTTGAGTTGTTTTCCGGAATCTTCTTGTAGCTAGATCTATGTAATTTGTGAACTTTGAAGGATTTTTAATTACAAATTGTAGTTTTTCTTCCTTCATTATATTTACATGTGTATTAGTATGACAAACTTTTTAATGCAATTAGCTTGGTATATTTATGACAAATTGATGATATGATGGTTGAAGGTAATAGATTGAACAGTTTTCGTCAAGTTCACGCTACCAAGAAGATATAGTTTTCGTGTTGATAACTTCATCTTAAAATATGATAAGTTGTTGCCTAAATTCTAGTACGATTGGATGAACCTCATATCTAGCTCGACAAATAGTAGGGGAAATATTCAGAATTATTATCCCTTTCGAGAATGGTTTTCCTACTTTCTGAACGATAGAAGCAGCACAATGAAATCATATATGCAGAGAAACAATGATATATACACTGCTTCCCTTTTGTTTTTATGAATAACAGCATTGATATAAATATCGTTCTACTTCTTATGTTGGATTAAGGATGGTGCAGAATTAGTAATGATATTTTTGAATGAACTGGAAAAGTGTTATACTGGAGTTAGTTATCGAATGACTACTGGATCTTTTTCTTAATCACGTCGTGTTATTTATGTTTTAAGCATTTTTCACCAAGGGTTAAATGAGAGAAGTTGAAGCCAACTTGTATACTTGTGTCTCGTTTAGAAATTTGTAAGGGTGTAGCCACTTCCATCCGATATTCATCAACTATAATCATATGGTCAATGGATTTGTTAGAGAAGACTACCCCTGCAAACGTTACAGACACAAAGAAATAAGAAAGTGAAATGGAAAAGGAAAGAGTTTAAGTAAGAAATGAGAAAGGTAAATGGAAAAGAAAAGAGTTTAAGTAACTTACTTTTAACTTTCACTAATAAAACATCTAAATATTTTAGAACGAACTTATTTACTTATCAGTAAAATTTACTTGTGAGTAAACTTTTTAAGCTTAGCCAAATATACTCTGCTATTGTGAAGCTTTGTTCTGTAAAATACGTGATACTGATGGGAGATGTAAATTGATATCTTGCAGGTAGCAAAGAGGAAACCTTCTTTGATTCTCAGCCTTGGTTAGATTCAGATTGTGAAGATGATTTCTCTAGCGTTAATGGTGGTAAGACACGAGTTGTAATATTAGATATCCGACAATCTCTCGGTCCCAATCGAGATAACGCAGCTCCCTTTCTGGCAAAAGAAAGGGGACCAAGCCAGATTTGTATCCAGAATTTTCATTCATTGCGAACAGTTATACACAATTAGTTACTGTTCTTGTCGAGGGAGTCTGATAAGTAGACTGATAGAAATGTATCCTGTTGGTGGGGAAAATATAATGCCCGCAACTCCGTTAGTGACGAAGATAGACATAGTGATTGACTTGAAACAAACCATAAAGTCGGGGCAATTACTTTTTTCAAGTTTCATAATTGAATTGTTGTGGATCTTTCCTAAGGGCACATTGTTAGAAGATTTTAAGGTAGAAACTGATGTTTAAGTGGAGATTGTTGCACGTATTTTCAACCTCTACGGCACTTCAACATCAGATTTTCTAAATTCTTCTTGTTACCGGGCAATATTAGTTTTCATTTTTGTTATTATTGCTCTCTAATATTGTCATTTTACTGTCTTGAACGCAGATTTCATTCCATCTCGATGTAGCACTCCTGTCCATCACAGCTCTTCTGTAGGAAACCCTGTTTCTGTACCTGTCTCATCTCCTGCAGTTAAGAAAAAGAAACTCTCTGACCTCTTCAAGGAGAGCTTACAAGTTGATCGTGATTTGGACGAACAAAATGTGGGTTGTAACCTGAATGCGGATGCTGCAGAAGCGAAAGCTGAAGTTTTGAGTATTGTCCTCCCACCAAAATCTGCAGACGAGAGGCCTAATATTTCGGGAGCTAACTTTGTGTATACTAGTGAAAGAACTTCGAATGTATTGTTCAGACCCGAGGACAGATCAGCAAAGTCTTGCCTTCCGAGGTTGATTTCAAGCCGTAGCTTTAGCGAAAGGAGGAAGAGGACGAGCCCTGCACGTAGTGATGGGCGAGAGATGAATCGGGTTCGAAGTTTTTGCACAACTTATATGGTGAAAGCCTGAATCTGCAGAGAACCCAGTTCCTCAACCGTAACAATGTTACTGGGTATATATTTGTAAATGTTAATACTTGATTGTTTCCCAATTGTCTTTGTTTTTATGTAAACAACGTGTAATATCACTCCACAGGCTTAGTTATTAGAGTTGCAAATGATTTTCTTTCTGTTTTTATTTAGCCAATAAACAGTATCTCGAAGTTAGTAGAAAATGTCGTGGTTGCCCTCTATCATAATTTCAAAAAGAAGATGAATCCCAATCTAGCAGAATTCCGTTCTAGCACATTACTGGACTGAATGGTATTTGAAGGTGTGAAAAGAAGAGAAAAAGTTAAAATTTTGTTATCGTATTGTGTAAGGTCTGAATATAATAATAATAATAATAATAATAATAATAATAATAATAATAATAATAATAATAATAATAATAATAATAATAATAATAATTATTATTATTATTATTTGTTATTTTCTGTAAGAAAATTATGTACGTGTTAGATTTTAGAGAAAAACAAATTCAACTTTCGTAGTAAAAGACACTTTGAAAGAGGCATAATTTAAATACATATTTTTTTTCAACAATTCCTTTAGGCCATGTAACTTGTTCGCTAGCCAAGGGGTTACCCACCAAAAAACACACACACGCACACACACACACTCATAGTGGAATATTTCATTTTGCTTTATATCCGTGAGTGCTGATGGAAAATGTGACTGCATTGACATGTCAATGTTCTATAAATCCCAGACCACCTCACTGGGATGAAAAGACCACGTAAAACAAATGGCTCCAAATAGTTATAGCCTGTCCAGTTTTCCTTTCTTTTCCTTGTGCACTTTCCTCCTAGTTCTGTCTTTTCAAGCATTTGGCTCGAGTCGTGGCCTGGATGATAAGTCTGATGCCGCGGGTAATTGTGCAGCCGCAGTTGCTATACATGGTTACGAGTGCCACGAGTTTGATGTAAGAAACTGAGATTATTACATTTACACCTTCTAGTTAAATGGGCTAATGTGAAAAAGCACGTCTGTATCAGGTAATAACTGATGATGGATACATTTTAAGCTTGCAAAGAATTCCCCAAGGCCGTGGTGGAGGTGGCTTCAGTGGGCCAAATAGGCCACCGGTGTTGTTGCAACATGGGGTTCTTGTGGTAAGTATAAGTTTTGCGAGTCTATCACCCTGTTTGGCTAAGCTTATAAGCAATTTAAAAGGTGATTAGTTTGTCAGTACAGCTTTATTTCTAAACTGTAATGGTAGTAGTACGTTAGTACCGGACAGGTCAGTACTGTTGTTATAATGTTAAGTGTTAACCTCTAAGAAAGATGCTCGTATCATTTTTAAAAAAATACAACCAATCAGATTCTGATCTACGACACGGTTTGTGAGAGAAAGGATCCCCACAGGATCCATTTACCAAGGTTATATGTTTTTGGGATGGTGAACTTGTCAATGCAGAGAAGAGGATGAATATCATCTCAAGGGCTGGTTCGAGCTCGGTCTACCACATTTCTTTTTGACTGTTTGGTCTCGTAAGCCTGTCAGAAGATGAGTCAGGTTTACAGATCGAATATGTTATATTGGTCCAAGTTTTCCTATTCAAAGTTTATTTAGCCCATCTTGGTTTCGAAAAAGATTTGATTTTTAGTAGATTTCGATAAAAGTTGACAACAAGTGTAGTTAAAAGTTGATAAAAGTGGTGGAATTTGTACAGTTAAAAATGAGTTCAGGAAAAAAATAATTTTAGAAAATGAGAGTCAATCATGAACTTATTTATGAGTTCTGCCTTTGCAATTAGTGCTTGTTGACACATCCTGTATTGTCGATTTGTCTTGATGCTTCACGTGTTGTACAATGCAATAGAATCTAACAGAGACTGATTTAGTAGGTTAGTTGGCTATTTCTTGTACTATTTTTATGTTTTTGTTTATAATCTTGTGAATTCATACAGTTATTTATTTTTTATTTTTATATATACTTCTTTGATCATTTATTTATATTTTTGTCGAAGAAACTGAAACTGTGGACGGTTAATTCTGGCCTGGGTGCAGGATGGAATGACTTGGCTTGTAAATCCTCCAGAACAATCTTTGGCGATGATATTGGCTGATAATGGCTTTGATGTGTGGATTTCCAACATCAGGGGAACCAGATTTAGTACGCGACATGTGACTCTTGATCCTAGCACCCCGGTATTTTTGTCCTCAATCATCGTTATTTATTTAATAGAGAGTCTAATTATGAAATAACAAGTCAGACCAATAGAGGCGTCTAAACATGTCAGATCGACAAGGTAGAAGCTTGGTCTAGGCATGGCCGGTTCTCCTGGAATAGCAAAAGCCTGGAACGGATAGCTGTCCTAGAGCTGGGTTGTGACTGACCTGGCTACATGGGCACTCTTGTAAAAGAAACACTTGTGAAAAAGGTGTACACATAGTTTTACACCCCCTCACATGGAGGGGGGCCCACAAATACTTTATTGTGTGTGGACCCCTCTCCATGTGAGGGGTGTAAAAGATTGTGTCATTATGTACACATAGCATTATCCCTTTGAAAAAGGTGAAAGCATTTAGGTCTGGCTTGCCTAAAATAAAGGGACATGGCCTTCTCAACAAGGGACATGGCCTTCTCAACCCCGGCCCAACTCACGTTTCTCAACAATCACATGCATCCTTAGCCTTGAATGATTATATCAATTGATCTATTACGGAATATACTCAGAACTATCAGCATTTTAATATTGGTTTATGAACTTCTAGAATGTATAATTAGAATACCTACGGCTTGCTGTATTGGTATACTAGCCGTAGAATTTTATCTTACTAAACTCAAACTGGGCAGGAATTCTGGGATTGGACATGGGATGATCTAGTGTTTCATGACTTGCCAGCTATTATTGAGTTCGTGTTCAAACAATCCGGGCAGAAAATCCACTACGTAGGCCATTCCATGGTAAGATCAGGATCTTGAAAATTGACACTCTCTCCAAGAAAGCTAAAGAAAAGTGTATTTACCGAAACATTAATGAAAATATATTTACAGGGAACTTTAATGGCCTTAGCATCCTTCTCCGAAGGGAAACTAATAGACAAGGTCAGATCAGCCACATTGTTGAGTCCAATCGCTTACTTGAGCCACATGACTACAACGCTTGGTGTTCTTGTAGCAAGAGCTTTCGTTGGTGAAGTAAGGATATTTGCATAATTCATTCTTGGTTTATACATGTTAACAATATATATATTGAGTTTCATGGGATGCTAACGATGTAGAAAAATTTCTATCTCGTTAACAAGGAATTTACTTATAAGGTAACCCTTAAATTAATGTGGAAACAAGTAACTTATTTCTAATTTTCATTGGTAAACTTTTAAGCTCAGCCATGTGTGTTCCTTTTTTGTATTGCTTATGTAGAATTGTAATTTATAAATGCTTTAAACACTTGTTTCTTCCAATTAATGTCATCTACAGATCACTACAATATTTGGACTTGCGGAATTCAATCCTAAAGGGTAAAGAACCTCGGATATTAAACCATGTGCAGCTTTGTTACAACTATTTGTAATAACTTAACATCTCTTGTTCTTTCAAATTAAGGGAGCCCGTATCCAACTTTCTCAAGGCTTTGTGTACCGACCCAGAGGTGGACTGTTATGACTTGCTAGCCGCTCTTACAGGTAATTATTTGTTTGATTAGGTGGATTATACAGTGCTAGACAAATTTTAGATGAAAAAATAAAGTTGCACTTACTGATGTTCTGTTCATAATTTTCTAAATGCAGGAAAGAACTGCTGTCTCAGTAACTCCACTGTTGAGCTTTTCTTGAAGAATGAACCTCAATCTACTGCGACTAAGAATTTAGTTCATTTGGCTCAAAGTAAGTTCACTATTTTAACTTTGTTCAGCCAGGGAACTTCAGGATCCGGGATAGAGAGATACATTATTTAGGTTAGCTGACTATGGGAAAGTTTCGGGTTTACGAGCAAAATTATTTTATTGAAAAAATGTGCGGCTGAAAATGAGTTCGAGGGAAATGAGTTTAAAGAATGGGGCTCACATGGGTTAAATATAATTTTGATGTCGGCTAGATAATTAACTCAATGAAACGTCAAAAATTATTTTTTGCAGCTGTTCGGGATGGAATCCTGTCAAGATATGACTATGGAAATGCTGACTTCAATGAAGAGCATTATGGGGAATCAAAACCTCCAATTTACGATTTGTCGAAAATACCCAGTGATCTGCCCATCTATCTGAGTTATGGAGGGGAAGATGCACTCTCTGATGTAAAAGATGTGGAGACTTTGCTTGATAGCCTTAAATTACATGATGAAGACAAGCTCCATGTTCAGTATATAAATGATTATGCACACGCGGATTTCATAATGGGAGAAACAGCCAAGGATATTGTTTATAATCAGATTATAGCATTTTTCAGAAATCAGCAGTAAATTTCTTGATTTTGGGTGTTTGATGACTTTTCAAATGTGAACAAGACATTCCCAAAGTTGTGATGATATACTTTTGAGAAATTACATATTGCGGGCATGTTTGATACGTTGAATTACTGTTGGACAAAATAAAAAAACGGAAGAATGTGACAAAATTTGTGATTTGTTCTGTTTTGCTACCTCTGAGTTATTGATGTACTTTGGACAGGCCCTTGTGCGCGCGAGGGCAAAAACGCAAAATAAACAAATTATCTCAAAACACCCTTCATTCTATTGTTAGAGATAAGACATATTTGTTTATTTATATTTCATCTCAATGTCGCTCTACCATGTTCGTGTATTGCATGTTAAAATGATGGGAAACATACCTTAGTTTCAAAGCCAAGTCTCCAACACCCCTCTTGTTGAACCACCATAATTTGCTTAGGATACAATCAAAAAATATTACTACAGTTATGAACAAAAGTTGTTACCACCAATGAGTATTAATCATAAAGCCCTCGTACAACTTCTAGAAAAATTACTAAAACAAATATAGTGTTCTCTGAATTCAGGAAAAGAAACTAATCCACTAATTATCAAAAGCTGTATGTATATATATTCATTCTGAACACCAATACATGTATCTGGTGTGTATTATTTGAATAAATTAAGATTAATCAGAAGAAAGGAACATGTGGTAGGAATCTACGAACTTTGATTTGGACATTCAACTACGTTTCCTTTTTCTTTTCCTTTTATATTGATTTTAGTCTATATTTTGAGATCCTGAAATATGTTTGAAGATGCTATAATAGTAAATAAACAGCTCGAATAGTCCTGTCTGGACGGTTGCTAAGAAGTGAGAGTGGTGGCTGAAGAGATTCTGATGGCTAATTTAGAATAGAGTTTTCATGCTTGCGTATAGAAGCCGAGAAACAACAACATTCTAATTGTCCTTCGGTTCAATGAAGCCCTTGTTTGAGTGAAAAAATGTATTTGGAGTAGTGTTTTTTGGAGAATGTGTGATTGAAAAATAAGAATTTTTTTCGATTTACTCATAAATTTTTTTTCTTGAAGAATGTGATTGAAAATAAATTTTAAAAAACTGAATTTTTGATAAAATGGGGCTCCAGTAAGGGTTAAAAATAGTAGAGTAACCATCTGTTGATTCAAATGATGAATACTCGAAAAAAGTCAAAAATTATAAGAGCACAAGGGCACAGCCTTGAACTTTGGTCAAGAGCCCATTTCTTAGAAGAATTTTGCTACTTGTATATTAAAAATGTACATAAGGATTACATAATATGATGTGGAAGGAAAATATTATATGAAAAAGTTGACTGTGTTTTAAACTGATAAATGGTAGAGTGAAATGTGGCATTATGTAATTCATTACGTAAATCTTGATATACATGTATCAAGATCCTTTTCAGAAACATGGTTATTAGAAGTTTCCGTGTTTAGAAATTAATACCGTATTTAATATCTATTTTTCATTTTAGCGTTTAAATACACTTAGGATGCACAACATAGTTAACTTGGCATTGAAATTGCGGGCTAATTCGCTAAATGGTTACTGAACTTTTCGTAAAGTTTCTACGGGTCACTGAACTTCAAAATTGCTCCTGTTAGGCACTAAACTTTGAAAATTACTACCCTATACATCACTGTGTAAATGACGTTTGCAAAATTAGAAGGATTTGATGACGTGTATAACGGTATGGTTGATGCAACACATCATTGTAAAAAAATACTTTGAAAACACTAAAATGAGATTTTACATGCAGGTCGTCCAGACCCTCTCATTCAATTTCATGAAGACATAATTTTAAATTTTGAATTTCCAGATGGAAATTGCAGTTTTCAGCTTCACGTTTCCTTATATTTTGCAGCACTTCAAGATAACATATCATTTTTTTTTTTACAATGACGTGCCACACCAGCCATATTGTTAGATGTGTAGCGATCGAGAACTTTTAAATAATAAAGTTATTTCTCGAAAAACGTGTCCCTAAACCCTAACGTTAAAGTGAGAACGTGTTCGTCTAGTCATTGTAAACGAATTTAAATTATTTTCGAATCGAATCCAATATCGAGTAATTATTTTAGTATCAATTCCAATTTATTTTATTTGGATCCAATTTTAATAATTTCAAGCCCAATATTTAATAGTCCAAATCCCAAATTATTTAGCCCATTTCAATTTAAGTCCAAATGTTTGGCCCAATTGGCCTATTTGTGTCATAAAATTTTCTATTTTATTCACCCTCATTTCACTCCACTCCTCACCTCACGAGACCAACATTGGGGTAAGAATCTCTCCCATCTCCCTCAAGCATTTCCACTGTGATTTCACCATTGATGCTAGAACATTAATTTCTAGCATCAACAGGAAACCACCAGACCACCAACTCACAAGCTGCATCAACTGCAGAACTGCAAATCCCAGCTTCAACCCAATCCACCATTACCACCCAAACTACTGCCAACACTCGAGCTGCAGCCATACACTTTGGGTCACCACTGATGCTGGAACGACCATTTCCAGCATCAACAGTGAACTCTCCCAGCTGCAAGCTGCAGAAACGAGACCTTAACCTCAAATCACACGAGCTGAAAATCAAGCCCCCAACTCCAACTCAGTTCCCATCACCAACGGTCCAACACAACCACCAACCACCCTTAGCTCAACCACAACACCTCAACACTCCAAAACCGAGACCAACACCACCCACAAAATCTCCACGACCGAGACCAACACCCAATTCGAATCACCACCACCACCACCACCATCTCCAAGAACCCCCATCGCATACAGCCAACACCATTCCAAAATCGACATGCCCACGCCCCAAAACAACACCCAATCAATCACAAAAATCAAGAAAAACAAGACCAACAGCTTACCTTATCCTTTGACCGTTTTTCGAGATCGATTAAACCAAGGGAACCGAGCGAAAATCGAACCTCAACCATGCATCAAACCACCCCCCACTTACCTGATCGCCGGCGCCACCTTAGGTGGTGGCGCTGCCACCACCACCGATCGGTGGTGGTGGAATCGGAGGAAAGGGTTCCCCCCCTTCCCCATCGCCTCACTCTCTCTTTGTGTAAATGAAAGAGAGAGAAATGAAATTCATTTTTCATTTTAATTTTGATTTTAAAATTTACCCCCCAGCCCCCCAAGTTTTAATTGTTTTAATTTAGCCCCAATGATTTAGTTTTATTTTATGTTTGATTTTAATTTGATTTTGGAAATTGAACCCTAAGCCCCACGTTTTTAAAAGTGTTTTATTTAAGTCCTAAAGTTTTAAATGTTTTTAATTTCAGTTCTTTAATTTTATTTTCAGTTTAGTAAATGTTAAATTAATTCCCTAGTTTATAAAAAAGTCAATTTCAGCCCTTTAGTTTTAATTTCAGTTTTAATATATTTACAGTTTAGTCCCTAACTTGTAAAATTTATCATTTCAGCTCCTAAACTTTTATTTTCAGTTTTAACAGATTTACAGTTTAGTCCTTAACTTATAAAAGTTCAATTTCAGCCCTTAAAGTTTTATTTTCAGTTTCAATAGTTTTCGATTAAGTCTCTAGAGTTCCTATTTTTCACATTTAGCCCCAATACTTTGAAAATAGTATTTTCAACCCTTCAATTTGTCAAATTCAATTTTAATAAATATCCAATTAGGTCCCTAAACTTTAATTTATCGCTTTAGGACTTTAAAATTTCGAAATACTAATTCAAACCTAATTTCTATTTTGGCTAGACGAAATGTACGGTCGATTAGGAGATTGAGATTACTCCCCGCTCCACTTTTCACTCAACTCGAGATATTTGAAGTAGACTCGCCACCATTAATTAGTTTAAATTATAATTGCATGTATTATGTGAATTTACGTGATTTATATGCTTTAATGCATGAGATGAGAATATGTCATATGAGATATATGATATTGTTATTCTTGCCATAACTTATATGTTTTATTACATGAGAAAAAGACGAGAATCTCTTATGAGATAAGATGAGAATGTTATGCATAACTTATGTGCTTAAATGCACGAGACGAGACTACCCACACCCTATGATTTTAAAGAGTCTATGATTTTCAAGAAAATGAACCAAAGATGATGATGATATCACGTTGTATATTGCATAAGTATGTATTCAATTATTCTGTAAATTAATTATCGGCGATGAGTCTACTGAGTATTTCTTCGAAATACTCACCCCGTTATTTTAACAATATTTGCAGACTTCGGAGGTGATCGTGATTGATGGTAAATGTGGCAACGATTTAATGAATTCAGTTATTTACATTTAAAAAGAATTTCGTATTTGAACGCTATTAACGTACTTGTTATTTCAGTATTTCCAAAACTCGAGATTTGAAGTTTAATCAAATTCTTTAAGTTAATTAAATCAGTTTTGTTGTTTTCGAGGCTTTTTACCATTATAAATGCGAAGTTTGAAATTTAGTTATTTTCTGCAAATCTTATTAGTTAAATCGGTTACGAAAGAATATGACGTGGTAATCCGGGTTAACGGAACTCGGGGCGTTACAAGATGTGTCATCAAATCCTTCTAATTTTGCAAGCACCGTTTATCTAGTGATGGATGTGGTACCAATTTTCAAAGTTTAGTGACTAAAAGGAACCGTTTTGAATTTTAGTGTCCCCGTGGAAACTTTATGAAAAGTTCGGTGACAATTTAGGAAATTAACAAGTTTTCATATTCTGAGTGCATTGGACTCATTGAATGGAAGTAGCAATATGGTCAAACTAAACAAACTTGGTACATGCTCTTTGTTGTGGTATATCAAGCCACTGTGTCCACGAAATGAAAATCAAAATTACAATTGTCACCAGAGATGGTGGTACCGCAAGTAGTACTCCTTTATTGCCATTGTCTTCTATCTTCATTAACGCTATCTTTGAATTTTGCCGCCGCTCCTTCTAATTATCAGTATTTCAGCCTCTATGCTTTGGTTGCTATCTTGCTAGTGGCTCATATGATCTTGAAATTTTATGTGCTAGTTATAATAAAATGGTAATCGTATCTTTCATTTATTTTTTATTTGTAATGACTGTTAACAATCAAAGTGCGTTTGCAAATCCATCTTGCTACTAGGCAAAATGCAAAGTGACACGCAAGCGAACAAAGAAATATAATGCTCGCCTAGAGATTACGAACCATTTTTCATATCCATGCTAGCTATAAGCTATCAGTTAAGGGCACGTGGACAAGTGAATAAAGCATGATTCTTAACCGAATTAGTTAGAAGATAGCTAATAAGGAGCCGTCATCTGTCATTTTCTCAAAAAGACCAAATTACCCAAATGTTTGGAGGAAAATCCATAAATACTCCCCTCATTGGAAGAAGAAGGCATGCAATTCAAATATCTCTATCTCAAATAGCTATATCACTTCTTGCTTCTGTTTGAGCATCCAAATTATTGAGTTTAGGAAGTGAAAATTGTAGCTAGGTGAGTATGATTTGTTGATCTAATTTTCATCGTCAACAAATTGGCATCGTCAGTGGTTAACTTAAACAAAGTAAACCACAAAATCTGATTATGTTTCGAAAAAGTCCGAATTCTTTGAAAACTAACTGGAGGAGATGAAAGCATCAGAGGTTGAAGTCGGAGAATACAGCGACTGTCCACTAGATAGACACATTAATCCTAAAAGGTGGAGGGATGAAATATCCGTAGAAGCGTGGCCCAACATTTCTCGTGAACAACGTCGTCCCTTGTAGAAGAAAATGTCCACTGCAAAAACTATTCAAGAGATGGTGAAAAACTAAAAAGCACTGACGATAGAGAACGCTTCTCTGGTGGCAAAGAAAGAGAATATTACAAAAAGGGCATGTAGGAGAAGTTGGAAGAGAATGAAACTAATCCTATTAATAGTACTTTTCATGACAACACTATCATATAGGAGTCAAAAACCTATGACAGTATACTAGAAAGATCACTTAAGTGGCATCACAAGAATGTGCCTGATAAGGAAAGGTTTCCAAAAGAGGTAACCTCTTAGGATTGGAGAAATAGTCACCGTGATGGCCGACGAGTTGAAAGTCTCTTCAACAACTCATATAACATTCTTAGGACGAGGAATATGAAGATCGACCTTCTAGGTCGTATGAATTAGATTACGATGATGAACACCTCCCATTCTCTAGGGAGATCAAGAAGGAGCCAATCTCGGAAAAGTTCACCCATCCGATCATGGACAAATACATCAACAAAGTAGATTCGATGTATCATTAGTGTGAGTACATCTTGACACAAATACAATTGAAGAAGGCAAGTCCTGCCCTTAAATGCCAAGGTATCCATCTCACTTTAGATGGATCAGCTAAGTAACGTATGGCAAGTTGCCTTTGGGTTCAATCAAGAGCTGGCCGTAGCTAAAACAAGCCTTCATAGGGACAAAGCTCGGCTGCAAAGCTTAATGACATGTAGCAGGAGGAATGAGAGTCCCTTAAAAAGCTACTTTACACATGTCAACGCGAAGTTGATCGCTTGTGAAACGATTTCAGATGAGAAGACTAGGAACGCCTTATAGAACGAATTATTTTTGGAGACTCCCTTATGACAAGATGTCAACAACAAAAATCCAATATCTTACCATCAGCTGGTAAGTTTGATTCAAACGAGATTCAAATTGAAGCTACAATTAAATATTACCCTAATTGCCCTATTAGGTTATATATGATATTTGCCTTTTGGCGTGTTTCTTCCATATTTTTCTTCCGTTCTCTCTTCTTCCAAAAGTCATCATACCCCTGTTAATTTTTTAGAAATTTCATAAAATGGGCTTTATAGATATCCCCAATGACCTATCCTCTCATAAATTGCTAAGGGTCTTTGTGAAATTTAAAACACTACGTGTGTTATTCTCGAGAGAAATGATGCAATTCCTTGTGTCTTCGTTTAATCAATAAAGGTTTTGCTTTAGGATTTGGGCTACTGTTTTGACTACCAAACTTGAAAAGTACAATTTTGAGTCTAAGCCCTTCCATCTTGAGTTTCCTTTGTGCTTTTTGGAGTTATATTACAAATCGAGTATTATAAACTTTGTTGGTGTTGATGGTAATAAGGACGTGTCTGGGCACACGATCCATTAAAATTCAGACTGTTAAAAAACAAAAATCGGATCGCTGCTGATTTTTTAATTCAACATAATCTGACAACATTGAAGTACCAAGTTAGGCCATAAGACTCCAAATTCCCAATTTAGCCTCCTCATTAATAATTTGAGGTGAGAGAAAGGTGTTAAATTTGCACATAGAGGATAATATGGTAATTCATTTCCAATTTGTATAGATACTGTGCAAGACTAACCTGTTAGCGGACCCTTCCGATTTGACCCAAAAATTGATTTTTGATTGCAAAAATCACTCCCAGACACACTCTAATTGAATTAAAAAAATCTCACATAACTATGATTTTCACCTCTTAAGCTCTCTGATTTCGATACTCAAACAAATGGTTATTTAAGAGGAAAAATATTTGAATTGCATGGTTTTTTCTTTAAGTGGGTGAGTATTTATAAATTTTCCTCCAAGTTTTGGGGGTAATTTGGCCATTTAGAAAAATGTCGGTGGCAGCTCTTTATTGGTTAGCTTATAATTTTTTTGTTAAGAGTATACCATTTTCTTCATCCATCCACGTGTATTTTTTATTAATAGACTATACCAGTCTGGATGGGAAAAGGGTTCACTAGCTTTATGCAAACCTTTCATTCTTGCGTTTCCCTTGCGTGTTGCTCTATGTTTCGCACGTGATGGGATAGGTTCGTGGGTCACTTTACGAGGATCAACAAATAGTCCTAGAAGTCTAGTTTAATTATTCATAATAAATTTAGGACTCGTTATATTTTTATGACCTTGCGAACTCACTCGTACTTTTCTTTGATAGTGGAAACTAATGTGGGGGCTATATTGAAGGGACAAATTTTGATTTTGTCATATGTTAGAGGATGTTTGTTTACATGTTTCTAGGTTAATGCTTTATATGCATTTAATGCACATGTTCACGCGCTCGATCTCCAACGTGCATTTTTTGAATGCAAGTCATGCACCTCTTGACATCTAATGGCTATGATTAGAAGGAGTTTTTAAATGGTCATTTTATCCGAAGGTCTAAGCCCTTCATCTGAACCAATAAATTCGTCTCTTCCTGTATTGTCCCTTCCATTTCCAATAACCATAATTATTACCATCTAGTACAGACGGTTTGGCAGTAGTGCCATCCATAACTAGATCTGTGGATCAACACTTAGAGTTGTGTGACTCCTCTAATACCACTTATAAATTTTAAATTTATTTAACTAAACCTACAATGGGGTTGAATAAGTTGTTAGGAATTACCAGACTTTTCGACGACTGTCTAGACAATCTGATTTCCAGTCTTTCAAAATATTAAGAAACTTTAAAAATTTTCAGATAAAACCTATTCAATTTGCAAACACTTTCTAAATTGTCAATGTACCATAAGGTCTTCAACAAGTTTGCATGCAAAACTAAAGCTTTTAAGGTACTAATCAATTTTAAAGTTTTCCAATAAGCGTTTAAGGTAGATTTGATAAACTGTAGTTCGTGGAACAAGCACGCCATAATATAAGGGCCAATTTGACATGACTTTTATTTTTTGTAGAAGAGTTTCTTGAAAAAGTGACTTTAATTTTTATTTGGAAACTAATTTCTAAAAGAGCTTGATATTTCGAAAATGCTTTTAGATGATGTCACATTAGACTAACTTCCTCTAAAACTCTTCTAATTGAAGAAACATTTTCTAAAATTAGTCAAATGGATCCAAAAATAGTTTTTTGATCTCAAAAGCTCTTTTTGACTTCTATAAAATCATACAAACGAGCCCTAAGTAATGTAAGACACAAAACACAAGATTTAAGGCGGTAAAACCATACCAGTTTGTAGAAGCCAAAGAAATCGGATAAGAAACAAAAATTAAAAGGTCAAGGTTTTACAAAAAAATTATCCCATACTACAAATATATACCAAACTCAAACTAAAATATGAGAATAAAGTACTTCCTATTTTGTATGCCAACCGCTTGTCTGGAACGAAACCATGACCACTCAGCTTGATTTAAAACCACTATTGATATAATTTTGCTTCTCAGCCTCGAACCTAGCAGCATACACCTGCCTTCGTCCTTGAACACGACACCACTAATATTTATCACCATTTTGTCCCCTTTTTGTGGATTATGTAAGGTCCACGATACCCATCTAATAGCTTTGTCCAATCTAAACTTGAACACCAAAGAAACAGGTTAAATTACAAAAATCAAGATTACAAATGAGTTTTTGTAATTACAGATTGCTCACGACAAGTAGAAACTCTGCCTTGTAGCGTTCACCGAGAGCTTTAACAAAATCTCTCAACAAAGATGAGATCACTCGAAATCACTATAAGTATATGAGGAAAAATAGAAACACTCTTTCAATTATTTGAACTAGCCGTACAAAGTCCAAGTACTACTATGAATGTTGGGTGCCTGCAATGAATGTTGAGTTATATATAAATCGTGAGGTCTTGAAACCCTAAAGAACAAAAAGAATTTTCCAATCAAGAATGTGGCTTTTTAGGAAATTATATGAAATATTTATACACATAATAAGGTAAAGATTGTATCTTGAAATATCATTTTATTGTGAACATAATTTTGATTTACTTTTTGATAAAACAAAGTTCACATTATATAAAAGAACCCTGCTACTGAAACAGGGCAAAAAACAGCCCAAAAACAGAGGGCTGAGGTGGATGCACCTCAACCCTTGATTTCAATTACAATGTTTGAGTAGCACTTTTGTATATAAAATATTAAAATTTAATCTTCACTAAGGCATCAAAGTGCACCAAGCAAACGATATTTTCCATTATTCATTCGATACATAAAACGTGCAACACACGTGCTTACTACTAGTTTCTACAAAAGGCTAAAACTCATACTCACGTGGATACGCTAACAGATCCCAAGAGAATGCACCTTAGTAAACTGGCAGCTTTTCCATCATTGCAACCATAGGCATCTTTAGAAAAAGGAAACTATTGGGAGGAGTTCACACTGATTAGCATATAAATCAACAGAATATATGTGCAAAAACAGAAACTAAACGAACTGAAAAGAATCAAAGAAACCGTATCTTTTATTCACGAAAGAAGCCCTCAGGCTAAAGTTCATAATCTGTGCTTCAACCTCAAGAACAAACCACTATTATATACAAATCAAACCCCAAGGTAAGAATACAAACGAGATTGACACTCAAACAAATCCTTTGATATCACAAACTCAAGATCTCTCTACAAAACTCTCGGTTCACACAAGAACCAACACCCACTCTATGAAATCACACAAGATAACAATAATGAGTGAAGAAAATAGAAATCAAATGAATATATTTGATTTCTACAAAAGAAGAAGAGAGAAATTCAAGAAACGGCGCTAAGTTCTAGAGAAAAACGAGAGCGAAGCCTTGTAAAAAATCATGTTACTGTGCAAACCCTAAATGAGGCTTTATATGAGTCTCCTAAAGTGCCATTTATCCAATGGTGGTTGTTGATTGCACTTGGTGACATCTAGGCCGTCCAATTTAAGGGTAAGTAAAACACAACTTCAGCTTCTTCCCAAACACGTTTTTATGCACAAGTTAAAACAGATCAGTGAGCTGGGCTTTAGTTCTAGCTGGGCCAACTCATTCAGCCCAATGGGCATTGCATCATTGTGCCAACATTTTCCCTTCAGCAACACTACTCTTAGAACTCAAGTTTATAAACTGCATAACCATTCTGACCAAATTGTTGCATTCTGACAGAAAATAAAGACCTTAACATTATGTTGAATTGAATATATCCACATCAAATATCAGCACCTGGAATTGTTTGAGCTACAAATCATCAACACGTATCATTACACACTTGTGTTGGAAATATTAAATGACAATCAGTTTCATCTCCACTTAAGTTTCATATTTTATGAAAAACAGTTTCAGCCGTTCATCAGTTTCAGCCGTTCTCTTCATTTTCATCTATTTTCTCGTCAATGCTGTAACTCCTCATTCAATGCCTTAAAGAGCTAGCTCCTCCTCCATGGGTATATATGGAAGAGCTCTCAGTTGGAAGGAACACAACAAACACAACAAAGGAAAAAGAACTCAGTTTCCTCTTTTCTCATTTCCAGCAGCCTGTAGTTTCGTTCCTTTTCTTCATTTGCTAAAATTCTTTGAGAGATAGACATAACTAGTTCGTAGGCGGTTAACGTAGTGAAGCGTGAATCGACAACTGATTGTATCCTGGGAATCGAACACCGATCAAACCTTTTGCACTCCAGTGAGGCAGCGAATTCGATTTAAGGAAATCGTGTAAACACGGGTCTTCAGTTTGATTAATATACTTTGATTCTCCACTATTTTCCCAACAAGTTTAAATCGAATTCCCCATTTTGGGAAAGTTTAAGAATCGTTTTTTTTTTTTTCAGTTTGTTTACTGTCCAGTTTGGTTACTGTTTTTCCCCCACTTTCATTTTGTTTGCTGTTTACATAATCTATCTATTTAATTATGCGCAGTAAGTTTATTAGATTTGAATCAGTAAGTTCGAAGGGAATTTTTTTTCTTGAGTTACAAGAAGTTTCCTACACTGCCTGGGTTTTTTAGTTTTGCATGTAGTGGTTTTGCATGTTTTTTATGGTTTTGCATGGTTTTACAATCATTGGTAATGATTATTTGAATTATTTGACAATTATTAGTTGCATGATTATTTAATTATTGTACAATGATTAGCATGATTGCCTCATCATTAGGATATAATTATTTATTTTTTCATTAATGATTGATTTTAATCATTATTAATTATTTATAATTTTTTAAAAAAAAATTATTGCCAAGTTGCTAATAATTTGCCAAAAATAAATTTGTTCTTCAATTTCGAAATTTTTTCGATCAGATTATTCAGATTTTGAATTTATATATATAACTTTACAAATTATTCTAAATTATTTGTTGCTTGTTCTCTAGTTAAATGGCGTCATACGGAAATGATGATGTGAATAATGGAAGCAACACTGTTGGGACCGCTGTTAACCCTGTGGAGACCTCGACTGGCATTCCTTCAGTTGATGGGATAATTGGAGGCGGGATTCCTCATGTTGGAGTGAACCTCACTTTGCCTACGGCTTCGACAATCCAATTTGGCACAATACCTTTGCCAGTACTTAGGGCTGCGGCCTCGGTACCTTTGCCATCGTTTTCGGCTCCATTTCCGATGAATCATGCAATTCGACCGGATAAGTTTGCTGACACTGATTTTAAGGCATGACAAAATAAGATAATTTTTTATCTTACTACTTTGGGCCTTGCACGTTTCCTCACCGAGGATGCCCCCTATCGTGGTTGAAAACAACACTAATATGAATAGGCGCACGGCTTGGGATCCATGGAAAAATACTGATTTTTTGTGTCGCGACTGTGTCTTGGATGGCCTACAGAATTCTCTGTATCACGTGTATGTGGTAAAAAAGTCTGCTAAGGAGCTTCAGGAGTCCTTAGAAAAGAAGTACAAGTCCGAGGATGCTGGGTCTAAGAAATTCTTGGCCATTCGGTGCATGGACTTTGAAATGGTTTATTCACGTTTAGTGGTGAGCCAAGTGCATGAATATCAAGTCCTCTTGCAAGAAATGCGTGCTGAGTGTCTGATCATGTCAAAATCTCTACAGGTGGCTATTTCTATTCACAAGCTACCTCCTCAGTGGAAGGCTTTCAAAAGCTATTTGCAGCATAAGAGGAAATAAATGTTTTTCGAGGATTTAATTATCAAGTTGCGCATTGAGGAGGATAACAAAAAAGCTGAACGTAAGTCAGAGAATTCTTACTCTGAGAAGGCTAATGTATTGGAGCACGGCCAAAGTTCTGGTATCAAGAAAGGTCATTCATTTAAAGCTAAACAGGGTAACGAAAATTGGAAAGATAAAAAGCAGACCACGAAAGGGTCTCAGTTGAAGCCTTCCGATGGGGTAGGAAAGAAATCTAAGTTCCAGTTCAATGGAAAATGCTTCAATTGTGACAAAGTTGAGCATCGATCAGCAGACTACCGCAGCCGCGAAGGGATAACAAGCAGTGCCGTCAGGCTAATATGGTTACAAATGAGAGAGATCATCTCTCAGATGACATGTCTAACCTAAACCTTACGACGATGGTTAGTGAGGTTAACCTGGTGGGGTCTAACCCTAAGGAGTGGTGGCTAGACACTGGGGCCACTTGCCATGTCTGCTCCAACAGGAGCATGTTCACTACTTTCACACCAGTTACAAATGGTGAAAAGTTGTTTATGGGAAACTCTGCAACTTCTAAAGTGCTTGGTAAAGGCAAGGTGATCCTGAAGATGACCACTGACAAAGAGCTTACTCTGACTAATGTGCTGTACGCACCAGAGTTCGCAAGAATCAAGTCTCTGGGTCTCTTCTGAGCAAGAATGGTTTCCGCATGGTCATTGAGGCGAATAAGCTGGTGATTACCAAAATAGGAGTTTATGTTGGGAAATGCTATATGACTAATGGCCTGTTTAAATTGAATGTAATTGTTGTAACCCCAACTATTATGAATAATGAGAAAACTCCTTCTGTTTACTTGCTTGAGTCTCCTAATCTGTGGCATGGTAGATTAGGTCACGTAAATTACAATGCATTACGTAGACTAAGCAAACTAAACTACTTGCCTAAGTTTCAAATTGATTCAAAACATAAATGTGAAACCTGGGTTGAGGCTAAGCTTACTAGGTCTTCGTTTCATAGTATTCAAAGAAGTACCGAGCCATTGGGACTAGTTTACAGTGATGTGTGTGACTTAAAATTTGTCCAAACTAGAGGTGGCAATAAACACTTTATTACTTTTGTCAACTATAGCACGAGATATAGTTATGTGTACTTACTTAAAAGCAAAAACGAAGCTATCGATAAATTCATTCTTTATAAGAATGAAATTGAAAATCAACTTAGCAAGAAAATGAAGGTGTTGCGAAGTGATCGTGGTGGTGAATATAAATCACCATTTGGTGAATTTTGTGCTAAACATGGAATAATTCACCAAACTACTGCACCTTATTTACCTCAGCAGAATGGAATTGCTGAGCGCAAGAATCGAACGTTAAAAGAAATAATGAATGCTACGTTGATTAGTTCTGGATTACCACAGAACATGTGGGGAGAAGCTATTCTTTCTACGAATTACATTTTGAATAAAGTGTCAAGAAAGAATATGGATAAGACTCCGTATGAACTTTGGATAGGTCGTACACCTTCGTATAAATACTTACGAATGTGGGGGTGTCTTGCAAAGGTCGCGGTGCCTCCTCCTAAGAAGGTCAAGATTGGACCTAAGACAGTTGACTGTGTGTTCATTGGTTATGCACAAAATAATAGTGCATATAGATTCCTTGTGCATTATTCGAATGTACCTGATATTCATCCGAACACGATTATGGAGTCTAGGAATGCACAATTCTTTGAGAATATATTTCCTTGTAAATCTCCTAACCAGTTAACTCCTCTTAAACGGACTATGGAATTTTCTGCTTCTGGCAGCAGTAAAGATCAAGTTGAAGAAGGTGAGGATGAGCCTAGACGGAGCAAAATGACCAAAACTTCTAAGACATTTGGCCATGATTTTCTCACATATTTGATGGAGAATGAACCTCAAAGTTATAAAGAAGCTATATCTTCTCCAAATGGTCATTTGTGGAAAGAAACCATCAAGAGTGAAATCGATTCTATCCTACAGAATCATACCTGGGAATTAGTAGATCTGCCACCGGGCTGTAAGCTTTTGGGCTACAAGTGGATCTTCAAGAAGAAGATGAAAGCGGATGACTCCATTGATAAATATAAAGCTCGGCTAGTAATCAAAGGTTATAAGTAAAAAGAAGGCTTAGATTACTTTGATACTTATTCTCCTGTGTCAAGAATAACTTCTATCCGGATGATAATTGCTATTGCATCCTTGCGAAATCTGGAAATACATCAGATGGATGTAAAAACAGCTATCCTAAATTGAGATTTGAATGAAAAAATCTACATGGAGCAACCAGAAGGGTTTTCGGTCCAGGTTAGGAAAGGAAAGTCTGTAAGCTAGTTAAATCACTTTATGGTTTAAAGCAAGTATCGAAGCAATGACATAAGAAATTTGATAATACTATGCTTTCTAGTGGTTTTAGAATCAACGAGTGCGACAAGTGTGTATATGTCAAGGACACTAATGATTGATATGTCATATTGTGTTTGTACGTCGATGACATGCTCATTGTCTGCAGCTCTGATAAGATTATCAAAGCCACTAAGAATATGTTAAACTCAAAATTTGACATGAAAGATATGGGTCTCGCGGATGTCATTTTGGGAGTGAAAATTACTAGAACACCGAATGGACTTGTGTTATCTCAGTCTCATTACATTGATAAGATACTAGACAAGTTCAATAAGTCAGATACCACTGTGGCCAGGACTCCAGTGGATTTGAGTCTCCACTTATCCAAGAACACTGGTGATGGTGTGTCACTGTTAGGATATTCTCGGATAATTGGGAGTTTAATGTATTTAATAACTTGTACGAGACCGGATATAGCATACTCAGTTAGCAGATTGAGTCGCTACACGAGTAACCCAGGTGCTATCCATTGGAGAGCCATTTTCAGGGTGTTACATTATTTGAGGTACACTTGTGATTTTGGACTACATTATTCTAGATACCCTGCAGTAATCGAAGGGTATGCTGATGCAAATTGGATATCAGATATGTCGGATTCAAAATCTACTAGTGGATATGTCTTCACTCTTGGTGGTGCAGCTGTTTCTTGAAAATCATCCAAACAAACTTGCATCGCAAGATCTACAATGGAATCAGAGTTCATCGCTTTGGACAAAGCAACTGAAGAAGCAGAGTGGTTTCGCCAGTTTGTTGAGGATATTCCAAGATGGTCAAAACCTGTGCCTGTAATTTGTGTTTATTGCGATAATCAATTAGCAATTGGCAGGGTACAGAGCAATATGTATAATGGTAAGTCTCGACATATTCGAAGACGACATAATATCATTCGACAACTACTCTCACAAGGTATTCTCACTCTGGACTACGTGAAGTCAAATGATAATATTGCGGATCTGTTAACAAAAGGGTTAACTCGAGAGCTAGTTGAAAAAATATCGACGAGAATGGGCTTGCAACCTATGACGTTAAAAGGTATCATGGTGGAAACCCAACCTAGTTGAATGGAGATCCCAGGATCTAGGTTAAAAGGGACAACTTGTAACGCCCCAAATTCTCGGAACTCGAAGCGTTAAAAGAAAAATTCTTCTTCTTTGTTTGAACCCTTAAATATTAACCAAAATAAATTTTAAATGATAAAAGTTTTGAAATCCGAAACATATAGGAAGATGTAATGGAAAACTTTTGTTCATATAGATTTGGACAATTCGGTGAAATTTTATTTTGGAGAACATTTGGAGGAAATTCAGCGAAATACCGGTTGCGCAGCAGCGGAAAGGAAAATATGTTTGACCTAGCAAACGTTGTCAAAAATTTGTGAAATTTTAACAGAGACTATAACATTCATATATGTACAACATGTAAAAATTTGGGGTCTGGACGAAAATGTTTGAAGCACGAAAATACTGTAGGACTTCGCTGGACACAAAATCCGACACAGTCCCAACGCAGTTTACTAAAACGGGCATAACTTTTTCTCTATATGCTATTTTAAGGTAATTCGAAAGACCACTATTAGAAGACTCATAGGCCTTTCAAACGCCACTGATTTCACTCTAAAACATGCAGTATAGCCCAAGTTATACGCTTTTTAAATTTAATGGCAGAATCTGAAATTCAAAGCAGCAGTAAATAAACTTCATGCATTGTCAGTTCGACATTTGTAAATTATCGTTGACATGGAAAGCACATGAAACTGAACGAGATAAACATTAAAAACATTGTTAAGCATGTCATCTAAACATTCATAAAAAAAAGTTTACACAACCGAAAATTTTTACTAGAAAGTTGAAAGCATTTCAAATTTGCCGAGCACTTGCCACCATGCCAAACCACTGCCATGCCTCGATTTAACCTGTGAAATTTTAATAGGGGTGAGTATTATAAATAATACTCAGTAGGAAGACACTTAAGTAATTGGTAAAAATAAATGTATTTTCAGAAATGCAAACTTTGGTTATTTGTATCACCGTCATTCTCTAGCAAACCGGTGATCAGTCAGTCCGCTTATTCTCGAGTTTTGATAACTCGTTCTCGAGTTTGATAACTCGTTTCATAATCTCTTTATCTCTTATTTGAGCCACCCAGAGGGTGCTTCCATAATCAGTAACACAATAACACGTTAATGCAAACCGAAAACAAATCATTTTATTCTACTTTACAAAAGTGTCGTAAAACACCCCTACCTTGAATGCTTGGAGTTTGAGTACTCTTGAGTGTCCAAAAATGCAACGTGATCCTAAGATCATTTGGATAAATTATTTTTTTTTTCCAGATTCCAACGTGTTGGAAAAATAATGGTGATTGAAACTTGTGTTTGGAAGTGTGGTTTGAAAGAAGTTTGCTACCAATTTATAGAAGAGAAAATGTCATTTAAATTGAATGGTAGTGGACGGTTTTAGTAGCTGAATGGGCATGAGTTAAAAATTGTAAATGAGGGCTGTTAGTGCACTTAATGGGTATTAAAACTAATTAAGTTGCTTAAAGTGGAGGTAAGAATCTCAAGTGACGTTTTTTTTTTATTGTTATTATTTTATTAGTAAAATATAAATTTTAGATTATTTTTCTTTCTATTAAGATAACTCGAATGTAAATAGTTCAAAATCATTTCTTCTAAAACTCAATTTATTTTGTTTAACATGAGCTACAAAACAAGTATAATATTTGACATATTTTAGCAACTTCTAAAATGCTTAATTATTCGACCCAAATAAAATTTACGATAAATTCTATACAACTACATAAGAAATAAATATTTTATGCAAATAAGTGCGTGGAGCTTATTTTTAACTTTTGGATTTAAGATATGTCATCACAACTTTAAAATTTTAAGACAAATACGCGCAAATTTACTATCGTGACAAATCTTTAATTTGAACTCTTAGGAAAGGTCGTAGTGACTCAATAATATAAATCATATTATTTTCGAGTTCTACAAAAAAGTTTATTTGAAAACGACATAAGATTTTTTTTTTCTTGGTCGCTACAGCGTTTTTTGTAATGACCCGACCTCTCATCGGAATCGTTATCTTACGTACTGTCCGTTTCGGGAGAGCCTACGGCCCATCTTACCCCTCACGGCTTTCTGACGCGTCCCCAAGGATTCGAACCCAAGACCTCCATCATATGAGAGACTTAAGTTGAATCCTGGTACCAATTGAACAAGTTGCTCAATTAGGGACAGAAAATGCCTTTCTTCCTTAACTGTGTTGAAACTTAATAATGTCCAGTCTAGCTTACTCTTCAATTAACTCCTCAATTCTAAGAGAGCGATTAAATCTTGTTTTAACCAAATTACTCAATCTAATAATGATTCAAATTGTATTATATTGACGTGGTTTACAGTCAATGGTGTTCATAATGTAATGATAAAATGCCTATCAGTCAATTAACCACAAAAAGTTACCTATTCAATAGATGACAGAAATTAGTCAAAGCAAATCAAAAGTAAAACTTCCCTATCAAGCTCCAATGGATTGGCACCAAAAGTGGAAGGAACGATGCTTAGATCACGAGCCGAAAATCATACAGCAACACCATACAAGTTGGACCAAAATTACCCACTCAAATGGTCCACAAAGGAATACTCAAAATCCAGCCAGAAAGACCACGCACAGAGGCCGTCGAACAGGGGTGAAAAGGGACAGTAATAGGGGGTGAAAAAAGCATGAACAGAGGTACAATCCAATGCCGGAGGCCCGGAGAAGAGCCAATGATAAGGAGTAGAAGAGGTTGTTACAAAGAGGCACAAGACAGAGACTAGGGATAGCAAAAAAAACGCGACAAACCCGATACCCGTTTGGGCCCCGCCCAGAACGGGGCGAGGCGGGGATAACCCACTTAATCGGGTAACGGGGCGGGGTGCCCGTGACCCCGTTAAATTTTTTTTTTTTTTAGAATTCAATATTTTAAAAGAATCAATATACAGTTTTCAAAATCAAGAATGTACTATATTGTTAAATTTTTCTAACACAAATCATTACTAGATAAGGAAACAATATATTTTCAAATAGAATCTAAATATATTAAAATATACATTACCTTGATGCACACGTGAATTTCAAATATTTCATATAATCTAAATCATGAAAAGTACAGTAATTTCATGCAACTCATCAAAGAAATAATATTAAACCATATTTTTCCAAGGTCTGAACTGTCTGGACATCGACAAGTTTCCTAATCTTTAACTTTCCTTTTCCAGTTGCGAAATATTTTCCAAATTTACTTTCCAAGACTTTATTTTGTAGTCAAATTTACTTAAAAAATAAATATTTAGAATTCGGTCAGCTGTAAAATAAAAGTCAAACACGAACTTGTACTCAAGAGAGCCAAAACGATTATTTGGAAAACTAATTTTCAAATTATTTTTCTTCACACTTTCAAATTAGAGAAAAGTCAAATGTTTGATTATATTTTGAATCATGTCCAATATTATATACGGATGCTTGGACGAGATTTTCGTCAATGTAGACATTGAAACTGTGTTAGCAAAACTGCAAGTCGCAAGACTTCTGCAATGGTATGAAATGGAAATTTGAATCCATCGTAAAGTTCAAATTTATTGAATTCAACCAACTTGTTGGCAAGAGAAGTGGTCAACAAAATATCATGTTTAATTTCCAAAAGATGACAAATTATTCATTAATTTAGTGGGTACCCTAAGGCTTATATATTTCTTATTATGCCGGTGGGAATATCATGACTAATCAAATAGAAAATAAAGGCAGGATCACATGTCACGTGTAATTATGTGAACCATTATGTGAATGGTTATGTACATGTAGTATTACTCTTCTTATTATGCCGGTGGGAATATCATTACTAATCAAATAGAAAATAAAGGTTCAAATTCCTAGTTTTATGATGATTCAATTATGACAAGTATACATGTTACATCTTCAACCTCAACTTTTAACATTCGATAACTCAATATGACTGCAGAGTAGATAAATGCCTCGACTACAAAAATTTTGCATCACGAGGCTTTGATAAAAAAAAAAATTGTGTTATAAGAGTGCAAGATTAAAAAATTAAGAATCTTGCTACATGTACATTAAAATTTATATAAAATATTACATAATACCACGTGATGTTATAACATTTGTCAGTTTAAAACAAATAAACTTTTTCATCAGATATTTTCCCTCCACATTATTTTCAGTAATCGTTTATGTACCATTTTGATGTACAAGTAGCAAAATCGAAAAATTAATTAATCCCCTATTTAGTATTGATTAAAATCCAGATTTGAATTTACGTCAAAATCAATAAATAATCTTAACCACATATTTATGGGTCTCACAATTTTTCAACTATATATTTTTTTAATTTTTATCAATATCTACTAAAAATCTTTTTTAATCTCTGTCAAACGAGTAAGGGTAATGCTACATGTACACACACACTTTTACACAATCTTTTACACCTCTTTCACATGGAGGGGGGTCCACGATTATTTTATTATGTGTGGGCCCCCTTCCATGTGAGAGAGGTGTAAAAGATTGTGTAAAAAATTATGTACACTTAGCATTATTCAACGAGTAATGTTATTCATCCCTACTGAGGTTACAAACATAATTTAGGTGACGTTAATGTGACGTTAAATAAGTAATTTAATTTCACCTTTCATTTAACATATCATTTAGAGCCACTTATATTGTATTTGTAACCTCACTAGAGATGAATAACATTATTCTTGTCAAACGGGGGCTAAAATTGCTCCACAAATTGCGTTGATGGACTTGTGTCCATTCGCTAAAAACAAGTGGACTTGGAGTCAATGATGTCCAAATTCAAACCATTTAAAATGTCATTTTCTTTAAAATATTCATGTAATAAACTATTATGACAATTTTCTCTTACCTGGAATTTTGAAGAGGTCCAAGGTATTAAAATACTACAATGGAAAGTGGACCAATAGCAACCCATGTTAAAATCGAGTTTATAAAATGAAATCAAAAGAAAAAACCTCATAACAGCTTATGAAAACTGAGTAATAATTAATTAGATGAAATAAATGTCGCTCGTTGAACAAGTCTCTAATCGTTCCAATTGATCGTTCTTGTGTTCCTACTTAAGTTTATGCATTTTGAAATAATTAATCCCGCGTAGTACGAAAAATCTACACTCATTTTGCAGGAAGAATGAGAAGAAAGCGCTTAACAACTTCAAAGAAGCCCATAAATCATAAGAAAATTATAATATTTCCCTAACAACTTCTGCAATTAAGAATCTTGCTACATGAACTAAATTCTTATTATGCCGGTGGGAATTGCATGAATTATCAAAACTAGCATTACTAGATTCTTGATAGAGGGTTAATTTAAATAAATGAACAATGTTTATTTCTTTATAAAAAATTTAAGTTTTCAGATTATGTTGCATAATTTGTATAAAACATACAAATAGGGCTTTGATTTTATTGTTTTTATATTTTTTTTCTTCAGAAGCATATTCAAACACTAAAAACAAGTCCAAATTCAAACCTTTTAAAATGGTCCTTTTGGAGAGTGTGAGAGAGATAAAATGACTATTAATAATTTTCATCAATAAAAAGATTCAAATAGTTTTGCCGTGTTTGCATAAAAGGTCCTTTTGGAGAGTGTGAGAGAGACGGAAAATAAAAATTAATGTACTCGCAGCTTGTTTGTAAGATAAATTACACAATGGTGGAAACATTATTAATTAATTAAGAAAACAATATATTTTGTCTATCGTACCCTCCAGTTTTGTTTAGCATCACGTACACAATATATTTGTTCGGTGTTGTGAAATCAAGATATTATATTAAATCTAAGTAACCAAATTTTCTTTTTTCAAGTCACACTCGTATTTTTCTACTTTAATGCTTGCTCCATCAAAGAATTGACTCATTCCAATTAAAACACAATTATGTTTGCTTCAATCCGGCCGGCAGGAGTCAAGTCTTTCTTTTTGTATATTTATTTTTGGAATATTTCAAGGAAGATTCAGACTGTATTATTGAATAACCCAGACATAAATCAAGGCTGATTGAGACGGCATTTATTAATAACCATGGTTTTGAAATTTATCTTTACACCTAATGCTATAAGTAGTCTGCATTAAGTGGTGAAGAATATATGCAAATATCCTTAGTTGATATTACATTTGTTCTCAAAATGGTTGCCGGTGAAAAGTTCATTCAACATCTCCATTTGTTAGTTATCATAGTGTTACTTAGCTTAAGAGTTGCTTTTGGAGACTCTTCAGAAGTGAAAGCTGGTAGAATCAGGTGCTTAGATACAGAGAGAGAAGCATATTCAAACACTAAAAACAAGTTGACTTGGGGTCAAACGAATTACAGTCCAAATTCAAACCTTTTAAAATGTCATTTTCATTTAATATTTATGACAATTTTCTCCTTGGAATTTTGAGGAGGTACCATTAGAATACTATAATGAAATAAAATGACAGAAAAAATAACTCCAAAAACAGCTTATGAAACAAGTCTTGGTCACTGAATTCTTCTTCCAAATTTAATCCCCTGCATTCACACCACAATTCCATGAATTGATACTATAAATTCAAATGTTACTGACAGCTTACAAAATAAAAATTTGCAAGAAAACTTGGATTGACACAGTTAGTCACTACATATATAGCTAGCTGCTTTTAGCATTATATTTTCTTGAGCATGGCTAGAGGCTCGTTTCAACTTATCATTCTTGTGTTCCTTTTCCAGTTTTTGGATTTCAAATTTTTTAAACTTGCATACTGCAAACAAAATCTTCACTCAATTTGCAGGGAGAATGAGAAGAAAGCGCTCATCACGTTCAAAGAAGCCCTTACAGATCCCTCAGGGAGACTTGCTTCTTGGCACGGAAAAGATTGCTGTAGATGGAATGGTGTGAGCTGCAATAACAGAACTGGATACGTAATTGAGATCAAACTCCGGAATCCATATCCAAATAGTTTCAATGGCGATAGACTCGTCTATGAGTTGGGAGGTGAGGTTAGTCCTTCCTTGCTTGATTTGAAATACTTGAATCATTTGGACCTCAGTATGAATAATTTTGGTGGGGCTCGAATTCCAGACTTCCTTGGGTCACTATCCAAGTTGAGATATCTAAATCTCTCTAGTGCATCGTTTGGAGGTCGAATTCCTCCTAACCTGGGGAAACTTTCTGAGTTGGAGTATCTTGATCTCAGTTATTACTATAAGGAGACAGTAGAAAATGGCCTTAAGTGGATATCAGGTCTGTCTTCTTTGAAATACCTAAATTTGGGGGGTATAGACCTTAGTCGAGCAGCGTCTCATTGGCTTCAAACTCTCAATTCCCTTCCAGTTATTTCAGAATTGCATTTATTCCAGTGTCAGCTAGTGAATCTTCCAACTTCTCTTCTGTCTGTTAATTTTACTTCTCTTTCAGTACTTGACCTTTCGAACAATGATTTTAACTCCACAATTCCAGAGTGGTTATTCAATTTAACTAGCCTGAAACGCCTTGATCTCAAATCGAACAATCTTTATGGTGTTTTACCAGATGCATTAGCAAATTTGACTTCCCTCGAGGAATTCGACCTGTCTGAAAATTATGGTATTGAAGGAAAGTTACCAAGAAAGCTAGGAAATCTCTGTAATTTGCAGAAACTTGTACTCGCTAACAACAGAGTTGATGGTGACATAATGGAGTTCATCGATGGCTTGTCTGAATGTTCGAACAACATGCTGGAGACACTGGATTTGGGATTCAATAAACTGACTGGAAACCTTCCAAATTCACTTGGCAGCCTCAAGAATCTGCTATATCTTCATCTCGGGCACAACTCTTTCAGAGGTTCAATTCCA
Source organism: Fraxinus americana (assembly GCA_035079005.1). NCBI lineage: Eukaryota > Viridiplantae > Streptophyta > Magnoliopsida > Lamiales > Oleaceae > Fraxinus > Fraxinus americana. The sequence goes on from CM068716.1 coordinate 17,823,599, forward strand.
GAAACAATAGGGAACTTGTCGTCGTTGAGGGAACTATACCTCTCATACAACCAAATGAGCGGAAAAATCCCAGTGAGTTTTGGAGAACTTGTTTCCTTGTATGCAGTCGACTTGTCTGAAAACATGTGGGAAGGTGTCATAACAGAAGCCCATCTTAAGAATCTCTCCAGCTTGCGTGAACTATCAATTGGTCAGTTGCGGCCAAATGTTTCCGTGGTATTCAACATTAGTTCTGACTGGATGCCCTCGTTTAAACTCGTTTATATAAAAATTCAGGCATGCCAACTTGGCCCCAACTTCCCAACATGGCTAAGGAATCAAACTGAGCTCAAGACCATTGTACTCAACTACGCGAGGATTACAGATGTTATACCGGATTGGTTCTTGAATATGGGTTTGGAACTTAAAGAACTTGATGTCGCATACAATCAGTTAAGTGGTAAGATACCAAACTCACTCTGTTTCTCCTCTGGATCGAACGTTGATTTGAGTTCAAACTTTTTTGAAGGACCTCTCCCACTTTGGTCTACTAATCTGACTACCTTGTATCTGAGGGACAACCAATTTTCGGGACCAATTCCTTCAAACATTGGGACAGCATTGCCTTCTCTGACAGATTTAGACATCTCAAAAAACAAACTAAATGGAACAATTCCCCTGTCTATAGGAAATCTGACAGAATTAACAACCCTAGTCATTTCAAACAATCGTCTGTCAGGAAATATTCCTCAATTTTGGGAAAATATTCCTATGCTTTACATACTTGATATGTCAAATAACAGTCTTTCTGGTACAATACCAGACTCCATAGGGTCCATCACTTTTCTCCAATTTTTAATCCTCTCTAGTAACAATCTTTCAGGAGAATTGCCTTCCAGTTTAAGAAATTGTACCGAACTAAATAGCCTTGATATAGGTGACAATCAATTCTCTGGAAAAATTCCAGTGTGGATTGGAGAAAACATGCCATCGTTGTTAATTCTACGCTTACGGAACAATTCTTTTACGGGAAATATTCCTTCAGAAATCTGTGGACTCTCGCTACTTCACATATTGGACATCTCCAAAAATAACCTGTCCGGGTTTATCCCCCAGTGTGTTGGAAATCTGAGTGGCTTTCAGACAGAGTTTACATCGGATGATGCTGCTCGATATGAGGGTGGTTTGCGGCTTATTGCAAAAGGAAGAATAATTCAGTACTCGTCCTCGCAGCTGTACCTTGTTAACAGTATAGACCTCTCAAGCAACGACTTATCTGGAGAAATCCCATCAGAACTCGCGAGCCTCTTCAGACTGGGAACATTGAACTTGTCGATGAATCATTTGAGTGGACGGATTCCTTCAGCTTTTGGGAAGTTAGAGTGGTTAGAAACATTAGATCTATCAAAAAACCAACTGTCAGGGCCTATTCCAACATCCTTGGCTTCCCTAACTTTTCTGAATCATCTGAATTTGTCATACAATAAATTTTCAGGTAAGATTCCTTCAGGAAACCAGTTCCAGACACTAATAGATCCATCAATATATATGGGAAACAATGCACTCTGTGGGTTTCCCTTATCGGTCGAATGTGATAGCGAGATTCCTCCACTTCCTGGTCAAAACAACGGGGACATTGATGATAACAACGATCTCGAAAAGGTTTGGTTCTTCTCTTTTGTGGGATTGGGATTTTTCACAGGATTTTGGGCAATTTGTGGATCTTTGATTCTCAAAAAACAGTGGAGGGATGCATATTTTCAGTTTGCAGAGAGGGTGGCTGCACGGATTTGTGTATATCTGCATATAAAATTCTCAAGAATGGGTCTCATATAAAAGAAGCCTGAAGACAGTGATCATAGAGCAAGAAATTAAGCAACTTCCAAGATTAATTTATGTAATAATTCATAGATAAAGTATTTTGCAATAAATGTGCTTTTGAATTGCTATATGCAGAAGTATGATATAAATTTGGCTAATCTTTAATTCTGTAACTCAAAAGAGAAACAAGTACAGTTAATTTCCTTCGTGCTCATTCAAAGTTCGAAGTACCAATTCTGAAAGATAAGATTGAAGCACAAAACAAACTGAGACATGTAAATTATGTACATACAGAACATATTTAGTACTGTTGGCAACTAGGGACAGAAAATGCCTTTCTTCCTTAACTGTGTTGAAACTTAATTATGTCAAGTCTAGCTTACTCTTCAATTAACTCCTCAAGTCTAAGAGAGCGATTAAATCTTATTATGCCCATGGCCTCTTCGATCTTGGAGTACAGCCTAAATAAATCCCGCTTAAGAATCAAATAACACAGAAATGTACCACAAAAGGAGGGAAACCAAAAAAAAAAAAAGGCATCCTGACGCGATTGTTTAGAAGGGAACTTGTAAAATAAGTCAAAATTATTTCTAGTGCAAATCAGTGATTGGTTCAAGATTTAACCAAATTACTTAATCTAATATTGTGGATATAAATGATTCAAATTGTATTATATTGACGTGGTTTGCAGTCAATGGTGTTCATAATGTAATGATAAAATGCCTATCAATCAATTAACCACAAAAAGTTACCTATTCAATAGATGACAGAAATTAGTCAAAGCAAATCAAAAGTAAAACTTCCCTATCAAGCTCAAATGGATTGGCACCAAAAGTGGAAGGAACGATGCTTAGATCACGAGCCGAAAATCATACAGCAACACCATACAAGTTGGACCAAAAATACCCACTCAAATGGTCCACAAAGGAATACTCAAAATCCAGCCAGAAAGACCACGCACAGAGGCCGTCGAACAGGGGTGAAAAGGGACAGTAATAGAGGGTAAAAAAAAGCATGAACAGAGGTACAATCCAATGCCGGAGAAGAGCCAATGATAAGGAGTAGAAGAGGTTGTCACAAAGAGGCACAAGACAGAGACTAGGGATAGCAAAAAAAACGCGACAAACCCGATACCCGTTTGGGCCCCGCCCAAAACGGGGCGGGGCGGGGATAACCCACTTAATCGGGTAACGGGGCGGGGTACCCGTAATCCCGTTAATTTTTTTTTTTTTTTTTAGAATTCAATATTTTAAAAGAATCAATATACGGTTTTCAAAATCAAGAATGTACTATATTGTTAAATTTTTCTAACACAAATCATGACTAGATAAGGAAACAATGTATTTTCAAATAGAATCCAAATATATTAAAATATACATTACCTCGATGCACACGTGAATTTCAAATATTTCATATAATCTAAATCATAAAAAGTACAGTAATTTCATGCAATTCATCAAAGAAATAATATTAAACCATATTTTTTCCAAGGTCTGAACTGTCTGGACATTCGACAAGTTTCCTAATCTTTAACTTTCCTTTTCTTGTTGCGAAATATTTTCCAAATTTACTTTCCAAGACTTTACTTTGTAGTCAAATTTTACTTAAAAAATAAATATTTAGAATTCGGTCAACTGTAAAATAAAAGTCAAACACGAACTTGTACTTAAGAAAGCCAAAACGATTATTTGGAAAACTAAGGTGCCGTTCTCTTTTGTGTTTTTAAGCCGTTTTCTGTTTTCGATTTTTCAAAACAATGAAAATGCGTTCTCTTTAGCGTTTTCGAAAACAAGTTTCTGAAATTGAGTTAAAATTTTACAAACAAAACGGAAAATGATGAAAAAGTCGTTTTGGCATTTTCAGTTGAAACTATTGAAATCCTTCAAAAATGCGGAAAATGGCTTTTTGTAAAAACAGTGTGCCAGCTTAGTTGTGAGAGGCTCAGATTTCTTACAGGTCGTGAGTTCGAATCCATTTTACTCCATTTTACTGTAATTTGGATTTTTTTTTACTCCCACTCTCTCCAGTCTCCTTTGCATCCTCCCCCTCTGTCGTCGTCCTCCGCCCCCAAACCCTCCATCCCCCCTCCTCAATCTCCTTGTTTCTAAAAACCAACATGTCCTAACTAAAACGCTATTCAACAATTCCTCGAGCAAATTCTATGTTCCCGTGTTCGCGCCTGTGTGAGATTTTTGAGGCAAAATCAAGTTGACGAGGGACAAATTAAGGGTGACCCATTGCTGGGCTAGGTGCGCCAGTGAGGGCGTACCCAACCCAGGCGGTCTGACTCCTGGGCTCGTCCAGACGGAGCCGGAATCAGTAAAATGGGATGACTCAGTCGTGTCCGTCGCAAGCTGGAGAATTTTTGGGTTTAATCCACCACTGAAATTAGTTGTTTGGTCCAAATTGATGGCATGGTTGGGGTCGTTTGGGTGTGTAGACTCGATCGGTGGTAAGTTCTGATCATATTGGTGCCCGACAGTGGAGATTCCGGATATTTTTAGGTAGCCTACTTTGGTCATTGATTCTGGTGATATAGCTGATGTTACTGGGAGTAGTTGGACGGTAATTGCATGTTAGATTGGGTGTGGTGGTGCATCGACGTTGGAGCAGCCATCTATGAATGTGGAAGGGCTTACGAGTTTAATGGGCAAACGGTGTTATGGATTTGGGCATGGCTGTGTTTAGCTGGGTAAGTTGTAGTAAGGTGAGAGTTATGATTGAGAACTAGCAATGTTGATGCCAAAAAATCGTACATGTTGATCCCGAGCCTTATGATTGAGAACTAGCAATGTTACCCCATTAATTTTTTCTTCAATCAATTAACATTAAACTAGTAAAATTTATTGAATAAAATATTATAAAAAAAAAGATTCTCAAAATTTCAAAGTAAACGCGTTTTCAAGTTTTATATTTTCAGAAACAGTTTTTCAAAATGACAAAGATAACGAGTTTTCAACAATTCCAAAACAAACACTCAAAACAGAAAACACAAAATCAATTCAAAACACAAAACACAAAATGGAAACACAAAGAAAACGGCCCCTAATTTTCAAATTATTTTTCTTAACACTTTTCAATTAGAGAAAAGTCAAATGTTTGATTATATTTTGAATCACGTCCAATATTATATACGGATGCTTGGACGAGATTTTCGTCAATGTTGACATTGAAACTGTGTAAGCAAAACTGCAAGTCGCAAGACTTCTGCAATGGTATGAAATGGAAATTTGAATCCATCGTAAAGTTCAAATTTATTGAATTCAACCAACTAACTTGTTGGCAAGAGAAGTGGTCAACAAAATATCATGTTTCATTTCCAAAAGATGACAAATTATTCATTAATTCAGTGGGGACCCTAAGGCTTCTATATTTCTTATTATGCTGGTGGGAATATCACGACTAATCAAATAGAAAATAAAGGTTCAAATTCCTAGTTTATGATGATTCAATTATGACAAGTATACATTTTACATCTTCAACCTCAACTTTTAACATTCGATAACTCAATACGACTGCAGAGTTGATAAATGCCTCGACTACAAAAATTTTGTATCACGAGGCTTTGATAAAAAAAATTTTGTTATAAGAGTACAAGATTAAAAAATTAAGAATCTTGCTACATGTACATTAAAATTTATAAAAAATATTACATAATACCACGTGATGTTATAACATTTGTCAGTTTAAAACAAATAAACCTTTTTCATCAAATCTTTTCCCCCCACATTATTTTCAGTAACCGTTTATGTACCATTTTGATGTACAAGTAGCCAAATCGAAAAATGAATTAAGCCCCTGTTTAGTATCGATTAAAATCCAGATTTTAATTTAAGTCAAAATCAATAAATAATCTTAACCACATATTTATGGGTCCCACAATTTTTCAAATATATATTTTTTAATTTTTATCAATATCTATTAAAAATCTTTTTTAATATCTGTCAAACGAGTAATGTTATTCATCCCTACTGAGGTTACAAACATAATTTAAGTGACGTTAATGTGACATTAAATAAGTAAATTAATTTCACCTTTCATTTAACATATCATTTAGAGCCACTTATATTGTATTTGTAACCTCACTAGAGATAAATAACATTATTCTTGTCAAACGGGGGCTAAAATTGCTCCACAAATTGCGTTGATGGACTTGTGTCCATTCGCTAAAAACAAGTGGACTTGGAGTCAATGATGTCCAAATTCAAACCATTTAAAATGTCATTTTCTTTAAAATATTCATGTAATAAACTATTATGACAATTTTCTCTTACCTGGAATTTTGAAGAGGTCCAAGGTATTAAAATACTACAATGGAAAGTGGACCAATAGCAACCCATGTTAAAATCGAGTTTATAAAATGAAATCAAAAGAAAAAACCTCAAAATAGCTTATGAAAACTGAGTAATAATTAGTTAGATGAAATAAATGTTGCTCGTTGAACAAGTCTCTAATCGTTCCAATTGATCGTTCTTGTGTTCCTACTTAAGTTTATGCATTTTGAAATAATTAATCCCGCGTCGTACGAAAAATCTACACTCATTTTGCAGGATGAATGAGAAGAAAGCGCTTAACAACTTCAAAGAAGCCCATAAATCATAAGAAAATTATAATATTTCCCTAACAACTTCTGCAATTAAGAATCTTGCTACATGAACTGAATTCTTATTATGCCGGTGGGAATTGCATTACTAGATTCTTGATATAAAAATTTAAGTTTTCAGATTATGTTGTGTAATTTGTATAAAACACACAGAGGTTGAGAGTTTTAATTTCATTGTGCTTCCGACTTAAAACTTTAAAATTTTTAAGTTCAACTACACGAATAGGGCTTTGATTTTATTTTTTTCTTCAGAAGCATATTCAAACACTAAAAACAAGTTGACTTGGGGTCAACGAATTACTGTCCAAACTCAAACCTTTTAAAATGTCATTTTCATTTAATATTTATGACAATTTTCTCCTTGGAATTTTGAGGAGGTACCATTAGAATACTATAATGAAATAAAATGACAGAAAAAATAACTCCAAAAACAGCTTATGAAACAAGTCTTGGTCACTGAATTCTTCTTCCAAATTTAATCCCCTGCATTCACACCACAATTCCAAGAATTGATGCTATAAAATCAAATGTTACTGACAGCTTACAAAATAAAAATTTGCAAGAAAACTTGGATTGATACAATTAGTCACTACATATATAGCTAGCTGCTTTTAGCATTATATTTTCTTGAGCATGGCTAGAGGCTCGTTTCAACTTATCATTCTTGTGTTCCTTTCCCAGTTTTTGGATTTCAAATTTTTTAAACTTGCATACTGCAAACAAAATCTTCACTCAATTTGCAGGGAGAATGAGAAGAAAGCGCTCATCACGTTCAAAGAAGCCCTTACAGATCCCTCAGGGAGACTTGCTTCTTGGCACGGAAAAGATTGCTGTAGATGGAATGGTGTGAGCTGCAATAACAGAACTGGATACGTAATTGAGATCAAACTCCGGAATCCATATCCAAATAGTTTCAATGGCGATAGACTCGTCTATGAGTTGGGAGGTGAGGTTAGTCCTTCTTTGCTTGATTTGAAATACTTGAATCATTTGGACCTCAGTATGAATAATTTTGGTGGGGCTCGAATTCCAGACTTCCTTGGGTCACTATCCAAGTTGAGATATCTAAATCTCTCTAGTGCATCGTTTGGAGGTCGAATTCCTCCTAACCTGGGGAAACTTTCTGAGTTGGAGTATCTTGATCTCAGTTATTACTATAAGGAGACAGTAGAAAATGGCCTTAAGTGGATATCAGGTCTGTCTTCTTTGAAATACCTAAATTTGGGGGGTATAGACCTTAGTCGAGCAGCGTCTCATTGGCTTCAAACTCTCAATTCCCTTCCAGTTATTTCAGAATTGCATTTATTCCAGTGTCAGCTAGTGAATCTTCCAACTTCTCTTCTGTCTGTTAATTTTACTTCTCTTTCAGTACTTGACCTTTCGAACAATGATTTTAACTCCACAATTCCAGAGTGGTTATTCAATTTAACTAGCCTGAAACGCCTTGATCTCAAATCGAACAATCTTTATGGTGTTTTACCAGATGCATTAGCAAATTTGACTTCCCTCGAGGAATTCGACCTGTCTGAAAATTATGGTATTGAAGGAAAGTTACCAAGAAAGCTAGGAAATCTCTGTAATTTGCAGAAACTTGTACTCGCTAACAACAGAGTTGATGGTGACGTAATAGAGTTCATCGATGGCTTGTCTGAATGTTCGAACAACATGCTGGAGACACTGGATTTGGGATTCAATAAACTGACTGGAAACCTTCCAAATTCACTTGGCAGCCTCAAGAATCTGCTATATCTTCATCTCTGGCACAACTCTTTCAGAGGTTCAATTCCAGAAACAATAGGGAACTTGTCGTCGTTGAGGGAACTATACCTCTCATACAACCAAATGAGCGGAAAAATCCCAGTGAGTTTTGGAGAACTTGTTTCCTTGTATGCAGTCGACTTGTCTGAAAACATGTGGGAAGGTGTCATAACAGAAGCCCATCTTAAGAATCTCTCCAGCTTGCGTGAACTATCAATTGGTCAGTTGCGGCCAAATGTTTCCGTGGTATTCAACATTAGTTCTGACTGGATGCCCTCGTTTAAACTCGTTTATATAAAAATTCAGGCATGCCAACTTGGCCCCAACTTCCCAACATGGCTAAGGAATCAAACCGAGCTCAAGACCATTGTACTCAACTACGCGAGGATTACAGATGTTATACCGGATTGGTTCTTGAATATGGGTTTGGAACTTAAAGAACTTGATGTCGCATACAATCAGTTAAGTGGTAAGATACCAAACTCACTCTGTTTCTCCTCTGGATCGAACGTTGATTTGAGTTCAAACTTTTTTGAAGGACCTCTCCCACTTTGGTCTACTAATCTGACTACCTTGTATCTGAGGGACAACCAATTTTCGGGACCAATTCCTTCAAACATTGGGACAGCATTGCCTTCTCTGACAGATTTAGACATCTCAAAAAACAAACTAAATGGAACAATTCCCCTGTCTATAGGAAATCTGACAGAATTAACAACCCTAGTCATTTCAAACAATCGTCTGTCAGGAAATATTCCTCAATTTTGGGAAAATATTCCTATGCTTTACATACTTGATATGTCAAATAACAGTCTTTCTGGTACAATACCAGACTCCATAGGGTCCATGACTTGTCTCCAATTTTTAATCCTCTCTAGTAACAATCTTTCAGGAGAATTGCCTTCCAGTTTAAGAAATTGTACCGAACTAAATAGCCTTGATATAGGTGACAATCAATTCTCTGGAAAAATTCCAGTGTGGATTGGAGAAAACATGCCATCGTTGTTAATTCTATGCTTACGGAACAATTCTTTTACGGGAAATATTCCTTCAGAAATCTGTGGACTCTCGCTACTTCACATATTGGACATCTCCAAAAATAACCTGTCCGGGTTTATCCCCCAGTGTGTTGGAAATCTGAGTGGCTTTCAGACAGAGTTTACATCGGATGATGCTGCTGGATATGAGGGGGGTTTGCGGCTTATTGCAAAAGGAAGAATAATTCAGTACTCGTCCTCGCAGCTGTACCTTGTTAACAGTATAGACCTCTCAAGCAACGACTTATCTGGAGAAATCCCATCAGAACTCGCGAGCCTCTTCAGACTGGGAACATTGAACTTGTCGATGAATCATTTGAGTGGACGGATTCCTTCAGCTTTTGGGAAGTTAGAGTGGTTAGAAACATTAGATCTATCAAAAAACCAACTGTCAGGGCCTATTCCAACAACCTTGGCTTCCCTAACTTTTCTGAATCATCTGAATTTGTCATACAATAAATTTTCAGGTAAGATTCCTTCAGGAAACCAGTTCCAGACACTAATAGATCCATCAATATATATGGGAAACAATGCACTCTGTGGGTTTCCCTTATCGGTCGAATGTGATAGCGAGATTCCTCCACTTCCTGGTCAAAACAACGGGGACATTGATGATAACAACGATCTCGAAAAGGTTTGGTTCTTCTCTTTTGTGGGATTGGGATTTTTCACAGGATTTTGGGCAATTTGTGGATCTTTGATTCTCAAAAAACAGTGTAGGGATGCATATTTTCAGTTTGCAGAGAGGGTGGCTGCACGGATTTGTGTATATCTGCATATAAAATTCTCAAGAATGGGTCTCATATAAAAGAAGCCTGAAGACAGTGATCATAGAGCAAGAAATTAGGCAACTTCCAAGATTAATTTATGTAATAATTCATAGATAAAGTATTTTGCAATAAATGTGCTTTTGAATTGCTATATGCAGAAGTATGATATAAATTTGGCTAATCTTTAATTCTGTAACTCAAAAGAGAAACAAGTACAGTTAATTTCCTTCGTGCTCATTCAAAGTTCGAAGTACCAATTCTGAAAGATAAGATTGAAGCACAAAACAAACTGAGACATGTAAATTATGTACATACAGAACATATTTAGTACTGTTGGCAACTAGGGACAGAAAATGCCTTTCTTCCTTAACTGTGTTGAAACTTAATTATGTCAAGTCTAGCTTACTCTTCAATTAACTCCTCAAGTCTAAGAGAGCGATTAAATCTTATTTTGCCCATGGCCTCTTCGATCTTGGAGTACAGCCTAAATAAATCCCGCTTAAGAATCAAATAACACAGAAATGTACCACAAAAGGAGGGAAACCAAAAAAAAAAAAGGCATCCTGACGCGATTGTTTAGAAGGGAACTTGTAAAATAAGTCAAAATTATTTCTAGTGCAAATCCAATGCCGTCGAACAGGGGTGAAAAGGGACAGTAATAGGGGGTAAAAAAAGCATGAACAGAGGTACAATCCAATGCCGGAGAAGAGCCAATTATAAGGAGCAGAGGCGGTTGTCACAAAGAGGCACAAGACAGAGCCTAGGGACGTTAAAAAAACCCGATACCCACCCCAAACGGAACAGGGATAACCCACTTAATCGGGTAACGGGACGGGGACAGGGACAGGGACGGGGACGGGTAACAGGCGCCCCATCCCGTTAATTTTTTTTTTTGGAATTCAATATTTTAAATGAAAAATTTTACAAAATTTCATTAATTCTAATAGAAAATAGCAACTAAATTTATTTGTCTAAATCTAACGAATATGGACAATAAAAGTAAATTATAAAAAAAAAAAATTTAAATGGGTAATGAACGGGGTAAGGACCATTCCCCGCCCCGCCTTCAACGGGTAACTGGGCGGGGAGGGCCGCCCCGTTGCCATCCCTAATAGAGACAGCTACGAAGTAAGAGAAGGAAAGAAAAAAGCGCAGTCAAGTCTCAATAATAATGTCAAGAAAGAAGTCGTTGTTGGGAAAATACTTTACCGTCATATTCATAGTTCAAGTTGGATCATCAAGAATTCATGAACGAAAGCGGAAGCGTATCGAATCAGACATGGTTATTGCAATAAGTAAGTCCTACGATTTTAGTCTTCCAGATCAACCAGTAGTTCTTTATTTCTCTATGATGATGGGAGTCATCACCGAATGAACAATTCACATGTGATCCGGGATCATAATCGTATATATACTTTTGATCCATTAACATAATTCGGCACATCATGAAATTAAGAACATGTTTGGTTTTTACACATAAAGGTCCATACTTTTATTAGATGCTTCAAAACCCAAAATATTGAAATCTTATTAGATCACTTTAAACGGGTTTAACCAAAATTGATAGCCTTTAATTTAATACACAATATTTCACATATAAACCCACATGTTCAATTAAAATCCTTAGAATCTCCTACTTGGATTATATGTGTTACCTTATATTTGTACAATAAACATAATCTTATGAGTACTCAGAATTTTGCCATCATTACCGAATGCATCCCCAAATAATCCGGTCCATCAATCATATCAACATAGAATCAAAGCGGCTTTCGCTACTTTATCGTAACTAAACTCATTAATGGTCACGTATATCGACATAATAGAATGACATGGATCAAGCATGGATGTGTAGCATGAAAATTACATGTGATGTGATCTTAATATGCCTATTTCCAACTAGTTCACCATAATACCTTAATGAGATCATTTTCAAATAAGTTCAGAGATAATAAACCAAAAACTTTATAACTGAAAATTACTTTAACCATAAACATATCAAAAATGATAGTACATATCAAAAATGTGTCTAATATGAAAAATAAAAAAATATAAACTCCCACTTAAACTAGATATCTTCAAGAGATATTATATCCATATGAGCACTGTGCTTATGAAAAAGTTTGGGTATCAATCCCTTAGTAAGTAGATCTGCAACCATAAAGTTTGTCCTGAATTGACACATGTCCACTCTGAACTCTTTCTTTAACAGTCAAGAACTTGATCTCTATATGTTTTGAATTCTTTGAACTCCTGTTATTATTAGAATATAATACTGTTGATTTATTGTCATAAAATAATTTGTGTGGTCTTTTTATATTGTCCACAATGCGCAGCCCATTGACAAAATTTCGCAGCCATATTCCATGGTTTGATGCCTCATAACAAGCTACCAACTTCGCTGCCATGGTGGAAGTAGTTATGAGTGTCTGCTTAGCACTCTTTCAGGAAATAGCACATCCAGCAAGTAGGTAGATATAGTCTGAAGTGGATCTCCTACTATCTTGATATCTCGTGAAATCGAAATCAGAATAACCGATGATCTCCAACTGATTTGATCTCCTGTATGTGAGCATGTAGTCTTTTGTTCTCTATAAATATCGCATGACCCATTTGACTGATTTCCAATGATCCATTCCCGGATTACTTAAATATCTCCCTAACATCCCAATAATGTATGCTATATCAGGATGCGTACAAACTTGAACATACATTAGACTTCCTATAGCTGAAGAATAAAGATCTTCTGCATTTTTTAATTTTCACTGACTTAAACTGAACTTGTCTCATTTAGCCATAGGGGTATCACCTGGTTTACAATCTTTCATACCATATCTTTTAAGTACATTTTCGATATAACTCTTTTGTGATAATCCAAAAATACCCTGAGAACGATCCCGGTATATTTGAATTCCTAATACAAAATTCCTTGCTAAAAATCTCTTGATTTCGTGCAATAAGTCCATATAGTTGCTGGTAAGCAATATGTCATCGACATATAAAATCGAAAAAAATATACTTATTCTAACTAAACTTGTGATATAAACAATCATCGACCAAATTCATTTCAAAACCATACGAGATGATCACTGGATGAAACTTGTAATATTATTGACGAGAGGCCTGTTTGAGTTCATAGATGGATTTCTTTAGTTTAGAAACCATTTACTTTGCATAATCCGACACAAAGTTTTCTGGTTGCACTATATAGATTGTTTCATCAATATCACCATTGAGAAATGCTGTTATCCATCTTATGTAACTCAAGATCGAAATGCTCTACCAATGCTATTATAATCCTAAAAGAGTCTTTCGAAAAAACCAGAGAGAAAGTCTCTTTATAATCAATGTCTTCTTTCTGTGTAAAACCATTTGCAACAAGACGAGCCTTATACCTCTCTACATCACCCTTCGAATCCGTCTTGGTCTTAAATATCCATTCACAACCAATGGATTTTGCACATTCAGGCAATGGAACGAGGTCCAACACATCATTGTCCTTCATAGACTTTATCTTAACTTGATCATCACCATTGTTGATGGAAATTGGAGGAATTTCAACATATTTTTTCTTAAAAGAAAAAGTCTATAATCCTTCCCCCCCTCCATAAACTCAACATCCTCAAAGAATCGGGCATTTTATGTCTCGAAAATTGCCTTTGTTGTGAGATCATAAAACTTGTAACCCTTGAACCTTTCAGAATATCCAATAAAATATCAACTGATAGTCCTTGCATCTAGTTTCTTTTCATTTGGCCTATAGGGCCTTACCTCAATTGGATATTCCCAGATATGCAAGTGCTTCAAACTAGGCATTTTGTCTATCCAAAGCTCATAAGGGTTTTTATCGGTAGCTTTAGTTGGAACTTTGTTGAGTATATATGCAGTGGTCTTTAATGCTTCATCTCAGAGTGATTCTGGCAAGGTATAATGAGTAATCATACTCCTCACCATGTCCTTAAGTATTCTCTTTCGTCTATCAGCAACACCACTCATAGTAGGCGAACCCGGCATAGTGTACTATCACATATCAACTCCCAACAGAAAAAGCTATGCTTCGAATTTTTAGTTTCAGTTTGAGACCCATTTTTTGCATAGAAAATGTTCGAACTAGAAATATTGTATTTCTGAATGATTCTTATACCTTTAACGCATCTTGAATCTCCTCAATTGGATGTCAGGAGAGAATGATATGACCAATGTACTGAAGGTTATCCGATAGAAGTAGATAAAACAATGCGGTCGCATAACTTTAAGGGAATTCAAACGCTGAACAAAACTCTTCTATGCAACCGCATGCATCTGTACTATGCAGTCGCATAGTACATTTCCTGACGCAAAAATTCTAGTTTCCAAATTTGACTCGAACACTTATGGAAACAAATTTCAAAACGCTTTTTAAACCCTAAAATCGTCCAAAAAATAGAAGATTCCCCCATTCCCCTTTTTCTCTTTTTTTCTTTTAGAATTCTTCAGGTGTAACTAAATTCTTGTACTTTGTCGAAGGAAACTGAAGTCTCGAAACCAATCTAACTATGAGATCTAAATTATTTTAATTGATTAATTCATGTTTTGAGTATTGAATGTTCTTCTACACTTATTTTCATGATTGTTGCGTTTAATTGATAGGGGGCCTATTAGTTTATTATTTGTTGCAATCTATCGCTAAGTTAAATATCAAATTCGTAATTGTTTGATCTCTTTAATTTATGAAGCAACTAAGGTTTAATGATTTGCTGCGTTAGAAATTATTAAATGTTGGGAATAACGTTTGACTAGATTAAATACGTTTGACTAGATTAAATACAACCGCTTGTGATTGTGTTATTTATTTTCATCGATTTCTCTAATTATTAAGGCGGTTACTATTTTAAATCCATAGCGTCTGTCTTGGGTTGTTTTAGTAATTAGGGTTAATTGAATCGCTTGTTTTCTAATTAACTACAATTAAGGAGAAATAGGAAAATAATTCCAACGGTGAATATTCAAAATGAGGATTAATATATATTTGCATATATGATCAGTTGTGAAATTTCAATGGAGAATGCGGATTTAGACCAATGTTTGTTCTTTTGATTACTTTCTTTATTTTAATTTGAGTTATTCATTAGTTGATTTATTTAAAGTTGTTTGCATATAATCAAAACTCCCCAATAATCGTTTACATAACATAAAATTAGATTAATCAGTCTTCATGAGATCGACCATTGCTTTCACTACTACATTTGTTTTTAGAAGTTAAGGTTTTATTTTTGGGTGCCTGCGACAACACACCAAGTATTTACACGGATAAAGAATTAGACAATTTAAAAGTAATAGGTAGTTCTGAAGACATTTATAGTAATTTAGAAGAACTAGATTTTTCAATTCTCAACATAAAATGATGAATGTAGAACAAAAATGTGTCCATGAATAGATCAGAGGACAATGATCAGTGATGGATAAGTGTAAAATTTGTAAAATATACCCAAGATATAAAATAGAAATCTAATTTTTTAGGAATTACAGTTCATAATAAAACTAAAGATTATAAGGAGATCATAGAAAGATTAGAAGTGATAGGATAATAAATACAAATAATAAAATAGATAAAATATACGAAATATTAGGAAAAATACAATATAGAATTAGAAATTTAGAAATAGAAGTAAAATAGCCTATAGATAATTACATAGAAAATAATTATTTAGAAATAGAAAACCAAGAAGAAATAATTTGTCAAATATCTAGAATAAACTCAACCAAAAACCTTATAATACCCATAGAACTACAAATAAATAAAATGATAAAACTAAATTTAATAGCTTTAATAGATACATGGTACATTTAACATAATTAGAAAAATATTTAGTTCCAGTAAACTGTAGACAAAATTAATGTTCTTTATATCATTTTAAAGGCCTCAAGAAGATTTATTCATGCATACCAAATGGGCAGCATGAAACTTAACGTACAATAAGTTATTACGTGATGAAATTTTAAATTTTATCATTTTTCATGCTAAAAATCATATTTTCGTCCAAATTTCAAGAGGCCATAACTTTTTCATTTCAATGCCAAAATTAATGATCTTGATATCGTTGGAAAGATCACGAGAAGATCTATCCAACATATCAAATGGGAAGCATGAAACATAGTGCAGAAGAAGTTATCATGTGATATAGTTTCGAGTTTTATCGATTTTCATGTAAAAAATTAATTTTTTATCCAAATTTTAAAACCCTATAACTTATTTGTTTTAAGTCCAAAATTTAAGCTCTTTATATGGTTGGAAATCTAATTGAAATAACTTTTTAACCCTACTAATATTACTGCATGAAAATCAATTAATAAAATACAGTAAATTTTTGCAAAATTGATTGGGGCCTCAATTTTCTCCTAAACGAAAATTGACACAATTTTGCAAATGAATTCTAAATCATATTATATACATAATTTCAAAATTTTGTTAATTTTAGACACGTATATATCAAAAGATGTCATTAAAGACCATACAATGTTTCAAAACTTTACATACAAAATTCATAATGTCTGTTTCGGCCGAATTAAAATCTGGTTTTAATCTAAATCTAAATTAAACAAGAGGAAATTACACCAAATGTCATTTTGTCATAATGTAATTACCAAAATGTCACATTTTTAAACTAGTTGCAAGAATGTCACAATTGGACATTTTTACCCCTTTGCATAATTTAAATACCTTACATGTCTTGCATTGATTGAGATTTGACTACTTGTACAATTTGTCATAACCAAAAGGTCAAAACAAGGAAAAAGAAAGGGGGAAATCATTTTAATTGTTTAATCTTTCACAACTCTCCTTTGGCCATAGAAAGAGAACGAGAAAGATGAAGACAACCTCCACCACCCACCACCGGCCAAAGCGAGAGACAGAGAGAGAAAGATGAAGAGAGAACTCCACCGCCCAATGAAGAAGAAACCGACTGTCCACTCACTCCTCACTCAATCGACTCGCCGGAAAAAGGTTGATTGTGTAAGTCAATGCTTTGACATTTTTTCCCTAACTTCCTGAAATTTTGTGATATGCATTCTTTCATTTGCATTTGGGTTTATTGTGAAGTAATGATTTTGGTGATTTTGTGTAATTTTCTGAATCTTTGGCTCTCTCTATATCAATTTTTGCATCTGGGTTTTTTGAGTTATTGGGGAAAATGGTTGTGGAGGAAATTAGAGGAAAAAGTGGGTGTGAGAACGAAAATTATGACAATTTTCCAATGGGTATGTGTGTTCTTGCGGTTCATGATGATCCAACTTGCTTGAGGTATTGGTTTGCAGAATTGTTGATTGGTAATATAGATTTATAAAGAATTGTTTGACCTACTTTTTTTTCCCCCAAATTTTAAGGAATTTCTGAATGTTGTTGATTGTTCACCCATACATAGCTTAATTGAAATTATTCAAAAATGTGATTTCATTCATTTCGAGATTTTGTTTATAGCTTAATTGTTCTGTTGCTTCAAGAGATCTTAGATTTTAAATTGGGGGGTTTTTGAATGTAAATGCCACGACTTGTGAACCTTCTACCATCTTAGTATGTGTCACCACTTCGTGTGCAATGGTTTACCTCAACAAATTATCTGCATATGAGTGACTTGTGATCATGTGTTCTGTCGTTCCCGACAGTTAGCTGCAGTCGATGGGTAAAATACGGATAGGCAAGCTGCCGTTCCCGACGATTAGCCTCGGATTCTCGACGGATTGAGTAAATTTAGTACAGTCAACCGTCGAACCCGACGATTAGATGCGATAATTCTCGACAGATGACTGCCTTATGAAATAATGTGAAGCACATATGTTCCATTTCTCGTTACATCTTCGTCACATGTCCTTTTACAGATTGTTCATGTTGCATTGGGTCAGTAGTTTCACGTCGTTATATGGTTGACATACATATGTTGATTGCTATTTGTTTGCATCCGTGTGTATTGGCTTCGACATTGATGACTGTGATTAGCTGACCCTTTTTCGCCTTCTTATTCATTGCAGAGTTCATGGAGTTCGAATTCTTGGTTCCGGAAGATTCAAGGTTGCGTACACGTATATCCTAGCGAAGTAATCTCAAGTACGTGCAAAAGGTGTTTGAGCACTTTGACGAATGACAACGCCACGACTACCAAATAGTTTTGTGAACGTCAATGTAATGTAACTTAGATTTTCTGGTTTTGTGGACGTTTCATTTAATTTCATTCTTCACGAATTTGAGTTCAAGATTGTTTTGTAATGTTGATCCTGGTTAATAGCACATTAAATTTTGTGGTAGGATGTGTTACAATACATCTTAAACAACGGTCTCGAATTTTGTACGTTTTCTTCGTGGAGCCCTTATTTATGTTAATATTACATTTATCCAAGTATTTTGTGTATATTTAGTAATGATCATTAATCAAATCCGAGAGCAACAATATCCCTTCTGCACTGTGTTTGCCTCGTGAAAAATTGATGTCTTGTTCAAACTGTTGAGAAATACAGAGAACGTCTGTCGGGATCGACAGATTAAGTGTCGGGATGTGCTGCAAACTATGTATGTCATGTCGGTTTCAGTACGGACAACCATAATTCAAAATAAGGAAACAGATGATCACATGCTATACGTTAGAGCAATAATGAAACTAAAATGCACATATATGATGAGAGGATGCCACTGAAATGGTTAGGTGGCCAGTATATTAACAGACAAAATAACGTAAATATGTTCATTCCTCAGTACATTAAAAGACAAAACAACGTAATTACATTTGGTAGGTGGTCAGTACATTAACAGAAAAAACAATATTATTATATATGAAAATGTTAACTGGGTTGCGTTACATTGGTGTTCATGCATGTGGTTCGATTATGACCAAATCTGCCACAACGAGTGCAGCGCCGTAGTCATTGCCATGCCAAAACTTGGGGGCTCGGCTTCTAAAACAGTAACGCAGATAGCAGTTTCCTTATGAACCGATATGTACCAACTGAGGTCTTCGTCTTCGCGAATTTCAGCCGGAGGTATATTCAAGTTCGAGACTCTGAACTTCATTTCAATTTCACTGCGGGGATCAACAATACCGAGTTTTTCCTTCAACCGTAAAGTCAGTCCAGCTACCGTAATATTTGTCGGCACTAAAATGGAAGTGGTTTTGTTCCCTCTCCACTTCCATTCGTCGTCCACATAAATGAAATTTCTCCCGTAAGAGACGATAAATCTCAAATCATCATTCATACCTGAAATGTTGGGATTTCAACTGTAAGAAGTCTGCACAATCAAATAAATGTACATTGAATACTATCAAATGTGGAAAGCTACTAATCAAGATTTTCAACAGTTTTCAAATGTCGAAGTCGACAGTTGAAGTGTGTATCCCGACAGTTTGTAAACTGTCGAACTCGGCAGTTTAACTGTCGGGGCTCGACGGTTGGAACACTATATTCGACCAGTTGAATGACGAACTGTTACTGTACACTTTAAAACAGTTACTGTAGAAATTTTTAGGAGGACATTAATGTAGAACATTAATGGTGATAATCAATTCTCATTCAACAACACAATGTCTTTTCAAAATAAATGTCAATACTCCATTAAATATCACCATATTTTATTTAACATTTACGAAATAATGAGTTAAGAGATGAAATTACAAACAATTTGTAATAGCTAACCTCTTCAAATGGATGATCAATGAAATACTCATATGTTCTTGAAGAATGAATGAAGATGATGAAGTTCTTGGAAGAAAGTATGTGTTAATGAAGGAGGATGTAGGACTTAGGGTTTGGGAACAATAATAGGTTTTGAATTTCTTTTGTGTATTTTTTGGAAGAAAATATGTTTTTTTCCACTAAATATACTATATAAAATGAATAAAATAATCAAAATATAATCATCACATCAAACAATTAATGGTATTCCAATCAAGCATTAATTGATCTTACAAATGTCACATTAAGGGTAGTTTGGACATTTGACAACAAAAAAGTGACATTTTTGAACAAATTTAGTGCACATGAAATTTTTTTGTGCATTTTCAAATTTAGTGACATTTTTGAAAATCTCCCATTAAACAATTAATATTAACCACATCTTTCATGAGTCTCACATCTTTTCAACCACACATTTCAAAATCTTATATCACAATTCACTAAAAATCTAATTTTAATCTCCACCAAACACCCTCTGAATCATATAATGGCATATATAAGCATATATTCCAATAAGGAATTCAACCTTATGGCTCTCATACCAATGTATGAATTTGAAACATGCTTGACATAAATTTTGGATCAAAATGCTTACTTAAAAGATAAATTTCAAGATTTTTTGAGAGTGGTTGAATCACCTTACATTTCACACTCCAAAATCTACATTTTGTTGTTCTCCAATGGTCCCTATCTCAATTACAACGGAAATGAATTTTAATCTACAATCTAAATGTCTAATTTTGTAAGTTTCCATGCCAAATATATAGATCTTGGCACTTTTTTCGTTTTTTGACTAATTTTTTATACGAATTTTCACTTCAATTTTCTTGCCATCTTTTCCTCTTTTTGTCTTAAACAAATAATTAGATATTACATGGAAGTTAATGGAGGTTATAAAGAGTTGTAAATTTGAATTTGAATTTCAAGTTCAAACCATTCTCTCCAACTGTTTTTGTTGTCTCACAGGTCGGGTCATCCCACGTGGACGGCCCATGACCCGTATTTTCCAACACAAGAAATAGTGCAAACCTCGCGATTCAACCTCACATTGGAAACCACGAGGAGAAACCATGCAGACTCTCTCTGCAGCTATAATCTCTCCAGACTTTCAAAACCAATTGTCAAAGATGCAAAAATTGTCTTACCTTTTTCATTTCCTTGCTAAATAGCCACTGATACCACAATTTAGGAAAACAACTAGGAAAGGAATAACAATCAAATAATTCGATTGACAATCACGAATATGCTTCCTAATTAACCTTCGCAGCCCAGATTTAAGGGCAATTATTCACCGTCTATCAGTGGAACGCCATGATTTAAGGGGCAGCATTTTGATTTGCATCAGAGAACGTCAGTTTCCTTGAACGAAGTTGGTACATACGGGGAATGGAACAAGCAATTTGGTAGCTTATCATTGAAGCAGCCAGTTTGGTTATGGATTTGGGAGACGAATAAAAACACGGGTGGCGATCATGTTCTTATAGGTGGATTACTTTGGATATTGAGGTGCATTGGTTCTTATCGCTGTAAATAATGTTTAGTATTATGAATTTTAGTAGCCAAAGTTATAAACTGACATTTATCGTTATTTTAATTTGATGCAACCAAATAATATTAGCAGATTCATGGAGATCTAAATCAATGTCACTTCAAGTTTATTTCTAAGTACTCGGAAATTGGCTGGCAAATGCTGAAAAGTGTTACTTAAAGCAACGTCTGATGACCAGAATAAAATAAGTACATTGCAATGAGTGAAGTATTGTGATACCATCAACGAGTGGTGAAAAAGAAACTCCAGAACGCTATTTTGTTTGATTGAGTTCAGCGGTTCCACTCTTGTTTCATAGGTTATCTCTCCACAAGTCACATCTCTTTCGGAATATGCCAAGGTGTATAATGTATGGAATTGTCAAAAATGTATAGATTTCTTCCAATTAGAATAAGAAGCGACGAATGTGTGGAAGTGTTAACATTGTATTGAGGGAACAACTAAAGTGACAGCAAGTTCGGGACAATAGATGTCAACTCTATTTCATGGATTGCCAAAGGTATTGCTGCAGATATTTGTCGAGAGGGTGATGTAGCTGGAAAGCATGAGAACAAACAACACATTCAATTGGGTTGGTTCACAAAAAATATAGAGAAGGATTAAACAATATGAGAGAGCTCCACTAGATTTTATTAATTATCAAAAACAAATAATTCTTAAAAGAGTTTAAACAGTGGAAATCCTAAAAAAGGTCATATAACAATGATTGGAAGACTAATAAATGCAAAGCAATGAAATAAAACAAGGGGAATTTTCATAAATATCACTAAATTTGTAAATCCAAAAAAATTGTCATTTTCACTTTTTATGAGCAAAAATGTCACTTTTTTAGTGTAAAATGTCCAAATTGCCCTTAATAACACCTTTTGAGGTGCATTTAATGTTTGATTTGAATGTAATTAATGATATGATGTGATGATTTAATTTAATTATTATAAAAGTTGTTTATATGTATATTATATTGAGTAATATGAATTTTATTTTAAAAAAAAAAGACAAGAATTTGAAATATTAACATAATCACACATCTTCTTCCCATTAACAAACCTTAACTTCTTCTTCATCTTCTTCATTCATTCATCAAGAACACATTACTATTGAATTCTTCATCCATTTTGAGCGGTTAGCCTTTACAAATTATTTATAATTTTATCTTATAAATTACTATTTTTTAGATGTTAAATACAACGTGGTCAAATGCAATGAGAGAAATTTTTGAATCTATTTTTCATTGATTTGTTTGGTTTTTGAAATATTTGTAAAGAATAAAAATACCAATATCCTATACAAAACTGAACGATCCGATATTTAATGAAGCATTGAGTTATTTATTAATGAGAAGATGTTTTCATGTGGTAATTGAGAATTGATGATCACCATTAATAATTTCAATAATTTCTTCAAAGGTACCAAATACATGTTTTGAAATTTCTCGGCACTTCCTGCAGTTTATCTGTGGAATAATTCTGTTGAAACAATCGGTTTAGACATGTGAACTGTCGGGATAGATAATTTAACTATCGAATTCGACATTTGAAAACTGTTGACACATCCTTGATTTCACTTTCTGCTACTCCATGGATTTCAATATTCGAACGTTCCATGTTCATATTATTAAACATAGACATATTTATTGTGCGAAATTCTTACCGTTGCAATCCCAACGTTTCAGGTATGAGTAATCATTTGAGATTCAACGTGTCGTATGGGAGACAGTTTGTTCATGTGGATGACGAATAGAAGTGGAGAGGGAACAAAACCACTTCCATTTTAGTGCCGACAAGTATTATCCTAACTGGATTCGTGCTACGATTGAAAGATAAACTTGGTATTCTTAATCCCCGCACTCAAATTGAATTGAAGTTCAAAGTCCTGAACTTGAATATACCTCCAACCGAAATAATCGAAGATAAAGACTTAAATGGTACATAATAGTTCATAATAAAACTGCCATATGCGTTACTGTTCCGGAAGCCGAGCTCCCAAGTCTTGGCATGGAGAGAGATACAAATTGTCCAGATCGTTCATTTGCCGTAGCGGATGTTCACCAAAATGTACAACATGAGGAGTGCAATCATCAGTATAGTGTATCAAACAATAACGCACCCGAAACTCTAATTTTTTATTTTGAGACTTCACCTTCAGATGAGAACATTTGAAGGCGGTACTATACTATCATTGAGGATGGAGAGCGAGTTACAGACAACATTTGAAGTTGGTACTAGGTTTCGAGCTCATGCATTGACAGACAACTTAACACATGTTGGAATATCCAATGACACGGATATAGTAGACTTTTTTGAAAACACGTGCACTTGTGGTGAGTTCAAGCTAAATCGTATACCCTATGTTCATGCAACTCATGCTACTTGCTTGAAGTAGTATGTTAAATGTTCCGCAATGGCGTTGTACAATATGAAGTTCTGTTATCGTTTTATTTTAATTATGGTTTGCAGACGTTATTGCTCGTTATATTCGCATATTATCGTTTTCAACTTGCATTATTATTTCGAACTTACATTATCATTAAAATCCATTATCTTTTGCAAACAGTAGTAGACATGTTCACATTCACAACTAAAATATGGATTCATTGACATAATATTGCATGATAACCCGACACTTCATCTGTCATTCCCGACATATTGTTTCAGTCATTCTCGACAGTTGGGACGGACTACAAACTGTAACTACACGTATGAAAACCCGACAGTCCATCTGTCATTCCCGACAGATTGTTTCTGTCGTTCTCGACAGTTGGTCCAGACCACAAACTGTCACTACATATATGACAACTCGATAATTCATCTATTGTTCCCGCATATTATTTCTGTCGTTCTCGACAGTTGGCACAAACTACAAACTAGAACTAGACATACGAGGGACATGTTGTTGCTGACTCTTTGGTAAAGACTGTTACCAAAAACATCCCTGAGAAAAGTGACTACAAAAGAACTGGCACTTATCCATTTGTACACAACCATATGGAACTACCTCCCACCTCATTCTTTGTCGACGTTTGAACTTTCTCCCCCACTATCTTCATCAGAATCATCTGAACTTATGGCAATTATCTCAGGAGGTGCAACGTTTGCCAATCACTCATCGTCAACAGATTCATCTTCGTACCTAACCATGTACTGGAACCCCTCATCGAGCACAGTCTTTGGTGACTGTGATGCTTCACTTGCAACTTCGTCAAGGTTTGGAAAAGGATCAGGAAAAATGGCTCTCCTACCATTCGAATGGTTGACATCCTCATCGTTCGAAAAAATTATGATGGGACATAACGGGGACAAACCGAGTATTGGCAAAGGATCATTCAGGTTGAACGGTTCGTTGCTTCCCATGGACGAAGTCATTAGTGGCATGCAAATGCGATGTGTGAAACTGTTTTTCTACTTGATTAGTATATAGAGTGACAAAGTTTATGAAGTTTTCAAGTGTAACTCATTTAATTATGCAATGCTATTTATAATGAGCTTCTTTGAAGGAAGCAACTATGGTCAGTTATTATACAACCACCAAATCACATCTAAAACTTAACTTGACAACCAATTGGTGTGATTGTTTAATGTCTAATTGTACCTTTTTCACTTCAACTTTGCACATAATTTATGACCATTGTAAATTTTAATGATTGCATACTAGTTTCTCTTCACAAATCTTGCATGTAGTTGTTGGCAATCAATTCTCATTATGACCTTTGTATCCACTCACAAGTAGTATTGTCCTATGAAATTTTTACATACTTCAACAAATTGATGCACCAATAGGCAAGGAACTATGACTCGCAAAAACCATGCATGAACTGAAGTGTTCGATGAGGATTCGTGAACATGTTTATTCACTGCATGTTTTCGCATTCCAACCACAAAATAGTACCCCAACTTTAGACAACATGGATAATATGTGCAACATTTTTTCATACAGATAAAAATTTTAAGTCACAGTTGAAGGATCCATGGGCCCCAAATCTACATTCGACATCGTTATAACAAATGTCCTGCTACTCTTACATAATTCCGAAGTTTATAGTACGTGGAACTTAAGCAAGTAACGGGAAGATTATACATGAATATTTTTCAAAAATGTTTATCAGTGTGAAGACCCAATTGGACATGTACAACTGTATTGAATTATTAATTTTAATACATATTATTTCACAAACTTATATAAATTGTAGTCGTACTAATATCGTTTATATACAGAAAATACACATATCAAACAAGCTTGTATATATATAATATCAAAAGGTGAAATATAATTGAAAGACTGAGGTTAAGTAGAAGAAAATGAGATGAGACAATTGTAACATTTCCGAGTTAAAATAACATTCATCAAGACAACATTTTGGCATCACCATGAAGCTTTGCTAACACATAACATAAAAATTGTCTTCCTTTTACAGAATTACGACTCCAAATTCAGTTATCCAACTCAAAGCAAACTTAGTGAAACAACTTTTCCGGAAGGAGACTACATCTTAATCCCGTCACGACTGCATACTCTTGCAGTCCAAATCGAGTCAAGTCGCCTTGCACATTGAACCACAATTCATTGACCTTATTGGTCCGTATGGATCTGAAGACGAGTTGTTGGATCAGTTGGGCGGAGAATTGAATGTCTGCAACGTCGTCAAGGAACCCGAGGCATAAGTTGCAGAAGTTTTGGAGCTGTCGCTCATCGAAATGGTCCATTACCATTTTTACGTACTTCAAGTTGCTTCTCTGCGAAATGCGGGCCCACAACCGTGCATTTTCGAGTACCTCCCATTCGAAATTCATCTATTCTGCAAGGTACAGCAAGAAAATGAAAAAAAGTCAGATCGTGATATGTGGTACATGTTGATGGCAATGTACAACAACAAATTACGAAACACAATTTACCGAAATAATACAAACATCATGTGAGGAAATAAAACGAATATCAACAGTAGTACGAACATCATAACACAGGAAACACTATAATACAACTGCACGAAAACAAATGAAAAAATTGTGCATGTTAATGCGAAACACACATATTACGCACGCTCGGATGAACCAACGTTCCACATGTGGAACTGTCAAGTGTCAAGAAAAATTGACCTCAACTGTCGGTCTCGACAATTCATCTGTCGATATTTTTCCAACTATCGAGAATTACTGCGGTGAACTATCTGTGAACTGTCTGGAATGACAGTTCAACGCTATGCCATTTCTCTACTGAAGTGAACTGTCAGGAAATCTACTTTTGACCTCTATGTAAATAGGTATTATTCAAGAGCTAATTTCATTTCTACATGCAGAACAAACGTGACATTTTCCTCGTAAATACACTCGTTTTGTAAATACAGAAATTGTAATTCCTCCTAATACTTGTAATAATGCAAATGCTAACTAATGTAATCAATTCAATAACATTTCCAAATGTAAATAACGAGCATAATTCCCATAATCTAGTCCAATTTGTTGCAATGCATAAATTTCAATTAATACATGACTATAGGCACTTTACCTTCATTGTTTTTATGCCAGTCATTTATGTTTCGATCATTAGGAGATAAAATTTAGAATTACAAAAGGGTGGTAGAATCATCTCTACTATGTGCATTCCTAATGACCAGTTAGAAAACAACAACCAACAAGAGTTTGAAAAATCTTAAGTATACTGTTTAGCCCCCTTCCACTCAACACTCAGTTTTTGTATGCTGTAATTCTTTTCTTTTCCTTCAATTTATATAACAAGTAAAGTATTTACAATCATCTCACCAAACCGGCCAGTCCTCTCCACATAGTAGGAGCCAATTAGACAACGAAAATATCAAGAAAATTTTATAAAGCAAATACAAGACAAGATAATCAATGAGACTTCTTCCACATTATAACATTGACTCTATAAAAACAAGCAAATGTAAGGTACATTATTAATATAACCGATCTGGAAACTACCTTTACGTCTTTCGATCTTAAGTCAAAAATCATAAAGTAACACTCAATTTACCTACAAGTCAAAAGACATTTTCACTTAGAAAGCTGAACATAATCACCCTTGAGAAGGTAAAAATATATGATCCTGTGATATATAATCACCACCTTTATTTTGATTTTAAAAATACATGATCCTGGCTCTTCCACAAGACTATCGTCATTCTTGCCAGGCTTCAAAACCTCACTTCCCATCCCGACTTTGTCATATTCAAGTGCTTCCTTAATGACTTCAATACCTCATTATCCACTAAAATATCACCGTCGTCTAGTCTTTGTTCGCCAGACAAGGTCATGTTACCAACAGCTGCATTAGCAATGCCACAGCTCTCCTTGGAAGCCTCTTCATGTCTTGGTTTCCCGACCCTAACAGCATCACTTTGCAATAACTTCACGATTTCCTCCTCTTCAAGCTTATGGAAATCATGTGCTCCCTCAGCAAGAGTGGGCTGGGCTGCCGCAGTTTCATTGATAGTAATATTAAAATCAACAAGTTCACTCTCACGATCTAAATTCTCACCTTTTGGTGTGTCTAAAGCTGCCCACTCATTTCGAATCGCTTCATCTAGTCGGTTTACCAAGTCATCCTTCAATCCAGTTAACTTCAGGTTTCTTCTTTAAGCTCTTCCTTCAACTCAGTCACCTTGCACTTATTGATTGGGTGGTTATCAAGAATAGGGTATTGAGTTGACATCTTTCCTACTCATCAACCATGTGCACTGACCAATTCATGCAGTACCTCTATGAATAACTTAAAAAGAATCCTTTGCAGAGAAATATAAAAGACTCAATTCTCTTGAGTTACGAGAAAAATAAGATGCTTGAAGCAAAAGGTCAACAATCTAGCAATTCGTCATGGGAATTCCATATCACACTACAAAATATGTGCGCATCGAAGCCCACAAACTAAATTTTAAATATAAATGATTCCACACAAAACTGGACCCTCCTAAATATGATCAATAAATACCGAAATACAGAGATTTAATTTGTAGTTTCACACTATGATCGCTTCAACATACTCAAATATAAAATAATATTTCATTAAAGAGCAAACAAGCTCAATGGTCGAAGCTTTATTTGGTAAAAGATCTTCTTTCATCTTTATTTCTCAATGAAACCAATAAAAAAGTAAGCATTTCATCCCCTGACAATGTAAATGAATTAACACAATTGTCCATTGAACACATACCAGTTATCATTTGCATGAACTATTGAGATGCAATTTGTAGGTTCCTTTATCAAACATAAATGCCAGAAGCACGGAAATTATAAAAGGTCGGAAAATACTTACAAGTGCAGAGAGAACAAAAAATGAGAACCTTCGTTCCTTCAAAGCACTACGAGGAACCCTGATTCCAGTAGAACATCAAGTCTGTTGCTGGATCAGGAAATTGTTGAATTAAAACACATTTCAAACGAAATTTCAACCTCTTTAAAAAGAAAAAGTTACTGAAAAAACTCTTAAATTAAATAAAATGAATAACAAAAGTACGGCAAATTATTATGAAAAATCCCTTTTTGCCAATGAGGAAAAAAATCAAGGATTGTATATGAGAAAATGATAATTTTATTGTTTTGATAGTGGACGGTGAATGGGGAAAAATTATTTTTTCAAGTTTAATTTCTCTGGGGCATTGTAATGAGAAAGATAAGGACCAAAATGACGTGGAGATAGGGGAGCGAGAAACATACCACGAACATTTCGAGCTATATTAACCAAAGTAGAGTGAGCTACATCTTCGGCATATGCTGCTTCAAATTTGAGTGGAATATGACGCGGAGTCGGGAGTCTTCGACATCTTTGGCATCCTTCATTGGCAAGCCTCACGGCGACATGGCCTAACGGAATCGGGAGTCATGGTTTTTTTTTTTTTGTCTCTCTCTCTGTATTTTGTTGGGGTGGAGCACTGGAGGACGAGGTAATTAAACAACTTGGTTGAAGACTTAGGTTAACAAATACAAAAATAAATAAATGGGCCGCCAAAAAATGGTACTATATTATTGACATTTTGTATAAATTTTAAATATAGTCAAATCTCCATTAATGCTAGACATGTAAGGTATTTAAATTATGCGAAGGGGCAAAAATGTTCAAAATTGATAATCTTGGAAAAACTTTAAAAAAGTGACATTTTTATAAATGCAAAGCCAAAAATTGACATTTAGTACAATTTCCTCATAAAAATAAAACAAATAAAATGGTCCAAAAGGACATCATTTTCCTTGGTCTAGTTGAAGAAATTCTACTATCGAACTTTGTACTTGTTCTCAGTTGTCAAGTATCATGTAATGACAATTTTTCGCTCAGCCCGTAACTTAAGAAACAATATTGGAAATTTCGTGCTCCAACAGCCCTGAATCCCTTGACACTAGATCCATCGAACACACCATCTTCAGGCTTCTTGCCAATCCTGAATCCATGAGAAATAATATGGACTTTCTCTAGAATCGCCGTATAAGACATGCCCAATTTGACTTGAATACAAGTTTATGTGCATTGCAACAGCATCAATGTCATTCCCACACGACCCATTGCAATAAAAAAGTTTTTATTGATTATATCAGTCTTTCATTCCTTGAATCTCTTGATCCCACACTTAAAAGTGAAAAGCTTATCTTTTTCTAAAATAGAATTTAATGATTCGTGTTGAGAACCAGATTTCAGATTTCATGATGATCATTGAACAACATTGAAAAGTGATTTTCAAAGTTTATAAGTACATTACATGTGTTTTTTAAACTACTTCTCGAGAAGCTCATCAACGGGCTTTTTATCGAGATAGGATAGTTCATTATACCTTTCGCTTAAGTAAGTCCCAAAATCAGGATTAAATGGAGCAAAAGAATCATGTCGAACTCCAATTCAACATCATATTGTCAAATCAATTGGTTCTGTGCAGCTCGCAGCGCCCCAACCGTTAGCGCCTTGTGCCACTCTTCTTCTTGCACATACCCTGCCCCCTCTATCTTGATGATGGGTCATCGCAGACATTTTCATGTGAGCAAGTTCAACTGTTATAAGACGTGTCATGTGAGCACTTTGACAAAAGATTTACAAATGAGTCATGAACTCCTCGATAGCACACTGAACATAGAACGACTTCAAGACCAATATGATGCAACGAGAAAACGTGAGAAAGAAGGCACAAATTCAATCTCCTTGGTTCACGTAAAATACTGAGATGTATTGAACAAAATGAGAGAAAATTCCCCAACATTTTATCAATTCATTCATAACTGTTAAAACAGAGAAAATAGAGAACACTTATCAGCACTCTACTTATCAGCCAAACGCCTTCTACCGTGAGCAATGGAGTAAACTACCAACTTGATATGTACATACATCATAAGGCAGCATGCTTATCGAATCCAGGTGCCCTCCCAGCTGTAGATTGCACATGGTTAGGTAGAACAATATTCCTTTCTTGTTATGTAGTTTGTTAGGGTGATCCTTTACCTTTTTTACCCTCTTGTATAGTCTATATATTGGCCTCTTGTATCTACCGTTTGGGATATGAAATGATTCACTGATTCAATCTAATTATCAGTGTTCTTCATCACCATTTCTATTTTAAATTCTTACATGGTGTCAAAGCAATGACAACCATTGCTGATATGAATTTTGTTGATGGAGAAAACACGGCTCCTCTCCCTGCTTCTGAGTTTCCTGAGCAATACAAGCTGGAGACTTCAGACAACCCAGGAGCCATCTTAGTCACAGAATTATTAACAACAGACAACTATCCTACCTAGTCAATGGCACTCCGGCGAGCTCTCCGAGCTAAAAACAAGCTCGGTTTCATCAATGGAACACTGCCTAAACATGGGTTGACCAGTGATGCTTTTGATCCATGGGGAAGATGCAATGACATGGTAGTATCATGGATTCAAAATGCTATATCTCCTTCACACAGATCCAGTGTGGCTTTCATGGATGAAGCTAATGAAATATGGTCAGAACTTAAAGATAGATTTTCCCAGCAAAATGGTCCCAGAATATATGAGCTAAAGAAAGCATTAGCTGATCTGGAATAGGAAAGTGATTCTGTAAGCGTTTACTATGGAAAGCTTAAAACAATCTGGGATGAGCTATCCATATATGATCCATTTCCAGATTGTAATTGTGGACAATTAAAAGTGCTGGTAGATAGACACCAGCGTAACTATGTGATAAAGTTTTTGATGGGTTTAAATGAGGCTTATGATAACACCAGAGCTCAAGTCATGATGTTGGATCCCCTTCTTCCAGTTAACAAAGTATTCTCCTACATTCAACAGTAGGAGAGGCAGAAGCAGCTCACTTCTATTGCCATTAACAGCGAATCCATTGCAATGGCAACCAGAAAATTTCATGGAAGTAACAGATCACTCAACTATGGAAGATCAAATGTAGCTGGAAGGAAGGACAAACCATATTGTTCCTTTTGTAATATCCCAGGACACACCTTGGACAAATGTTTCAAGGCAGGCAATGCTGAAGCTCCTCTGTGTACGCATTGCAATATGATGGGGCATTCTGTGGAAAAATGTTTCAAACTTAATGGCTACCCTTCAAACCATAAACTATACAGAACTCAGAGGAGAGAAGGACCCTTTGCCAACCTGTCCAGTATAGTGCAGGAAGAAAATGAAAGGCCGGTCTCCCTAACTAAGGTGCAATATGAAGAATTCCTTGCCTTGCTTCGATCCAAGGATAATTCGCAAGCAAATCACTCTGCCAGTCATGTACAGACTGTTGATCATTCCAAAATCAAACCATCTGATCTATCTGGTAAAGCCATTTGTTTATTTGCTCAACCCACACACATTCATGATTCCACAAACACTCCATGGATAATTGATACAGGTGCAACAGATCACATAATCTGTAACACCAATTTTTATACCTCCATTAAGTCGAAAACATACCTATCAGTTAAGTTACCTACTGGCGAAATTGTACCAGCTACACACTCTGGAATTGTTAAGCTTACTGATTCACTAATTTTAAATGATGTGCTATGTGTTCCTAATTTCCATTTCAATTTACTATCTATTAAAAAACTGACACAGCAGATGCATTGCTGTCTTATCTTCTTATCTGATACTTGCTATTTTCAGGACCTTTTGTCTTGGAAGACGATTGGGAAGGGTGAAACCTGGTATGGCCTGTATCGACTCATGCTCCAGAACGTCTCACCTTCAGCTTTGATGACCAATCTATCAGCTCTAAACATTAAAAAACCTCTTGTTGCAGCCTCCATCATTAACTCTGATGTTCAGTCACACTTGTGGCATTATCGTTTAGGACACATATTAGATTCTAGGTTGAAACTCATTTCAGATAATTATGTCTCTTTTCATTATAAGAAATCCAGCAGAGTTCCACGTTTTATATGTCCTTTGGCGAAGCAACACAAGAAACCTTTTCCTATAAGCACACACAAAACCGAGCAACTTTTTGAAATTATCCATTGTGACATATGAGGCCCCTGCTCCACCACAGCTCGTGACGGATCTAAATACTTTCTGTCAATAGTAGATGATTTTTCACGAGCTGTGTGGGTGTACATGCTAAAAAGAAAGTTTGATGTTGGCCACTCTATTAAAGCATACATTCATATGATAGAAAACCAATTTCAGACCTCAGTAAAAGTCCTAAGAAGTGATAACGGACCTGAATTCAAACTGATTGAATTTTATAACCTAAAGGGAATCATCCACCAACGAAGCTGTGTCAAAAGCCCTCAACAAAATGGCATCGTTGAGAGGAAATACCAGCATTTAATGAACATTGCCAGGGCGTTGAAATACCAGTCAGGACTTCCTTTATCCTACTGGAATGAGTTCATCCTCACAGACACACACTTGATAAATCGAACACCCATACCTTTGTTAAGAAATAAAACACCATTTGAAATGTTATTTCAGACTGCACCTACCTATTCTCACCTTAGAATCTTTGGGTGTCTTTGTTATACTTCGACATTAACACGTGGGAGAAGAAAGTTTGACCCTAAAGGGCGTCAATTGATCTTCTTGGGTTATCCATTTGGAGTTAAAGGATACAAAATTATGGATCTTCAAACAAAAATCACCTTTGTATCTAGGGATGTCACATTCCATGAATCCTACTTTCCCTATAAACAGGCTGCTAAAACCATTGATAAAGATGACTTTGTGTTCACCAAGCCTATCCCAGAAACTATCAACTATACACCTGAACCAAAGCTAGTTGACATTCCCCTATCACCTACAACATACTCATCTGATCAAGAGGCATCTGGTGACCCTGCACCTGATCAAACTTCTTTAATACCACCTGATAAAGATCCTCAAACTTCACCAATCACACCACACACCATTCGAAAATCCACCAGACTCAAAAAGGCCTCCCAATACTTGCAACATTTTCATTGTCATCAGGCCACATCAGTTCAGCCAGCTCAATCATCTCTCAAGGCAAAGTTTCCAGATTCAGCAGGTAAGGCCTTTCCCCTTTCTAACACTATTTCATATCATAAATTGTCATCTAAATTCAAAGCCTTCTCAAACTCTATTTGCACACATACTGAACCTGACACCTACCAATAAGCTATGAATGATCCAAATTGGTGCAAGGCAATGAATTCTGAAATAGAAGCACTTGAGTTGAATGGAACCTGGTCTCTCACGGATCTTCCACCTGGCAAAACAATGATTGGGTGCAAATGGATATACAAACTGAAATATAATTCAGATGGGAGTATTGAGAGGCATAAGGCAAGACTTGTGGCCAAAGGATACTCGCAAAGAGAAGGGATAGACTACAGCGAAACCTTCTCACCTGTGGCAAAACTATTAACCGTTCGATGCCTACTAGCCACAGCATCAATTCGAAATTGGCACCTAAAGCAATTCGATGTAAGTAATGCCTTTTTACATGGGGTATTACGTGAAGAAGTGTATATGCAAAAACCTCCTGGCTACACTAAAGGAAATCCTAATCAGGTTTGTAAGTTGGTGAAAAGTATATACGGTTTAAAACAAGCCTCGAGGGAATGGTATTCCACCTTTTCTTCAGCACTCATACAATTTGGTTTCATTCAATCCAAAGCTGATTATAGTCTCTTTACTATGACAACAAATTCTTCCTTTACAGCCTTACTAGTGTATGTAGATGATATCGTCATAACGGGCTCAAATCTGGAACAAATAGATACAGTTCAGAAGTTTCTCAACAGCAAATTCAAAATCAAAGCATTAGGTGATTTGAAATATTTCCTTGGCATTGAAGTTGCAAGATCGAAGAAAGGAATTGTGATTTCCCAACGGAAGTATACCTTGGATCTATTGGCTGACTCTGGACTACTTGGAGCTAAACCAGTTAGATTACCTATGGATCAAAATCTGAAGTTAGGAAAGAATATGGGGAAGCCTCTGCCAGATCCTATTATCTACAGAAAATTGATTGGGAAGTTAATGTATCTATCATCAACAAGACCAGACATATGCTATGCCATTCAGAATCTCAGTTAGTACATGGAGGCCCCCTCTTTTACACATCTGACATCGGCTCATAAAGTGATTAGATATCTCAAGCTAGCTCCAGGACAAGGCTTCATTTTTCATTCTTCATCCTCATTAACACTTCGAGCTTTCTGTGACTCTAACTGGGCTGCTTGCCCTGATTCACGAAGGTTTGTCACAGGTTATTGCATTTTCCTTGGGGATTCATTGGTCTCTTGGAAATCAAAGAAGCAAAGCGTGGTATCTCGATCATCAGCTGAATCAGAATACCGATCAATGGCTAGTACCTGCTGTGAAATAACTTAGCTAAAGTACATACTAGAAGACCTCCAAGTTCATCACCCTCAGCCAGTTACTCTGCATTGTGACAACCAAGCAGCATTACACATCGCATCTAACCCAGTATTTCACGAAAGAACTAAACACATCGAGCTAGACTGCCACCTAATTAGAGATCAGATTGAAGCTAGGCACATTTCCACATCCTATATTCATACTCAATCACAACTCGCAGATATATTCACTAAGGCTCTCTCGTCCACCACTTTAAGGTCTCATCTATCCAAGATGGGAATAGAAAACATTTATTCTCCACCTTCAGGGGGGCTGTTAAAACAGAGAAAATAGAGAACACTTATCTGCACTCCACTTATCGGCCAAACGCCTTCTACCGTGAGCAATGGAGTAAACTACCAACTTGATATGTACATACATCATAAGGCAGCATGCTTATCGAATCCAGGTGTCCTCCCAGCTGTAGATTGAACATGGTTAGATAGAACAATATTCCTTTCTTGTTATGTAGTTTGTTAGGGTGATCCTTTACCTTTTTTACCCTCTTGTATAGTCTATATATTGGCCTCTTGTATCTACCGTTTGGGATATGAAATGATTCACTGATTCAATCTAATTATCAGTATTCTTCATCACCATTTCTATTTTAAATTCTTACAATAACTAAATAGCAAATAACTTCTTTTCTTTTCTTTTTGACAAAAAAAACAATCAACGCTTAAAAGAGTTTAAATAGTGAGAAAATTAGAAAAATCTTATGATGGTATAAGAAGAAGACAAAACGAATTATGGGCAATGAAATAAAGCACATGGACAAAGTTATAACGTGCGTCGGTGCATTATATGGTCCACATGTTTTGAGCTGAATTTTTAAAATGAAGTGTGCGTTGGCTGTCTACTCTCCACTATTTTATTGGATTAAAAAATACTTTAGGACAAAACTCTCCATTCTCTTGTTGATATACGTGCATACGCATGATCTTCGCTATTTAATTTCCTAAATATGTAAATGTTCTCTAATCCATTGTTTGAGTTGCAAGTTAGTACCCTAACCTTTAGCGTGGTTGCATAGCCAATCTCTAACCACGACATTGTTTAAAACATTGTTCAATCGTCACACGATCCCACATGACCAACTTTATGAATTTTTTTTTATCACTTTTGCCCATTATGATAAACTTTTCCTAACACTTTTGCAGCTGATAAAGTTGATTATATCAAGGTTATGTGTGACGATTTAACAAAGTGTGTTGAATGGTTTCTGCAATTGGAGTCCCATTTTAAAGGTTTGGAAACTAATTTTTTAATATGAATAGAATCATGCATATTTTTAATAATTTATCTCATGTTGTTCATATCTGCACACAAAATACGAAATGTGAAGATGTGTGTACGCATATGTTAATCGACCCAATGCAGTTGTTAAGATTACACGGTTTAATTTCAAGGTGGCAGCTTATATATAGCCTCTCGATGCCTAGAAGCTTTCCTTTAGTTTTGGAAATATGGGGTTAAAAACTTGGTTGTCACCGGAATTTTTACATTGATTACTAAGCTTTATCTTATTTGAAGTTAAAATATCTATTAAGAGCTTGTTTGTCTCCCATTATTGGGAGAAAATTAGTGTAATGAATAGTATTTTTTGGAGAATGTGTGGTTGAAAATTAAAGTAATTTTATTGGTTTGTGTGTAGAATATTTTATTGGGTGAATGTGTGATGGAGAATCTTACTGTAGCAAACAATATTTTGAATTAATGGTAGACAAACATGGGCTAAAAGTTGGTTAAAGAGCGCTGACAAATCATATGAACGAAATAAAATTTTAGTTCACTGATTTACGTGAAAATTTCCTAACATTCCTAGCGTATTAATTCACTGATTTTTGTAACTTATTTTGAAATGCTCCACTTCACGGTTTAAATAACAAAAAGAAATAAAAATGTATTCATAATATTTTGCGCTAATAGTTAATATTATGTTTGGTTCTAATAGTCAGTGCCAAACATGCTCATATAACAATTTTACCTTTTCTGTACAAGTACGTTAAGGCCTCCTTCCATGTGCGCAGTGAGAAGTGGCACAAACACTGGCCGGTCAGAGGAAACCGGTCTAAATTTGAACCGCTTCACTATGGAAGCGACAATGTACTTCATTTGAATGAAAGCAAATTCTTTACCAAGACAAACTCTTGGACCGGCTTGAAACACTGGAAACTTGTAAGGGCATATATTCTTTAATGCTTTTATTCTTCCTTGTTCCATTTCAGAAATCCATCTCTCCGGTTTGAAATTGAATCGGTTCTTTCCCCACAAGTTTTCCATCCTCCCCATACCATAGGGGATATAAGTAACCCTGTCTCCGGCTCGGACTGGGGTGCCGTCAGGCAAGACGTCATCGGAAAGAGCATGCTTTGAATCCCACGCAACTGGTGGATACAACCTCATAGACTCACAAATGCAAGACTTTAAGAATTTCAATTCTTTCAAGATTTCATATTGTGATAACTTTTCATTATCATTGTTAACGACAAACCCTAATTCCTTCACCACCTCATGTTCTACATCTGAATGGCATGAAAATAGATAAAAGAGCCACGTCATTGCCGCCGATGTTGTGTCTCTCCCTGCCATGATGAAGCTTATCATCATGTCTCTCATAAAATCTTCTTCATTGCCACCTGTTGAAGACAAAATTTAAGTAAATAAATCTCTATAAGTTTGAGCTTTTTAGACGAGATAGTTTAACGTTATATCAAAACAGACTAGACAGAAGTCTTAAGTTTTAAGTTTCACTGCCAACTATTCATGAAAATTATGCACGGATTGTGCTTGTAATGCAAAATCAAATCTGGCCAACATACCTAATATCATTTTTGATAAAAGATCTTGTTCATCATCTCCTCGTCTACTTTCACTCAACTTTCTCTTCTTGTCATGAATGATATCTCCCACAAATATGTGGATTTGCACAATGGCTTCTTTAAGCCTCTTTTCTGACCCGATCCCAACGAATTTCTTGACCTTCCACAAGGCAGACAGTGGTGCCGCACCTCTTCTTGCACATATCTCTGATGCCATGTCAAATGCTTCGATAATACGAGGTGAATTTTGCAGAGAATAATGGTCCAAATAACATGGATCATGCCCTAATGAAACTTTACAGACAACATCAAATGTAACCCTTCTTAACAAATCCTGCAAATCCAATGTTTTGTTAGTGTCATTTGCCAATGATTCCAGCAATGGCAGTAACTTGGAGTCTACTTCTTCTTTGAGTGAATTTACAACATAATCCCTCAAGGATTTAGCTGAGAATTCTTGGCTAGCTAGCTTCCTTTGGTTGTACCAAAGATCTCCATCCACATTGAAAATACCATTACCAAGAAAATCTTCAAGAATTTCTTGGAAGGGTTTGCCTTTCGGGAAGTTGCAAAAGTTTGTTTTCAAAATATATTCTATATTTTTAGGGTTTGCTGTAACAATGGCACGTCGAGCACCGAGTCGGGATACTGTGATAGTCTGCGTGGGTGCAACAGAGAGGAGATCGGTGTACCAGTCCAATAGACGGTGTCGATTCTTGTAGAAAGAGATCATACATCCAATCATTGGGTATGAAGTTGGACCATGGCCTAAGAACTTGTGGGATTGACTAAATTTCCATGGAACTGAATTCAAGAAGTAGAGAAGTAGACATAGGAAGGGGGCAAAAATGAAAGTGCCCAACATTTTCTTAAATATTTTAGATGGGGATATATGAAGAAGTGTTTGTTTCCAAGTTGATAGAACATGCTGTGACAAGTTAGCTTGTTCTTGACTTCAGCACCCAGTATTGATTGGTAGTGTAGTGTACTTACAAGATGATAACACGTCTTGTCAATTCAGAAGTTAACATGTCCGGTTGTGAGATAAAGAGTTGTCATACCGCTTGACTGGATAAGATCGATTAGTATTGGATGAACAAGATTTTTTTACTTTTGTTCTTCATATCATGTATAGTATTGTCTAGTTTAACGATACAAATACGACGCAAAAGAATATAAAAGGGAAGTAATTAGCTGTGAGATTCCGAATCAACATTTTTTTATGCAAGTCATAGTTATTAACTTTATTAAAGAAACGAAATTAAAAGGATGTAGTACAAAGAGTGGGGAGATCAAATCCAGTTAAATAGATTATCAAAATGAATTAAATTATTTGTAAATTGAAAAT
This sequence comes from Fraxinus americana, assembly GCA_035079005.1. NCBI lineage: Eukaryota > Viridiplantae > Streptophyta > Magnoliopsida > Lamiales > Oleaceae > Fraxinus > Fraxinus americana. Next base: position 17,862,778 of record CM068716.1, read on the forward strand.
GTGTATTTTTCTTGACATTGCATAAGGTGTTAAAGTGGAGATCATTAATTATTTTGAACGTGGTTAAAATCAATTACAAAAATGTGTGTCAAGGTGACACAATGTCAACAAAATTAAAGAAAATTGTAATTGTGACAGGCCTGTTACCAAAATATGGCAGGTGGTAATAAAACAACTGTGACTCACCTTAGTGACCCCACCATTCTAGAAGAAATATCTTTACACGCACGCACAATTAAAAGAATCTGAATATAAAATTAGATTAGAGCTTGTTTGATAGGGATTTTTTGGGGAAGAATTGATTTTGAATAGTGATATTATAGAAAATGTGTGATTGAAAAAGAAAAAAAAATTATTGATGTGATGGAAAATATTATTTTATTAAAGAATGTGTGGTTGAAAATGAGAATTGATTTACTGTAGAAAATGAGAATTCCTACCAAACAGGCCCTAAATATACTATATAGATAATATTATGGTAGATTAAGATTAATGGGTAATTGATGCAAAACGTCCCTATCTTTGCATGGTTCTGTGCAAAAAGTCCCTACCTTTTTTTTTTTTTTTTGGCAAAGAACGTCCCTATCTTTCACATTTTTGGAGCGAAACGTCATTTTCGTCACTTTTTGACCATTTTACCTTCTATTACAATAAAACAAACACAAAATAAAATAAAAATAAAGAATGAATTATAATTATAACCCAAACTTTATAAAAAGTGCAAATAGCTCACCAAATTTCAATATCCTTTTCACATTTCCCCATTCAAAAAGAATTCTGAGCACCAAAATTAAGAATAATTCTCAGCACCCAAATTCTAGCTAAATTTTCGATCTATAGAGCACGAGATACAACTCTTGGAAACATGAAAAAACCCCTGAAGGCATTCTTGACAAAAGAAAAAAAATTAATGGTATTTAAAAAAAAAAATTATTCAAAAGAATGTTATTGCAATAACGTTCTTAAAACTAATCGGATAACATAATACGTAGAGAATAGGTGAATTTAGGCCGGGTAACAAAGTTAGTGCATATAATTGTTTTGAATTAATAACTTATAAATACTATTCACCTTAATCTACCATTATATTATCTACCTAATATTAAGTTTTCTAATTATATGCATAATTTCTTGTACGGTGTAATTTGGCGTGTCAAACTTAACCTTCTAATATACACAAAGAACACAATAATAAATATCTTTCGAGAATTTTTGGTAAGTAGTACTCGATTATAGTGAACAGTACTATTAGCAATATTTTAACTTTCATTCTATTTAGCATTGCACAACGATGTCTAATAATACGTAACAACACATGAAACATAGTTGTTTTATAAATAACACGTGCACACCATGACATCGTGTATTTTTCTATACTAAACCACGCAAACTTAGTCTCTCTTTCGATCGGCTTAAAATTTAAATTGAAATTTAAGTCAATGTCAATAGTGAATTCTAATCGTGCATTCTTGGGATCCTCAACTTTCAACCAACATTTTATTAACTTTTATCAAATATATCGAAAGTATGCTTAGATCGTTATGTATGAATACTACCGTAGCACAACGCGATTCCCAACTATATTGTTTGTGTAGGGTATTTAAAGGTCTTCATTTGCTAAAGAAGAAATAAAAGTTGAGAAACAAGAAAACGCCACATGTCATTTTTATTTGTTTGTTTATTTATTTATTTATTTTGTATGAACTAGCCTATAGATATTGAAAGCTTTTTAAATTTTTTAAGATCAGATTTAAGGAACCTAAAGTATGATATAAAAATCAAAGTGTTTTATGGAAAATAAAATTTCTTGAAAATGTAGGTTATGCTAAATGGACCGACTCTTTCCAATTTTATTTTATTTTATTTTATTTTATTTTTTGGGTTCCCTCAGCACATATGATAAAGGATCAGGGACGGATAGAGGGGAGCCTCTGATTGGACCCCATTAAATTCTGATTGGACCCCATTAAATTCTGATTGGACATGAACAGAGCCATTTATTTTGGTCAGTTATAGGACATGGGACCATTCTCTGAACCTTGCCTTTATTAGTAAACTACGAGATTCCATCCAAGCATTGTTCACAGCCAAAGGAGACAAGCCTGCCGAGCAAATAAGTCGGTCTCCTTTCAATCAGTTCACTAACTTCCAAAGGAAATTTTCACGATTTAGCCACGATCATTATTTCAATTTTTTTTTTTATTTTTATACTCATTTTCAACCATATATTTACACAATAAAATATTTACATATAAATCCAAAAAAAAATTCATTCTTTTCAACCGTATAAAACCAAAAATAATTCTTGTCAACTGGGACTTAAGCCCATGTTTGAGCCACATTATTTTTTTCATTCTCATTCTTCTACTCATTTTCAACCACACATTCTTCAATAAAATAATATTTTCCATCACATCAATAACTTTTTCTTCATTTTCAACCACATATTCCTCATTACATCACTTCAAAAAAATGCATTCTCTCATTTTAATGTGCACCAAACAGGCTCTAATGTTCAAACACAAATTCTCCAATAAAATAATATTATATATAAAACCAAAAATTTTTCTTCTTTTTAACCACACATACTTTAAAAAAATATCATTCCAAAAATTAAAATGCCAAATAATGAGTGACAAACTGCGACTTAATGTTCTTAAAAAAAAGCCCTTTTAACTAACCTAAACGTACGATGGCAAAACATTGCAATTGAAGACTATTTTGTAGAAATTAAAATTTAGATTTTAATCTAAATTAAAGCTAATAATTAATTTTAATCATACATTTTATGAACTCATAACTTTTCAACTACATATTTCATCATATTTTATCAAATTCTACTAAAAAACTAATTGTAATCCCAAATAAGAACAAAATGAAGTTAAATGACCTATTTAGGACAAAAGAAATTTAGCCCATGTTTAATTTTGTTAAAAATCATATTTTTAATAAAGTTTATTAAAAATTGATTAAATGTACAATAGAATTGTATATCCATGAGATGTGGAGTTGAAAATGAATTTTGAAAAAAAAAAAAGTTTTAAAAATGAGACTTGTTGACCCCTAAAAATGTTCCAGTGAGGTCGTCAACAGATCTCAAGATCTCTCACGTCCATGCAACCTGGATTCTTGCACACTTGGACACACCGTTAGGCACATGTGGCCTCCTCCAGAAGGGGTGGAGTTGGCCGCGCGCACTTCTATGGTCAAGTCAATTCGAGAAGTAATTATGGTTGTGAGAGAGCTTAAAACGTAAACCTCCAATAAAAGAAAGGGGTCGACTTTGAGAGATGAATGAAATAAATGGGTAGCTAGAATATAACTTTAAGAGTCTAAACTTGCATTCCCTTCGAATGACACTAAGTGTGAGCTTTTATATTTGGGCAGGGTGAATGGAGGCCATCAGATGATGATGCACGTGGCTCCATCCACAGGATTGACCTTTCCAATCACAGGCGTCAATCAATCACAGGTTTAAATGGTAGTACTGCTTTGGTAATTATACAACGTAGCCTGTGGCTTGGAGTTGACCAAATAGGTTTACGACGACAGCAGTGACAATGAATTATCTTTTCATCTGCATAGAACAAGATCTATTCGAGATTCATTACTACATCGCCCTAGACTGGCTCTTGCCATGGGGTTAGCGTGCAATGGGGTCATTCAAACTTCTTAAAGATGGTCATCCATGTTGGTTGGGTCATCCTTATTACTGTACTGAATGTGGGGTTCCCGTGCCGCTTGCCACGCAACCTAATTGGGGCCATGTGTGAGTCCTAGTTTCGCAAGGCGTAACAAGAGTCAAACTAGAACTTTTGTGGACCATCAAAAGTGAATATTTAGGTGTCTATTTGAATGGATTGCAGCTTAATTTGGTTAAATATCGTTTGTCGTAGGATATATTCAAGCTTGAGTAGGTTCTGATCAAAAAAAGTGGAAATTGAACGAAAAAGGCCAAAAAAATGAATAATTTCAAAATTTAGGTACTAAATTGCAAATATTCAAAAATTGGTTTAGACCAAGAAACGATGATTTAAAGATTACATGGAGCAATTGGATGAAATTAAAAGAGAAATGATGGAGTCAATTGGATGAAACTAGAAGAGAAATTATTGAAATTGAATAGAAAAAGGAATCAAGATGCACAAAATATAAAAGTAGTGACCAAAATGAATGTACCTTAAAATATGTGCTCGATGAACATCAGAGGGCGCTCGAGCACATTTTCCATAACTTGAGCACTCGATAAATGTCAAGAGGGCTCTCGAGCACAAGTCCATCGAGAGTAGTTTCCTTTTTCGACTCAAACATCTTATGAGAACCAATTGCAATGCGATTTTCGGCCTAAATTCGACCCTTGTATATACAGAACACCATCAAAACATTATAGGACACCTCTCATATCACGCATTACATATAATCTTACAATCAAGACAGGTCAGTTACTCATTCTTTTGGGGGAATTCAAGGGGTGAGATGCAATAAATCAATTCTTTGAAAATCCAACAATGATTTTTGGGTAAATAATAGGCTAGTAGAGCTGGAGATCAATTAAGAAACCATTAAAGAGATTCAAAATTTCTTGATTCGTAGTCTTTTTGTTCAGACATCAAGAATTCGATTGATGTCTTACAAACTAATTAAGGAAAATTGTCGCCACGGTACCAAACATTTTCAATTTTCGCAGACTTTGCCCAAACATTTGTTTTGTGCCACCGGAGGTACCAAACGTTTCAAAAATATGCACCGGAGCTCCATATGGATGGTTTCCGTCCAATTGACCGTTAGTTGACTCCAAAATATTATTTTGACCACATCAACAGAGGGTAAAATTGTAACTTCATAATTTTAACATAAAAAAAAGGAAAATAAAAAAAGATTACATTATTCACCTTCTTCCCAAATCTCACCCATCCCCACCCCCACCCCCACCCCCACCCCCACCCTATCCCTAAAAAACAACCTTCACTTTTCCACAACTTTCGGCCCCCCAAAACCACTGTATATTAATACAGGTAGAAAGCCCTTAACACCCTCTTCAATGACATCCCAACATCCACCCATAAAAACCACAAATTTGGAAGAAATTAATTTCCAAAAATCGCTTTCTGAAAATCGCAAATCTGTTGGAATCTTACAATCCGACCATGCCCATGCTTAGACGACCCTACATCAACTGTTTGCCCATGCCCAGACGACCCTAGCCATGGCCCCAATTTATCCCAAACATCCTTCCATCTGAACGAATTTATCCCAGAATACTGCCCACTTGTGATTATTGAACAACTGGGTCCGAAAAATGGAGATTCCAAATTCGTCCGGCCAACCCATGGTCACGGACCACCTAGGCAACCTTCATCTCCCTTTGGCACACCCAGCCCACCCATGGGTCAAGCTCAATTGCAACCAAAAAATCAATGAATTTATGGGTGAAGTTCAGGAGGAGCTGTGCGAAAAATTCAGTACTCATTGGTGGTGGTGGGAGGAGGAGGCGGTGGTAGTGTCGGCACTGTTGATGCTGTAAAGGAGAAACTGATTGTTTGTATATTTATTTTTTATTATTTTGTTATTTTTAATTTATTTAATGAGAAAATTGTCAAGTTGCCATTTTACATCTCCTAATTTTGTCAAAATTGATCAAAATCTACTATTCTTGGTCATCTAACGGTCAACTGGACGGAAACCTTCCATTTGGGCCTCTGGTGCATATTTTTGAAACGTTTAGTACATCCGGTGGCACAAAACAAATTTTTGGACAAATTGTGCGAAAATTGGAAAGGTTTGGTACCATAGATGCAATTTTTCCAACTAATTATGATTTCTTGTAACTTTGTAATTTTGGACTAGATTTTTAGTTGCTAAGACATAGATGAACATTTCTTATGAAGCTTTAATATAATTTTTTTATATTTTGATGCCCACTATATTTTTATTTTTGGATGATTGTTGTAGGTTTAATTGTGTGAATCTTGTTATGTTTGAGAGAAATAGTAAGATAGATAGCGTTATAACAATTGTTGTTAGATTCGATAGAGGATAATGATATATCCCGACGCCTTGCATGATTTCAACAGATGTCATAGAGTTTTATTACATGATTTATTATTCATGTCTTTCATAAAGATATAAAAAATTCACATGACAGAATAAATTTAACTATATTCGAGAGAAATTATTAAATAATTTAGGAACTTTGATCAACAAGAGTGAATAAAAATTGTGATGATATTGAATTAAATTAAATTGGATCAATAAGGGGTGTTGACGTTCAAAAATGACATGGTCAATTTTGATCAACTTAATTGATGATTTGAGCTATGTAATCTTATTGGAATAATTAAAAAGAAGACAATTGCATTTAATAGAATTGTTTGCAGAGAGAGTGTTGAGAGTACATGAGTCTGGTCCCTGGGAGACCGTTATACTCCTATTTATAGGCCTCCAAACAAGCAAGTTGACTGTCCAACATCACATCAGCTATATTGTGATCTTAAAAAGCGTGCCACCTTATTGAATCAGAGGTCTTTGATTGGCTATTTACGTCGACCTAAACATGTCATTATGATGTCGGGGTGATGAATAATCATTACAAGCCTTTGAGTGGTTGAAAGTGTGACACTATCATCATGATCGCCACATGTCATTACGAAAATGGTCATGGAGGAGGCAATGATGTCATTCATGAGGTACACGTGGCAGTGAGGAATGCTGATGTATCCATGATGACAATGCAGGGAAATCTTTCCTTCTGAAAATACCAACTCTAAATAGCTTTAGCAGACGACCAACTCTACAACGTTTAGTGCCATATCTTCCAAAACCAAATTGTATACCGTCCGGTTTTCAACCTCTCTTTCTTTATAGTTCGACAAAGTGACTTCGTAACCGCCGAACTGATCTCGATATCCCTCAGTTCGTCTTTCTTGATGTAATCAGATCAAATACTTCAATTTTCAATTGAAATAGTCTCGATTTTGAATTTTTGAGTTTGGATGTCAAAAAACATCCCTCGAGGTCTAGATGTTTAAGGCAATAAAATTTGGACATTTCATTATTCTTATTCATTAGTCCCATGAGAGTAGAGTGCACTCTTAGAAAAATAATCAGGAGAAATGTATTCTTCTTATGGTCCATTTGATAGGCAAAAGTGAAAATGATTTCTAATTTCATGTTAGTTGGAAAATAAAAACTCACCAAACCCATAGAAATTCGTTTTCCATGAAAACAAAGAAAATGCAACTTAAAGTGGTTGTACCTTAGAATTTGGTTTTCATTTCCACGTTGCAATCAAACGGCCAAAATGGAGTTCGTTTTCCTCGGATGTCACATTTTTCATGAAATTCATTACTATCAAACGGGCGCTTAGAGAATCTTCCCATGCATCGAGATCGAAAGTTAGAGAAATCTTTTTTCCCAATCCCCATTGTTAGATTTATATATTGTATTGACGATTCTGTGAACAAAAGGACCAACTTGAACAATTATAAAAGTTTAGGGACTGAATTGTAAAGTTTCATAGTTGGTAGGTTAGCTTAGGGTTCGTGGTTTAATGTTGGGAACAAGAAGGATTCACGCCGATTTTTCTCTAGCTGCTCGCCAGAGTGATGCTCGAGCGGATGAAACAAAGACACCATCGCTCGACCTTCGCCCACATGTCGCTCGAGCGACATGCCCTTCGTTTGACCGAAGTATGCTCCTCGGTCGAGCGACGATGTTTTTCGGCCAGACCTAATTTCGATTTCCGAGACTTTTTCTTGGCTCATTTAACCTAATTCGTCCAACATATAAATAGAGGTACTGTGTTTACTACGTATAAGAGAATGAACACATTCTATTCAAGAGAGAATTCATCCTATACAAGATCAAAAGTTCAATGCTTCAATTCATATGCACTATACTCATTGAAAACATCAAAGCCATCAAATCAAACACTGAATTGGGTTCTTCGCTCGGGTCTGATGCAAGATTGTTTCGTCAACTTGGCTGCGTAGAAGATCAAGGAAGAATTTGAAGAATGTGGAGTTCTTGGGGAAGATCTACAGGAGATAAATTGTGTAAAGAGTCAAGATTGGAGTTCGTGTACTCATTCCAAGATAACTGCTTTACTAAGAAGAGCCAGGATTGGTGTTGGTGTGCACATTCCAGGAGGGCTGCTTCAAACTTCAGACAAGAGATCAGAAAGCTTGTGTCGTCAATTTTGTTCGTAGTCTGTAAGTTTTATTAACAGTTTATAGTAGATCTTTGATTGGCAAAGTTCTCGGAGTTTTTCCCGTGTTGGGTTTCTCCGTGAACAATTCTTGTGTTGTTTACTGCTTTCTTTACTGTTTTGATATTACTGCGGTATTCAAAAATAAGAAAATCTGAATTATTTGACTAATCACCTAGACATACTTAATTTGTGACTTGTTGCTTGTTAATTAAAGTGTTAATTCCGCATTTACAACTAATCACCCCCCTCTAGGTATAGTAGGGTCGAATCTTGCGTTTCTCACCCATATCTGTCATCCACTCTGTAGAAGCCTCCCAACCAGTTACATGACATGGTGCTCCATGAAGGTTTGGCTATAGGTCTTCCTAGGGATGAATTAAGGAGTGTGGGTGTTGCAGAAGTAGAGGTCGGGGTGGAGGTGAGGTTAGATCAGCGGGGAACTGAGAATGCTTGAATATTCTGTTTTCTGTTTCGCTTCGAAATTCAGAATAGTAGCATAGGACTTTTCATATTCCCAGCTCAGTAGAGTTGCTTATTCCTTCCCTTAATCATCGAGCTTGTGATCCGTCAAATGGTGGAGTAGCTCTTAACCATGCCCTTTTAACTTTTGGCCTCAGGCTAGCATTTCCTCCTGTAGTTCATAGGTTTTTGTCTTCATGGAGTATTGCACCCACTCGGCTTTACCCAAATGGATGGATGACCCTTTTTGGATGTCTACTATTGTGGCATAGGTTAGGATTTCCAGAGCTCAAAGTTGGGGAATTAAAAGCTTTGTATTATTTTAAGGAGGATGGAAAGGATTCGGATTGGTATTACGGTAGCATGAAACTGAATTTGGGAGGTCCCACGGTCCTAGATTCTCTTCCTTCTATTAAGAGATGGAGTGAAGAATTTTTCTTTGTTTATGGTGACTCGCAGTTTCACCCGTCTGAGGTGGAAAGGGATGAGGTGGTAACTGCCTGTTATCAGAAATTAAATAAGCAATTTGTTTATTATTATTATTATTTATTTTTTTTTCAAAATTGCTCCAGATTTGATATTTACGCTTTTGTATAGCTTACTGCAAAGCAAGAATCACATCGGAGTTGTGGAGAATGTTAGATGTCGTCCGGGCTCTCATGTGTCAAAAGAGGTCTCGTGCTCTTTTGATTAGTGATTCCTTCTCTTTCAAGACGGTCTCTTTCTTACAGATACTTTTCCTACTTCAAGTAATAAGTCATGTCTTTGTTTCGAGTTGTGAGAAAGGTTTCCATTTGCACTAACTTAAGAATTACTCTTCCTTCCTTCTAGGTCCAGGGCTTGAAATGAGGAAGTTTAACGACACCGTCAGGACTACAACCCTTCAAGAGGGCGAAGAGAAGCTCCAGCCTGTACTGCATGGCGAGTTCTTCTAGAAGTCTTTGTTGGTTAAAATTATGTATCGCAAATGTATATGTCGCGTTCAAGTAATAAAATAGACTATAAGTCCGAGTCGAACCCGCAAGAAATGTTTACTTTTAATCATACAATAGTTAATTTAATTCTAATAATATAACACACAATATGATTTTTATTTTTAAAATAATAAAAATACTAAAAACTTTACAAATCTAAAATTAGGAAAAATTGGAAGGATAAAGTAACTGGGATTCATGCTTTCACTTAACCGCTATTTAATTAATTTCTCTACATGGAAAAAATTAATAAATTACTCATTTATTACATTAAACTTGATTTTAGCTAATTATATCTCTCGAGCGAAATTATCCCTAGTTGATTAACTTAACCTACTATATCTCCATGTTGATTAAAACTCAAATAACCATATTAAATCTTTGTTAAAATAGCTCAATGAGTCACCTAAAATTATGAGTATATCTCTATTCCCTACAAGAACATAGGATATTTACTCATTTGTCTAAATTGTACAATCTTCTCTCGAATGATGCACAAATCAATTAACACAAGCATTTATTGGCAAAATAAATGAATAGCATGAAAAACATTAGTAAATACACATGAAAATAAATATTTTAACATCAAAGGCAAGTATTGAAACCAATAAAGCTAGGTTAAACTAAATCTATCATCCCAATATCAGGAACTTAACCCATTTTATACATATGAGAAAAAAAGGCGAATATTTGAATATATACATAAGAAATTCTTAGAGGAATAATGGGTAAAATATAACACAAAATATAAATCCTTCCTTTGGTAGACTCTTGAAATGAATATTAGCTTGGTATTGATTTCCCCAGAAAAATCTTTCTAATTTCTTTGATATCTTGGCCTTCTTGTGCCCTAGTTCTTGGCTATATTTTCTCCCAAAATGTGTAAAAAAAAAAAAAAGGAGTAAGTAGAATGAAAGAAGAATGAGGATAAAAGCCAATTTTTTTTCACTTTTAAAACCCTAAAAACGGACCAAGGAATTTGCCAAAACAACCCCCAAATTTTCGAACAAATGCTAAACGGACTCCAGCCGGAAAGGTGGCATGGGGGCATCGTTATTCTAGGTGCACCCGCACTGGGAAGGAGATTGGGTTCTGCCCTTTATATTGGCACGTTCACGCGTGTGGCGCTTCACGCGAGGGCACTATATTTGTCCCCCTTTTCCAGCTCCAACCTTTCAAAATTTTCATAAAAGGTTCTTCAGCTTTGGCTTTCTTCATTTTGGTCCTTGAATTTGCACTTTTACATCAATGTTGCCCTTAATAAATTTCATCCAAGGTCCTTTAACTCTTGGACTCGTGCACTTTGGTCCTCAAATTTATGTTTTTATACACTTTTAGTCCATTTTCTTTTCTTTTGTCTTGTTCTCATTCCATTCGGGATTGTGACCTATAAAAAGAGATTGCAATTTTCCCAGCCCTGCCCCATGCCCGCGGGGCCCTGCCCCGAATGGGGCAAACCCCCCCTCCCGAACGGGTTGGCAGGGCGAGGAGGAGATACCCCGCCCCAAACCCGCCCCGTGAAGAATTAAAAAAAATTGTTTTGGACATTCTTTGTTTTGGACATTTTTTGTTTCGAGTGCTTGCTTTGGATATTAATGTAGTTAGTTTGAACATTATTTGCTTTGGATTTTAAAATTTTGAATTTGTATTTTAACTGTAAATAAAAAAAACTAACAAACAGGGCAGGAAACTGGGCATGCCCTCGCCGTGCCTCGATCCCGCCCCGTTGCCATCACTACCTATAAAAGCACAAATTACACAATTGTAAGTAGAAGTCCACTCATTTAATCAATTTAACGTTTATTTAGGAATCCAATAAGTATGTGAAAACACATTTATCAGTCTTCCTCCACCAGCTCCACTGCAGCCCGTACCTTTCCCAGCTAGGTCAGAACCAGTTGATCTTGTCCCTCCATCATCTCCTCATGTTCCACCTCAAGTTTCTTCACCACTACGCTCTAGTTCATCCTACTATGACATTCTGAGGCCTAATTTCGATGATTTGATTGGTACACGTCTTGGATTTCTATAAAGCTCCTTCACCTTCTAAGGCATCGACCTCAGCTCTACCTCTACCCTTAAGAAATTTTGCTCGCTTGCTTATTCGAAGTTGGAATGACCTCGAACAAGGTTATCTAAATCATATGAGTTCAAATGAATCCTGCATAGTTGCTGGTATATGTACACTGCTCAATTCTTCATGTGATGGCAGTTTCGGATAAGGTAAGGTCTCTATTTCTTCTTTTCCTTTTATGTTACTAGATAAATTTTAACTTTAGGTCTTACCTTTTCTTAGGTGAAGGCTAAGGCGAAAGCTATAGAGAAATAAAAATAAGGCCTTAGCTATGCTCCAGGCTGCAAATGAGGAAATGGTTTGATATGAGGAGGCAAATGAGTAAAGAGAGAGATGCAATTACTTTCTGTTTAAATGTTGAAGTGGCTACTAAATCTTCGCTAGAGAAAGAAGTGGATGGAGCTAAGACAAGGGAAAAGCTGCTTAGAAGAGAGGGGGATCAAGAGAAAGCGAAGTGGCTAAGGTTGCGAGGAAGGCGGAGATGGAGAAATCCTCGATGATGAGATGGCCGCCATCTGTAGAAGAGTGGAAGACTTCATCAGATGCTAATGCCCATAATCAGGAGGTGTGTGTGATCTCCCTAAATGAGGTCATAAATTTCATAGAAACAAAGGTTCCTAACTTTGATACTACCTTTCCCCACGAAACATTGGAGGCCAAAAAGCACTTCTTGCAAACATGCAATAGGGGCGAGACCTTCTGGAGCGCAGAGGATGATGAACCTGATCCAGCTCAAGGTAACCTTTCAGTTCAACACAACGATCAACCTGCAGATGACCTTTTTCAAACTACTTGACAATTTTTATTCATTTTTTTATAATTTTTCATTTCTCGTGTAATCTTACAAATATTTTTAATGAAGTGAAAACTGTTTGTGGCTTTTAAGTTGTTGTTATTCTCTGTACATTTACTTAGAATGTAACAAAAAACTTTGTTTAAAAGCCTACTCAAGCGTTGAAGTTAGGGCTATAACTTCTAAGAAGACTGCAAATTTTTCGTAGGAAATTTAACTTAGTGTTGCAGCACCGGCACACTTAGTTCAGATAGAACTAGAGCGATGCACTACTTTCTTGAATTCTTTTTTGTCCAAGTTTCGTAGCACTTACAACCTTAGCTCATGCTGCTTAGGAGTAGACTTTAAAAGTTTCATGTACGAAATTTGACTATGTGTAGCAACATGGCAATACTTAGTTCGAATAGAGCTGGAGAGTTGTTCTATTTCCTTGAAATTCTTTTGTCTAAGTATGGTAACACTTACAACCTTAGCTCATGTTGCTGACGAACATGCTTTAAAAATTCCATGTAGAAAATTTGACTAAGCCCCTATTTGATGGCCATTATAAAGAGAAATTTGGAAAAATGATATTTTGAATAGTGAGTTTTTGAAAAATTTGTGGTTAAAAACTAGAAAAAATGTTTTAAGCTTACGTGAAAAATATTTTATTGTGAATATGTGGTCGAAAAATGAGTATGAGAAATAAAGAGTTTTGAATAAAAAGAGTCAAAGAAGGGCTAAGTGTTACAACACGGACAAACTTAGTTCGGACAGAGCTAGAGAGTTGTCCTATTTCCTAGAGATTCTTTGTCTAAAAGTTATAGCACTTACAACCTTAGTTCATGCTGCTCAGTAGTAGGCTTTAAAAATTTCATGTAAGAAATTTGATTCAGCTTTAGTACAGTTCAGACAGAGCTGGAGAGCTATCCACTTTTCAAGAAATTTTTGTCTAAGTATTGTAGCACTTACAACCTTCTTTTATGTTGTTGAGTAGCAGACTTTGAAAATTTCACGTAAGAAATTTGACTAAGTGTTGTAACGCGAGCATACTTAGTTCGGATAGAGCTAGATAGCTATCCAATTTCCAAGAAATTTTTATCTATATCTAAGTGTTATAACAATTACAACCTTAGCTCATGTTGTTGAGAAGCACACTTTGAAATTTCATGCAAGAAATTTGACTAGGTGTTGCAGCACGGGCATACTTAGTTCGAACAGAACTAGAGAGCTGTCCTATTTCCTTTAAATTCTTGTCTAAGTGTAGATTTGCTAAAACATGAAATTTTATTTGAAGGGAGTTTATTCTATTATATATATTAAATAGTCCTTTTAGTCGTTCACTAGTAATATTTTTTTAGAAGTTTTGCATTCCAAGGGTGTGGGAAAGGATATCCTTGCATGTCTCTGGCTCGTAAGAGCCTTTAGAGAAAATTCTAGTCACTTTGTAGGGGTCCTTTCCAGTTAGGACCTAATGACCCGATGTTAAATTCTCTAGTAGCCAAGAAAATCTTTTGCAACACCAAATTGCCAACTTCAAATTTTCTTGCGTGCACTTTCTGGTTGTAGTATCTTGCACTCCTTCGTTTGTAAACCGCTATCCTGAGCTCAGCTTAGTCCCTTTCCTCTTCTATCAGATCGTGATCCATACATAGTACTTCATTAGTATGTTCGTTAAAGAATACGTACCGAAATGAAGGGATTCCCATCTTAAGGGAAATTACTACTTCCATTCCAAACGCTAAAGAGAAAGGTATTTCTCTAGTGCTTGTTCGTGAAGTCGTACTATAGGATCATAATACACTAGGGAGTTCACCTGTCCATGTTCCCTTGAGAAAGTTAAGACGGGCTTTCATATTGTGCTTGATTATCTTATTAATTGCCTTAACTTGTCTATTGGCATGGGGTGATTTGGAGAAGAAAAGTGCTTTCTTATGTTAAGTTCTTCACAAAAGATCATCAACCATGCATTGTCGAATTGTTTTCCAATATTTGTGATGATTGAATGGGGTATGCGAAATTTGAAAATGATAGCTTTCTAAACGAAATTTGTTGTTTTATACTCGGTTATTTTTGCGAGAGGTACGTCTTCTGTGCATTTGATGAAGTAATGACAGCAACGTTAGCAAACATAGTTCTACCTTTTTCAGTAGGCGTTGGCCTAATTAAATATATCACCCATTTTGCAAATGGCCATGAGTTAATGATAGATGTGAGTTTTTTTTAGGAGAGCTCGGATTATTGGTGCAAAACATTGGCATTTGTCACACTTTTTTTTACAAATCTTAGAGCATCTTGCTTTAGGATAGGCCAAAAATATCCTTGTTTCATAATTTTGTGAACTAAAGATTGTCCCCCAGCGTGGTTGCCTTACTTAATTTTTTCATGCACCCCTTGTTAAGCATAAAGGGCATCATCTTCATTTAAGTATCTTAACAGGGAGGTTGCATATCCTCTTTTGTAGGAGACTTCGTCCAATAAGGTGTACCTATTTAACTTTATCCTCAACTTTCGAGCTTCAGCTTCGTCCATAGGGTTCACCCCATTCTTGAAAAACTGGATGATCTCATCCATACACATTAGTTTTGGGTCTTTGACCATAAATACCACCATATCCTATTCAATGGTAGGATGCCTTACTCTTCCTAGAGGGATACAATTGAGTTCATTTACTCTGTTGATTGTTAATCTAGCCAATGCGCCAGTATGACTGTCTTGGGATCGAGGTATTTATTTTACATCTGCCATTTCAAAGTTTAGCAACTCTTGTTGAATCGTTCAGAGATAACTACTCATTCTTTTGTCTTTGGTTCAGAAAGTCTCGTTAATCTGATTAACAATGAGCTATGAATCACTATACACCACCACTTTGGGCACTTTTAATTCTCTGTTGTTTTCAACCCAACTATTAACACCTTGTACTTAGCTTCATTGTTAGAGGCATTAAAATCAAAGGTCAATGCTTAGTAAAATCAATACTACTCATACTCCTGACCGAGCTTCAATGGAGGATCCGTCAACAAATGGTTCCCAAGGACTATCTTTTTTGAAACTTTCCTAAGGGTCTGAACTGAACTCAGCCACAAAGTCAACTAAGGCCTATCATTTCATGGTTGTCCTTGGATTGTATAAAATATCTATTTGTAGGACATACCTCAAAGAGTAGTTGGTCAAAACTTCATCAATTATGCTTTGGAGAGATTCTTCCCTTGAAAAGTATAGACTTCTTCGAATTGGAGGTTGCCCAATTCTTTCTTTAAGAGGTTATTCTACCTTGATTTCTGCTAATGAGATGGTGGTAGCCCCTTTTTGCTATACTCTTTGTACAACATTAGCTAGACGTTCTATGGCCTCCTTCATGGCAGTGAGTTGAAGTTGGCTGCCCTCAGCAGATTCATTTCTCCTTTAGAAGTTTTGTAGGATTCTGGTTTCGTAGGTATTAGTGCGGGAAAGAATTCTAGAGGCCGAAATATGACTTATGATTGTATTTAGGTGGGATGTATAGCGGATTTTTAGGAAATTTTTATGGGAGACATGGGCTGATTTTAACAAAGTCCTCATTCTAGTGCCAGACTATTGACGTTCAAAATCAGTGGCCAATTTTGATCAACTTAATTGATGATTCAAGCAAGGTAATCTTACTGGAATAACTAAAAAGAAGACAATTGCATTTAATTAAAGTGTTTGTAGAGAGTGTGTTGAGAATACATGAGTTTGGTTCCTTAGGAGGACCATTATACTCCTATTTATAGGCCTCCAAACAAACAAGTTTGTCATCCAACATCACATCAAGTCATCAACTACACTGTTGATCTTAAAATGCGTGACATCGTATTGAATTATAGCTCTCTAATTAGTTATTTAGGTCACCCTAACTAGGTCATTATGATGTTGGGGTGGTGGATAATTATTGCAAGCCTTTGATTGGTCGAAAGTGCGGCACTATCATCAT
The DNA here is from genome assembly GCA_035079005.1 of Fraxinus americana. NCBI lineage: Eukaryota > Viridiplantae > Streptophyta > Magnoliopsida > Lamiales > Oleaceae > Fraxinus > Fraxinus americana. The sequence goes on from CM068716.1 coordinate 17,879,218, forward strand.
GACCGATATGCATCATTACAAGAATGGCCATGGAGGATGCAATAACATTATTCATGAGGTACATGTGGCAAGGAACAATGATGATGTTTCTAGGATGACGACGAATGTGTTCGATCTGACCAAATCGTGGGTCGAACTGATCTCGATATCCATCAATTCATCCTTCTTGATGTAATTTGATCGAATACTCTATTTTTCAGTTGAAATAATCCCATTTTGACTTTTTGAGTTCTGATGTCAACACGGGGGATTCAAAGTCTTAGTACGTATTTAACATAATCTTACAAAAACTTTCATAAGTTGCTCGTTAGAATTAGTTTAATTAGATAAATTAGTATAAAATTAATAATCAAAATTTGGTTATTCAATTATAGTTAACATTAATTGATACTAGATTAAGCACAAAGTATTTGTGGGACAGTGCTATATTCATTATTATATTACTTATCTACAATACCGTACACTTGTGGATTTTCGTGTGATCCGTCATTCAATACATTTTTTACCTATCACGACATTATGTTTTCTTAGTAAATGAGAAGACATTAATGTTTAATTTGCGGATGTGTCAAAAAAATGTGATAACGTTATAGACACAAATTTTTCTAACAAAAAAAAAAAGAAAAGAAAAGAAAAAAAGAAAGAAGAAAATGGTGAAATTTTTAAGTTATTAAAAAACATAGACTTCCCGAATTTCTATTTCTTGGAACCAATAAACCTTCAAGAAAACTAATAAGCTTGTAGAATTATTCCTCGTAACATTCTTCATTGATTTTGCATCTATAAGTAGAAGTACAATAAACAGCATTCTACAAATACTTAAAGATAACATGTTAATAATGTAGATAATGTGGCAAGTGTATAGTACCATGACATGCTAGCAGTAATGTGGCATGCGTGCTGGAAACAATAATATGAGGTACATGTTAGCGGTAATAGTGTAATGCTACTAAGATACTATTATCACAATAGTCCCCCAAGCCCAAATATGGATATTCATATAATGCGTGGACGTTTGGACAGAGGCGGGGCTCTAAAGATAAATAGATTTGATGAAGTTGATGCAAAGGTGAGGCTCTGAATATAGCCAGCTATGTGAAGTTGTTGTAGAGGCTAGGTTCTAAAGATAAGTAGCTATGATGAAGCTAATACAAAAGTGAGGCTCTGAAGATAGGCAGTTGTGACGAATTGTGGTGTAGAGGCATGGCTCATACTATCACCAGTTGTGATGAAGATGATGTAGAGACAAGGCTCTGATGATAAGCAGGTGTGATGTAGATGATAAGTGAGGCCTAAATAAAGGTTGACTTCGTAAGTTTCGAGGTGAGTTTCCTTTGAAAGTCTTTATACCACACATCTGAAATGATAAATGCTTCATTACATGGAGGATGGTTCATCCTTTACAAAGGAAAATATGGCCTGCTTTGTAAAATTTGAGATAGGCTACTTTAGAATGCTCCATACCTCTACTGTCATAGTGATAAATGTATCCTTCCATGGGGATGGTTCGTCCATTACAATAGAAAATAGGGTCTGCTTCATAAAGTTCAAGGTAGGCACCTTTTGAGATGATCCCTATCTCTCTTATTAATATATTGAGAATGAGGCCATTGAGATACAGCTGATGTAGAAGCATGATGAGCTCTCTGAATATAGATGCAATCGTGATGCAACTGATGTAGAGACGTTAGGAGCTTTCTGAAGATAGATGCAATGTTAGTCTCATATGGCGAAGCATCTCGAGAGTGAGAAATAAATGTCTCAAGTGGCGAGCAATCTCGGATAACGAAAAATAAATATTTCGCAGGGCGTAGCATCTCAAAGAGCAAGGAATGAATATCGAAATTGATGGCTCATCTCAAACTATCGAAGACTTATAAACTGGCCTCAGAAGTATGGGGACTTATAGTTGTGCTGGACGATAATGACAATCACAAACTAGTAGTTCATGTCGATACCATCCTTGTAGCGAGGCATCTCGTAGAGTATCAAATAAACATCTAGCTGATGGCTTGTCTCGAACTATTGAAGACTTATAAGATGGCCTCGAAATGATGAGTTCTTATAGATGTGCTCGACAATAGTGAGACTACGAGTTGGTGACTGGTCTCGAACTATCAGATGCTTATATGATGGCCTCAAACAAGATTTGTGAGTTCATCAAAACCACTTTCCAATAAACCCTGTGAACATTTATGCTTAAACATAGCAATAGAAGCTGACATCTTCGTGAACGCCCTACTACTAGGATATAAAGGCGTTTCAGCAGCTTCAACTAAACTTTTAATCTCTTTCGCTCGTTCATATCTTACGTTTCTAGGATCCACATCATCTTGTACGTAGAAGTCTTTAAACATCCTATGTGACTCATACATTTCTATATCGAGCAAATTTGCTTCACTTGGTTATTCTCCATGAAATACCCAAACATTGTATGTAAGATCCATACCATTAATAACCAAATGTTCATAGAATGTATCATAATGGTGATGCATTTTATTCCTACACTTAACATAAGGGCATACTATCATTTCTGAATTGTAATTTTCACGAGCTCCTTCAACAAAATTCTGGGCTCTATTTCTATATTGTTCTGAAAATCTACAAGAACTTTATGATCATTATACATTAATTTTTTTTCATTTGATATCTAAATCCTTAATATCTAATTTTAGATGATAATCTTGATAAGTGTAGCCACTCTTTGTCCATTGTATGCAATAAATGCAAATATATGTTTTTTTATGCAATTGTGGTTTAGCAAATGTAATTTTCTTGGACTAAAAGACTTAATTTTTGGAAAGTAGTAGTTACATAACTTCTAACCACACCCAAGTATGATGTTACTGTAAATACACAGTAGCTAGAAAACAACTCAAATCCGTGACGTCTTGAATCAACCACTATACATTAAATCCTAGTAATAGAAGAAGAGAAGGTAGCCGTATTCATCAACTGACTTTCCTTGTTCACTAGCAAAAGTTGTCTGCACAAAAAACAAACAATCTAGTATTTAGTTTCACCACAAATGAGGTGAGAATATTCAAATATCAAACAACGCAAAAGACCTTGTTCACAGAATGCTGACAATGGATCCAAAGCAGAGAATTACTTCTATACAAGTATTAGGTAAAGTCCTCTTCTTCTTTTCATAGAATTTTGAGTCGCATCTGTATAACATCTCATCTTCAATTCCTCAATTCTTTATGCACATCTTTTGAACATGAAGACAGATTTTCATTTCGGATTTATATTATGCATACCTTGTCAACTTTCCAATGACTGAGAGATATAAGTTTTCTTACAATTACCATTATCGTTGCTATTATTACTTAATCCAAAGTGTTGATATTGGAGCTGCTAATTAAAAAAAGTAACTGAATAGAAAAACTGATATAGTAATTTATGAGTTATCCTCGAAACAAACAAGCGGTTGAATTTTTTGTTTAAGTTTGAGGCCCCTGTATCTATTCAAAATAGAACTCAATAATTAAAATTACCTAAGAATTATACAACTCAATTTGGGGCAATTTAAATTGATTCATTTTAAGGTCAAACTGACATCTAAAAATGTTTAAGTTCCTTATTTTTTATGTCTCCTGTGTATATCACAAATCTTGTTTCTATTTCTATTAAACATCATTTTGAAAATTTGTGTTCTTAAAATTGTTTAGTTGATCTAGTTATCTTTCTTGAACTAGCATTTCTAAGCTTTCTACTTAACATATTGTGGCTAAAGTTGAACATTTTCTATTCACATTCACATCTACAATTCACAATGACTTCACATTTAACAGTTATCAAGACAGCTTTAAGCTTACAAATAGAAAACAACTTTAAACATTAGTCTGCAAGTGAAAGGTCTTAGCATTATATTCACATTCATAATGATTGGACACAAATGCAAAAATTAGTAATTGAACTTCCAATGTAAACTAAGCATCAGATACAGCGCATGAGGCTTAAAAGAATGACAAATTCTAGATATACGAGTCTCATGTGGCTTCAAGATAAAAATGTTGGCACTAAACAGAGATTCAATAACCCAGCTGCTATTTCATTGATTGAACCGAAATTACACAAACCAGCAAAGATAAACATAAAACAGAGAAAGTAGAAGATATAATTAGAGAAGGAGAAGAGAAGAGAATTCACAATAACAGAGTGGAGAAGGCTGAAGAGAATAAAAATTCAGAGATAGGGAGAGAAGAGAGGAAAATTCTGTTTTGCATCAACTTCCCACTTCCTTTTCGTACTCCCCATGTGCAGAATTTACAGTGAAGAAGCTACATACCGATGAAATATAAACTACAGTGAAGAAGGTACATATCAGAGAAAAAAGTAGTAAGGCCGATGATTGACTTCAAAAACGATGACAACTTGAGTACAAGGACGCAGTTGAGGCGCGAGGACGCAGCATGAGGCGCGACGATTGTAGCTTCTGGGTTCGTGATAGGCTGTTGAGACGCTAGGGTTCCAATCGTTTGGCTTATCTAATCGTGTGTGTGAGTGTGAATTGGGTTGGAATTTGGGTTGTCGGGTTAGAATTTGATGGACTATTTTAAATGGGCCAGAAAATTGAATATAATCATATTTGGGAAAAATTCATAAATAAGGTGTATTCTTTACACCAATTCAAAAATAAGGTTTATAGTTTGAAACTTCAAAAATCAGGTTTTTTTTTTTTTAATTCTAATATAATATAATATAATAAACCCACCCCACATGCACCACCCCCCTACTCCGGTGACTATTCCGACCACAATTCCGACCACCACTTTTCTCCGGCTCCGATTCCGGCGACCATTCCGACGAGGTCACAGATTTTTAAAGAGTCACGTATTATTATAGTCACCGGTCACATTTTGGTCACAGATTTACAATTTAGTTAGTCACATATTATTTTTCAGTCACGGATAATAATTCTTATAGGTCACATATTATTTTACGGTCACAGTTCAAAAATTTTGTAGGTCACAATTATTTCTTTGGTCACATATTTCAAATTTAGTTGGTCACATATCAAAATTTATAGGTCACACGGTCACATATTTCAAAACTTGTTTGGTCACGAGATTATTTTTGAGTCACATATTACTAAATTTTTAGGTCGCAGTTAAGTAATCGATCATGAGATTACCAAATATTTGGTCACATACCCTCAAATACTTGGTTACATAACCAAGTAATTGGTCACATACACCAAATAGAGGTCACACATCACATCACACCACACCATACCAACACCGCTTGTCATGATTAAATATTTGGTCACGAGATAACCAAATATTTGGTCACACACCACCAACAATAACCACCAACGTGGCCGCCGCCACAAAAATCGCCACCACCACCATAGATCCACCAACAATAACAACCAACGCACATCACACCACCAACAATAACCACCAACGTGGCCGCCCCCGCCACAAAATCGCCACCACCACCATAGATCCACCAACAATAACAACCATAGATCCACCAACAATAACATCACTGAATAGCAAAAAAAAAAAAAAAAAAAACAAAAGAAAAAAAAAATGCAGCAACGAAATCGCTGCTCACGGGCAAACATTTGCCCTTTCGGCAATGAAATCGTCACATGCTTGAGGAGGGGAGGGAGGGGAGGGGAGGAGAGAGGGAGGGGGAGGGGGAGGCGGAGGCGGAGGCGCGGCGGCGGCGACGGCGGTGAGGAAGAGGGCGACAAGAGAAATGGAGAGAGAGAGAGAGAAAATATGGATTGAAAATGAATTAGGATTTGAAAAATTAGTATTATAATATTATTTAAATATTTAATTTATACCTGATTTTTGATTAGATAAATATTGGACCTGAATTTTGAATTTGAAAGTTAAAACATCTGCTTTTTTGTAATTTCCTCATCATATTTTTGCAACGTTTATAAAACGTTGTAAAATGTCAGCCTATTTAAACTTATTAACAAGTTTTATAAACGCTACAAAAGGTTAGCATATTTAACCTTATTAGCAACGTGTAACAAACGTTTTGAAACGTCTATATTAACAACACTTAACAAATATTGCGAAAAGTTAGTCTACACAATCATATTAACAACGTTTAATAAATGTTGTGATAAGCTTATCTTTTTGCAACATTTATAAAATGTTGCAAAAATATAACCCTTTAGCAACATTAAGCGAACATTGCGGAAGATTATATATTTAAATATCAGCAACAGTCAGTAAATGTTGCTATAGAACAATTTTTTAGCAACACCCGATAAACGTTGCAATAAATAAAACTTTTGGCAACACTCAATAAACGTTGCAAAAGGTGACATTAGCAACATCCATTTAAAAAAGGATGTCAAATCTCAATTATGTTAACCAATTAAAACATTCATTTATTAAAATGTTACGATAGACACCTTCTGCAACACTCAATTACCGAATGTTGCCTTTTACATGTTGCAAATGCTAATTTTTATTGTAGTGTATGTTCCATCTACCTTGTTTTTAGCCTATACTTTAATTGAAACAATCTACCACTACAATATTTAATTTAGCAACATTCACCAAACATTGTTGAAAAAATTACTTTAACTCGTAGTGTCAATAAGGATGTAGAAGAAACTCGAAATGGAAAATATAAAGGGTTTTGGAAGAAAAAGCATGGAGAATCTACACCCAAAAAAGTGAAGAAGTCTGCTTCCGGAGGAAAATCGTCGAAGATCATAAATCTCGATTATGTACTTCGATTTTTTTTTTTTTTGTTTCAATGCGTTTCAAGATGAAATGTAGTGTATGGAAGTATTGGGAATGATTTTAATTGGTTTTTTGTGACCTAAATATGTTATCTTGTGAACAGAAAATCGTGTGTTTAAGCTCAAGCTCATAGTTCGTTTTTGTTTATTTAAATGCATTGCAATGTCAAATGTAGTGTATGGATATGTTGGACATGATGTGATGGTTTTTTGTGACCTAATTTTGATATAATGTGACCTAATTGTGGGCATAATGTGATTTAATATCTATAAATTCTATCCAAATTTCTTTTTGTAGTATAATGCTATTGCTTTGTGACTTCAAGTTTGGTTTTGCGACCATATAATTCATTTGAGATAGTGCAATGCAAGTCACGGTTTACATGAAACTATAACAAAGGTATGGAATCAAGTCAAGGTTTTGTTCTGTCATTTATATCACCCTTATGTAATTCTACATGTCACAAAACAAGTGATTGCAAAGGTTACAATTTATGAATTATTCGGTAGAACATATCACCATCACAAAAGAGCAAGTCATAATCAACCAATTATACGTCACTGCAAAAATGAATAAACCATGTTATTGTTTCTATTTGTCATGGTTTTACACTTGTTATTTTAATACCATGTCTAATATTCTAATTTAAGCAGGAATAGAAATACCAAATAAAAGAACATTGTTGGTTCCCGAGGAAGGTTACCACCAGCATCATAACAAATGTGATCACAAACTTTGTTTAAAAAAATTCAACGATGAGTAGAAGGAGATGTGGATCAATATTTTTATCTTTCTAATAATATGAATGACTATTTTTTTTATGATTATTACTGCATTTTGAGGTTTTTTCGATGTATGAAATCAGTGCATGAATAGGATTATTAAGGCTTGTATGTTGAGGGATAAAATCCCACATCGAATAAAGATGAAAATATAGACCAACTTATAAATGTTTGAGTTACTTCTCTTAATTATATTGATTTTTTAAGATGGAATCTCAATGTCTTAATATGGTATCAGATCTTATTAAGCTCCAACGAATAATTCGATCTGATTAAGACTTAAAAATGAGCACACGGATTTCAAAATTGGTCTACTCAAACAAGCTACCATCTCGAGGGACATATTGAGGGATAAAATTTCACATCGAATGAAGATGAAAACATAGATCAACTTATAAAGGATTGCGTTACTCCTCTTAATAAGGTTGAATTTTTAAGATGTGACCCCAAAGTTTTAATAGTATCAACTGAATTTAAGTTACTTTTTGTAGAGGAAAAAATGTTGGTAATATATTTACGATAACAAGTTGCAGTGATAAAACAAGCCACATTCGACACATTATATGTCACATACAGTCACAATTAACACAGACCAAGTCATAAACAGTCACAATTAACATCACCGGATCATAGACAAACATAGCTAAAATAGACCTGGTCACATACAATTATAGTTAAACCAGATTGGCTCACAAGCATTCATGTTTAACACAGACAGAAGTACATAAAACACATCCAATAAATCTCATTCATGTAAGCAGAGCAAGCCTAAATAGATAGAAAATGAACAAATTCATACAAAATAACAATGAAATTTCATTAATAAGTTGCCAAATGAGCAGTCTTATACAAAGAATAAATGAAATTTCATTATCACTAAATAATGAGACAAAATAAGCTATCTTTTATAAGTTAACCAATGGCGAAGATTCCCAAAAGTCGGGTCATCTTGGTTAACTGGGGCATTATCCCTAAAGGGTATACTTACTTCGAAGTGAGGATGAGTATCAATAGGAGCGTCGCTGCTTAGAAGTAGCAGCGAGCTTCTTGGAAGGAATAATCGGAGGGTCCTCAAGCTAGGTAGGTTCGATGAAAGGGGACGAATTTTCTGAAGCCACGAGGCTAGTGAAGTGTCCTCAGGAGACAGTGTCTTCGATATTCCCTTCACGAGCCTCCAAAAAGTTCATGTTCCACACAAGGTGGAAACTCCTAATAATATCGAGAACTTCATTACACCCTCTTGTATAGCTTCATCGACAATCTTCGCCTCATTATCCTTTACCATAGAAAGGCTAGACTTCACAATAGTCAATTTTGTCTCACCATTCTCCAGCTGGTTGTGAAACAAGACCGATTCATTCTTCACTTATCAAGGTCCTGGGAAACAACATATGGATTGGCCTTCACTAATTGAAGCTACCCTTTGAGGGGCAAAATCTTGTAATTAGTCTTGGCAACATAAGCCGCATAGCTTTCCTTGGCCAACTCTAAATCCTTAGAAACACTCTTAACATCGGCCATCAAGGAAGATTCCCATGTAACAAAGACTTTAGCGCTTTTGCTCATCTCCTTGTGCCTTTTTTTCTCCTTTTCAGCCTCAGTCTTTTTTAAAGAGTTTCACGTCTCTTCTCCAAGAAATTGACTTTCCTTTCTAGTTTGTCAACTCATAAAACACAAATTTCATACTCCATCCGTTGGTCATGGTGAAGTACAGCAGTTGGGAAGAGATGAGCATAGATCAAATTTCTCCCAAATGGGGTTAAAATACAAATAGGTAGATCTGGAAACCTAGAAACAAAAGGAGAATGTGCTGATAAGGCCCCCTGAATCTAATTCCTCATTGAGGTGGGGAGAAAATAAAGATTTAAGGTCCATAAGTGGCTCGGACCTACCCGACATTTTTCTTTTTCCCTCATAAAGGTCCCTAACCAGAGCTGGTGAAGGAGAAGACCTAGACTCCAAGGACAAAAACCCTAGGTTGAAACAATAGCAAATTGTGAACCACCAGACCTTTTAAAGGGCAACGAACGCCTAGTTATACCTTCAACATCGTGCGAACATATATTTTTAGCTCCTTTGGAACCTTCGGAAGCCAAGTCCTCATCAAGAGGGAGAGCTAGATTTTTTGTGCTTAGGAGCCGCATTGAAATCAATTCGTACTGCAAAAGAAAGAGAGATCATAAATTATCTAAACAAAGATAAATTAAAGAACAAAGAAAATGGGAACATAAACTCACCCACGGTAGTATGGACGTCGATACTATAAAGGCCCAAATTTGGGGACATTTTGCAAAATGACCTATGAATAGTGGCTTTTTAAGTTTTTTGTTAAAAAGTCAGTTTTACCCTTAATGATATGGGTCATTTATTGCAGATCAAGTCCTCAATCTTTATAATTTTTTCGAAATTAGTTTTATTCTTGTTTTTATTCATCGTCACTAGACGTTTCTTCTAAATCTGATTTTTCTTCAAATATTTCTTCATTTACTTCTATTTCTTCAATATCAACTTCTTCACATTCATCTCTAATTTGTTCAAAGTCCGTAATTAATATTCTAACTTTCTTTTTTGGGCATTCAGTGCTAATATGACCTTCTTCATTGCAATTCCAACATTTACATCGTTTTTTATCTAATGGTTTTTTATTATAAGGTTTATATTTTCTTCTAAAATATTTTCTTTTTGGTTTAAAATATTTCTTTTTAAATTTATTATATTTTTTATATTTCTTGGGTTTTATTTTTCTTTTTCTTTTATAATCATAACATCCCCAATTTCTGGTACTTCGGTATCTCTACAACAAATTCTATCTTGTATAAATCCAGATAGTTTATAAATCATTTGATTACTACACATAGTACTTATTTCGTCTTTTATAGTTCTTATAATAAATCCTAATGTATATCCTTCTTCATTTCTTCCTAATTGTTTTTCTTTAATCTTATTTTGAAAATAACTATTCCATGGTGGTGGTAATTTTCTAATAAAAACTTCCTTATAATAATTATTATCACTCCACTTCCAAACATCATATAATAATATTTACTATATTCGCAACAATATTCATTGAGATAACACATATTACAAATTTGTAAATGTTCCATTCTATTTTTAGCATCTTCTATTTCTTCTAATCTAGCTTTAGTACTTTCATTTACCCAATCTTCTCCAAAGAAATTCTCTATAAATTCTTGTAGCAACTCTATTTATTCCTTCTATTATACTAATTCCAAATCTGCTTCAATACTATCTTTCCAAATACCTTTTGTTGTTTCTTCTAATCCTCTATACCAATTAAATACATTTCCTTTAAATGTTGCTAATAAATATTGATTCTATTTTTATTATACGTATTCATCGCGATTATAATTAAAGTGTGCTATCATATTGGTACTCCATTCACTTATAGCTTTTCTAACATCTAATTCACAATCTAAATTTAAATATGATCATGCAATTTTCATTGGGTTTGATTCTCTTAAAATTGGTTTAAATTGATCTCTATACATTCTTTCTTTGTTAGTTCTAAAATCTACTTTTGTATTAACATATCTTCTAGGGTCTATTTCTGCTTCATATCTAATAGTGCTAGTTTCTCCATATTCTTCTTGTTTAACTGCTCGTGGTCCTCCTGTTTTTCCAACCATATGATTTTTAGTTATTTCTTCACAAATTTTTAAGTCTTCTAAGTCAAATATTAAATTTTCCATTTCTTCGTTCATTGTTCTTCTATAATTAATTTTCCTTCTTCTTTTTCTATAAGATTTTCTTCTTGCTTTCTAAGATCAATCAATAATTTTTCTATATCTTCTTTTAATCCTCCATTAAGTTGTATTAATTCTTCATATTTTTCAATTTTCTTTCTAACTTCTTTAAGTTCTTTAGTATAATCTGGTTTAAATGGTTTTTCTTTATTTAGATTTTCTATTATTCTATTTAAAAGATTTTCTATTCTTAAAAAGTTGTTTTGTAGTCTTTCTTTCTCTTCTTCGTAGACTATTTCAATTCTAATTATTTTTTCATCAATTGTTTTTATATTTTTCTCAATTAAATTAATTTTATCATTCATACTCATATTTTAGGTTTTTTATAAGATGGTTTTTCAATTTCAAATCCTAATTTATTTAATAAAATATCAAGTTTATAATTAATAATGTCTACTTTTTCTTCTAAAGTTGCTATTTTATTAATACTATTTTTCTGTGCAATTTTTGATATTCGATTTTGAATTTCTTCAAGTTTAGCTTCATCAAGTATTTCTAAATTATTAATTTGTTCTTTTATTTTATTAAATTGTTTAGACATATTTTTGCTTAAAACTTCTAACCTTTCTTTAGCTATTTCATCTTTTGGATCTATATTATTTATTTCGTCTATAGCTTCTACGTCTTTAGATTTTAATTGTCCTAATTGTTGCCATAAAAATGCATTAGTCCAATTTGTAGTCATATTTAACCATTCATCTGTATTTCCCCATGAGCTTAAAGGTTGAAACAGAGTTGTATTCCATTTTTTAGTTTGATAGCTTCCTATTGGTAATCTAATATTTTCTATTTCTTGTTTATCAAATCTTATTTTTGTTGGTAAACTCATATTAGTCTGGTATATTTAAGGAATTAATTATTATATTATTTATCATTTGTCTTATTTCTCTTCTAAATTGTTCTTCTCTTCTTAATTCTCTTGTAATTTCATTTCTTAATAATTCCCTTTTAATTTTATTCCAATTAGAAATTTCTCTTTCTATTTCTCTACGATTATTGTCAGTTATTATCTGTTCTTCTAAAATTTTTATTTTATTATCACAAAATTTTCTAGTTATTCCAGGCATATTTTTATTCTATATCGTCAAAACTAAGATCAAAATCATATAATTCAGAAACTTCATTATAACTTACATGCTCTGTAGTTTCAAAAGTTCTTTCACTATTTTCACTATCTAACCAGAAAAATATAATCATTTTTATTATTTCTTTAGGCAATTTTTCTTTTAATCCAAATGATACAATTGTAAGGCATTTTTCATAATATCTACTATCTCTTTTTATGAAATTTATTCCTCTAGTATAACTATCATAACTATAATCAATACTATTAGTATATCTAAAAGGTACAGATCTATAATAAAACTCGTAACTTTCCATGATAAAAGTTCTTCAAAGTAAACAATCTCATAAAAATTCTTATATAATAATTTTCATGCAACTTTTCAGACAATAAATTTTCTTGTAGCTTAAAATAAGGGCCTTACCACGCTTCGCCAAATAGCAAGAATGTTATATGTTCCTGGTCACCTTCGTCACAAGAGTTGGCCAAAGTCCGACAGCATCACAGCAAAAATGGACACAAAGGCACTCAAAACTCTCAAACAGACTCACTGTGTAGAACAACACTCAAAGCGTAATAAAAGATTTATTTCAAACTCAAAAATTTTATTGATCTGAAGATAGCTTGAAAGCTATTATACAAAGATTTTTACAGAGATTGATACTCCGAAGAGTGGTTTCTACTCTCTAAAGAGAATGATTACAAAGATCATTGTTGAAGGTTTTAGATGGTAGTTCCGGATGAGATTTCAGATGGCTAATTTTCGATGATCCTTTCTAATGAGAAGGGTCTCAATTTATAGAAAGGCTCGCACTTCACCGAGAAGCTTCTGGCCAATCAGATTTTTACAACACAAAAGTAAGAAGTACAATAATTTCAAATGTGGTTGAAAATATTAAAAGTGGTTGTTGGTTGTCTTTATTCCAGTGTCGGCAATTTCTTTTGATTCCAGGCAATTTGTCTTCTTATCTTCAAAGTTCACATGGTGTCGATCACGTTTTTCTTGATCGTCCTTTACTTGTGGACGTGTCCCATAAGTCGGCGAGCTTCTTTAATGCATTCTTCACTTCGAGAAAATTGATCGTTCATAATTCCACGATTTTTTCTTCAAGAATTTTTGATTCTTTATCTCCTCTCGAGATAAGGATCCAATTATTACTCATACCATAGACCATGTATCTTTCTCCATAAAAGAAGCGCATTGTTGAGCAGACTGATTTTATTCCGAGAGCTCGTCTGTAAATCATCCATTTTCTATTAATAGTGGGCAATTCTTTAAAAATCTAAATCTCCTTAAGTGGATTTCCATTATTTTTCCGAATTGTGATGAGATGATGTTCTCCATACCACTGGGTTCTTTATATTCGGGACTAATCGTGTAAAATCTCAGTTCAATCGGTTGTTTATCGCTGAATTTTTTAACACAATTAACAAATTCTTTGTCAATTGTTCAATTTCTTTTAGATCTATCCCTGGGAAGAGTCGATCTAAAAATCCAAATGCCAATTTTCGAACAATATTAGGATCTGCTCCTTGAACCGCACCGATCCTTGGATAAATCGCCGTTGGAAGGGTCAAATATAGAGAACTTCCTTCTACGAAATTATATACCCATTCCGAGAATTCATAATACTCATTTTCCATTGGATGTAGATTAGCTACGATATGATGAGTAGCAATTATTCCCTTTGGTGATTTAAGGTCACCAATTGGTGATTTTTTATCTTCCTGGAATTCACCGATAATGAGGTCGTTCCAATGGGCCTTTTGATAAGGATGTTTGAGTACTAGACTCGCGGCTCCTTTTCCACTTGTAAATTTTTCCAACAATTTGTCCATACCGACAGTAGTTGTTGTGGACCCTTTTTTATGACTTTTTCCTCTTGCGAGGTAAGAGAGTCATTTCTCTTAAATTTTGATTCTCCACTCGATGTGGATGTATTAATCTCCCGAAATGGGATATGACTAGCCTTTTGTATTCACCTTTTAAAGGAGGATAATCCTGGCTACAATTTGCAAAAAAGTCTAAACATTAGACAATTTTTCAACTATTTTTTCTTTGTTATCATTCAATTTTTCAATCTTTTTCCCACTTTCAACAACTTTGCTTGATAAATCACACAAAGTTTGTCGAATATCAAGATGATCTTCTTGAGCAATAAGATAATCTGCATTAAAATGTTAGAAGATCTTGTAATTCCTTTGTAAATGCTTCAATCTTTTCCATATTCATGATTCTGCTCAAGAAATCGGCAAATAAATTATCTTTTCCTTTAATATATTCAAATTTAAAATTATAAAAAGATAGTAACACTTGCCATCTATGTAACCTTCTATGTTGGGGTGAATTTGGTAATTTATTATTTACTAGTCCGTTTAGTTGTGTATTATCGCTTTGAACAATAAATTCCTTGGGTAACAAAAACATTTTAAATTTGTTTATTCCTTTAACTACGCCAATAATTCTTTCTCATTGGTGGAATAATTTACTTGACATTATTAAATGTTCCACTAGTATACCTGCAAATTTCATTTAAATCGAGTTTTTAATAAAGCACTCCAATATAAATACGAAGCATCGGTTTGAACTATTAATTTATCTTTTTCATCGGGAAGTCTAAGTTTAGGTAAATTTTTACAATTTTCTTTTAAATTTTTAACACAAAGAGTATGTTCTTCATTCCAACCTAATTTATTTGATTTTCTTAATAGTTTCGAAGTTTATTTCTTTTTTACGCAAGTTTTTCTATGAATCCTTCAAGATAATTAAGACAACCCAAAAACTTTTGAATTTGTTGCTTATTTTCTAATTTATCAGGAAATAAAATTATTTTTACGAAATATGAGGTTGCAATTTTATTCCATCACTATTTATTATCATTCCTAAGAATTCAATTTCATGTTTTGCTACTTCGCTTTTTCGACTAAGTATTATACCTTCTTTTGAACAGTGTAGCAAAAATTCTAAGATGTTTAAGATGATCTTCATATGTTTCTCGAACAAACAAGTATATCATCAACATAAACAATAAGAAAATTATAAGTTTTAAAGACTTCATCCATTCTTCTTTGATAAATTTGTGGTGCATTTTTTAATCCAAATGGCATAACTAACCATTCATAATGTCCTTGAGGAGTACTAAATCTTGTTAATGGTATACTATTTTCTTCTAGTTTAATTTGCCAAAATCCAGATTTACAATCAAATTTTGAATAATATTTTTTATTCTTAGCTATATTTATTAATACTTCTTTATTTGGTAAATAATATCCATCAAACTTAGTGTTTTTATTAAGTTCTTTATAATTTACTACCATCCTAGGTTTTCCTCTTTTTATATCCTATTGATTTCTAACCATAATATCTGGGCTACTATGAGGGCTATTACTTCTTCTTATAAGTTTTTGATTAAGAAGTTCTTGAATTTGTATTTGAAATTCTTCCTTATCTTCTTGATTATAGAGCATAGGTTTGACTCTAATAATGATTGTTGGTTCTAATAGTTCTATTTTAGCTTGTTGTTTTTGATTTTTCCCATTTTTCAAGTGGGTTTTCATTATAATTTTTAGCTAAAAGATCTTTTATTTGATCAAGAGTAATTGTTTTGATTGAATAATTGAGTAATTTTGGTATAAATTCTATTTTTTCACCATGAAATTTGTTGAACTTCGGAATGGTTTAAATTCTCTAGCAATTTTTAGTAAATGTCCACATGGTGTTTTTAATTGAATAGTATAAATATTTTGACTATATTGACTAAACTGTTGTAGAAAGTCATTTCCAAGAATAATATCACAATCATTAATATTATATTGGTAAACATTTCTTATGGTTACTATTTTAGATCCTATTATAACTTCTATATTTTCATTTTTATATTTTAAAGATTCTCTTACTCCAGTTATTCCTTGTAAAGTTAATTGTTGCTTATTTTCTATCCACTTTGGTAATAAAAATTCTTTAAAGACAGTTATCTCAGCTCCTGTATCAATTAGAGCACAAGTAGTTATTTTTGATTCAAATACAGTTATTTGTATATATACACTTATTGGGAATTTTATTTCTCTACTCATTTTTCTTTAGGGCAATATGTAGTTATTCCTTGATGTGTAATAAGAATTCCTTCCTTGTCTATTTTATAATTATCAAGACTATTTAAAAATGAATTTCCTAATAATATTGGATGTTCATCAAAATTCATATTATTATCAATATAACATTCTATGCTTAATAATAAATTTCCTAATTTAATTTGAATTTGTCCTATGATATCACAAGAGTTTATTTTTCCTTCAAAATCTCTATAACTATAAGGTTCAACTTTTTTCTTTTTAATTCCTTCATCAATAAGAGAGCAAATATGATTCTGACTTGCTCCAGTATCAATAAGTATTTTAATTTCATTTATCCATTTATTTCCATTAAAAAACTTTCCTTTAATTCCATAAACACTATTATTTTTACTTTGTATTATTTTTGAAATACTATGTCTTACTGTATTATTTCCAATAATTATTTTATTTTCTTTATATGTTATTTGTTTTGGTATTATAGGTTGATCAATACTTATAGCATCATCATGTCCTATCTCAAAATTTTCTATTTCTTCTATGTCTTGTTCTCTTGGTAAGATTGCTTCACCTATATCCCTAAATTTTTCGTCAATTTCTATAAAAGGTTTTTCTTTATATATATTTCCATAATTACTATTTGTATAACAATATAATCCTTGATATAATATAGTAAAAACTTTATTATCATCTTTTACTATTTTATTAGTCATCTTAAAATGTAGACTAAGACAATCATCTAAATTTTTATCATTTATATGTACGCAATATCTTGGATAACAAGTAAATTTTAATTTTTTATAGGCTAAATTTCCTTTTACTATTCCTAAATTTCCATTTTCTCGAGTTATACATCTTTCATCTTGTAGATTAAGTATTATAGGACTATTAATTCCTTCTTTAAAACATGATTTTATTATTATTTGTATTCGACAAGGTAAACATAAGATATTTTATCTCGTTTTTCTTGTTTTAATTTTCCTAGGAATTCATTAATATTTCTTTTTGTTATAAGATTTAATTTTATTTTTCCTTGTGTATGTTTAATATCTATGGCTTTTTCTATTTCATGATATTCATTAATGACTAACTTTTTCTTCTAAAGGCTGATCCTAAAATATTGAATAATTTATTTTCTCCTGGTGGTTTTAGACTTAATTGCTCTATTAATTTTTCTAAATTTTTCCCAATCAAATTTTCCTTTTAAGGCATATCCCTCTACTCCTTCGTATACTTCAGCTTTCTATATTTTACGAATTTTCTATTTCCATGATCCTTAGGTATCTAATTCTTCAATTCTCATAATTTCATTATTAAGAACCCTTTGTATTCTTTTTAAAGTTTTCATTTCTATAAGAATAGGCATTTTAACAAGATATCCTATGTCTTCGTCTAAAACTTCATCAAAATCTATTAAAAGAAAAGTAATTTTCTTTTCAAATTTTTTCTTTATTTTAAGACTATCGGAGTCTTTTATTTTATTAATCAAATTTCTTGATTTATTAACAAGATGTTGAATATAACTATCAGTATCTAAATATTCAGTAGAATTGTTAACGTACCATCCTATGCAAATTTCGTTATTATCTTCCATTCTCTAATGTCTTTAAATCCTCAAGATATAGGGCTCTGATACATTTTTATTGGGACCTAAAATGCAAAAATTCAAAAATAAAATTATTAATCAATATCAAATTTTTCGGCTCAAGATAGGTGGAAAGAGTTGATGGTGAAGAAAAGTTAATTTTTATTGCAAGGGGCAAACAATTTTGTCGAATCCAAAATTAGAATTAAAGTTATGAGGACTAAAATAACTTATTTTGAAACTTTTTATATTAAGGGTATTTTAGGTAGTTTATATATTTGAATAGTGAAATGGGTTACTTTGGGGTTAGTTTGGAATTTTAACTTTGAATTTGGGTCATTTGCTTGTATTTCCCCCCAAATTTGAAAGTTTGAGTAACTTCTTAGCCTCGTGAACCTTTGGACTTGAATTGAGAACGGAAATTACTAAAGCACGAAGATTGCTGGGACCATGGAATAGACCTAGCTTATTTATATGATATGTGCATTTTATACACTTATCCGGGGCTCCAAATTATAATATTGTGTGGTTCTTTTAATGAGATTATAACCTAATTTATGATATAATGTGTTATTAGGTGAAACTTGATGGATAATGAAGAATTGGAGAAAAGAATGCAAAATTGGCAAAAAAAGAGGCAAGATCCAAAGTTTGGGGACTGAAGTGCAAATACTCAAAAGTTGTGTAGAACCTCATTATGAAGATTTGAGAGTACTAGACCCCTATTTGTTCTGCATTGTAGCCTCATTTTTTAGAAATTTTCTGCCCGTTATTTTCCACAAACATGGCCCACCATCACACAAAGGCAGTCAACAATTGTAGGCAGCTTTACCTCCAACGGTATTAATATTTCTACTAATGAGAAAATAATGCAGAACAAACAGGTGCTAGGAGTCAATTGGACAAAGGAAGACGTCAAAAGGATAACATATCGTCAAAATATGATCACACATAAATTTAGAATTGAAAGAGTTATGCATCGGTTTTTTAAACTCATATTGTTATCCATATTTGATATAGAAAACGATCGCATTTGAAGACGATTTCTGAAGAACAGGTGTGTCCCTTTGAGTTAACTTTCCAATGAATCTTGAATTACCTCAATCGGATATCGGGAGAGAAAGTTATGACAAAAATACTGAAACGGACGCAAAGTGAACAGCAATTCAGCGCCCAGACGCTACCTACCTAGCACCTAGGCACCCGAACACTGATTATTTCCAGTAAGACAGCGCCCAGGTACTGCAATCGTAGCGCCTTGGCGTTGTGCCGTTAATTTTTAGGTTTTATTTTTGGGCCGCGAGAAGCCGACAAAAAGACTCCAAATTAGCCAAGAACGTGTAGGAAAGTATAAATAGACCTAAGGAGACATGTATTAAGGGTTCCAAACATTGAGAAGGGGGATACAACGGGAGATCGAAGAGCCCAATTCAAAAAAGAGAATCATCACGGGATTCGAGTTGAAAGCGTTGATTGGAAGTGGAAGAAGATCTTGGTGCAAGATTTAATTCGTTTCTACATCTTTATTAAAATTCAGTGATGTATTCCATTACTTTTAGTGTTTATTTCTACATTATGAACGATTAAATTCCTTATTAGGCCAAACAATGTAATCTATTGAGACCCTTAATTCTTTAACTCAAGAATTCTGTGTTTTATTCTTCCATGTGTTGATTTTATTATGATTGCAATGCATTGAATTACTTGATCAATAATTTGATGATCCATTAAGTTTCTTACGAATCGAGAGGTGAGTTTGAGACTTAGAATGAGTAATAACATTCGGTAACGAAATATAACGTGTAGAAATACCTATACCTAGTACTGCGGTCGTTATTTGAATTTCTAGTGACATAACTCGTTTAACTAAGGGTAATTCATATAGAGATATAGAATTGAATTAGTTAAATAGGCTCAATGAGAACTCGAGTGGGGTAAATTGAATACCGTGGGAAAATTAGACCGAACACTACATTATGTTAGAATCTTGAATTAAGAATTGAGGTGATCATTAGATGAACTTGTTTTGCCCTAATATTCATTATGTATTCCAATTTTCTATCAACCAGTGTTTGAAGTCTTTTTATACTTTCCATTAGTTTTAAGTAGTTAGTTCATAAAAGAAAAATAATTTTCACAACTTTTACCATACTTTATTTGTTTACTTTCATCAAATAAGAGTTAGAAAAAATAGATTAAGACTAAAGTATAGTCATCATGAGAACAATAATTCGGATTCAAAGATCCACTTTACTACTTGTTACGATATCATACACTTGCGATAGAAAAAACGCAACAAAGTTTTGGCGCCGTTGCCTGGGACTATTTACTTTTAGTCTTAATTTATTTTATTTTTGACTGTTATTTGATTTGATTTTATTTTTTTATTCTTCTTTGTTTTCCTTTTTTATATCGTTTTACTCACCCCCTACAATTTTACTCTATCTTGTGTTGGAATTCTCTCTTTGTATTTTTCAGATATTATGCATGATTCTAACATTGGTAAAATAACAAAGTTGTTCCAATGACAATCTCTACATGGATTGTCAAGATATGCTTGGAGGATATCCAAGTTGTGAAAATTGTTACGCGGTGCATTGTACTGGAAAATGCTTGTTCTCTAGTTTACACACGCCGAAAGTTCTTAAATTTCAAAAATATTTGATGTATAGAAAATAAGCAATTGAAAAATCTGATGAAAAGTACATTCTTGTGGGAGATTTTGTACAGACGATTGGGATGAGAACATCAAACTTGTGGGAGATGGTCCTCCCCTATTGAACGAGAAGGTACTTGCAAATTACTTTGAAGAACTTGTCAAGTTAGATAAAAATGATATGCTTATGTGAGATTTCATGTACTAGAAAGGATTTCAACAAAGAGAGTACAATCCATTCGAAGGAGTCAACGGGACCGACTTCTCATTACCTGTGGATCTAGATTGTGGACCGATCATTCAACCTGAAGAAATTTCAATGATCGTAGAGGAGTTTAAAGTGAATGACAACTTGATCACAAAGGAACCGAATGAAGAAGTAGAAAGCAATGTACATTCGTTCAAATCATTGATTGTATAGAAATTGATTTTGTGATTAAGTACGATGAGGAAGTTGAACTTTACGTTGTTGAGTTTGAATTGGATGGAATGGAAAAATCCTATTACATTGAAAAGGACAATGTTGAAGTTTGGAGAAATAACGAAGAGTGGAGCAAAATCAAAAGAAGAAAAATGAGCAAGGAATCAAAATCTTTTTTCAAAGTTCAATGATGCGGATTGCCAACGTCAAGCTAATAACGTTAAAGGAGCGCTTCTTGGGAGGCAACCCAAGTTTTATTCCTTTGTTTTTATTCTATTTTTTTAGTTTTAGGATAGTTTAATTTATTTTAAATTTATTTGGAACTCATCAACTTTACCCGTTTCCCCTTAGGTCTTTGATAAGTTAGTTGGGTTATTAGATGTTAGAGTTAAGTAACACATGTTTTAGTTATTTGATTTTAATGCCTTATTTGATTTTTCAGGAACATGACGTCACAGAACATTTAAATCAATATTGACCAAGGTGCCAACTAAGCAATATGAAAGCTAGCCATGAAATTACACGTCATATCAAGGGAGTCTTTTCTTCACATTCTTTCCTACCACTTTTTATGCGGATTTAGAATTAAAGACATTGATGACAATGTCATGTTTAAGTTTAGGGGTAGAAAACATGAGTTTTCATTTTATGTTTGTATTTTTTGTGTGCTTTAATATTAAAAAAATTGAAAATTTTCGAAAATGTTTTCTTTTTGTGTGCTTGTGTGAGTTAGTTGGTCTGGTTGGTAATGATGAATATATTGAATTATAAATTGATTTATGAAAAGGTGAATAAGTTGCATGCTTAGATTTTTTTTTGCTTTTCCATGTGAAATTTGATATATATTGAGTACATGAATTATGTTAAGCATTGTGTAGAATAAGTTGATTTCATAATTGGATAGGTTGAAATAGTGGACCATAGATGCTAAACCTAAAACCATTATATTCTACATTATTGGACTAAATTTAGAATCGTTTGGAGGGATTTCAATGTTGTAGGGAGATATTGAGATAAATAGAAATTACATGTGTGAAATTAAAAATCTTATGTAGATTGTCTAAGGTCAATATGATGCAATTTGGAGAAAATCTTAAATTAAAGGTTGTTTTACTTGGATGAGTGTTTAATGAGGGACATTGCACTAATTTAGGTATAAAAAAATATTTTATTTGAAAATTTCTCTTCGTAACCTTTATGACTCGAGCAATTAAACCTACAAGAGTTTTTAAAACCTGGTGCCCTATGGTCATCAGACTTGGGAGTTATCAGCCGAAAGCTTGTTACATGAATCATTTAGAAAGCTTAAGAATAGAATGCCTCAAATAAAGAAAAAATGTTGAAATAAAAAAAAAATGAGAAAAAAGAATCAGAAAAGGTAGGTGCATGAAATAGAAGACGCACTAAATGCCTTGGTTATATCTCAAACACTTAAGGAAATTCAACTTTTAATAAGGGGTTATTAGCATAGTTAAGTTCTAGAGATTGAAGCAATCAAATTTAATAGAGAAACCTTGTTTATTGACATATTGACTTACAATTAGTGAGATTTATCTAAATTAGAGAGGTGAAAACAATATAAAATTTAACCGTAGTTCACACATTTAAAAAGAGCGAAAAGAATAAGTTTGGGGTTGTGTGAATCTTACAAGTGATGAAAGAAAATATTTGACTATTGAGGGTCGGGAATTGAAACAACTTATAAATTCATAATGATATTCTTAATTCTTCACACACACACACGTCGATTTTTCATTGAAAAAGTAAATTTTAATTTATGTAGTGTGGTTTTGAAGTTGTGTATAAATTTGATATTATGATTTCAATTTTGAGATAAAAAGCCAGGTTAGCTAGCTAAATCATTTTGCATTGCTTGATTGACTGGCTACCAATTGAGTAATTAGCATTGCATGTTCGTTGTTTATTAAATTAGGTTACGGTTTTGTTTGATGACAAACAAATGTTTAAGTTTTGGGGTGTTTGATAGGTGCATTTTATACACTTATCAGGGCTCCAAATTATGACATTTTGTGGTTCTTTTAATGAGATTATAGCCTAATTTATGATATAATGTGTTATTAGGTGAAACTCGATGATGATGAAAATTTGAGAAAAGAATGCAAAATTGGCGGAAAAGATGCAATATCCAAAGTTTGGGGACTGAAGTGAAAATACTCAAAAGTTGTGTAGAGCCTCATGATGAAGATTCGAGAGTACTAGGATTCAATTGGACAAAGAAAGACGTCAAAGAGATAAAATATCGTCAAAATATGATCACACATCAATTTAGGATTGAAAGAGTTATGCATCAATTTTTAGACTCATATTGTGATCCATATTTGACATAGCAAATGATCGAATTTGAAGACGATTTCTAAAGAATAGTTGTAGCCCTTTGAGTTAGCTTTCTAACTCATCTTAGATTACCTCAATCGGATATCGGAAGAGAAAATTATGACAAAAATACTGAAACAGGTGCAAAGTAAACAGCAACTCAGGGTCCAGGTGCTATCTACCTAGCGCTTGGGCACCCGAACACTGATTATTTCCAGTAAGGCAGCGCCCAGGTGCTGTGCCGTCAATTTTTAGGTTTTGTTGTTTGGGCCGCGAGAAGCCGACAAAAAGACTCCAAATTGTTCAAGAACGTGTAGGAAAGTATAAATAGACCTAATGAAGCATGTATTAAAGGTTCCAAACATTGAGAAAGGGGGACACAAAGGGAGATCGAAGTCCCCAATTCAAAGAAGAGAACCATCACGGAATTGAATTTAAAACGTTGATTGGAAGTGGAAGAAGATCTTGGTGCAAGATTTAATTCGTTTCTACATCTTTATTAAAATTCAGTGATGTATTCCATTACTTTTAGTGTTTATTTCTACATTATAAACGATGAAATTTCTTATTAGGGCAAACAATGTAATCCATTGAGACCATTAGTTCTTTAACTCAAGAATTCTGTGTCTTATTCTTCAATGTGTTGATTTTATTATGATTGCAATGCATTGAATTACTTTATCAATAATTTGATGATCCATTGAGTTTCTTACGAATCAAGAGGTGAGTTTGAGACTTAGAACGTGTAATAAAATTCGGTAACGAAATATAACGTGTAGATATACCTATACCTAGTACTGCGGTCGTTATTTGAATTCTTAGTGACATAACTCGTTTAACTAAGGGTAATTCATATAGAGATATGGAATTGAATTAGTTAAATAGCCTCAATGAGAACTCGAGTGGGGTAAATTGAATACCGTAGAAGAATTAGACCGAACACTACATTATGCTAGAATCTTGAATTAAGATTTGAGGTGATCATTAGATGAATTTGTTTTGCCCTAATATTCATTATGTATTCCAATTTTCTATCAATCAGTATTTGAAATCTTTGTATACTTTTCATTAGTTTTAGGTAGTTAGTTCATAAAAGAAAAATAATTTTCACAACTTTTACAATACTTTATTTGTTTACTTTAATCAAATAAGAGTTAGAGAAAGTAGATTAAAACTAAAGTATAGTCCTCGTGGGAACTATAATCCGGACTCAAAGGTCTACTTTACTACCTGTTACGATATCGTACACTTACGATAGAAAAAACGCAACATTATACGAATAAATAAAACAGAAGAAAGAAACATAAAAAAAACACCAGAAAGTATGGAATAACACTTACCATATTTACTATAACAATTAGGAATATCAACGGACAAATGAGGGTCATTGGGTTGAAATTTCCAGTTGTCACGAACAAAGAAGAAACTCTCTTCCTAGTTATGCACTTTGTTAGGGATAATCACAGGTTTTGGACATGATTTAGATAATGAAGAGGAAAGGTAATAATACCATCTTTGCGGTTTGTTTTATTCTCCATGTTCATAAGATGATAAATAGATCGAAATACATCTAACGAAAGTTTCCCTTCAACACCCGCAAGTTTCCACAACAGAAATACCCAACCATATGGGCCCACCCATTATGAGTAAGCTATGTAGGAGCAATATTAAAAATGAAAAGAACATGGGAAAAGAAATAATGGAAAAGGAACTCTAAGCCCCATATCCATCGAATATTGGTGAATGGCTATACAGTCATGGAGAGGGGAGTTCGCATTTTGAGATGGTTCAAGACACAATAATTCTATGTCATTGGGGATATTAAATCGATCTCGAATCTCACTCAAATCCCTTTCTATAAGACTAGTAAAGATTTTAGATTTTTGAGGCCTCAAAGACCTCCTTAACATTACCACTTGACTCGCTCAAAGGCTCGCGCCCTCCAGTACTCGACCCTAAGTTGGGAACTACCACTTGACCAAGGAAGACCCGGTTAACTCTGGAACTAGAAGGAGTGATGGTAACATGATCTAACTCTCAAGCGCGTTGAACTTCCCTGAATGAAGAAGCACTGGAATAGGGATCATCAGGTTTAGAACTTTCTACCCCAAAATCATGAGATATATTTTTAGAATCAGTTTGGGAAGATATCAAAATAATAAGGTATAATCGAAAGTTAAAGAATAAAAACATACATAAACTGATGAGCAAGAATAGCACCATAAGTAGTAGATAACACAGAAGAAGGTAAAAGCGATGAAATGCTAAAGAAATGGGCATATTTATAAGTTCAGACGAGAAGGCATAAACGTCAAATTGTATCAGAAATAATCTCGACTATTCAAGCCTTTCCTATAATCACAATCACTGGATATCAACATACGCTTGACCTAGATTCAAAAATAAACGGACAAAAAGCACATGATCAACATATGCATTAAATATCTATAGGGTATGAACCTAGAAACCCACAAATAAATCTAATAGTACATGCAAAAAACTGCAACAATCATAGCATGTCCCCTCATAGTAGCCCACACCAGCTACCACCAACTAAGATAAACATGCTTAGGTGACGATATGTTCACAAAATAATAAAAACAACACAAGTTTTAGATTTAGTCCTTGTTTAGTGGGGATTAAAATTATATTTTTAGTAAATTTTGATAAAAAAAAATTTTAATGTGTGGTTAAAAAATTGTGGGATCTATAAATATGTGGTTAATATTGATTATTTGACTTTAACTTAAATTAAAATCTGATTTAAATCAATATCAAACAAGAGCTTAATATGGATAATAAAATCAAATTTCGAGAGTTATTTGTTAAACCAAAAAATACAATCCATGAACTTTGCTCTTTACTTGCGATGCATAGATGGTGCAAAGGGGGAATCAAATGTAAAAGGTTCGCACAAAGTATGCGAACTATTCCCCCATCCAAACTGGCCAGAAATTGTTATTGAAACACACGTAGACAAGTAAACAAAACGTGACATTATATTAGAATCAATTACAAGTTGGCTAATAAAAGGTTGTCACCTATCATCCCTCCTAGAATGATGGAACAGAACTTCACAATTAGACAAGTTTTTCAAAACAATAAAAGGAATTGTGATATATTTATTGACGACTTTTTTATGCTCGTCCAATTCAACTCAAATCCTCTTCAAAAGTAATATATATATTTTTTATTATTTTATTGACAAGTAGAAACTCATATTCTACTTTTTCTACAATTTGTAGGATTCGAAAATCATTTAGAGCATGTTTGACAACCATTATTGTAAAAATACTAAAAAATTAAAAAGTTTTGAATAGTAATTCTTAAGAAAATGTGTAGTTAAAAAATCAAAATATTAAATGTACACATCTTGGTAGGGATGACAGCGGGGCGGGACGGCCTCCCCACTAAGAAATTCCCCGCCCCGTTACCCGTTTAAAGCAAGGCGGGGCAGGGGCGGGACGAGGGTAGATCCTTTCCCCGTTTAAAATTTTTTTTATATATAATTTATTTTTATTGCCCATATTCATTAGATTTAAACAAATAATTTTAGTTGCTATTTTCTATTAAAATTAATGAAAATTTTTATTTAAAATATTGAATTCTAAAAAAAAAAATTTATCGGGACAGAGACCCCGTTACCTAAACCCGCTCCTAGGCAAAATTCCCCGCACCGTTCGGGTCAAGGCCCCACGAATATCGAGTTTATTTGATTTTTTGTCATCTCTACATCTTGATTCACTTTCACATTCTTCTCATATAAGAAAGAGGCCCGCAATTTTTAAAATTGCAAACCCCACTCCCTATGTGATAGAGATGTCAAAGTGAATGTAAACCAAGTGTGTAAGTGTAACATTCCTCTTAAAAAATAGAGGAAATTTTTTGATGTGCACATAAAATATTTTATTAAGTGAATGTGAAATTGAAAATGATTACTTAACAAACCATAAAATAAATTATGGATATCAAACAGTAAGTAGTGACGAAAAATGAAGTCTCGAGACTTACAATTTGGGATTGTACCATTTAGAGTATCTCCAAGAAACTCTCTATTTTTAAAGAGCATCTATAAATTTAAAGAGTTAAAATTTTGATGTACTCCAACAAACTCTTTATATTTAACACTTAAATTTACTATTCCCAAAAAATATTTATTATTTTTCTTTATCTTTTATTTTAATTAGTTTTTCTATAAATTATTTTATTGCTTTTCTACATTGAAAATTGAAACTTTTTGAATGCATTTAATTATAGAGAGTGAGTTTGGCTCTCCAAATTTGGAGAGCCAAACCCACTCTCTAAATTAAAATCTTAATTTAAAGAGTCTATTGAAGCATGATTTTACATGTTGACTCTTTAAAATAGAGAGCATCTCATGTTTAAAGAGTCTGTTGGAGATGATCTTACACTAAAAACCAAGTTTACGGATAGCCTCTGACTATTTTGCATAAAACTTATCTCAATCTTCAATTAATTTTTCGCAAATCTACAAATTCCAAATGCTCAAAAAATTAAAAAAATTATTGGTTCTCTCAAGTAATTCTAATCTCGAGCTTACTACCTAGTGATGGCAATGGGGCGGGTTCGGGGCGGGGCATCCTCACCCCGCCCCACCACGCCACTCCCCCTCCCTGCCCCGCGCCCCACCCCGCCTTAGATGGGGCGGGGCGGGGCGGGGCGGGGCGGGGCGGGGACTTGCCCCGTTTCTTGCCCCATTTGTTTTTTTTATTTTATTTAAAATACAAACTTTAAATTTTAAAATCCAAAGTAAATAATGTTCAAACTAATAATATCAATATTCAAAGCAAACACTTGAAACAAAAAATGTCCAAAACAAATAATGTCCAAAACAAATTTTTTTTCTTTTTTAATTCTTCACGAGGCGGGTTCGGGGTGGGGCATCTCCACCCCGCCCCGCCCCACGACCCGTGACGAGGTGGCGAACCTCGCCCCGCCCCGCCAACCCGTTCGGGGCGGGTTTTTTTGCCCCATTCGGGGCGGGGCCCCGCGGGGACGGGACGGGGAAAATTGTCATCTCTATTACTACCCAAGTTGCATCCCCATAAAGACCATTAATTCACAATGAAGCCAGTAGCAGAAGCATTGAACACTCATCATTCGAAGGCAAAGTTAAAAATTAATTTAAACAAAGGCTACAGATTACTACTGTTACAAACGAAATTTTGTTTAAAAATAAAAAAACAAATCATACTAACATATATGTAATTAAACGATAATCCCATTACTAGTACTGTAGATCTATATAATAAAGCAAAATACCCATTAAAATCAGAAATCTTCATCGATTTTGAACACATGGGTATCTCCATTTCCATTCAAACATGACATGACTGATGCCTTCTGGTATTCACCAACCCTCTTCTCAAAGAAATTTGTTTTCCCCTGTAAACTGATCAATTCCATCCAATCAAATGGGTTTTGAACATTGTATAATTTTCTGTATCCAAGTGCATTCAGCAGCCTATCGGCTACAAATTCAATGTATTGACTCATCAGATCACCGTTCATTCCGACCAGGGCACAAGGAAGAGCATCGCAGACAAATTCCCTCTCGATATCCACCGCGTCAGCAACAATTCCCTTGACACGATCCTCGCTAAGTTTCATCCTCAGAAGGCTGTAGAGCAGGCAAGCAAAATCACAGTGTAAACCCTCATCTCGCGAGATTAACTCGTTCGAAAAAGTTAATCCAGGCATTAATCCACGCTTTTTTAGCCAAAATATCGCGCAGAAGCTTCCCGAGAAGAAAATCCCTTCAACGCAAGCAAAGGCGAGTATGCGCTCAGCGAAGGATTCTGAGCCGTCAATCCAGCGGAGGGCCCACTTGGCCTTCTTCCCAACACAAGGGACGGTCTCGATTGCGTGGAAAAGCCGATTCTTCTCCTCCGAATCCTTTATATAGGACTCAAGAAGAAGACTGTACATCTCGGAATGGATATTCTCAATCGCGATCTGGAACCCATAAAAAGCACGCGCCTCCGAGATTTGAACCTCTTTCATGAACCTTCCAGCGAGATTCTCCAAAACAATGCCGTCGGAGGCGGCGAAAAAGGCGAGAACATGCTTAATGAAATGCTTCTCATCCTCGGTCAATTTATCCCAGTGCTGTATATCCTGGGACAAATCAACCTCTTCCGCCGTCCAAAACGAGGCCTCTGCCTTCTTGTACATTTCCCAAATTTGGGGATATTGAATTGGGAACATGCAGAACCGATCTGAGTTTGGGGCGAGGATGGGTTCTTCGGGAATTGAAGGCATTTTTGGGGAGATGGAATCTAGGGTTCGGATCAAATTAAGAGGAAATGGTTGGCTTGGGAAAAAATAGGGGGATAATGTGACGATTAAATAGGGGGAAATAATGAAATTTGAATCTGAAATTCGAGCGCCGGATTTGAATGTGGGGAAGAAAGCTTGCGCGAGAATGAACCCAAATTGGGATATTTCCCCCCGTTTGAACGCCAATATTTGAAAAAAAAAAAAATTGGAATAGTATTTGATTAAAAAATAAAGAGAACATTTGAATTTAACAGTAATATTATTTTACGAAAATAATGTTTGATAAAAAATGAATTAAAATTTAGGTCTTGTATGGGATAATGGGAGGGATTAAAATCGGATTAAAATTGAAAATATAGCCGTTATTGTTGACTTTTATTAGACGAGTGGGACCCAATAAAGACCATATTTTCAATTTTAATTGAATTTTAATCCCTCCCGAACGGGGCCTTAATTGGGTCAAACATGGGCTTAACCTCTGTTCGAGTCTCATTATTCTTAAAATTCATTTTTCTAGCATTCATCTTCTATCACACATTTTTTCATAAAATAATTTTATATGCAAATTTAGGCCCTATTTGGGAGGGATTTAGATTTTTTATAGTAAATCAATTCTCATTTTCAATCACACATTCTTCAATAAAATAATATTTTCCATCACATCAATAATTTTTTCTTCTTTTTCAACCACTCATTTCCCATCATATCACTATTCAAAATCAATTCTTCCCCCAAAAATCTCTCCCAAATAAGTTCTTAAAAAATTTCCTTATTTTTTAAATACACATTTTCCAATTTTTTATTATTGCAAAATACATTTTCTTAAGGGTGTTTGAACCCCCATTCTTTTTGAAAAATGTATTTAGGAATAGTAAATTGATGGAGAATGTATGGTTAAAAAAGAAGAATTTTTTTTTAATTTACGTATAATATTATTTTAATGAAGAATGTGTGGTTGAAAGAAGAGAGAAAAATGTATTTAAAAAAAAAAGATAAACAAGGCCTTGTGTTTTGCTGCCGCCAGCTTTGAAGGATACTGTTTGTCTACCATTAAAATAGAAAAATGAGTTTTTGAATATTGGATTTTTGAAGAAAACGTAGTTAATAATAGAAAAAAAATTTGAATTTGAAGAGAGAAAAATGTATTTAAAAAAAAAAGATAAACAAGGCCCGAGCTTTTTTTTCCCGGCTCGGCTTGTTGCCACCGCTACCTTTGACATGTATTGTGAAAGTCATCCATTCCTTTCATTTCTTGGCATTTATTCTCTTATTTTCAATGTTTCGTGCGTCGAAGGTCCTTTTCACAATATTTTGAAAATTTTACCCTTCTAATCAAATATAACAAAAACAAAAAAAATAAAGAAAAGAAAAATAAAGAACACATTTCAATTATGTGTCCAAACTTTTTAAAAGATACAAATGAATCCAATTTTTAAAAAACCATCACCTCAAAGCCGCCACCTTTGAGGCCAAAAATCCCCAGCCAACAACCGCCCAAACCACCGGACCTCCATATCATCGGAAAGCCCTCACTCCCCTCTATACATAAAATTTGGTTTGGTAGAGCCACATTTTTTGGGTTAATAGATTTTAAAATAGTTTTTTTAGAATGTAGTTAAAAAGTAGAAAAAAAAAAATTAAGTTTACATATAAAATTATTTTTTATTAATAGAATGTGAATGAAAATGAGTTTGGAATTTTTTTTTTAATAACGAGGATCAAATAGGGAAGAGACACCATTACTTCAAAGTCAATTGGTTTAGAAATATAATTATGGCAAATATATACATACATACATACATATATATATATATATATATATATATATATATATATATATATATATATATATATATATTTGAAGATTTTTTTACTCTTCTTCATAGGCTTGCTTTCCTTTTTCGTCTTATCCCCAGATTATAAGACATTTTCCTTATTGATGGTATAGCCGATTTCTTAATTTTTTAGCCCCTGTTGTATTAATAACATTCTCTTAAATGTGTTTTATGGGACTAAAGAAATGTTATAGAGGCATTAATATTATAGAAAAACAATCATCATAAGAAGTAAGCTGCGTGCAAAGGCATGCAAGGCACACTTCGTGCCATTCCCCATAATAGATGACACACACATAAGCCACACGCAAAGCACAGCCTATCCGTGGGTGGACAACAAGGCCTTTGTTTGTGATAATTCTCTGTTGTAGCTAATGTTTAACTATAAAAAGGAAATTATGTCCTAATTAATCTACGTTTTGAATTAATTATCAAAAATCTTTTTTTATTATACTCATTTTCAACCATATATTTTTTTATCCACGCAAATCCAAATTTTTTCATACTTTTTAACTACACATTTTTTAAAAAATTACTATTCAGAACTCATTATTCACAAAAAAAAAAAAACACTGTCAAATAGGGGGATATTAATACCATATTTTTTATTTGTTATATAACTATTTCATTGTAAAGTCCTCAATCATTTAGAGTCCATTTGATAGCAAGGGTGGAAAGAAAATGAATTTCAGGAAAAGTAATTGCTCAGAACTTGTTTTCCAAGGGATTGGTAATTAAATATTTTTGATTGGTATAATTTTCCACCTGGAAAATTTTTGAAATTTTGGATTTTTTTTGTTCACGTTTGGCTTTATTTTACATGAAACTTGTTCATTAAAGTGATTTTTTTTTTATTTTTTTTTTTACAATTGGTTGTGAAATTTGTTACCATTGTCAAAAAGTAAAAAAAAAAAATTTGCTCGAAAATTATTTTTTCATCAAAATTTAGTGTTCGTTTGGCTTCGTTTTACACGGAAATTGTCCATTAAAATAAATTGGTTATGAAATTTGTTTTCATAGCTAAAAAAATATAAAAAAATAAAAAATAAATTTTTTTTTGCCAGAACCTGAAATTTATTTTGGTGGGAAAAGGAATTCCCTTAAATCCTTGAATTTGGGCGTGTGGGTGGGGAATCAAGAAAACATTTTGTAGGGAATATTTAGGCCATCAAACATGGCTTTTGGGAGGAAAATAAATTACATTTCCATTTTCCATGAAATTAAACCCCTATCAAACGGGCCTTAATGAAATCTGTCTTCAATGATAAGATATTTTATTAATAAAAAATAAGAATGACAAGAAATAAATAAATAAGTGTAATGAACAAAAATTGAATGGCAATGTAGGTATAACCACCCAAAATTCATTAACGCTTTTATCTATTTAAACACTTTTAATCGTATGTTGTTATTTTCTAGTATTTAATAAATTTTGAGAGTTTTCTCCAATTCATAACTTCTCATCTCTTTCCATTAGTTTTTTTAGCCCTTGTTTGTCATTCATTTTCTTGAAAGTTTTTTTTTTCTCAAACTCATTTTCAACCATAAATTCATATAATACTTTTGCAGTTAAAATCAAATTTTTTTTGTGTTTTTTAATCATACATTCTCCAAAAATTAATATTCCAAAACTCATTTTCCCTAA
The DNA here is from genome assembly GCA_035079005.1 of Fraxinus americana. NCBI lineage: Eukaryota > Viridiplantae > Streptophyta > Magnoliopsida > Lamiales > Oleaceae > Fraxinus > Fraxinus americana. The sequence goes on from CM068716.1 coordinate 17,912,399, forward strand.
AAACTATTTTTAATATTTGTTAAATAGAGGAGGAGGCTTAATATTAATAAAATGTTTATTGGCACAAAACTAGTGCTGTCAATAAGCAAGCCGGCTCGGCTCGACCCTTTAAGCCACGAGCTCGGCTCGGGCTCGTGGAGAAACGAGCCACGAGCTCACGAGCCGAGCCGCTCGTGGCTCGTGGGCGAGCTCGCCAGCTCACGGCTCGGCTCGTGGCTCGTCAATTTTTTTTTTTTAATAATTTTTCTCAATTTTTTTTTTATTTTTTAATGTTTTTTCACGAGCGCTCGCCTCTTAACGAGCCAAGTCGAGCTCGGCTCGTCTACGAACCGGTCCGTTCGGCTCAAGTTTTTTTTTTCTCAAACTCATTTTCAACCATAAATTCATACACTAGTTTTGCAGTTAAAATCAATTTTTTTTTGTGTTTTCTAATCATACATTCTCCAAAAATTAATATTCCAAAACTCATTTTCCCTAAAAACTATTTTTAATATTTGTTAAATAGAGGAGGAGGCTTAATATTAATAAAATGTTTATTGGCACAAAATTAGTGTTGTCAATGGGCCAGCCGGCTCGGCTCGGCCCTTTAAGCCACGAGCTCGGCTCGGGCTAGTGGAGAAACGAGCTCACGAGCCGAGCCGCTCGTGGCTCGTGGGCGGGCTCCCGAGCTCACGAGCCGGCTCGGCTCGTGGCTCGTCAATTTTTTTTTAAAATAATTTTTCTCAAATTTTTTTTTTATTTTTTAAATGTTTTTTCACGAGCGCTCGGCTCGGCTCGTGGGCTCGTTCCCACGAGCGCTCGCCTCTTAACGAGCCAAGTCGAGCTCGGCTCGTCTACGAACCGGTCCGTTCGGCTCAAGTTTTTTTTTCTCAAACTCATTTTCAACCATAAATTCATACAATAGTTTTGCAGTTAAAATCAATTTTTTTTTTTTGTTTTTTAATCATACATTCTCCAAAATTTAATATTCCAAAACTCATTTTCCCTAAAAACTATTTTTAATATTTGTTAAATAGAGGAGGAGGCTTAATATTAATAAAATGTTTATTGGCACAAAACTAGTGTTGTCATGGGCCAGCCGGCTCGGCCCTTTAAGCCACGAGCTCGGCTCGGGCTAGTGGAGAAACGAGCCACGAGCTCATGAGTCGAGCCGCTCGTGGCTCGTGGGGGAGCTCGCGAGCTTACGAGCCGGCTCGGCTCGGCTCGTGGCTCGTCAGATTTTTTTTTTAAAATAATTTTTCTCAGTTTTTTTTTTTATTTTTTAAATGTTTTTCACGAACACTTGGCTCGGCTCATGGCTCGTGGGCTCGTTCCCACGAGCGCTCGCCTCTTAACGAGCCAAGTCGTGCTCGGCTCGTCTACGAACCGGTCCACTCGGCTCAAGTTTTTTTTTTGCTCAAACACATTTTCAACCATAAATTCATACAATATTTTTGCAGTTAAAATCAAAAGTTTTTTGTGTTCTTTAATCATACATTCTCCAAAAATTAATATTCCAAAACTCATTTTCCCTAAAAACTATTTTTAATATTTGTTAAATAGAGGAGGAGGCTTAATATTAATAAAATGTTTATTGGCACAAAACTAGTGTTATCAATAAGCCAGCCGGCTCGGCTCGGCCCTTTAGGCCACGAGCTCACGAGCCGAGCCGCTCTTGGCGAGCTTGCCCACGAGCCGGCTCGGCTCGGCTCGTGACTCGTCAAAATTTTTTTTAAAATAATTTTTCTTAGTTTTTTTTTTATTTTTTAAATGTTTTTTCACGAGCGCTCGGCTTGGCTCGTGGCTCGTGGGCTCGTTCCCACGAGCGCTCGCCTCTTAACGAGCCAAGTCGAGCTCGGCTCGTCTACGAATCGGTCAGCTCGGCTCAAGTTTTTTTTTCTCAAACTCATTTTCAACCATAAATTCATACAATATTTTTGCAGTTAAAATCAAATTTTTTTTGTGTTTTTTAATCATACATTCTCCAAAAATTAATATTCCAAAACTCATTTTCCCTAAAAACTATTTTTAATATTTGTTAAATAGAGGAGGAGGCTTAATATTAATAAAATGTTTATTGGCACAAAACTAGTGTTGTCAATGGCCGGCTCGGCCCTTTAAGCCACGAGCTCACGAACCGAGGCGCTTGTGGCTCGTGGGCGAGCTCGGCTCGGCCCACGATCTCCCGAGCTCACGAGCCGGCTTGGCTCGGCTCGTGACTCGTCAATTTTTTTTTTTTTAATAATTTTTCTCAATTTTTTTTTTATTTTTTAAATGTTTTTTCATGAGCGCTCGACTCGGCTCGTGGGCTCGGCTCATGAGCTCGTTCCCGGGAGCGCTCGCCAAGATGAGCCCGAGCGGCTCGTGGCCATGAACATTACGAGCCGAGCGGTCAACCGACTAGCCGCTCGACTCGATGGACATCTCTACACAAAACGTCCATACGTTTGGTCTTTAGTCCTTGTTTGTTTCTCATGAAAATGAGATTTCTACCATTGGAACAGTAAGAGAGCCCCAATTTTGGACCTTTTTGACTTTTACGGTCAAAAATTTCATTCTTTTGGGTAGATAATCGGAAACAAACAAGGGCTTAGTGTGTAAAACGTCACTACGTTTCAACCTTTTGCATTTTCACTCCTATTTTCCATATTTCATTGTGGAAAACGTCATTTTCATCAATATTTGCCAAAAATTTCAATAAAAAAATGTAAAATGACAAATATACCCTTCAATTTAAATAAGACAAAAAATAAAAGAAAAGAAAAATAAAGAATTAATTGCAACCATACTCCTAAAACCTTATTAAAACATACAAATGAATCTCAAATAAATTATTAAAAATTCAAAAAAAAAATGGCCCTCTCTCTTTCTCCCTCATTTCTCCTCCACAACCACTGCCATGGAGCCACCACCAATTCCTCCCAAATCCATCGTGTTGCCTCTGCCAAACCATTGAAATCTCACCTTCCACCAGTATCAATACTCCCTCAATCCATCACAACCAAAAAATTACACAAACAACCACAAATTCAACTCAAGATCATCCCAAATATACCAAGAATCGCATGACTTCTTCACCAATTTCGACCATTCGTCTTTACCCATGGTCGTCCACTATTGCCAGTCAATCCACCTCATCTATTCGCCCATACTCACAGAGAAATATCACAAAAAGAGTACAATATGATGTTGATATGCATTGTAATTTCCTCTTATTGTGCGCAGAAAATGTGGCCATCGTGCTTCTTTCAATTCATGGGTTTGTGGGTACTCATTCACATAATTTGCCACATGTTAATCTTCATCAACATCCCACAACAGTGGGTGTGAGCTTAATTGCCCCAATTAACAGCCAAATTAATCCAATTTCGGTCACAAACTGCCCACCCAACTCGAACATCCTGCCACCTCCAATTCTTGTGCCCACTATGCTCCGTTCTATTAATTCATCCAAGAGCACTTGAAACCAGGTTCATACTTCAATGTGTAAACGTCCATTGATCCAAATTATTCAACAATTGATTACGTTTTGGAGTCAAACTTGGGCGTGCGATTATTAGTGTATTTGGGGTTGATTTTGAGTGAATTTGTGGCTGTTTGTGTTTTTTTTTTTTGGTTGTGATGGATTGAGAGACTATTTTAGCCGGTGGAGGGGTGAAATTCCGTTGGTTTTGGCGGCGACAAGACGATGGATTTGTGAGGAATTGGTGGCGGCTCCTTGGAGTGGTGGTGGTGGTGAAAGAAAAGAAGAGAGAGAAAGACTTTTTTTTGAATTTATTAATAATTTATTCGAGATTCATTTGTACTTTTTAAAAAAGTTTGGGAGTATGGTGTCAATTAATTCTTTATTTTTGTCTTATTTAAATTAAAGGGTATATTTGTCATTTTATGTTTTTATTGAAAAATTGGGCAAAAATTGATGAAAATGAAGTTTTCCACAATGAAACGTGGAAAATAGGGATGAAAAGACGAAAAATTTGAAACCTATGAACGGTTTGCACACTAAAAGTCAAACATATTAACGTTTTGTGCTAATAAGTCGCTACTAAAATTTGATTTTCCTCAAATTTGTGACTTCTTAACTTCCATTACTCGTATAACAAAATTTTTATATTAAAATATCTCGACATTCATATAATCAGCAGTAGTCTATACATGTTATTTTATTATTTCTCTGCACCAAATATCTCTGTCCTAATATGCAAAATCTATTTGGCCACTTGTGCTATGTAGTACTAACTACATTGAAATCAAAACACGAAGGTTTATTCCACATTACAAGACATTTTGCCCGTACAACCCTCACTTGTCCTCTTGCACTTGTACAAATCAAAATGCTCTATAGAAGTAGCATGGTCCAAACAAGAATCGTTAGTTTTAGAATTAGAATCGAACCACAAGATCGTTTTGTTCAACTAATAATTCGATTTTTAAATTATTCACGTTGACTCGAATTAGACTATCTATTTCGAAAACCATGCCTTTTTGAAAATCAAATAATTTCTTTTCTTGATTTCTATTTCAAGCTAAATAAACAATTCCTTAAAGCATGTTCACATCAAGTATTGAATACAATTAAGCCGTTTGAGCCTCATTTTTTTAAAAATCCATTTCTCCCAAACTCATTTTCAATATCACCCTCTCAATAAAATAATTTTAAATGTAAATTTAAAATACTTCTCAACTTTTTATGAAATCAATTCTTAAAAAAAGGATCAAACAAGGACTAAATAATATAATAATTTTTTAAAATTTTTTTCTTCTTTCAATATTATTCTAATGCTATCAAATCGATTGACCTGACATTCTATTAAAGTAGGATTAATCTTTTTGTACATTCAATGTGTACATTTTGGATGACATCTCATTGGATGTAAAAATCGAGAACATTGATTTAAATAAGAGGAAATTGCACCTCATGTAACTCTTTGGATTGACATCTTAAAAAATTTCACATTTTACTAATTTTTACAATAATGTCACTTTTGGACTTTCTTGTCCCTTTAAAAAATTTAAATCCCTTACATGTGTTTAATTAAAGCAGATTTGACTAGATGAAAAACTAGTACAAAAAATGGAAAAAAAAAAATACACATCAAACCCACCGACCCATCCCCATCCTACCCCCACTTTCTAAGAGAAGTACTACATGTACATAAATCTATACATAATGGTGTCCATAATTACACGTGGCACTGGATCCAACCATTAATTCAAATCTCACACTTTCACATCAAAAATAAGATTTTGTCCACATCACCTTATGAACACTATTATGTACATATATTATGTACATGTAGACTTTTCCACTTTCTAAACCCATTCCTCAATTTTGTGCTTATGTACCATTTTGCAAACCCACGTTTTGGACTCATTTCACACCTTCTAAACATATTTCACACTAAATGTGGAAGAAGATGCATGCATCCATTTGAATTTGAAGACTTTCCACCCACTGTAACCACGTGTCCATCTCAAGATAGATAACGCACACCCAGTCGGAGTATATTTCAAATTCAATCTCCGATGGTTCGTATTTGGCTTCAACTTCAAATCGAGATAAATATCATTTTCATTTTCTTTTAGATTTAAATGTGCTAAATAATTTGTGCTTTATTTGTGTTATGGTCGATTGTGATTTGAAGTTGAGGGGAAAAATTCATATTTAGGGTTTCAATTTAATGAGTGACCATATTCATGTTCTTTAAAAAAAATTGTGATTTTCAAGCATTTACCATGTAACATTGGGTAGATTTTCTTTGTTTTTTTGATTTTTTTGGTTTATGGAAAACCTAAATTTATTCCTTTATTTTTCTCTTTTTTATTTGGCGTTCCTATTCTTTGAATTAGATTTGCTCATTAGATTTGAGATTAGAATTACTTAATATTTAATAGCACACGTGCTTTGATGCAAAAGCGAAAGTAAATGAAAAATGCAGTGTACTCTTGTTTAATTGATTACATTTAGGCTACACTTGAAAGCAAGAATGTAAGAAAATACAGTTAGTGTTGGTTGTGCTGGTTTTACAATTTTACTTGTTTTTGAAGTGTTATAGAAGATTTCTTTCCAAATATGTTATTGTTTTGGAGGTTACCAGTAAGCTAAATTCTTCTTGTATTGTGTTATGACTATAAGTTTTAGTTAGTATCAATTTAGTCTCATTTTTTTATTTCTGGATCAGTTTAGTTACATTTATTTGTAAGCTTGTTTATTTATTTGTACATTTTGATTTTTTTTTCCGGGGCATTGGCCTAATTTTAGATGAATGCAGAGTTATGCTTGTTCTGTGATTATGTTTTTTCAAAGACTTAGGCCCTGTTCACTTTGCCGTTTTCAAGTCGTTTTCCGTTTTCAATTTTCAAAAACGTTGAAAACGCGTTCTCTTTACTATTTTTGAAAACGCGTTTTTGAAAATGGTTAAAAAAATTTCTAAGGAAATGCAAAACGTGGTTTTCCACGTTTTGGGAATTTCCGACCAAAACAAGCCAAAAAAACCCAAAACATGGCACTGTTCCAAAACGCTCGTTTTCAACTCCAGGCTCCAGCCCTGTTCCTCTTTCCTCTCTTTCCCCTCTCTTCATCTTTCCCCTATCTTCCTCTCGCCGTTTCAAAATCGACCAGCTCCCCTGCCAAATCTCCAGGTTCGCGTGCTAAATCAGGTTTCCCATCTAGTTCTTTGCTGGCTATATTTTTGCGGTATGTTATAGCTATTCAGTTCAATTTTCCTTGGGTCAGATTTCGCACCACACAATCTGCTTGTTCTTGTTCTTTCGGTTCGTGGATATGGGGGGTGATTTTGATATTCTTTCGTATTCTTGAATCTATCCAAAATGTTGAGGCACGCAAGTAAGATGATTCTGGGTCAAGGGTGCGATTCCCTTCAACGCGGGCTGTGACCGTGGGAGCAGGTACGTCGCGAATGTACCATGAGAGGGTTGTGGATCACTACAGCAACCCGAGGAATGTCGGGTCCTTCGACAAGAACGACCCGAATGTTGGTACAGGTCTGGTGGGAGCCCCAGCTTGTGGTGACGTCATGAAACTTCAGATCAGAGTCGATGAGGAGAACGGAAAAATTGTTGATGCTTGCTTCAAGACGTTTGGCTGCGGTTCTGCAATTGCTTCCTCCTCTGTTGGTTCGTTATCTATTTATTGTTCTAGGGACTAGGAAAGTATGGTTTGTCGTGAATTTTGATGCATTAATTGGTTGTTTTTGTGGAGAAATTTCAGTCTTCTAAGTTGTTCTTGTTAAGGTGAATTTCAGGGAATTTCTTTTCATAGGTGGATTTATCAATTTTTGGCTAATTAATGAGCTGGAAGGTCTCTAAATGTGAAAATTTATAGCTCTAATGATTTACTGCTGCTCTACAAAACTCTCTTTTGATAGAACTGATAAAATCGATTGGAGTTGTTTCATCTTTCATGGTTTTGTCCGCCGAATTTTGAATGGCATCAGCAGTTTTGGCTGTAACAATTGATATTTGGTTTCCAGTAACAATTAGTTTATTAACATTGATCATTATAAGTTTGAAATTAACAGTATCGTGAAAATGTGCACATGAAATAGAATACTTGTTGATTGGTTCTCGCTGCTTGGATAAGTTGATTTAGGTTTTTCTTCCATTTGGTTTACAAATTTGTTCCACTATATTTTAGCTTTGGCACAGAAAATCTTTTACTGCACTTGTACATTGTTCAAGCACAATGCCTTGGAGCATTTGGAAAGCAACTGTATAGATATTCTTTTAAGAGCGGCGACTCGAGAATTTTGTGAACTAAGCAGCAAAAATTTATTTATTTTTATGCCATTTGATGTTTTTTGTCATTTATTGGTTGCAAATGAGTTTTGCTAACACAGGTTTCATTATCAGCTACTGAATGGGTGAAAGGGAAACAAATGGAGGAAGTCCTATCCATTAAGAATACGTAAGTTGGATCCCTTTGTTGATTCTACCTAATACCTCACCCAAGATTTGTATTTCCTTTTGGGTCTTGTCCAGTAACTCGGAGCTTCTTTTGGTAGTTTCGATCGTTTTTATTGTTCTTTATATTTTCCCATTTTGCAAAGTGTCTTGTGAGGTTTTGAACACCTAAAGACAATAATTGAAGTGAGGTTTTGTATTTTCAAGCTCCTTTATCCTTAGGTGGTCTTAGCATTGCCAATTTTGTATATAGCGAGAAATATTCTCTTATTTCCTGCTCTCCCTTATTTTTCTATTTATATTACGTCCACGGATTCAATTAAATAATAGTGTTAGGTGTTCTTTTTAAAATTTTATAGTCTTTGTTCTGGGAATTCTTTAACTTAGTGTACTACATGTTATTTTTCTTTAAAATTAGAAATTCCAATGCACTAGTGAAAATTGTTAATAGCAAGAATCAGCAGAATATTTTCTCTGTTTATTGAACATTAATCTTAGGAATGGATAGATGAACATGCCTCCTTGTTTCTTTTGCGACAGGCACTTGTTGGGCGTTTTCTGTTGTGGTTGGAGGACTCATGGAAAATGCAGGCTGCAATGGAGGACTCATGGAAAATGCATTTGATTTCATTAACAAACATGGTGGGTTGACGACTGAGAGAATATATCTCTACAGAGCTAGAGATGGAAACTGTGATTCTGCTAAGGTAGAAGAAAAATTGTATTGTTAAATTTATAGATAAAACAGATGCCTAATTCACCACTTCATCCACCCCTCATGCTCCTTGGGACACAAATTGAAGTATATCTGATTGAATTAATAACTTGGAACTAGTAATTGGTTCCTTCGTTAGTTAATAGTTCTTGTGATACGGTTTACGTGGTTTCTGATATTAAGGTGGATTATTGTTGCAGACCACGAGGTGTACAGTGCTGTTTCTGTTTGTAAGAGGAGATGGTGTAATCTTGGTTTCACCTCCATTAAGGACAGCCTGATTAAGACTTCCTAGTTACTGATGTCTTCGAGGTTAACCAAATTGTCGTCACCTGTAATACTACACTCGCTATTTTCCAATTTGTATTGGTGCTTATTCATGCAACTAGAACTGATTGAACTTTAAGAATTATATGTATTTTGAGGTTAAGACCATCATGTGTAGCTGCTATCTTTGGCATATTTTATGGGTGTATTTAGTATTTACATGGCAGACTTTTTATTCAAAAATTACACATGCGTATGATGTAATGGGGATCAAACATAGCCAGGCTCAATGTGTTTGACAATGCAATTCTTTTTATTAACAATAAATTACTTTTTTGATTAAAAAAGAGTAAGATGGACAAGAAAATAGAAATATGAATAAAATAATGTTGATAGTGTTAGAAGTGTGCTCGACCCAATCATGAAGAAGTTCTCTTCATGTGCCTCACTGTATTTCATGCTTAACATGGCTCCCAAAATATATGAGATAATGATTTTTCAAAACTTAGGTTAGATCATTGTTATTTTAGCTCATTACTAAAGCAAGGAAGCATTGATTTTTATTCGATGTTAGTTAATTATTGTCACAAGTAATGTACAAGGACAAAAATAAGGATTTGTCAAATTTAATTTAGGCCCTGTTTGGGAGTGATTAAATTTTTCTACAGTAAATCAATTCTCATTTTCAACCACACATTCTTCAATAAAATAATATTTTCCATCACATCAATAATTTTTTCTTCTTTTTCAACCACACATTTCCCATCATATCACTATTCAAAATCAATTCTTCCCCCAAAAATCTTTCCCAAACAAGCTGTTAATGTGTTTTTTATATCTGAAAACAAATACTTCAAGATTCACTAATTTTAAATTTTATATGTTATTTAATATTATATTAATATTAAACTATTAAAATTTATTAAATAATCATATTTTTTGAATAAAATATTATTAAAAAAATATTCTCAAAATTTCAAAGTAAACGCGTTTTCCATTTTCATATTTCTCAAAACAGTTTTTCAAAATGACAAAAAGAACGTATTTTCAGAAATTTCAAAACAGACACTCAAAACACAAAATGAATTCAAAACACAAAACACAAAACTGAAATATAAAAAGAACGGCCCCTTATTTTTTCAAAACTTATTTTCAACCATACTTTCTTCCATAAAATAATTTTACATGTAAATTGAAATTAGCGAGCGTGGATATCCATGGAAACTTAAACTCAAAGTCTTTTTTTCTGACTTCTAAGTTCGCGTCTCTCTTTGAAAATATAGACTAAAAGAAGCTTCTAGGCCTTGGAGGCGCTTAACTCTTTCTTATTATTAGTAAGAATTGTTGTCTTAGTTCCGTCCCAAATCATTCACTTAAAGATCTCATGATTTTAACCTTTACAACCCGTGCATCTTTGGTAAATAGTATGAAATACAATTGGACAGCATAATTAACTTTTTTTTATTAGCACTATTCAATACTATCCAATCATTCGTACTAAACATGTCACAAACGTATTTGTCCAATGACGATATACGTAAATTAGTTTGTTACCTTAGTGGAGGTAGAATCATTGGTGGATCCACAGTGGGTCCTAATGGGTCACGTGACCTACCAACTTTCAGTTTTTTTTTTCAACATAAAAAATCAGTATTGTGAAAATCTTCGAAATGCTTAATTATTGATTTTAAGATTAGTGTTTAGGATTTTGAAAAGGAACCCAAATCTAATTTAAATTACATCTAAATGACATTCAAATTCCCAAACTTTTTGGACGGAAATCAATTCCTACTTTTCTACTTTGACACACCATAAAAATGTGTATAAATTGAACCATATTTGATCGCAATTAAATTTTCTTTGTTTTTGTCTCATTTTTTGGGTTCATTACGGGATGCCAACGAAGTCGAAATATTACATTTTTAATACCATTTTGAAGTGCACACCGTAGCAAATGTTAGGTGCATCAAAGTATCATGTTTCAAACTAGTATTTTGATAACATGTTAACTTTAAAAATTCTTCGACGGTCAAATGCTAGCTAAATCCTAAATCGCCTATGTCATTTTGAAGCTTGTTTCGAGAACTACATCATAGACATATAGATTGGTCCAAATGGACATCGAAAATAGTTAAATATGCTTCAAATGTGCGTATTAAGAAGAGACGTCTAACCCTTCAAATTGGCTATTTTGACGAGCCTAATATTTGCTACGATTTTTGATAAGACCAAAAACAAATAGCATTTATATCACCATATACGATGTTGATTTCATTTAAAGTCTCCCACACACTTATTTGTGATTTCATTGAGATTTTAATATGTAATAAGAAAGATATATAAGTACAATAATATGAAGCATATGTGAGAGAAGAATAGATAGGGAAGACTCAAGTTTGAGGAAGAAATGTAGCGGATGTAAATGTGCTAGTTTTGATCTACACTTCTATTTTTGCATGTTTGATTGTGCCCTCCTAATTGAAAATATCTGCGTCCGCCGCCCCTGGGTAGAATATTTATAATTCAAATGATGTAGTAACTCATCAAGAACAAGATGGAGAAAATGATAACAGTGGCATGTTGCGTGGGCATTTTGTCATAATCTGTTTTTGGGCAACTTTGGCTTTACCATGGTCTATTATTGTGTCCTTAGTGCAATTGGAGCTCAAAGCTACTCAAATTCCAGTGGCTAGAAACTGCTTGTGCTTTGAAGCATGGTTATGAACTGATGGATTGGTTCATGACAATACTTGCAAAATAGTGCTCGTCTCATTTAGAGTAAAAGTAGCAATTCGATTTTATGACTGAGCCCCTTTTAATTCAAGTCAAAATTAATACTTAATTTTGATCTTGATCTTTTTTAATTCATCATTAATATTGACGAATCCAAGTTGAAACCCAATGTGTCATTAATCCAGTCAGTCAATGGTCCTCGGAAATCTTTTACAAAAATTATATAATAATTTGGAGAAAGGTTAGTGAAAATAAAAGATATGGAAAAAATAAATGTTTTCTGGGAGTAGTAAATTAAGTGTTGAAGATAAATACTATATTGGAGTACTTAAAAAAAATTATACTCTAAATTTATAGATGCTCTATAAATTGCCAAATATGTTTTTAAAAAATAGAGTGTCTCTTGAAAATACTCTTAAGAGAATAAAATATGTTTGACTAAACCTCCACATTCGTGTTTAGGGACAACCCACCGGGACAATTCTATTTTAGAATATAAAGGTTTCAAATTATATTTGAATAAACGTATGGTTTGAATTCAGAAGCACGGTACGAGTTGCACTATTGGTGCAACGAAGACGGAATTTATCTCTAGTTCATAGCTTAATTAATCATTACGATCGAACTAAATGCTTTAAATATTAGTTTAATCAATCATGTGACACAAATTCGAATTTAGAAAGGTAAAATGAGTTGGATTAAACCTTCACAACCCAATTTATAGACTATCAACAAGGACATTTTTATTTTAGAAAGGCCTGCAACACGGTTTAGTCCAAGTTGAAACTCAATGTGCCATTAGTCTGTTGGCTGCGAAAAACGTCCTTAGCAGAATTTGTACAACAGTTGGAATGAAGCTAAGTAACCCACAATGCTTTCTTCTTCTATTCTACATGGAATTTTATGGACAATTATTTAGGATTGGCTTCAGCTGGAAAGTTCTCTACTTGGGCATCTTGTGAATTTGTTGGCGGCGTATGAGAATAACTTCTCTTAAGCTTTTATTGAATGAGATTACAACAAAGAAAATTTCTTTCTTTTGTTGGAAACTTTGGCATACCTAAGTACTATGGAAACGAATTTCACTTCAGCTTGCGTCTAATTGTTAATGTTGCAACCGCAGGGAAACATTAGAACATGTATTCATTTTTGGACGTATTGCGCTATCAGTCTGGCTGCATTTCTCATCATTAATTGGCTTTCAAGTACATGTTGGGAATTGAGACCGATTCCATAATTTTACTCACATGATCATGTTCGAAGAAAATTTAATGACACAAGAAAAAATATAAAAATAGAGAAAAATTATACGGACTGTGAGATTTCCACAATATTTACATTTGATATATTTCCTTTTATAATTTGACTTTTTTTAGGCAACTTTTCAACAATCTCTACCTCAACGAAAAATGAGCCGTGTACAAAAATAAGGCCCGCTAGTAGTGACACATCCTTCATCTTGACAAGTATTGCATTACTTCTAGTAGTAACACATCCTCTATCATGACAACTATTGCATGCCATGAGGATCGTTGTCGCCTATAAAGAGCGACACTATCCTATTTGATTTCAAACATTACCCGAGTTTGCTTCACCTTTTGGACAGTTTCTCTTGATGTAACTTGGTTGTTCATACTAGATGAAAAGATGGGTTTCAAAACCTTATGTAATCCACATTGAATCAAAACATGATTGACTTTTACCTTCCACTAGCAAAAATTGATTTCTTCATCAAATTTCTCCACATCACCTGTTGATAGTAAAAATCAGATCTAGCTATTTCATTGATAAAATAATTACAATCGAATATCAAATGTAAATACAATCAACAAATTCACTTACCTAACTATGAGTTTCACCTTCTAAATTCACTAGTCTAGATGCTTCAAAAAGAACTGGAGGGAAAATAGCTATTTGAGATGGAGATATTTGAATTGCATACATTTTTCTCAATTATAGTGTATATTTATAGATTTCATTCCAGGCGTTGGGATAGTTGGGTCATTTTTGCATCGTGCCAAATGTTGGCTTCTTATTGGTTACTTCTTAACTGATTGAGTTAAGAGTCACGCTTTACTCATTCGGGATATTTTATCATTTTTCGATGGACTGGATATCATCAATGTGACTTTGTCGCGAGGACAATATTTCTCGTTCTACTTCCATTGCTCATGCTTCGTCTAGTATTTGCTAAGTTATCTTTACTGGCGGATAGGTTTTTTATCCCTCCATTCAAAGTATCGGATACTTGCTTTCCTAAACAAGAATTTTCAAGCGTGCATCGCTCCATCATTCTTGTCGACTCTTAGCTTTGGCGATACTGCTTACGATGTCCAAACGCAAGTGTCTTGGGGTTTTTCACCCTGCATTGAATCAATTTTAGATGGAATGTTAAGGATTTTTTTGCTGAAGGTAACTAAAGTCATTATCCATTTTTTAATTTGTGTCAAGTTGAAAGACATTTGGTTCCTTACATATTTACCCAATATAATCGATAGAGTTGCAATTCTCAGGGTTACCTTAGATCTAGAAATCTTTTCAGTATGTGTTCCCCGGGTAACTAGGAGTTTGCGTCATGCGTGCTTTCCCTATCTTCTACCGCTCATGGGGTTTTGATTATGATATTGATTTCTCCTTGCGAAGGTTGGGCGCTTATAGCCTCGGCCAACCCGTGGGATGGCCCTCCATACCTTATCAGATGTGTGGGCCTTTGGCCTCCTGGTGTGATAGTCGTACCTCTTTGTATGTTCCAATTTTTGTCCATTCTTGGCACTTTAGAGCATTCATTCGTGTCATGATTGTCAGTAAAATGTATTTTGCAGAATTTTGATCTCTGTCTGTTGGGAGATAAGTAGGCCCGTCGACATCCTACGAAGAGGGTACGACAATAGTGCATATCAGGTTCTCGAATTCTTTGAAGCTATGGTAATGTGATTTGGATACACATATGCGAACGTTATTGTTCTTCCTCTAGTTTTCTCAACAGGATTTTGTTATATCGCTCTCTGATTTTGCATCCTCATTTGACTTTCCAGCATGTCTTTTACCTGGATCTTGTTAAATATAAGCTCTATTAATTGGGAAATGAAGAATAGATACCTTTTGGGAGAAATGTTCTAGAGGATAGAGCTCAGCCATAGGTCGTTCCACTGGATTTTCTATGTTTTTTCACCTGGCTCTATCCCACTAGCAAACATCTCATCTTTAAATCGCGTAAAATTTCTGATAGATTTCCCTTCTTTCTGCCTGATGCTACTTAAGTTCACAACTCTTATATGAATCCAAGAATCGATTGTTGATGAGGAAACTGACTATTGGTCAAATCTACGGGTAAGTGATACATCACATTCTCTGTTGTAGATTGGCTCTCTGGCCTTTTGGGTGAATGACTATCATCGAAATTATTATATTCTCATCCTCCGGTTCTTCCACTGGTTAAGACTCCAGTCGTGAGAGCTTTCTTGGGTCATTGCTCTGTTCCATGAGGATTTACTAATCTACTTTTCTTTTATTTTTTTATTTGTTTTATTTTTTTCATTTCCCTGAATGAGCTTGTGAAGCTTACAATTGATGATTGCTTTTGAGGGGAAATATAGTATCATGCGCTAAATTTCCTCGATTTTCCTTTTATTATTAGTTCATTTTTCGCTTATCATATTTTGCGCGTAGATGCGCATATTCCGCCTTCGTTTTCAGTTTTTCTACCATTCCACGGACTACCTCTGCAGTGGGCACCCATTTCCCTTAATGACGGCGTTCGAAGGGGAAAACTTTGGCTAGGGGTCTTGTTAGCATTTCCTATACTTTCTCATTAGATTTATGTAACTTTTGACCAAATCGTTGCTACATTCCTCTGTTCCATCTTTTAGTGCTTTGAGCATACTTGGATCTACTTCTATTCTATTTATTCTTCCTAATCCTTACAACTTCTAAACTTTAGTGCGATTTGTAGGTTACTTGTTTTCCCACATATGGCACCATTTGTTGAGGTAAAAATCGGATCAAGCGATTTTATTGATAAAATAATTACAATCGAAAATCAAATGTAAATACAATCAACAAATCCTCTCACTTAACTATGAGTTTCACATCCTAAATTCACAGGTCTAGATGCTTCAACTAGAATAAGAGGGGAAATAGTTATTTGAGAGGGAGATATTTGAATTGTGTATGCCTTCTTCTTCAGTCATAGGGGGGTATTTATACATTTTCCTCCTAGTGTTGAGGTAGTTTGGTCATTTCTGCATTACACCAAGTGGTGACTTGTTATTGGTTGCTTCTTAACTGATTTAGTTAAGAGTAACGCTTTACTAATCTGATTATGTGATCATTATTGGCAGAATGTAGTCAGCCTGTAATTGACGAACAGTTTATGATCTTTACGTGAGCCATGTATTTCTTAGTTTCCCTCGCATATTGCATTTAACCTTTCCAATGAATTTCTGGGTTCATAGGTTTTTATTCCAGGTGTTAACATCACCTAACATATTTTTCCTACTGCATCATTTCAAACAACCTAATGCTCTAATGCCACTTTTTCGGAATTGAGACTAGGGTGTGTTTGAGCCACATTATTTTGGAAGAATATATTTTGGAATAGTAGATTGATGAAGAATGTGTGGTTAAAAAATAAGGAAAAGTTATTGATGTGATGGAAAATATTATTTTATTGAAGAATGTGTGGTTGAAAATGAGTAGAAAAATGAAAATGAAAATTTTAATGTGGCCCAAACAGGAGCTAATTGTCTAATTTTTTTTATGGGATCTGATGATGCCAAAATTCGTACCTAGGCCAACCCGAACTGGATGGAAGAGCTCCGCTTGATCCGATCTTTAATACCTAAAATAAAGACGTCGAGGTGTGTCCTCATCGCCCCTCCGATGCTTAAGTCACATAAGTGTACAAGAAAAAATATGCTGGAATGTTATGAAAAATATACATGAATAATGAGGCTAGGTTATGTATTTATAAATGTTGGAGGGGGAGTCCTAGAAGGATTTAACTTCCTGTAATTCTAGTTATTTTACGTGTTTGTATTGTGTTAGAAGTGCACAATCTATGTGAGGGTAAAATTTGAAATGAACTAGGAATTTATACTTAAGTAGGACTAGTATTTCTAGGCTCGACCTCATAATGGACTCGAACTCAGAATCAGCCCAGTTGGAGTGGGCCAAGATCGGGCCTAGTTCGGGTCAAGTAGCTCGAGCTTGGGCCTATCAATATTTTTTCTGCATCACATGCCCCCGTGCATCCAAGTCGCAGCTAAAAGGTTACGTGCTTGAGCTGCGAGGTGAGATGCAAATAGGCGCAACAAGTTTAATCTTTATTTGATTTGCAATTTGTATGTAGCTCGAGTTCGTTACTTAGCCAATTTTTGGCCAATAAGCTCGAGTTTTGCATTAAATAAGTAGTTCGAGCTTGTTACTTGGCCAATTTTTTGCCAATAAGCTCGATAATGAGTTCGAGCGTGTTACTTGACCGTTTTGGCCAAGTTTGTTGCAAGAGATAGCTTGAGTCGTATTACTTTGCCATTTTTTAGGCCAAGTAGCTCGAGTATTGTTTAAGAGCCAGTTCAAGCGTATCACTTGGCCGGTTTTGGCCTAGTAGCTCGAGTGATGTTTTGTTTCACTTCGAGTCGTGTTACATGGCCGATTTTTGCCTAGTAGCTCGAGTGATGTTTTGCAATGAGCTCGAGGTGTGTTACTTGACTAATATTTTGCCAAGTAGCTCGAGTGATGTTTTGTTGGTGGGGTTCGAGCTGTGTACTTGGCCATATTTTCAGGCAAGTAGCTCGAGACTTACAGTTTGTAGCCCGATCTCGAGCTATGTACTTGACCATTGGTATTGTTCTTGTGTACTTTTAGGACCATAGAAATAAATGACATTATTGAGAAAAATAGAGTGTCAATCAATTGTTGCGAAAATAAACTGCAAATTAAATAATGAGCAAAGGGATACACGGCAAAATAGATGAGCAACAAACAAGGTAAAAAGTCGAGAATGTCCGAGAAGAAGAAAAACAAAAACTTTATCTGAGAATGTCCGAGGGATGATGTTTTGACTAGACGGAATACAACCTATCAATATTTTATCTGCATCAACGATGAAAAGTGAAATAACTTGTTTTATAATGTACCTCTTAACCAAATAAAACACGTTTTATATGCTTAAAAATAGCTTTAAAGCTGCCTTCGTGAATATATTTAGAGATGTACCTATTGAAAAGTAAGTTTAAGTTACTTTATCACCCTTAACATGCTCTGTTATATATTTATACAATAAATATAATATGTGAAAGAAATAATTAATTAAGATAAAGTGCCCAACTTGTGAAAAGTGTGGAATTTGTGTGGGAGGTCAGGTGTTCGAGCCACGCCTCACGCACTATATTAAAAAGTCTTTGATTGGGCTTTGGGCCCTTGAGCTCTTGGACTTTATTGATTCCAATAAAATAATAATTATTTTCGAAATTATTTATTGGGTCAACTAGCCAGTAGAATATGACATTTTTAACTGCCCAATATTAATACCCATTACCATTGGCCATTACATCTGCAACTTAATACTAGATCATGGTGGAATAAGTTATATCTCTTTCTGCCTATATAAACACACATTTGGGTATTAGAAAATAACAAGAAAAACGAGATTTTATATTTCTATACAGTACAAATATTGTTCTTAATTTTACAAATTTCTGGAGTACACTTGAGAGTTCTGGAAACCTTTTGTGATTGCTGCACAATTGGTTTATTTGATCGTTGTATCCTGGAGGTGATTGTCCACAGAGGTCGCAACAATTATCGACGGGCAATTTCGCTTTAGGATATCGTGCTGTCACGAGACTCGATCTGTTGATAAGTTTTTCTGCACTTTACTGTTATTTTATCCAACATGCTCTACGTATTAAAACAGAAAACATGGCATCTTCTACGTTAATTGCAAGCAATACAAGTGTTGAAATGAAATTATCACTTCCTTAGAGGTGAGAGTTAAATTTTAGTACTTCACTCCTAATTGATCAACAAACCAACCTTTGAGGGAATAGAAAATGAGGACTGGTATCTGTTTAGTCCCAGTTCTCCGACTCCCATTGGGAATTGTGCAAATGGATCAATGTTTCCATAAGCAAAATTGGAATCGGACCACTCGGTTCCAGTTCTGTCCTATTATGAACAAGACTTCAACTATTAATTCTAATTCTAACATGTTAAAATGAGCATTTATTTGTGGAATTATTTCTTTACTTTCAAAGAATAAACAAATCAGCTGATATCTCAACTTTTTAAAATAAAGAAAGAAAGAAAACCTAACCAAGAATGTCAAGAACTTTGAAGAAACGTGAAATCTTGATCATCAGGCTTAATTGGAACTTCAAAGGATAAGCAATAATTAAAAAAAATGTTGCTTCACATGTTTAAATGGACAAGCAATTAAATTAACAACAAACTTCATCATTTATCCAACAAAGTTCATTAAGTAATGACTAAACTTCATAATCAAGCAAATCTAATTACAATGAAACTTTCATCGCCCAACATGCATTAACTAAACATTCAAATTACAATTAAGAAATTCAAGTGTCAGTGGATTCATGATACCAACTGGAAATCAAATTAAAATTTTAATTAAATTGGATATTCAAATATCACCAACCAGTATTGAAATTAAGTTATTAACCATTCACTTAATAACTAATTGGCATTAACCAAATTAATTATAAACATAATCCAAGAGTCAAGCTTGAAACCGAAAGGAAAAAAATAGTCTATTTCAAACTTTCAAGCCTGAGACTGAAAGGAAGGCAGTGTCATTTGTCAAATTGCGTGAACTGTAATATCCCAAAAAAAGAGTATTTTTTGCAGGAAAAGAAAGAAAAAAAAAAGAGAATACGTCCAAAATGCTACACTGCTGAACTCAAATATATCTGGTTAATTGTTAAACCCTAACTAGCATTGGCGGCAACTCTTGCATAGCATTTAAATTGTTAATTTACATGGTCTAACAGAGTTGGAATGAAGCCAAACTTCCCCAGTTGGGTAAAAATGACTAATACCAATCACAATTTTTTGATATTTCAAACCTCTAGGTAAATTTCCACATTATTTTCCCTTTTTCTTTTTCTTTTTAGTTCACCTTAAAGTCTACAGTTATTTATTTGAGCATGGATCATTCCCAATCAAGTTTTTGACCTGATTTTGTAGGCTCTAAGCATTATTTTATCATTACTTACAATGGATTCGGAACTTGGAAGCGGCACAACACTAAGAGTCTAAGGCGGTCACAGAATCATCATATTCTAACTAAAAACCAAGAGATTTTGGTTATGCATTGCAAGCATAAGGCTTCTTCTACTTTGTAGAATTTCTCGGTTCAGTTATCCACATATACAAAAATATCTGACTTTTTTTAAATTTATTATTATTTTTTTTGCTGTCCTTTCTGTCTTCCAGTAGAAAATCGCCCAGAAAAACTATATTTTTTGGTGACTTTTTATTGTGGTACAATATAGTTAATGTATTGTTTCCTACAGACGGCGCCAATGATGATGCCAAAATTCGTACCTTGGCCAACCCGAACTGGATGGAAGAGCTCCGCTTGATCCGATCTTCAATACCTGAAATAAAGGCGTCGAGGTGTGTCTTCATCGCCCCTCCTATGCTTAAGTCAGATAAGTGTGCAAGAAGAAATATGCTAAAATGTTATTAAAAACATACATGAATAATAAGGCTAGGTTATGTATTTATAAATGTTGGAGGGGGAGTCCTAGAAGGACTTAACTTCCTGTAATTCTAATTATTTTACGTGTTTGTAGTGTGTTAGAAGTGCACAATTTATGTTATGGTAAAATTTGAAATGAACTAGGAGTTTATAATTAAGTAGGACTAGTATTTTATGCCCGACCTCATAATGGACTTGAACTCGGAATCAGTCCAGTTGGAGTGGGCCAAGATCGGGCCTACTAGCTCAAGTTCGGGTCAAGTAGCTCGAGTTTGGGCCTATAAATATTTTTTTTGCATCAGGATCGTTGTTCGAAAAAAATCATTAATGAGATAATAAAAAATATAAAAAGGGAAAATATTATACAGATCATCTAAAAAAAATTGTATAATCATATAAAATTTATCACCAACCCAAATCCAACGTATCACAGGAAAAATAAACTTAGACTTTACCATATCTCCAATTTTCTACTCTTAATGCTGACCACAAAGAGAACAAGTAAATTTCACAGATACTAGACTCATTATTTTTCCTTTCAAGAAACACCCATCACGTACACAAAAGAAAACATGACACGTACAAAACATTGTTGGATTTGACCTAAATTTTCCACCAAATTGTCTTCCCAATATTAACAATATTTGGGATTTTTTTTTCTTTTTACGTTTTGGGTCTTTTTTAGGCAACACAGCAAAATTACAATAATGTAATATGTACATCATGTTTTACATCAAGTTTCACGTTATGTGAGTTGACAATTTTTTTTATATTGATTTTAACAACACTTTTTCCAATCAATAGCAAAATTTCCTACACATAAGGGAATGTCAAAGATGATGTCAACCATACGTGTACAAGAAGCACAATTCACAAAATTAATCTGCCCAACTACCGTTTTAGGTCAAATATATATTTTATTTTGGAAGTTCAACATTAGAAAATTTATTTAACTAAATCTCTATTATCGCGATCAATATAAACGATACAAAGTTAGAAACAATGACTTTGACTCACATGTCACTCACTTTTGCCTTCAGTGTGCAAATTGTCTCTAACTTTTGTTTCATGGCATAGTCATCCCTAATTTATGTATTTAATGTGCAATTGGTCCCTTTATAATAAAGAAGACCAGTATGCACATAGTTTTAGTTAGGGGAAATTGCAGTTAGGTCCCTAATATTTGCAAATGTACAAATGGATCCCCAATATTTATTTTTAATTTAGAATATTAAATATTATAGTAATCGTACTGATTAAATTTGTCAGAAGGGAGAAAAGTTTTATAATTGCTTTGTGATGCGAAAAATTATAAAAATTTGAATAAAACTAAGATAAATGAATAATTAACAAAATGATGTATACAATTTTATAACATCAACCAATCTTATTAAATTTTTGATTTAGCATAAAAATATATTTATAAAAAATTAATTTAATTATATGTTCTTGATTTTTCTTTTCAAATAATAACAAAATGATAAATAAAATAAGAAAAATACAGTTAAAGTTTTGATATTTATAGTTAATAAATGAATAGCTCAACTAAATAAAAATATTTGAGGATCAAGTTTACGACACAAGGTAAAAGAGTGAGTTATGAGTTACTGTTCACAAGTCGAATTTGTGGTCAGCTCAGACATTTTGGATTGAGCCGCTTGGACTGTGTTTTCAAACAACATGCTTCATCTAAAAGATTGGAATTTGTTCTCTTTGTCGTTTTCAGACCATTTTCAATTTTCGAAAATATTGAAAACACTTTTACTTATCTATTTTCAGAAATGAATTTTCAAAAACGAGTTTAAAATTTACAAAGAAAACGGAAATTGCCAAAAAAAGTTTTTTGACTGTTTTCAATTAAAACCAAGCCAAAACTTCAAAACGTGGAAAACGGCCGAATTTTGCCAATAGCTAGATATTTTAGTTGGAAGAGTCACGGATTTTCTAAAGGTCACGAGTTTGATTCTGTTTCACTGCAATTCAATACAAAGAAATTTTCTTTTTATATGCACAATACAAATTTTTTTCAAATAAATTGGTAGGTGGCTGAGATTTGAACCCAGGTCACCAACATGGAATTTTAATGCCTTAACTACAATGACAACTGCTTTTGCTTTGTCATATAAGTAAAAGAACTATATATATATTGAATAATCAATTTTTCAATTTTTCAAAATTAGAAAGTAAACACGTTTTTCATTTTTTTATTTTTGAAAACAATTTTTCAAAATGACAAAAAGAACGAATTTTCAGTAATCTCAAAATGTACAATTAAAACACAAAACTCAAAATAAATTCAAGACTAAAAACTGAAATACGAAGAAACCCCTTATTGATTCCTAAACAATAATATTTGAGAGAGTAAGTTTATTCAAATTAACCTACTTTCCCTAATTTTTATACTTTCATCTTTCACATTTCATTACGAACACTTTTATACTTTCATTTTTCACTTATAATTATGAACAATTTAGAAAGATTTTTCATACGTTTTCCATAATACATGGATGTAACGATGTGAATTACAATCATTGAGCCTGTACGCACTTGAGGAATTTGGGTTTGAAATTATAGAGCTACCAGGCAAATAGCACTCAAATTAAGAGCATCACGTGAGCATTAAGTCCCTTTTTGTCTCTCATTCTTTTCAAAAAAAAAAAAAAAAATTCTACGTACTCATTTTCAACCACATATTCACAGAATAAATTATTTTTCACGTGAACCCAAAACTTTTTCCAACTTTTTAACCCTACATTCTCCAAAAATTCACTATTCAAAACAATGTTTTTCTTGAAAAACAAAAAAAGGCCACTAAACAAGCACTAAGAGTCAAAATCCACTCGAGGATCCTATTGAAGAGCGCTTAAACTTACGTGCACTAAATGTTAAGTACAACTCATGGGCAAACCCTAGTACTAGTAATCTAGCAAGGAAAGACCGCGAAATTTGTATAATGTCATTTCTAACTTCGAAGTACTCTAGAGAGCTTAAACTTACGTGCACTAAATGGTAAGTACAACTCATGAGCAAACCCTAGTACTAGTAATCTAGCAAGGAAAGACCGCGAAATTTGTATAATGTCATTTCTAAGTACTCTAGAGAACTGTGAAAATCGTTTTTGAAGAGCTGGTACATACAAGTGTTAATGCAATAGTTGGTATCAAGACAAACACACTGAGTGATCTACCATTCTTCTATGCTGTACAAGGCCTCTTTCACAACGAAATGATTACTTTTCACGAAGCCTGATGGGCGAGTAGATTAGAATCCTCCACTGAAGAATCTTCATCCTCAGCTATCATCCACGGTTGTTTTGGACCCTAATTAAGGAGAAAATGGGAAAAAGAGAAAAGTCACATAAGGATACCTTTATAACCGAAATTTACTTTTCAACTGGCAACATTAAGATATAATTCATTCAAGCATTGCATGTGAAAAAGAAACAACTTATTTAGACACAATTGAAAACTAGATAAATCTCACTTACTAATCAGATATATACATAATTCATTGAAGACGAGATAATAATCACATCTTGTGATTTTAACATAATTAATTTGACTAGCATAAATGTTACCTAACATAAAGAGATGTCAAAGGAGTTTGTTACTTCCCAAACAAATCCTCCGACATCTATATATAAACGTTGGTTTATCAAGAATGAACAAGAAAAACAATTCAAATTGTTGATTAATCGTCAGATATGGTTTGGAACCAATAGTTCATTATCCAATGGATCTTTCCATTTTAATACTCTATCCAAGAGTGCCAAGAATGGCTTTTGTTGATAGAGAGATTCTCTTTTATTTTATAGGAAGTAGAATAAGCATAGTTAGCAAGATCCACTGCTATTTCAGCTGCCGTTGAAGGAAGAATCGATGGGATTGCTCGGGGAGTGAATGGGATTAGATATCCCAGTAGTCCTAGTCGTAAACGATGGATACCACGTATCCACCCGTGCAGTGCTAAGTCCTCAACCCTGAAACCATTTTCCTTTTATTCCATAGGGTACTCATGTTTTTCTAGCTCATATAAAGGACACACTGTTACAATAATATCCAGCCTCTACTTCCTCAAGATCTAGATACTTTCTGACAATTTTGTATTTTACCTTTCCTTGTCGTACAATTCGAGGAGAATTTCCAGTCATATCCACTACTGTCGATGGATCAGCCACTCTAATACCAGCATCGACAACAAAGTCAAGGCCCTAGAAAAACAGAGCAACTCATGAGCACCATTATATGACAAAAAGAACCAGATAAGAGCTTTGATTCAGCCACCTACGGCAATTTCTAATACTGTGGAAATGCAGGAGCTCAAGGATGACTGGGAAGAAATAGTTAAGCGGTTGGATTTGGACACTTGCAGAGCAATTTGTAATCTTGTGGAATAACAGGAGTTGAAAAAGTCCAAATGCAGTTAAAGAACTTCACAAGTACAATGAAAAAAGCAACTTTCACTTGGCATATTGAGTATCCCCTCGTGCGCAAATCAGAAAATTAGTTCAGAAAATTTCATGTTATGCAACCTTATAGGTCTGATTTAAGTCTTAAACTTCTACAAGTTGCTAGAATTACCAACAAGAATATATCTTAAAAACAGAAGGAAGACGTCATATAAAATAGAAAATGGACAAGCACCATGCATACAGATCGACTCATTTGAGGTTGCTGGAAACAGAGAGACAATATATAAATAGCTACCTTTAACACATTCAGTCCAACTATTTCCAAATGCAACAGAGTGAACAAAGAAAGGTAGGTAAAATTTACAGATCCAGTCAAGTGTTATAAAAAATAGCAATACCTCAGGGCCATATACATCAGCAATCACAACAGGATCTAAAATCCATTCATTCTCCTTGGGTGACTTGACACTGAGGCACAATTTATACATAGTGTAAGCATAATCATAAATGTTAAAAAAGTGAAACTGTGTGAAGTATCTGGCTTTACAGCCTACCTAGTGGATATTAAAGGTGCTTCCATCTTCTGCAGAATTGCTTGACACACAGCATCATCAGGTATACGAACGCCTACATTTTTTCTTGGTGCATACTTGGAAGTTGTAGTCCCATATCTGATACATTGTTTTGGCAGCTCTTTGCTTGCAGTCAAAATGAAAGTGTACTACATAAACCAACTTCATTTAGATATAATAAAAACGTATCAACAATATTGTGGAGCAATACTAGGATGATATGATAGGCAGAAATGAGGCCCAAAACACATCTTTTGTCCCGAAATTTTTGGACTTACAGGACCAGGCAGGCAATGTTTAACAGCTCGAAAAATGTTTGAAAGACCTGAACTGTTGCCACGAGGAAATCCGGTTGTGTAAGTATCAATATCCTTGAAAGAGTGGCATAAGATGCTGAGAGGCTGCAAAATTTACAAAAAAAAAATGCATCAGAATAAATGTAACAATAACAACATTAAACAAAGTTTGTCAGCAAAAAGCAAACGAGAAACGAAATGCACAGATCGTCTACTCAAAAAGGAAAAAAGAAATATTAAACCAATACTTCATTCAGCGACTTGTTCGGTGCCGTGCAGCATGTTTAGTTAGTTTAGGAACCAGATGGAAATAATTAAACCTGCCTTTGAAGGGTCTATATTCTTTATTCTGCAAAGTACAGAGAACAATTATCATCATAAAGAAACTAAAAGCAACACCTTAAAAATCAAGAACTTGAGCTGGGAAAAAAATTATCTACCTACGCAAACGATCAACAGCTGAGTGGCTTCTCAGATCACAAACTATTGCGTACCTATAATCAGAGTAAAAAGGTGAACAGTTATCCAACAAGAATTTCTATTTTTAGGTATATAAGAACCAAACAGGTCTGCGAATGACATGCTTACTTGTATGTACAACATAAATAGCTGAATCAAGCAAGTCTACAAAGAAGTATTAAACACAAAAGGATGCAAACTTTCTGTAAACTCCTAATGATCCAAGTTGCAAATCCTAATATAATATGAACCTAGAATATTAGTAGGTTTCATCAATTTCCACTTCTAGTTTCATATCATGAATTCAGAACTGTTGAGTATTCAAAAAATTCTTTTGGCTATTTCAATGTTTAGAAATCTAATAGCAGGCATAGAGAAAGGCCAAAGGGAAAAGGTTGAGGTACAAGATTAAGAGGTCTCAAATTTATCCACCCTTATATTTTCCCCATTCTCATATGGATTTATTGTTCCAAATTATGTTGATATGCACCATAATTTTGTAATGACAACGAAAACTATGCTGAAACAACCATCTTTCCAATAAATTTGAAGTCAGCTACATGAATCATTCTCTTGATTAATCATGATAAAAAATATATATATATATATATATATATATATATATATATATATATATATATATATATATATATATATATATATATATATATAATAATAATAATAATAATAATAATAATAATAAACTACCACCATAAGAGAAAAATCAGAAAAGTCAGTAAAAGCAACTCAATTGGTTTTTCATGCACGCTGCTCTCAGTAAATTTAAAAACAACCGAAAAGAAAGATCACATTTGACCAGCAACCCGATCAAAAGTTCAAATGCCGCAAACGAAAAAAAAGAAGGAACGAAAAGTAACATACACGGTGTCAGTAGGAATAACTCCAACAGCTCCTTTCTTCAGGAGCTCAACAATCGGGTCCAATTTCCATGCGTCGGAACCAAAAGGATCAACATCAACATAAAGCAAGCCATCATCCTGTGAAAAGAAAAAAAATTAAAAAATCTCCATATTCACCTCTTGTATGTGTTGAAGGGATCAATTTAAATGAGTTCATAACCCTCTCTAACATCTTAAAATTTTAGACGGTATTATTTAATACTGTATCCAAAATTGTGCAGGAGAAACGAATTTGATCTTCGTCTGTGTTTGTATAGAAACAGAAAGGACCTTGGTGAAGCTAGGGGCGGAGTATTTTAGTCGTTTGGGGCTCCTCTTGACAACAGCTAGAGTAAAGAATCGACGGGCAAGCTGAGGAGGAGGTTGCATATTCTGGAAAGAGACGCCGCATGGGAACGGATTCAATGACCGCTGGAATGATAAAGGCAGTACGGCTGAGCCACCACAACGTTTCAATTCCACCGCCATTCTTCGAAACTTCGACGGAATTGGAAGCTCAAGAGAGATTTCTGGAAACAGGTATATCTGACTCCTTATTCTGCTCCAATTTGATAGATGCAGGGCCGGTGAAATTTTCTGTATTAGGAATTGGGAAAAATAGTACATTTAGTCCTAGATCTTTAGTGATTTTATCAAACCCGTCACCGACTTATGTATTACGGTCCCACTAAGAGCATCATATGGAGACTCTATTTTAAAAAAAACATATTTTATAATTTAGAATATATCTATTAGTGTTCTAAAAATCGTAAAAAGTGACTAGGTGTGGAGGCGAAACTTCAAGTATTACAAACTTAAACGAGCCTATGTGAAGTTTAGGCATAAAATAATACATATCAATCATGTAAAAATATAAAATATTATATTATTTAATAATTTCTATAATTAGTCAATTATACAATTTTCAAATTCTTTAAATGCAAAAATTAGACTATTTTTTATAATTTCAATTTTCAACTACACTAGTCCTACTTAAGAGATTTATAGGAAGTTTATTCATCCTTTCGGAGTTTTCAACAAAATAATGAGTATCAAAATTATAATTACATAACGTAAATTAAACTGTATCTTAAATCTTATTTAACTCTTTATTAAATAAAGTCATTTTTGACTTTTGTACTTATAAAGTCTTTTAAAAGTTTGAAATTAAAGTTAAATAAAAGGTTTTTTAAAAAATAAAAAAAATTAATAAACTAAAGTCAAATAAAAGAATTTTAAAAAAATATACAAGAAATTAATAAAAGACACCTAGGGAAGACGAAAGAGTAGAATGCAAAATATACAGCCGATTAGGAATTGAAAAAAAAAATCCTTTGTAAGTTATTTCCTTCAATTGCACCAAGATCCGGGCTCAGTTAACTAATCAAACGACCACCACAATCAACCAATTTAATCTCCAAACCGAACACCTTTCCCAAACACTGGTTGCTCCAATGAATTCAGCCCACAAAGGACTAGGGATGAAAGATTACAACCTTATAAAACAGCCACAAAGGCTAGGCAGAGAAGAGGAAGAAACGGGTCTCTCGAAGGGAAGAGCACATAGCCAATTTTTTCACCCAAGCAAGACAAGAACCGTTTTTCTCTCTACTCAAAAAGGGGCGACTACTTAATAATCTTTCACACACAAAACAGTAGTGGGCAGCCAAGATAAATAGGTTAGGAATGAGTTAGGCTTTTAGGTGAAGTAATAGGCCCAATAAGAAAAGGGGTAAGTGGGCTAACACCTTAAAGCCATCCAAGTGTTTTGGTTGGGCCATAAGCAACTCTAATTAATTAGGCTGCTTCAAATGACCCAAGTGGATTACGTGATTCAATTGGTTCAATTGTGGTGTCGACATATCACTTCACTCATTGGTCGAAGCCTATGAAGTATAATCCAACTAAAAAATCGAATAACATCATTGCCCAGATTTATTGGGTATCAAAACCCAACAACCTTAAATATGAAGCGAGGTGTTTTACCCGAGTTTGAAGTCTAGGTGGTATGCTTAAGCGAACTTTTTAAAACATTGATATCTATAAATTTAATGCTTAAAAAGCTTAAATATTTCAATAGGCTCTCTATTTTTCACACTTAGTTTTACTAATAATAAAAAATATTTATTATTTTTTTATCTTTTATTTTCAATAGTTTCTCTCCAAATTATTATATTATTTTTCTCCATTGAAATTGAAATATTACAACCTTACTTTCTATTTTAAAATATTAATTTCAAGAGTCTCTTGTAGTATAGTTTTAAAAATTGACTTTTTGAAACAGAGAGTATCTTATATTTAAAGTACTTGGATATACTTTTAGATGTTATAGCAAAGTTGTTGTTTTCATATTGTGAATTTTAACCCATGTTTGGCCCCCATTGAATTAAAATTTATTGTTTTTCTCTCTACTCATCAACCACACATTTTTCAATAAAATATTAAACATAAACTTAAAAAAAATTTCTTCTTTTTCAACTACACATTCCCCTAAAAATTACTATTCTCCTTATTAAAATGTGAAATAATGGAGCCCAGACAAAGGCTTATTGTTGAACCATAATATGACTCTCACATTTCAAGTTAATCCACAAGTAAAATAGTTTTAGCTTTGTTATCCTTGTTACGCACCTACCTCACTTGAAGCCCTTAACTTCACAACTGAAGCCACGTGTCGAAATGACATTTGAAAAAAGTGATAACGTACCATCCAGAAATCCACGTGTCAGACCATGTAGATGAGATAAACACCTCACCCTATTAGCTCATAACCCACTTAAAGCCAAACACATGTTGGTCGAGTTGAGAAAGTACAAGCAACTACCCGGCAGTGTGATTGAAGGTGAAGTCCGACTCATATAAAGATTCTACCCATATAAAGCATGTGTCAATCCATCCAGGGTCGGTCCTATGATTTTCGGGGCCCGAGGTGAACTCGAAAAATTGGGCCTCCTAGAATCAACTTAAATACAAAATCTAACAGTGTATTATACAACGTATTGCTAACTTAAAACTGAACAGTAGAAAAGAAACCATCTTCTTGCTTATCACCCACTTCATTAACACAGACATGTTTCATCATTTCTTCTTCCTTATCACCTACTTCATTAACACAATTAGATTTCATCACTTCTTCGTCTTTATCATCTACTTCATTAACACGGGCAGGTAAAATCACTACCTAATCCTTATTCAACTCATTCATAGTGTTGCTTTTAAAGTACTTGTCTATATCGCATGCTTGACTTTGAGGCAACAAAATTTCATTTCGTTTCTTTTTTCTCTTTAGAGCCTTAGACTCATATTTATGAGGCATTGTGTACGAGTTTATATCTAATACCCAACAATAACCATTCATATAAGCCAACCACGCCACAATTATATAAGCGACAAGGCTTCAAACATTTTCAATAAATTCAATATCATTAAGAATCCAAATTCACATTGAAATCTTGAAGTAGATCAAAATATATCTCAAGTAAATTTACTGTCTATAAACAATAGAAAATGTAAAGCGGAATTTCATAGCCAACTGGAAGTCTGGAAGTTTGAAGATACTTCTTTATAGTCAACTCTTTTTAGGTGAAAACTGAAAACATTGCCAAGAAGCACTAATCAGTATAAACAAAGTCAATTTCTAAACAAAGTCCATCAAGCTTCGAATCTGAAATCACTATATGAAAAGGAAATTGAACAAAAAAAAATGTTATAAATAAAATTACCATCTTAGAGAGTCAGAAATCAGAATCGGTTCGAACTTCGACATGCTTAGAAATTGAATCAGTCAATAATCAACCTCGAAGAGCGAACGGACGGTGCGAACCGTGCAGTTAGGGTTCTGAAAGAGTGAAGCCTTCGAAGTTCGAATGAGGAAAACAAATGGAACGAAAGTGGAGTGACAAGACCGGAAACGAGAGATGGCGTCAGCGGGTGGTTGTGGACCAGGGGGGTAGTATTGTAGAAAGGGAAGGAGATACTGAGCCAGTGAGCCATTCGTAATTCGTTTACTATTTTTTTTAAAATATTAATTGGGCCAAAATTGAGGCCCTCCGATTTTGGGCTAGACCCCGAAAGAAAAAAACTGGGAAAAAATAATGGGCCCCCTCCAGTTTTGGGCCGGGGCGCGTGCCTCATCTGCCTCGCCTCAGGACCGACTCTGAATACATCCAGTCATGCAACCACTTGTCAAATTGTGTTTAAAAGGAAATGCAAATGAAAATGTACACAACATAGGATAGAGCAATTCGACATCTCCTGTAATTGTCACTTTTGGAAAGAAGACAGAAGGTAAGGGTGGCATTGGATCGGTCCTTTGATTTATGGGTTGTTGGATATTGTTCAAATTAACAATGATGAGTAATTTTGGAAGTAATGGAAGTAATTAATCATGAGAAAAACAATCGAAAACAAAAAGAGAGAAAAAAAAGGTGAAGGCCGAATAATGGAATGGGCAATTAAGTCCAAATATATAATTGGCAATTTTTCTAGTCAAAATCAAGTCCTAGTTGAATTGTATACGGAGTTTATCGAGTTGTAATCAAAATCAAAATATGAGTTATTAAATCCTAATTAAAGTCCAAAAAGTTGGATTTAGGAGTATAGTCCTTGAAGGAGTCCGATGTCCCAGAAGATCATTTATGATCAAGATAATGCAATTAAAAGTTTAAAGAGTATCAAAGGGCCGTACAAATTATGTTCCAAATCTCAGTTGCAGTTTATAATGCATTGATCACATAGAAAACATTGAAATTTGGACAAAGCTATTTATATAAGAATTATAGCCCTTTCAGTTATCTTTCTAACACATTTTGAATCACCTCACTCGGATATCAAAAGAGAAAGTTATGATAAATATACTGACGACTGCTCAGCTACTGCTTTATACCCGTTAAGATTTTGAATTCTGGTGTCTTTTCATCAAACTTTACACCTTTTGGCTTGTTTGGAACCTTTTCGTGCATGATGGTCAATGTTCTAAAAAGAGGGATAGTTTTCATGTTGAAAAACATTTCACAAACATTAAATTGATATATCTATATCTAAATCAAAAGATTAAATAAAGTTTTATAGATTTGTTCTAAAAGTTCATTTCCTAGTTTGGTTTTGCTTGATTCTAAGTTGGATTAAGTTTTATTTATTTGTGCAAACTATTTACTATTGAAACCTTCAAGCACTTGTCCTAGTAGCAGTAAATATTATTTGAGAAGAACAATTCATAATCGTGTTGAAACATTCCATTTTTACAAAATTCTTGTTGCTATTTTTTCTTGTTCTTCATCAACTTTTCTCAAAAATTTCAAATGATAGTTTTAACATGGAGAAGGAGACTACCATGGTTACGATAAAGGCGATGAACCAAGACCTTGTGAGACTTGATAGATTTAATAGGTCAAACGTTAGAAGATAGAAGGACAATTTGAATTTTTTTCTCACGACCTTGACCATCTTCTACATCTTGGATCCGGACTTAGCACCAATGTTGGAACCAACCTCGAATGACACATACGAAACAGTAGCAGAACAAAAGAAGAGAGAAGAAAATGAATTGACATTTAGAGGACACATTCTGAATGTTCTATCTGATCGCCTCTGTAATCTCTACACAAATAACACCTAGGCAAAAGGGATATGGAAATCGTTGGAAACCAAATACAAGACCGAGGAGGAAGGTACCAAAAAGTTTCTTATTTCTAAGTATTTTGATTTCAAATTTTTGGATAACTTGTATTTGTTAGGACAAGTCTATGAGTTGTAAATTATTGTCAATAAAATGAAGGCCATGAAGATAGATCTTTCCGAAACTTTCCAAGTTGGTGCAATTATTGTGAAATTACCACCTTCATGGAAAGGTTATAGGAAAAAAAATATTTACAATTCCCAAGATTATTATTTGGAAAAGATTTAAAAAGGTCTTCAAATTGAGGAAGAGTCAAGGGCACGAGATTGGAATGAGCATTCTCATGAGGGCACTTCCAAATAGGACTGGACAAAACTCCCGAACCGAATTGGATCGAACCGAACCCAAACTGAATCAAACCAAATCGAGCAGTTCTTCATTAGTTAAATACCCAGGTATCTGAATCAAGAACCGATGAGTTTGGTTTGGTTCTCGGTTCTAGATCAAGAACCAAAGAACCGAATAAGAACCGAATCTAAATAATTTTTTATATTCAATTAATTAAATTATTTTAATTTTTTTCTAAACAAATTAGCAAATTAACTAATTTAATAATTAATGCTCAAACTCACAAGCCAAGACCATGCCTAGCTAGCCCAGCCCAACCAAATTTTTAAATTCAATTTTTTGTTTTAATTTTGGCCAAATTATTAATTTCATTGTTAGCCCAAGATCTAGGTCTTTTTAAGTTTTTATCATTCCCTCTCCAATTTCATACTTTCATAATTCCATTCGGTAAGCAGTAAGAACAGGTCCACTAATTGTCTAATCCCAAATCATTTGATAAATTGAAAACCTACATCTACATGCCCAAATCGAAGCCAATGACTGCCGAGTCTGATTTTCCCTCTCCAATTGACCATCAAAGCCGTAGAGAAGTATCAAGTTTGAAGATTGTTGAGGAAATCAGAAGAGAAGTATCAGGTTTTATTATTAGCAATCTCTAATCGGGGTGTCAAATGCATTGAAAGAGTTCATTATGTGATTAGATCTCTGAGTACGGTATAATTTATTGTTTACTCGACCTAGTATGTGCAGTCTCCGAATCATTTTGGATTTAAATTGCTATGGATTTCATACCCTGTTGTTTATGGAGCATCAATGTGGATAGGGGACAAACTTGCTGACACGTATTTCTTCTCCATCTCTTCTTCTTCTTCCATATTTCTCTATTTACACCAATAGTCTCATTGCTTATCAATTTGCCATTTTAATTCAAATTTCCCTGTTTCTGCACATACCCTTCTCTGCCAATGTTCATGTAGCATTTTCTATAGAACTAAGTCTTCAAAATTTTAAGCATGAAGGAAAAAGTGAATTTGGAGTACAACATTCTTTTCTTCTCCATCTTCTTTTCCCATTTTACATACGTAGTGTTTATTTTCCATGGTTTTACTCTTGTTGAATTTTTTGACATGTTTGGTAGAGGCATCGCATAGAGTACAGGACAGTAAAGAAAAACTGCATAAAATCTTGGTTATTTTTTCAACATTGATCTTATCGTGTTTCAATATACTTTATTGTTTACAGCTTGTGTTAGCTCAGCTGATGTAAATACAAAAGAGTTAAGGTGATACCAGTTTGGATGCTCAAATGGGAGACAAAAAATTGCCTGTTTAGAGTTCAGAAAGTATGGAATCATTTCACTAACGTACTTGGTGGAGAAAGAGCAAAATGCAATTATTGTGGGAGAACATTTAAGGCGGATACTAAAACTAGAACTTCTAGTATGTGGAAGCACTTAAAAGCGTGTTATGCATATAAGAACACAACGGTTGATGAAAACCAAGCAATACTCACTCCAGAAAAAAATTATATTGGTATTATGGTTGTGGTGTTTGATAAAGAACAGTGTAGAAAAGCATTGGTTAATATGATTATTATTGATGAATTGACTTTTTCCTTTGTGGAAGGTGTGTATTTTAAGGAATTTGTGCATCAACTTTGCCCTAGATTAGAGGTTCCTTCTCAAATAACGATTGCTAGAGATGTGCTCCATCTCTACCATGAAACAAAAGAATCACTGAGAATTAAATTTATTAATGATAGGCAAAGGATTTCTTTAACCACTGATTGTTGGACATCGGTTATATGGTAGTCACAGCACACTTCATTGATAGAAGTTGGAAACTGCATAAGAGGATATTAAGTTTTCCTATTGTTCCCAATCATAAAGGGGAGACAATTGGGAAGCTTATTGAAAATTGTTTACTTGATTGGGGAATAGAATGTGTGGGTACCATTACTGTAGACAATGAAAATACAAACGATGTAGTGATCATTTATGTGAAAAACAAGTTGAAGAATTAGAAAACCAATGATACTATGATTTTAGGTGGCTCTTATCTGCATGTACGTTGTTCAGCACACATAGTCAATTTGATTGTTAAAGAAGGGTTGAAAGAGTTTAATCCAACTATAGAAAGTAATCGCAGTGGGGTCAAATATTTCAGATCATCTCATTCCCGGTTGATGAAATTTAAATGTTGTATTGAAAGAGGAAAAATTGTATGCAAAAAACTTTCTGTTTTAGATGTTCCTACTAGATGGAATTCAACATTCTTAATGTTAGATAGTGCATTGAATTTTAAAAAGCTTTCGAAAGAATGAAGTAAGAGGATGGATTTTATTGTAAATATTTCCATGAGAATGAAGGTGGAAAAGAAAAGGAGGGGCCACTTACAAGTTGTGATTGGGAAAAGGCTAGAAAATTTGCCCCAAGTTTCTAAGAACATTTTATGATGTCACATTGAAGTTTAGTGATTCATTGAGTGTTACTTCCAATATTTACTTTCATGAAGTTTGTAAAATTGAGCAAATTTTGAGGAAAATGGGTGACAAGCAAGATTATTTGCTAAGTAGTATAGCAAATAACATAAAGATTAAGTTTGACAAGTATTGGGGTAATGTTGATAAAATAAACAATATTGTGATTGTAGTTGTTGTGCTTGATCCTAGGTATAAGTTGGAGTTCGTTATACATTGTATTGGTATCTTGTATGATTGTGTTAAGGTTGAAGCCACAAAAAATGAGGTCATGAAATTATTGTATGCTTTGTATAACCAATACAAGGGATGGAGCTAGTTCAAAGAATGAAGCTAGTGGAAGTGGAAGTGTTGGCGCTGAATCTAATGATAGAGTCACTTTGTTGGAAGGTTCGAATGATGATGATTGGGATGATTGTAATTTTGATTTTGGGAACAAGAAAATGGAAACTAGCAAAATGAATTTTTTTGGAAAAGATGAGGTGCAACGATATCTAATGGAACCCATCGAAGATGCTACTAATGGAAATTATGACATTTTATATTGGTAGAAGATCAATAAATCAAGATTTGAATTTTTATCTGAGGTTGCATTGGATGTTCTTGCCATTCCTATATCTACAGTTGCTTCTGAGTCAGCATTTAGTACTGGAGGGCATATTCTTGATCCATTTAGGAGTTCTTTAACTCCTAAAACAATTGAAGTCTTGATTTGTATACAAAACTAGCTAAAGGAAGAATCTAGACTTTTGAAAGTTTCCCAAGATAGATTTTGCATTGAAGAAACAGAGTTTTATGAGGGCATTGAGACATGTACTAAATATATATTATATTTTTTTTCTTATTAAATCTTATTAGTTGAACAATTTTTAGTTTATTTGTGTTTGTTAATTGTACTTTTTCAATTATGCTTGTAGAGTTTCTTACTATGACAAGTCAAGCAATTAATGATTAAATCAAATAGTTGGTAAGTATTACCAATACTTAAAAATATTTCATTTTTATAACTTTTAATTTATATTTATGTAGGCTGCTTGAAGCAAATGAATTATTGATATGGATCACCGATATTTTAGTATTAGTAACTACATTTTGGTATTTGTATACATTGAATTAATCTTATTAGACAACTTGTTATTTATATATTTTTAAATTAGGCTACGTTAATTTGTAAAAGTTACGAATGAACAAGTCATTAGTTGTATTTATGTAGTGTTGCTGTAAATGTTAAAAAATTTAATTATGGTACGAAATCAAACCGAACAGGACCATGTCCTGCCATATTTCCAAAGCCCATGTCGTAGATCAACCAAACAAAAAATCAAGGATTCCAAAAAGAGGAAATCCAAAAACCCCCAACAAAGCTAACAAGAACAAAATATTCAAAGTTTCTTGTTATGTATGTGGCAAACTCATACATTATACTCATAATTGTAGACATCTCAAACAAACAACGTAAGAAGGCAAAGTGAACTCCATTAACAACACCATTGCTACCGTGAGCATTGTGAATTCAGTCAAAGGAAAGGTTCAGGGATGGTGGTGTGATACTTGTACCACCATGCATGTGTGCTATGATAGATCACTTTTCAAAATCTATCAAGAAGTGGTGATGAACACATTCAAACGAGGAATGAAATTCAATCAAAAGATGTTGGCAAATTAAGCATAGAGTTACAATTCACATATGGCAAGAAGATCACATTAATAAATGTGTTGATGACCAGATATGATTATAAATCTTGTAAGTGGTGATTTGTTAGGAGAACCAGGAATTAAGTCCACATTTGAATCGGACAAACTTATACTTTTCCAGTACGGTGTATTTGTTGGAAATGACTATTCTAGTGATGGAAGGTCAAACTTTGTACTATTGACTACTATTGACAATAACATCAAAAAAATTACAAATTTAAATTATGTTGTTGGGTCTTTTTCTTTATGGCGTGATAGACTAAGACGTGTTGGCTTTTTTACTTTAAAAAGAATGATTAAAAACGGAATGATTTCATGTGAAAACATAGAACACAAAAAATGTGAATTATGTGTTAAGTATAAAATAATTAAGAAACATTTTCATAGTATTGAAAGGAAAATCTAATTTACTAGACTTAATTCATTCCAATATATGTTAATTAATAGATACTTCACAACATTCATAGATGATCATTCTTGGTTTTACTATAACTACTTGGTGAAAAATGAGGAAGAAGCATTTAACATGTTTAAGATGTACAAAATCGAAATATAAAATCCATTAAATACAAAGATTAAAATTCTTAGAAGTGATATAGGATGTGGATACTTCTCTAGTGAATTTAATTTTTTTTTTTTTTTTTGTTTGAACAACATGGCATAATTTATCAATGTAGTGCACCTAGAACACCAGAAGAAAATGATTTGAATGAGAGAAATAATAG
Source organism: Fraxinus americana (assembly GCA_035079005.1). Lineage (NCBI taxonomy): Eukaryota > Viridiplantae > Streptophyta > Magnoliopsida > Lamiales > Oleaceae > Fraxinus > Fraxinus americana. The sequence goes on from CM068716.1 coordinate 17,950,238, forward strand.
GACACTAGTTGAAATGATAAATCCTAAGTTGTCATCTAACTTACATGGTGAAGCTTTATTAAGTGCGTGTCACATAGTTAATAGGATTCCTTCTAAAAGATTTAAGGTTTCTTTATATGAATTGTGGAAAGTGAGAAAACCGAACATTGATTATTTCAAAGTGTAAAGGTGCCTTGCTTATAGTAAGAGCACGGATCCTAAAAGGACTAAATTGAGTCCTAGAGTGATCAAATGCACTTTTGAGGATATGCCCAAAATAGAAAGGCATATCGTTTATTAAACTTGGAAGCCAGTGTTATTATTGAATCCCGTGAGTAGAATTCTTTGAGAATATATTATCTTTAGATAATAATTCTCTAAAGGAACGTTAAGTGGAGATTCCTAGTTCAGCAAGAGCACAAGTAGAAACACCTTCCAAGGATGTTGAAATAAGTGAACTTCGCAGAAGTAAAAGAGTTCAAAAAGATAAAGTGATAGGATCGAATGAATTAGACTCTCAACTTATTTCTTTTTATTTAGTTGAGAAAAATGAGAAGAATGTCACGAGAACTGCTATGTATGTTCTTCAAGTGAAAACTGGTCCTAAAAATTGTCAAGAAGCAATGTCATCTAGAAATAGAATATTTTGAAAAGATGCTGCAAGTGATAAAATTGATTCAATAATGACAAACAACACTTGAGAATTAGTCGATTTACCACTTGGATCGAAACATGTAGGCTGTAAATGGGTATTTAGGAGGAAGTACAATGCGGACGGTACTCTTAATACCTTTGAAGCTAGGTCAGTGGTCAAATGGTATCAACAAAAATAATGAATAAACTATTTTGACATGTATTCACAAGTTGCACGAATAATATCAACTAGGATTATATTTGTTTTAGATTCAATCTATGATTTGCATACATATATCAGATGGATGTTAGAACACTATTCTTAAATGGGGATCTCAATGAGAAGGTCTATAAGGAACAACTGGAAGGATTTGTTCTACCCGAAAATGAGGATTAAGTATGTCAGTTAATAAAATCTTTATATAGATTAAAACAAGCACCAAAGAAATAGCACGAAATGTTTGACTTAGGAACAATGTCTTTTCAATTTAAACATAATGGTGTTAATAAATGTTTATCTTCAAAAGCATGTGATAATCATGTTGTACTCATTTGTTTATACGTGGATGACATGTTGATTATGAGTAATCAAATGCAAGGTATAAAAGAAACAAAAATGTTTTTACCTTCCACATTCAAAATGAAAGATTTTGGTCAAATTGATACTATACTGGGTATCAAAGTCACCAAGGTAATCACATTATGTTAATAATGTGATTAATAAGCTAAACCAGTTGAACATTAAAGAGGATAACACTCCATTTGATCTAAATTTGAAACTTGTAAAGAACGATGGAAGAGTTATAGCACAATTTGAGTATGCAAGTGAAATCGGGAGTCTAATGTATGATGTGCAATGTACAAGACCTGGCATAGCATTTGCAATTAGTACATGTAAAGAATATTGGAAGGCTATCGGGGGGTTCTTGGTTATTTGAAGAAAAACAATGATCTAGGTCTCAAATACTCTAAGTTTTCGACAATCCTAGAAGGATTTACCGATACTACTTGGATATCTAGTATTGGTGAGAATAAATCAACCTTAGGTTGAATATTTACTCTTGGAAGAGGTGTGGTTTCTTGGAAATCCAAGAAACAAGCATGTATTACTCACTCGACTATAGAATTCAATTTTTTAGCATTGGACGAAACAAAAAAAGAAGCTGGCATAGGGATTTAATGTATGAAATTTCATTAGGAGAAATCCAAGAAACAAGCATGTATTGCTCACTCAACTATGGAATCCAAATTTTTGGCATTGGCCGAAATAAAAAAAGAAGCCGAATGGTTTAGGGATTTAATGTATGAAATTTCATTGGGAGAAATGAATAATTCTTCCATATCTATCTTGTGTGATAGTCAAACCATTTTAGCTAGAACATACAATGAAGTGTATAATTGTAAGTCTAGATATATCAGTTTAAAACATGATTACGTGAGGAAATTAATCAAAGATTGAATAATTTCGCTCACTTATGTGAAGTCAAATGAAAATTTGGCAGATCTGTTCACTAAACCACTCACAATGGAATTAGTGCGAATTACAACTAGTAGGATGTGATTAAAACTCCGTAATTAAATTCATCAATGATGGCAACCCTACATGATTATACTAACAAGAATACTTGATGTTCAAAGGGTAACAACAAGGTACTTGATAAGTGGATAGATTTAGTACTTCATTATTCTTTTAAACCCTATCCTAGGTGATAAGTGTAGTTTCTACACTTATTCGAGACTCTAAATCATGATATTTTATTATCTTTTGATTCTACCTAATTTATGTTATATTGTATTTTGTAGGTAAAACTTTATGTTTAATGAAGAATTGGAGAAAATAATGAAAAAGTGCTAAAAATGGAAAAATTCAAAGATAAAACATTGAAGAGAAATAATACATTAAATGTGTTGGAGTTAAATGGGCCTCAATGAGCTCGTATTTGAAATTTTAATTGGACCTCAATATGGTTGAAATATATATATATATATATATATATATATATATATATATATATATATATATATATATATATACATAGAAACGCAAAGGAGAAAGAAAAACAGGGAAGAAAAACGCGGCTGAAAGAGGAGAAAGACGGCGGCTGTAGCAAGAGGAAAAAAAGAAAGAAAGAAAACGAAAAAAGGGAAAAGTCAAAAAAGACAGCAGAAAGCAACGCGGAGAGAAAAGAGGAAAGAAAAGTGAGAAGAAAGAGAGAGAGAGAGAGAGAGAAAAAAAAGGAGACGACATACATGAGCAGTTTCACGTTTCGTCAATTTTTTGGGATATCGTTCCACTTTTACGCGTTTTTATTTTTACAGTATGAGTAACTAATTTTTATATTAGGGAAAACAACGTAATAGACTTGTGATCCTTTTTTTTATTCAAGATTTATGTGATTTATTCTTATATGTGTTGGTTTTACTATGAATTTAATGCATTGAATTACTTGATCACCAATTTGATGATTATGTGAGCTTCTTACGAATCAAGAAGTGAGTTTGAGATTTAGACCATATAGTAAAATTCGATAAATTAGTATAACGTGTAGAAATACCTAAACTAATTATTACGGTCATAATATGAATTCTTAGTACTAGTGTTTCGTTTAACTAAAGTTGATTTACATGGAGATATGGAATTTAATTAGTTAAATAAGCTCAATGAGAACTCGAGATGGGTAAATTGAATACAATATAAGAATTCGATCGAATATTACATTAGGTTATGAATCTTGAATTAAGTATTAAGGTGATCAATAGATGAAATTGTTATGCCATAATATCATCACATATTTGAATTTTCAATTATCCGTTGTGTGCAATCTTTATATATTTCAATTAGTTAAAAGTGGTTAGGAAAAATAATCACAATCATCATAATTACTTACTTGTTTTTTGTCAAATAGGAGTTAGAAAAATTAGATTAAGTCATAAATTATAGTTTTCGTGGGAACGATATCCAGACTTTAAGGTCCACTATACTGCTTGTTACGATATTGTACACTTGCGATATAAAAAATGCAATAAGTTTTTGGCGCCATTGTCGGGTATTATGTACTTTTAGTCTTAATTTATTTTATTTTTTAACTGTTATTTGATTTGATTTTCTTTTCTTTTCTTTTTTAATTTTCTTTTATTACAAAAAAAAGTGTTCGTTGTATGCTCTGTACCTAAGGTGGCGATCTTGAACCGTTTGACTCGTAAACAGAATGCACTTTCAGACGAAGACGCAAGGAATACAAACAAAAACCATAACATCAAATGGCTGATGGTAAAAAAATTTCATATTCCTATTCAGCTAATTGGACAAGTGACCGTAAGAGTAGCGGCGCTTCTGGATCAGCAGCAAGAGCGAGAGGAAATAAACGAATGAGACTTGTCAGTTTCAATGTTATTGACGCCTATAGCCACGTCTGCGCATTCCAGTATTGTGTATCCAAATTTTGGGGTAAACAATTTTCAAATAAGCAATTTGATGAGCAACATTCTCCAATTCTACGGGCTACCTCATGAAAATCCGAACATACATATCTCCAGATTTCTCAGAAATTATCAAAACTTTCATACTTCGGGGGTTAATGATTAAGTTGCGATATTTCCATATACACACAGAGATGTTGCATTGGAGTGGTTAGACGCCGAAACTCATGGAAGCATTACTGCATGGGAAGTACTGATCAGAAAATTCTGAAACAAATTCTCCCCACCAGCGAAAGTAGCTAAAATTGATTGAAAATTCAAACTTTTCAACAGAAAGATGGATAGAGATATCACGAGGCATGGAATAGATTTAAAGAAATGATGCGAAAGTGTCCAAATCATGGAATCACAATAGGTAATCAAGTGTAGTACTTCTACACCGGACTCTTACCACTGTCAAAATCTTAGGTAGATTCATCTACTAATGGATCGATTATAGGAAAATCAGTACAACAAACCATGGATTTATTTGAGCTAATTGTCACTACACATTCAATGTTTTCATTTGAAAGAATGGTACCACCGAGAGCATCTAGGATGTATGAATTAGATAGAACAACATCTACCAACATGCAGATAGCAACTTTGACAAAGCAGAAAGAGCTATCGGTGAAATCACAAACGAAAAGAGAATATACAGTGATAGGTGATCCATCATGTGAAAACTGTGGAGCTAACCATTTGACAGAAAATTGTATGTTTATGGGCTTCCCCAAGGAAGTGGTCCATTCAAAATGGGTCCTGCAATTTTAACACATATTCGCAAACATAAAACCCAAGATGGAGACAGCATCCAAATTTCAGATTGTCAAATAATCAACAAAAGAATCGTTCAAATAATGCTCAGCATTAGAACAAACCAAGTTTGGGGAAGATGTTTCATCAATATATGCAAAAAACAGACAAAATATTCCAACATGTTGATACTAATTTTCAAAATCAACAAGCATCTATCAAAAATTTGGAGAAACAAATTAGTCAGATAACTCAAGAACTTGCAGAACGTCTACAGGGATCATTGCCAAGTAATACAATGACAAATCCTAAAGAGCAAGTGCCATAAGAGTAGTAGAAAACGATCCACGCAGGGCTCCTGTAAAAGTTAAAGTGTATGTACCTCCACTTCCATTCCCCCAAAGACTTCGAAAGAAGTCAATGGAGGAAAATATTCAGCTATAACTTTAAGGAGTGGCGTACAATTACCAGAAATTACTGTGAAATGACTAGAAAGAAAAGATGACCAGGAAGATGTTGATGAAGTTATAACGGAGGAAAAATATATACGCGCCTCAATTGAGAATGAAGAAAGTAAAGAAGCATCCACTGTCAAGGCATCAAGTCTAATCAAGGCTTACGTGTCTCCCATTCCTTTTTCTCAGAGGCTTAAGGAGAACAAACAAGACATAAAATTTGAAAATTTTCTTGATATTTTCAGGAAGCATCGATCAATATTTTATTAATTGATGTAATATTACAATTTTCAAACTATACAAAAAATTTGAAAGAGATGTTGACAAAGAAAAGAAAGCTTTCGGAGTTTGAAATTGTGGCATTAAGAAAGAAAAATAATACAAGAATGCAAAACAAATTGCCTCCCAAGTTGAAAGATCCAATAAGTTTTACTTTGCCTATTTCAATTGGAAATTCTTGTACTATTAATGCATTGTGTGTTGGTTGTCACAAATAGGAGGGTTGAGTTTCAGTAACTCTGAATAAAGTTCAGACAGTGGATCAAGTATTTCTAAAAATAATAAAGATACTGTAAGAACTTTACCTATTTAAACTTCGAGGTGGTACCGTCTCAATAGAGAGTTGAAATTTCTCTCTCAAATGTTTGTGAATAAGAGAAGCGCAAGGCCATAAGAGCACTAAACGAGCTTGTGTGGAACTTGGAACACTTGATACTTGTGTGTGTGATTTCACTGGTATCATCACAAGGAATAATATGTTCAAAGTTTTCATGTTACCTAGGATTTCGATTATCACCTTGTGAGATTTATACTAAGGTTTGATTTAAATCGAAAAATATCCATACTTTATGCATAAGTGTCGTTAAACTTGAGTTTGTACTCATTTTATATTTGAACAATTGGGGAATTGTTGAATATTGTTCAAATTAATAATGAGAAGTGACTTTGAAAGTAACAGAAGTGGTCAACCATGAGAAAAACAAACAACAACAAAACAAAAACAAAAACAATGAAGGCAAAAAAAAAAAAAATGGCATGGGCGACCACCCAGTCTGTCGACAGGCCTTGTGTTGCAATTACTATGGCAAAATTGATGAACTAGGTGAGCACCCGATTTTGTATTGGGGACCGCCCAATACCCCCAATACAAAAAAAGTATACACGTTGGGGTTTTGAATTTTGGTGTCTTTTTATCAAACTTTACACTTTTTTGACTTGTTTATGGCACATTTTTGTGCATGATAGTTGATGTTCTATAAATACGGATAGTTTTCTGGTTGGAAAACGTATCACAAATATGAAATTGATATACCTATATACAAATTGAAATATCAAATCAAGTTAATATATTTGTTCTAAAAGTTCCTTTCCAAGTTTGGTTTTGCATGATTCTAACTTGGATTAAGGTTTGTTTACTACTCCTACAAACTATTTTCCATTGAAACCTTCAAACACTTATCCCGGTGGCGGCAAAATATCATTTGAGGACGGTGATTCATAATCTTGTTCAAACTTTCTATTTTGGCGAAATTCTTGTTGCTGGTTTTTCTCGTTTTTCATCAACTTTTCTCAACATGGGCCTTATGGGCCAAGCCAAGACCATGACTCATCTCGTTTAAAAAAAAAATTGATGTCCTCCTTTTTTTGGATAGAGGATCGACTACTTTTAACATAGACAGAATTAATACCATAAGCGAAAATGCTATTACTTGCATAATTTCTTTCCTAAAAAGTCATAAAAATTCAAGTAAGTTAACGTAAATAAAACTTACAAATTATTAATTTGTCCACTTTATTTTAAATACGAAGATCTGTATCTTCTCAAACTTAAAATTAAATACACTAGAATCAAATGTTAGAATAGATATCGAAGGTGTTGGTAAACCACGTGTTATAATAGAAACATTGACGTTCATTACCGAAGCTAACGGAAACAACATAGACATTTTCTCTCAATTTTTTTAAAAATTTAGCCTCCATTATACTACGATATCGGGAAAAAATAAACAGCATTCGTACCGTTGTAAATTACTTTCAAAAAATTTCTCAGCCAAAATAATTTTTTTTAATCATGGACTTGTAAATCAAATTATGCAATATGTGAGTGTGGCCCATTATAATAAACAGTAATGAAATTTTCGTAACTTTCTCAAGATTGTAGAACACACCAAATCTAGGTATCCTAGACTTAGAAGTATTATCATTTATTTTCTTTAAAATTGTAAATGCGGAAACGATTAAAATTTTATTTAATATAGTGAACATCGTTGACTTCATTTATGAACATAACTTGTAAAAAACTTTTGCACTTAAACGAAAAGCAAAAACAAAAAAACTAAATGTTAGACTTTATTTTCCGAAAGGGGTCAATATTTGAATGTATAAGTACGAGTCCATCGCACCATGTGTAGTCCTCTAGAATCATCATTTGAAAATGGGGAGGAATAACATGGAATGAGTTAACACTCAGTAAGCAAACCTCATGCATTTGATGTATGCATATGATAGAACATAAATTACTTAAAAAATATAAGCGTTTCTCAATATGAATCCCTATTTTATTTATTTCTTTAAAAAACTTAGCATTGACATTGTGAGCTCACTTGGTGTATTGCCTAACTAATCAGAATGCAGTGGATAATTATTATTTGGAAGGTTGAGTCCTACCGATAGTACCGCAAGGCGGTTAACATTAACATTATCATTGAACATTGTGTTGACCTATGGTTGATTTCATCCTTAATGTTTTGATCATAACAAACAAGATTAATATTATTTCTAACAATTGATTTTGAGTGATGATAGTTTAACGTTATAATCAATCAAGTATTGCCAAAATCAATAATCATAAATCGAAATTGAAATTGAAATTCAAATGAAGATCAAAGTGAAAGTTAAGCATTTAAGTCACCGTGTTGGTCATATTGAGGTCCCGTAAAGCTCAATAGTATGGGTCGTGTTGAGGTCCCGTAAAGCTCAACATTGTATAAGGATCGGTGCTCCTTATTTGTAAGTCACCGGAAGCGTTGTAAATGGCTGGATTGCACTATAAGTCAATCAACATAGTGAAAGGCCTTGTTCCTGCCAGAGAGCTTGGTAACGGAGGACATAGATCATTACTTTGGATCGAACCTCCATAATTATATCGTTTGCATCATTTCTCACCTTTACTTATAGCTTTTATATTTGTACTTACTATTTGACTTAATATATTTAGTCTTTACTTTGTTGAATTTAGATTAATTCTTCAAAAAAGTTTTAAAAATAATTCACCCCACTCTTGATTAGTTATTCTTGGGCTTTCAATTGGTATAAGAGTTAGGTGCCCAATTTTAAAGATTTCACAATCTTGAGTAATGGCTAACCACATTTTTCAAAATCTTGATGGCATTCTACAAATCGTCATCCTTTATTTGATGGTACTCATTATAACTATTGGAAGACTATGATGATAATATTTATTCAATCAATAGATTGTCATATTTGGGAAGTTATTGAATTTGGTCTGTATGTGCCGAAAAATGTTATTAAAGAGAATGGTAAATCAGATCAAATAATTTCTAAGCATAGAGAAGAATATAATGAAGAGGATAAAAGAAAATCGTCATTGAATGCTACCAACTTACTTTATTGTACACTAGATAAAAATGAATTTAATAGGATTAGCACATTTGATTCGGCTTATGATATTTGGCATGCACTTGAAGTTACTCATGTTGGCACTAGTAAAGTTAAAAAAACAAAAATTAATATGTTAGTTAAGGAATTTGAAAATTTCTTTATGAAACAAGATGAATCTATTGTTCATATGATTACTCTTTTTACCGATATTGTAAATGATCTAAAAGGATTCGATCACAAATTTACTAACAGTGAACTTGTGAGCAAAATGCTTAGGTCGCTCTCGGAGGAATTCAGCCCTTTAAGGATATCGATAGAGAACACCAAGGATGTGAATAAATATCATTTAGAAGAACTCTATGGAACCTTGATGACCTACGAACTTAACAATGCCGAAATCAAGGAGAAGACATTGAAAGGCAAAGAAGAGGAAAGACGCCAAATTGCTTTTAAATCTGTAGTTGATAAAGGCACATCGAGTAAAAATTTGAATGATGAAGAACTTGATGATCTAGTTCTTCTTGTTAAAAATGGAAAAGTCTTTGCAACAATCGTCGATTCCAAAAGGAAGAAGAAAAGGCTGAAAAGAAGAATAGTTTCATCAAAAAGAAAGCCATTCAATCAACATGGGATGAAAGTGGTGATCATGAAGAAGATGGAAGTCAAGAGAAAATTTCCAACATGTGCTTCATGGCTATTGATGATGGGGTAAATTTGAATGAAAATTGTTCAAATGATGAATTATCTACCTCTTATGATGAAATTCTTTAAGAATTTGAAAAACTTGCTTTAAATCATTCGATCCTCAAAAGAAAATCTTCATTGGAAATTGAGGTAAATGAACTTTTACAAATTCAAAATGATTTTGAAAAACGAAAAGTCAATTATGATTCTTTAATTAAGGAGAATTCTTCTTTACAAGAAAGGATTTTAGATTTGACTCAAATTATTCACAAATTTACTCTCAAGGCAAGAAAAATTTTGATTTAATACTTAGTGAGCAAAATTGTGTTTTTGATAAAGGAGGAATTGGATTTAAACCATTTTTGAAACAAAAGTCTCTTAAAAATTTCTTTGTTAAAACTTCTACTTCCCCTATTTCAAATGTCATATGTAATTTTTGCAATAGAAATGGCATGTAGCTTTACATTTTGAAGACAACTATAAGTGGATTCAAAAATCCACTAGCACTAACTATCGAGGACCCAAGGATGTAAGGGTACCAAAGACCAGAAATTGAATTATTTTTGTCGGTACCAAAGAAAATAGAGGGCAAATGAACCTTGGATAGTAGATAGTCAAAGAACATGACCGGAAATCAAGCTTTATTCTCAAGTTTCAAAATAAATGATGGCGGTCATGATACTTTTGAAGATAATGCGAAAGAAAAAATAATTGACATTGAAATTATTGGTAATTATTCATCTCCCTTTATTGAAAATGTCTTCTTAGTAAATAACCTTAGACGTATTCTACATAGTTTTAATCAATTTTATGATGAATGTTATCATATCAAACTTGATTCTTCCAAGTGCATTGTTGGGGATACTACATCAAAAGAGGTGATGTTTACAGGAAGCCGAAGTAAGAATATTTATGTCATAAACACTAAGTTTGAATGCGGAGAAAAATATTTATCAAGTTTAAAATATGATACTTAGTTATGAGATAGAAATATTAGGTCATGTTAGCATGGACCTACTTTTAAAATTTCCAAAAATTGTTTTATTAAAGGTTTGTCAAGTTTGAAATTTGAGAAAGACAAAATTTGTGATGAGTGAAAAACAAGTAAAGATTTCTTTCAAATTAAAGCAACATTCTTCAACTATAAAATCATTTTGACTTCTCCACATGAGTATTTTTGGACCATCTAGTACCACAAGTTTAAAGGTAAACATTATACTTCGTCATTATTGATAACTTTTCTAGATTTATTTGAGTCCCATTTTTGAACCTAAAAGATGAAGTATTCAATGCATTTGAACATTCTTGTAAAAAGGTTCACAATAAAATGGATACATTACTACTACCATTAGGAGTGATCATGGTGAAGAATTTGATAATATTGATTTTGATTATTTGTGCAAAACTTATGGTTGTGAACATAATTTCTCGACTCTTAGAACTCCTCAACAAAATGGTGTAGTAAAAAAAAAGAATCGCACATTGCCAAAAATGGCTCGGACTATACTAAATGAAAATAGTTTACCTAAATACTTTTGGGTCGAAGCCGTTAACACTACTTGCTATATTATTTATAGAGTTTCAATTAGTCGAAAGAAAATACAAAACCCCCTATGAGCTTTGGAAAAATAGAATTTCAAATATCGATTATTTCAAGTTTTTTGTTGCAAATGCTTCATTTTGAATACAAAAGAAAATTTTGAAAAATTAAATTCAAAATCCGATATTGGAATCTTTCTAGGTTTTTCATCGACTAGCAAAACTTATAGAGTTTTTAACGAAAGAACTCTAGTCGTTGAAGAATCCATGCAAGTCACTTTCGATGAAACTAACCTTCTTGATCGTGAGAAATATATTACTAATGATGTAGGATCGAAAACTCCTTTCGAACAAATGACTATTCACAATCAAAATAAGGAAGATCAAAGAAATGAACACTCCTATGAGCTTATCAATCAAAATAAACAAAGACAATCAAAGAACTTCCATAAAGATAACAAAATATCGAGGTATGATTGGATCTTTTCTTTACTTAATTGCAAGTAAACTCAATATTATGTTTAGTGTGTAATTATGTGCTAAATTTCAACTCAATACTCAAGAATCACACCTTAGTGCCATAAAATGAATTTTAGATATCTTAGTAGCACTAAGATATTACATCTATGATATTCTAAAGGCACCCAAAATGAGGATATTGTATTCGAATTTGTGAATACGAAGAATCAATTGATCAATATTCTCAATAAACCTCTAACACTTGATAGATTTTCATATATTTAAAGAAGTTTGGGAATTATCAATGAATTTGAAGTATGTGGCTAAATTGAATTCATACTAAATATTCTCGTATGATTCTATGTGCATAATTGGTTGGAACTTATATAAATGATTATACTTTTATCATTTCATCACTCATGATTTGATTATTATTTTAATATAAATGTGATGATTATTTTCTTATTTAAACTTTTATATATTTGGCATCTTGTGCTTAATTTAGGGGGAATATATTACCATTTTCTATGGTTGATTTAAAGTTTTGATCTTATATAACATACTTTTTCTCTCATGTGCAATTTTATTTTATTTTTTCTTATACTAAAAGGGGAAATTGAGTAAGATAGATTTGAAAAGTACTGAAAAGAGGGAATATTTTATTGTTTCCTAAGGTCGTGTTTCGATCTTAAATGCTATATCTTTTTGTTTATGACAAAATGGGGGAAATGTATGAGATGATATGCTTGATGAGAATGTGATACTTACCTTGATAAACATATCCTTTAAAATCAATAGCTATTGGTTTGTAAAAGATCGAGGGAATATATGAATTACATGCAAATTTTATAATGTATATTCCTTTATCAATTGTTCAATCTCCTTGCAAAGCATCTTATTTGTCATAATCAAAAAGGTGAAAATAATTGACATATGGTTGATTTCATTCTTAATGTTTTGAACATAAAAAACAAGATTAATATTATTTCTAACAATTGATTTTGAGTGATGATAGTTCAACGTTATAATGAATCAAGTATTGTCAAAATTAATAAATCATAAATTAGACTCGAAATGAAGATCAAAGTGAAAGTTAAGTGTTGTCGATTTTTATATCCCGCAAGTGTACGGATCGTGACAAGTAATAAAGTGGACCTAAGAGTCCGGATTATCGTTCCCACGAGGACTATACTTTAGTCTTAATCTATTATTCCTAACTTTTATTCGATGCAAATAAACAAGAATAATGATTGGTTATGAATTTTTGAATTGAAATACTTGAAATTAAATTGAATGCAAAGGCGATTGATTGGAAATTAAAGGATAACGGATATTAGGGCGGAACAATTTCACCTATTTATCACATTTACTCCTTAAATCAAGATTCATACAATCTAAGGTAGTGTTCGGTCGAATTCTTCTATTATATTCAATTTACCCCTCTCGAGTTCTCATTGAGCCTATTTAACTAATTCAATTCCATATCTCTATACAAATTGACATTTAGTTAAACGAAACATCGGTTCTAAGAATTCAATTATGACCGCATCAATTAACATAGGTATCTCTACACGTTATGCCAATTTACCGGAATTTACTACTCGGTCTAAACAACAATCCGCATCTCTACGTAAGTATTGTTCACGAAATCATTTAATTAGTGATCAAGTAATTAAATGCATTGAGAACATAGCAAAATCGACACATATGCATTGAGAACATAGCAAAATCAACACATCAAATAAAAGCACAAGAATCTCAATTTAAAGAAAAAAGGATCCCAATTGGTTACATTGTTTGCCCTAAATTAGATTTAACTACTCATGGGAATGAAAGAAAAATACAAAGTTGTTATAGAGTACATCACCGGGTTTAGAAGAATAATGTAGAAAAAGAATCCAATCTTGCACCAAGATCTTCTTCCAACTCCCATTGATGCTTCAAAACGTGGTTTGCGCGATGTTTTCCTCCTTTGAATTCCGCCTTTGAATCTCCAATTGTATATGCTTTCCCTCCCAATGAGTAGAATAAATCCTTTTGATGTGTTCTTCCTTGAATTCCTTCCCAAATCTTTAAAGTTCCATGTGTTTGTGTTGTTTGGAACTAAGGTGGGAACTCCCCCCTTTTCCAAGCCTCCTTAGGTCTATTTATACTTTCATATCCGTTCTTGGCCAATTTGGAGTCTTTTTGTGGAGTTTTCGCGGCCCAAACAATAAAAACCTAAAATCTGTGGTGGCGCGCGGTGCTTGAGCGCTATGGGACAGCGCTTGAGAGCTGAAAATCTGTTAAAAATCCATTTTCTGGCTAGTTCAGCGCTTGAGCGCTGAGTGTGTAGCGCTCGGTCGCCAAGTTTCTGTCCACTTTGCGTCTGTTTTAGTAATTCTATCATAACTTTTCCTTCTGATGTCCGATTGAGATGATTCAAGTTGCGTTAGAAAGATAACTCGAAGGACTACAACTTTGATAGAAATAGCTCTTCTTCAATTCGAACTTTATCTAGGCCAAAAATGTGTCTCAATCTCCAACTAAAATTTAGACATCCTTGTGCGGTTGGAAATTGATTTGTTTTCACTCCTTTTGATCTTTCATTGCATCCATTTGACCTCTAGCATTCTTGAATCTTCATCGTGAGCTTCGACACAACTTTTGTGTATTTGCACTTTAACCCTCAAGCTTTGGATCTTTCCATTTTTTCGCCAAGTTTTGCATTCTTTTCTCCAATTCTTCATCATCCATCGAGTTTCACCTAATAACACATTATATTATAAATTAGGCTATAATCCCATTAAAAGAACCACAAAATGTCATAATTTGGAGCCCGAATAAGTGTATAAAATACACTTATCATTAAGCATTTAAGTCACCGAGTTGGTCATATTGAGATTCTGTAAAGCTCAATAATGTGGGTCGTGTTGAAGTCCCGTAAAACTCAACATTTTATAAGGATCGATACTCTTTATTTGTAAGTTACCAGAAGCATTGTAAAGGGTTGTATTACACTATAAGTCAATCTCGTGCCGGAGAGCTTGATATTGAAGGACGTAACCTCCATAATTATATTGTTTGCATCATCTCTCCATTTTACTTATCACTTTTATATTTGTACTTATTATTTGAATTAATCTATTTAATCTTTACTTTGTTGAATTTAGATTAATTCTTCGAAAAAGTTTTAAAAACCAATTCACTCCCCTCTTGGTAATCACAAGAACTAAGAGCACGATATTACAATAAGATAAGTTGAGTTTCATCTATGATCTCTAAATATGTGATATATGTTTTTCCTTTAGTTTCATTGTAACGACCTGACCTTGCATCGGGACCGTTATCATATCGTACGTACTGTTTGCTTTGAGAGGGCCTAGGCCCATCTTATTGGTACCAGGATTCAACTTAAGTCTCCCATATGATGGAGGTTTTGAGTTCGAATCTTGGGGGACGCGTCAGAAAGTCGTAAGGGGTAAGATAGGCCTAGGCCCTCCCGAAGCGGATAGTACGTACGATATGATAACGGCTCCGGTGCGAGATCGGATCGTTACAAAAAAACGCGCATTTTTTTGTAACGACCCGACCTCGCGCCGAGGCGTAATCATATCTTACTTACATCCGCTTTGGGAGGGTCTATGCCCATCTTATCCCTCACGACTTTCGCCGCAGCCCAATTGGTATCAGCATTCAACTTAAGTCTCCCATATGATGGAGGTCTTGGGTTCGAATCGTGGGGGACGCGTCAGAAAGCCGTGAGGGTAAGATGGGCCTAGGCCGTTCCAAAGCGGACAGTACATAAGATATGATGATAGCTCCAGCGCGAGGTCAGGTCGTTACATTCATTTTCAATATAGTCATCGAACACTTGTTTTTCACTAAAGGAGATCGTAATAAAGTTAAGAGTGCATATATTTTTTTTCTAATTGTCCTTCTATGAATTTTAGGCAATCTTTGACAATTGAATTAAAAATGTGAGAAACACAACGGACATGAAATAACATATCACAAAATTTGGGTTAAGTTGTTCAGCTAATTTTTCAATGACTACTTTGTTGATGACATAATGTCAAAAATAAAACTTTGAATTTTATTTTCATAACTAACTTTTCTAATAATGGTCATTAAAACATTAGAAATATTTACTCCGTTTTAGGGATATTCTATTACTTTAAATGTAATAAATTTGTATGCATTATCCACGGTTTATCTATGTAATGCACTGGCGGACCCAGGGGTGGGCCTAGGGGGCACTTCCCCCCCCCCCCACCCAACTTTGCTTTTTTTTAAAAAAAAAAATCTATGTTTTGTTTCAATTTTCTAAATTATTATCAGATGTGAAACGAAATCAAAATATTGCATTCTTAATACCATTTCGAAGTGCTCACAGTCTAGTTTTTTATGTCGTTAACGTCGTACGAAATGACTAATCGTAGCAAATGTTATGACTTGTCAAAGTAGACGGTTTAAAATTAGTATTTCGAGAATTTCGATAACATGTTAACTTTAAAAATTCTCCAACAATCGTATGGTAGTTGAATCTACAAATCACTTATATCATTTCAAAGCTCATTTCGAGGACTACATTATATGCATATCGAATTGTTCAAACAGATATGAAAAATAGTTAAAGATGCGTCAAACGTAAATCTTAAAAAGAAACGTCTTAACTCGCAATTTTTTTAAAAAATTAATTATTTCATTAACATTTATTATTTTTGTGATACAAATTTTTCAATATAATTTGCATTATTTTATTAGAAAATTTATATGGGATATGATATCAAAAAATTTCGAAATTTTACTTCCCAAAAAGTCATTCCATGTAAATTTTCGGATGCAAAATTACATGGTGTATACTTTTTTTGGATGTAAATTTTCGATTGTAAAATTTTCTCTCAACTTTTTTACAAGTTCGATTGTGCCCCCCTAACTATAATTGTCTGTGTCCGCCCCTGATGTAATGTGCAGTAGTAACTATATAACTTTTTTGTTATTATCGAACAAGTCATACGTAAATGATAAAATACCAATATATTTATTTAAATCACTTGTTATCCATGCCTTCTTTTTTATTGTATATATTAATAACATATGAACGAAGAGTGTTTCTAAAATATAATTTGTACCTTAAGTTGGAGACATTTTTGTATGAAGTTGGTTAAGTGATCGCTTTCCTATGCTAAGAGGAATTCACCATTAGCTACGAGCATCACCATACATTCCCACATTGTCTATTCATGAATAGATCACTTGCTAAGACCAGAACTAGATTTCTATAGGAGAACCAAAGTGGAGTTGAGCCTAATTAGTTTCCAAACCTCCATGTTTGACTGATCTTTTGTAGGTACTATTTATATGGGTCATGTTGATACATTTTGCCAAGCTAACTTCTCTTTGTAGTATTTACACTGTTTTGTGATGTGACTGTCCGTCTACTACTGCATCATGACCACTAATTTGAAGTGTTCGCACGTCGTTTGTTTCTTGAACCTATTATCACCGTTTTATAACCTTCTTCAACATCATCTGAATCAATTAAATTCGTAATCTCGTAGTTATCACCCAAATCAATAGGAGATAAAACATCATTTAATTAGTGAAATCATGATCTAATGGTGGAGTAGTTTCTGGAATGTTGGAAGCACCAAAGAATTGATTAACGTCAAGAGTTTCAAACAATCTGTCGTAAACTTTTGGAATAACATATGGAAGAGGTAAAACAATAGAATTTATACACAATTGGATAAAATAACTCAAATAAGTAAATTTAGAGACTATGAAACATTAAATTGTACAACAAAAGAGCTAACATGGAGATTATAACGATTGAATCGAGAAGGTAGGTATTTGTAAAAAAAAAACTATAAGTGAAGTAGCAATTTATATAGAAAAAGAAATATGACTTTTCAGAATAAAAATTGAAAATTGGACTATTACCAAATGGCCAAAAAACAGTGGCCCACAAGCCATGTACTGACTCGTGAAAAATATAATATGTTCGATTCGATCTATGAATCTTCTTAAAATAAGCTTGAAGCGTCCATGGACCGACCAAATCTATTAGCATCTCGATCCGTTTGACACCTTTATTAGCAGGTAGGGAGGGCAAATGAGCCACTTCCTTTCGGCAAGAAACCCATTCTATGTAAATGGGTGTGCAAAACCAAACTTAAGGTAGATGGTTCAATTGAGCGCTACAAGGCCCGATTAGTAGCCAAGGGCTACACCCAGATTGAAGGACTCAATTACCACGTGACATTTGCCCATGTTGCCAAGATGACCAATGTTCGCTGCCTCCTTCTTGTTGTTGCCTCCCGACAATGGATAATTCATCAGATGGAAGTCCACAATGATTTTCTTCATGGTGACCTTGATGAGGAAGTTTACATGACTCCTCCATATTATGCCAGGGGAAGACTCGTGTTTGTCGTCTCCGAAAATTTCTCTATGGGCTCAAACAAACCTGCCGGAATTGGTTTTTCAAACTAAAAACTGTGTTACTTGATGCGTGTTTCACACAATCTCCGGCAGACCATTCTCTTTTGACATTAGTTACTCCCACCAGCATTATTGCGATTCTAGTCTATGTTGATGACATTTTGATTGCATGCACTGACCCTTTACAGATTTATCATTACAACAATGTCTTCTCTAGCCACTTCAAAACTATAGTTATAAAACCCGGCTCAGCCCAACCGGAAAATCGGCGGTCCGGACCCTTGACCGGCCCGGGGCAGATTAATTTGATAGAAATATACTTGACTAAGTCAAAATTGGGTTTTGACCAAGTTAATTGACAATTTACCCGGTCCAGTTGACCGGTTTGATTGGATTTTGAAATCGTCTTACAAAATTTTTGGATCCAAGGAAATTGAATCTTGGACCTCTAGGAAAAATAATGGGTTCATCACCACTTGAATATAAAGTGTTCTGGTATTATTTATGTGTAATAACTTATATCTATTTAATAAATCATTTATAAGTTTTATAAAAATATTCTTTTAAAAAACTTTGGTCTAACATTTTACTTTATTTTATAGACTTAAATAGTTAGTAAAAAATAAATTAAAAATTTTAATTTTGCCCTTAAAAAAAATTTAATACTTTATATTTTTTTGTAAGTTTTTTATGTAATGACCAACCGATCGAACCATCGGGTTACCAGTTGAACCACTAACCCATTGATCCGTAGCATAATTGCATTGTCCAGGTCTGTGTTCGGATCGAGTCTAACAACTATGTTCAAAACTAAGGATCTAGGCCCTCTCAAATATTTCCTTGGTCTTGAAGTGGCATGTTCTTCTACTTAATCTTCTTCAACTTCTTCAACCAACGGAAGTACACTCTTGATATTATGTCCGATAGTGGTTAGCTAGGTGATCATTCCACTTCCTTTTCCATGGACCAGAATCTGAAGCTCACCACCAGTGATGGCGACCTCCTGCTAGACCCGAGTCCCTATCGCCGGCTTGTTAGCCGCCTGATTTACCTCAATATCGCCCGACCTAACATTGTCTTCGCAGTCAACATACTTAGTCAGTTCATGCATGCACCTCGAGCTCCTCATATGACTGCTGCTCATCGAGTTCTTTGCTACCTTAAGTGCACTTCAGGTCATGGCATTCTCTTTGCAGCCTCCAGTGGTATTCATCTTAATGCCTATACAGATTTAGATTGGGCCAGCTGCCCAACCACTGGTCATTCCACTACTGGCTACTTTATCCGACACGGAACCAATCTTATTTCTTGGCGCATCAAGAAACAGACCACAATGGCTCGCTCCTTCGCTGAGGCCGAATATCGAGCCATGGCCATGACAACATGTGAGCTTATTTGGCTCAAAACCTTGCTGATCTTGGCATATCCCATTCGCATGCTCTTCATCTTTTTGGTGAGAATCAATCAACCCTACATATTGCTCGCAACCCAGTATTTCATGAGCGAACCAAACACATAGAAATTGATTGCCACATTGTTCGTGACAAGCTTCGCTAGTTTCCTTGTAAATCCTTATTCTTAGAATAGGAGAATTGCTCAAGATCAACATAGATTTTAGTCCATTTTACTTGTATAGCAATTTCATTGTATCTATTTATTGGCGTTACAAATGAATGAAACGGCTCTAGAATTATACAAATCTTTCTCTTAACACTCTGTATAACTCAATCTGATGGTATGAAAATGGTTCTATCCAATCTCTGATGAGAGCCTACCCAACAAACAATGCTTATGTCAAGCTTGAAGACTCAAAATATTGACTATGAACATCCTCTATCATTTCATATGTCGGTGGGATAACTTCATAAACCTTCAAATGAGCAGGTGCAACTGTTCCTCGCTTAGTCATGTCACATATCATCATATAAATATAAAATGACAAATGACATAAGACAATATCGACACTTTCAACACAATTAGAACATCTAAATTACTAGTAAATCAAGCAACATGCATGAGAATATAACAAAATTACCTACTCTAGTAGGTCGATGTTAAAAAACTTACATGCAGCATAGATGGAAAATGAGTTCATTAAAAAACAATTTTTGAGGAAAATGTATTTTGAAATGGTGATTTTTTGAAGAATCGAAGCTCCATTTGGATTTCGTTGAAAACAAATTTTGGGGAAAATGTATTATGGAATAGTGATTTTTTGGAGAATGTGTGATTAAAAGATAAGGAAATTTTTTTGATTTACATGTAATATTATTTATGACGCAAATTTACAATCATGTGAACACTACAAATGAAGAATTATATATTACTCCTTGGAAGTAAATTACAGCCTCTAAAACTGATATACAAAAATGGATACCAAATATGCAAGTTCATAACACGAAATGGTATCTATTATTATATACATTTAATTTAATTCATAAAATTAAACACAGATGAAGTTTCTCAATTGACTCATCTAACTTCAACTAAGAAATTAAATTGCTAATATTTATGGATTAAGCTAGTTGTATACTTTGGTTGACAGACTGATGACGTGAAAGTGTTATAATAGTTGGATTAAATGTGGGAGATGTGAAAAATGATGTGAAATTGTGTCAAGCATAAATTCAATAAACAAAAGTGTAAATAAGGATGTACATATAGCAATATTGAATATTTATACACACAAATCACCAAATAAAGAAAAAAGAACGTAAAATGCATCATACTCATGGAAAGATTTTGGATGGAGCAAGGAAACGGATGGGGCTCAGATTTTTTAAAATTTCTGGAACTGGTGGTTTGAGGAATCAATTTCGCCAGCGAGTTCAGTAGAAATGTGAAAGAAATATAGCGAGAGAAATTGTCAATTGCTAATTGAAAAATTTTAGGAATTATTATGAGGTAATTGAGGTGTCTGTAACTAGGTTTATGAATTCTATAATATTTTAGAGAGTTTGATTGCTTATATTTTCCATATCGAAAATAATCAATTTTTCATCCAAATTCTTACTCCGAAATATTTGATTAATATTTTTTTTCCATCGAAACTATTTTTCAACTTTTAAAAATGTCTAATTTTCCCTTCTTTTTTTTTAAGGAAAATATTTCATGTCAATCAAACACACTTTTAGTGAAATAGATTTTAAGCGTTGAATTGATTTAAATTAAAGATCAAATTAATTTGCCAAATTAATGAGTAAGACGAACAGCCACGATACTCACCACACTATACTTATCAAACACAAAGAAGTCAGATCTTGGATAATTTGTGGATCTTCCAAATAAAAGGTAGTATATTTACATTTCATACTGATTTAATAGTGCTTTATAATAGCAATAAATGAATGGAACTGTACATAATCATGAATGACTTCAATCTTTTAATAATATTTTACCACTAACGATAAAGTTAAATCACCACTTGACTATAAAATAAATTCATTCAAAAATTAATTTAACCAACACATTCATAATAACCTATAACAGAACCAACATACTCATTTCTGTTAATCAACAAAATATCACGGCACGATAAATCTTATCATTTATGACAATGAAAAAATACGACAGGATGCAAATAGATAACATTGATAAAAGCAAGCTCTGGGTAAAAAATTCACTAGCAGCGAAGGCAAACTGGTATTTTCTCTCTGACTCGATCCATCTAACGAAAATCTCAAGCGGGTTTCACAAGGCAAAACATAGCTTAGCTTATCTTGGAGGAGGTGGAGGCACGTGAGATTTTGCAAATCCCACCCATGCAACAATGCCGACTGCAAGGATTATCCACCCAAAAATGTCATACTTTAGGTCGCTACTCTTCTTCTTCTTCGTTCCCTGCTGCTATATAAAACATAACATACAATAATAAGCAATCGGAAAACAACAAATCCAGTACGTAAAACTCTATATAGGCAAATATCCTCAGATTCACCGCAACCCCTTGCGTTTTAAAGGATTTTTTCAGAATGGGAAGTGGCAATTATAGCTCTATGCAAATAGATGATGTGATTCTACAGTTATTTCTTCATTTGCTTTATTCCGTCCAAGTAGCAAAAAAATCAGTTAAACTACATAATGAAAATTAAAGAAGGTTAATAATCTGGAAGTTTACGTGCTTTTTATTTGTTAGTTTGCTTTATTATGAGGGAAGGAGGGAACATGCGCCAATACAACATACAAATGAGAAGCACAAAAATGACGTCCCAGAAAGGATGGCCAATAAAGACATATATGCTTCTAATACATCATTTCCATCCCTGTAAAACTTAAAAGGGGGCGAACAAATCATGCAAGAAATATTTTCAGCAAAGCAAACATGAACACAAGGGAGAAACTAACATTCTTATGATTTTGCAACCTGCTCATTCTCGATGCCAAATAATGTGAGAATTTTTATAACAAGGATTCTCAAAATGACGGAAACTTAACAAGGCCACCTTCATCAACCCGATCAAAACAATCATAGAAGCATGCCTCATCAAGAAGTCACCTCATTGCTGGAATTAAATCTGTTTCCATTTTTTTCTATTTGGGTGGGTGGGTTGGAATGTGGTTCAGCACCCCACCTCCTTTCCAAAGGCAAAAAGAAAGAAAACAATAAACTAATAATGAAGTGGCTGTGGAATTTCACGATATAATAACATAATGTCATAACATAACAGAGCAGTTCAAGATGAGCAAAAAAGGCATAACCATGGTGCACATAGAATTGGTAAGAGGCTTTCATGGTTCTTGCTTCAGTGTTGGTGAGCAACTAATCATAAGCCATTTTGGAAAAGATAATCCAAAGATAAAAAATTCCAAAAACGTGCTTAAAAGTTATGTCTAAATGTATCGCCTGGTTTAGAGCACCAATACCAAGAATAATGAAACCACAAATGTTTGACTATCATGCAGGGTTAATATGCAACTCCATAAAATTTTCTAATTTGAACTTCATTCCAGAACCTTGTAAATGAAGAAAGCGAAAGTGCGAAGTCATCAATAATCTCAATTTTAACAATTGTTAATTGACCAGTTACTTACCAGCATTGCTTGCACTAAGTCCTCATGCAAGAAACATCCAAAGGAATTGATGTAAAGAACAAATTACCTTTGTAGTTGCAGATGCTGAAGGACCTGGTCCCATAACCTGCTGAGCGAAACCATGCTTGTGGATCTCCATATGCAACTCAGGAGCCTTTTTATAATAAATTACATCACATGTCAATAACCCAGTTGAAGAAAAGAGGAGTTAAAAAAAAAAAAAAGAGAAGAGAGACCAATTGATACTAGATCACTGAAAATTCCAAATGATTAACACAACCATTCTCAAACTAGGCAAATCAAATTAAATGTAACTCAACATATTCTGTCAAATGAGTGGTCCTCAAAGGCTACATTCACAATCACGAGTCAGAGGGCAAACAAATGTAATTGATATAACACTAGTTGATATTCATCTCAGACAAATACCTCAAGTCGTAAAAAAGTAAAAACATAAGGTTAAATGCATTTTGCTAGATATACTATTTCATAATAGATATTCTACATCATACAAGAAACATGGCATATATCATTTATTCATACCATTACCCTCAATTCTTATATGCCCCAGGCAGAAGAATAAGTATATGAGATAGGAAAATGCGAAGTGAAGATCCAGCATCACTAGACCTCGTATGGAGATTTAATGAGAATACTGAGCAGACAAGAAGATAAAGCCCAGTATGTCAAGGAAAATCAAGATATTGTGTAAGATAATGTAGCGACCGAGAACTTTTGAATAATATAAAATTAATTCTCGAAAAACGTGTCGCTCGACTTTAACCCTAATTTTTAAGAAATAGCACGTTCGTCTAGCCGTTATAAATGAATTTAAATTATTTGGAATCGAATCGAATATTGAGTAATTATTTTTATTTCAATTCGGATTTATTTTATTTGGATCCAATTTTAATAATTCAAGTCCAATATTTAGAGCCCAATATTTATTGTCCAATAATTATAATCCAATTACATAGGCCCAATTATATAAGTCCAAACCTGAATTTATTTATTTTAGCCCAATTAGAAACCCTACAGCCCAAATCCTAAGGCCCAACTGTTTGGCCCAATAACCCACCTAGGGAATTGTGCCCTAATTCCCACTATTCATATACCAACTTCATCCATCCTCTCCATTTCCAAACAATTCACGCACCCAAGCAATCCATTTTTGTAAGAATCCCCTCCCTCATTTTTGGAAATTCTAGTTGATGCTAGAAAATCAATTTCTAGCATCAACAACAATCTCAGCTCACTTTGATGCTAGAACAATTTCTAGCATCAGCAAGCTGGAAAATTCACCATCACCAAATCAACCCCAGCCACTGCACAGTGCAGCCACCACCAACCTCCACTGCAAGGCCACTGCAAACCGCAGCACCAAACCAACAATGCAGTCACTACAACCCATTTCTTGAAACCGAGACCATTCACTGCAAACTCACCACCCAGTTTTTCCCCCAGCCAACCAACTGCATCCCAGCTGAAAACCACTCTCGACACTAACCCAGCTCAAATCAGCAAGCTGGAAATCCACACAACCGAAACCTCAACACCACCATCTCCAAAACCGTAACAAAACTTCACAACCTCGCTGCACCATCCTCAACCATGCCACAACACCACACTGTAACCAACCAAACCCAGAACCACCATTTTTTGAACCTCCAACAGAAAACCCAAGCTGCAAACAACTGAGCCATCCACGTTTTCAGCCTCAAACCACTACAAAAAAACCAAAGAACAAGAAGACCCAAAGACTTACCATTTTCGGCTCACCCAACACCACCACCAACAGCAAACCCGGCAGCTTACCCATCGCCCGAAACCACCGCAGCTGCAGCCCCGAAACCCAACAGCAACTCCACAACCAAGACCCCAAACCTCACTGCCCAAAGCTCAATCGACAACCATTTCACCCAAAATCAACACCAAAAGCCGAAAACAAACCCAACACCTCGCTGCCCAACCCGTCGCCTGAAGCAACCGAGACCACAACACCCAATCAACCACACAAACCAAAATAAAAACAACCCATTGACTTACCTCAAACCCTTAGAGCCACCCTACCATCGCGTCGGCACTGAGGTCGCCTCGTCGGCGGCGAAATCAGGGAAGGGACTTCCCTCCCCGTCGCTTGCCCTCTCTCTCTGTTGAGAGAGAGAGAGAGAAATGAGAATTATTTTGGATTTAATTGATTTGATTTTGGTTTTATTTTTATTTTATTTTAATTTGATTTTGATTTTTAAAAGTTATGTTTTAGCCCCCAAGTTATAAATTGTTTTAAGTTAGTCCCTAAATTACTTTTAGTTTAGCCCTTAAGTTTAAATGTTTTAATTTCAGTCCCTTAATTTTATTTTCAGTTTTAGATAATGTTTAATTTAACCCCCAAGTTTATAAATTATTATTTCAGTCCTTAATATTTTATTTTCAGTTTCAGCAGATTTTCAATTGAGTCCCTAAGTTCTGAAAATGTTTAATTTCAGCCCTTTAGTTTTATTTTCAGCTTTATTACATTTACAGATTAGTCCTTAAACTATTAAAAGTTATTATTTTAGTTTTCAGCTTTTATTTTCAGTTTTATTATAATTACAGCTTAGTCCCTAACTTTTAAAAATTACTATTTTAGCCCTTAAACTTTATTTTCAGATTTAGTAAACTTCCAATTTAGCCCTAAACTTTATTTTATTATTTGAAGCCGTTTATTTCAATTCCAATAATTTTCAATCAAGCCCTTAAACTTAATTTCAACACTTTAAAACTTTAAAGTTCGAAATACTAATTCAAACTTATTTTCTATTTTTGGCTAGACGATACGTACGAGCAATTAGGAGCTTGAAGTTATTTTCCCGCTCCACTTTTCACGCAACTCGAAATATTTGAGGTAGACTCGCCACCATTAATTAGTTTAAATTATAATTGCATGCTTTATGTGAATTACGTGATTTATATGCTTTATGCATAGGATGAGAATGTGTCATATGCGATATATGATATTGTTATGCTTGCCATAACTTATATGCTTAATTGTATGAGAAAGAAAGAAAGAAAGAAAGAATCTCTTATGAGATAAGAAAAGAATGTTATGCATAACTTATGTGCTTCATCAGCACAAGAAAGAAAAACTACCCACAGCCCATGTTTTTAAAGAGCCTATGATTTCAAGAAAATGAACCAAAGATGATATCACGTTGTATATTGCATGAGTGTGTTTTCAATTATTCTGTAAATTAATTATCGACGATGAGTCTACTACTGAATATTTCTTCGAAATACTCATTCTGCTATTTTTAACAATATTTGCAGACTTCGGAGGCGATCGAGATTGATCCGGCAGTGGTGGCATAAAATTTGATTATCGAATTTATTGAGTTTCCGAATTTATGTATTGAAACACTGTTAACGTATTTTCGTTTCCGCTATTCCAAAAACACGATATTTAAATTTTGAACAATTATCCAATGTATTTCAATTGCCGAAGTAGTTTTCAATTTCAAATGTGATTTTAAAAATTAGGTTATTTCCGCAAAATTGATTGACAAAATTAGGGCAAAAGACGATGACGTGGCAATCCGGGTTAACAGAACTCGGGGCGCTACAGATAATCTTCTGTAGTAGTCAAAGTGAGACATTCATCTAAATTCAGCAACCTCACATTTCACCTAATAAAGTGCATTGAACTGATCTTGTTTACTATATGAGAAATAAAAATCAGAAAAACTTGTCTACGTGTAAAGAGATACACCAAGGAAGCACAAAACCATACATTGCAGATTGCAAATACAAAATGACCAGCTACGCAAAAGTGCATGGTAGAACAATGATTTGCTGGTTTGATGACCAGCAATCAATCTTCAAGTCTGAACGCCCAATAATCTATACCAAAATGTTCTCCCCACCTCTACAACATTCAAGAAACGTTTGAACATTTAACCAATTACTGGAACAGAACCCCAAGAATTCTAAAGAAAAACATGTAAGTCCTTGTTGTACCTTGAACTTCAAATTATTAATGGTAGTTACGTGAAATATTATATATCAATTTTAACTACACAATGAAACTTGATACAAATGGTTTACATTAAAAACAAATGGATATACCTTGGCAGCCACTTCTAAGGATTTTTTGTAAAGTTCGTTTTGTGGATCCTGCACCGGAAAGAGCAACACTGAACAATATTAAAAAATAAAATTGCAAATTTTAACTGCAAGTATAATTAAATTTACCCCTTCAACAGCTTGCTCGAAGTACTGGGCAGCCTTTTCAAAATAAACTTTGGCCTCATCTTGATCGGGAGTCAAGAATGCATGGGATGTATGTGCATTTCCCAAGCACCAAAGAGTATCATGCTTACTCGGACTAGCCTCTAGCGCCTCCTCCAGTTTTGATATAGCATCTACAGAAATTTTAAAGCAACAATTTTCGTTAGTGACACTAATATTTTACCTCTCTTTTTCCCCTAAAAATTGGTAACACAAGCCACCTACCAAATGCCCAATTCCTACACAAGATTATATCATTTCCTTTATTTTCCCCAAACCTGTAGATATAATTTTTAACTGAATTCCTTTTTTATTACATTTTTCCAATCAGCACAGACAAACATAGCATATTTTGAGTATGTAGTTAAATGATTGAACACACCCCGAATTTTAGGTAACGTCACGTTTTACTCACTATACTTCAACTTGCACCCCTAACTGACTGAACTTTATAAAGTTGCATTCCATTACTCACCGGGAACATCCGTCACTAACCATTGCCTACGTGGAGAACAGAATTCGCAGCTGGCAATTAAATCCCTCCAGCACAAAAATGAAACGCCATGTCATTATTCTCAAACATGCCACACCCTTTTCAATTGAAATCGTGAAAATCGAACCCTCATTTCTCAAATACAACGCTCACAATTGCAGCTCCAATTTCTGAAATTCCCCAAATTGGTTAAAGGCGATGAGGAGGGCTGAGAAAGAGTGGCTAAAGGAACGAGAAGCAGTTGATGAGGAGCAGAAAAAACTTAAGAAAGATGCTACCAAGAAGAAAGGTGTTTCTTGAGGTTTATGGAATAACCATGATGAACATTCTCAAATACCTTTAGCACTGACTCCTTTAATCCCATCTCTCTATCTGAGACAAAAGTTAAGGGTTGTGATGTTGATATTGCACAATTAAGTTGCTCCAGAAACCAATGCCAGTTATCATCATCATCGACTATTGCAAGTGCAACAGGGAAGGAACTGTCATCTACGTGCAGTAGCTGTTAACAAACATTCTTGGCGCTTTGATCTCAGAGAAGTAGCATCCAAAGAGAGAAAGATTCAGGATTTGGTAGTAGGGTTTACAAAGGATTTGGCTTTCAGTTTTGGGGGAGAAAGGTTTGATTTCACACTTTCATTCCTGCTTTCGCTGAGACGTGTTTGGGGAGGGTTAGGGAGCGATCATGTGGCAATCTGAGATGGAGAGATTTGACTGGCCAAGTGTGTAATCCGTTACCCATGTAGGCAAGAGTTAGTAACGGGTTTTGCACTGTGAGTAATGGAATGCAATGGCATAAAGTTCAGTAAATAATGGGGTACAAATGTAAGTACAGTTAGTAAAACATGACCTGACCCAAAGATCAGTATTCAAACAATTAACTCTTTTGAGTATGTCTAATAATATCAGAAAGTTCACCTGTTTTGCTTAAAAGTAACAAAAAAAATGTCATTCAAATGTTTGAGGACTAAAAAGTTACTTCAAACTAACTTAAATTTATTAAGGCTTAACTAAACATGCTCGTCAGCGACAATTAAACGATAAACCTAAAATAAATGAAGGCAAGGCACCGAACCTAGAATCATCTTCTTCGAGTCTGGTACGTTCTGGAACTGAGACAACTCCAGTAACGCACCTCCCCATCTCGTCAAGTTCTGCACAAATCAACGAAAATAAATAGTATTTTCACCACAAAATAAAAAACGAATGACAAAAATTCTACACACAATTTGCCAAACCAAAACATATATACATATATATGTACAGTAATGTACAGTAATAAGTATGTGCAGAGGTTGTACTAACGTCGGCGTCGAGGGGGTTTTTGGCATAGGCGGCTTCGGCTGTTTTCCGAGCATGCTCGAAGAATAGGATCCTATCGAATTCACTTTCCATATCCATATCGACTGGTGCGGATTTTTTCTTTCTTCTGTGATTCTTTCAAAACGATATTTCAAAGCCCTCTTTCTCTCTGGTTAGGGTTTCTACTTACCTTCATATACCTGTTTAGAATTTAACAGTAGATGACGTCTCGTTGTTTTATGAAAATTTCACTATTGGTCCTTAATCTGAATAGTCTCTAGCGGATTAGTTTTGTTTCTTTTAAACATGAACAATTAGTTCTTAAACTTTTGTTATAGTTGCTTAACGACGAAAAATATCTAAACTTATTAGATTATCACGTACAAATATATCTGTCTTTGGGGAGGAAAAAGTTTTAGATTTACATGTAAAATATTTTACTGTATGAATATGTGACCAAAAATAAGTTTGAAAAAAAAAATTTAATTTAATGGATATCAAACTGGGGCTAATTGTAAAAGTATCTCCAAATAAACTCCCTTTTTTTAAAGAATGTATTCTATCATTTGGAGAGTATCTATAAATTTTGAGAGTTAAAATTTTGAAATACTCCAACAAGTTCTGTATATTTAACATTTAATTTTACTACTCCCAAAAAATATTTATTATTTTTCTTTATTTTTTATTTTAAGTAGCTTTTTTTTAGATTATTTGATTGTTTTCTTATATTGAAAATTAAAACACTTTGAATGCATTTAATTATAGAGAGCAGGTTTAGCGGATTTCTTAAAATAGAGAGTATCTCATATTTAAAGAGTTTCTTAAATATACTGTAACAAAGGTTATGCCTTGATATCAATGATGATCACATTTGTTTTGATGATTGACTATCTTATTTGAAAAGAAGTTATATGCTTAGCATAGTGACAAAAAAAAAAAAACCTTTTTGTGGACCATTTATAAAGTAGTTAAAAACTTCTTATTAATTTTTTTATCATATATTTTAAGCAAGTTAATGACTTACAATTGTTAATTTACTGTTAGAATTTTTATCAATATTTCAAATCAATATTTAGTAGAATTTGAAGATTCACGACCCAATCCACTGATCCGATACGCGATTTAAAGTAAATGTAGATGGTTCATTTTCGAGATATAAAGTTAGATTAATAGCAAATGAATTATATCAAATACCTGGATTAACTATTATGAAATTTTCAGTCCCTTTGTGAAAGCTTCAACCGTCAGAGTTATACTCTCAATTTCAGTTCAAAAATAGAAACATTAGAAAGTGAAGGGACTGGATGCGAACACTGCTGTCTTGAAATGATATTCTACATGAGGTCCACGCGAGTCAACCTAGGGATGGTGTGGTTCCTAATTCAAATGGTTAGATTTGCAGAAAATCGGAACCGAACCGAGAATGATGATTTTCTTATAATTGAATTGTTGGTTCCAGTAGTAATTATAAAATGGAATCGAATGGTTCGAATTTGGTTTGATTTGGTTCCATAACAAAAGTTTATTAAGCACATGTCTGGTGCCGCTTGTTTTTGAATTAAAAGCAAAAATGATGCCGTTGGAATTGGTCAGTGGGTCCCATGCAAGAAAGAGTTGGTCAAAAATGTCAAGCTACAACGGCTGGAAAATCAATTTCTTTCCTCCAAAAATCTTGCCCAGACAGGGCCTAATTGTTAATGCAAATTATACAAAAGTTTAATATACTGCTATTCTTATTTTTTTTCTCTTACAATTTTTATTTGTTTCTGTCTTTTCTTATAGTTTTCAGAATCTTCTATTAAGAAATTTCGACAGTGATAGATAGAACGTTCATTGATTTGTCTCTTGATCTGTAAAGAGGAAACACATCTATTTCTATCTAAGTCATATAATATATGGCTTTTTATAATAACTATTCTACCAATTTTTCGATTTTCTAAATAAATATTAATAAATTTGTTAAAACTCTCTAATAAGCAACAAAATAACGTAGATGAAATATATTTGTCTAATGGCATAAAATAAAAGGATTTGAAACAATATTTTCGTAATGACCTTATAGTACTTTACCGTTCACCAAATTAATTTCTCTAGGTTTTTTTTTTTTTTTATTCTTTCTTAACTTTTTTCTTGACCTTCTAAAAAAGGCGTAAGGCTATAACCAAAAAGATTTTCATCATATTTAAAAAGGTTTAAACAAACTCCTTTAATCGGTGTAAAACACAGTCAACTTAACTTAGAGGATTACTTTACATTTTGGCCATGAAATTCAAAATAAAGAGACTAAGAGTGTTAGAAATATGTTTGAAAAGAGAATAAAATATTATAATAATCTTTCTGAATAAATTAATTACTTACTTGGTGTTTCTTCTTTTAGTCTTTGCTTGAAAAATAAATAAATTAAAAGCAAATTATAAAGCAAAATGAAGTATGAACAAACTTACTTTAATTTGAAGTCTTTAAGTTTACAATGATTGTGAGAGATTTTTTTTTTTTTTTTTTGTGTGGATAAGTGTTACACTGTGTTCTGTGTTTTTCAGTGTGTGTTCTTGTGTGAAAAACCTTCGATTCATGTAGAAAAGTAGTTGCTAGTATATCACATCAACTTCTCACAAAAATGTAAACAATATTGTATATGTTTACAAATGTATGATTCACAATTAAAGGTACAGATGTTGACTTTACGGTTGTATGGATATAATAAAGATCATTCGTCTTAGCGCTCATTCTTTTTGACTTTATGTATTAATAATTGTCCTTTGAGTGCTGTTTATAGTTGTAGCTCTTTAATAATGTCATTTTTATGTCTTTATGTCTTTTTTTCTTTTTAAATTATTGTACTATTTTTCTATCATCTCTATGAGGTTTCTTCTAGGTCTACGTTCATTTCATTGGTTTTTCCATCAAATATGTATTATTCTTCCTCTCTATCTGATTGGTTTTTTGATAAATCGTCATTTGTTTCTTGAAAGGCCATCAAATATAATTATTTTTGCTGAATATTTGGTGCTGGAATTCTTCCTTTTTTTTTTAACTTTGACAGAAAATAATTTCATTGTTCTATCGCAGACGAGTTTGGAATAATTATTTTGAATTTCTATTAATGCCGCTATCTCTGAGATCCGTTTTTCATGAACAATCTGTTTAATTTTTATTTTGATATTTGTCTTTGAAAAGGGTTTAAATATTTTGGCTCATTCATGTATTATGATATAATGATAAGCTATTACTAATGTACCATTATTTACAAGAGGTAGTTTGAAAAAAAAATTGGATCATTAAAGGGTGATCGTTTGACTAATCAATTGTCTGTTTAAGTTTATGTGAACAAAATTTGAAAGATCTGTTCATAAAATATATAGTGTCTATCATGTCAAACTGTAAGAGTGGATAAAAAAATGTCTTTTTCTTCAAAGATTATATATCAAAGGAAAATGTAGGATAACAACGTTTAAGAAAAACTAATTTTTTAATGGATGATTCGTATTTGGGACCATGTTTAAGAAAATATTTATTCTCGTTGTAGTAGTAGTTTAGAAATTGAAAAAAAAATCAATCATCTCATGTACAACTGATTTCTTTATAAATTTCTAAGAATATTGGCACGATCGCTAATTTTCTATTCTAATTTACATAAAGTCTTTACTTGCCCTACAACTGTAAAATATGTTAATTCAATAAGTCTTTGTATTTTGTCAGAATAATTTCTATTTGTAGAAGCAATATTTTTGGAGATGGGTCTCTTAACAACATCTCTAGAACTAAGTCTTTTTAAATTGTTTTGTAACTGAAAAATTTCATTTTAATATCTACTAATGGTCTGTTGAGATGAAAATATTTCATTTTCAAGAATTTGTAATCTTTCTTTAATAAATGCTTTCTACGATTCAATTTTCTAACAAATTTGGTCATAATTTTACAACTATCTCAAAGTTGTATTGATGAAGATGAAGATGATGGTTGATGTTAAGCTCCGAAAATTTTATGGAATATAATTTATTTTTCTTGATGCTATATTTTATGTTTGAAAGACTAATACGTAATGGGTTTTAAATTCGTATATTATCTTGAGTCAAATAATTAAATTTTGGGTTTATTTTGTAGCTCGTATTAAATAATGCACCTTGAACTCGATATATAATTATTTCAAATAAGTTATGCCCATGTTATTAAAGTCGAAAGATATTACCTGAATTTGTAAATAATTAAGTTAATATTGATTTAAAAATCCTTCCAATTCAACCATGTGTACCTCTAGTTGAGATGGAAATATTTTTTTTTGTTGGTTATGATTCCTTTTTTTACATTAGAAAGATAAATTAGTTTTTGTTTTTATTCGAAGTTTTGAATGATCTATTAATATAAGAGTAATGCTACTCTTACATTTCACTACACAACCACTTACACAGTTTTTCAAAATATCCAACGTGGCTGCTCAAATTGGTTAATCACCTGGCCCATTAAAAAACCCACCCATCCGGCCTAATTTAAAATCCCACACTACAGTTCCAATCTCCCCCCAACTCTTACTCACGTAAATCTAACCCAATCCCCCCTTCCCTCAAATGAACCGAGAGAGAAATCACTCCCCAATCGATTCCCACCACTCAAACCAATGACGGCGGCATCTCCAACCTCAGGCACGGTGCCGAGAAGCTGATGAGAAGCTGAACGCCGTTGAACTACCGCACCAGCTGAGTAATTGCTTTTCCCTGCCTCTTTTTTTTTTTCCCATTTTCACTTGGGGCGATCTAAGTGTTGTGCAGTAGATAATGTTGAAGGGACCAAGAAATGTAAGCAATATGAATTAATAGTTCTGAATTTAGTTTTTTCGTCGTCAAATTGAAGTTTTATTTTTGTAAATAGAAGTTTTATTTCTTTCACTTCTATTGAATAACAATGGAAATGACCAATTTTCTTCACCAATCAATTCATTCAAGCTCTCGTTTTCTTGTTTTTGTAGATTCGTGAATGGTTTAGGTTGGGGTGGAGGATTCCTTGAGATGAACGACTACAATGAATTACTAGTTTGATTTTATTTATTTGAAATTGAAGGTAGTGCATATTTTGTAATACTGTTGTTTAATCTCCACCTGTATTTGTCTTTGTACAGAAATGTTGAGCATTTGTATTTTGTTTACTATATAATTCTTCAGTGGCATCATATAGTGGAAGCAATTCTCTAAAGCAATCTTCGTGATGTATCTACTTTTGCATTTCTTCAAATTTCATGTAGGCGTAACAATTGCAAATTTCAAGCCGAGTGCCTTTATTCTTCATAATGAAGTTTTGCACTTTTGAAATTTGGCTCCTAGGAGGGGCTGAGGTGCATTATGGTCATTAGTATCATTTCTTGTATTGATCCGAACAACTAATTATAGGAAATGCATGATAGAAATGGAGTATTTCAAAATATTCAAAATATGTTTAGACTTAATATTAGTAATTTGAATATCACTATCGCACTAGATTACTTCGATGGCAGGAAAGAATAGGGAAATTTGTCATTGTTGCAGACGGGTTGGACATATGCTGCCGGAATGCCCAAAAAAGAGAAGATGCCCAAAATTGTGGTGTGGGCTACGTCAAATGGATAGAGGTGGAAAAGAATAATGAACATAAAGGGCTATTGTTTCATTGTTGTACCCACGACTGCAAATACTTTAAATGCTGTAAAAATGATCCCGACGAAAAATGTCTGTTGCATGATGACGGTGAATTGGTGTGTGCTGTCGCAGGCACCTAAAAGTAATACCTTAACCTCTAAAACTAATGTAGTAGTGGAAGTAAGGTTCGATCCCACGAAGAGTATGTAATTCAATATTTTATGTTTCGTACAATGATTGGGGGGTTTTGTATGCAAAGAATTGTAAATAACGCAATTAATAACAATGAAAATTAAATTAACGAAAACAATCAAAAGACTAATCTTCGTCTAAGTCCACATCCACCGTCGGAAATCCACGATTGATCATAGATGCAATAATAATTCAATTCATATTTCGAATATTCATCGTTGGAATTGATTCCTATTTTTCTTTAATTTTAGTTAGTTAGAAACCAGCGTTATAATTAACCCTAATTATTAAATAACCTCATACCGGCTTTCAAAATTCAATTTAATAACAGATTTACATAATAGAGAAATCGATGAACTAGATAACACAAACATCAACGGTTGCATTCAATCTATTAAACATTCTTCTTAAAATTCAATAACCTCTATCGCAGAAAATCATCAAATTCTAGTGATTCACAAGTTAAAGGAATCAAACAATTACGAATTTGATATTTAACTTAGCGGTAGATTGTAACGAATAACAAACTAGTAGGCCTCCTAGCAATTAAACATAACAATCATGAAAATAAATGCAGAAAAATATTCAATACGCAAAATAAGAATTAAACAATAAGAAAAACTATCTAGATCTCACAATATGTGGTTCCGAGACTTCAATTTCCTTCGACCAACTGTAAAAGTTTAGTACTATTCATGAATCTAAGAAAGAAATAATGAAAAATGGAGTTTGGAAGCGTTCTGTACGTTCTCCCGCCGTTCTAGGGTTTTAAAATATGTATTTATAGTTGTTTCCATAGGTAGTTGACTTAAATTCGAAATTTGGAGATTCGTCTGTGAAAAATTCCTGTGTGCATGCGCCGTATATTTCCTTGCCTATACTCCGTTCATTGGTTTTAGGCTCGGAAAGTCAAATGAATGTCTATGCGCGCGAGAGAGAGAATTTGCCTGGGCCTGCAGGTTTGTTTATGAATAACGTTCGATATTTTGGTCATAAAGTTCTCGACATGTATCCGATTAAGTTGATTCAAATTACATTAGAAAGCTAACTCAAAGGGCTACAATTTTTCTTCAAATATCATCTTCCAATTTGATCGTTTTCCAGGTCAAAAATTGGTCTCAAATTGAGACTGAAAATCTGATGCATAACTTTTCGATTGGAAATTAATGTGCGATCCTACTTTGACGATATTTCACCCATTTGACTTCTTTTTTCATCCAATTGACCTCTAACACTCTTAAATATTCATTGTGACGTTCAACATGGCTTTTGAGTATTTTCACTTTAGTCCCCGAACTTTCGCTTTCTTTCATTCTGGTCATTTTCCACTTATTTCTTCTAAATTACGCTATATCCATCAAATTGCCACCTAAACCAAAATATGAGATTAATAAGTATATTTTGGCATAAAATAATCATACGAACACATAAAATAAGGAAGAAAAAATATGTTTTTTACATTCTTATCAAATTCTCCCACACTTACCTTTTGCTCGTACTCGAGCAAAACTCAAATTTAATTTCTCAAAAATATCAAGGTCGTAATGCCATGAATATAGAACCATCAAATCTTTTCAAAACACATAAAATATCATGAATAAACATTATCACATAACTCATAATCAATTAGCAAACATTTTCATATGAAGATGGAGTAAACTAAACATGTAAACCTTTATGGATATAAACACTCAACTTTCATGTGTTTAAAAGATAAGTATTTCACTCAAATTCATTCCAATGGAGATGCTCTACCATATGCTTGCATATGTTCTCATTCGCCACCACTTAAATCACATGTTTTACAAGAATCATAAAAACTTTTCAAGGATTATAACGCAGCTTAGGGTCAATGTGAGAAATATTTGGATATGTGATTCAAGAGCCATCAAAACTAGTGGAACAAAGATGAATAGATTTAGCTCAAATATATACTTAATACATGTAAAACCAACCACTTCACATGGTAGCTTCTTCACTTCTCATCTATCCCACACAAGCCGAACTCTTTCTTGAGAAGTTGGAAGAGTTATGAATATAGATATTTTGTAACATTAAAATCACTCTCCTTCATCACTTAATTTTTTTTTTATTTATTATTTTCTTTTTCTTCTATCATTCATTTTTTTCTCTTTTTTTTTTCAATATATAAACTCCAAATGTTATTCCAACAATGGAACTCCATGAATTGACATAGAAAATTTGTTCCAATTCATCAGTAATAGCACTACCATAAATCTTGATACCCTCACAATTATTTCCTTGCACACCCACATATATCATGATATTGAACAATGCTCCACTAGCTCTAAGATTTGGGTAAAGAAGTTTTTCCTATTTAAAGTTTGTAACGTAGGTTTACAAAAACAAAAGCCAATAAGGCTCAAAGGGGTTCACCAAAAAAATTCAATTACAGGGTAGGCTATTTGGTTAATATAGCTAATTTATGTAAGTAAGATGACCTTAATTATGTTCGTACATGCATGTGTCAATGTGATCTTGAAGAGAATCATGGCAAGTTCTCGAGAAATAAAAACATGGAAAAATATCACAAAAAAATTAAAATAATGAGACTGTTATGGATGTGTCAGTCTAAAGGCTCAAAATCTCACCGATTTTTTGTCTACAAAATTTAGTTACTATCATCCTCAAAAAAGATAACTCAACTAATTAACTCTAAGTTAGAGGATTATTCATTTAATTATGTTATGAGTTTTTCAAAAACCTAATTAATTCTTGCAAATAGCATAAACAACCAAAAAAAATCATTTAACTTCAACTCCTCTTCTTAAAAAATCATGCAAAAAATTTCAAAGTTTTTTAAAGTTAAACTCAATCTAAATCCCCTCCCCCACACTTAAAGGTTACATTGTCCCCAATATAAGGTGAAATACAAAGAAAAGGACAAAGATAACTAAAATATGAATGTGAAAAAAATACCATACACTAATCTGTTTGACTCTTAAAAAATATAGTTCTGATGTTACCATTTTTTTGGGTTAAAGTTCATATTTGTAATTTAATGGATGAACTTGTTTTTGTTTTTTAATTGAAGATCTATTTTCGATCAATAAAACAATTTTCTATTAAAAACAGATTTCTTTAATTTCATGGATGAAGCTGTTTTTTTGTTTTTTCATGTAAGAAGAATCAACATCTAATATCAAAACTTATATACCTGGGAAATTAGAATTTCAACAGTCAACAACCAATCAACCATATATATCTTAAATCAACACAACTTATAACATGAAACATTACAATTTTCATTACTAATTACACACGCTTATTAATGTCATTGATATGAGTGAATAATGGTCTTATTGAAGAACCATCTAATTGACAGTCTA
The DNA here is from genome assembly GCA_035079005.1 of Fraxinus americana. Classification (NCBI taxonomy): domain Eukaryota; kingdom Viridiplantae; phylum Streptophyta; class Magnoliopsida; order Lamiales; family Oleaceae; genus Fraxinus; species Fraxinus americana. The sequence continues at coordinate 17,988,486 of CM068716.1, forward strand.
CTCCATTACCAACTGCTTGATAAGTCATTCTAGAACTTAGAGTATGAACATGAGCGGATGGACCTGCAACGAGTGTAGCATGAGGAATGGGAAGGGTGACAACTGACATCCAACCTGGTATAGCACTTTGAGGGGGTGGTATCATTGGATGGAATGGCTGTAATGGCATATTTTTCATATGAAAACGATTGAAATTGCATAAGTACTTTCAATATAACAAATAAAGATATGTACTTACCAATATAAGTTGTGAATATGACAGAGGTGTGCGTATGAAATATACTGCTTCCTGACCTGTATGAACGACATGTTTATCTTGTCCAAGATTTTTTTTTTCCTGATCTCGGTCTAGGTCCTTTACTCGAACTTGATGTAGTTTGCACGATATTAAAACCATTTTTATTTTCTATTTGTTTGGGTAAATAAAGGCAACAAAAAATAACATAATACATTTGATTTCGTAGAATGTAAGTCCAATGGGCTTTTCTTACGACATTTCTTTGGCGCGCCCTTCCTTTTCGAGCATTGAGGATCTTGTATACTTCTTTCACCTGTTTCATGTGATGCTCTAGATTGGGATCCTAAATGCAAACTCGGCATGGAAATGTTAATACTATCACATTTATAATTCGTAGACATTAGCTCTCTAGATTGTAACCGAATCCAATCAACTATTGCACGACATCGATCTTCATCTTCTGCTGCAATGTCCGCCAACGTAGCAAATTCAGCAACCATACGGTATAGTTCACTGTAACCCTTGTGTGGGCTCTACTAACATCTCTCCTCCATCGCTTCAATATGAACCTATCCGGTAGTGATGTGACGTCGTTATGCATCAAAACAGATATGGCATGTAGGCACAAAATACCCCGAAACTCAAAGAGATGACAACTGTAAATAATATTGCAATTCTCTACACGAAACACCACCCAAAATTTTTTCTTCCTCACCTTTTCTTCATAAATGACATCTTCCTCGACCTCGTACGTCCTCCCTGAACATCCATCCGATGCACATATGACATCGTAGTACACCTTTCCAGTAATCTCCACCTGAAATTCCCGAAACTTGGATATGGTATAAACTGCTTGAAATTGCTTTTCCATTTCATATTTGGTTCCACACGGCACCATCCGTGAATAAGACTTAAAATCTGCTTGGAACTCTTTCTCTACCTTATTTCACAATGCTCGTTCGTACTGTTCAACAAATTGTTTCAACGATGTCTTAGAATGCACGTACACATCGAAGAATGCATTCGTACTCTCGCTACGTTGAGTCATTAACATCCCTGTCCAGAAATTCATTTTCAAATAACATGGCACCCATCGACCCCTGTTCTCATACAACCCGGACAACCATTCATTATCATATAATTTATACGTAGTAATCATCACTCTCCAACCTTCCTCGAACTCTTCAACGAACTACGAGTCATATACTAATTCATGTATACAAGAAAAAATTGAGTTCTTATCCACGTGGTATCTAAACTTTTCAGGCAACTTCTTTAATATGTGTCACAAACACCATCTATGCCTTGTATTTGGAAACACTATTTCAATTGCATTTTGCATAGCCCTATCTTGATCGGTAATAATTCCATTTGGGGCCTTTCCATGCATACACAACAACCAAGTTTTGAACAACCAAACAAAGGTATGTGTGTCCTCATTTGACAGCAATCCACATCTAAGCAGTGTTGATTGTCTGTGATGATTTACTCCAACAAATGGGGCAAAAGACATGTCATATTTATTAGTGGGGTAAGTGGTATCAAACGTCACGACATCCCCGAATTCCTTATATGCTTGTGTACACCTATTATCTTCCCAGAACAGATTCTTAAGCCATGACTCGTCATCCAAATCCATAGAAAAGTAAAACCCAGAGCACCATGCTTGCATTTCTGAAAAGTAGGATTGTATTGTCACAACATCTCCTTCACCTAGTCTTAATCGCCTAACATTTTCAACATAGTTTCGACAATCCCTTTCAATGCAAGTCATATTCTCATACCCATCGGCTTCGACTACTGCAGAGTTGTAACTCTTGTGCAAAGGAATTCCAACCATATCATTCACTTCTAACTTTCGTTTTACATGTGCACTCAATTCTCGATTGGATCGATACAACCTAAACTTCGACAGGCTTGTTTTATGATTATGTTCGAGGTCAACAGTGCAAATTTTCCATATTTCACGAATATCTAAGAAAGCAGTTATCCTCGCTTTGCAACCTATCTGAATTGTTGGTTGTGGTTTCAAAGAAGCGCTGCTATTATTCATTGGCCTTCCCTTACGACAACATGTCAGTGTAACATATCTCACTAATCCATCATCACCCTTTTTTGAATTCCTTTTCCTAACCGAAAAACTGACTTCGTACGCATATCTTTTGTAAAATTCGAACAACTCTTTTTCATCATTGAACTACATACCGACCTCATGCACTATTGTAACATCTGTTGCTAAATTATCGTTATCATCTTCCAAGTTGACTACATTTTCCATCAACTTCTCATCGTTCGATTCTACACATACTTCGTCATCCAGTACTTCCATTGTTTCTTTTCCTGCATCAAAGTAAGACATATTCATTGTTACTAACTCACATAGAATGCTCAACATTTCTGTTCAAAGACAAATACATGTGGAAATTAAACAACAGTATAACAAAATATGTACTGCCTTCAATTTCAAACAAACAAAATCAAACTAGTAATTCATTGCGGTCGTTCATCTCAATGAATCCTCCACCCCAACCTAAACCATTCACAAATCTACAAAAGCAAGAAAATGAGAGCTTGAATGAATTGATTGGTGAAGAAAATTGGTCGTTCCCATTGTTATTCAATAGAAGTGAAAGAAATAAAACTTCAATTTGATGACCAAAAAACTAAATTCAGAAATATTAATTCATAATGCTTACATTTCTTGGTCCCTTCAACATTATCTACTGCACGACACTTGGACCGCCCCAAGTAAAGATGGAAAAAAAAAAGGCAGGGAAAAACAATTACTTAACTGGTGCGGTAGTTCAACGGCGTTCAGCTTCTCGGCGCTGTGCTTGAGGCTGGAGATGTCGTCAACGATTAGGTTGAATGGTGGGAATTGATTGGGGAGGGATTTTTCTCTCGGTTCATTTAGGGGAAGGGGGATTGGGAACTGTCGTGTGGGATTTTAAATTGGGCCGGGTGGGTGGGTTTTTTAATGGGCCGGGTGATTAACCAATTTGAGCAGACGTTGAATATTTTGAAAAACTGTGTAAGCGGCTGTGTAGTGAAATGTAAGAGTAGCATTACTCATTAATATAATTATATTTTGGGTAATTTTCTTGGCATAGTATATGGCAATCATGACTTTGTGCTACCAATGCGTCAGTCGTCCTTGATTTGAAATTAGGTAAATTGCCTTGTTTGAGTTTTAAATGAATTGTAAATTGAGCCAATTACATAGAAAATGCGTGGCTTTTATTAGAATCCCACATTGTTTGGGAAAATATAAATGATCCACTTAATAAGGTGAGTGCAATCCTCCCCTAATAAACCGGTTTTATTAGGTAGAGTTAGACCCAATATATTCCTAACATGGTATCAGAGAAACACCAGCAATACAGATCAGCAAAAACATGAACCAGCAGCAGAAATTAAAGGATAAATGCAGAGAACTAAAATGATAGATTCAACATGTAAAACACATTGACGGAACATGATGAAGAAGGAGATTTATTAATCATCAAATGCTCAATTGTAAAGGTGATTACATTGCTATATTTATAGACTAAATTCCTAACAAACTAAAGAAGAATCTGGAAGCAGGTGAGCTGGAGGTTGCTGAATTTGTTGAACATGAATTGAAGAATAATTTGGAGGAAGACTTACTGAACGTTAGATTATTGAGATGATGGACGAGCAGGATGAACTTGGGGCTGATGATCCGTGTGATCTGTTTCAATTTGCATATTCTAACAGCTTTATGTTGTAATATAAATATTATAGATGGTTCACATGCATATCTCAAATGGAATGATTATGGTATACTTTAAATAAGTACTCCAAGTTGGGATTGAATGATATTTTTACAAGATGGAATACACATATAGACACGGCAACAGAGAAAAGGTTTTGAGAACGTGAAATAATTACTTTTCTTCCAACAATTCTTTTTATCAATCAAGGTAGGATTTCGAGGTGTGTGTGATTTGTCCTATTTATTTTTTATCACTTCTTGTTAATAAATATTATGCTGATGAATTTACACGATATGACATGTTATTGTTGACCTATGGTTAATTTGAAATCTCGAAGTTTTGATTCTAACAAACAAGTTGGTCTTATTTACTAATGAGTTGAATTCGAGTTATTATAATTTTTCAACGCGTACAAATGAAAATTGATCAATGTTCTTCGAAAGATCAAAAGTTATCATCAAAAATCGGATACTTGTTTTCTTAGTTAAGAATATGAAGGTACTAACACCTTGATATATGACATGAATGACAATAGCTCAAAACCGTTCCATGCATTAAAAACAACTTAGTGCATTAAAAAGCGATTCGAATACGATGATTTGATCAAGTGAAAAATGACTTTTAAAAATAACATTTGGATTTGTAAAAAAAAATATCTTTGAAAAGTTAGTGAAAAATGTTATCGGAAAGACCATACTTTTCAAAACCCTCAAAGCAGAACAAACGACGTCAAAACGAAGACCGCCAAACTGCTTGGGCGATCGACCGGTCTGCGTGGCGGTCGAGCTGACTTCTCCAACTGTCCAAAATTTGACTGTTCTGATTTTTGATTTTTCCTATACAAACTGTTAAATTGGTCATCTGAAAATTGGCGGTCGACCGGATGGTCATCTGATTTGATAGAAAATTTGGCATTTTTCAATTCTATAAATACCAACTCACATTTATTATAACAACTTTAGAACATTCAATTGAGATTCTTTTGAGCTAAATTTCATTAATTTCTCATCTTATTTATTATTATCAAATCATTTTTGTTTTGAAAAACTTTTGATTGATCTCAATTTAAAAATCATTTCATTTATCAAAGTTTTTCAAATCTAACTCTTGAGCTTTGTTCATTGCTATCTATTAAAGTGTTAGTCAGCTTCTCTTCTTGTACTCCACTTCGAATTTATCATTCATTAAGAAGAGAAGATTTCATTTATAAATTTATTTGAATTGTGGATTATGTTGAGGTCTCGAAAAGCTCAGCGTTGTAAAAGGATCGGTGCTCCTTGTTTATAAGTCACCGAAAGTTTTGTAAAGGGTTTGATTGCACCATAAGTCAATCAATATAGTGAAACATGCATTGTTTGTGGTGGAGAGTTTGGTAACGGGGGACGTAGATCGTGTTTGGAATCGAACCTCCATAACTACATCGTTTTCATTCTCTTCCTTTTTACTTACCGTCTTTATATTGCTCAAATTACCCGTGCTTAATTATCTTTGTATTTTTACATATTTGTTGAATTGTTATATTTGCTAGTATATTATTTTAAAACTTGAATTTATTTTAGAAAAATAAATTTGGAAATCAATTCACCCCCCTCTTTGTTAACTATTCTTGGGCTTTCAGATATATGACAATGATCATTCGGTAGAAATGATATGAAGTGCTATGAGTTCTTACCGAATTTTAAAAATATGATATGACGGTATGATTATTTTGATGCACGAATTGATATTTTTATTCCGGAATGCACAAGGTCTTACTGAGTATTCTCATATGCTTACCCATTTCCTATCCTACCTCACATGTTAGTGCAGGTCGTGTCGGAGCGTGGCGGTTCAATGGTATGGTTGTGCATCGATTCACAAGACTAAAATCTGAAATTTAAGCAGGTAACCTTATTTCTTTTTAAATTTGATGATTGCAATAGACATTTATTTTTAATTAAATGCTGGGACGTGTTTGTTAAAGTGTAATTATCTACTTGATAGTAAATTAATTAGTACTTCCATTTTCTTAAAAGTTTAAGTTACACTTTGAGGTTCTTGTTTGAATTTATAATATTTTGTGTGAATCTAAAAGTTCTTTACCTTTTTACAAAATTAATTGGTCGTCGTACACATCCATAATAATATATTCATCCCACGGTCACTCAATATAAATGATTTAGATACATTTGTTCAAAGAAGTATGTATGGTGTTCTTCTAATAAAAATCATGCACGTATGTTTAAAAAGATTTGCAAAATCCATTGTTGTTTTCGTTAATTGCATAAAAAGAATATGTGGAACATATATTAAATGCTTTACTCTTTGATTGGACACCAATTTATTTTTAGACAATTAAATGGCGATTTATTTCTTCCATCGTTTTTAATTAATTGTAATGTACAATTTAAAGGAAGTGTTTGGCAATGATTCATATTTAATTAATTTATTTTTTCTAATAAAATTTGGATCATTACAGTTGAGAAGTGGAGGTTTGCATAGTTATAGTTTGTCTAATTCTTTCAGATATAAAAAAAATTAAATCATATCATTTCTCTACAGAACTTTAAAGTTTCTTCTAATTTGTAAACTTCGAGTGGGGAATACCATGCAGTCATATAGTATATGTATCAAATTTATTAGATACAAATAATATTTACATGATCAAAATGGTGGATGACGGAACCCTATTTATCACCTTAATTAATTTTCAGAAATATAGGGAACTTAATCCCTATTTTTAGTTAGTGATGATTAATGATCAATTGTCGATAAAGAGAACAAATAATATATAGAAATTCATTGGATTGAAAAATCTTCTTGTTCTTCATTGTATATCCATTTGAATTTTTAATTTCGAATCATTATTGATCTAGTGATAGTCCATCTGGTCATACCAAACAATAAAATCAAATTGAACTTCTAATTCAATATAAGATATAATTTAATTATTTAATTTCGAAGAATATGATTAAACATTGTATAATCATATATCATTAATTAGTCAAACAAATCAATGTCCTCATGACATTAATTATATGTTTTCCTTCAAGAATAAACATGAATTCAAAAGATACATTTTTCGAAACGTGTGCTATTTCGAGAGCACTTTATATTTTATTGTTGCACATTCTAAAATAATATGTCAGTATTCTTCTAGAATATTGAAAATTATAATTCATGTTTTTAGGAGCAATCAAATATTATTATAATAAATTATATAAGAATTTACTCATCACAAGTAAAAATATAATATCTTTTAGATCGTATTTAATTATGCTCTTCAGAAGCAAGTAATATATGTAATGATTTTTAATCAAACATGTAGACTTATATGTGAAATATTATGTATTAAATTAAAAGCTATCAATTTCGGTTAAACCCATTTAAAGTGATCTAATAAGGTTTCGGTATTTTGGGTTTTGAAGTATCTAATTAAAGTATGAGCTTATATGTGTAGAGACCGGGCATATTCCTAATTCCATGATGGGTCGAATTAGGTCAATGGACAATCAGTATAAATATACGGTTATGGTCCCCAAATCACATGCTCTGTTCATTCTATTCTGAAACCCATCTTCAGAGAGAAACTAAGGAACAACATGTTGATCTGGAAGACTAAAACCGCAGGACTTATTCATTGCGATAATCATGTCTGATCCAGGTACGCTTCCGCTTTTGGTTAATTAGTTCTTGATGATCCAACATGAACGATCTTATAACGGTAAATATTATTATTTTATCCAACAAGTGGTATCAGAGCCTCTTCATGTTGAATCATTGAGAATCGAAATTTTAATTTCGTTCTTATGGTAATTTTATTATTTTTGAATTTAACAATTTCGGATTTAGTTTTGTTAAATTTGAAAATTTTAGGATAAACATCTCGGATTTTTAGTATTAAAAAAAATTAATTGGTGGCGCGCAGCAGTTTGGCAATGCCGTATTTGCTAAACACAATGTAGGCGATCTTTGTGTGCAGTTTTTTGGGGGTGGCGGATTCTAAAGATTTTTAAAAAAAAAGGGTTAGGGTTTGGGTGGATTTGGAGGTGGGGGTATGGGCTGGAAATTTGAAGTGTTTGTGCCCTTATTTGCAATTTACAATTAGGGTTTAGTTTTTACAGCTTTAGCCCCTCAAGTTTGTAACTTTGGTTATTTCAGCCCCTAAGGTTATAATTCACTCAATTGGACCATTTAAAGTTTCGGGTTTAATAATTCAGTACCTAAGGTTTAAAAATTAATTAATTTGGGCCATTAAAGTTTTGAAATTTGCAACTAAGCCCTTGAAAGTTCATAATTAATTTAAATTAGCCCCTAAAGTTTTGCATAATTAATTTTTGATTCCTAAAACTTCCAATAATTAATTATTGACCCCTAAAGTTCTGGATAATTAATTCTTGATCCCTTAAGTTCTGAATTATTAACCTAAAGGTCCCTAAAGTTTCAAAATTACTCAAATATGCAAAATTGGTGATTCCTTTTTTCAAATTTTGGTACAAATGACTCTTTTGAGAGGTATAATATTCGAAAGTAAATTAATTGAAGTAACATGTTGCCAAAGCAACCTCTCTTGTGGATATTAATAAACTTAGAATATTAAAAGGTGTTTGTGTGCGTGTGTTTTACATGCGAATACTTGATCGACTCAAAGGAAGGTCAGTATTTGGCCGAATTGCACATACACCTGTGGTGATAAACATGTGGCGATTACTTGGTTTAACGTGTGATCAATTAATCTGTCCAAAGACAAGTTTATTGATTGACATGTTTCTTTATTGTCAATGTTTGATCACTACAACAAGAGTACCACTTACAAGTCAATATTTCTGTCCAAAGACTAAGTATTGATGTTGTGCTAGGTATCTTGTGATGGGCCCTACCACTATTTGAAATTATTATTTACATATTAAGGATTGTGAGCTCTTCAACTTAATCGTTCTCTAAATTCAGTTTCAGGTTCTGCTGCTAATATCTCCGCTAACATCAATTCTATTCCAATGCTTAATGGCACCAACTTTAAGGTATGGCGAGAGAACATAATGATTGTTCTCGGAGTCATGGATCTGGATCTTGCTTTACGGGTTGATCAACCTACTGCACTTACTGATAAGAGTACCTCTAATGACAGGGGGAGATGGAAAAGTGGGAACGATCTAACCGCATAAGCTTGATGATCATGAAGCGTGCTATTCCAGAAGCATTCGGGGTACTATGTCCGATAAGGTGACTACGGCTAAGGGTTTCCTTGAGGATCTTGAGAAGAGGTTTGTCAAGAATGAAAAGGCTGAAACTAGTACACTTTTGGCAAATCTTATTTCAAAGAGGTACAAAGGGAAAGGAAACATACGGGAGTACATTATGGAAATGTCTCACATTGCTTCAAAACTGAAGGCACTCAAGATGGATATATCTGAAGTTTATTAGTGCACTTGGTTTTGATATCCCTTCCGACACAATTCAGTCAATTCAAGGTGAGCTATAATTGTCAAAAGGACCCATGGTCCCTTAATGAGCTCATCTCACACGTGTCCAGGAAGAGGAGAGATTGAAGCATGACAAGACAGAAAGTGCTCATTTAGCTACTACCTCGAAGGACAAAAGGAACAAGAAAAGGAAAGTTGATAAGGAAGCTGCGGGTAAATCATCACAAAAGAAACAACGGAAGGAACCAACTGAGGGTGGTTGTTTCTTCTGTGGAGCTCCAGGTCATAGGAAGAAGAATTGTACCAACTATCACGCATGGCGTGTCAAGAGAGGTATTCTTCTTAATTTGGTTTGTTCTGAGATTAATTTAACTTCGGTACCTAGATACACATGGTGGATAGATTCTGGTGTAACAACGCACATCAGTGTATCTATGCAGGGTTGCCTGAATTGCCGAAAACCAAGTGATGGTGAAAAATACATCTATGTTGGCGACGACAAGACGGTGGAAGTAGAAATAATAGGAAAATTTAGATTATTGTTAAAAATCGAATTTTATTTAGATCTTGATGAGACATTTATTGTACCGTCTTTTCGACGAAATTTGATTTCTATTTCTACTTTGGACAAATCTGGTTATTCTTGCTCATTCGAGAACGGAATATTTAGTTTGTTTCATGATTTAAAATTGGTTGGTTCCGATTCTTTATCAGGTTACGATAATCTTTATTTGATTGATACAATTACTTCTTTTAATGAATCCTTGCATGTAAGTACTACAGGTGTAAAACGAAAATTAACCTGTGAGAATTCAGCCTCGTTATGGCACAAGAGATTAGGTTACATATCCAAGAGGAGAATTGAGAAACTTGTGCCTAACAAAATTATCGATCCCCTTGACTTTACAAATTATGATATGTGTGTTAACTGTATAAAGGGAAAACAAACCAACAAAAGGAGATTTCAAGCCAATAGGACTTCAGACGTCTTAGAACTAATACATACGGACATTTGTGGACAATTCCCTATGGTTTCTTGGAATGGTCAACAATACTTTATAACGTTCATAGACGATTTTTCAAGATATGGCTATATATATCTCATTCATGAAAAATCACAGTCACTGGACGTGTTCAAAAACTATAAAGTTGAAGTTGAAAACTAACTTGGCAAAAGGATTAAAAGTTTCAGATCTGACCGTGGTGGTGAATACTATGGCACAGTACAATTTCGATTATATGTGAAATATTGTGTATTAAATTAAAGGCTTTCAATTTCGGTTAAACCCATTTAAAGTGATCTAATAAGGTTTCGGTATTTTGGATTTTGAAGCATCTAATTAAAGTATGAGCTTATATGTGTAGAGACCGTGCCTATTCCTAATTCCATGATGGGCCGGATTAGGTCAATGGGCAATCAGTATAAATATACGATTATGGTCCCCGGATCACATGTTCTATTCATTCTATTCTGACTCTCATTTTCAGAGAGAAACTAAGTAACAACGTGTTGATCTGGAAGATTAAAATCGCAGGACTTATTCATTGCGATAATCATGTCTGATCCAGGTACGCTTCCACTTTTGGTTAATTAGTTCTTGATGATCCAACATGAACGATCTTATGAGGGTAAATATTATTATTTTATCCAACAATATATTCTTCTGGAATATTAATTAAAATGTTTGTACTACTTCTAGAGTAACAAATAATACAAATATAATATTTATTTTCAACAATATTATATTATTTTTCTGGAATATTGATGAACATTGTTTCCTTTCAAGAATAATATATAATATTTTTCAAAAATATTATTGTAGATAATTTGGTATCATCATTGATTAACCAAATAGATGCATAAACAATACCATAATTGAATATAGGGTTCATTTCACAAATGGTCACTGAAATTACCTAAAAATCACTAAACAGTTACTGAAATTTAAAACTTACAGAAATGATCACTGAAGTTTCATGCGCTTTCACAAACGGTCAGTAAAGTTTCAATTTCTTTCACAAACGGTCACTGAAGGACCGTTATGATTTAAATTCAAACTTAAATTACTAAAACACATGAACATAGAACAGTAAGGACTTCAAGTGCAAATTTCATCTAAAAACCAAAACCATTCCCTTCTCAACCCACCACCTTTGGACAACTATAACTCCAACCTCCGACCACCTTCGCTGCTAAACAATATACCACTTTGGAGCCCTCGCTACCCTCTACGCAACCCACCCAAGAATCGACCCTAACTCCATCGAATTTCACCGAAATTTTGTCCCAAAGTCGGCAGCTCACATGGGACAACACTGCTAGCCGCCACTTTGGGAAGAAATTTCACCACATCCGGCCACCGAAACCACCGGACTAACACACCACCTTGAAGCCATTGATGTACTCTACGCCCCTAACTCCATCGGATTTGGGCGAAATTTCATCCCAAAGTCGGCAGCTTGCACAGGACAGCACTGCCAGCCGCCACTTTGGGACAAAATTTCACCACTTTTCGGCCACCAAAACCACCAGACCAACACACCACCTTGAATCCCTCGCCGTCCCAAGAATCGCCCCTAACTCCGTTGTATTTGTCTGGAATTTCATCCCAAAGCCGGCGGTTCGCACAGGACAGCACTGCCAGCCGCCACTTTGGGACGAAATTCCATCACTTTTTGGCCACCAAAACCACCGGAACAACACACCACCTTGAAGAACTCCATGTCCTCTATATAACCCACCCAAGAATTGCCCCTAAATCCGTCGGATTTGGTAGGAATTTCATCCCAAAATCGGCCGCTCGCACAGGACAGCACTGCCAGCCGTCACTTCGGGACGAAATTTCACCACTTTTCAGCCAACAAAACCACCGGAAATAGGATATGGATACAGATAAGATATACATACAAAATAGTCATGAATCATAGCACAATAAAATAATCATGATTGATTACTACATGTATTAGCAAAATAATTATTATACATATAGTAAAATAAACACTAGAACGGCCATGCATAAATCCTCAATCTATGTGTTTGCTCAATTCCATAAACCAATATAGAAGTATTAATTGGATGCTTTAGTTGATAAAAAATAAAATTCACATGTCACCAAATTAATTTGGTACATGCGACAGATAATTATATTTATAAAAATCTTTACCTTCTAACTAATTCACTTTGATTTTTGCGATCGTGCTGATAAAGTGTTATAAATTAAAGAGAAAAAGAGAGAAGAATAAGAAAATTCAATAAATTTGTGTATTTTATCAAGAACTAAATCCTCATATTTATAAGGAAAGATTATTGATACAGTGATAATAATTTCAACAAAAAAATCACCTTCATGCAAATATTGTTTAATCAAAATCATTCATCAAATCAATAAATAAACATGATTAATTAAACAAATAGTTGGATTAGAATTTGTTCTCAATTCTTAGTTTTGGGTGCTAGAACCAGAATCGAACCAATGAATCAAAACCGTTTAAAATTGAAGTAAAATCAAATCAAACCGAATCGTCCAGTTCTAGTTTGGTTAAGTTGGTTCTAATTCTTTTGTCCGCCTCTAAATGATCCTGAAGGATTCATCAACAAAAAGGAAACTAAACTTTGTTTGCAATTCGAGAAGATGTTGTATGGACCAAAGCAAATACCCAGAACTCTGTATCATAGATTGAAGGAAACATTATTGAGTTGTGGACATTTGTTAGCTCATGTTGCGATTCATCTCTTTTCTTTTTATAACAAAAATGAAAGTATTGATGGCTTTCATTTATGTGGATGACACCCTATCTCTTCGTAAGTTTGCCGAAAGGTTGAACCAACTATTTGCACTTAAAAAGACTTGGAGTCCCTTCATTTCTTATTGGGGGTTGAAGTCTTTAGGGATGATAGTGGTATCTACTCGACGCGGAAAAGGTATACAAATGATACAATGAAAAAAAACAAAAAGGACTGCAAAATATACTGTCTCATAAATGAATTAATTTGGATTGGCGATGACTTATTCCTCCTAAACAAGGGCAAGCCAACAAAAGTTACCATAGTTTAATTTTCGAAGAATATTTTGTAACCGAACCAAGTAGTCCAGTTCTTGGCAAAATTCACATCATCGATGATTTTTAAGCACCGTTTATAAGTAATAATACTCTTAATTTTCAACTAATAATCACTTTATTCCTTAAATTGCCATAATAAATTAAGGGTTAATTGACTCTTGCCATCAATTATAAGCAAACGAAAACTGCTACTGTTACAGAAATTTTTTTTTCTATCAAAATACCAGATCACACACATAGGGGGTGGGTCCCATTTTTTATAATAATATTTTATTCACATGGGGCTCACCCCATGTGAGTATTCTGTCATTTTTACAGATGAAATAGTTATGTACAAGTGGAATAATTGTAAGCAATAAGTGATTCAACTACAAATCCCTTCAATCCCAATTGTGGACATTCTATTTATTTGTGTCCATGGCCCTACCATGTGTATCATACCATGACTATATGAAAAGATTAATCACACAAAAGTGATTATAATTGATGTTATAAAAAGATTATGGTCTTCATATTGGATAACATTACAGCTCGACTACGCATTCTTCATTCCCCTTTTTAAGAAACAGTTTGGATATGAGAACAATACTATTGGCATCACCAAACAATGAACAATGGATGTAGACTTGATAACTTTCAAGGAATAGATTTGCCAGCTTAAATTGAATAGGTCCATTGACCTATAACAGTCGATTTCTATAAATTTTCGAATCTTTACTCCGTCACGCTGTGACAGTTAATATGTTGCTCATATGACAGTTAATATGTAGAAACAGCTGGACTCATAACAGTAGGCATGAAATAAATAAATCTCAAGCGAGTGGCCAAAAATAGAGTATTGAAGAGCTAAAAATTGATGTAAAAAGTGCCATATACAAGGTATCGAAGCAGTCAAAGACGAGACTTCAAAAGTACATTATTGTTAGAGCTAGAGGCAATGGTTGAAGGACTTGAGCTGGGGCAACTTATATATTTCATAATTCATTTTCAACCATACATTTTTCAATAAAATAATATTTTTCATCACATCAATAACTTTTCCTTACTTTTTAACAACGTATTTTTCATCATATCATGTTTAAAATACATTTTTTCAATAATATTCATCAAACACGCCTATAGAATATTGTGGATAAGCCTAAAAACTAGAATGTTGATCAAATGGGTAAAGGAGCACTTTAGAATGTTATAGGGAAATGAAAAGCAATTAAATGAGACAAATTTATGGACCTTTCTTTACAAAAAGAGTAATGCTATTTGCAATAACTTATTACAGAAGTCGTTCTATGTGACATATATGTGACAGTTAGTGATTTGATGCATTATTGTGATAGTTTTTTTATTGCCTCATGTATCAATCACTAATCGTAAGGCGATTACAGTAGTAAACTATTACAAATAACATTATTCTTACAAAAATATACTAAAGAAAGCAAAGATATAGAAGGATGTAAACGTGCTTTTTCTTAAACATGAGTTATATTAAGTCATTGTTTGAGTCCCATTTTGGGAGAAAGAAATGCATTTTTAAATAGTGATTTTCGAGAATATGTAGTTAAAAATTAAAAAAAATTAATTTAAATATAATATTATTTTATTGAAAAATATGCTGTTGGAAATAAATTTTTAAAAATACGAGGCTCAAACAACCCATAATTTAAAAACAAAACGCTGGAATAATCAAATGACTAATTTGAAATACACTAACTTCCAAAAATATTTGTAAGGGAATCAAATGACTAATTTGAAATACGCTAACTTCCAAAAATATTTGTAAGGGAAACCAATCCACCATTTAAAAAAAATGAAGGCACCAAATTTACAACCCGATATTATCGGTGGAGTTGTCTTTTTCTGTGAAAAAGAATTCGAAGCTGTAATGGCAATATTGTCAATGAAGGCAAAAATCATGGCATTTCTGCTCAAATCCTATCTACAAATAATGGAAATTCTCCATTATTTTTTGTCCTCTGTGTGGCATCTTCCGCCTTTTGGCAGCCGAAGAAATAAAGGTTAGTAGCTCCTTAGCTTCGGTACCGAAATCTAGGGTTGTTTTTGAATTTTGTTTTTGTATGCTAGATCATGTCCTCGATTTTCGTATCTCAGACTAAAATTAGAAATTTAAGTTTGCTTTTGCTCGTTCAGCGAAATTATTTGTTGCCGATATACATTCGATAAGTTAATTTTTTTAATCTCTTGTTAATTGCGTTCATATTGTTTTAATTCTACTTGCATTTGGCGATGCTTGATTGTAGTACTGATAGCTAACTTTGGGTGAAGTACTGCTGTTAGTAAAAATTATTTGATTCTTCTTTTTTCAATTTGCTTGATCTGAGGTTTCTATCTTTTTTGCTACTTCTCTGTAGCATTTGTGCTAAGCAAAATATGCTATTAGTATAGTGTAATTTTCCCAGATTTATGATTTTGCTTGTTCGTTGCTCCAAGTTTGAAAGAGCGAATGCTGGTTAATGTTATTGGTTACTTTCTATTAGATTTGCTTTTATGGTGAGGATTTTTAAGGAACACTTTGATTTTGTGAGCCATGATTTTTTTGCTCCTGCTCGCTAGATTATTTTTCTTTTCCCTGTGGCTTGCAATATAATCGTCAATTTTGTGTGATGTGTACTTCTTTTTAGATTCTGCAAAATGGAGAGTATTCACAGCTTTTGGCAGTTGGGAGACGACCTTCGAGGGCAAGCAAAAGTCTCCGAGGATCACAAATGGTTAATGGCTGCGTCTACATTGGCTGAGCAGACAAGGTCAAAGGGTGAGAGGAGGAACAACCTCGATTTCTCAAAGGGTCCAACTGAATTGAGGCCAAGAGATAATTATGGATTTCAAGAAGATAACAAGTTTGAAAGCTTTAATTTCAATATGTTAAATTTGGATGCCAAAATATCCGAACCCATTGCTAAAAGCCCCATCAGAAATGGTATTTACAACATGAATGCTGTGTATCAAAATCCTAATTCCAATTTGGGAAATATAAGCAAATATTACAATAATAACTTCAACAAAGAGACTATCAAGAGCAGCAGTAACAATAGCAATAACAAGGAGGAGAACACAAATGCGAGCAGTACAGTTGACAAAAGGTTTAAGACTTTGCCTGCAGCAGAGACACTTCCTAGGGATGAGGTTCTTGGTGGGTATATCTTTGTTTGCAACAATGATACAATGCAGGAAGATTTAAAGCGACAACTATTTGGTAATTATACGATTCTTTTCTTATGCTGCTATTGATCTTTGGTTGAATGCTGATGTTTTCCATGAAAAGTGAGCCATACCCTAACTATAGTTATGTTAGGCTAAGCTTAGAAAGTTTATTATCAGTGAATAAATTTTAAAATAAACTTATTGGCCAAAGTTGAAAAGTAGTAAGTTGCTTATTTTGACAAGAGCTATTTTTAAAGTACGTCTTACTTAAAAGTAAGGAGTAAGTAAGTTATCAAAACATGATTGAAATTAAAAAAAAAATGTTACTTAAAAGTAACTTCCACTTCTTCTTTGGTTCAGTTAATATTGCTTTTAGACCTGAAAACTTTTGCTGCAGAGGCAGTTTAGTCAATTGGAGGCATGATTGTCAGAGTTGTTGGCCTTGTATGCTCGAAATCTTGACTTGTTTATATGTTTACTTATCCCTTGTTTGGTAGACATTAAAATCAGATTTTTAGCAAATTTTGATAAAAATTGATAAAATGTGCGGTTGAAAAGTCATGGGTCCCATAAAATGCGTAATTAAAATTAATTGTTGATTTTGATTTAAATTAAAATCTAGATTTTAATTTTTACCAAACGGGGACTTAATTTTATTGGAAAAGCAAATTTATGAACTACTGGCAGAGATGCTTCTGTTTCAAGTTGTAGTACCAATTTTAAATGCTGGAGGCA
This sequence comes from Fraxinus americana, assembly GCA_035079005.1. Taxonomy (NCBI): domain Eukaryota; kingdom Viridiplantae; phylum Streptophyta; class Magnoliopsida; order Lamiales; family Oleaceae; genus Fraxinus; species Fraxinus americana. The sequence goes on from CM068716.1 coordinate 18,005,816, forward strand.
TACATCTACTTCAGTATTAAAATTGAATATTCTTTTGTTGGATAATCTGAATGGAATTAATGGATATTCTGATTCTAAGTTCTTGAAACAATCGAAGCCCTTGTATTTTGACAAAACCTTGGCATAATTAAACGCTATAGACTTTAATTTGCACCTTCGAATTAAAATTGCACAGGAAAAGTAAAAAATGTTGCACATACTTGTCCACATTTCACAGCATTTATATTACTGGAGTCCTTGGTAGTTATCCGTACTTAAATCTGTACGTTCTATTGCAGGTTTACCACCAAGATATAGAGACTCAGTGAGGGCTATAACACCAGGCTTGCCTCTGTTCCTCTATAATTACACCAATCACCAGTTGCACGGTATTTTTGAGGTTAGTTGCAATTTCTGTTTTGTACTTTGTCTGAGCAGTACCATGATGAGACTATGCGAGTTTTTTAATTACAATTCTTTTTAAGTTTAGATTGAACTGATCCTTCCTGGGATATTTTCATTGGCAGACTGAAAATATTGTGGATTTTATTGCACTTGTTGCGGTGTAATTTAGATTTTTGCAAGAAATTCAAATCCTAACTTCTCCTTTTTGTGTATGCTTATCCAGCCGTTCCAAGTGTAGAAAGGAAATCATTCCCAAATGTACAAGGATATGAAACAGAATTTGTTAAACTTTTACTTTGAGCAGAAAGTGGCTTTAGTTGTCACAATATTTTGAAGAATAACACTTCCATTCAGCAGTATAACCTGTAGTTAGGATTTGAGTCATTAGGCACACCTTTTGTCCTTTATAGCCAGTGGTGGAGCTAGGATTTTTTGTTGGGGGGATATTTCTATGGATCCTTAGCCATTGGAGCACTCATCCTCATTAAAAAAATTTTCTACAGGGTTTTCACTCTCGTAACCATGATATGACTCTTTAAAGCAAATATCTGTTCTCTTCTTTAAGAAATATGTCCACTGCTTTTCAATAATATTATCCATCCATAATTGTGCTTGATATAATTTGCTTAGTCATTTCCGTTGTAAAATCGTGATTTGGCTTAAATTAGTGGGACGGAAGATTTATGCACAGAAAGACGAGTAATTGATGCTTCATAAGTTTAATACATGGCTATTATAAAAGCTTTCTATGCATGAAAAAAATTATATAGAAGGGACAACATATGCAAATGAAACACGCTGTTGGGGATTGAAAAGTCCGATTGTAAAGGTTGAGGATGTTTTTGCTATATATAGGTCATAAAATCTAAAGGCTAATTGTGCTAACTTTTCCAAAGAAAAAAACGAAAAAGAAAATGTAATAGTTGGGATTCCAATTAGAGTAGTCATGGTAAAAGATTTAGCTTTTACCACTGAGATGCAAAACCTACTCATTGCTAAGCTAAGCTGTTAATACATAATATGTATTTATCGAAAAATTACCATAGAATTCTGGAAAAATATTAACAAATTGTTGCAAGGGCAGTCGTTCCTCCCTGCCCGCGGTCCCTCCGCCTCTGCTTGTAGCTTTTGAATCTTGATGAACTCTTCTTAAATTGTTTCTCAATTTTTTGCTTTGTACAGGCTGCAAGTTTTGGAGGTTCCAACATTGATCCCACTGCTTGGGAAGATAAAAAATGTAAAGGCGAGTCAAGGTTCCCTGCTCAGGTAACAAGTAGTCTTATGAACTATGATGTTCAGCTCCTGTGCATGTATGTCGTGGTTGTATTTTCTTTCCTTGATTATTGACTCTGCTGCTGCTTGTTTTATTATAGGTAAAGATTTGTGTAAGGAAACTCTGCAAACCTTTGGAGGAAGATGCTTTTAGGCCGGTTTTGCATCATTATGATGGTCCCAAGTTTCGTCTCGAGTTGTCTGTACCTGAGGTAAGATGATGAGGATATGTTTGCCTAAGTTTGAAAGAAATAAACGTACTTTTGCCTTCCTCTCAAAACAAATTACTTCTTAGTGATTTTGATTGATAAAAAGGTATTTGTTTAAAGCTTTTTACAAACGTTTAGAGCTTAATGTGCAGTCGTAATGGCAAACTTCTGCGATCTGATGGTCTAAAATTCTAAATTATTATGTTGTGACAGACCTTGGACTTGCTAGATCTTTGTGAACAAACCGGAGTGTGGAGTCCTGCCTCTGATACTCAAAGGGAAATGTAGTTCTGCTTGTGTATTATGTAGGTTTTGTTTGTATGTGGGTTTTCGCGGATTTTCCATAAAAGCGCAAGCATGGGAGCCAAATCTGATTTGCGAGTAGGATCAGCTTGCGAGTTTTCTTGGCCAATAACTGGTGTGTGTGTGTTGTGAAGCTGGGGTGTTAAAGCTTTTCACTATAATTAATGCTGTAATAGTATAGACAAGTTTTAAGAAATGCCCAAGTTCTATTTGTGGAATGACTCTTATTTTGGAATTCAGGGTGGAGAAATCCCGTTATCTTTGAATTCAGGCTGGATATCCAGTTATGAATGAAGTTGAATGTCTTGAAAGTTCGGTTTTCAAAGCCCTATTTATTTTAAGAAGCAATAAATAATTACATAACTGCTCTAATTTACCGAAATTATTGATTCTTAATCCTGAATTCTATGTATGTGTGGTTTTGAATTTGACTAAGATCATCTTTAAATAGTCCATTTGAATCTGCAATTTAAGGGGATATCATTTTTTTTTTGTGAAAAATGAATAATTTGTGTGTAGATATTTATCAATTAACAAATTATCAATTAAATAACGTAAAATATAAGAAGAGGACAGTTAGAAAGAAAGAAAGACTTAAGAGAGTCACGTCAATGATACTTTCCTGAAATCGTGTTGGCCTCCTTTTGTGCGGGTATCACTATATAGTTCCAAGGTAAAACTCATAAGGCTTACAACCGATTCTCATTTTATGTGCATGATTACAGCGAGATAAAGGGCAGACTTTTATCGAGTTGTCAAAAGTATAAGAGCATCTCCAACAGACTCTTTAAACATGAGATGCTCTCTATTTTAAAGAGTCAACATGTAAAATCATGCTCCAATAGACTCTGTAAATTAAGATTTTAATTTAGAGAGTGGGTTTGGCTCTCCAAATTTGAAGAGCCAAACTCACTCTCTATAATTAAATGCATTCAAAAAGTTTCAATTTTCAATGTAGAAAAGCAATAAAATAATCTATAGAAAAACTAGTTAAAATAAAAGATAAAGAAAAATAATAAATATTTTTTGGGAATAGTAAATTTAAGTGTTAAATATAAAGAGTTTGTTGGAGTACATCAAAATTTTAACTCTTTAAATTTATAGATGCTCTCCAAATGATAGAATATGCTCTTTAAAAATAGAGAGTCTCTTGGAGATGCTCTAAGAATATAATATGAAATGGGGTAATTAGCACATAATGTTTTCACATTTTACTGTTATTGTGGAAAACATCATTACCTTTCATTTTTTGACATTTTCACCCTTATTTTCATCTTTCATTGCGCAAAAACTTATTTTTATTCATTTTCCCAATTAAAAATCGTAAAATGATGGTTTGCACAATCAAATGTGTACTTAATGGTGAAAATGTCAAAAAAATGAAAGGTATGGACATTTTTTGCAACAATAGTGAAAGGTAGAAACACTATGTACTAATTACCCTTTTAATAATTTATTTGCGATTGATTTGCGCTTTTTAAAAAAAATTGGGACTATGATTGCAATTAATTTTTTCTTTTTTTCTTTTGTTTTATTTATAAAGAAGGGTATAATAGTCCTTTTACGATTTTTAATTGGGAAAATGAATGAAAATGACATTTTACGCAATGAAATGTGGAAATAAGGGTGAAAATGTAAAAAAGTGAAAGGTATGGACGTTTTCCACAATAACAATGAAATGTGGGAATGTTATGTGCTAATTGCCCATATGATATGTATATGAGAGAATAATTCTTTAACTTGTGTTTTCTAATTGTATTTCAAGTTGTATTTTTTATGTTGCATCTAACAATGAAATCACCATCCCTTTTATAAAATAAGGGAAAAATCAACCCCCACAATAATGTAAAATTAATTAATTCTTAACTTCTATTCAAATGGTTAAGTATATATTACATTATAAATTAAGATTTTAAATAAACCAAAAATTGAAAATTAAAATGTAATAATTTTGAAAGCTGAAACTTAAATCTTGTTTGGCTCCATTATTTGATTAAAAAAAAAATTGATTTTAGAATAATATTTTTTGAAGAATGTGTGGTTAAAAAATAATGAAATTTTTTGATTTTATGTATAATATTAGATTATTGAGAGAATGTATTGTTGATAAGAGGAGAAAGAAAAATAAATTAAAATAATATTTCCAACAATCCTCCACAAGTTTTGAACTTTTAAAATATATTTATAGTGGTAACATAATGTTGTGCAATCGGTGTATGTGCCTTTTGGATTTGAACCTCACTTAGTGATAACAAATTCTATTTGAGAAAGCCATAATAGACCCTTTGGCCAAATTTCAATTGTTTACAGATGTTATCGATTTAAGCTCTAGTTCATAGTGAGTAGCGCTGTTAATGACTGTGTGCTCTAATCATGATTATATAAGAGTTTATAGGGAATAACTCAATCCCATAGCCACGGCCTCATGACAACTCTTATGTAGATGAGTCCTCCAAAGAAGTGTGCTACTCTCACCTCAATACTCATTCAGGGTTAAAACCTTTCGACGTCACATTATTATTAACACTATTACCATAGGGATGAGTACAATGTAAGTAGTGCTATTACGAGTCATGCACCATGGGTTGTTTCTACCACGTTAAACATTTTTCATGGAATCTCCAATCACAAATGTTGGGTGACTCTCGGAGGTGACTTCCTTATGGGTTTCAGCCCATCCCCTTCGATGATTTATTTATGTCCATTATGAATCACAATTTATTCATGTCCCTCTTGGACAATAATTTTGTAACATGTATTTACAAAGTTCTTTTTCTCCTATTATATATGTGCACATCTACAAAGTCATCAAGAACTATTCCAAAATACCAATGTTACATATTACAATTTATAACAAGTTATGATATTGAGTTTTAGCAATACATTTGAGCAGATGCATCCATTGAGCTCTTGTATTTCACGTGCAAGTCTAAGATTTAATCTTCAACATTTTTCAAAATTAGTTTATACCTAAGAATGGTCAAATATATAAGGTGTATCAATCTGGAATTTAAACATCCCCACATTTTAAAGATATCCAGCTTCAAGAACTTTCTTTCCCATTAACTCTAGATTTATCTAGAGCTATGTTTACTCTTATTCTTATTATAGCAACTATACATTTCCATTCGAGATGAAGTAAGGTGGAAGCTCATTAGAAAACATCAAAATCATCTGATGCCGTGACAATTTAAGTCTATTATGTTAGGTCATTCAATGGGAACACAAAGCATCGAAGCAAACTGCTTGGCTTTTCAATGCAGATAACATCAACACATTATGTGCACAGATAAATGTGCACCATTTTAAAAATTAATTATAACCAGACATTCTATTCATTAATTTTGCAAAACATAACTTTAAGCAGCTCAATATACCTCTATTCAAATAACATTAAGGGTGCGTTTGTCTCCCATTATTGAGAGAAAAATAGAGTAATGAATAGTAGTTTTTGAAGAATGTGTAATTGAAAAGTAAAGTAATTTTATTAGTTTGTGTGTAGAATATTTTGTTGGGTGAATGTGTGGTGAAAAATCTTACTGTAGCAAACAATTTTTTGAAATAATGGTAGACAATTAGGGGCTAAATTATAGCTAAAAGACGACGATAGAGACCAGGGGCGTATATGCTTGCACTGAATTTTAGACCATCCCCATAGCCCATGTTTAAAAAAAAAAAAATCTGAAATGAGCCAAATAATTAACAGACCTTCCCCTTAATCCTTAATAGACCTTTCCCTTTATACAACAAACCAAAAAAAATCTGAAATCTGAAATGGGCCAAGGTTTGACCAAAAAAAAATGGGCCAAGGTTTGACCAATAATAGACCTTTCCCTTTATACAACATCCCCACATCCAAGGTTTGACCAAAAAAAATCTGAAATGGGCCAAATATAATTCAATATAACTATTAATTTTTTTTTGAAAATGGGAGGCAGGCCAAATAATTTATAGTTGTGATTCTAGTCTTCCAATTTCAAAACATGTGTTGGATATTTTGATTAATTTGAATTGTTGTGTCATGCTTCAGAATCTTAATTATGCATTTTCTTTATCTTAAATTAACACTTATTTATTTTATAGTGAAAACAGTTATGGAAATATTTTATAAAAGAAAATCTTCTGTGAAGCATAAATTGCGTAATTGGATTGGAGATGAGTGGAGAAAGATATATTTTTAAAAATTGTGATTATATAAAGATATCAAAGTATGAAAACTCGTAAACAATAATTGCAAAGTGAAAACTCAAGATCGACCCTAACAATACCTAGAGGGGGGGGTGAATAGGTATTTTATGCGGAATTAAAATCAATCACGAATTAAACAGCAACAAGTCACTTTTAATTATCATCTAAATGGTTAATCATGCAAGTCAGTTTTAGTCCTAAATTTGAATACCGTAGTTGTATAATCAATCAATATAGTGAAAGCAGTAATCAATACCAGAATGATCACAGAGAAACCCAACTAGGAAAAACTCAAGGTACTTCGCCAGTCAATCCACTGTAAACGAATTTAACAACTTATAGTCTACTAGACTAAAAGACCCGTACTATCTGATCACCCGACTGCACTCTTTACAGCTCTTCGTGGATTCCATACTCTCATGCACTAATCATCAGTTGCTGTTGCCGAAGCTCTCCGTGGAATCTGCAACCCTGCAGCACTCCAAACCTTGTGAATTCTGTTATCTCCCGTGAATCACGAAGAATGACCCGTTCTTCACCGACGAGAACTCCTGTCAACTTCCTTCGATCTTAAGAACTCTGACCAGATGAAGAAGAAGTAGTGATTTTGTATTTGGATTATGGAACTGATATTTTTTCTCACCAAAACAATCTCACACAGATGGAGGTTGAAGGATATGATGTGGAGGAATCACTCTCTGATCTGTTTCTCTTAATGTCCAACCTTAAAAAAGTGTGCAGGTGAGTTCTGATATTTATAGGTAGGTCAAGAAACGAATGGACCGAGTAAAAAGCCTTAAAATCGCGAAATAAAAATTTCTCGGACAGCACTGTTGCTCGAGCGAGGGCCCAGCGACAGTCGAGCGACAGCCTGTCCCTCGAGGAAAGGAGGGGCGATGGTCTAGTGACGATATTTATGCTTTTGTAGCTCAAGCCAACACTTAGCGACAGTCTATCGAAAATTCGCGCCGTTTTCCTTCTTGTTCCAAACTCGAAACCCTATATCTATTTAACTAACTTTTAAACAAATTGTACATTACTCCTTGAACTTTTACATCCTATCAAATTAAGTCATTTTGTCCACAGAATTTGCCAATTACAAAATCGGCTAAAACCTAACAAACTCTCCCTTTGGCATTCTGTGACAAAACAATAATCTATGTCAAGGTAGTAATCAAAGAAAATTTACAGACTTAATATAATAACACAACCTACAACTAACAACCATCTTGAACGAGCACTACAATACCTGTTTCCTAAAATAGACAATTCAAATACCAGTGTAAAATGTGTGGAAAACAGGATCAATGACAATCATAGTTCAAACAGTTTAAGTGTAAGAATCATAAACATAAGAATCATTTAACATTTGTAACTCATAGTTAAAACTCACACAAGTATTAATGCAAGTCTAGCGACGATATTTGTGCTTTTGTAGCTCGAGCCAACCCTTGACGATAGTCTAGCGAAAATTCGCACCGTTTTCCTCCTTGTTCCAAACTCAAAACCCTAGACCTATTTAACTAACTTTTAAACAAATTGTACATTACTCCTTGAACTTTTACATCCTATCAAATTAAGTTATTTTGTCCATAGAATTTTCCAATTACAAAATCAGCTAAAACCTAACAAACTCCCCCTTTGGCATTATGCGACAAAACAATAATCTATGTCAAGGCAGTAATCAAAGAAAATTTACAGACTTAATATAATAACACAATCTACAACTAACAACTGTCTTGAACGAGTACTGCAATACCTGTTTCCTAAAATAGACAACTCAAATACCAGTGTAAAATGTGTGGAAAACAGGATCAATGACAATCATAGTTCAAACTGTTTAAGTTTAAGAATCATAAACATAAGAATCATTTAACATTTGTAACTCATAGCTAAAACTCACACAAGTATTAATGCAACCCAACATACCAAAACGAAACATTGATACTCCAAAAAATCAAAAACTGAAATTAGCGAATTGAAATGCCTTTGAGTAAAAAATCAAATAAAACCAAACAAGTTGGAATTTTTGGCTAGAATTTCTACTCCCCCCTTTTTGTCACAAAATGACAAGGGATAAAGAAGAATATACAACATCGTAAGAATGTAGGTATAAGCAGTCATAAGTATATGCAATGAACTATAAATTTTCCCACACACTAACTCAAGGTACTCATGGAGTAAATGATATAGGTGACCTATATGTGTTAAGTGCAACTAATCCATTGATAGTAGGACTCCAAACCTCACTTTTGTAAGAAAGGACTTGCAAAACATCACTGCTAATAAGCATATTCCTCTACTTATGAAAGTCAAACCAGTATAGCACATTAGGACCTACATATGAAAGCACAGTGTTATGGAGAATGTCTTTTCTCTCCCTGACTTGTAGCACAAAACAGTTATCTTATATCACAGCAGTAAACAAGAATGCTCATATATATTGTATTCATCTTAAGTCCAGACTTCTTTTCATTAAGCGACTATCTTGACCCCTGTAATGAGTTTTAGGCCGATTAACCAAGTCAGATGACTATAGGCACTAGGTTATGAGAAACCCCACAGACTTAATTACTCAAGTCAAGTAGGCTTCAAATAGTTGCATAAGATATTGAGCTCCTTTAATTTAAACGTTTCATTATGTGGCTATATGTTATTGCATTGATAAATTCGTCTAAATAAGTTGGTCAATTCCTGTTTAAAGTCATCCTACTAACATGTGACTGTCATCCCAAATCTCATACATGTGGTAGAGTCCCACTGTCAAGTTCATAATGTTTGCAGTGCAGATTGTATATAAAGAGACCTATATTAAATACTCCAAAAATATCCTAAGTCAGCAATGTAAATCATATTACAGCTCACTAAATAAACTCATGCTTGACAACCAACAAAATCAAGAGTATTGTATATCATGCTGTAAAAACAAATTCCTGCATAAAAACTTTGTAGGTTCCCTCCTTTTTTTATTCATTAAAAATGAAGGCACCAACTACACAAGATAAAAGAAAGTGTACACAACCAAAGCACACAAATAGAAAGTAGAAATGCATGAAAATAATTAAATAAACATGATGCATGCATAACTGAGAATCACACAATGGTAAGGTATGAGTATGCATTAATTATACTCAATCAATAAGGCACACAAATACCAATAGCTGTTCTAAGAGATTCTAACCAAACTCAATCCAACGGTTTAGTAAACAAGTCAGCCAATTGGTTTTCAGTAGAAATATGTTCAAGATTAACTATTTGAGTTTCCACAAGCTCTCGGATGAAATGATGCCTAATATCAATATGTTTAGTTCGAAAGCGTTGAACAGGATTTTTCGAAAATTAATAGTATTGGTATTGTCACAAAATACAGTCATAGTTCCATGTTCAATCCCATAGTCACTCAACATCTACTTCATCCAAAGCAGTTGAGTACAGCAGCTTCCTGCTTCAATATATTAAGTCTCTACTGTGGATAATGAGATAGAATTTTGTTTTTTACTCATCCAGCAACAATATTGGCTCCAATGTAAAAGCAACCTCTAGACGTGCTTTTTCTATCATCCGCATTACCAGCCCAATCGGCATCAGAATAACCAACAAGATCAAGCTTAGAGTCTCGAGGGTACATGATCTCATAATATACAGTCACATTGACATATCTGATGATACGTCGGACGACACTCGGGTGAGATTCCTTGGGATCAGCCTAAAAGTGTACACAAAACCCTACACTAAAAGTTATGTCGGTCTACTAGTAGTAAGATAAAGTAGACTACCTATCATACTTCTGTAAAGAGACTGGTCAACACTCTTATCTGTTGGAGCATGATCTAATTTGACACTAGTGTTCATGGGGGTTTAGTGTGTTCTTGATGTCTAAATCAAATCGTTTGACAAGGTTTAGGCATATTTCAATTGAGAAATGAATAAATCATTATCAGTTTGTTTGAATTGAAGCCCTAAGAAGTAATTCAATTCTCCAATCATACTCATTTCAAATTCTTGTTTCATGCACTCAGCAAACTCATGAGCAAGAGAATCAACAGGAGAACCAAAGACAATGTCATCGACGTACATCTGAGCTATCGTGATGGTATCTTCAACATGTCTTATGAATAAGGTTCTGTGAGAACTACCTCTCGAGAACCTATGTTCCATGAGATAAGCAGTAAGCTTGTCATACCAGGCTCTGGGAGCTTATTTTAGAACATATAAGGCTTTATTCAACCTATACACATAATGTGGATATTTAGGATCAATAAATCTTTTAGATTGTTTAACATAAGCTTATTCCTGAAGTATTCCATTTAAGAAGGCACTCTTAACATCCATTTGATATAACTTAAAACCTAAAGTGCAGGCAACAGCCAGAAGAATACGAATGGATTCAAGCCTAGCAACCGGGGCAAAAGGTTCATTGAAATCAACTCTTTCGACCTGAGTATATCTTTGAGCTACTAACCTAATCTTATTTCTAGTTATAGTACCTTGATCATAGGTTTTATTCTTAAATATCCACTTAGTACCTATAACATTACAATCATTAGGCCAAGGAACTAGATCACATACTTTGTTTCTCACAAACTGATTTAGCTCTTCATGCATCGCATTAACCCAACATTCATCGATAAAAGCTTCTTCCACTTACTTAGGCTCAATCTGAGATACATAACTAGCATACGTCAGATTGTTTAAAACCCTCTTATGGAGTCTCATTCCTTCATCCAAATCTTCTATAATATTCACTTTAGGATGATTCTCTTTAACACGAGACGAGGGTTCTTTTGGAGGTTCAGGTTTATCATCAGATGTGGATTTCCTAGTAGGACTATCAAAACCATTAGACGCACGAGGGAAATCGTGAACAGAGGTCTCTTTAGGCTCAACTACTACCATGACATGATCAACACTTAGGTGTTCCAACTCTGCCTCATTGCTTCCAGTCTCTCCCTCACTATAGACATCATCCACCACTTCATTGATGGACTCCATCATAACCCGTGTGTGAGAGTTGAAAACACGTATGTAGCACTTGTTCCCAAACACACGAAAGTACTTGATAGTTGGCTGTTTACCTTTCCAGATCTCATATGGTGTCATATCAGTTTTAGGTCTTAGATATACTCTGTTAGTAATGTGATAAGCCGTGTTGATGGCTTCCCCCCGAAATGCATGGCAAGATCCTTACAATGAAGCATGGCTCTAGCAATTTCTTAAAGCACACTATTTTTTCTTTCAATTATCCCATTCTGTTGTGGAGTGATCGGTAATGAGAACTCATGCTGGATTCCTTCTTCCAAACAGAAGTTATCAAGGTTAGAGTTTTTAAACTCTTTTCCATGATCACTACGAATTTTGGAAATAGAATATCATTTTTCATTTTTAAGTCTCTTGCACAATAAGGTGATAAGACCGAATACTTCAATTTTATCCCAAAGTAATTCAATCCACGTATATCGAGAAAAATCGTCAACCACAACCATAATATATCTTTTACCACCAAGACTTTCAGTTCTAGATGGTCCCATTAAATCCATATGGAGTAGTTCAAAAGGTTTGCTTGTCAAGATCTCAGAAGTTCGTTTGTGAGGCACTCTAATTTGTTTACCTTGTTGACATAGACCACAAACAGTGATATCAGTATTTTCTAGTTTAGGTAGGTCATTGACAATTTCCTTCTGGCAAGCTTAGACATATTGTTATGGTTCATATGACCCAGTCGTTGATGCCACGACTCAGTAATGTTGATCTTGGTACTACTACAAGCGTAGCTGAAATTTGGTAAAACTCCGTAACAATTATCGGAGTTTCTTACTTCTTCGAGAACAACGTTACCAGTGGAGTCATACACAACGCACCTTTTCTGGACAAGGCTAACCTCAAAATTAGCATCACAAATTTGACTGATGCTCAACAAGTTTGACTTTAACCCTTTCGCATAAAGCACATCAGATGTGGTAGATAGTCCAGTAATTTTAACATTACATTTTCCTTGGATTGGTGCAATAGCTCCATCTCCAAAAGTAACCACACCGCCATTCCACTCATCTAGAGAGGAGAACAAGGCCTTGTCTCCATACATATGTCTAGAACACACACTATCAAGGTACCACATAAAGATATTTTGGGCCTTAAGTGTAACGTGGGCAACATAACAATTTGCCTGATCATTTGGCCTAGATACCTCACTTTTCTTAACCCAAACCATCTCACTTTCTTTATTAGATTCTATGGTAGCTATAGATACGAAGGCCATGAGCCTTTGATTATCTTCTTCACCGGATGTATACTCTGAGCACCAGTATCTGATTCATCATCACTTAAGGTCACAACTAAAACCTTATGTTTGCCATTATTAGATCTCATTTTCAAGTTAGGACATTCATTCCTATAGTGATCGTAGTCCTGACACTCGTGGCATCTAACAAATTGAGTTTTCTTATTAGCAGTTCTAGAGTCGCCCTCCTCACGATTATCTTCCATGAATTTTCTAGAAAATCCAGTTTTTTGTACTGGAGGTTTTCTCTTATTCTCATCACCTTTTGAAATTTTTTTAACGAAATAAGCAATTTTGTCGTCCCTAAGGGTCTCAGTGTCAGTGGACTCGTTCTTAGCTTCTCTAACAGTGTTCATGACGATGGATTTAACCTTTTTAGGTTGAGAAACAGTGAGTTCATAAGTTTGAAGTGATCCTATGAGTTCTTCAATCTTAACAACATCCAAGTCTTTACTTTCTTCTATCGCAGTCACCTTAGGTCTAAACCTCTTGGGCAGGGATCTAAGAACTTTTTTAACAATTTTGGTCTCGGGGATCCTTTCACCTAAGTTAAAACTCGAATTGACTATGTCATTCAGTTTAGCATAGAAACTATCAAACGTCTCATCATCAGCCATCCTTATCTCTTCAAACTTATGGTCAACATCTGCAATTTAGAGTTCTTAACAATTTTAGTTTCCTCATGTGTGGTTTCTAAAATATCCCAAACTTCTTTAGGAGTTTCACACATCGATACTACCATAAAGTCTTTAGCAGATACAGCCATGAACAGGGCATGTAATACTTTACTGTTCCAGTTGCATTCATCAAGATTGGTTTTAGTCCACGGAGATATGTCAGTAAGTGTGACTACACCAGCAACAGTAGTTGAAGGTGGAGCCCACCCATTTTGAATGCTAATCCAAATACGTGCATCCAAAGATTTAAGGAAGACTCTCATTTGAACTTTCTAGTAAGCATAGTTGCTTCCATAAAAAAATGGAGGCATAGACAAAGACTGACTCATCTAAACTTAACAAATAAGGGTCAGAAATCAATGTAAGACTCTGATACCAATTGAAAAAAGCAAGATCGACTCTAATAATATCTAGAGGGGGGTGAATATGTATTTTATGCGAAATTAAAATCAATCACGAATTAAATAGAAACAAATCACTTTTAATTCTCATCTACATGGTTAATCATGCAAGTCAGTTTTAGTCCTAAGTTTGAATACTGTAGTTGTATAATCCAGCAATATAGTGAAAGTAGTAATCAACACCAGAATGATCATGAAGAAACCCAATTGGGAAAAACTTTGAGCACTTTGACAGTCAATCCATTATAAACGAATTTAATAACTTACAGTTTACCAGACTAGACGACCCATACTATCTAATCACCCGACTGCACTCCTTACAGCTCTCCGTGGATCCCATACTCTCCTGCACTAATCCTCAGCTGCTGTTGCCAAAGCTCTTCGTGGAATTTTCTACCCTGCAACACTCCAAGCCTTGTGAATTCGTTTATCTCCCGTGAATCACGAAGAAGGACCCGTTCTTCACCGACAAGAGCCCCTGTCAACTTCCTTCGATCTTCAGAACTCTGACTAGATGAATAGAAGTAATGATTTGGTATTTGGATTATGTAACTGATGTTTTTCTCACCAAAACAATCTCACACAGATGAAGGTTAAAGGATATGATGTGGAGGAATCACTCTCTGATTTGTTTCTTTCAATATTCAACCTTAAAAAAACGTGCAGGTGAGTTCTGATATTTATAGGTAGATCAAGAAACAAATGGGCCGAGTAAAAAGCCTTAAAATCGCGAAATAAAAATTTCTTGGACAGCACTGTCGCTCGAGCGAAGAAGGGGCGACGGTCTAGTGACGATGTTTCTGTTTTTGTAGCTCGAGCCAATCCTTAGTGACAGTTCAGTGAAAATTCGTGTCGTTTTCCTCCTTATTCCAAACTCGAAACACTAGACCTATTTAACTAACTTTTAAACAAATTGCACATTACTCCTTGAACTTTTATATCCAATCAAATTAAGTCATTTTGTCCACAGAATTTGCCAATTACAAAATCAGCTAAAACCTAACATAAAGTATTTCATTTTTAGTATAATGTTTATGTTATAATGTCATTATTTTTTATATATTTGCTAATATCGTCTGCACTGGAAAAACTTCTGGAGTCCGCCCCGATAGAGACACTTACTATCAGATGCCGAGTAGTGCGTTAGTATTATAGTTTCTATATTTAAGCTTCACATGTTGCGGGAATTAATTTTCCTCACTCATAAACTTTTCTGCCATTATCGGAACCAACCGCTTTGCTATGATTTCGGATTCTATTCTTCTATTGATCTTTAACAAAATTGGTGATGTCAAGTCCTTCTATAAAGAATTGCTCAATTAGAAATCAGTGATGCATCAATTGATAAAGCCATAAAGGTATTAGGTGCAGAAGTTTATTTCTTCTTCTATAATTTACTCTTCCTTCAACTTGCAGAAACAAAATCATTATGTACTCACATTCCGACACTATATATATAACAAATCATGAAGATCATACCAAGAGATTTTCGATCTTTGAGGAGGCAACAATAATATTTGTTTAGAATGATGAGCATCTGAGTAAACCCCAAGTGATGTGGAGCAAAAGTATGATCAACGGATTTAGAAATGAAAATTGATGCCTGATTATAGTTGCAAACTTCAGCAACTATGATCAAGAATATGTTTCATATCATGCTGCATTTATATTTTCATTATCATAACTCACTAGACACTGGATGAATAAAAAATAATAGTAAGTTTATCGTATTTCATCTTCCCATTAATATTTCTTTTAATCAATTGCACATAGTTAATCAAGCAACCAAAATATAATTTTTAACACAAGAGTTACAAATCTAGAATAAATCAATATTACTCACATGAGTTACATTTGAGCTACAAGGGTCCATTTGATAGCCTAGAAAATGGGTGGAAAATGAAAATATTTTCTAACTTTAGCCAATTAAGGGTGTTTGATGGCACAAATTTACAATCATTTGATGCACAAAAACTTGATTTTGTTTTTCTATCTATTTGGTGGGAAAACATTTTTCACCTTTTTTTTTTTTTTATTTTTTATTTTTGCAATAGGAACAAATTTTAGATACAATGGTAAAACAAAAATTTCACTTTTATTAACAACTTTCATGCAAAACAAAGTCAAACGAATGATATTCGGTATGGTAAAATTATTTTTTTTTTCAATTTTTTTTTTCAATTTTTTTTTTTTACAATTGGAACAAATTTTAGACCCAATGATAGAAAAATTATCACTTTAATGGACAAATTCCATAAAAAAGAAGCTAAATGGACACCAAACTTTCAACATTTTCAATGAAAAATTATACTAATCAAACACAATTAATTACGATTCTCAGTAAAACATTTTCTAGGAAAATCAATTCCCTGTAAAATATTTTTTTTCCACCCATTTTCTACCCTGACAATCAAACGGACCCTAAATAAATTTATGTAGATTAATTTTGAAAATAAACCTCTTTTAAAATATTGATTAAGCCCATTATCGAGAGTTAAATCTTTTAATTGTATGTTTAAAATAAAATCATATAATCCATGAATTCATGTGCATGACAAAGTACCAGTTTTACTTTTAACACTTTTGCCCACAATGAAAAATCTTATTTTGTCCACTTAAAGATAACCTTACTTTAGGTTTTCACATTTAGAGAAAACCGTAAGTAAGATTCTCTTAATACATCAGCTGTGCAGTTTACACACATGAAATAATGATATACACACTATCACAAGGGATATGCTCTTCCAGTTGTTCTTTATGACCCCTAGAAATTACCTGATATACAATTCTCTTAGGCCCTGCTTGATAAGAGATTTTTTTCATAGAAGTTGGAAAAAAATTTCATTTTCTTGCTTTTAGGTTGTTTGATTGGCAACAATTTTTAAGCAAAATATTTTTCCACTCCCACGCACCCTTATTCCTTGAATTGAGGGAAAGTGGTGGGAAAATGCAATTCCCGATTTTTTTTTTTTTTTTTTTGACAATGGAAACAAATTTCATAACCAATTGTAAAAAAAAAAAAAATTCACTTTAATAGACAATTCTCATGTAAAACAAAGTCAAACGAATACTAAATTTTGATGAAAAAATGATTTTTAGGAAAAAAATTCTTTTTTTTTTTTTAACTTTTTGGCAATGGAAACAAAATTTATAACCAATTGTGGAAATATCACTTTAATGGACAATTTTCATATAAAACAAAGTCAAACGAACACAAAATTTAAAAATTTTACGGGTGAAAAATTATACCAATGAATTACACTTAATTAACAATTTCCTGCAAAACAATTTCTATGCAATTATTTTCTCTGAAATTCATTTTCTTTCCACCCATTTTCCACCTTTACAATCAAACGGACCCTTAATAACAATGAAAATTCTTCAACGGATCAATCACTAAATAGGCCCTCTTTTTTAATGGTTCTTTCTTGCATTAATATTAAGACATTTGATTTCATGCTTAAATCAAGAATTATGTCAGACATCAAGAAATGTGTTGAAGCCATAAATTATTGAATCAAGAAATGTGTTGAAGTTATAAATTATTGCCCGCATTAAAACAAGACTTCTAATTTCATGCTTAAATCTAGAATGTCAACTCTCGTAAGAAAAGCAATCTTGCTAATTTATCCCAATTAAAAGCAATTGCTTGACCTTCTAATTAAGAAGCATCCCCCAGTTTGTTTCACCCACTCAACAGACATCAGAATATATCCAATCGATGAATGATGAAGCTTGCACAAAATGGGTAAAAATAGAGCAAAGTCATCCACTAGGTCTGCTGCTCCAGATAATAGAGGAAGAACAATGCTGCTCAAATTGTATCATCTATCATACAAATCACTCAACCCCGACTTTAGATTGTTAGAAAAAATGGGTGATTTGTGTGCAACTATTTATTAATTAAAATAATGAATTGATTAACATAGAGTAGTCGTTTGTTTCCCATTATTTTAACAGAAGAATGGATTTTTGACTTTTTTTTTTTCAAACAAATGGGTTCTACAGTGAAACAAATTGGTTAACAAAAGCGACTGTTTCTCATTGCAACGACATAAATTTTCATTAAAATTGGAAACAAACAGGGGTAAAATATAAGAAAAGAAGAGTTAGAAAGAAACATATATTAGGGAGTCACATCAATGATGCTATCCTAAAGTCGTGATATCTCTCCTTCGTAGTGTTACTTTTGGCACTAGACGGTTCCAAATTAAAATCCATATAACTCACAGTCAGTTTTTTTCTATGTACACGACTACAAGGAGATAAAAAAAACATGCCTTTATCGAGTTACCAAAAGTATAAGAATATGTTTCGCGCGGGTTATCGCTAACAATTAAAAGAAAGGTTCAGACGACTGTGTAAGGAACAAACATCTTGAGACAAAGTCCCAAAAAAGAGTGCTTTATTTATGAAAATTACAATTGGGAAGAAACAAAATATCTCCAAGGGGCACAAGCACACGAAGTGAATTGAAAGTTTGCACTTAGAAAATAAATGAATTAAAATTACATATTCTCTGTTGAGAGTGATTGATTCGGTCCCTTCCTTCTATTTTTTCTTTTCCTTTTTATACTCCTTTGTCGGTTTTCTCTGTAGAATTGCCTGGAAACTGCTTAGCGCTCTATAACTACCAACTTTCTTTGTGATGACTGACTTGTCAAGGAACTGCCGTTCGCAACTGTTGTTATTACTCTTGTTGTTTAATCGCTTGTAACCGAGATTCTTGGATTGTGGGGTGTGATAAGGTTGCTCAATAACCGCTTCGATAACCATCGTTTTAAATAATCACAAGACAATGTATTCACTCAAATTTTGAACGACTCAAAGGCTTGGGCGAGAATGGGATCATCGTTCTGGGCGACAGTAAGACGCTTCATTCGCTCAGATCCTGGACGTCCTGCAAGCTTGGGCAATGACAGTACTTTGTTTATGGGCCTCCGCTATATTCTACAATGGTCTCATTTGGACCTATATCTTGAACTCCTTAACTGGGCTCCAATTCTTAGACCATTTAATTGGGTTTCATTTTTTGTATGTCAACAATTACCACCCAATATGGCAGAATTAATATCGATTATTAACTTTTTTCATATTCTTCCTTTGTATTTTCCGACAATACTTGAAATCTCCCAAAAGGGCAAAGAATTTCAATCATTATTTCCGTTTGGCGGTAACCCTTCTACAACCTGAAAAAGTGTAACGTTACATCCCTATAACCCAAAAGATACACCACTTCGTCGCCCCACTACATTCACGTTTTTACATCGTGCTTCTCTATAAAGGTCATTGTTCATCATCTTGCTTCTTTGCTACGTTTCTCAAGAACTCTCCACAACTACTGCATTTCGTTGCAAATGACGACTTCACAAACTCCTTCTGATAACTCCATCAGTTTTGAGGATTTCCAAAACCTCCTAACTAGACCATATGTAAATCCAAGATTTCTTTCACAAGCTCGCCCTGATCGCGATGAATTCTACTTGCGTCCGTTGTTTAATGATGTTGAATCTATTGGGCAGGCGGCGGTGGGTCAGTTATTTCCTTGCATCGAAAACCCTCATTTTTTGAACTCTCTAACATTGAAGCCAATTCACGGGAAAGGTATTCGCACTTGGCCAAAAACTGTGCTAGTTTTCATAGATGACATGCACGTATGGTGAATCATGGCCCCACCAAAGAGATTTTTGATTGAACTAAAATTTCGGACTTATTAGAAATTACTATCCATCCTCGAATTTATGACCTAATGCTTTTCCTATTGCTGTGAGTTTTTGGTCTTTTGAGTACAATACTTTTGTTTTTTTCCTTTACCCAATGTCTATTACCCCGAGGGATGTTGGAACCCTAGTAAACCTTCCGCCTTTGAGCGATATCATTTTTCCTGGCATTTTGATTGCCGGCGCTGCCCAAAGTTTGGCAAAAAACTTACTGAGTCTTATTCGGGCATGCAAGGCCTCTATACTGCCTCTATCTCTGAGCCTTCTCACGTTGAGCGTGTGGCCTTTCTTCAGGCCTGGCTTTGTAAATATGTCCTTTGTGTCCTCAGCCTGAAACCTTCCATGAGTTATCTGCCCATAGCGCATGAGTGGCGCGTGACAGGTCTTTGAATTTATGTTCATTCTTTTAGCTACCTTTTATAAAGGCATGACTTCCCTCCAATTTCAATTAAAGAATGGTACATCTCCCACTGGCAGTGGGCCCCTTTGGTTCGCTCAATTGTGGTTGAGAGTATACTTCCCCTAACTTGGTGCTCCATCGTCTCCTCCTAGATCGGTTAGTTGTTATGGGCTATTCATCCATCAAAAATTTGAATTCAACGCCTTCCTTTTTCCTTTTTCTCCTCACCAACTCCCTATTTATATGCGACTTCCTTTTACTCTGGCTGAAGTGAACACTTTCTTGCCCATTTGGGCACAATTCTTGATTGAGAGAGAACTGTTCCATGACATCGTAACTGGAACAAATGCTAAGGCAGATGTTGAGATATATGCTCCCCAATTTTTTGCTCACTAGCTTGGTTTTGGCCAAATATGGCATGTTCCTCCCTGTTATTCTAGAAATTTAGCAGAGTGTTTCCATACTATAAATAAAATCGAGGCACAAGCCATTGATGCCCATAATATTCTTTTGACCAAAGATTTTTCTTTGGCTCCTTTCAATCCCACTACTGTCACTCATCTTCTTTTTGATCAACTCTGGCCATCGGTAAAACCCTTGCTGTTCACAACTGATGCTAATCGTGCCTTCCACTTACTGGATCTGCCAGAGACTTCATCTACTTCTCCTATTCTGGCCACCCCCGTGTTCATTAAGAATCCCATTTCTCCTTCTCACTCCCCGTATGTTCGTGCTAAACGTCCTATTTTTCCATCCAGTTCTCCATCTACTCAAGCTAGTATAGCTAAAGGTGCTTCCAGCTGCAAACGGCCAGCTTCATCTTCACCAATTTTGCAGGGCAATGATGATGATAATGCTCCCGGAAACTGCTGCGCTCTATAACTACCCACTTTCTTCATGATGGCTGACTTGTCAAGAAACTGCCGTTCGCAATTGTTGTTATTACTTTTGTTGTTTAACCTCTTGTAACCAATATTCTTGGATCGTAGGGTGTGATAAGGTTGCTCAATAACCGCTTTAACAATCGTCATTTTAAGTAATTCATATTTGCTGAAATCTTAAGTGAGTCAAAGGCTTGGACGAGAATGTGATCATCGCTCTGGGCGACAGTAAGGAGCTTCATTCGCTCAAATGTTGGATGTTCTGTAAGCTTGGGCGATGAAATTACTTTGTTTATGGGCTTCCGCTATATTCTACAATGGTCTCATTTGGGCATATAGCTTGAACTCTCTAACTGGGCTCTAATTCTTGGACCATTTTATTGGGCTTCATTTTTTGTATTTTAACATTTTCATATTGTGAACATTTCGTAGATTTACCTGTTCAACGACATCCTGTGTGAGTTCTCCAAGCAATGCGAGCATGGTTTGAGGACTCAACTCTGTCATTGGCTTGTAGTGACTTTGACTGCTTTGACTCTGTCCCTCTGTTCATGGAGAGCTTTGCTGATCCTCATATTGCTCGATCACAGACTAGACTACTACTTGGCTTACAGGTTCTTTATCAAAATTCTTATGAGGCATAATGCTTCACTTTTCGTATCCTCGAACACCTACTGGGCGTGCCAAATTGTTTCACGTGGGTTATCGCTAATAGTTAAAAGAAAGATTCAAACGATTGTGTAATGAACAAATCTCTTGAAACAAAGTCCCAAAAATGGGAGTTTTATTTATGAAGATTACAATTGAGAAGAAACAAAACGCCTCCAAGGGACACAAGCACACGAAGTGAATTGAAAGTTTGCACTTAGAAAAACAATAAATTGAAATTACTTATTCTCTGTTGAGAGTGATTGATCCCTTCCATGTCTTCTTTTCATTTTTATACTCTTTTGCCGATTTTCTCTGTAGAACTGTCTGGAAACTGCTGACACTCTATAACTATCCACCTTATTCGTGATGACTGACTTGTCAAGGAACTGTCATTCGCAACTGTTGTTATTACTCTTATTGTTTAACTGCTTGTAACCGAGATTTTTGGATCGTGGGGTGCGATAAGGTTGTTCAATAACCGCTTCGATAACCGTCGTTTTAAATAATCACAAGACACCGCATTCACTCAAATTTTGAGCGATTCAAAGGTTTGGGTTAGAATGAGATCATCGCTGTGGGCGACAGTAAGACGTTTCATTCGCTCAGATCCTGTACATTCTGTAAGCTTGGGCGATTACAATATTTTGTTTATGGGCCTTCGCTATATTCTACAATGGTCTCATTTGGGCCTATATCTTGAACTCCCTAACTGGGCTCCAATTCTTGGACCATTTAATTGAGTTTCATTTTTTGTATGTCAATAGAATATAATACGAAATTCTCAATTGTGTTTTCTATGTTACATTTAACAACGAAATCACCATTGGAAAAATGAACACCCACAATAATGCAAAATTAATGAATTCATAGTCTCCATTCAAATATTTAAGTGTATGTTAAATTATAGATTAAGATTTTAATTAAACCAAAAACTGAAAATTAAAATGTAATAATTTTGAAAGTTGAATATAATTTCCAACAATCTTCTCAGGTAGTGGCTACCCTTAGATTAATTAATATAATATAAGGGTAGTAATAATTTGTCAAATTTACTTAGGTTAAAATGTTATTGTCATGGGACAAATTTTATTTCAGAGACATAATTTAATGGATTCACAAGTAACGTTCACTTATGCATTATTTATTTTTAATTATTTATAAATTCTTACCAAATAGATAAGACTAAGGTTGAAATAAAATGTCAGTTGTTGAGATGGCCGAGTTGGTCTAAGGCGCCAGATTAAGGTTCTGGTCCGAAAGGGCGTGGGTTCAAATCCCACTCTCAACATTTATACATTTTTCTTTTTAATGTTTAGAAATTATCTGCTACGACGAGCTCACAAACTCCATGGATAAGCCAAAGCGATAACGCCTTTATATTTCAATTTCATTCTTCCCCTCACTCTCTCCATCTCACAACCACCTCAGAGTAAGAACCACAAACTAAAAACCCTAATCTTATCATAGTATAAACAAACACATCAATCAAAATTCTAATGCTTTTTGCGTAATTTCACTTTGCAGGGTAATTTCAATGGCGGTGGCGAGTATGAGTTTCAATTTGGTGGGAGCATTCAAAGGACTGGCAATCGGTTCTGGTTCATCTTCATCTTTTTTGCGAGGAGATTTTGGTTCGATTCACGTTGGACAGAAAGTCTCCATCCGGTTTCCGATGAAATCGCCGCTGACGATTGAGTCGGCGCACAAGAAAGGAGCTGGAAGCACTAAGAACGGGCGGGATTCGCCAGGCCAAAGGCTTGGAGTAAAAATTTATGGCGACCAAGTCGCAAAGCCTGGCGCCATTATCGTTCGCCAGCGAGG
Source organism: Fraxinus americana (assembly GCA_035079005.1). Lineage (NCBI taxonomy): Eukaryota > Viridiplantae > Streptophyta > Magnoliopsida > Lamiales > Oleaceae > Fraxinus > Fraxinus americana. Next base: position 18,029,000 of record CM068716.1, read on the forward strand.
CACCAAGGTTTGAACCTAAACCTTCTCAATTTTTAAAAGTGTTTTATTGCGTTTATTAGTGGGAAAATCGGAGCTATAATTTTTGAGTTCATATTTTTATTTTTTCATTTAGTTTGAAAATTTATAGTTGTGTATATGTTAAGGGATGCGGATTGATCATTGATACATGTCTGTAGCTATACGAGTGAAAGGAGTTGGTATAGAAGCTTTAATTGCATTTTTTTTTTCAATAACTAAAATTTTGTAACCAAAAAAACTAGGCAACGGGAAGTTTGGAGTTTTAATGGCTGTACTGTCAGCTTTTAAGTTCATAGAATTCATGCTTTTAGATCTCGTGTTTCTTAGTTAGATATGATATTTCAGATAGTTTCTGGGAGAAAGATTACTAACTCTTGGAAATTGAGGTGCTCTATTCACAGAGGTTCTTCTTAAATTCTTCTCAACGACTTGAAAAAAAAAAGATTGGTTTTGTTTCCAACTATTTCAACTGGCGTATGTGTAAGATTTTCAATTGTAGTATAGAGTTTCACTATACACTTAACTTGCTCCTGCATTAGGAAATTGTAATGCCAAACATTTAATGCATCGAATATGGATGTGTTTTCTGTAGACTAAGAAAATAAAATTATTGCCATTATGTCTAATTGCGGAAGTTGATAAAATGTTCACATTTTTGCATTCTTAAGAGGCATCAGCGATCAAATTAGCAGGAAGTATGTTTATAATCAAACAACTTGTGGTGTCTTCACAAAGGAAACAGATGAGCTTATAGGATTTTTGGTGCCTGTGATCTGAGGTCATTTTTATTCAGTCAAAGTTCATCTCCATCTAAGCAGAAGTTTTAAGGCTCCTGCACAAACATTGATGGAGGTGGGGGGAGTGTTAGCGTTATTCCCTGCCTGTAATCCAATTAATTAAAAGCATTACAATAAGGGGGACATCAAGTCTTACCTCAAAGTTAACTTGAGGAAGGGTGAGGGGCGGAGGATGAATTTTGATGCCAAAAATAAAATTTTAAATACTACTTCCATGACACAAGGAATATAAGAGAATTTAAATTTGGAGGTACGACCTCCATTATAAAGCTATACTCAATGAAAAATGTGTCCACTTAATACCTAGAGATGGGTTAATAGATGTTCTAATGCGAAATTTAAATTTAATAAAAATAACCAGCAATAAATACAAATTATTAGTCTAGATATATAGAAAATCAACTTTGTAGCACAACAATTATAAAAGCAAGTAAATGTGTAAATAAATAAAGAACACCAATAATTGTTCACAAAGAAAAAAATCTTTGAAGAACTCCTCAAGAGAAAAAAATCCGGTCACGCCCGTGCATCAAATAATCCACTAGAAAAGATCAAGTTTATAGATCTGGTCCAAACACAACTAAAACTTAATCCGACTCTAAATCTGTAATTACTCGAAGAACTCATCGGTTGTGCTTTGTAATACCTGCTCCAGAACGTACAGACTTCTTTTACCTTGTGGATCTCCAAAAACGAACTTGTTCTTAACTGGAACTCCGCCACCTCTCATATCTATTAGAACTCTAAAAGTTATTTGGCAGACGATTTTGTGGCGTTTTGGTTCTTGAATGTGGAAGAGAATTTTGATGACAATTTGTTTCTTTTGATCTTAGATCTTCTCTTCTTTTTCTTTTCTCTAACGCACAATTAAAGAAGTTTTTTTGTTTATTAACTGTATTTCATAGTTCTATGTGGTTTAGGAGTGTATAGAGATTGAAATAAGTAAACTAGGGTTTCCTCCGCCTCGATAGACGCTTGAGTGCCCTCCACGTTCATCGAGCACACCAAGTTTTGAAAAATGTGCTCGAGCGCCCTCTTGACATTTATCGAGTACACAAATGTGGTCGAGGACTTTTCGGACGTTCATCGAGTACTTAAGTTGTGAAAAAATTGTGTTCAAGCACCTTGTGGACGTTCATCGAGCACACGTGAGTTATTCCATTTTCATGATTTTTGATGACGTGCTCAACCAACTATTAATACCTGTCAACATAATCCCAATTACAACTCGATTTAATGAGTTTTGGATACAGAACTTGCTAAGACTTACTTAGACCTAACATGCAATGTAGACTACATTGCGCGAGTCACTTTTATATCACACATAATGGTAGACCTTCCTAATTGTTGTGGCATTCTAAGATTCATCAGGAGGTGAGGGTTGTGTAGTGGGTTAACTACAGTTTTGAAGGACCGGTCCTCTGCATAAATACAGTTCATATGGATTCAAGTTCATTAGGTGAGGGTTGTGTGGTTAACTGCTTTTCTGAAGGACTGGTCCTTTGCATAAATTCAGTTCACATGGATTCAAGTTCGTTAATTTTTGGCTTGTTTACCATTTGTCTTTTAGTTGTTGGGTGTCTCTTAGGGCCTCATCCTACAATTATTTCTATTAACTTCTCTATGTTGTGTACTCCTGCAGTTTCATCCAGGGAAGAATGTGGGTCTTGGCAAGGATCACACGCTTTTCTCTTTGATAGATGGCCTCGTCAAATTTGAGAAGTTTGGGCCTGATAAGAAAAAGGTTTATTTCATATATACATAAACTCGTTTGTCTCTATTTACTTCTTGCAACCATATAAATAATTGGTTATAATTTGCAGGTGAGTGTTTATCCACGTGTGGTACAGCCTGAAAATCCCAACAGTTACCGAGCAAGAAAAAGGGAGTCATTCAGATTACAACGTGAACGGAGACGCGCACGAAGAGAAGGTGTGCTTGCTCAGCCGCAGCTTGTACTTGCTTCAGCTGCTGAACCAACTGACAGCAATCCAGCTTGCTGATGCTGAAAGATGATAAACTCACAAAAATTTGCAGTCTCCATTGTATTCACTACTAGGAAAACATTAGCAGGCGATGTACAAGGTTTGCTTCACTATATTTTAACTTTTGGCTTATCGAGTCACTGTATTATTTTTTTTCCAGGAAATGTCATCTTTTGTGTTGAGATGCAAAAAAGAATTAATCCCATCAACTCACTAGAATCAAGAGAAAAGGAATATACGGGAACTAATATATTTGAAATCCCAAGATAGTTATTTAGTAAGCAAGAGAAATGTAAGCCTAGTGATGGCAATGGGGCGGGTTCGGGGCGGGGCACCCTCACCCCACCCCGCCCCACCACGCCACTCCCCCTTCCTGCCCCGCGCCCCACCCCGCCTTAGATGGGGCGGGGCGGGGCGGGGCGGGGCGGGGCGGGGCGGGGCGGGGACTTGCCCCGTTTCTTGCCCCATTTGTTTTTTTTTTTTATTATTTAAAATACAAATTTTAAATTTTAAAATCCAAAGTAAATAATATTCAAACTAATTATATCAATATTCAAAGCAAACACTTGAAACAAAAAATGTCCAAAACAAATAATGTCCAAAACAAATTTTTTTTCTTTTTTAATTCTTCACGGGCGGGTTCGGGGCGGGGCATCTCCACCCCGCCCCGCCCCACGACCCGTGACGGGGTGGCGAACCTTTCCCCGCCCCACCTCGCCAACCCGTTCGGGGCGGGTTTTTTTGCCCCATTCGGGGCGGGGCCCCGCAGGGACGGGGCGGAGCGGGGAAAATTGCTCTCTATGTAAGCCTTCATTTTAAATTTTTTTTTCAAATAACAATTTGTCTTCCCCAATGCTAATATAGCTTTATCAAGCAACATATCTAACCATGCCTAACATCAAGAGGCAAAAGGGTGATTAGCTGAAGATAAAACACTGCACACTGGCCCGGAAAACAAATGTATGGAACACATCTTCATATCCTCAGGAACCTGGGATTGTCGGGAGGCAAGAATTGAACACTCAGTACCAAGGTGCAAGAACAATGTAATTTTAAACGCGTCTCAAAACCAAAATTCCTGTCCCATACTTGATAGTTTATGATTGAGGAAAACACTTCGAGCAACAGAGTAAGATATCTGGGACTTATAACAGGATAATGAAGCTGCGATAATTGCATTAATAATCAATCTCACCAATTGAAGTTTGTCAGAAATCAACTGATGCAGAATAATTTGAAAATACATGTTCAACGTGAATCAGTAATGAAAACTAAAGGAAAAGGGTTTTGGGTTCCTATAGAGTACAATTTTTTCTACTGTATATATTTTCCAGGACTTTCATTCCATGGTAATTAGTTGCTTCAGAATTCTACCTGACCTGCAATTTGAATGAAATTGGTTAGTTTTTAAGATATGCAAAAAAGGTGAAAACTCATATACTCAAATTAGCTCACAGATAAATTTCAACTCAATCTCAAATAGTCAAGGAGAAAGATGTATCAACCGAGGCAAGAAACACAAAAAAAATTGAGGTCTATGCCTCCAATAGCTACCCTGTTCCAATACTTATTTGTAACAAAAGCCGCCCCCCTCACCTCACCTCACCTCCCCTCCCCAAACCAAACCAAACAACAGCAAGCTTGTAAAGTCTGTATAATGTAGTTATCGAAAGACTCATTAGCAACCAAAACCGTCCTCCCTCACCCCCACAAAAAATAAATAAATAAATAAAAGACGAGGAAGCTATATTGCAAGACATGAACAGAGTTAATAATTAGTCAGAGAAGTTTTCAGAAGAAATGAATTCAGTTTATAGATAATCACTAAGACATTAAGATATATAGTAAGATTGTCTCTGCTTTAAATTACTAGTTCAAGGGTTGTGCAGAGGGCTGGAGTTGATTAAGATATAACTTCATGCATCTGAACTCAAATTGCAGAGTTTTAGAGGTCGAGCAGGAATGGATCGGTTAACCATTCCATTAGGGATCCTGGTGCGGTACTCGGTGATGATGTTGTCATTGCCGATCAGGAAGTCGCCAAAGTCTATGAATCTGCTTTGGGTGGATTGGGGGTAGAATGTTCCTGCGAATTATGACCTTCGCCTGGAATGTAAGCAAATATATCATGTTTATTGCTCAACTGTACTTTGGCGCTAACGCTTCCAACAGGGTCTCAGTTGATTGAGTAAGGCTTACCGCAACGAATTTCTTTCTATGAGATGAGCGAGCTGCCCGGACTATACCGACACCCGGGAAGCAAGCTACTTTGCATAGAGAAAATGATAACCATAAACACAGTCATCCCTGAAGCTTCACAATTGATTAATATGTAAACATCAAATTCACCCATTGAATTTCTAACAATCCGACAGTTAGATGATGAAAACATCCAACTCGAAATCCCAATCTTGATAACTTAGCTATAACCACGAGCAATTCTCCTTAAAGTATCATGATTCAAATATCATAAACAAGACTGCAGATATGATAGCAGCGAGATAGCAAAATAAGTTAGCAACAATGACACATGAGATCTAATCCGACTTCGCATAGCAGTCAATCTAAGCTGGAGAAATTAATTATAAAATAAGCACGCAGTAGATATGTCATATTATTTTATATTTTTCTTCCAAGGAAATGATTGTATTAAACGAAGAATTGAATGTACCTCTAGGTGTTTAACCAGATCCGACGATGATATTGTTAATAGGAATGAATATCAGTTTGACAAAGAAGCCTACGAATCCCATCACCACGAAACCTATCGCAGTACGAGTCGCCACCTTGGTGAATTCTGCACATCACAAATCAAAAATAAATAAATCCTCAACGAAATTATTAGATCGGATAATAAATCAGTAATCTAGAAAAATACAGGTAGTTGATTTACGAAAAGAACTGAAATTGGAAACCCTAGATTTTCCGGAATATACCTTTGCGATCGGGCTTGTGGCATCTCTTGACGAGACGAATGCTATCCTTTGAGAATTCTCTCAATGGATCGAAAACTGAATCCAATGCATCCATACTTGCTGATTTACCTAACTTTTAGAGAGAGAAATTTGGTCTGGTTCAGAAGGATGGAACTGGAAATGTATACGAGACGGAAAATGCAAACGTGAATGCGTTATTCACAGACGGTCATTGAAGTTCAAATGCAATTTCAAATTAGTCATTAAAGTATTTTTATAAACTTTTTTAATCACTAAAGTTAAATAAGTTGCGAAACTAATCACTCGTTTAACGATATTCACCCATACCCAACGGTGAATTAAACCTTCACATCGACTAACTATTATTTTGTCTATATCGTGAAATTAGAGATCATCAAAATAAAACGGAAACTTCGCGTTCTACCAAAAGTTTCATATAACTCATTTTAATCCTAACCCTATTTTTATATCATATTTAGCTCCTGTTTAGGAGCCATTCTTCCTCCAAATTGTAGAAAAAATGTAGCCGTTATATAGTAAGTGTCAGGGAGGTGGGCCTAAACTTTTTGACCAAAATGACGTCAAATGACCAGTTTGCCCTTATACAAAATTCATTCTTACCTAAACTAATGGCAATTTGGGAAAGTGGAATTATTGCAATCAGAAATTAATGGGGGCGGTGGGTCCCACTGACATACCAACTGTCAAAATTGTTATTAAAATGGGGCCAAAATGTCTCCCAAACAGAGGCTTAACGTAATCCGAACTAATTCCAAATATCCGAGCTCACATTTGCATAAACTTAATGCCTACAACAAATTGTACTTAACGACATTGGAAGTCGGATGTCAACAATGATTATTGAAATTAACGTGAATGTATGCTTTGTCCACTGCCCAAATTAGCCCTCAACACATTTCGTGTTTTTTGGTACCAAAGATTGTATAATATTTAATAATATTAAAAAAAAAACAAAAGTAGGTAACATTGGTTGCTATTAATAAAGAGTGATCTAAAAAGCGTATAGTTTAGTTAGATGATTAGTCAAGCTTCGTGCATAGGTAAAGTATAGACAATGTCTATTGCGCCTTTAAGAACAATATGATCAAATCATATGTTACTTTTTATGTAGCAATCAAGAAGATCTCTTAAAAACTGAACATTTGCAACTAGAATATATAAAATAGATAAAAATTGTTAAGGATATAACGATGTGGAAAAGGGGATAAAAATCCCTGCTATCCTAACAATTGGTTCGTCCCAGATCTCTAGAAAGCGGCAAGTCGAGATTGCACTGAAAACAATTAGGCTATCCCCTTGTTTGAGAAGCTGAGAATTCTGATCTTCTTTCTCGCTGAACAGCACGAGGAGTAAAAGCAAAACCATGAGAATGTCGATGGCCAAAGCTGATGGATGAAGGGGAATCCGAAGTGCTTAGTTTTGAGACTGCTGAGATGATATTGTCGAGAGTTTCTTCCTCAACTTGCATTGCAGTAGAAACCTCCTCTGTCTTGTGCGATGCCTGTTTACGCTGGACTTTTTGCCTGTGCTTCTTTGAGGGTCGAGCCTTCTTGAAGAACTCGAATGAAGATGGGAATTTATGTTTGTCAACCAGATGCTGCTGCCGGCTCTTGTAAGTCTTCAGCTTCACACCACATCCTTCAACAAGGCATTCATACTGTAACACAAAATTAAATAAGAATTTTCACTCAACACCCAAAAATGACGCGTGTTTGTCAACAAACTTCATAAGAATCTTGTGATTTCACAAAATATCATCATCTAGCTTCCTTATTTGGGCTAATTAATTTGAAGATAACACTCCCACAAATATCATGCATGCATGCACAAACGAAATGTCATAGTTGACATAATGACAACTTAACAAGATACATGCAAAATCACAGGGGAGAGCTAACTCGTCAAGATAAAAGAAACTATTCTATAGCATAGAAGTATGTAAGACTGCCAGACAAATCAACTAATGGCCGGCACTAAAAGACATGGAACCTAACCAGTGATTGAACAGAAAAGCACTAACAATAAGAAAATTTACCATAGCAAACCCACGGGCAACTTTTGCCTGAAAGAAAGAATCGTGGGCTTCAGATACATGTATACTGAGCAGGTGTGATGTAGGGTACACTCTTGAGCAGACTGAACAAGATGCAGTATGCCGTGCATGGTAATGATCTTCAAAATCGTCCAAAGATTTCAAACGTGCCCCACAACCAACAATTGAACAAAACACTTCCCTGTTAAAAATAACCTTAAGAAGTTGGTGATAGTGCAGTACAGAAAATAACTATATATAAAAAAAAAAAAATTCATTTCTATCACCAGCAAAGATGTAGAAGCGGAAAAAGACAGAATATTCAGATTTATGAACATAATTCACTTCTTGAAATAAATAATCCAAACATATCACTCAGTTCTAAATAAAATGGCAATTTTGACATTTAAAAGCAAAGAAAATGTATTTGATGCAGCAAGTTTAAGAAACTGAGAAAACAGTTAATTTTGAACATCCAATCTCTCACGATTCAGATGCATCACATAGTTTGAACTTCTTCTATCACATTCTGACATTCAAACTGCAAGACTGACCAGGACATAGAAAGTGTGTCAGATGGCATTCCTTGCCTTTCTCAGTTTGTCAATAAACTATAAAAATATAATGTAATCAAAACAAGCCCAAGACCAACATGCAAATTTACTTGAAGAGTGATGACAGATAAAAGCTCCGTCAGAAGTATAAAAGTATCATTTACAGAAATAAATAGACAAGCCAAAGCTTTAAACATATCAAATTCAATCGTATCATATTTCTCCTCCCCAAACGAAAAGAATCCAATTTTGTTCCTTGTTAGTAGCATCTTTCTGACTTCATATCATTTGGACATTTGAAGTACTAAAATCATCTACACTAAATCAAAGGGTAGCAAAACAATTACCTGCTTTCCTCATATTCCATATTTCGAATATGCTGTTTTTCTTCTTCCGTCAAATCCAATGCAACCTGTTTCACAAAGTTTTAAGATCACTGAAATTTGTTATCCTAATTATGCTAGAGGAAACGGAAAACAAGAAGGCTGAAAGATGTCATCATCCGGAAAATATCAAAGAAAATGCGAGGGTTCAAGCCAATTCACTAAGAAACACATGGCCAAGGAGCATTGTCTATAAAGCATAGTTCATACATGTAAGATTTCAAGGTATTTCTCTCATATTATTCATAGGAAGCTTGTAGGTATATATACAAATGACTAGTACTATATTGAGATAGAAATTAGGGCTAACTCTATTTACTAGACTATTTTAGGAAATAATCTCTAACACTCCCCCTAAAGTTGAAGCATACATATTTATCATGCTCAACTTGTTACAAAGATAAATTCACCCGAACTCCATTTAGAGCTTTTGTGAAGATATCTCCCAATTATTCTCCAATTTTCACATACCCTGTAGAATCCAAACCTTACTGAATCTTCTCACGAATGAAATGACAATCAATCTCAATGTGTTTCGTTCGTTTGTGAAAGACTGGATTAGATGCAATATGAAGTGCAGCTAGGTTATCACACCATAACTTAGCCGGTATTGAGGTCTTGAGGCTCACTTCGGTGAGGAGCTGATGTATCCACATTATCTCACACGGATTTAGCCATTGCCCTATATTCTGAATCTGCACTCAATCGTGAAACTACACTTTGCTTCTTTCTTTTCCATGAAACCAAATTTCCTCCAACAAATACACAGTAGCCGGATGTAGATCTTCGATCTTCATTAGATCCTACCCAATCAACATCTGAAAAATATTCAATCCTGGTATGACCATGATTTCCATACAGAATTCCTCTCCCAGGTGTTCCTTTTAAGTAGCATAAAATTTGTTCTACAACTCTCCAATGATCAACAGTTGGAGAAGACATATACTGACTTACCATACTAACTAAATAGGCAATGTCTAGACGAGTCGCAATAAGATAGATCAACTTTCCAACCAATTTTCTATATTGTTCATGGTCTTTAAATAGTTCACCATCTTTTGTAAGTTGCAAATTTGAAATCATTGGAGTGCTATATGGTTTAGTCTCCAATTTTTCAGTTTCAGTCAACAAGTCAAGTACATACTTTCTCTGAGATAAGAGGATCCCTTTCTTACTTCTCGTCACCTCAACCCCCAAGAAATACTTTAGTGTTCCTAAATCCTTTGTGTGAAACTGACCGTGGAGAAAAGATTTAAGAGATGAAATACCACCAGAATCACTCCCAGTAATAACAATGTCATCAACATAGACGACTAATAGGATAATACCAGCTGCAGACTGTTTATAGAAAACGGAATGATCGGACTTACTCTTCTTCATGCCAAACTTTTCAATAGCCTGACTGAACTTTCCAAACCAGGCCTGGGGACTTTATTTCAAGCCATACAAGGATTTACGAAGATGACACACTTTTCCATACTCCCCCTGAGCAACAAAACCAGGTGGTTACTCTATATGCAAGTGGTATGAAATTGTATTGAGATTTTCGAGATACATTTTAGTGGAGAAACATGAAAAGACAAATTTGTTTGTTCGTGGAGAAATGTATTACCAGTTAGTAGGTTAAAGCAGAACATCAAAGGCCATCAGGATTTGTCAAACCATGGAATATTCCAGAATAGAAATGGAAAGACGTAGCGATGAACTTTATGGCAGGTTTTTCGAGGTCAACAAGAGGTCACAATGCTATTTGGTAGTGGTTGATCGTTTGACAAAGTCGGCCCATTTTTTGCCAATCAAAGTAAATTTCAATATAGAACAGTTTGCACAATTATATATTAGAGAGATAGTCAGATTGTATGAAGTTCCAATCACCATTGTTCTCGATAAAGACCCTAGTCAGATTGTATGAAGTTCCAATCACCATTGTTCCCGATAAAGACCCTAGGTTCAGATTAAAGTTTTTGAGAAGCTTACAGGAAGCCATGGTGACGAAACTGAAGTTTAGTGCTGCTTATCATCTATAGACGGATGGATAATTAGAAAGAATCATTCAAACTCTTGAAGATATATTGAGGGCATGTGTTTTGGATCTTAGCGGTAGTTGGGATATACATGTACCCTAGTGGAGTTTGCTTACAACAATAACTTTCAGACCACTATAGGCATGACCCTATATGATGCTCTCTATGGTAAGAACTGAAAATCCCCTATCCATTTGGAAAAGGTCGGAGAGAATAGAATTTTGGATCCTGAAATCATTAAACGAATAGTTGAGGTGGTTGACAAAATTAGGCCAAAATAAAGACAGCATAGGATCGACAAAAAAGTTATGACGATATTAGAAGGATTTGAAATTTCAAGTGGGTGACAAAGTTCTTAAAATAACACTAATGAAAGGCGTGTTGAGATTTGGTAAGAAGGGAAAGTTGTGACCACGATTCATTGGGCCTTCCGAAATTCTTGAAAGTTGAGCTATGTTTCGACGCTCAGAAAATATATTCATGACCCCAATTACATAAGTAAGTTAACAAACTTTGGAAGTACAAAAAAGATTTGTCATACGAAGAAGTCCCCATGATGGTTTCGGATAGAAAAATGCACAAACTAAGAAATAGATAAGTTTCCCCGGTCAAGGTTCAATGACGAAATCATGGACTTGACGTGTCAGCTTGAGAGAAGGAAGAAAAGCTTAAAACCAAGTATCCAAACTCTTCAATTAGCTAAGGTAAGTTTCAAGGACAAAATTTTTTAAAGGAGTGAGATTGTAATACTAAAATTTTTTATGTATTTTAAAAATAAAGTATATCAATATTGGGTTCATTTTGTAGCTCGCATTAGATAACGTATGTTGGGTTCAAGAAAATGTAAGCTCGTATAAGTTAAGCCTATTTTATTTCAATTTAAAGAGACATTTAATGGATATTATTTTTATTACTTAATAATATACTTTTAAGATAATTAAGAAAAGAAAATAATATTACATTATAATCCATGCTTATCTTTAAAATTTGAAAGATAATTGATATATCTTAATTGTTAATTTCCTTTTAACCAATTAAATGAATTCATCTTTATCCTCATGCACATGACTTTGAATCCATTTTACAAGGGGGGTGTATGTGTATTATGTTACACATTATTGGTTATTGGGAATAAATCAAGTCCTAGTCAAAGTAGAAAAAAATTCTTATCCTAACCAAAAACAAAATATCCCAAATATTCCTCCCTATTATCTCCAGTGTTCCCACTAATTTCTAACCACTTCACATCTTTCTATCATTCATGTATCTTTTTCCCATTTTAAATATCTCTTAGTTGTCTTCTTCTATATAATTATTATACGTCTTCATTTCATTCTTTTCATAGCAGCAAGAAAAATAATAATTGAAAATACTCTCTTAATTCTCCATCTTTTAGGAAGAAAGCAGATATTTTTATAAAATTTTGGGCAGCTTCAAGAGGTACATAATTTGAATTTGTGTGGGCATCAAATCAAGATTTTCAAATGTTTAAGGTATGATAACGAGGTGCAAGTGGTTTAGTCCAATTTAATTTTATTATTTTATGTTGATAAATGATATGATATGACCATCCGATACAAAAAATATAATATATTATGAGCTCCTACAAATTATTAAAAATATAATATGATGGTATGATTATTTTGATACATGAATTGATATTTTTATTCAGAATTGCACAATACTCGAGTCCTACTGAGTATTCCCGTATACTTACCCTTTTTTCTACCTCTCTCATGTTAGAAAGGGTTGTTGATTGGCGGACGATGAGGTGGTGTCGCTATGCCATGATTCATTGGACTTCAATACATTAAATCCATAGTAATGTGACTAAAAATTATTTTCTGCAGTAAATTTAATTTAAGCCCCCATTTGTGCCACCTTATTTTCTCATTAAAATGGAAAATATAACCATTATCCATCATATCAACATTTAAATTCAAATTTTCTATCTCTTGTGTGGGCCCAATAACGACTATATTTTTCATTCTCATTCTACAAAAAGGTGGCTCAAACAAGGCCTAATTATGTCATGGACATCTTTGCTCGTGGAATTTGAAATATATTTTATTTGGTTATTTTTATTTGTCAAACTAATATTATATTTGTTCGCTATGCTATGTAAATAAAATGACATGTGCAAAAATGATATGACCACTAAAAAAATGAAAAAAAAAAGGGGCAATACTCCATATTATGAATTGATTTCATGTCTCATTGGACTAATTATTTAATTGTGGGTTGTTAATTTCATATGTTCCTGTTAACTTATTTAATTATGAAATAAATAGGATTATACGATATGATTAATTAGAGGATAACATTGATAACAAGTCAATTTTATTAATTATTCTACTGTCAGATGCTTCTACTAAATTTTAATAAAATTCGTAAATTTTGAAACATGAGCTGAATTACATTTCTAATTCGTATATTATAGATTGACTTTTATTTAATCTTTCCAATCATATACGAATAAGATATGGCATAGGAAAATCTTCCTTATTTCCTTTAAATAAATAAATAATATAAAAAATTTCTACATGACTTTGAGTAAATTACCGTTACATAATTTTATATATATTGCATGCATGTTGTTTAAAGTTTAAATGAAAGTTTTGGTAACGATTTAAAATTTTAAAATTTGGGTCATTACAACATATTCTACCTTTATACAAGAACCTTAGAAATATTAATTGTTTAAGCATGCTTCCTCTAACTTCTTCTTAAATCTTAATAATCCTAGCAAAAAATCAAGGAATAGAATTTTGTCCACATACAATTCCTCATGAATTTCCCTCTTGGAAAATATACATAGCTCCAGCTTCCACTAGCAATCTAGTGCTTAAGAATCACTAGATTCCAAACTCTTGGACTGATATGAACATAGTTGCGAACTTTCCACCTCCAGGCTTCAATATTGCAACCTAAGTCTTGTCTCTCTACTTTAGGAGCTTTGATTGGCAGAGCAACTGGAGGACTCCACTTACGGTGGTATGGGCGTTGGAGGGTCTCACAACATCTCCTACTGCAGCAATCCAGTTATTAGATGAAGCAAAGCCCCATCTGAAAATCCCACCCATAGCTAAAAAATTTCCGATTCTCGATCCAGATGTTGGAAAGATTTTTCTTTAAAATTGCCTTTTACCTCAGTGACTCTTAAGTTGGAGTAATGTTTAATGGAAATGTCTCAGTTACTAATTTATTTGCTGGGATATAATTGATGGTTAGGGGGTTTCCAAAGCAAATCACACAAAACCAGCTTGGAAGAACAGCAGGACCTCTCAAATGTGATAGTACTGTATTAGTTCTCACAACTCTTGCAGCCTTTTCCTTTTTTCTTACTCTTTTTTTTTTTTTTTCCCTTTCTATATAAATTGATTTCTTTTTCTTTCCTTCGGTAGCTGTTTTTTTTAACCTTTCCAAACACTAAAAATTGTTCAATTTGAAGAACAAATAACACCAAGGACAGCTTTCAGCTATTAATCCCCCTAAAAGGGCAAGCACTGCACTAGCCTAATTTCGTTTTAACATCTTAAGTCACAATTAGCCCATTGCACTGCAGGCATGTGCAGAGTAGTGAATCTTATCGTACCTAATCCAAATAAACTACTTGCATATAAATATAAATTACAATCCCTGCCAGTAGAAAAAGTATTATTTCTTTCTTCAGAAGATCACAACCCTAATCTCCCAACAAACACTACTAATTAAAGCTTGATTAGAATGCGGAATTATAACCTCAAACCAAGTAATACGTACAATTAAATAACAAGAAGTTAACATTTGATTTGGCATAAACACATGTACCTGTTTAGCGAGGAGTTCTCTTTCAATGTTGCCCGCTGCAAAGAACGGAGCATCAGGAACGAACCGGCGAAGGATCGGGTTCCAATGCGGAAACCCCATGCCGGATTGGATTTTCTCTACCTCCATTGCAATGGCGGATTCTTCCTGTTAAAAATTGAAAGTCGAAATTGAATTTTCAAAAAATGAAAATTGTCACTACATCATAGTCCAGCAGTTTCTGCTCATTGGGTCAGGATAGTGGGCTTTAACCTTTGGGCCGATGAAGAATTCTTTGGGGAAATTAGGCCCAGCACGGTCCAAAACCAAAAAAAAATTGAAGTGGAAATTACATGTAGCCCTACTTTTGAAGATTTAAATTCCAAAATCAGATTTTAAGTTTTAGTTTGCAAAAATCAAATATTTTTATATAGATACAAATTTTTTATACTTAATTAAATATTAATAATAATATTATAAAAATTCATTTATATACATCCCAATTTACCCCACCCAAGTTAAAATCCCTAATTTCTCACCCCTCTCTCTCTACATTCCCTTCACCCGTCGCCGCCCCTCTCACTCTCTCCTCTCCAACCCTTCGCTAGTAACAAAGCTCCGGCGTTGAGGAACTGTATCAGAGGCGGGTCACCGGTGACATGCTCGGGCTGCAGCGCATCGTCACTGTAGATGCAACGGTGAAGCCACTATTGGCACCGTCGATGAAGCTACGAGCAGCTCGTCGCTGCAGTTGCGACGACGAAGCAAGGTGCCGCTGTTGGTGGTAGTAGTAGCAACACCTTATTGCGGTGTTTCCGCAACATCATTCGTCGCTCGTTTGGGGATTGAAATTTGGGGATGTTCGAGGGTAGAAATTTAGGTTGAAGGGTGGTCTGTTGGTGCGATCTGGTGGCGGTGGTGTGGTGGTGATGTCTGTGTTGGTGTTGACGGTGACAGGACGGTGGCGGTGTCGTGGGGGCGGACGGTGGTGGCGGATTTCGTGGTTATGGTCCGTTGGTGTGATTGGGTGGCGATTTTGTATCTTTTTTTTGGTAGATCGGTCGGTGGTCGTGGCGGTTTTCGATCTTTGTTTTGCTGTGGTTGTGCAGTGATTTTGGTGGTGGCGGTCGTGTTGGTGCCGGAGATTGTCATGGTGTTTGGTTTGCCGTCGATTGGTAAGGCAGGCTGTGTTGGCGACGTTAGTGATGATGGTTGTGGTGAGTTGCCGACTATGGTAGCAGCGACGTACTAGGGTTAGGGCATATAAGACGGTGGTGGTGGTGAGGTGGTGCTGCATAGTTTCTGTGACCAATGCTGTCTGAGTCATTTGAAAATAAAATGGGAATATGAACAAAATCGTGAGCCATGTGCAATATATTTTGTGACTTGTGCTGTGACCATTTGAAAATAATATGTGACTATTAATAAAAATGTGAGACGTGAGCCTTATTGTGTTATCAATTATTATAAACAAAAAATCATGTGTTGTGACATGTGACCTTGATGCGACTGGATGACACTGACCTCGTTGTGACACAGGTATGACTTGTGACCCGAGTGACTGATTTGTGATCGTACAAAAAAGTCATGTCATCGGAATAGTCGTCGGAATCGGACGATCGCCGGAATAGTCACCGGAATCGGAGTGGTCATTGGAGAAGTCGTCGGAATCGGAGACGTCGCGAATAGTTGCGAAGCGATCGCCGACGTGGTGGGGTGGTGGGGGTGGGTTAATTTTATATATATATATATATATATATATATATATATATATATATATATATATATATATATATATATATTTATTTATTTATTTATTTATATCTTTTTATATATTTAAATAAATAAATAATTATTTATAAATATGTGTATATATAGGTCAAAAAATCTGATTTTTGAAATGTAAAAGTTGTTTTGTTATTTTTGAAATAGGGTAAAGATAAAGTAGGGAAAGTGAATTTTTCCCAAATTTGAATAATACGCTTTTGCACTAATTAAACAATTTAAAACATAATTAATACGTTTAAAAGCCCAAAACCCAAAACTTAAAGAGTGAAAACCAGTTGGTGTTTCTTCAACTTTTTTCCATTTTCATTATCGTAAAAGGATGATAGAGCTCAGTTGACATCACCGTGATGCAAGGGCGACGTCACTACTATCATCCTCAGAGCTGCATCAAAACCCTTCATTTCCCTTCAATTTTCCGTGTTGTTTCCATTTGTGCTCGACAATCACTTGTAAAATCGAAATACTCATACTCATCATCGACCAAATCCACCCCGATTGCAGCATAGTTCCATTTATTTATCAAAAGAGGTGTCCATTTTGAAGACATAATTAATTTTCCTTGATACCTAATATAAAGCATGAAAGGATCCTTGAACAATCATATATTAGTTTGAAAGTCATTAACAAAGATCTCTATGGTCGACTACGTTCACGTTCCACTTTTGTGGGTTTTGTGGAATGTTGAATTATTAATACGAACTTAATTTGTCACTTTCTTGAATTTTCGGCATTTTTTTAAATTTCTATCACTTTTTAAGGTTTTGATTGATGTTTTATCAATTTTTTGAGATTTTGTCACTTTTTTGAATTTACGTCACTTTTTTGAAAATTCTGTCATTTTTTTTGAGTGACAAACATCAATTTTAATAAAAGTGATATCGTATATCATTTTTTAATAAAAATGTGACACTTAACTCTATACAAGATTTTTTTACTTCAAAAAAACTTTTTATATGATTAAGGGATTGGTTGAATTGGTAGATGATGGTGGCGATGAATTGACTTAACGATGTTTGGCGTTTTGATTGGTATTTTGTTGGTGAACTAACTTAAAGATGTTTGGCGGAAAATGAAGAAAGCGTAGAAACGGTGGTTATGTAACTTTTTTTTGTTACTTTATTTAACTGATTCCAATGTTTTAATTGGCGTTTTGTCATTTTTTGATTTTTTTTCTTTTTTCGAATTTTTGTAACTTTTTCGAGTGTTTGTCATTTTTTTGGAATTTTTATCTATTTTTTTATTGATTGTCACTTTATTAAAATTTCTGTCACTTTTTTGAGTGACAAACGTCATTTTTTTTTTTATAATAAAAGTGATATTGTATGTGTTACTTTTTGTATTAAAAAGTGACAAATAATATTTGACATTGTGTCACTTTTTAATAAAAAAAGTAACAATTAATTTTACACAATATTCTTTTTACTTTTAAAATACTTTACATATAATTTTTCAAAAGATCACTAATTCTAAGAGTTTTTTGTAAGTTGCCCGAATTCTTTTAGTTGAAATGTTGACATAAATTGCACCAGGTAGTGCTTAAAAGCAATAGGCTGTTTGATGCAGATTTTTTGATAATTAATAAATTTTATGAAAATTTATTTTGTTTAAAGAATTTGTGGTTAAAAAATAGTGAAAATTTATTGATTCACATGCAAAATTATATTATTAGAAGAATGTGTTGTTAAAAATAAAATTGAGAAAAAAATCGAATTTTAAAGAATCTCTACCAAACCATACGGGGAATAATTTTACCCAATGATATAACATTAATAAAATACGTAATGGAATGGACACGTTGTCATGCCAATTAGGGTAAAGTTTGGTGACCCAATTGTAACTAAGGTAAAATTCAATGATTAGATTGTAACTAGGTTGAAGATTCAATGACCTCTAGTGATATTAATTTGCTGACTCGCATGGACACGTTAGTGAATTTAGTCCAAACAAAGTGGCTCGGTGATTTTAAATTAAAATTTAGCGACTTGATTGCTTCAAATTGAATTTCAATGATCCAATTGTAATTAGGTTGAAAGTTCAGTGACCTCTCCACTGTAATTAACCTCTAAATCATGAGAATCATATATTAGGCCCATGTTTGAGCCATATTTTCATTCTTTTGTTCATTTTCAATCACACATTTTTTATAAAATAATATTTTTAATCACATAAATAAATTTTTATTTTTTTTAACCACATATTCATCGTCACATCACAAAAAAAAAAAAAAAAAATTACATTCTTTACATTTTAATGTGCATCAAACAGGGGCTAGACTTAAAAATTTAAAAGTATGGTCTTTGACGTGAAAGTTTACTTAAAAAAAAAAAAACGATAAGATAACGTTTTATTGAATACTAGTTTAACACCCGTGCAATGCACGGGTTGTGTAATTTTTAAGGTAATATTAGCGGTTTTAATGTTAAGAGTAGATGGAAAATTGTATTATAAAATTTCATCACACATTTGTATAAAAGAAATAATGTTTTCTAGAAATATAAGGGCAATCAAAAATTTGAACAAAGGAATAGCAATAAATACTGTATAGGAATTGCCTCCAATTGGGAAATTCAAATTTACAAGAGGGGAACAATGCATGTTTCAACGTGGAATACAACAATTTATTTGAAAATGAGACTTTCGTTGGGTTCTCGTTTATTAAACTAACATAAAAATAAAGCAAATGCTCCCAATAGAAAAGGAAGTTGCCATAATAGGAAGAGAAAAAATTTCAGCACACAGGGCATCATCTTTACAAACATGTAAGTGTGTATCTAGATACAATATTTGGTCCAACGGAAAAGAAAAGAAAAGCAAAAAGAAGTTCCAAGATTCTGAGTTTACCTTACATATTTTGAACTATTTTTATCCATGTTATGTCTATTAACATTGCAATCATTCCCTCAACCTATCACTGTCTAATCTTATAAGTTAAGTCATCTAATACATGTTTATTATACTATGAAGATTGGTCGGTACACAAATGCAATGGGCCCGATAGCTTGCACCATTTTCTTGTGGAGGCGCCATACTTCATTTTCCTACATTTCTAGAGTTCTACCACGTGAACTCCACCATGAGTAAATCCTAATGCAAACTTGATTAAGCTTGGAGGGTCGATCAAGCAATGACAATTGGATAAACATTTGAGCTTCAATTAATAAATAAGTCACCATTAGATTGGAAAGGAATAACATAAATAAATTAATTGGAACACAATATTGAATAGTACTTATGGTATATTAAAAATGTGTCTAACTTTTTTTTCTTCATTAACTCTATCAACTACCATCTAGTTGAGCATCTGAAACATGTTAAAAGTAGTTACAATAATATGGACAGAGATGTGGAAAAGTAGCAAATTATAGAGTTTGCGGTTTGTAGTCGAAGGAAACCACAGACATGACATTATCTTTTGTTTTAAAAGTTTACAGCTCGCTTCCACAAAATGTTCTTAATAATTACATTGACCCGAGTAATAAAAACATTTCTTTGAAAAATTTTCCATTCTCTCGTAAGCCATCAACAAAATAAATAAATAAAAATGATAGAACTATCTAATAATTCAAATTCTTTAATGTAAATTCATACCTTTCATTAGTTAAGTTAAGGTTTTGCTTATCATGTTTTTCAGTTCTCTTGTCGGGTATCTTAGTCCGAGCATAACCATAAATGACAAAATTCTGCATTAACATAGATGGAAGAAAAATCGAAAAGAGAAAGGTAATGTCCGAATCGGTATTAGTGGACTCACGAATTTAAGACATGATATATTTTATAATAATTGAGAAATTTATTCGAACAATATTTAATATGCGTTTATCTAGTTAAAGTTAAAAATGATGAATGAAAGTATATCTAAATTGATCAGGAAAGAGTAAAACCTTTGTCGAAAGTATATAGTACCGAAGAAGCATTCAATTTAATCTCGAAGATGTCAAATGTCAAAAATAGTCATGAAGATTGTAGTTCTACGAATGTATGAATGAAAGAATTTCCTTGTACACAATATTCTTAGTACATGTGTTGTGTAAAGTGTCAGTGTTTGATGGTTTAAGTAAAACTTTTATAGATGTGCTTGTTTTTGCTCTTGATAATGCTACATACGATTGACCATGAGAAAACGATTCGAAGATATAAACCAACGAAATCAAGTGTTTGACCCCGCGCTTTGTTTATTGTCATTGCAAAACATGGTCTAATTGGAAATTGAGTTCTTTTAAATGGAATTGAGTTTCGATCACTTTTTAGAGGTATAAAAGGGATCCTTGGTAAGAAAACATGCTTTCCACAATATTCGCCGAGTGATTTCAAGAAGAATTACGTTCTTTTCAAATTTTCGACAAGTAAGACGTGTCCCATTGCATAACCCTTCAGAAGGATTGATATTTCGTAATAACATTACAGGACAATTTACTTTGAGCTTTAATTCGTGTGGTGGAATACCATTTGAGGTCAAACTATTCAAGAAATCTTCCTGTAGGATTTGTTGATTTGTCAATTGATTCATCAAAACTATAATATGTGTAAAATTCACCAGAATATCTTCAAGCAAAATTTTGTTAATATGATCAACACATTCGTTTGTAGGCGTAAGAATAACTCGATTTGCCATAAGATGTAAATTATCAAAGGCATATGATTCTATGTTTGGAAAAACATGATGTATTAGATTTTTTAAAGATGTAATTTCATCCTCAAATGGTAAAATTATATTGTTTGGAAGCTTAATGCATTTACAAGTATGTTCTTGCCTGGCCCATTTCCAATTTCAAGCAAGTATTCGCAAAATTTGGGATCTAACTTTGCCCTCATATTCTCAACTAATGGTAGATGTAAATATAAAGGCCAAAGATCGAGAATACTAAGGTAGCTCTCATTATGTCTTCTTTTTTTCCTTTTTGTACGATCGGAAGAACTTGTCGAAAATCGCCTCCGAAAACCACCACTTTACCGCCAAAAGGCAAATTACAATCTGTGAATATCTCTTAACATCTTATCTACAAATTTCAATGGCACAACGATTTACCATAGTTGCTTCATCCCAAATTATTAATCTAGACATTTTAAATAAAGCCCCTAAAGGCGATTGCTTGCTAACATTACAACTAATTTCACCAATTGTTTCCAAAGGAATTTTAAATCTTGAATGAGTTCTACCTCCGGGTAATAGAGATGCAGATACTCCGTAAGACGCATTGCCAAAGCAATTAAATTTTGAGATCTCACACCATTAGGAGTGCTTTATATAAAAAAGTTTTACTGTCCCACCCGGACCGTCGATAAAGAAAGCACCACTTGATTCTCGACTTTACTCTTTCCATAATTGTATCATACGCCGATCGTTGTTTGTCATTTAAGGTTCTTTGTATCATCATGGGCACAATGAACATTCAAATTAGTTGTCTCTTCTACAATCATTCTTCTTAACCTTTCATTCTCATCTATATTTATATTAAATGATACTATTTCATAGTCGTTTATGTTTTTAACCGATGATTCTAAAACAGAGTTGAGATCCTCTAAAGCACGTACTTCGAACTTCCACATGGTATATTTTCATGTACATAATCATCAATCATATAAGCTTTGAATTTATCCCACAACAACTTTGGATGATTAGGTTGCAAAGCATAAGGATTTAGCAAAAAGACGTCTTAAAGAATATGGCATTTCGTAAACAATAGCTTCTGACAAACATTCTTCACAATGGTTATCTCCACTTAATAGACCATGTAGTAATGCAGCTTCTCGATAAGTTGTAGTCGTCACCCCATTTGAAGTTCTTAAAGATTGAAATGATGTTGGTCCTCGAATATGATTAAGAAGAATGCGAAGAAAATAACGTTCTCCTTCGTAAGGATTTGTCTTGTGACAATTGCCCTATAACAACTTGTTTCTTTCTTGGAGTCCAAATCTTTGTATTTGTATTCCAAACAAAATGTGTAGAGAAATCTCGATATAACAATGTTCGAGCAAATTCATTTACTTCATTGATTCGAAAAATTCGACAACATTGTTCTCTCGTATATTTTCATTGTCAATAACAGTAGATAAATCATCATTCTCATTATATGTTACTTGCTGATAATCTTCCATATGAAGTTGTAAAGAATAAACAGTAAGACAAATTTCTGATAAATTGAAAGAAAAAATCCTCTACATAGCTTCATGTCGAGACATACCATCTGGCAGATTGGTAAGCAGAGATTTCATTAATTTCTTTATCTGTTTTATTTGTGTCAGTTAAAAAATTAATACGATCATATCCTTTATATACATATTTGTACAAATATTTTACAATCTTGATAGAAGAACACACTTCAACATTAATGTGACAGTCAAATTTTGCACTTAAATAAGGATTATATGGTACAACTCATTGATTATTTAACATTTGACCTCTAACTTTAACAGAAATGTCATTATCACGATGCTTATACAACGAGTATGAGTTATGACCGAATATAGTAGTGTTACAATAATTTTTATGATATTTATTTTTACAACCTCTATTTGTCTCCATACATATATTCTTTGGATTTAGATTTCCACAAGGACCATGTATATTGTGTTTAATAATAACGTAATGAAGATGAGAGTATTTGTTTTTGTCAGAATTTCACAGACACTATCTTATCAACGTCAGCAAAGACAAGAAATTTTGTGGCCCACAGCTTGAAAATTAACAATAGATGTGCATGAGGAAGTCCTCTTTTTGAAATTCAATCACATATATATGTGCAATAACAAGGCCTAAGACATTTTTTGTATAAATCATTTTTTAACTCTTCTAATTTTGCTCTCAATACTCGTACATAATTAGATCGGTCGATTTTGAATTTCGATCATTATGTCTTAGTTGTTGTCTAATCTCCGGCCAATTTGGATTACATGTTATAGTTAAAAATATATCCTGGTTTTCCATAACGTTGTACAATAGCCATTGCATCCATATATCTCCTTAACATATCTCTAGGGCCACATGTAAAGGATTGTGGTAAAACGAATTTTCTTCCAATTTTGTACCCTCTTGTTTCTCCATTTTCAACACCGTCACAATGCCTTGATAAAGTTCAGCACGAATTTGTTTTTGATTATTACGAAAATAGTCTAATCTAGTAGTTTCAATTGTAACATACATATCTACAACATATTGTTGAAATAGTCTACCACTATGAAGCAATATAGACTTACACTCGAGGCCCGATTTGTAACTTGTACGAATAGTATTCTCTAGAAGAAAACCCGAGACCGTTTCTTAGTTCCATTAAAATCGTATGATAGAAAACCAATTTTAGTATTCATTTATAACATTTACATTGAAAATGGTAGGAAATATACTAAAAGGAATATTCGCAAACCTTGATTTTCTTTTTTGATAATTTGAGATGGTAATTAATCGTGGTAGGAAAAGCATCAAAATTGGGCAAATTCTTGAGACTGACTTTTGCATCTATCAATACCTTCATGCCACCCAGATTCCCCATATGGAAAAAGTAAAGGATATTGCAAAGGATCATAACAACCATAATAATAATGAACCTTATGTGAATCACCAGAATGCCCGTATATAGTAATATCACGAATGTGAGCATTTGCATTTCCATTTCCATCATCTTCAATCCATACAGCAGCTACTTGAGACGACGTGGGAGTATTAAAAACTCTTTGATCAAGTCCTGGGTCACATCTTATATGTATTTGGTAGTTATGTAAGTTAGTTATATCACTTAAAGATCTAAAAAATCTACTATATGGATTTATTTCAAGAATTTCAATTAAAGTCATTAAAGTAGATTCAATAAAGTTTTCTGAAATTTTCATACGATTTTCAAGTTCATTTTCTGTATCATAAAAATATAACTGCATATAATAAGGCGTATTATTCTTTGGTATAAGTTGATTTACATAATGATATACTTGCCCCTGAACTCTAAATGTGTATATACCTCTATATGTTTTAAACAGTTCTTTATCATATTTGACACCAAATGAAGTGAATGCAAAATGGTTATTATATCCCCTTGCAATTTTTTTAAATTCCATACATTTAGGTTCCGTAGAAGTAAACAAATTTAATAGTTCAGCTTGGTGAATCACACATATAAAGCTTAACTTTTCCGTCCGAGCAACAAAAACTTTTACTTTCTTTATAAAATTTTTGTGCACCACAATGTTCACAATAAGTACACATTGGTAATACATATGAAGTAATTGGTACATTCAATAAGGTAGAACTTTCTTGTAATTCCAAATTGGAAATATTGGCAGCTTGCTTCATTTGAAGTAGAAGTTTCAAAATGATGATGTATTGTAGATGCATACACATTGGCGACATCTAAATTAGCATTCTCGATTAACATAGGGTTAACTATCCTTTTGCTGATCAATGCACGTTCTAACTCGATTTCGCCGATCCTTATGTCTTTGATTTTGTTGTTGGCGAAACGAAGGTATTGTAGGATTCATTTGTACTTTGGAAAATAGTTTCAGGGTTATGAAGATTAGGCTCTCCATCAGCAGACATTTTTGAATTATCTATAAAAGAAAATAAGATAAATTATCAAATAGTTGGAGTATAAATTAAACAATATATGAACTAAATGAGAGGAAAAAGTTTAAAGGAGTGAGAAAAACTAATGAATTAACATGTTATTTAACATAAAAGGGAAATAAAGGCGCGTATGCGTTTTAAGGAAGTGGAAAAAGTTAATAAATTAAATATGTTATTTAACAGAAAAGGAAAAAAAAGGCGCACAGACATAATGCGGAAAACGTGTATACGGGGGAAAAACTACGCGGCTTAACATTAAAGTCGTGGAATAAAATTGATGGATAAAAGTCCTAAAACTATAGTATAACATTAATAAAATGCATACATTTAAAGTTATAAAGTAATGAAATTGTAAAATTTAATGCAATAGCAATAAACATTGAAGTCGCTGCCTCAAATATTTGATGAAATGAAATGCTAGAAAATTATAAACATTTTTTTTATGCTATTATATCTACAAGTAGACTAATTGAACATTATTAAATGAAGCTAAATTTCTAGAAGAGAAGAAATTCTTACATTTTCACTTAAGCAAAACGAAGAGGGAAAAATTCGATAGATGAATAATGACTCATACAAATATTAACAAATGGAAATTAGATTATTAAAGTAAAAATATGTAAAAAGATTTGGACACAATATTAAAAGTGTACTACGAAGTTAATCACAACCACCAGAAAATACAATTAGAAATAAACTTGTTATATGTAATGCGAAATAACACAAATGAAAAGTCAAAAGGGGCCCTCGTGGGGGTTCGGGGGCAACGCCCCCGACGGGGATCGACCAGCCCGGTCGGAGTCGCTGGGGTCGAGGGGGCGTTACCCTGTGGGGGTTTGGGGGCAACGCCCTAACGGGGATCGACCTGACTGGGGTCGAGGCGAGCGCCCCCTGGGCTTCTTCGGGGGCAACGCCCATAATGATTTTTGATTTTCATGTATGAATGAAATTGCATTTTCTCTAACATTTTTGAATTAAATTATTAATAAGTGGTTGGGTTGAATGTATGAGTGAAAGTGTTGGTAACTTGGGGTAATGGAATGGAATAAGTAAAAGTAGTATAATTGTTAAAAAAAAAAATTAATAGCCTCTCCCGTGCTGGACGGGGAGTTCGGAACTCCCGTGCGGGCACGGGGAGAAGGAACTCCCGTGCGCGCACTCACAATCTCCCCGTGCGCGCACGGGGAGATGGACACCTCCGTGCACACGCACGGGGAGTTGTACTCCCGTGCGTGCACGGGGAGTTTCAATCCCCGTGCACGCACGGGAGAGTACAACTCCCCGTGCGTGCACGGGAGTGTCCCATCTCCCCGTGCACGCACGGGAGATGGACTTCCCGTGCGCCGCACGGGGAGTTTCAATCTCCCCGTGCGTGCACGGGGAGATTTACTCGTTTTTTTTTTTTTAAACAAGCTTATATTATTTTTTGAGAAAAAATATATACTCCTATAATTATACTACTACCTAAATATACATTATTTATTATTTATACTGCTTCAACAACATTTCAGTAGTAATATAAACATTTAAGGCACTAACTCAAATATTTACGAAATCAAATCGAAAGAAAAATATGACAAAGAAACTACAATTAATGAACTGACTTTATGAAAATTTAAAATTTGCAGGACTTCTTGCACTTTGGTTATCAATAAAGAATTAGTGTCATCCTATTTCCTTCATTTCTTTTTACATTGCAACTTACAAACGTGATGTTACATAACCCCATATATCACATAACTATAATCACTAATTTTCATTAAGAAAAATGAACATTGATTGCAGTAATATCCCAATTAACATAGGTAAAAGAGTAATTCTACTTACTTCAATGCACGGGCATTTACACCGGAGTTTTTTTCCCGAGAAGGTAGAGCGGAGATCTTCTTCTTGGCGCGGCGTACCTCAAGATGGTTAGTCTAGAACTAAATCAACTACAGAACAGTAATCGAGAAATTTTTTTTTTTTTGTTAAATCTTTTCTTTAAGAAAGAGGAAACTGTGTAGAAAATGTATTTGCATGCATGTATGTATAGGGCAGAAAATGTAAGTCGGCAACTTTATTTTTTTTTGGACACAATGTTATTTTTTATTGACTAAAATAATATGTTAGTCTGCAAAGGACAGAAAATGTAAGTCGGCAACTTTATTTTTTTTTGGATTTTGTGTGTTTTTTATTGACTAATAATATAATAATATGTTAGTCGGTCATAAAATACGGCGGGAAAGTAAGTCGGCTACAAATGAAAAGTCGGTTAATAAGGCAACTTTATTTTTTTTTGGATTTTGTGTGTTTTTTATTGACTAATAATATGTTAGTTGGTAATAAAATATCAACAGAAAATACGGCGGGAAATGTAAGTGGGCTACGAACGAAAGTAAGTCGGTTGATAAAGTCGGCCACAAACCTGAAACCAGTTTAAGTGTGGGAGAGAGGGAGCAAAATGCGCTTTATGGGAAGATATTTAGGACAAAAACAGTGTCGGTTAGGTCCAACCGGTTCGTGAACAGAACAAACTGGGTAGGTGTGAAAAGGAGGGTGCAAAAATGAATAGTGAATTTGCTATCCCCTCTTTTAATAGAGTAGTAATTATGTAAGAGAATTAAGATATTGTAAAGAAATTTTATTCAAAACTGGACGGTGCAATACCACACGTATAAAATTTGATTTGAGAGGTACTTAACTCGGCATGAATTGGCTAGGGTTGTCACGAGCTGGGGGAGATTTATTTATAATGCCATAGCCAATAAGATTTTGGCATATTTAATTGCATGTGGCAATTATTTATGAACTGAGATTATTATTAGTATATTTAATTGCATATCACATACTCACTAACGCTTGATTAATCAAATAATTGTCCCTAACTTCCAAATTAATGATGATTTACACGTAATTCATATTAACTAGTAAGCTACAAAGACCTTGAAATTGAATAATAACTTATGTACCAATCAAGATTTAAGAAACTAAAGAAAAATGAGTACATAACTTATAATTATAATCTTGTATTAGTTTCAAACTTGGAGTGCGTTCTTTGCTTTGCTTGCGGTATTAAACTTCAAATATGGGGTAAATCCCATTATAGGAAAGTAGGGCTGTCCGTGGGTCGGTTCGGTTCGATTTTGAAGAGAACCGAACCGACCCAAAACTTTTGGGTATTTAATAAATGGACCCAATATAATTATGGAACCGTTCGGTTCGGGTTTGGTTCCGTTCGGTTCGGTTCCATACCATAATTAAATTTTTTAACATTTACAGTAACACTACATAAATACAACTAATGACATTTCATTCGTAACTTTTATAAATTAATGTAGCTCAATTCAAAAATATATAAATAACTAGCTATCCAATAAAATTATTTCAATACATACAAATATCAAAAAGTAGATGTTAATATTAAAATATCGGTGATCCATATCAAAAACTGCAAAAGGATCCCAAACTCCACTTTTTCTTGTCTTTAAAATGGACTTTAAAATGATTTTGGCTTTAAAAATGATTTGGGTATTGGGCTTTAAAATTAAAATTATGAAACGATCTGATTTATTTAATTAATTTGCTAATTTGTTTAAAAAAATAATAATTTCATTTAACTAATTTAATATAAAAAATAAAAAAAATTATTTAGTTTCGAGTCTTATTCGGTTCTTGGTCTAGAACCGAAACCGAAACCAAACCCAAACCCATCGGTTCTTGATTCGGGTACTCGTTCGGATATTTAACTTATGAAAAATCGCTCGATTCAGTTCGAAATTTTTGGACACCCCCAAGAAAAAGTCTCTTTGGAGTGTATTTTCAGCTAAGAGAGTTAATCTCAATTAATGGATTACAAGGAACTTTTCAAAGAATGAACTAATCAACACATTTCTCGAACACGCGGCATTACTCTACGTACGTAAGCAATCCTTCTCACTCCCTAATCTTATTATAATATTTCCAATTTGATTAATGTCTTGATTATAGTAAAAACAAATTGCATGAAAGAATCAAAATATACTTTTTCTTCCATCTAGTTTACTAAGAAAAATATTATGTTGGCTAGCAAGTCCTATGAAATTATTTTACAATATTTTTTAAAGAATTTTTGTCGATATTTAGTTAGAAAGACAAAAGTTGTGGTATATTTGATACAAAGTGTTAAACGACAGCTCATAATTAGCCTAGAAGATAGGAGATAAAGCTCCAAAATTCTAACATTTTTTTCTTCTTTTCACATATTCCATTTCTAAAGTGTCAAAACATATGAATTTCAGTATACCGAGAAGAGAGAAGGTTGAACCCTATAAGTTTTTTTTTTCCTTCTTAACATGGATTTGTTTGGTAAGTAACAAACGTGTCATGTACTAGAAATTGCATTTGTTTGACCTTAGGGACATTGCAATATCGTGTGAGAATAAGTAAGTTAATATTTTTATCTCCATGTGGAAACTCTGAATTGGTACAACCAAAATCTGCCATTTTCACTTATGTATGTTAATTAACAATTCTGGTTGTCGACTAAAAATGTATGGTTGAAAGTGAATTGGGGGAAAAATAAGTTTTTAAAGAGTTTCTTCAAATTATATAGATACAATTACAAATTCATCGGGCTCTCGTTCATAGGTTGTTTTGGTCTCAAAATACAAGATTTTTTCTATTTATCACTCAAGTTAAAATTAAAATATGAGTTACGATAAAATCTGAGCTTGACGACTTAGGTTGTAATAACTTATGAAAGAGACTCATATTCCCATAATTCAATTGTAAGAAGTCCATTTTCGTGGTTATAGGAAAAGGGTTTTTTTTATTTATTATTTTTCATTTCTACTAAAATGAAATAAAGGCTAATACAAGATATTAAACATTTTCAAATAATTCGAGAGGCCAGAATCTAAGACATGTAGCATTCAATTTTAAAATATGGCACTAGCAACTAAATCTTAACTCGTGAGTGCAATATGAATCATCCTCTTGATGCAATAGTGGCCGTGACGTTTAGTGCAAAGTTTTATGAGCTATAACAATATTATTGGCACATGGGCTATGCTATTAACATTTAATTACAAGTGGGATTATGTCATTACCAAAATCAATTGCATGATTAAGATCTTTACATCTTTACACATTTTTTTTTTAATTAAACTTTTTTAAATAAAATAATTCATCACAATAACCTAATAGACAAATGTCACCAAGATTAAGTTGCATAGCCTAATTTTAGAAATATAACAAGTTAATTATCCAAATATATATAAATAAGTTATTTTGTCCAGCACTAAGGTTAATTAATTTCCTTGTAAGTAAATTTTTATTTTTATTTTTCTTTATGAAAGTTAAAAATAAGTAAATGATGACAATAAGGTGAGAAATTACATATAAATAGTAATTATTTTACTTCTCTAACAAGTAATCTTAGGCCTTGAATGTGAGTGATTAAAATCGGATTAAAATTGAAAATATAGTCGTTATTGTTGACTTTTATTAGACGAGTGGGACCCAATAACGACCATATTTTTAATCTTAATTGACTTTTAATCCCTCCCGAACGGGCCTTATTTCCTTTTTAAAAGCAATTATTTATCTGTGGATGGCTGCTTAATTTTTCTTATCAACTGGGGTGGAGGCATAGACCAAGAAACATTCTATAACAGAAACTGAAGATTGTTTGAAGAGTCACCCTTCTTTTTTCTTTATACACACATTTAAGTCTACACAAGCAACAGAGAGAGAGATGAAGACATGGAAATGGCTGTGTTTGTTCATTGTATTTATACTTTTGGTGAGAGGAGAAGGGAAATTGAGGGAGAATTTTTACAGTTCAACTTGTCCAAATGTAGAAGCCATTGTTCGGCAGGCTGTGGCCACAAAGTTAAGCCAAACAACCATTACAGTTCCGGGCACTCTTCGTCTCTTTTTCCATGACTGTTTTGTTGAGGTAAGTAGTTATTCTCGACTAAGCAAGGAAATTTCTTATACTAGCATGTACCAAACATGCCCTTCTTGTCCTAAAACCTACAAAAATTTTTACTTTTCTAAGTTCTGTAAACACCAGATGACAAAGTAAGACGAGAAACTTCCCAACAAAGGATTCAACGTTTACAGCAACATACTAGAAAATACTGACAATTGCTTATTGAGATCATAGAAGCAGTTTGAATATCCAAGCCTATACAATTTCATGAGCTCATTTTATATCTTTAAGTTGTTGAACTGAATCAAAGGATGCGACAGACATTAAGTTATGCATGAATATGGTCAATTGCATATATTTGATGACAATTTTAATGATGATTATGCACACAGTTGAGAAATCAGAAAGGCAAATATCTGATGTTGCAATAAGAGAAATTCATTGACACGTGTTACCCTTAAAGAATCGAGTTGTTCAGCGGGATTCATTTGATCATATATTGCTCCATCTGTTCTGGTTTGTAGGGATGTGATGCCTCTGTTCTTATAGCTTCACCAAATAATGATGCTGAAAAGGATGCTCCAGATAATCTTTCCCTGGCCGGAGATGGCTTTGATACTGTGATCAAGGCTAAACAAGCAGTTGAGGCACAGTGCCCCGGGGTAGTATCATGTGCGGACATTTTAGCCATTGCTGCTCGAGACGTGGTTGTTTTGGTAATCAAACAATGTCCTTCGACATTATCTCGATAAATATTTTCTTTAATTCATCGACTCTCTTGACATTCTCTGACTTTGTTCTATATTTTGCAAATTTGTTCAGGCAGGAGGCTTTCCATTCGATGTGGAACTGGGAAGGCGAGATGGACTAATCTCTAAAGCATCTCGAGTTTCTGGAAACTTACCAGAGCCGAAATTTGATCTCAACAGCCTCAATACTATGTTTTCCAAACACAATCTCTCGCAACTTGATAATGATAGCACTGTCAGGAGCTCACACTGTTGGTTTTTCCCACTGCGATCGTTTCACAAACCGCATTTACTCGTTTTCACCATCATCCCCTGTTGATCCAACCCTGGATCCTAATTTTGCACAGCAGTTGATGCAATCCTGCCCGCAAAACGTTGATCCATCCATAGCTATTAACCTCGATCCTGTTACTCCTCAAACTTTCGACAATGTATACTTTCAGAATCTGGTTGGAGGGAAAGGACTGCTCACTTCGGATCAGGTTCTGTTCACCGACCCAGCATCCCAACGTACTGTAAATGATTTCGCGAGCAACCCCTCCCTCTTCAATGGAGCTTTTATCACTGCGATGAGGAAGCTTGGCAGGGTAGGTGTTAAAACTGGCAAACGAGGAGAAATAAGGTTGGATTGTACAAGGTTCAATTCATAAATCAATTTCATACAAAAAGTTTAAAATAAAAACAATGAGAGTACTCACCCAAGTAATACTCTGGACAATAATGTATTAAATTGTTTATAGTTTTCCATTTGGTGCAGACAATCTGTGTTCTGGTTTTTTGTCATTCAACCATTACATAAAATATCAGTGTTCATATAAAATTCATATATGTGGAATACAAAATACGAACAATTTTTTTTCTCTTTCTAATAGTTCAAGCTTTTAGATAAGGTGATTCAATGTGATATCTTATTCGTACCATGTGAAGTTCGGGTAATTTAAAGCCAAATGCCAAAAAGCTGGTTACAGATTGTAATGAAGTACTACTATTTGAACAGGAAGTACAATCTTCTGAACCATAATGCAGGACATGATAGTGCAGAACATTTGAAACAATGAAATGAGACCTCTAGAGTAACAATAGATTTCTCCGAAGATTTTCAATTAGTCATAGTAATACAGACAACAATTGAACATAAAACTGCAGAACATAAAACTGTAAATATAGGTCGTCTCTCAATCTCTTGGAGACCGATTGCCACTCTAACAGCAGCAGCAAATATTATTCGTACAATAGTAGATTAGGGTATGCAATAAGCAAAAGTCATGATAAAAGTCCCAATTATAGGAACACGGCCGGTCAACGGAAAATCCTTAGAAACTGTGGATCTCTCCCATACTTTTAACTTGTAAAGGCACAATTATGTTCGAGATCTTCCATATAGGTGAGTATAGACAATCTTTGTCCTATACTCAAGAATCATGCTCAAAACAACTGCAACAATGCAAAGTCCAGACATTATCCAGGTAGCCAAGAAGTAGAAAATGGCACCTTCACTCACAAAGAGAACTCGATCAAACTGATTTCAAAGTATGT
Source organism: Fraxinus americana (assembly GCA_035079005.1). Classification (NCBI taxonomy): domain Eukaryota; kingdom Viridiplantae; phylum Streptophyta; class Magnoliopsida; order Lamiales; family Oleaceae; genus Fraxinus; species Fraxinus americana. The sequence continues at coordinate 18,062,059 of CM068716.1, forward strand.
TGCCCGTGATGGAGGCCGCGAGCTTGCTTCTCTGCCTCACTGTCATATATAGTGGCGGACCCAGCATTGAAGTTCAGCCCGAACAGACGTTGACAAATGACCGCCAATAATCAGCGATCGTAAAAACGATGTCGTTTATTAATATTTAATTAAATAATATTAAAAATTATTCAATATATATGTAAACGCACTAACGTAAAAATTATATACTCATTTTCAGCTAAGAGAGTTTTTGTAGCTTGTTAATCTCAATTAATGGATAATTACAAGGAACTTTTCAAAGAATGAACTAATCAACACATTTCTCGAACACGCGGCATTACTCTACGTACGTAAGCAATCCTCCTCACTCCCTAATCTTATTATAACATTTGCAACTTGATTAATGTCTTGATTATAGTAAAAACAAATTGCATGAAAGAATAGTTGATATCAAAATATACTTTTTCTTCTATCTAGTTCACTAAGAAAAATGTTATGTTGGCTAACAAGTCCTACGAAATTATTTTACAATATTATTTAAAGAATTTTTGTCGATAATTAGTTAGAAAGGCAAAAGTTGTAATACATTTGGTACACAGTGCTAAACGATAGCTTATAATTAGCCGAGAAGATAGGAGATAAAACTCCGAAATTCTAACTTCTTTTTCTTCTTTCCACATATTCTATTACTGAAGTGTCGGAACATATGAATTTCAGTATACCGAGAAGAGAGAAGGTTGAACCCCTTAACATGGATTTGTTTGGTGAGTAACAAACGTGTAATGTACTAGAAATTGCATTTGTTTGACCTTAGGGACATTGCAATGTCGTGTGAGAATAACTAAGTTAATATTTTTTTCTCCATGTGGAAACTCTGAATTGGTACAACCAAGATTTGTTAACCTGTCATTTTCACTTATGTATGTTAATTAACCCTTCTTGTTGTTGACTAAAAATGCAAGCATCAACTGGCATTATGATAATATTTCAACACTTCAATGCAAGAGCAGTGTATAATATAGAAAACATCGTTAAGCTCCAAAAAATTTATATTAGTGATTTTTTTAGAGAATTTATAGTTAAATATCAGGAATTTGTTTTGTGTTTATGTGTAAAATTATTTAATTGAGAGAATGCATAGTTGAAAGTGAATTTGAAGAAAAATAAGTTTTTAAAGAGTATGACTTAAAATAGGGGCTCAGTTTCTTCAAATTATATAGATACAATTACAAATTCATCGGGCTCTCGTTCATAAATTATTTTGTCCAGCAATAATATTAGCCTTGGCTAAGGTTAATTAATTTACTTGTAAGTAAATTTTTAAAATATTTTTTCTTTATGAAAGTTAAAATAAGTAAATTTTGACAATAAGGTGAGAAATTACATATAAATAGTAATTATTTTACTTCTCTGACAAGTAAGAGGAAATGAAAAGGTTGACTTAGGGATATACCCAGTGGGGAAAAATTAATCTTATTTCCTTTTAAAAAGCAATTATTTCTCTGTGGATGGCTGCTTAATTTTTCTTATCAACTGTGGTGGAGGCATAGACCAAGAAACATTCTATAACAAAAACTGAAGATTGTTTGAAGAGTCACCCTTCTTTTTTCATTATTCTAATCCACTTCTCCAATATATATACACACATTTAAGTCTACACAAGCAACACAGAGAGAGAGAGAGAGAGAGAGAGAGAGATGAAGACATGGAAATGGCTGTGTTTGTTAATGGTATTTATACTTTTGGTGAGCGGAGAAGGGCAATTGAGGGAGAATTTTTACAGTTCAAATTGTCCAAATGTAGAAGCCATTGTTCGGCAGGCTGTGGCCACAAAGTTAAGCCAAACATTCGTTACAGTTCCGGCAACTCTTCGTCTCTTTTTCCATGACTGTTTTGTTGAGGTAAGTAGTTATTCTCGACCAAGGAAGAAAAATGAAATTTCTTAGACTAACATGTACCAAACATGCCCTTCGTGTCCTAAAGCCTACAAAAATGTTTACTTTTCTAAGTTCTGTAAACACCAGATGACAAAGTAGGACGAGGAAACTTCCCAACAAATGATTCAACGTTTACAGCAACATATTAGAAAATACTGACAATTGCTTATTGAGATCATAAAAGTAGTTTGAATATCCAAGTCTACTATTTCATGAGCTCATTTTATATCTTAAATTGTTAACACTGAATCAAAGGATATGACAGACATTTAGCCCCTGTTTGACAACCATCAAATGGGAAAAACCATGTTTTGAATAGTAATTTTTAGGAGAATATTTGGTTAAAAAGTAAGGAAAAGTTTTGAGTTTACGTACTAAATATTTTATTGTGTGATTGTGTAGTTGAAAAAAATGCGTAGAAAAACGAGTTTGAAAATAATGGTAGTCAAACATGGGCTACATTATGCACGAATATGGTTAATTGCTTAGATTTGATGACAATTTTAGTGATAATTATGCACAGTTGAGAAATTAGAAAGGCAACTATCTGATGTTGAAAAAAGTGAAATTCGTTGACACGTGTTACCCGTAAAGAATCGAGTTGTTCAGCCGGATTCATTTGATTATAAATTGCTCCATCTGTTCTGATTTGTAGGGATGTGACGCCTCCGTTCTTATAGCTTCACCAAATAATGATGCTGAAAAGGATGCTCCAGATAATCTTTCCTTGGCCGGAGATGGCTTTGATACTGTGATCAAGGCTAAACAAGCAGTCGAGGCACAGTGCCCCGGGGTAGTATCATGTGCGGACGTTTTAACCATCGCTGCTCGAGACGTGGTTGTTTTGGTAATCAAGCAGTGTCCTTTGACATCATCTCGGTAAATATTTTCTTTAATTCATCGACTCTCTTGAGATTCTCTGACTTTGTTCTACATTTTACAAATTTGTTCAGGCAGGAGGTCTTCCATTCGCTGTGGAACTGGGAAGGCGAGATGGACTCGTCTCCAAAGCATCTGGAGTTTCTGGAAATTTACCAGAGCCGAACTTTGATCTCAACAGCCTCAATTCTATGTTTGCCAAACACAATCTCTCGCAACTTGATATGATTGCACTGTCAGGAGCTCACACCATTGGCTTTTCCCACTGCAATCGTTTCGCAAACCGCATTTACTCGTTTTCACCATCATCCCCTGTTGATCCAACCCTGGATCCTAATTATGCACAGCAGTTGATGCAATCCTGCCCGCAAAACGTTGATCCATCCATAGCTATTAACATTGATCCTGTTACTCCTCAAACTTTCGACAACGTATACTTTCAGAATCTGGTTGGAGGGAAAGGACTGTTCACTTCGGATCAGGTTCTGTTCACCGACCCAGCATCCCAACGTACTGTAAATGATTTCGCGAGCAACCCCTCCCTCTTCAATGGAGCTTTTGTCACTGCGATGAGGAAGCTTGGCAGGGTAGGTGTTAAAACTGGAAATCGAGGAGAAATAAGGTTGGATTGTACAAGGTTCAATTCATAAATCAATTTCATACAAAAAGTTTAAAATAAAACATGAGAGCACTCACCCAAGTAATACTCTGGACAATAATGTATTAAATTGTTTGTAGTTTTCCGTTTGGTGCAGACAATCTGTGTTCCGGTTTTTTGTCATTCAACCATTGCATAAAATATCAGTGTTGAAAATAGTGTTGTTCAAGTAAAATTCATATCCGTGGAATACAAAACACGAACAAATTTTTTTTTCTCTCTTTCCACTAGTCAAGCTTGTAGATAAGGTGGTTCAATGTGCTATCTTATTCCTCGTACTATGTGAAGTTTGGGTAATTTAAAGCCAAATGCCAAAAAGCTGGTTACAGATTGTAATGAAGTACTACTATTCGAACTGGAAGTCCAATCTTGTGAACCATAATGTAGGACATGATAATGAAGAACATTTGAAACTGTGAATTGAGACCTCTAGAGTAACAATAGATTTATTCAGCAAACTGGCCTTTGGAATCAAAATTTTTCCAAAGACTTTCAATTTGTCATAGAAATACAGACAACAATTGAACATAAAACTGTAAATATAGGTCGTCTCTCAATATCTCGGACACCCTTTGCCACTCTAACTGCAGCAGCAACTATTATTCTTACGATAGAAGATCAGGTTATGCAACTACCAAAAGTCGTGATAAAAGGTCCCAATCACAAAATTACTTGTTATTCGAAGTGGTATACTATTAACTATTATACAAGATGTAACCCGTCCTCTCTCTAGCTGAAAGATGTACTATTGGATTGTTCTCTCCCACATACTTTTAGGAACACGGCTAGTCAACGAAAAATCCTCAGAAACCTTGGATCTCTCCCATGCTTTTAACTTGTAAAGGCACAATTACGTTCGAGATCTTCCATATAGGTGAGTATAGACAATCTTTGTCCGATACACAAGAATCATGCTTAAAACAACTGCAACAAAGGCACAATTGTGCAATAAAGGCACAATTACGTTTGAGATCTTCCATATAGGTGAGTATAGACAATCTTTGTCCGATACACAAGAATCGTGCTTAAAACAATTGCAACAAAGCAAAGTCCTGACATTATCAAGGAAGTCAAGAAGTAGCAAATGGCACCTTAACACTTCAGAGTTCTTCCATAGAGACAAAACTCGATAAAACTGATTTCAAACTATGTTGTCGTTGATGGAGGCCGTGAGCTTGCTTCTCTACCTCGCTTCCATATATATGTTGCTGGCAATGAGACCTGAGAATATTAAGGAACCTACAGGGCCTGCGAGAGTGAGAAAATTGTACAGAACTCCAAACCATCACGTGTGATATTTCTTACTTGTGAAGTAGGTAACTAATCTCACGAGTTAAAGTGTGGTGACACTTAAATGAACACGTGAATGTTTTGTTATAGAACAAAACATTGGAGACTGTTGAACAGATTCCGTATGGATAACTATTTTAGTTTCAGTGGTTAATCTTTAGAGTTAGGTAGTAGAATTAATCGTTTGACTTAAGATCATTATAGTGCCTTATATGAAGGTTGTCATACTTTGGTGATGTTGGATGTTGTTTTGCTAAGGGTCGTTAATATGATGTCGTTCTCGAGTATGTAAAAAATCATATGAAGGTTTTGAATGATTAATAGAAATTCGTCACTTTTAGATAATAAGAGATTATGATCTACATTCATTCAATTAAGTTGATAACAAAATCCTTGATCAAGGTGTACTCATAAGTCGAATAATAGATTTCGATTTAAATTGACTTAATAGTGGGGTAAAAGATATAATCGATAATTAAGATTGACACATATCCATATTTCATAATTTATCTGATCATATTGACGAAAGGATTATAGTTTAACAGTAAACAAACAAATTTGATTTTATCATAACAAGTTGCATTTCTCGTCACATGTATTGCCCGACACATTGTCAGTTTGGGACGATGGATATAGATTGGAGATAAATTTAAAAAAAAATAATATTTTAATTTATCGATTTTGATTAGATAAAAAAAATTCATGTTGTTAGGCATCGTGATCAGGAATTTAATGGGTTACACACAAAAGAAGAACTAAAAAAATAAGATTAACCAATTAATTAATTAACAAATATTGAAGAATTAATTAATTGAGTTGATTTTTAATATGTTTGAATTAATTAATTGGATCAATTAATTAATGGATCAAATTTAAGAGACGGACTCGGCCTACTTAATTAGAAAATAAAATCACTAGAAGCTAACTTCTTCCTAATGAAGTGATACTTCACATCAATATGCTTATAACATTCATGATAAACATGATTTTTACACAACATCAATTAACTTTCATTAATAGTAAAAATCATAACATTATCATTCAAAAAGTTTAATTCACATAAAAGGCCTTTCAGCCACATGTACTCTTTTATAGCTTTAGTTAATGCAACATATTCTGCTTTAGTGTTGGAAAGTGTAACTATAGATTACAACTGTGATTTCTAAGTTATACAATTATCACCTAAAGTGAAGAAGTAAGAAGTGGTAGATTTCCTTTTATCTTTATCCTCTGCAAAGTCAAAATATACATATCCCTTAAGCTCTAATTTTTCACTTCCATTCTTAAACCTAACCCCCCTTTTAAAGTTCGAGTTAGGTATCTTAATAGCCATTTAAGTACACTCAATGAAGTTTACCTGGGTTAGACATAAAGCTACTCAAGAAACTAACTACATATTCAACGTCTGATCTCATGGTAATCATAGAATACTTCATAGACCCAATTGTATTAGAATAGGAAACATTACTAATCCCATGCAATTCGTCTTTAGTTTTAGGACATTGTGCAAATGACAAATTCATGTACGCAACTAGTGGTACATTGATAGGCCTAGCAAATTTCATACCATTTTTGGTTATCACTTTATCCAAATAAAACTCTTGATTAATAGTTATCCTATTATCAGCCATATTCCTTTTAATGATCATGTCAAGAATTTTTCTTGCATCTATTAAGTCTTTTATGCCAAATTTTGATTTTAAAAGGTTTTTCATCTTTAGGATTTCAACTTTACTAGAGCTAGCAAGCAACATGTTATCTACATATAACAATAAATAAATTCACAGTCTATTTTAGAGTTATTAAAATATAGATGTTATTAAAATATAGATATGCATGAAATTTACTCATCTTAAAACAAATTTTGAGTATATAAATATCAAATCTTTTATCCCATTTGATGCTACCAAAATTCGTACCGGATTGACTCGAACCAGATGATTGAAATTCGAGCGCTTTGATCTTCAATACCTGAAATAAAAGCATCGAGGTGTGTCCTCATCACCCCTCCGATGCTTAAGTCAGAGAGAGGAATGACAAAATTTTGTATGTTGGAAGATTATTAAAAAGCGTACCTGAATGGTGAGGCTAGGTCTCGTATTTATACAGATTGGGGGTTGAGTCCTAAACTAACTTTGGTACTTATCCTTGGTATAGAAGGTGTTTTGGTTATAATCGAATTTGTAATAAGTTGGGGATTTGTATTCAGATAGGATTACCCTTCCTAGGAAACGCGCGATAAGGTTAAGAGGAGGGTGAGTTAGAACTGACACCCGACCTAGTCTACCAGACCCGACCTCAACTGGGACCCGACCTTGCTACTAGCCCAATAATGATGGGCCAAGGTAGGACCCCGTACGTTTAGGTCGCAGCTGAAGTTGTGGTCCTCGAGCTGCTAGATGAGATGCAACGAGGTGGAACAGCCTGAAAATGACCTCGTATGTACGTAACAGCTGTGTTTGACACGTGTCAGACGCTTGTTGGGCAGTTGAAGATCGACCTTGGATGGCTGACACGTGGCTTAATCTACGGTCCAGGATTGTGAGACCTTTGACCTTCCTCTAACCCCAATAAATACCCCTTTCCCCCTCCCCCACCCCATTTTTCACTTTTTCACTCTCAAATCTTTGTAAAAGCAATTCGAGGTCGGGGTTTTAAAGGGTTTGTGAGCGGCTACTTTAAGAGGTAAGTGTTAAACCCTATAATTTATTTATTTTGAGTAACATAATATCTAGTAGTAGTAGTGAAGGGTCGAGTAGTAGTAGTAGTCAGTCTTCTAGGAGCTCGACCACCAAGACCTTCGAGGATGTGGGTGCAACTCTCAACCCTGTAGCAGTCCCCTTAAAAAGCTCGCACCTAGAGGTTGAGATTGGTCTGACTCATCCTAGATAAATATAAAGAGAGTTTGGGGTTATGCCCCTATGCGATGTGAAGACACCCGAGCCTAGCGACTCCGTAGTAGATGCTCGGGACAGAGAGATGACTTTTTTCAGAGACGCCCTTAAGGCCGGGCTTAGATGGTCCCTCCATCCCTTCATCATTCATTTTCTCAATTTTTTGCCTAATGTGGCCAGGTCAATTGGTCCCGAATAGTTGGAGGCTGTTGTTTTTATTTTATTTTGTGTAGTTATCTTGAGATCGAGCTAAGACTCGACCTCTGGAGTAGGGCTGTCAATGGATCGGATTTTGATCCGAATCCGATCCGAATCCGACGAAATAAATGGGAGATGGATTTAGGGTCTCAGTCCGATAATCCGATCAAGATCCGAATCCGATAATCCGTTAACTAAATAGATCAAATATGGATATAGGTCAATCCGATCCGATAACAATCCGATCCGATTTATAATAAATAGTCGAGTCAGTAAAATATTTTTATGACATATTATGTCACTAAAATAAATAAATGAGAAAATAAATAAATTTGGAATAAAAAGGTAATCAAATTCAAAACATAAAAAAGTTAAAAAAAAAATTATAATTATTAAAGATGTTTAAGAATTGAAAATTTTGAAAAAAAAAAAAAAAAGAAACAAGAAGGAATTTTAGTTTACTAATTTAAAGTAAATAAATATCTATATTTTTCTTAATTAAATTTATTATTGTAATTTATTTTACAATTTCTAAAATTAATAATTAATATGTAACAAATAATTTGATTTCTTAATGGAAATAATGAAATAAAATATTTATATTTAGAATTGAAATTCAATTTTACCTTATCCACATCGGATTTCAATAGAAAAGTAGAAGTGAATCTCTCCTTTAAAAAGGAACATGATGATAGAAGCCACTATTGGGCTTGTTAGGAAAAACATGGGCCTCAAGTTAGTTCAATTTTTTTTTCCTAATTTTTATTGATTTCGGATTGGATTATCCGATCGGATATCCGATAACATAGCAAATCGGATATGGATTTAACAATTAAATATCTATCGGATTATCGGATCGGATCGGATCGGATCAAAAAAAATCTCTTATCGGATCGGATCAGATATAGACAGATCCGATCCATTTACAGCCCTACTCTTGAGGGCAGTATTTGATCTTAAGTTTGCGTCTGGGTATAATTGTTTTGCCTATTTATCGACCAAATGGGGGTTTAGGACACATGAAACCCCGAGCTCTCTTCGGAGATGGAAAGGCAGATTTTTTTTTGTCAAACCTCAAAACCCCGACCATGTGTTTAAATCGATGTAGGAAATCCCGAATAAGGATAATTTCAATGAAGGCCAAGAGTACGTCGAGGTTTTAAAAAAGGATTGGTTAAGGTTAGTCAATCACAATCCCCTTGCAGATAAGATTGATTATCTTATCGAGGATGACACCCTCGACCTTGCCAACATAAGAGGGATCGAGGGTATGCTCATCTCTTCATCTATTTTTTATTAATCTCGACCAGTAGCTCGAGCTAATGCCTTGGTGATATTTTTGCAGATTTGGAGATGTCTTTCAACCCGGTTGCTCTTCTTGCCAATGTTAACCAAAGGCTAAGGACCCGAAGCCCAAGGTGCCTAATCCTTCAAAAGGAAGAAAGAGAGCTCGAGAGCCATCATCGAGCAAAATTCCCAGTGGGCTCGGGCAGTCCTCCAAGAGCCCAACATCATGACCTCAGCCCTCACCCCGTCCTCCTCTCGTGCCTCCACTCCCCGAGGCATTCCAGAGATCGTGGATCTGGAGGAGGACGCTCCCATTCTACAAACGATGCTGGAAGATCACTCTCAGTGCCCCCTTATCCTGAGTTTAGTGGCCAAGTACCAGGATGAGGTCGATCCTGGTGAGGAGGTGAGGGTATTGGAGATTATTACGTTGAATGTATACTTTTGACTTCGAGTTAATAACTTTTCTCTCATCTTTATTTTTCTTTTATTTTTGTTTGTTGCTCGATCTGATGTACTCGATCTTGATTTTTTTTAGGCCCTGAGTATGGCCCGAGGTCTGGCCATGAAGAGCCTGGGCTCTTCGAGCAAGGTCGTCAAGCTCGAGGCCTAGAATTAGAAAAAGGAGAAGCGAATCCGAGAGCTCGAGGTTGAGTATGATTTGGTTTGCATTGAGATCAGAAAAGCTCGAGATCTGATAGGGGAGGCTAAAGATGAGGCCGAGAAGGCCAAGCTTGAGCTCATTCAAGCTAAGAAGGAGTTCGAGGTCCAGTTGGTGAATGCTCGAGCTCAGGCAATTGAAGAGTTCAAAAACTTGAAAGACTAAGAGACGTAGCTCGAGCAATATAGGTCAGGCTCCTATCTTTATGCGCTGACGCCGGCCCGGTCATTCCTGTGGACGAAGTTCTCCGATGATCTGAAACTAGTTGTTGAGGAGCTGAAGTCGGTTAATGAGCTGGCCGGTGAGCTCAAGCTATCATCCTTCGAGGTCTAGGGTGATGAAGAGGGTAGGGAGGAGGCTGATACACCAGACCAAAGGGATCCAGTAGATTTCCCTACCTCGAAGTTAGATAGTTATCTTTTTTTTTTTGTCTCTTTTTTGAACAATTGTAATGTATGTTGCCCAAACTGGGGTTTTCTGATTAATAGTAGCTCGATATTTTTGTGTTTTGTCTACCGTCATCGATCTTATGTATTTGATTTGAACAAACTTGAGCTCTGAGTGTTGTACTCGATGAAGAAATAGCTCGAGTGTTTTATCTAACTAAGTTTAGTTTAGGTTAGCTCAAGCCACATTCTACGAACACTTTAAGTCGTGTGACTTGGCCATGAGCTCAAGCATGTTACTTGGCTAGTTCTTTGCTAAGTAGCTCGACTCAAGTTGTTGTAATGAGCTCGAGTGTGTTACTTGGCTGGTTATTTGCCAGGTAGCTCGACTCAAGTTGTTGCAATGAGCTCGAGCGTGTTATTTGCTGGTTCTTTGCTAGGTAGCTCAAGTCAAGTTGCCGTAATGTACTTAAGTGTATTAAAATAACAACACGGCATATAGACCACAATTGAAGGAGTAAACTATTTGAGGGCATGCAAACCTAAACTAGAACGGAACGATAGAAACAAAAACTAAGCGCGAGTTTAAAATACCCCAGACCCTAGGTATTTGGTTGAATAGCCAGTTACTTGAAATGAATTTTTAAGTTGTCAGTGATCCATGGCAAAAACTAAGCGTGAACTAAAAAAACCCTCAGACCGTAGGAACCTGGTTGCCCAATCAGTTACTTGTAATAAATTTTTAAGTTGTCAACGTTCCATGGCCTCGGGAGTGGTCTTCCCGAGGTATCCTTCAAGCTGTGTGCCTCGCCTTTCAATTTTTGTATGACTTTAAAGGGCCCTTCCCATACTGGTTCTAGCTTCTCTAGAGGTTCTCCGGTGGTAGCTGCTGTCTTAAGGACCAAATCACTGACTCTGAACCTTTTTGTCCTCACCTTGGTATTGAAGTGCTTTGTTGTTTTGTTTTGATAACTTACGGCCCTCAGTGAGTCTTATTCTCGTACCTCCTCAAATAGATCAAGGTGTTCAGTAGTTTGTCCCTCGATGCAGGGCTCGATCATCCTCTGTGTTAGGAGACCGACCTCAACCGGTATCATGGCCTCCATGCCAAAAGCTAGCATGAAAGGGGTCTCACCAGTTGCTGTCTTATGAGAAGTCCTATATGTCCAAAGTATGGCGGGTAGCTCTTTGGGCCAACTTTCCTTGGCATCTCTAATCCTTGTTTGAAGGTCTTGTAATATAATCCGGTTAGTTACTTCTGGAAGACCATTACTCTGAAGGTGTGAGACCGAAGTTAGGCGATGATCAATCCCGAGGTTGGTACAAAAGTTTCTGAATTGCGAATTATCAAATTGCCTCCGATTGTCTATTATCAGCACATTCGGTATCCAGAACCTACACACAATGGACTTCCATATGAATGATTTGAGCTTCAGTTCTCAGATGATTACCAATGGCTCAGCTTCTACCCACTTAGTGAAGTACTCCACCGCTATTGCAACAAATTTCTCTTGACCCTTTGCCAAAGGAAAGGACCCAAGGATGTTCACTCCCCATTGCTTAAAAGGTGCAGTATAAGGGATGGAAGTTAGTTCTTCAGCGTGTGTATGTATTATATTATCGAACCTCTGGCAATTATCACACTTGTTTACATAGTACGACGCATCCTTCTTCATGCTAGGCCAATAATATCAATATCTTATGAGCTTGTAAGCGAGAGCATGAACTCTTTGATGATTTCCACATATACTTTCGTGAACCTCTGCTAAAGCTTGGAGGGACTCAGATCTGAGGTAGGGTAGAGTAAAACTCATGTGGAACAACATACCTCTAGTAATGCAATACCTTGAAGCCTTGGTCTTGATGCTTCTAGCTTCCCGAGGGTCAGATGGTAGGTTCCCAATAGTTAAGTATTCTAATATTGGATCCATCCAAGATGGCTCATGATCTATGTCCATGATGCTTGGCTTTTGATTTATGCTAGGCTCTGTCACCATCTTGATGTGCACTATTCTATCTAGTCCATCTATCCCCATGAACATAAGTGTGCGTTGGCTTTCGCATTGTCCGTTCTAGCGATTTTGATGATTTCACAGCTTTTGAATCGGCTCCGAAGGTCATGCACCTTTAGACAATACATGCTCATCTTTTCATCTTTTCTCTCAAAAGTGCCCTCGATTTGGCCAACCACAAGATGTGAGTCGCTAAAAACTTTAGTATGCTGGAGTTCAAGGTTGTTCGCCAGTTCTAGAGTAAGGATGAAAGCCTCATACTCTGCTTCATTGTTGGTGGCTTCAAATTCAAACCTAAACGCGCATTGGATCTGGATAGTCTTGTTAGGGTTAGTGACGATGACTCCTACACCCGATCCCGAACTGTTCGATGCTCCATCTACGAAGATTTCCCAAATTTCTAAGGTCTTGGTCCGGTTAGTATCCTGTGGCCCCCGAGACCTGGGGGTAAGTTCTGCAATGAAGTCAGCTAAGGCCTGCGCCTTAATGGCAGGTCTTAGTTTGAACTCTATATCAAACTTACCCAGTTCAATCACCTGTTACAGTAGTCTTCCCGAGACGTCTAGTTTCTGAAGTATGTGTCTGAGTGGTTGATTGGTGAGCACAACGATTGGGTGAGATTGAAAATATTAACGTAGCTTCCTGGCGGCTATAACCAACGCAAGTACAAGCTATTCAGCCAATGTGTACCGAGTCTCTGCGTCGAGAAGCACTTTACTTATGTAGTAAATAGGTCATTTGACCTTTCCACTTCCTTCACCAGCACTCCACTTATTTGGTTCTCCGAAACGGCCAAGTATAATAACAATGTATCACCTGGTTCTGGCTTAGTGAGGACTGGTGGTGTTAATAGTGCCTGCTTCAGCTCTTGAAAGGCAACATTACATTCCTCATTCCAATCGAAGTTCCGATTATCCCTTAGGATTTAAAAAAAGGGGAGGCACCCATCTTTTGCTCGGGATACAAATCTATTCAAGGCTGCAACCCGACCTGCCAATTTTTGAAGTCCTTCTTTCATGTAGGTAATTCCATAGATATTATGGCTTGGATCTTGTCTAGGTTGGCCTCTATTCCTCTATGTGTGATCATGAACCCCAAAAACTTTCCAGAGGCCACTCCAAATGCACACTTTGTAGGGTTCAACTTCATTTTGTTCTTCTGTAGTGTAGCGAAGACCTCTTCTAGGTCCGAGACATGACTATCCACTTGCCTGCTCTTAACGACAATGTCGTCGACATATGCCTAGATGTTCTTACCTATCAAGTGAGCAAAGACCATATTGATAACTCTTTAATATGTAGCTCTTGCGTTCTTCAACCCAAATGGCATAACCTTGTAGCAGTAAATAGCTAAGTCTACCATAAATGAAGTTTTCTCCTAATCATCTTCTGACATAAGAATTTGATGGTACCCCGAGAATGCGTCCAGAAAATTGTATAATTTATGGCCTGAGGTGCTGTCCACAAAAATATGAATTCGAGGTAGGGGATAGCTATCCTTAGGGCATGCTTTATTTAGATCAGTGAAGTCAATGCAGACTCTCCACTTCCTATTGACTTTCTTTACAAGAAAAACGTTGGCCAGCCAATCGAGATACTGGACTTCTCGAATGAACTTCACATTGATGAGCTTGGAAATTTCTTTTCGTATGACTTCCCGTCGTTCGGGCGTAAACTGTTACATTCTTTGCTTTACTGGTTTTACACCTGGGGTTATGCTAAGTTTGTGCACTGCAACCTCGGGGTCTATTCCAAGCATATCTTTGACATTCCAAGCAAATACATCCATGTTACGGGTTAGGCAGCTAACAAGTTGGGCCGTGATTGTAGTATCAAGATCTCGACCAACAGTGACTTTTCTTCCAGTCTCGTTCTCAACCTTGTCCATCTCTTCCACCGGGGCAAGCCTCTCACGATGCAGGTTAAGCTCGACCTTAGAGAGTTGTTGACGTCAGCCTTGATCTCACGAACGCTGGTAACATAGCACTGTCTAGCTACTGTTTGACTTCTTCGAACTACCCCGGCCCCATTACTAGTAGGAAACTTCACTGCTAGATGAAAATTTGAGATCATCGCCTTAATTTTGTTCAGTAATGACCTTCCAAGTATGACGTTGTAAGCCATAGGAGCACGAACCACTTGAAATGTTGTGATTTACGTGACCTGATTCCCTTCTAATCCTAAGGTGAGAGGTAACTTAATAATGCCTTCCGGGATGACGACACCACCTCCGGAACCCTAAAGGGGGGTTCTGACTGGCTTGAGTTGCTCAACTGATATACCTATCTAAACGAATTAGCCGCGCTTCCATTATCCACCAAAATCCTCCTTACCTCAAAATTAGTAATGATCACCTATATGACCAAAGCATCATCATGAGGGAAAGATACGCCCTCTAAGTCCTTTGACCTAAAGGTGATGTTTTCCATATCACCGAGATCCAAGCTTGAGATCGAGTGGTATTGCCGGCGTACTGCTTACGCCCGCTGTTGGAGTCCCCTCACGAGGGCGTTCCTGCGACAATGATATTGATAGTCCCTGCAGTTGGTTGTTTGTCTCCTCTATCTTCAGGAGCCTTAACCCTATTCTAGTTGTTCTTCTGATGCTTGTCTTGACTGACGTATATGACCAGGAAACTCCTCTTGATGAGAGCCTCAATTTCACGCTTCAGAGCAAAGCATCATTCGATTGTGTGTCCATGATCTCTATGAAAGTCACAGTACTTGCTTTTATCACGGGCCTCAGGTGGAGCCCGTAGTCTTGGAGGCCACTTTAACTCCTTCAGGTCTTCTATTTCAATCAAATTGTTAGACCTCATTGTGTTCAAACGAGTGAAAGGTGTTGGAACTGGGCGCTGGTTGGACTAATGTGGCCTCTTTAGGTTAGGATTCTTTAATTTCAGGGCGTCCCTTCTTGGAAACATGGTCTCCTCCATGTTGATGTATTTCTCAGCTCAGGTCAGTAGGTTGGTTATCGACTTTGGAAGGGTCTTTGACAGATACATCTTAAACGCTTCACATCTTATGACATATGTTAGGGTAGAGACTGCAGCTGTGATGTGTAGATCGGGGATCATAAGTCTTTCCTTATTAAACTTTGCCATGAAATTTCAAAGTGTCTTGCTTGGTCCTTACCGCATCTGCATGAGTGACTCGACTGTCTTCCTGATGCGTTTACTACTTGCGAAGAACGCGGAGAACTTGTCAGCCAAGTCCGAAAAGGAAGATATAGAGTTAGCCTCCAACATGGAGAACCAGTCTCTGGTTGCATTGGTAAGTGTCTAAGGAAAGGCCTTGCACATTACAGCATCAGAAACGACCTATAAGTTCATAATATCCGTGTATATGTTGAGATAGTTGATGGGATCAGTCGTCCCATCATACTCCTTTACCTGAGGGTACTTAAATCGATCCGGTAGGGGGTATGATAATATTTCAGGGGTAAAAGGCGTGTTAAGGGTGAATCCTGTTGTTATCTGAGACTTCTGGAGCATCCCAGCCGTGATTCCTTCTTGGATGATCCGTGCAAGATCAGCCAAGTCCAAAGTAATTGATCTTGAACCTACAAGGATATGCTGTGAATTCGAGGCTCCGACGTCACTGTGGTTTGGGTCCGCGGTCCGATCATCAGCCATAAGACCACTCTGTGGAGACAACATTGGGGATGTGTTTCTCTGATGTAATAGTTGAGTAAGCACGACTACCTGCTGATGGAGTTCCTCCAATGCTCCGGGAGCGATTGTTGCCGATGGGTATGGTAGTTCTCCGGATGATATCTCCTGGGGACCCAGATGGTCTCCAGTGGGGGGTTGGTTAGGAGCGGATGAGCTTGCTAGAAGATGTCCTCAACGTATGTTAACCATGTCTTCTGGTACCATTTCCGACAGACGGCGCTAATGATACTACCAAAAATTCGTACCTGGATTGACTCGAACCGCATGATTGAACTCTGTGCGCTCTGATCTTCAATACCTACAACAAAGGCGTCGAGGTGTGTCCTCGTCGCCCCTCCGATACTTAAGTCAAAGAGAGGAATGACAAAATTTTGTATGCTGGAAGATTATTAAAAAGCGTACCTGAATGGTAAGGCTAGGTCTTGTATTTATACAGATTGGGGGTTGAGTCCTAAATGGACTCAACTAACCCTGGTACTTGTCCTTGTTATAGAAGGTGTTTAGGTTATAATCGAATTCGTAATAAGTTGGTGATTTGTATTCAGATAGGATTACATTTCCTAGGAAATGTGCGATAAGATCAAGAGGCGGGTGAGTTAGGACTGACACCCGACCTCAACCCGAGACCCGACCTTACCAGCCCAATAATGATGGGCAAAGGCCAGGCCCATGAGCTCGAGTTCGGGTATAAATTTTTTCTATACCATCACCATTACTTAGGACTTTACTTAAAACCATACAAGGACTTTCTAAGCAAGCACACAAGTTTAGATTTTTCCCTCACCTCGAACCTTTGAGGTTGAGATATGTAAATCAAATCATCCAACTCCCCGTGAAGAAAGTTGTCTTAATATCTAGCTGTTCCAACTCCCAATCATATTCAACAACTAACTCTAAGACTAATCTGATAGTTTTATACTTAATGACTGGTGAGAACACCTCATTATAGCCTTTTTCAAACGTTCAGAATTTTTGAAGTTAACAGTTTCCTCAAATAAAGTCGTTCAACTAAGTCTAAAACTTCACCTGAAACTGAAATAAATTCCATCAAATTTGAAGATATTTATTTCAAATTGGGCCTCACTTGTCTTTTCTCTCCCTGTCCCTTACTAATTGGTAATCATCCAAATTAGTGCCTACATATGTTTCTTGATTAGGGACAATAGTTTCAGGAATTTTGAGTTCAGGTTGTTCTATCGTAGCTTCTCGATCAGATACTTCTTGAGGTTGGATTTCACTATCCTCTGGATTATCGTCTAGTCTTTTCACCTCAAACTTCATCTTCTTTCCAGGAGAAGATTTCCCTTGCTCTGTCTATTTGTTCTGACTGTCTATATTTTTAAACAAGGCATATCAAGTTCATTGAACTTCACGCCTCTACTGTTAATAATCTTAATGCCCTCCACACATCTATATATCCTTTCATTCCCTCTGGATAACCTAACATGACATACTTAGTAACTATATGGTCCAATTTACCCTCAACTTGATGTGCATAAGCTGTACAACCAAACACCGTAATGTGTGACAAATCTGGGGTTTTTCCAGACCACAACTTTTTTTTTAATGGGAAAAATACTTCATTCATGAAGGCAAATAGCCTTAAGAAAGTTCCAGAGAAATTGGCTTCACAAAAAATGGTCGACTTCTCTGATAGTGCGTTTACAAAAAGATAGTTAGAGTATTGTCGCATTCCTGATATTATATGTATGAGACATATTATAGGAAACGATGTCTCTATATTTCAATTGTTGAAATTATAGTTGTCAAATAATTTCTCCGTGATAGATATGTGAGAAGTAAGTTGATCTATATAGATAGATTTAGAAGATTGCTTAACTCATCTCAATCTATACAGATAAAATCTTGAGAAGATTTTATATGGAGAAAATGAACCAAGAGTTCATGGATACACGATGCTAAATTCTAGTCAAACTAGAATGATAGCATATCTCAATTAGGATATTTGTTTACTCTTAAGCGGTGCGTTGGAAAGGTTCCAAATCGGAAATAACCGTTGATTCAATAATGAAAGTCTTATACATCATTGCTTTAGAAAGCAACAAAAGTTGTGGTATGGATCTAGAAGTTCATTAATGGAGTAGTTCCTAACATTGTTGATCACACACTTTTGCATTGTAATAACAATGGATCCATCGTGCAAGCGAAGGAACTAAGGTCTCATCAATGATCCAAACATGTGTTAAGGCAGTATTATCTCATTGGAAAGATAATACAATTAAATAACGTAAAGAAAGAATGAATTCCCATAAGTTATTAAATTGCAGATCCACTGACTAAGAGTTGTCACAGTATAAACATGATCGTCATGTAGACTCTTATGGTATAAGATACATAAGTGATTGGATCTAGTATACGTGGGAGTTTGTAAGTGTTATGCCCTAAATCCAATCAACTTTGAACATCTACACTTTGAATATATATGTAATTGATGCATATGTATGATAATATCTATTATTTAATTGAATTAATATTCTAATAAATTAAATAATAGAATTCATCGATTCAAGCCTTGGTGATTTGTTAATTATAAGAAGTTGTGATTGTGAGATACAAATTACATATGATTGAATCTTAAATCTTCCGTGGTTGAAGTAATAACGAGATGCGGATATCATTATTATGGGTAGACTATTGCATGTGGCATTCTTACTTGTGAAGTAAGTAGCTGATCTCACAAGTTAAAGTGTGGTGACACTTGAATGAATACGTGGATGTTTTATTATAGAACAAAACATTGGAAACTCGCTTAGAGATTCCACATGGATAAAATATCTGAGTGTTAGTGGTTAATCTCTAACGTTCGGTAGTGAAATTGGTCCTTTGACTTGAGATCATCATAGTACCTTATATAAGGATAGTCATACTTTGATAGTGTTGGATGTTGCTCTCCTAAAGGTTGTTAATACAACATCGTTCGGGTATGTCAAGAATCATATGAAAGTTGTGAATGATCAATAGAAGATTCGTCACTCTTAGATAATAAGAGATTATGATCTACATTTTATTCGGTTAAGTTGATAATGAAATCCTTAGCCAAGGTGAACTCATAAGTCGAAAATGAGTTTTCGACCTACATTGACTTAAAGTGAGATAAAAAATATGATCGATAATTGAGATTGACACATATCAATATTTCATAATTGACCGGATCATATTGACGAAAGGATTATAGGTTCATGGTAAACGAACATGTTTGGTTTTGTCGCATCACATGATATTTCCCATCACATGTATTGCCCGACACATTGCTAGATGTCAATCTGGGACGATGAATGTGAATTAGTGATAAATTAAAAGGGGTATTTTAATTTATCGATTTTGATGAGATCAAAATAATAATTCACATCGTTAGACATTGTGATCGGGAACCTAATGGGTCACACACAAAATAGAAGCAGAAGAATGAGATTTACCAATTAATTAATTGACAAGTGTTGGATAATTAATTAACTGGGTTGCTTATTAAGAGGCCCGAATTAATTAATTCATGGACCGGATTTAATTAATTTGATTAGTTAAATATCAGACCGGGTTAAGTTTAGAGATGTGTCAAACCCACTTGTGCTTATATTAATAGGCTGTTAGGGTTTGAAAAATGTATGTAATTTTTCATTATTCTTGCTAGTACAAGAAAAGAAAACACTAGCCGTCATTCTTGTTCTCTGTGTAGATCACCATTGGAGGCTGGACAATTGGATATCTTGGATTGCAAATCATGATCATTGGAATTCGAGAATCAGCAAAAGAGTTTGCAGAATTCATCAAAGGTATTATTCTAAACACAGTTTCTATCTAAACACAAAGCAGATCTGTGGTGGAAATTAAAATTTGATTTATTTTCCGCTGTGCATGTTAAGTAAATTCCCAACAATAACGAGATACGAATATCATTATTACGTATAGACCATAACGTATGACTTTTATTACTTGTGAAGTATGTAGTTGATCTCATAAGTTAAAATGTGGTGACACTTAAATGAACACATGAATGTTTTGTTATAGAACAAAACATTGAAAATCCGTTGAGAAGATTCCACATGGATAACTATTTGAGTGCCAGTGGTTAATCTCTAACATTCGACGGTGGAATTGGTCATTCAACTTTAGGTTATCATAGAGTCTTATATAAGGACAGTCATACTTCGGTGATATTGGATATTGCTCTGCCAAAGGTAGAAATACGACATTGTTCGAGTATATTAAGAATTATATGAAGGTTGTGAATGATCAATAGAAGATTTGTCACTTTATATAGTAAGAGATTTTAATCTATATCTCATTCAATTAAATTGATAACGAAATCTTTGACCAAAGTGTATCGAAAAGAGTTTTTCGACTTACATCAACTTAATAGTGGGATGAAAGATATGATCGATAATCGAGATTGATACACATTCATATCTCATAATTGATCGGATCATATTGACGAAGAGATTATAGTTTCACATTAAACGAACAAGTTTGATTTTGTCATATCACGAGACATTTTTCATCATATGTATTCCTCTAACACATCTAGAGTCAATTTGGGACAGTGGACGTGAATTAGTGATAAATTAAATAGGATATTTTAATTTATCAATTTTGATTAGATCAAATTAATAATTTACGTCGCTAGGTATCGTGATCGAGAACCTAATGAGTAACACACAAAAAGAAAACTAAAGAATGAGATTCACCAATTAATGAATTAACAAATATTTGACAATTAATTAATTGGGTTTCCTAAAAAAATGAGTACGCGTTTTTTTTGTTAGCACAGATGATAAAAGCAAGTGCATAAAATAGAAGACGAAATATTTCCTAGCTAAGTTTTGGTCATAGAGTAGGAGTTGGATAATAGTTAAGTTTATGATAAAAATAAACTCAATATTACTTCTTTAGTTCACCGTCGAAGAAAAGAATTAAAAAATCATGTGAATAATACGAGTGATGAGATATCATATGGGCATACTCGGGATTCAATATTATTTGGGAAGAGTCTTTGGAAGTTGAAATGCATGACTTAATTCAAGTACCATTAGTGAATTTGAGAATGTTTAATATATATACACACTCAAAAGCTGAATATATAATATGTGGAGTTTGTGAAACAATTGTTTATTTTCTGTTCCATTAATTTGTTTAAATTTTGTGACTGAAATATTTATTTTGAGGAGATATTAAACTATATACATTAACTTGAGTTTATTTATTTTATAGTATAATTAAGTTTCAATTTTACTTCATTTGATAACGAACAAATGTTTAAGTGTGTTTGACAAGTGTTAATTTTGCACTTATTTTGACATTTGAAAAGTAATCTTTGGAAGTACTTATGGTGAGTTTTATAATTAATTATCCTTGTTAATTAATTATTTTAGTAGAAAATTGGATATTGGAGAAAAGAAACAAGAATTAAAAAAAAAAAAAGGATTGAAGTTTGATAAAATATGGAAATCAAGGACCAAGATATCCATTTTGGAAGTTGAAAGACTTTCATAGCAAATATACATGGGCTGAACAATTAAAAGAAATTTGAAATTTGTAGCAGCAAGTCCCAATCTTTAGAAACCATGCGATCACAGCCTTATACTTGTGCAATCGCACAATTAAAGTCCAGGAAAGTACAATTTTCCAAAACTCTTAATTATGATGAAACTCAAATTCCTTTCACTCTTGGGCATGAAATTAGGCCTAAATTAAGATCTATAAATATGGCGGTCGTCCAAGAATAGTTTGAATATTCATTGTTGAGAATTGGGTGCTTTTTTCTAATGGAATGAACCCGTTGATCTTTTTCCTCATTTTATTGTTTAATTCTATTATGAATAGAAAAAAAAAAGAGAACAAAGAATAAAAGTTAATAGATATGTGTGTATTATAATGAGAACCAAAGTCCTATATTTATAGGGAAGGAATATGGATACATATGGTAATAATATCTAGGACTGCAGGAGTACAATTTTCATTCAACAATAACTTACCATTTACAACACTCCCTTTGAATGACACATAACAAAATATTGTCTCGTTAAAATTTTGTTTGATAAAAATCCAATGGGACAAAAAGAACAATCGAAAGAAAAATAGTACAGTTATTTTGGCCTCATTAAAATCTTGTTAGGAAAATTTAGTGGGATAAAACCCAAACGAAAGAAAAAGAGTGCAGCTACTCTCTCTGATGTTGATCACTGAAAATCTTTGAGTAGACGCATTTTAATATTGTGAACCAATTTTTTCAATGTAGATGTTGGCAGTGCTTTTGTAAATAAATCAGCCACATTCTCAGTTGAACGAATTTGTTGAATATTGATGTAGTCATTTTTCTGAAACTCATGTGTATGAAAGAATTTTGGAGAAATATGCTTCGTCCTGTCACCTTTGAGATAACCTCATTTGAGTCGTGCAATACAAACAACATTATATTCATACAAAATTATTGGACTATCTTTTGTTGAAATAATTTGCATGATACTTGGATATGATTGGTCATGTTCCTCAACCATACACATTCTCGACCTGCTTCATGGGTTGCAATAATTTCAAAATGATTTGAGATTATTGCTGTCAATAATTGTTTCACAGATCTCCATGATATAGCTTTTCTTCTATGTGTAAACACGTATCCTATTTGTGATTTAGCTTTATGTGAATCAGAGAGATAACCTACATTTTCATATCCCACTAAAGCAGATCCCGACTTTTGAGAATAAAATAATCTCAAATCAATAGTACCCTTTAGGTAACGAAAAATAAGTTTAACATCATTCCAATATCTTTGTGTTGGTGTAGAGCTATATCTTACAAGGAGATTTACAGAAAAACCTATGTCGGGTCGAGTGCAATTCGCATGATAAGTTAATACTCTAATTGCACTAAAATGTGATACTTCAGGATCAATAATCTTTTCTCCATCTTCAAATGGACGAAAATGATCATTTTTTACATCAAGTGATCGAATGACCAAAGGCGATGCCAATGGATGTGCATTATCCATATACAATTATTTTAAGACATTTTCTATATATGTAGATTGATGAACAAATAATCCTTCTAGGAAAGTTTAATCTACAACTCGAGACAGAATTTGATTTTTTCCCAACTCTTTCATCTCAAATTCATTTTTCAAATAATCTACAGTTTTGTTGCAGATCCAATATTGGTTTTATTTATGAAAACACATGGACATATATCATCATTTTTATAGCCTTCATTCAACAAATATTCGTTAAAGCGATTATACCACTTGTGTCCGGATTGTTTCGATTCATATAATGATCTTTGCAATTTAATTGAGAACATGGTTATTGGGCATGTTTGATTTGTTTCTCAAACTTTAAGTCATTCAGGGACTTTCATATATATGTCACTATCAAGTGAACCATAAAAATAGGCAGTCACTATATCCACATGGCGCATATCGAGCCTTTGTGACACAGTCTAACTAATTAAAAATCTAAAAGGATGGTGTCCATTATGGGATAATATGTTTCCTGATAATCAATTCTTGGTCTTTGTGAGAAACCTTGAGCTACGAGTCGGGCTTTGTATATTGTAATTTCATTATTTTTATTTTTCTTTCATACAAAAACCCATTTGTAACCAACATGAATTGTATTTTCAGGTGTTTGAACTACGGTCCAAACACTTTCCGTTTCTCTAAGGAATTCAATTCCACCTGTATGACTTATTTTTACTTTGGCCAATCATTTCTATTTTGACAGTCTTTAACAGACAGTGATTAAGGATCTCATTTTGCATAATATCAAGAGCTACGTTAATGGCGAAAATATTGTCTATAACAACATTATTTCGTTTCTATAATTTATGAGATAACATATAATTTATTGAAATCTCATTATTTTCGAACACGCGTGATTCTTCAGGAACCATATATCAATATTTGATTGATCAATTTTCTCTAATGTTACTTCTTCTGAAGTTTTTGGTTGGTTTTTCTCTTATACTTTTCTTTTTCGAGGTACAGTGCCTTTTTAATCAACTGGTCAACCCCGCTTCTAGCGTATTTGAGATTCATTTGCTACAACAAATTGTCGTGCATGGACATCAATTTTTGTTAAAATATTTTCTGCTAGTTTATATGACTTTGTCACTTTTTTTGTGTCAACAAATGTATCTGGTAATTGATTTGCAACTCTTTGCAAATGAATGATTTTTTCAACCTCTTGCTCATATTGATTGTTGTGGGAATCAAAATGAGATAAATTTGTTTCATTCCAAAAAAATTTACCTTGTTTATCAGAATGTAATTTTTCCCCTCCCAAAGTTGGGAAAGTCATTTCATTAAAATGACAATCTGCAAAGCGTGCAGTAAATAAATCACCCGTTAAAGGTTCAAGATACATAATAATAGATGGTGAATCAAGACCTACGTAAATCTCAAGTTTTCGTTGAGAACGCATTTTAGTCCGTTGTGGGGGTGAAATAAGGACTTGAACAGCACAACCAAAAACCCATATGTGAGAAATATTAGGTTAATGACCAAATGCTAGTTGCAAAGGTGAATATTGATAATATGCAGTTGGTCTGATATAAACCAATGAAGTAACATGCGATATGGCATGACCCCAAACAGAAGCTGTAAGTTTTATTTTCATAAGTAATAGTCTAGCAATAAGTTAAAGACGTTAAATAAATGACTCCACTAAATCATATTGTGTGTGGACATGGGCAACCGAATGTTCATTAACAATCCCAACTGACATGCAATAATCATTGAATGCTTGTGATATAAATTCACCAGCATTGTCAAGACTAATAGTCTTGATTGAGTAATCGAAAAATAGTGCACGTAATTTTATGATTTGAGCAAATAGTCTAGCAAAAACTACGTTCCTAGTAGAAATTAGGTAAACATGTGACCATCTAGTAGAAGAATGAATTAATACTATAAAATAAAGAAATGGTCCACATGGTGGGTATATTGGCCCACATATATATCCATGAATCATTTCTAAGAAAGTTGGAGATTCAATATTGACATTTATAGTCAAAGGTCTAATGACTAACTTGCCTTGCAAACAAGCCACACGTAGATAATCATTAGGTAAAAGAATTTTTTGGATCTTTAAAAGATGTCCATGTGAGTTATTTATTATTCGACTCATCATTATAGCTCCTTGATGTTCAAGTCGATCATGCCAAAGTATAAATTTTTTTGGATCAACAAACTTCTGGTTCATGATAATATTTGATTCGATCATTTTTATAAATGTATAATACATGCCAGATGGGAGTGCATAAAATTTTTCTTTTATCTACTTCTGACCAGATACAAAAGAAGTTATGCAAAGATATTCAACATTATTTTCTTGTATCGTCTCAATGTGATATCCATTGTAACGGATATCTTTAAAACTAAGCAAATTTATTCTGAATTTGCTTGAATAAAATGTATCGTCAATATATAATTTTGTATTATTTGGTAAAATATTACAAGTTCTTCTGGAGCCTTCAATGATATTCGATGTACCTGATATTGTATTAACATTATTTTCTCCTAATATTAAGTTCAAAAAATATTTTTTGTCTTGAAAAATAATATGTGTAGTTACACTATCAATCAAACAAGTATTTTGACAATCCATCATGAATATATAAGAAAACAAATATATTTTTTAAAAAAACTTTAATTTAAATTTAAAAAAAATAAACATAATTCAATATTATGAAATTAATGATGAATAATAAAGTTTCAATTTTTGCAAAAAATAAGAACATAATTTAAATTAAATTTCTAAAATGAAAGGAAATATTAGAAAGTAAACTAATCTATATATTCCATTACACCACCCTCAATCAAATAGTCAATATTCCCATTTGGATCAGCAAATAAGTCATAGACATCCAAATAAGTCACATCAATTGAACCATCATAATCAGCAAAATTTATTTCTACTTTTTCTTTTCTTTTGATTGATTTTTGGTAGAAATTCACAGGATGTTTTGCCGTACTCCAGGTCGTGCCCAAAGCCCTTTCATTCTACATCTAAAGTAACTTTTTTTATGCTCCTTTTTGGATGTTCCATTTTCATTTGGTTTGTGCCATTTGAAATTATTGCATTGTTGCTAATAATTTTGTTGATTATTTCGTCCATAATTTATTCTACGTACACGTCCGCGTCAACGTCAAATCCATCTCCACGTCCACGTCCTTGTTTGATATTGTATTTGCTTCAAGTAATGCAGTACCAATTGCTTTAGGCAATGGTACAGAACCAGTTCGACATAATCCGTGATTTTTCATCAGCAGTTCATTATTTTGTTCAGTCACTAACAGTTTTAAAATATATTTTGAATAGTTTAGAATTGTACTCACTAACAGTTTTGAAATCTTGCAAACGAAGATTTATCCACTCATAGCAGGGCTTTGGGGAGGACTATAGTCCTCTAATGATCAAATCTTTTAGTTAATTTTTTTCAAAGAACATGCAGATCTTTCTCAGTTAGATATTCAATTTTCAATTCATCATAAAGATGATGATGAAGGAAAATGAGTGCTTTTACGTGATCCTGTAGGGATTCTTTATTTCCTTCTTTTATTGTCTCTTCAAAACCTTTTGAGACCAGATGTATATCAGCGTCGAGTACCCATGACAAATAGGTTTTGCCAGATATGTCAAGTGCAGCAAACTCAAGTTTTGTGATGTCTGTCATTTGATTAACTACACAATAAAACAAAAGAAAATATAATTAGTTTCGAAAAATATGATTAAATACCAAGTAGTCCATATCAATATGACATAAGTTACATATTTCCCTTCATGGATAAACACTTATTTTAAATAGTATGTTTTTCGAAATATGTGCTACTTTTGGAGCACGTTATATTTTACTATTACTTTTTCAAGAACAATATGTCAATATTTTTCTGGAATATTGAAAATTATGATTCATTCTCTTCAAGAGCGAGTAATATTCTTTTGGAATATTAATTATAATGTTGTGCTACTTCAATAGCAATAACATGATAAATTATTAATTTTAAATTTATAGAAGAATATCTAAGAAAAAATTATTCAAGTAAAGACACAAAACGTATTTAATAATCATCACAAACATATATCTTACAAAAAAACATGAAAATAATGTGAATTAAAGCATGAATTAATATGTGTACAAATAAACATTAATAAGATATATGTTTATGATTGCAATAAATATTGGTGAATAAGATATACATGTTTTAATTAACGAGGCAAAATTAAAGAGGCATGATACAACCATGATAGGATATATAAGCAAACGTGAATAACAAGACATAATTTAAAGGTGCAAAACTGATAATGGAAAAAAAAAAAACCAACAAATTGGAAGAAATTGTTAATGATGGCGGCGATATGAAACCAATTAACAGAATCCAATTAACATGAGGCACATAATGAAACTAATTAACATATACCAATTAATGTAAACCAATTCAAGTGCGGCACATAACGAAACCATTATATATATATATAAAGGATTCACATATTACCAAATTAATTTTTGGTACACGTGATAGATGATCATGTTTAAAAAGAAATTACAACATTTAATAAACTTTGAAAAATTAAGATTTCGTGCTGATAACGTGTTATGAAAAGAAAGAAAGAGATAAGAAAGAATAAAAGTCAATAGACTTGTCTATATTATAATGAGAACCAAAACCCTATATTTATAGGGAATTGATATGCATACATATGGTAATAATAATATCTAGGGTTGCAGGCGTACAATTGTCATTCATCAATAACTTACCATTTACAATAAATTCTAATATTATGATTGACTAGATAATTAGTTATTAGGATGAATGATGTAGCTTACATTTGATGTTTATTTAATTCAATTGATTACTTGCAACTTTGGTTATGTGTTAATTGTTTATTGTGTGCTTAATTGACATCCAATTTCTTACTCACCAATTGATTGATACAAGGACAATGTTGAGAACGATATGTGATGTTATTGTCTAGTTTGTGCAATAAGTGACATGCATTTTATAAGAGATTGAGAGATGATTATAACTTATGCAATCATGATTGAAATTCTATAATTGAATACTTTTACATTTGTATAAATTTATATAGAGATATAGTAAATTTGGACAATTGAATAATATAGAGATTATTAGCTAAAAATTAGTTAATTAGATTGTTAATATATATGAAAAAGGGGTTGAATGATGTTGAATTGAATGAATGCTAAAAAATCTAAGTAAAATCGGAATTTCTAGCGACTTAATCCCAAAAGCTCTCAACAAATTAAATTAGATAGGTTAATTTAAATTAGCGTAGAATAAATTAATTATAAGATAAACTCTTGTTTTGATATTTGTTTGTACGTCAATTTAGGTTGAAGCTAAAGTAGAATAAAAATTGATAGTAAGTACTTAGTATATGTGGGAACAATGTTCGGACTTAATATCTACACTATTACTTACCACGATTCGTGCATTTGCTAAATCAATCAATCACTTGGGCTAAATGTACACCACACAGATTGCCTGCATGTCGCCCTTGGTCGACCAAATGCGTTAGGCAATCGTTCGGTGCCAAACATGCTCCGACTTGTCCCACATTGTCTTCCATTATATTGAACCTTGCCTGGATGTTCACTTAACTCTTGCAACGTCCTTCGACTCATCCCAAATGTCGGAAATGGCATTCGTTTTCAAATTCTCCAACAAATATTAATTTGCAAAATAGGGATCGAGGCATTGATTCAAATTCATCTACTTGGCTGTTTTTTATTTTTCTTTTCTCAGTCGGCATCTTGTTTTCATTCTAATTCTAGTATTGAATGAATTCTTTACATCGACTCCCTGATGCCCAGTCTAGAAACCGTGGGATGAGTCGAGACAAACTGAATTTGTTGATATTTCAGCCTTGAAAGTGAATGGAGTTGGCTAGATTTTATGTTAGATTGTGGTTGAACATTTTTTTGGAAGTTTTTTATTTAAAACTTGTGCCCTTTGTCTACAGACATCCTCACGTGATGACAGTTCAGGTATCTATTTTTATTATCTGTTAATTAACTAGTATTTCATTATTACAGTATGGGTCGTTAATTATGTACTTTATATCGTTATAGTTAATCATGAAAGTTACGTTTGTTCCAGGACGTAATCAACGTTGCACGAGCTCATGACATTCAAGAATCACTGTGTCTGACACGACCCGTCCCAAAACTCCTTACTAGACTTAAGACGTGACGTGTGCCGATGATAAGTGCCAGCTTGGCACTGGACCCATCACCAAGGCAACTATAACTATACTTTAATTGTATGGCCTCCTTTGACCAATAAAAGCTTTTTTTTTTCTTTTTCGAAAATTTTGACAGAGTCTTCTTTAAAAATGGAACCATTCTCAAACCTATGACCGTAAAAATTTTCCAAATACCAATATATCGACATCATAATATCAATCACACATCCAACCAAAAACATCAATATCATTATGCATCATAACTGGTTCTCAAAAAAAGATAATAGTGATGCAGTATAATTTACAATATTCTATCGTGACCATTGGTACATTTAAATACAAAAACTCCCAAATATGATGCATTTCATCTTCTTGATGGTTACACTATTCTAAGCGACAGAACCTACAATTGGTGGTGGTAGTGGCTGCAAAACTATTAATATAACTTTCACCACTTCTCAGTCAACTGCCTCCTATAAGAAAGATGTTAAGAAAATATATGAGATGATAATCCCAGTGAGTGGAGTGTTTTTAAAAAATGGCTATACTGTCCTTTATGTATGTATATACATTTATATAAAAATGAAACTAATATTTCACTTATCTCGCTGTACTCAATATTCTTGAAATCTGTATCATAACACCATATAAATTCATAATGCTGGTGCTAAATCATAAATTATACTCAAGCTGATATCTAAGAATGATAATAATTGATACAACAATATGAGTAAGTACATTAGTCGAATTCAGTAAGCTAAAACTATAATCTGAAATCAATAAGCTGAAATCATAATCTGAAATCAATAAGCTGAAACCATAATCTAAAATCAATAAGCTGAACTGTAAGCTGCAAGCTAATAATCAACTATATACTGGATAATCACATCATAATATATATACCCCATGTAATCATCTATTGATGTTTTGAAAGCTATAAAGTCATATGTACATAAACTGTCTGATCAACAATTCTGTACATGGCAGAGCCCCTCAGTACACGAAGTGGAAATAAACATGATCATATGTATGCACATCTGTAGCCCCTTAGTGCATAATAGGTACCCTTACACACGGCCGTAGCCCCTCATTGGATAAGAGTCACATTTATACACGGCTATAGCCCCTCAGTGCATAATATGTATCCTTACACACGGCCGTAGCCCCTCAATAGATAAGAATCACTTTTATACACGGTTGTAGCCCCTCAGTGTATAGGAGTCAAATACACGACTCTAGTACATGGCCGTAGCCTCTCATTGTACTAGAGTAAGATGATTACATCGGGTATTTTCTGATGATCTCAAGATAATCATGCTCATTTACTAATTTATCGAAAATAAGACATTTCATGTAACTAATATGCTTTTCTAAAAATTGGGAATCATTTCAATATTCATATTAAATAAACATGATTATAAGTTTATAAATTTAAAAATCTTCTTTTTGGAAAAATATGTTCTCCACTCACTGATATAGGCTGGACTAACGAGGTTGATATGTTGTTCCCACGTCCAAGTTCCCTCCTGAAATGATCACACACAAACCACTTTAACTCCATCCATATAAAGTTATAAGTGGTTTTTCAATAATAACTCATGCTTAGCATCGAACTGATATATATAAATCCCTCAATAAGCAATAAGTTGAGACTTAATATTTCCATCTCATACGGCTAACTTAAACATAAATTCACTACATTACGAATCACTCAATTTTCCCAACTCGCTAATTCTAACTTTTCCCGTTGCCCGACGAGATTCAACAAGATTTTCATGTCAATAAACATCCACATTTCTCATTTCAAATTTCTATTAACTAAATACATATATCTCATCAAAACCCCTTTCTTAAAATCTCCATATTCATCTAAACTAAGAACTCAAGCACAAGACAAGTTATTTTCAACCAATCTAACTTAATATCATGTAACAATCACAAAGAAAAATAGCAAGAATGTCAAATGTCCCCTAAATTTCGGATTAAGCCCCATAAATCAAAACCCTAATATCCAATTATCATTCCTTCCAACCCACTAGAATAAATAGCTCAAAATACTCAAATAAACAACTTCCTTATCACATATTTTTCAAGCATAAGCTATAAATTAAAAAACCTAAATTTTTATCACAAAACTAACCACAGTATATTTCGAATTTTCCTCAAAATAGGAGAAGTAATTGAGAACTCAAACCTTGATCTCGGTGGTATCTTTGTTCCTTTTTCTTTCCTTCTTTTCCTTTCTTTTTCTTTCCTTTTCCCCTTTTCTTCTTCCTCATCTTGGTCTCTGTCTTCTCTCTGCGGGTAGTGCGTGTAATTGGATGGAAAATGTGTTTAATTGTTAAATTAGTGGATATTTACACTAGAGGTCCCTCATCTTCCAAACCAAATAACACTTAAGTCTTTTACTTCCAAACCTAATTAAGTAACTCCCTAACTTCTAATTTAATCCCATTGAAGCTCTCAATTAATATCCATTGCAAACGAACCCCAAGAAAATAATAAGCCTCATATAAGTCCCATTTTAACTATAAATTTGACAATTTCACCTTTAACTTTGAAATAAAATCTTGAATTTTAATTTGTAGAAATGGGGGTGTAATAGTGTCTGTGTTCCCGATGACATCTTTGAATTAGGAATCATCCAATACATGATAATAAATTTTGTTGAAAAAATAATCAAGAAAAATAAATGTTCCTTATGGAAAAAAGGACAAATTATCATCCTCCTAAGTCATCTTTTCATTGCTTTGAGCAGGCGTGGGTTACTGGGGTGAAGGGAAGGGAGGGGAGAGGGATGTTGAAAGAGTTGAGCTGCTCGTCTACTCAATTTGTTTTACAAATGAATTGAGTTGGCTCTATTGTGCTCAAGGTGATTCACAGACATGAGTTGAATAATTTATTCGGATGACTTGGTTCACGAGCTGAACAAGTTAGCTCAAGCAAGAGCTATTGACTTATAATTGAGGAGTGAAACAATTTTTACTAAAAAAAACTGGTGAGCCACTAGTGGGATGAGCTAAGTCGAGCCCACATTTGATGAAGCAAACAAACTCTTGCTCAGCTTACCCCCACAAAAGAACACGAGCGAGTTTGTGTGGTAGGTCGAACAGAGCCCAACCCCAGTTGATGCGCCCCCATTTAAATCCATAGTAAAGAGCTTGATGGGTAAAGTAAAGAAGGAAATTATTTTACAAGGGTAGCCTTTCTATTTCCAATTAAAGAATTGTATGAAATTTATTAGGCGGGATCTAAAGTTTTTTCTAGCACTTCCTAATCTGGGTTAAATCCTGAAAATGAAAAATGTTAAAAATTATTGTATTCATAAAGCAGGAATATAGTCGGACTGGTTGATTCGATTTAAAAGTGGAGACTCAAATATGGAGTTAGCACGTGGAATCCTTAGTGATGGAATCTTTTATTAATCTGAGAATCAATTGGAGTGATAATGGAGGAAATGAGCACTAGAATTTCAATCTCCAAGCAACAAAATCCTGACTTGTTTTCCTACAAAAAGCTACAAAATCTATGTAAGCGTGAATCCGCATTAACTTCATCATGTATCCTGCTTCACCTTTTGCAATCCCTAAACCTTTATAACCACATTCCTAATTCTTTCCCATTGTATTGTATTTTATTGTACCATATCAAAGAAATTTAGTTCCATAGACATAGAAGATGTCAGATTGGGGTCCGGTTTTCGTGGTTGTTGTGCTTTCCATTCTATTATCGTCGGGTCTGCTAATTCAGATTTCTAGTATGAACTGGTTCGTTTAGTTTGAAAACTTCTAGACTAGTGAGGTATCCATACTGGTTCATTCTATTATGGATTAATAGCAGAATATCCCTTGTAAACGTTTCATTTTGCAATATACCCCTTATATATTGGAAATCCCAGAAACCCTATGTTTCAAACGTTTTGTGTGAAAAACACACCCACGTCAGTATTCGTCTGGTGTGCCGCTAAATTCTAAGGAAGGAGGAGAGAAGGAGGAGGAATGGATAAATAAGAAATGGCAAATTCATTAATTTATATTTTCATCTTTAATAACACCCTCCCAACATGAAGAATGGGGTTTTGTGCAAAGCGAAGAGACACGAAGGTTGAGAGAATTCAGTTGCTAACCCACGCTGTACGGTCAATACCTTGTTCACCCATAATCGTGGAGGTTTCCTCGAGGTGTTCTGAAGTCTGAACAAGTGCGCGACGATAAGTTGTGGAAGCGGGTTTTACTATTAAAAAGATGCGTGCGTGAAATTTGTGAAATCATGGAATACGGTATTGAAATTAGTTATTTTTTTAGTATGTTTACAGATTGACTATGATTATCGGGAATGGAGCCTCCAAGACTCAGAGGGTTTAAAGAAGTACATGTGTATGATATGTTGCTATGTTTTTGCGATTTAAGAAATAAAGAGTTTCGGTTTAGATTGTTTACGTGTTTTGTTGGAGTTTCGTTGTAAAAAGTGTATGCATGTTGTTTGATGTGGGTCTTGAATTGATTCATGTACTAACCTTTGTTCACATTATGCAATGACGAAGGGTATACATATTGCGAGCAATATGAAAGGAGAAGTCATGTGGATGGCTATTATATACAAGCACGGTGAAAGATTCAAACGGTTTTGTGGTGAAAACTTACAATGGTGATCACAGTTGTGCATTGGTATACTGGAACAGACGGTTAACTCCGAAGAACTTTGCCATAGGTACTTGTCTTCATTGAAGGCTGGTCCTAATATATCTATGAGCGCATTTTTTGATAAAGTTAAAAGGAACAATTTGGAAGACGTGACTAGGTGGCAGTATTACCGAACCAAAGAGTAGGCAATGAAGACATTATATGACGCCGTGCTTGACCACTACAAAATTTTGTGGGATTATTGCGAGTATCTTAAACATACAAATGTTGGTACAACTACACAATTGGAGGGTGGTGGTGGGGAGTTTAAAAGATTGTACATATGTCTCGGAGCAGTGAAGGTGTGATTCATGCGTGGATGCAGGAAGATGGTAGGGTTGGATGGCTATTTTTTGAAAATTGACATGGGGGACTAGTTATTGACAGCAGTATGTGTAGATGGTAATAATGGGGTTTGTCATATAGCGTATGCCGTAGTGAAGGTTGAGAATGGTGAAAATTGGAGGTGGTTTTTGGAATTGTTGAGAGATGATCTAGGTTTTCATGCCTGATAAGCAAAAGGGGCTTGTACAAACTCTTGAACAAATATTTGAATATGCCAAGCATCGTACTTGTGTGCAATATCTTTATAACAACTTCAGTGCAACATATAAGGGTCTCGCATTGAAGAATTTACTCTAGGCAGCAGCAAGAGCTATATGGGTGACATATATGAATAGGATGTGCGATCTAGACCATACTGCATACAGTTGGTTTCAGTTGAAGCAAGCAAGCATTGGAGTAAATCGCATTTCAAAGTGGGGAATAATTGTGTATGCTATTGAACAAATTATCGGAGTCTTTCAATGCAACCATCTTGAGTGCACGGGAGAAGCCCATCTTGTTAATGTTAGAGGAGATTCAAATGTACTTGATGCAACGAATCGTGGCAAGGATGTAGGCATGCAACAAATGGAGAGGAGTCAAGGGACCAGGGATAATGAAAATCATTTAGAAAAATACAACTTATTGGGTGCTAAATATGCTGACTATTCGGAGAACCAAAAATTCCAAATACGATACCATGAAACTCAAACTTTGTGTGTAGTTGACCTAACTGCTAGGACTTGTGCATGTCGATTTTGGCAGTTAATGAGTATACTATGCAGCCATGTCATTACGACACTATTATTACGAGGCATGCAGAATGTCACAGATTACATGGATGATGTGTATAAGAAAAAAGCATATGTAAGGACGTATACACCAATAATATCCCCAGTGACAAGCCCAGATACATGGCCGAATGTCCGCCTTAGTTCTGGACGCCAACTGTACACTAAGAAGGCTGGGAGACCAAAAAAGAAATGGGGAAAGGAGGCAAATGAAGCGTCCACACTATCCAACACAACAGCATTCGTTGATGCACCTCCATCTAGGAAAGGAATGGTGATGAGTTCTTTATGTGGTGCTTCTCAGCACAACATGAGGAAGTGTTGAGGAAGGGAACCACCAGCTGCAAACTGAAATGCTATTGTTGGTGCTTCTCAGCACAACATGAGGAAGTGTTGAGGAAGGGAACCACCAGCTGCAAACTGAAATGCTATTGTTCTTACTTTTGTCATGCTTTTTTTTATTGTAATGCTTTTTGTTCGTATTCCATATTAATGTGAACAATTGTTATTACTGACTAGTAATATTTGGGGTGTCTATGTACAACTTTTAGTGTGTGTAATATTGAATTGGGATTGAGGATTATAAGATTATACTTCGCAATCTTTATCAATTTGGCGTTGATTTCGTACAAAAGCACATAGAAAACAAGTTTTAGATGTTCGGTTTAGAATAATATAGGGCTGTATAGCACATTGTTATAGGTTTCAGAGTTGTATTATGAAACATATTCAATGTGTAAGGGGGTTTTGCAACCAATTCAGATAAAAAGATATGCCGCACAGTCGTTACCAATGAACAACCAAGCAATAAGAGATGAAATGGAGGATGAAATTGGAACATCACATTGAACATCTAACTTACAGAACTTGAATACGAAAGCACAACATTCGCTAACATCCATTCAGTACACACATCTACAAGGCGATCAAAACTTTATTTTCCACCAAAAACGTACATCACTACACTACCACACAAAAACCCAAAACCTAAATCTAAAATCACTTCTCTGCTTCTGCCGTTCCAACAGCTGTTGTTGTTCGAGTGCATTCGTAGATCTCAATAGCCCATGTATGATATCCACAGATCTATTGTACATGGGTGTGTCAAACCACGAGAAGTATCCACAACCGCCATTTTGCTGTAGAAAAATAAAAAATATCAGATCTTGAGCATACTCAGTAAAAAAATTGGTTCAAAAATTATGTTCGGATTTCCATTACCAACCGTTGTGTGCATGTGAAGAACCTTCTTCTCGGGTTCCCAGCCGTCCACAAAGTCTTCAGTTCAATCTCCATTCCGCATCTGCACAAACGAGATTCCATCGGAGCTAGGGGTCCAGTGTTGCAGCTACGTATCCAAGAAACGAAGTAGTGTCAGGTGATGAAAAGAGGGACATAAAAACCCCTTTCTTCATGTTGGGAAGGTGTTATTAAAAATGAAAATATAAATTGACGCATTTTCCCTTTCTTATTTATCCATTTCCACCCATTTTCTTTGGGATTTAATGACACACTAGGTGAATGCTGACGATAGGGGTGTTTTTCACACAAATTTGAAATAGGGAGTTCTATGCGATTTTCAATAGGTAAGGGGTATATCGCAAAATTAAACATTTATGGGGGTATTATGTTATTAATCCTTCTATTATCTATTTTGTTCTCATTTGCATTTTCTTGTTGGCCATTGGGGTTCATATCTACATGGACCGATACTTTTTTAATTGAATAATGCACTAATGGGATTTGATTGATTTTTGTTGTTTCTAATTTCGATTACCAAATTTTAGTCTGAGTTTTGAATTTTATCATTTATGGTTAGAGCTCTGATCTATGTATCATTTGCTGCCAATTCATTCTCAATTAACCCTTTTGCCATTTAGTTTCTGAAACTCAATGTAATAGTTGTCAAGAGCAATCTTCAAGAAACTCTCTAAATAAAAAATATTATTTATTTTAAAGAATTAATAATTAAAAATAAGTTCTAAGAAGTTCTTTATTTTAACTTTTAAAATAGAGAGTGAATTTGACTCTCTAAACTGAAATAGCCAACTCACTCTCTATTCTTAATGTGCAATAATTTTATTTAATAAGCCATATATTTTAACCTTTTACTTCTTGAACTATTCAAATTACATTTAAAGTGATTAGCAATTAGTATATAAAAAATATCTTAAATTAAATCTCAAACATCATTGTCTAAGTTAACCACTAAATCAAGGACTCGTTTAGTACTATAAGAGCTTTTGGAGGTAGCTATTGTTAATTTTTGTTTACAATTAATTTTAAAATTACTTTCCTATTCTGAAATTGCTTATATAGAAAGCAACATTGAACTAACTTATTATAAAAACTTTTTCAATTACTGAAATTACATTTATAAATTAGTCAAACGGGTCCAGAAACTGCTTTTGAGTCTCAAAAAATCATTTTGACTTTTTAAAAACCATGTCAAGCGAACCATAATATTAGAATTCTTTTTATCTAAAATATACCACTAAATCATGAGAAAATTGAACATTGTGTGTGTGCAATTTTCTATGTCCATGCGGATTGTGGAAAGGCATGCTTGCCTAAACCCTAGCATTGGCTAGACTCAATTATGTTACCTGTACAATTAACTTGATAATGTGAGTGGGCAGGCATCCTTTCATTGATTTGAAAATCTAGTTGTGAAATTAATGACAAGAATTTTTACATCTCACTTGTCAAAGAGAAATGCTAGATGTACAATACATCTCGCATGACAGTCCCCTCACATGAGGGTGGGCCCGCGATATTTATATTTTAAAAATCGCTAGTCCCACCCCAAATGTGAGGGGACTGTCAACCTGAGTGTACACAAAAGTATGTACACTTAGGTTAATTCCTTGTCAAACTACTTGTACAAATTCATTATACTAGTAGATTAATTCTTCCGATCGAAATGGCCTAGCCTAATTTGACACATCTATAAAATATGCTTTACAATTAAAATCATTTTTCTCATCAAATTCATCTCTGAGTAAAATAAGTTGGCATGAGTCACAACTCACAATCCATGTTATTTCTACCATAGCTTAGCTTTACTGGTATTTTGGATGCATTCGTGTTGTTTCACAGTACTGGACAATATTGCACAAGATAATAAGTAAGATTTTCAATTTATTTTTCTTTCTTAATATTATCCCTTACGTTGTGATCGACTTTAAAAAACATCTAACTAGAAAATATGCTGAGTCCCTGTTTGATCCACATTACTTTCTCATTCTCATTCTCATTCTTCTACTCATTTTCAACTACACATTCCTGAATAAAATAATATTTTTCATCACATCAATAACTTTTTTTTTCTTTTTCAACTATATATTTCCCATCACATCAATAGTAAAAATGCATTATTACTCCCAAAATGTGCACCAAACAGGGACTGAAACTGGCAATTGGATCTTGAATGTACTAAAATTTCATTAGCCTAAACAAAATTTGAATTTTTAACACCATTCTTTAACAACAATCACTTTTCTTTCTTTTAACATCAGAACATCCACTTTTGTAAGTCATTATTATTATTATTATTGGTAAGCTAAATGGAATTAAAGGTTAAAATGAAGGGGGAAAAAGTGTGAACAATAGGACAACCTTTTTTAATACTTAAAAATAAGTCTTCAACCTTTAGCACATGTAGAAAATACATCCTCGACCTTTAAAATCACAAGCATTTGCCGTAAGAGGTCGTGTGAACCAAAACTCTATTAATAGATAGGAACACATTCCATCCAATTCCCAAAAAATATAAATTTGTATCATTCTTTGAGTCCCATAGGTTTGATCCCGTAGAATTTGACCCATTTTATAGACATCCTCAACCTTTAAAATCAATCTTTTCAGTTCCTAACATTCAGCTTTTATTTGCATAATTGATACGTTTTACATAATCCCATCAATTTATTCTTTATTATTTTGCTCCGTCCCCCCAAACCCAAAGTAAGATTGAAAAAAAAATGGTCTTAATGTTGTGAATGATAATTACCATCACTATTTTGTTATATAATAAAATAATTCTTCATTATAAAATAAAATAATTTATTCTTTATTATTTTGCGTCCCCTCCAAACCCAAAATAAAGGTTGAATAAAATGAAGGATTAATTTAGTGAATGATAATTGCTATGATTATTTTATTGTATTTGATAGGAGTTGAACTCGTCGGTTCAACCAACGGTTAGGAGTTGAACCTTTGACACATTGACCTAGTGACCCAACTTTTCCGTTAGGTTACTGCTCGTGTCGAATTTGAAACTATAATGAAAGATGTTGCAACTTTAATATATAAATGAGATTCAGGTTGGAATACAAGGTTAGTAAAAGAGTCATTCTAATTCACGGACACAAAATATTTTGAGTAGAAGAATTATCATATACAAATGGATGAATTCCTCCTACTTGAAAGATATATAGACATTAGAAAATCAAGGATCCAATTTTGAGAAGGCTGTCTAAAATAAAATTATACAATAAAATCACAAAAAAAAAGTATTGTAATTAAAGTTTATTTGCAATTATTGTGGGCCCACGCTGGTTGTGGACATGACTCTAGCGTTGGTAAAAAAGCTCGAAGGCTCGGACGGCTCAGGCTAGGCCCTGAAAAAGCCCGAGCCCCACTTTGGGGAGTCGGCTCGAGCCCGGGCGAGCCTCCCATTAAAAAATTTTTTTTTTTTGAAGGCAGCTTGTTGCCTGCAGGCAACAAGCAAGCAGCAGCTTGGCCGCAGGCAGCTAAGAAAAAAAAAAACAAAAAACAAAAAATTCGAGCCGACTCGGCCCGGGCTCGACTCGGCCAGGCCAGCTAAGGCTCGGGCCGAGACTCTTTTTTTTATTTATCGGACTCGGCTCGCCTAGGGCCAAAAAAAGCTAGGTCCAAAAAAGCTCGGGCTCGGCTCGGCTCGGCTCGTAGACATCGCTACATGACTCTCAACGGCCCGACCTTCAAATGTGGGCTATTGTGTCTAAACACGGGTCAGAGTCATCATGGGCAAGTTCCAACGAACATTCATGATATTCTCATTAATCCATTTAACATTCGAAATAGTAAATACTCTATCTTGATAATAAGCCCCATTTGAACCCATTATTTAAAATTTCAAGGATTGGAATAGTATTTTTGAAAAATGTGTGATTAAAAAAAAGTAAAAATTTTGGAATTATGTATAATATTATTTTATTAGAGAACGTGTAATTGATAAAAAGATAGAGAAAAATGAATTATAATTTTAGCTCGCCAAATAGTACTATTTGGACATTGTCATTAATTGATATCTTCTATATATTAAAAGTGGCTATGTAACGAAATTTCTTGTTTTTAACGGAAAAACTAACGGAATTTGTTGTTTTAACGGATTATGTAACGAAATTTCTGTTTTAAACAAGCAGCTGCACCTTTTTTCAGTGTTTTTATCATAACTTTGTATTTTGATGTCCGATTGAGACGATTCAAAATGCGTTGGAAAGCTAACTCATCTGACTACAACTTTGATTCAGATATCATTCTCCAATCCAATTACTTTATATGCCAAAAATAGGTCTCAATATGAGACTAAAACATCGGAGCATAAATTTTCGGTTGGAAATTGATTTGCGATCATCTTTTGACTAAATTTGATTCCATGACGTCTTCCTTTATCCAATTGACTCCGAGCACTCTTAAATCTTCATCGTGAGGTTCAGCACAATTTTTAAGTATTTACATTTTAGTCCTCGAACTTTGGATCCCTTACAATTTAGCCATTTCTCCAAATTTGTCAACTTTTGCTTATTTTCTTCGATCTCACCAACTTACATGACAACATCAAAATCACACATCTAATTATTTATCAATTACATAAACATTATATAATTAATTATTTAATTAACAAAAAAAATTACATCTTTATTAATAACAAATTAATTCTTAAACAAAACTATTAAATATAAACTAGGCAAACGTACATTGTACGTTATTTGCACCTGGTATCATCTTAAAAGTAAGAATATAAGTCATATTTAAAATTACATATCATTTAAAGATATTTAGACCGACATTATAACACTATTTTTTTTAGATAACATATTTTTGGTTCGGGTAAATAGCAGAAATGGTCCCCAACGTTTACACCCTTTGCTAAAATGGTCCCTATCGTTTTAAAATTGGCATTTGTACCCTTATTTCAAACGTTTCTTGCGGAATTGGTCCTTCCATCCAACATCCGTTAAACAACCGTTAGAACCTTTTGAAAATTTGCAGAAATGGTCCCTATGGAATATAATTTAATATTTCGTTTATATATTTTGGAACGGCTTGCTTCGACGAGTGGTAACTTTCGTTACGGTTGGCCGTTTCGCACGCCGTTAGGGGTGGGAGAAATTACGTCATGAGCACTTCGAAATGGTATTAAAAATGTAATATTTCGACTTCGTTTGACTTCCTGTAATAATCCCGCAAAATGGAGACAAAAAATAAGAAAAATCGTTTATATATTTTGGAACGGCCTGCTTCGACGAGTGGTAACTTTCGCTACGGTTGGCCGTTTCACACGCCGTTAGGGATGAGAGAAACTAGGTAATGAACACTTCGAAATGATATTAATAATGTAATATTTCGACTGCTTTGATTTCCGTAAAATGGAGACAAAAATAAGAAAAATCGCTTATATATTTTGAAATGGCTGCTCGACGAGTGGTAAATCTCGCTACGGCCGTCGTTTCACACGCCGTTAAGGATGCAAGAAACTAGGTCATGAGCACTTCGAAATAGTATTAAAAATGTAATATTTCGACTTCGTTTGACTTCCCGTAATAATCCCGCAACCGTAATATTTCGACTTCGTTTAAAATTGGCGCTTCGAAATGGTATTAAAATTGGTATTAAAAAAATTCTAGGATTAAAATGTATTAAGAAAAAATCGTTTATAAGAAAAAATTGTTTGCGAGATTATTACGGGAAGTCAAACGGTCGAAACATTACATTTTTAATACAATTTCAAGTGCTCATGACCTAGTTTCTCCCATCCTTAATGGCGTGTGAAACGGCCAACCGTAGCGAAAGTTATCACTCGTTTGAGCAAAGCCGTTCCAAAATATAGAAACGATTTTTCTTATTTTTTGTCTCCATTTTGCAAGATTATTACGGAAGTCAAACGATGTCGAAACATTACATTTTAAATACCATTTCGAAGTGATCATGATCTAGTTTCTCCCATCCGTATCTAGCAGTGTGAAACGGCCAACCATAGCGAAAGTTACCATTCGTCAAGCAAAGCCGTTTCAAAATATATAAACGATTTTTCTTATTTTTTGTCTCCATTTTACGGGATTATTACTTGGGGAAGTCAAACGAAGTCAAAATATTACATTTTTAATATCATTTCAAGTGCTCATTACCTTGTTTCTCCCATCCCTAACGGCGTGTGAAACGGCCAACCGTAGCGAAAGTTACCACTCGTCGAAGCAAGCCGTTCCAAAATATATAAACGATTTTTCTTATTTTTTGTCTCCATTTTGAGGGATTATTACGGGAAGTCAAACGAAGTTGAAATATTACATTTTTAATACCATTTCGAAGTGCTCATGACGTAGTTTCTCCCATCCCTAACGGCGTGCGAAATGGCCAACTGTAGCGAAAGTTACCACTGTCAAGTGCTCGTTTCAAAATATATAAACGAAATATTAAATTATATTCCATAGGGACCATTTCTGCAAATTTTCAAAAGGTTCTAACGGTTGTTTAACGGTTGTTGGATGGAAGGACCAATTCCGCAAGAAACGTTTGAAATAAGGGTACAAATGCCAATTTTAAAACGATAGGGACCATTTTAGCAAAGGGTGTAAACGTTGAGGACCATTTCTGCTAATTACCCTTTTGGTTCATCGATAACCAATAGCACCTGATCTCCTACGCATGGTTTGCTCGGCTATTTGTTGGATTACTTT
This sequence comes from Fraxinus americana, assembly GCA_035079005.1. Taxonomy (NCBI): domain Eukaryota; kingdom Viridiplantae; phylum Streptophyta; class Magnoliopsida; order Lamiales; family Oleaceae; genus Fraxinus; species Fraxinus americana. Next base: position 18,104,866 of record CM068716.1, read on the forward strand.
CATTTGGAGCTAAAATCAATCTGTTAGAAACCCATAACTGTGAAGAAATTTTCTTGTCTGCAAGAGTATTTACTGGTTTCTTGCACATATTAAAATTCATACACCTTAACAAAATTTTCAATTGTCGACACCGTTGTTTAAGAACGTCCACTTTTCTAAGTGGAAGTTTTTCTTTGAAAAAAAAGGAATTGATAAAATGAAGGGAAAAAAGTTGTTAACAGTAGAAAACCCCTTTTCTTCGTATTCGAAAAAGTCCTAAAAGCAATAATGATGGACTTAAAGTGTATTATATAGCAGAAAAGCAAAAGACGATGATACAATACCCCAGAATTGATAAAAGATAAAGTTAAGACTGCTCGTTCCACTTTCTTCCTTCCAAGTGCAGGAAAACAAATAGTTTTTGCTCACGTAGGTCACAATTTTTTATCCATTGATTTTAATAACACTTTAAATAATCAAGGACACATGTTTTAACACATCTTGGGACATCAAACTTAATGCAGACAAACAAAGAGAGTACAAGTAGTTTAATTCGAAAACAAAACACATACATACCTGAACTGAATAAAAGATTTACTTATGAATTAACTCATTCTACTTTCCCGGATCGTACTGTCTAATCCATTTTACGAGAAATGACATCTAGGCATAGAGATGTACATTAAGAATGACTAGGAACAGAATAAGGAGCAAACCATAGATAACAGTGTGCAGCAACATGGAGGGTATACTAGTCTTCATATTCAAAAAATCGACCGGCCTATGCTTCCCGGGAAGCTGGAAGAGCAATCCGGGAGAGAGAAACGCGAAAAGTGCTGCTCCGATGAGCGGGGCTGCCCAATCGTTCATTCTACTATGCCTTCTCTTAAGCTTCTTCTGACAGGAGAAAAGAACAAAAGAATACAGGACAAAGCTGATAAAAAAGGGGCTTTGGTAATTGGATGCTAAATAGTTTTATAACTTCAAATTGCTGTAGAGGGAGATTGAGAATCCCATAAAGTAAGAAGATGATAAATTATTATAGCCCTATCCTTTAGCTTTTTCCTGTTTATTATTTGCTTTGTGTTGGTGTGCTTTTATGGTACATATAATATATTCAATAAAATATCATCATTATTCAGCCTTCTTTTGATTCTCTATTATTCGATGCTGTTCAAAAATGGAGTCTGAGGTTGGCTTGTGGGCTGTGTACACGTTGGGACTTTTGGGCTTCCATTCCAAAAGGTTGTAAGATAATCTTGGTCCCCCCATGCTCACTAGTTCTCTATTATTTGATGTCTCACTGATTGATTCATTTAATAACAATCTTAGGAATCTTTCGATATTTTAAGGGTGATTTTGATGGATATTATTGATAAAATAATATATTTTAAATGTTGATATGATGTGAAATATGTGGTTAAAAAATAAGGAAAAATTACTGATGTGATGTAAATATTATTTTATTGAAGAATGTGTGGTTGAAAATGAGTATTGAAATAATGTACTTTGAAATAATATTTGTCAAACAGGAGCTAGAGATAGAACCAATTTGGAGCTTGTAATTGTGGATTTGTCGAATATCTTGGGTTGTAGTTGAAGCATCAAGAACATATTCTTCAGAGTAAATTTTAGTATTTGAAAAAAAAAAAAAAATCTCCAAATTAAAGGGTTCCTTTTGTTCTGTTCAATAGAAGTTGAAATAAAACATATGATTGCTAGCTGACAGATGCCCTCGAATGAAAGTTTGGATTTTTTTTTTGTCAACCACAAAAGAAATGAGATAAGGTTTGTTTTGACTTTTGAAATCTATTATTTCCAAATATCATAATTATGTCGTAATTTGCACGGTAGCAACTTTAACACGTAATAAGTTTCAAACAGTAATGATTGACAAAACACAAGTCCCTATGTACTATGATTGAGAGGACTTACTCGGCAACATAATAGGAAAAACTCACTTGTACAATTATTAGATGATTGTAAAATCTTACAACATGACCCGCAAGATTTTTGTGAGTCTGGTTGTAAGATTTTACAATCATCTAATGATTGTACACCAAGCACATTTCAACATAATGAGGTCATTAGAAAAAACAATCACGATACATCTATATCATCTTTTACATTATTATTTATATCGTGCCACGTGCTAACTGTAATTTACGAATTCGACCCTAAAATCACCTAGAGAGGGATGGATATGTGAATAACGCCGAATTAAATTATCAATAAAAGTAACAATTCACTTTTTAATTGTCTAGACATTTAGTCAATCAAGTCAAGTAAAATTGTATTTTGACTTGCCACAATAATAAATAAAACAGTAAATAACACAAAATTTGTTGATGGAGAAAACCCTTAACTAGGTAAAAATTCAAAACCAAGCCAGTAACCTCCATTATAGATAATAAAAACTTACAGTATGATACAGTCTAGAAACTCACTAAACTCATTGATCTAATTCCTCCAATCTCCAAGACTCGTTGGAACGTACTTCACTCACACATACTCATGATTTTTTGGAATTGTTTGTTTCCCGTGGATGACCAAGAATACGTTCTTCCTGTACTCTTCATGTGCTTTCGATCCAACCTCCCTCAATTTTCAACAATCTCTTAAAGCTATTGAAAAAGTACATTCTTAATTATATTTAAGAAGTGGGTATTCTGGATTATATGATTTTGATATTTTTTCCAACTTGTGGTTGATTGATCTCAAGATGTAGAATTGTTGGTCGATCTCCAAAGGATGTTATGAATGTAAAAAAAAATGATCAGCCACCCTTTTCACGAAATAGGGATTTGGTATTTATAATATTAAGGTATTTAAGTAGTTTATGATAGATAGAACTCTTGAAAATCACAAACTAGCAATAGGTTAGCGACAGTAGGGAGACGGCAAGCAACAATAATTCTGTTTTAGACGCACGAGCATCAACTTGACGACATGTTATATAAATTCAAAGACTCTACTCGAACCTAAAGACTCCTAATTTATCTTCCCCAAAAGACATCTTAACTCTTACAACTCTTTTGTAATAATTCTTTTATCTAAAGAATTCCTAATACAACTTAAACCTAACAATTTCCCCATTGACATTCTGTGACAAAACTATACAATACAAGTCAAGGAAGTAAAAACAAAACTAATCTACCCAACTCAAATTGAATGTTTGTTTCTTGCGTTCTTGTTTCCTAAAATCAACAACTTAAATAACAAGTGTAAAACCACGTGAAACATGAAATGTAACAATTGAAACACACTATCATAAATACGCTAGCTAGATTGAGAAGTAATATTATGTTAATCAAAACACCAATTAAAATACTAATATACAAAACATCAAAACTCAAAAAAGCTAAAAATTTAAAATGATATGTAACGCAAGAAAGGCAATAAATACTATCATCTCTCTCAATACTATCATGAAATACTATCTCCCCTTGCTAAAAACTCTCGCATTATATTTATCTCTTTTTGCACAAATTACGAAGGGAACTATGTCATAATATATTATTACTCAAAGATACAGTTGATAACATGTACAAATATAATCCATTATCAATAAAATTTTCCACACACTCAATTAAAGTCTAAATGGAGTAGATTGTATAAGTGACTCGTGTATATAAAGTGCCACTAATTCCTTGTGACCAGGACTCAAAATCTTAAATTTGTGAGAAAAGGACATGCAAAATATTACTGTTAAATAGTTTATTCCCCTAATAATGAAAGCCAAACCAAGAATACATATTATGATCCAAAAATAAAGCACATTTTTCATGTATATTATTTTTTTCTCCCCCTGACTTTGAACGTATATACATTTTCGCACAATTTCTATTTTTTTTTTTTAAACTCATCACTTTTTTTTTCAATTTTTCACATCTTATGTGCAGACTCTTCTCCATTAAGCGACTAAAATGATCCATGTAACGAGTTTTTGGCCGATAAATTCAAGTCAGTTGACCATATGACATCAGGTTATGAGAAACTCTTTGGGTATAATTTCTCGAGTCAAATAAGTTTCGAAAAAGAGTATAGGATGAAACATTCTTTTAAGGAATATACTAGATCTTAGGTCTACTATATTAAGATCAAACCATATTCAAGGCCACTTTACCAACAGATGACGGCCATCCCAAATCTCATACGCTCAGTTAAAACTCGCTCACAAGATCATAGTATATGCAGTACAGATGGTACATGCAAAAACCTATACTAATTACTCCACATAAACTTAAACAAAGTAAATGAAAATATACTAAACACATCAATTAAACTTATACTTGGTCACAACACACATGTTCAAGTAAATCATATATCACATTGTAGTGTAAAATAGTTCCCAATTTTCATATTTTTCAATTTTTTTTATAAAAGAAAATCTACCTAAAAAGTAAAACAAACATGAGATACATGCAATAATAAATGAATCACATTTAATAATCATAAACATGCATAAAAACACTGAATTAGTTAATTATACATACGCTCTTACATTTAAGAGCACCACGATCAATTTCAAAAAATTTCAGATCACTTTTTAACCCAAACTTGTCTAGTGAAAGACTTATTCCAAGTCAATTGTGTCATTAACTTGGTCAAATGACTTGCTTGATTAGAGAGGAAGTCATTCCGGCCATCAAAATCCTGATTTCTATCTATAGTGAAATTCTGATTTTTATTTTTATTCAGGAATTTATGACACGTAGGATAACCACAATTGAAACAAGTAGGGATAAACCTAGGTCCAAAATTATGTAGTTGCTGATATCTATTCCTAAGTTGATAGGTCCTATACTGTCTAGTAGGCATCTGTCCTACGATACGCTTGTGAGCTCAGGATTAGGAACATACACAGACAAGTTGGTAGCAGAGACAAAACTGGTTTTTGGAAGTACTAGCCATATTATGATTGGCTTACTTATATCCTAAACCTCACCTATTCCCAACAGGCTTGTTCAACGTAATAAAACTGTCCAATTTCTAAGACTCACTCAAGAATAAATGGAGTTGAGCATTGGATTTCTTAAGGTTGCTAGTCAGGGTGGTTTTAACCTTGGTCTCTAAGTTCTCATTGACTAATCTTAACTCACTAAGGCTTTTATTTGACTCTTGATGGTCATACATAAGTATCTCTTTTTCTAGCTTAAGTGCATTAATCTTCTAAGCATGGCTTTATTCACTTTCTTATTCTTAAGACTCTCATCAAATAATTGTTGATAAGTCTCTCGAATCGCTTTCCCATCTTCACAATCTTCCTTAGAGTGCTCACCACTACCTACTTCCTAAACCTTCTCACTATCCTTGTTAGATTCACTCCAAATCTTGGCAATGAAGGCCATAAACTTCTCACTCTCATCATGAGTGGACTCACTTTGATTATTCGAGCTAGACTTGTCATTTGTGAGATTTGCATTCATAGCTTTACACTGATTTCTCTTATCGGTAGGGCACTCACTTTCCTAGTGGCCAAATCCTTTACACTTATGACACCTCACAGTGTTAAATTTCTTTCTAGACTCACTTGAGTTTTCTCTTTGTCTCTCTTTAGTCTTTTTCTTATTCGTAAATTTTTTTTGAAAATTCTTAAAAAAGTAGATTATTTTCTCATCATTAAGTGATTCCGAATCAAAAGAATTATGATAATCATCACTAACAGTGTTCAAGGCCAAAGACTTATCTTTTTTTGGTTTAAATAATGTTAGTTCATAAGTTTGGAGTGATGCAACCAATTCTTCAACCTTAATAGCACTCTGCCCTTACTTTCTTCTATAGCCATGATTTTGGGCATAAATTTCTCAGGTAAGGATATAAGGATTATTCTGACAATTTTAGGCTCAGGAATTATCTCACCTAGGTTGAAGTTAGAATTAACTATGTCATTCAAGCTCCCACAGAAGTCATTGAAGGTCTCATCATCCTTCATCATAATCTCTTCAAACCTAATAGTCAACATTTGTTACTTAAAGTTCTTAACAGCCTGAGTACTCTCATGTTTGGTCTGTAAAATATCTCAAACGTCTTTAGCAACCTCACACATAGACAAATGCCTCAATGCTTCTGGTGACACAACCATAAATAAAGCATGTAAAACCTTACTATTCTAATTACACTAATTTAAATTAGTTTTCGACCAAATAGCTATAGGAGTGAGGGTGACATCATTAACGATGCTAGAAAGGACAGTCCAACCATTCACTGCACTCAACCAAATACGATCATCCATCAATTTTAGGAAGGTTCTCGTTCTAACTTTCCAATAGGCGTAGTTACTGTCATCAAAATATGGCAGGACAGACAATGAACTACTCGTCTAGAAAATTAGGGCTAGGAATTTAATTTAGTCTCTGATACCACTTGAAAGTTACGAGTTCGACATTAAAATCACATAGAGAGGGGTGAATAGGTGAATTACATGGAATTAAAATTACCAATTAAAAGTAACAATTCACTTTTTAATTATTCTAGAAGTTTAGTTAGTCAAGTCAAGTTAATCCTATGTTGAATTGCCATAATAATAAATAACGCAGTAAATAATACAAGATTGGTTGATAGAGAAAACTCTTAATTGTGTAAAAATTTCGAGACCAAGTCAATAACCTCCACTATAGACAATAAGAACTTACATTATGATCCGTTTTGAAAACTCACTAGGCTCGCTGATCTAATTCTTGTAATCTTCAAAATCTGTTGGAATGTGCTTCACTTACACCTGCTCCCGATCTTCTAGAATTGTCTATTTATCGTGAATCATCAAGAACACCTTGTTATTGTACTCTTCATGTGCATCCGGTCCTATCTCCTTCAATCTTCAACAATTTCTGAAAGCTATTGAAAAGTACATTCCTAATTGTATTTATGAAATGAGTGTTTTGGATTATATGATTTTGATATTTTTCTCAACTTGTGGTTGATTGATTTCAAAATGTAGAATTGTTGGTCGATTTCCGAATGATGTTATGAAGGTAGAAAATAATGATCAACCACCCTTTTCACGAAGTAAGGCTTGTGTATTTATAATATGGGGTATTTGGGTAGTATAGAATAGATAAAACTCTTGAAAATTGAGAATTAGTGTTTCTCGAAAAGACACCATCGCTCGAGTGCTAGGCTAGCGACAGATGTGTCGTTCGAGAGACAGTAGGGCGATAGACATTCTTTTTTGGACACTTGAATATTAGCTTGACGATAGGCTAGTATAAATCCGACTGTTCTTTCTTCATGTTACATATTCGAAACCAAAAACTTCTAGTTCATCAACACCTTAAAAGATTTCTTGATTTTTACATCTCTTTTGTAATAATCATTTTGTTTAAAGAATTGTCAATACAACTCAAAACCTAACAACAACATACTATTAGACAATTTAAAAACAAAACACTTCTCTTGTCCACAATTTTTTGAAAACAAATGGAATGTCAAACACAATGTAAGCCATTGAATGTATGTATCGAATTATTCTTAGAAAAATCATGACTTGATTAATCTCCTATGACACCTTACAGACGTCTAGGACCAAGTTAAACCATTTAAAAAACTACTCATGCAATTTTCAAGTTCTTTACTTGAGAGGAACAAATTCCAAATTAATGTTAAGAGCAATTTGGAAAAATTTCCAACAACATACATTAATCAATGAAGAACTAATAACATTCAATATCTATTATTCCCTCCATCTCATTTATATATGATGACTTTTCTTTTTTTTTTTTTGTCCAAATTATAGTCATGTTTCTTTATTGAGAATATTTTGTTTTATTCGTTTACTAATATACCCTTATTTAATTTGCCCAATTATAATCAATGTGAGAATTGAAATTAAATCATTCAATTTATTTACTAATTCCAACAATAATTTACTGCTAGTCGTTAATAATTAAATAAGGATAAACTATGAAATTTTTTGTCAAAAATTACTTTTTCAATATTATTAAATAAGATTTCTTTAATTTGTGTGAAAAACAAAACCAGCTTATATAAATGTGACGGAGGGAGTACTATTTTACCGACTCAATTGAGAACATATTTCATCAAAGTCAAATATAGACAATCCTAACTTGTACAGGTAGGATACCTATTATACAAATATAAGGTACGAAAGATTTAGAATGTGTAGTAACACATGATTAGTTTTATTTTTTTGAATCCACCTTTAGATTACACTACTAACTTGGTTGTCAAAGTGTTCTAGACGAGAAATTAAATTAGCGTCAAGCTAATTTTGACCATCTATATAATTGACAATAAACTTAGAACATGTCGATATAATGCTAAATAGTGGACAAATACATATTTATATCAAGAAAGTTGTGCATTAAACTTGGTTTATATGATGTTAAATTCTCTTCTAGCATAGAACTAGAGAGTATTCTCTTCTAGCATAGAACTAGAGAGTAGAAAAGAAAGAAGAAAAGATAAATTTAATATGATTTCATATTGAAAATTGGAAAATTATCCAATGAATTGAAATGAATACAAAGTGTATCTATTTATAGACTAATTAAGTAACAAACTAACTAACAACTAAACTAACTAACAAAACCTAATTAACAGCTGGAACCGTTGGATGCATGAACCGGTGGACGAGCAGAATTAGTTTATGGTGGATCATGATCCGTGTGAGCTAGAGCTTGTAGATTCCAACACGCCCCCTCAAGATGGACAGTAAAGATTGAGAACGACCATCTTGGATAAGAGAGGGAACGACCATCTTGAATAATAGTCTTCAAGATAAAGTGGAGAACCATGACTGCCTTCACCAAAGAATTACAGGAAATGGCTTGCAACTGCTCAAAATTCTCAGATATCTTATAGATCTCAAAAAGCTCTTTCACGGATTCTCCACATTCAGAAAGGTGGTGTTATTCCGAAGACGGAGAGTTATCAATTCTGATAAAATGATTCTGTCAGGAGGGGAAGATGGAAGATGCTTTAAGGCTTCAGGCATAGAGGTGTCAATCCGGGTGGGCCGGGCCGGGTCGGCCTCCAACATATGAGCCCGGTAACTGTCCGCGTGAAAAAAAGCCCGCCTGCTACGGGTTCCGGGTTGGCCCACAAATTTTGGAGTATAACCTAGGCTCGCCCGCTGACCCATTCGGGTCGAGCCCATATGGGTCACGGTTCGCGGGTCACGGGTCGCGGGTTGTTCCAAAATTTTTTTATATTGACAGCAAAATTTTTTTTTTTGTTAAATGTAAACTAAGAATTGAACAAAATGATAAATGTTCGCTGAAAATCGTACCGCAAGCGCACGGGTCGCGTTCAAGTAATAAAGTGGACCTTAAGAGTCCGGATTGTCGATCCCACGAGGAATGTATACTTTGGATTACACAACTTTAATCGATTTTAATTCTAACGACAAAAGGAAACACACAGATTTAAAAATATAAGATAAAAACTAACAACCTACAAAATAAGAAAATAAAGGTGTCTTGACAAATTTCGGAGGGAAAAGTGTGGTTGGAATTTACGATGTCGCTTAACCTATTGTTTCATTGATCTCGAACCAATTATGTGCCGATGCATATTATCAAAATGCGATAGTTAGACCCGATTATCCTATTTTAGCTAATACCCTCTTTCGAGCGAATATTAACCCTAATTAGTCAATTCATACCACATATTTCTATATCGATACAAAGTTGACCAATAGCATGAATTTTTGTGAAAATACTCAGCGGGTCACTCAGAGTAGGTGTATATTTCTATATCACCTAAACGCGCAAAAGATACACTAATGCAAATCCGAGGTATCAATCATTTCGGTCTAATTAATGCAATCATTGTTCAACAGTCACAAATAATTACCTAATAATTTCATCTAGTTGTCAATTAGATGAATAGAACACTTTGATCTATTAAATGCAACTATCTTGCAACAATCACATTAAAATTAATTACAATCATTTAAGCGTCACCAAAAATGATGTAAAACCTAATAATTTCATCTTGTCGTCACAAAAATGAAATCATCTTAAACATGATGATCGATACACTATGATTTTGATAACAACTGCATTTATCACTAAACATGTAGATATATCGATAATCAATGAAACAAATTAGGTTAAGTTTAATCCATAAATTCTAACACAAAGTCTTAGCTCATATTATAAAGATTGTAACAAAGGAGATTCATGATACAATACATTACAAACTTGGAAATTAATAAAGGAATTCAAAAGTAAAGATAAAACCCTTTTTAGTGTAGTTTGAATCCTTCCAATGGATCTCCAAGTTTTCCTTGAGGTTTGATCTCCTTGCTCTCAACCTTTCTTCTCCAAAAACAAGCCAAGATCAACACAAAAGAAAAGGAAGAGAAAAGAAAAAGGAAGAAGAAGAGAGAAAGAGAGAAAAAAATATAAAAACTAAAACTAAAACTAAAACTAAAAACTAAAAAAAATTAAAAACTAAAACTATCCTATCATTTTTCAGCCAAAAAAACGTGCCAAGTCTTGTAGTATATAGGTGGGATATTTTGCTTTGCTTAGCCATGAAGAAACCAAAATATCCTAGGAAAATTGCAACTAAAGTCCCTGAATTATTTAAAGATAATTAAAATGGTCCCTCAACTTTGATTTAGTACAATTTGGTCCTTGAATTTTGACTTCCATTTCATGTATGCCCTTGATAAATATCACTCCAAGTCCTTCACTTTCTGACTTGTGCATTTCAGTCCCCATCTTCACATTTTTGTGCACTTTTAGTCCATTTTCTTCCTTTTTCGCTCCATTCTTCTTCTTGACGGGGTTTTAGCCTACAAAAGTGAAAATTACACAATTATGAATAGAAATATACTCAATATCAATTCTAATTAAATCCAGAAAAGTGTCGAATAAGTGTGTTTTTGCACACTTATCAATAAATTTATATTTATACCAAGAAATATTTACATAGAATTCAAATTTAATAATTGAAATTTAACAACTAAATGCATTTCTAATTACGTGAAGGTAGATATTTATAGCAAAGTACATCCCAATCAGGTTGACACCTACTTTTACTATTGTCACCTACTTAAGTCTTAACTATTAACTATAATTTAGTTGTTGAAAAATTATATATTTGTTTCTCAATCAATCTTCATGAATTGTAAGATTTTTGATGTTTTCAGCAACACTATTATTAATTTTATCTTCCATCTTCGATCCGCGAATATCCAATCTTTCACGCATATGAGAGCTTCCAAAATATCTTCTTTAAGTCTAGATCTTCATTCATCCAATACCCTATTACCTGCACTAAAAGCAGACTCGGATGCCACTATTGAGATTAAAACTTTTAGTATATCTCGTGCCATTTTAGATAATAAAGGGTATAACCGCTCATTTAATTTCCACCATCGTAAAATATCTAACTTATCCACTTCATATTCAGGTATTAAACTATAATGATCAAATTGATAATATCTTTCTAATTCAGCAGGTGTGATATGTGGATTTGCAGTTAAAGTTGAAGTACTAGATGAAGAATCAAGAACATTACGTTTCTTAGCTATTATGGAGAAAAAAAAGATTTGCCTTTAGAAGTTGTATTAGAGATTGGAGAAGAAGACATATTTTCATTGTTACCATATTTAATAAAATAGTTGTTATACATTTCCTTAATAAAAATTTTCAATTGTCGATTTGTAATATTTATGTTAAAAGCCAATGTCTCAGAAAGTGATTTTAAAGCACAATGAACTCCAAACAACTTAATGCGAGGATCCATTACAGCTACCACTGGAAAAATAAGTGGCATATTTTCATAATATTTTTAAAATTTTTCCTCCATTGAGTAGATAATTTCAAAAAAAAAAAGGATCGTCTCTAAATGATGAAAATTGTCCAACAATTTCTACTAATTATAAAAGTACAAGATTACTAGTTGGATAATAAACTCCAAAACTAACTTTTGTTGCCTTATAGAAAGGTTTAAAAAGTTTCATAACTTTAAATGTTTTTCCCAGTCCGAATCAGTTATATAAAATTGATTTTGTTTTGAATTAACAAATGCATTAATAGCATTAGTATAGCCAATACACAATTTTAACATTAAAAAGGTTAAATTCCATCTATTAGGTATATCATCAACAAATTTTCTTCTTCTCAATCTAAGATTTTTACAAATTTTTGCAAATTCTTGTTGTTTAGAATCTGAATAAGAAATATAATTAATAAATTCTCTAATTATACTTATTTGTGGTGTTATTAATTTTAAACCATCTTACACAACTAAATTATATATATGACAAATACAACGCATGTGAAATAATTTAGAATCATATGAAAATAAGATTTTGAAAAAAGAGAATCGCGAAAATCCATAATATAGTAGGATTAAAAATTTTAATAGTGACTAGTGAGAACTGAGAAGAAAGAAATATAATCAAGATGATGATGATATTTGCAATTGAATAATTGTAATTGTAGTAAGGTAGTAACAAGTATGAACTATAAAGTATAAATGTGTAATAACTAATGAAAGGGTATTGTAAAATAATTGTAAAAATAAATTGAAATTTATAGATGAAGAGGATGATATTACCATTAGAAAAGTTATATTACCGTTATTAAAAAAAAATTAAAATTTTTTTTTTCCCATGCAGGCTGCTACAGCAGGCACGCTTGCTGTAGCCTTTAGGGGCCTTTGGGGGGGGGGGGGGAGGGGGGGGAGAGAGAGGTTTGTTTTAATTTTTTTTACGGGCCGCGGTTAATCTCTCCCCCCCCCTTTTTAAAATTTTTGTTCTAATTTTTTGTTTTTCAATTTTTTTTACGGGCCGCGGGTTAACCGCGGCCCATGGGGGGTGCAACCTGCGAAGTCCGCGGGTTACACCTCCTTGGCCCGTGAACCGCCCGCACGGGTTACGGGTCGGCCCGCGCTCCCAATTTTCACGGGTTGACCGGCCCGTCTGTCTTGACACCTCTATTCAGACAGTGATGGTAGGGAAAAGGTACCAACCAGATTCGGAGACATGTGACACTTTTATTGATGGGTATTTGAAACGTGGTAATGAAACAATGGCTGGTAAATTGAGGAAAGAAATGCTCAACAAGTAAATTTCTTGGGAGGAGAAATTGATATGATATTCTTCCAGTTTACGTCATTTGCAGCACTTTTGAGCAGAGTCATTTTGCCACAAAGTGCAAGCTTCTTGTTGAAGCAAGTTAAGTTGCTGGTGATCTTCTAGATCTTGGTCCAAATTATTTTTCTGGACAAACAACCGCATGATAGAGAACTTAATGTGATAGAGTGGGAAGTAGCCATAGATTGAAAAGAGAAGAAGTCACAGAGAGAAGCCATGACAAGAATGCTGTTGCGGTAGATATCTGATGCATAACCTTGGAGGACAAAACGACCCATTGGCTCTGATATCATGTTAAAATCTCTTCTAGCATAGAACTAGAGAGCAGAAAAGAAAGAAGAAAAGATAAATTCAATATGATTTCATATTGAAGATTGGAAAATTATCCAATGAATTGAAATGAATACAAAGTGTATCTATTTATAGACTAATTAACTAACAAACTAACTAACAAAACCTAACTAACACTACAGTTGGAACCGTTGGATGCATGAACCAGTGGACGAGCAAGATTAGTTTAGGATGGATCATGATCCCTGTGAGCTGGAGCTTGTAGATTCCAACATATGATTATATGAAATCAAGAACTCTAAAAGATTGGTGTTTTTCCCCCTAATATTGGAGTTTGGTTAATATGGTAAACATATTAACTATTTCTATATATTTTGGAATGTTCCTTGACCATTGACAAAAAAACAATTTTTACCAAAAAGTTCTAAAGAATAAGAAAAGAAAAAAAAGGTTTTAAAGATGAAAATTTCTTAATTTACTCTAGTTGCATAGCATTTTACTAATTGCGAGCACCTCTTCTCTTCTCCTACTATGCACATTTGCATATTTGCTGCTATACGAGTCACAGTGGCCCGGGTTAGAGTTATTCTGAGCCACTGCCCACTTCAATGAAATATGCATGACTATATAAGTTGATGACAAGTTGACACGGTCCCAATTAAGTGGCTGGCATTAGCCTCTTTTAGGTATGTATGGTACAATCGTGGCCTATTTTGTCGCTACAAGTCAAAGCCATTCTAAAATAGATTTCTTCGCCGACTTAGACAGCACCTCAGCTCATGAATAGCTCATGGTCACAAAACCTGGTTCGCTTCCCTATTTGTTATTAAAGATAATAATTAAGATAAATATAGTGTAAATAATTTGTCTTTTATCTCTACCAGTAGTTATCTTTATCTATACCAATAGTTGGCCAATATTGTAGTTATCCTCATTTGCAGTTCACATTGTGGAGAACTCATGTAAACACTAAAAATAGAACATCAAATAATTAAAAGAAGTGGTGTTTCTAAATATTGTCTTTATTTTATGTTCGAGATGGTATCAGAGTCTCGATCCAACAAAAAATCAGATAGGAAAATGTCTTCTCAATGCTCTAACGTCTACATTGAATATGGATCGAACTGTCTCATGATGTTCTGAACCCAACTCACGTACCGTTTTCATGGGCGAACATAAGTCTACGACTAATACAATACCAACATTTGTTTCCACCATTCCCCTCTCAAATTGTGTCAGAACTCTTATCTCCTTTTCTCCATTTAATCAACCTCAAAATTTTCAACTCAATCACCATCCATTTGTGCAGACCACTCAATCCCGCAATGCCTCAAATCATCGACCACATAAAGAGTTTAATTTTGTAAAGTACGGGGACAATCAGCCCAATTTTTGTCCACAATTGATATTTCAAGCAAATATTACCAAACATCCATATCCACAGCAACCGCTACATGCCCTGCGCGACTGAGCATCTAGTCAATAGTTGGTTACTTTACTCGGGTGCAAAACTACAAGAAATATGATTTTTGCCGACCCAAAGACTGGTCGGTAAATGTCAAATATCAGTCAGTATTTCAAATTCCTAACTACAAAATCTTGGTCAACTGCTGGTCGCCAAAAGCCAGCAACGAAAGTTTTTACTGACGATAATAAATATTAGTCGGAAAATATATAAATTTTTACTTGCCAACAAAAACTTGGTCTAGAATGATAGAGCTTTTTTTGACCATAATTTGGGTCGGTAAAGGTTTAAAACGAAGTCGGTAAAAATATAGGCCAACTACGAGGGAAAAATATACCTTTGCCAACCAAGGAATTGAAGTCGGGTAAAACAAGGTGGCCATATTGGGTTAGAAGTCGGAAAAAATATAGGCTGGTCACAGTAGTTGGTCGGGGAAAAATATACCTTTGCCGACCAAGCAATTTAAGTAGGGTAAACATTGGCAGGCTATATTAGGCTAGTCCGGAAAAATCTCCAATTTGCCGACCAAGAAAATGTGATCTAGTGGATTTGACCCCGTGCAATCCCCATTTCCTGACTATGATTTCAATCAACAAATGTGCAATAATCAAAATACAAAAAATAGATTAAAAGCCCAATTCAAACACGCCAATTTGCCGACCAAGAAAATGTGATCCAGTGGATTTGACCCTCCCGACTATGATTTCAATCAACAAATGTGTAATAATCAAGGATTTATCTAGATGTACAAAACCTTGTACAAAATGGATTACAAAATCGCCAAGTGGCGCCCCACTATTGGAGGGGCGCCTGTTGCGACAGGCGCCCCTCCAATAGTGGGGCGCCACTTGACATTTTGTAATCCATTTTGTAATTCATTTTGTACTTGTAGCATCCTCCAATAATCAAAAGGACAACTTACATAAATACCTTTAAAATTAGAGGTCTTTTGATAAATCATATGAAAAACATTTTGAAAGTAAAAAAATACTATGTAAATTTAAGTATCACTTTTTTGAATTTTTGTCACTTTTTTTGACTTTTTATAAACTTTTTTTTAGCGTTCGTCACTTTTTTATTAAAAAGTGACACAATATTACGTTTTTATTAAAAAATGACATACCATATTATTTTTATTAAAAAATGGTGTTTGTCACTCAAAAAAGTGACAAACTAAAAAAAAAAGTGACAAAACATCGATAAAAAATCTTGAAATATATGGTTTTATGCAAATTCAATGCGAACTACAACTCAAAATGCCCAACAACTACCTGTATAAAATTGATTTAATGCAAACATGATCATTACAAACATAAATATAATATGAAATGAAATCTTGATGTTTAAACCATATGTTGGCATGTTACAAAGAGCTGGATATGAAGAATACATATATATATATATATATATATATATATATATATATATATATATATACAGAAATGATCTAATGAGCACCGGTGCTCATCTTATCCTAAGCACCGATGAGTTGGCACATTAATTCATTGGTGGATTGGAACTCACAAAATCTTTATCCACCAATGAATTAATGTGCCAACTCATCGGTGCTTAGGATAAGATGAGCACCGGTGATGAGTGCATTTTGTGCATATATTTAAGTCATTTTACTTGGGTTTCATGTCGTCAAATTATTAATTTTTACTTAACTTATGTTCATTTTCTTTTGTTTTAGTTTTGGAAGTGTTCGAAGCAATTGGAAAGGAAAAATGCTGAAATTGAAGGAAATGTATAATTTTGAGGATTAAAGCCTACGCTATAAAAATTGAAGGACTAAATTTCATTAACTCTAAAGATGGGATGACTTGGAGCAATATAGAGTTAATGGGCTGGACTTGGAACTTGGACTTTCAATTTGATTAGGACTTTCATTAGCAATTAAAAATCCTAATTACACTACAATTGATTGGCGGCTACTGTCCATAGAATTTGAGGGCACCATTATTCTCTATATATATACCACACATGCAGACAAAAAGAGGTGGGGGGTTCTGGGAGCTAAACATATATATTACAGACAGACCCGCCGCCGGCTGAGAAGGGAAAATAGATGCGCAGACAGAAACTGGAAGGTGGGTTTTCTGGGGCTGAAATATATATACGAAGAGGAACCCGCCGCAGTGGAGGGTTCTTGGGAGCTGAAATAAAATTATACACGCAGAACCTCCGCCGCTGGAAGCTGAGGGGAGAGAAAAAAGGCACGCAATAGAAACGGAAAAAGGACGTCGGTGGGCTGAAATTAAATATATACAGACGATCCGAAGTGCAGAAAGACAGACGAGCAGATTGAAGTTGAAGAGAAAAAGTGGAGGCGACATATTTAATTTCTTGATTGGGAGCAGATTTATTTTTGGCTTGGATTAATTACGTTTCGTCAACTATTGGTGATGTCGTTCCACTTTTATTTATTCAATTTCAATATCATGTTAAGCTAGATTTTTATGTGCTAGGATTTACGATGAACCTCGCATTTTGATCTTTTAATTATTTATTTTGCCATTTGACAATTAAACACGTTTGATGGTTATTGAATGATTTATATACGTTTCTTGTCTCCGTGATTATAGTGCACGATAATTGTGTGAGTTTAGGTGGTTTATTTCATGCATTCGAAAGAAGGGAAATAAATTCAACAAGGTATAAATCGTCGTTTTGTTCATAGAGGATAGAAATATACCGATATGCATTATGTGAATCTCTAAGTGTTTACAAAACTACATGCATTCTTATATATTACATTTGTCATAGAAATATAGTCAAATGGTATACTAGGATAGGTTCAATTCTACTCGAAAGAGATTGTTGGACAGGTTAGAAACATTGATTCTTCAAACGATTCATCGTGTTGTCAAATTGTGAGATAGGGGTTAAGAGTGAACTTTGCTTGGTGATTCGGGATCCTAGTGCACTTTTTCACACATTACTTTCTCCAAACTTTTGCATTTAGTTTAATTAATTAATTCATTATTGTTTGCATTTAGTTTAGTTACAATTTAGTCATAAAAATCAATCACATTTCATGTTTCGGTTAATGTCGGAATAGGTAAAATCGAACTAGTAAATCTCTGTGGGAACGATACTTGGACTCTAAAATCCATTTTATTACTTGAACGATCCGTACACTTGCGGTAATCAAAGTCGAACGCAATTTCGACGTATCAACCGGTGCTCATTAGATCATTTCTGTATATATATATATCTAATGAGCACCGATGCTCATCTTATCCTAAACACCGATGAGTTGGCACATTAATTCATTGGTGGATAAAGATTTTGTGAGTTCCAATCCACCAATGAATTAATGTGCCAACTCATTGGTGTTTAGGATAAGATGAGCACCGGTGCTCATTAGATCATTTCTGTATATATATATCCCCTTTATTGAGGAAAATTTTTCTTGACACCACACTGAAGTAACATATAATAAATGCACTTCAATAGAGACCAAACTGTTGCAAATTTCTCTTGCTAGTTAAGACTGTAAACATTTAAGACAGTTGCAACTCATTAGTGTACAGTAGACTAGCTTCACACTGAGAGTCATCAATAGTTAAAACACTTTCTATTCTTCCCATATATTTGTTGCAAAATTTGACGAATAGATAAATTACAAGGCATGACTTTATCAATCAGCAAAGAGCTAAGGGTTCATCAACCTAGGACATAAAACCAGCAAACCTAGTCACAGAATTGACATGACCAATTGATCCAAAACTCAAACAATCTTCAAATTCTACTACATTCTTCCCACTAAATCTCGGTTCCTCCTCGACCCATCAAAAGCACCACAATGGATAGCGAGAACTTGGGATCCTCTCGCCACAAGTCCAACATCAGAGACTCAAACAGCCGAAGAAATGAAATACCCAAACCCTCGAACAAATCCTTGAGCAAATCTTCAGAATAAAGAAGCACACGACAACTAATTTCTTATTTTCATTTTTAGTCTTCCTACTCTTCTTGTCTCCAATAAATCAACACAAACTGACACATAATCAGGAAAACAAACAAAGCCAAACGAGATAGCAAGTTAGAGAAGAAGAATAAATCAAGGAAGCAAAACGAAGATCTGTTGGTGGAAGTTTGGCTGGATTTATGGGTTCTGAATTGAATGTTGGGGGGGGGGGGGAATTAATTATGAAGAAAAGATTTCAATTAGTTTTAGGGGTAGTTTTCTAATTTGTTATTTTTAGAGGGTAGTGGACCTAATTACCTCTAATCAAAATACAAAAAAATAGATTAAAAGCCCAATTCAAACACAGTGCATAACAAAATCTAAATCAAGATATATCCGAAATCACAACACAATAGTCACAATTCAGAAGCCTCTAGCAAAGTACATGCAAGGCAAAATAATGTATTACCGTTTACAAGACAATTCTGTTCCAAAGTGAGTAACAACGTACATAGATGTAGTCCAAGACATTATCGTAGGCAACAAAAAAGCCTAGTCAATTTCCACAAAATGAGAACAATAGTGAAACAAAAACATAGGCAATAATAGAACTAAGCTGCATTCTCCAATAGCAGTGAGTTGTACTCCTTGACTCTCATTCTCGTCTCCCTCAACATGTGCCTCGTGTGGTCTGTATGCTTACTATCTCCTTCTGCATGACAATATGAAATTATTAATATTGTATTAAAAATCAACTTAGAAATTAAATGTAAATCTCTTATTCGGGACTCACTATAGAAGTCTCTATCGATGTCAACATTAATAATCAAATATGACTCCATCCGGTTCAAGTTTTGGTACCACCCATTTAGCCTTCTCTCTCAAATTCATGCACCAATTTACTAAAGTTAAAATCAAGGACCACTAATCCACACCACCAGTTCATAGTTCCTTTCCTTTGTTAAAAATAAATAAATTCTAGTGCCGCATTCATATGATGCTGTTAAATATTTACCGACACTATGTAGGTAGATACAACAAGGAGCATCTAGGCAAGGACTTCAATGTTCTATTCAACATAATCTAGTATTTTGGCAGATATGTTTTACATTCCGCTGTGCAAAATGTATATGTCAGACCATTTGCTATGTTCCCAGAACCTGTCCTGTGAAATGTATGCTTCCTTTCTAGGCACTATTTTTTTCTGATTGGTCCTTAGTAGTCTTCTATGTGTTTGAACTCCATAAACCAAATCCTGTTAAATTTGATTTTTTTCTTTGGTGTAGCCCTGTAGCTCATTAGCACAATTTATTATGATTTCACATGCGGCCAGGTAGCTCTTTTCTTGTATAGTTTTGCACTACTTACACCCTTTCCCTCTCACTCGCTCAATTAATCACCATTTCACATTTTTACTCCAAATTCCAATTCCTACCCAGCATATTCCACTACTAGAATACGATAATTTGTGGCTCTGAATATTGAAAAAGGAAGAGAAAAATGAAATCAGTAATTAAAGATGCACAGATATATGGTTGGTATTGTACAAGCATAAGAGAATTACAGTTCAGAGAAACAACATGCATGGAAAAATAGATCCTATTTCAGATACAAACCTTCTAATATTAGGACCAATAGGTCGCCCTTCAATGTCTTTATACATGATTTCCAGCTTCCTTATGAGTGGCACTACATGTGTTAAAAGAATATGATGTTAATAATAAACAAAAAAATAGAATTAAGAACTCAATTAAAAACTCCAAAAGCCATACAATGATCACAAAATGAAATTACCATTTACTATAACAATCATGCTACGTGCTTGTTTGGTAGGGATTTTTGGGGAAAGAATTGATTTTGAATAGTGATATGATGAGAAATGTGTGGTTGAAAAAGAAGAAAAAATTATTGATGTGATTGAAAATATTATTTTATTGAAAAATGTGTGGTTGAAAATGAGAATTGATTTGAGAATCAATTCTCAAAATCAGAAACAAACACCCCCGTAGGTACACTCTCCCTTACACTAGGGGTGTCAACGAGCCGAGCCACTAGCCGAAACTTGGGCTCAGTTCGAGTAAAAATGGTCCAGACTTTTGTTGGCCCGAGCCGAAGAGTAAAAACTCAGTCAAAAATTTAGGTTCGACTCGAGCTTTCAGCTGGGGTCTTAGTGAGCCGAGCCGACTCTTTTTTTTTTTTTTTAAATTCATGACAAATCTAATTTTTTTTCCCAATAATTTAGAATTTGTGTAATTTACACGTATTATAAATAACAACTAAATACTAACATATAAAAAAATTACAGCTAAAATTAAAAAAAACTTAAAATTAAATAAAACAGCAGTCATAACTGCCTTAATTTTTAATAAAGTTTTGTAAATTACTTTTTTTTAGGCTTGACCGAGCTCGTCACGGGCCAGCCTATGTGGCTTAACGCAAGTAGCAGTCATAGCTGCCTTATTTTTTTTAAGTTTTGTAAATTACTTTTTTTTAGGCTCAGCTGAGCTCGTCACGGGTTGGCCCGTGTGGCTCATTGAGCCACGAGGGCTGGCTTGGGCTCGAGCCGACGCCCCAAAATAGGGCTCGGCCAGAGCCTCAGCCCAGTCCCACCAAACCACGAGCCGGCCTAGCTCGGACTTTTACTCAGACCGAGCCACGAGCCGTTCGAGCCATATTGATATCCCTACCTTACACCTTCCTTTACACATTTCCACATGGCTACATCTACACTATTGATTTTGAATTCATCATCACGTCACATCACTACACACATCACTACATAGATTTCTTCCATGTAGAAATGAATGTCATCCAAGTGGTAAGGAAGGATGTACATATAGCATTATTCTTACTATAAATAGTAGGGACGTCAATCACTATCACTGTCGGAAATAAATTCTATCTCCGTATCAGACCTTTCGAAATCATTCTCATCATCCATGAAATCAACTTCAAATCGGAAGTCCTCTTCCATGTCAAATTCATCAATATTTTCCACATCTACTTGTTTAAGTGGAACATCAATGCGAACATATAGTCTACTGTCAAAATCATCTTCTTCAACTAAAAGCTGTATATTTATAGACGAGCTGTCTTGTTGGACAACATTAAAAGTGTTAATTTCATCATCATCATTACACTCATCAGTAGTCTCAACTGCATCCCATATATGACGATGTGAGGCCTTTTGTACAACTTTCCAAACGGTTCCATTTTTCAAGTCATCTAGATAGAACACTTGAATAGCTTGTGTTAAAAAAATGAATGGATCATCCTTGTACCAAGTTCGAGAAACGTTGATTGATATAAAATTTGATCCTTCTACAACCCCTTTTTTCTTCTTATCACAATCAGACCAATCACACTTAAATAAAAATATGCTTCTGTTATGAAAATAATGTAGTTGAATGACATCAATTAACACACCACAATAATCATTATCATCACGGGCACAAGAATACCACTATTTTGAGGGACTTGCTGGGTATCACGACTTATTGTGTGAAATCGAATGCCATTGATGATACAACCACTATAAAATGTAATTCGTATCCGATCCACATACAAAGGCATATAGCTCGTTAGTGACACTTAGATCACCCAATACAAGTCTCATACACATCTGTACATTTGAAATTACTTAAATAAATGAAAGTTTCATTGGTTTAAAATAGTCAAATAATTCGATTTTCTAAACAAACTATTACCTCACGTTGAAACCACTTTGGGAACTCACGTTCTTGTCGGTCGCTTTGATTGATTTCATGAGGAATTGTTGACAAATGTTCACTGTTATCATTGAAAAAAATATTTACAATCAGGAATACTATAGATGCATTTTCTAGGCAATTGGGGGTAAGTACAAAGGAATTTGTGGCAACACACCTTAAGTACGGTTGGATTTCATGGCAATTGTTAAGCACATACCAGTTTACTTTCCATAGTAATTCATCAGGCAATGTGCCAATACGCCCACCCCCAATTGGCCGTACGTGTTGGGAGAACATGTAGAACTCATTTACTTGAACTACATTTCAATAGTCATCATTACATTCTGGTCTTGTAAATCTAGCCTACAACCCGTGAAAGTACATAGAGGAAAATGTAAGATCCTCATTAATAATGTATCCCTCTACAATTGAACCTTCTGGACGTGCTTTATTCCTCACATACATCTTCAAAGTTCGCAAATATCGCTCAATTGGATACATCCACTGTGAAGCAACTGGTTCAACTAGTCGGGCCTCACGAGGTAAATGAACTATCAAGTGCACCATTATGCCAAAGAATGCTGATGGAAA
The DNA here is from genome assembly GCA_035079005.1 of Fraxinus americana. Taxonomy (NCBI): domain Eukaryota; kingdom Viridiplantae; phylum Streptophyta; class Magnoliopsida; order Lamiales; family Oleaceae; genus Fraxinus; species Fraxinus americana. Next base: position 18,127,890 of record CM068716.1, read on the forward strand.
AATTATTTCCAACTAACACGAAATCAGTACAACCTCTTCTTCAAGCTTCTCCAGGTCTTTCAAATGTAACGTCTTAGCAGTTATTTGCTCAAAGAACTTACAAAGTTCAACCAATGCATTACAAACATCCTTCTTTAAGTATCAAAGAACTTTTTGTGGAAATATTTTCTGCTTATCTTTGCTACATCGATATCTAGACTCATGGCATACCGGACATGCATCAAGGACTTGATTTTCTTTCCAAAACAGGATGCAATCATACTTACAGGCATGAATTGATTCATATACCATCCCTAACTCCTTGAGCATCTTCTTTGACTCATAGTGTGAAATTTGTATGTTATTTGATACGGGAAAAGCATCTTTCAATAATTGGAGTAGCATATCAAAAGACTTGTTACTCCATCCATTAAGCACTTTGATGACGAAATTAAGTGTCGAGTATTTAGCACAGTTCAAATATAATTGTTCGAATGTTTGGTTAAACATGTTTTCAAAATTAATTTCATCTTCATTTCTTTGAAAACCTTGACTACGAATTTGTTCTACGTCTGGTTCAACTGATGAATTGATCGCACCAACATTTGCACCTCCTAAATCACTCAACATTTCAATCATATCATCCTCATCCTCGAAGTCATTTTCAACAACTTCAGCATTGCTATTCTAAAATCCTGAAGCGTGGATTGCAGATAATGACTCACATGGAAATTCCACCTTTGTTAAGATATATCAAATCCATATCTGAAAAGGTGATGGTTGACCCCATTGATGTCCAGAAATTTAGCATTATAGCAATCTTGACAAGGGCATAGAATAGTGGATGTACCGTCATGAATATTATCACGTGCGAAAGCTAGAAAATTCCTCAACCCATCCTGATATCTCTTCTCCAACCTATTACGCAATATAATCCAACTATGATCCATGTTCAACAACCTGTCACACATATGTGCAATAAACTTTTGTGTACAACATTAGGAATACTAGTAACTATGCATGAATGCACAACCCAAAGATCAAAGACTGTCAAGAATTATATAAAACAATTCAAATGAAAAAGGAAAGAGAGAGCAACAACTAGTCATTCCATAAGCACTGTCCATAGAAACCATTTAAGTTTGCCATTAATTACATTATAGTCTTATGAACCAAAAACTTCCTGTTTTGAGGATCAACTCAAATAATCATGAGAAGTAATTTTCAGATTACTCACATAGCATATAATAGACGCAATCAAAGGAATTTATAGCATATAATTCTTGAACAATCTCCTGTCCATAGAAATCCATTACAGCCTCAGAAGCCAAATGCTTGTCCTGTGTTTCATTCCATCACAATTAGTAGGATTAATAAGTTTCAAAAGTTATATTTACTGCCCTGCATTTTGCTTGTCTGTACCAATTATTCTTTTTCCCATATGGCTTAAGTTAAGAAAACATAGAAAGCATTAACAAAATTAAGAAACACGTAGGCAATAAAATTTGGGCAAACTGATCCATCCAACATTCTCAAACCCATTTTCCAGTTGACTTATTTACATTTCCCCCTCATAAAACATATCAATAAAACATAAAACAATTAAAATAAAGATAAAAATTTATTAGATATATTTTGAGCAAACCATAGAGCACAAACAAACCAAAATAAGCAAAAGGGCAACCAACTGATTAATACATAACGGAAATAAATCGATCTAACTACAAAAATCAAGTAATCTAGGGTTTTACCATGTTGTTACTGATATTTGACAAACCTTGTAAGTTTTCCTCCTCTGTAGTTGCTTCTCAGTTGCTTCTGGGTAATATATTCAAAAAGGTATTGTCAATCGTACTGAGAAATCCTCAATTCAAGAGCATAACCCAAAAGAGAGACTCATGGAGATCGATCTTTTCCTCTAACTCAAAAAGGCGGCGTCTTTGTCGTCGGTCTTCCCTCTTCAAATGGCTAGAAGAGAGAAGCTTGGTGTCCAAAAATCTCGAATCGAATCGAACCGAACGGTTCTTCATAAATTAAATACTCGAACGGGTACTCGAATCGAGAATCGATGGGTTTGGGTCAAGTCTCGGATCTAGACCAAGAACCAAAGAATCGAAACTAAATAATTTTTTTATTTTTTATATTGAATTAATTAAATTATTTTATTTTTTTCTATACAAATTAGCAAATTAATTAAATAAATCAGATTATTTCATAATTTTAATTTTAAAACCCAAATCATTTTTAAAACTCATTAACTCATTTTAATTTGAAGCAAATGAATATACTTTATGTAGTTTTGCTGTAATATTAATATCTACTTTTTGGTATTTGTATGCACTGAATTAATCTTATTGGACGGCTAGTTATTTATATGTTTTTGAATTGTGCTACGTTAATTTGTAAAAGTTACGAATGAAATGTCATTGGTTGTATTTATGTAGTATTGCTGTAAATATTAAAAAAATTAATTATGGTACGGAACCGAACCGACCCGAACCGAACGGAACTGAACCCGAACGGTTCCATAATTATATTTGGACTCGACGGGTCCATTTATTAAATACCCGAAATTTTTGGGTCAATTCGGGTCTCTTCAGAATCGAACCGAACCGACCCACGGACAGCTCTAAGAGAAACTCATGGAGATTGTGAATTTGGAGGAGAATGGCTCGTAGATAGAAACTAGGGGTGAGAGGGCAAAAATGCGTTTTGAGAGGAAATGATATATTTGAGTGTGAAATAAAAAAATTTAAGAGGCAAGCCAAACTCTTAGCGGGAAATACTTACATTATGTTATCCCTTATGGATCAATCTATGTACACATAGATTAATCCTTTTTTTTTTCACTAAAGCCAGTTGTACGAAAGCTTTTTACCAGAAGTATAACAGAAATTTGAAATGAAATGACGTGACACTTTGGGCATTGCAAAACAATTGAAAAAGGAAAAAGAGCTAATTCATTGAAAAAGTCAAAACGAAAAACAGCAACCCAGTAAACACAACACTAGATCCATCCCGCCACTAACATTTCCTTCTGCCGAAAATTTGAGGAGATTTCCATTTCCCCTACAAAATTGTCCCTGCCGAATTGTCTTTTCCCGGAGCAGGTACTTTGGGCATTGCAAAACAATTGAAAAAGGAAAAGAGCAAATCTATTGAAAAAGTCAAAAGGGCAGTAAACCCAGTGAACACAACACTCCAGCCTTCCCGCCACTAACATTTCCTCTCGTCAAAAATTTGAGGAGATTTCCATTTCCCCTACCAAATCGACCATGTTGAATCGTCTCTCCTCGAAGCTGAAGTCATTAGATCGATTGCCGGTTAAGACGAAACAAGGGCTCATCTTAACACACTCACTCGCGACATCAAGGGTAGTCGCTTCCCCAAATTGGAACCCTCACTCCTCGGCTTAAGTGAGATGGTTATGCCTAACTCTGGTGACGGCCAAAGCCAGTCGCCACCAACTCTAGAAAACCGAAGTGAGTGACATTATGTTATCTTCCCTGTTTCTGAGGATTTGGGAATAATTTGTTTGTTTTGGAGTGATTGTTTCAAACCTAATGAATTATTTGTTGTTGTTTCATTATCTGATTGAGGAAATCTGTAATTTGTCTGAAAGAGTGGATTTATGTAGGTGTTGATTATTTGTGCAATGTTAACGTGATGATATTACATTTTGCAATTACTTATTCAATTGAAAGTGGTTTATGTTTTGCTAAATGTTGCCACTTATTGTGTTGCAGTAGGAGGTTCTATGGAAGATACACGTGATGAATTTTTGGTGGAGAGAGTTGACAAGAATGTTGCAAATAACATGTTATCAGTGGAGGAGGAAACATTAGGAGAAGATGATCCGATGTGCCTGAGATGTCGGAGGTAGGTATGATATTCAAGGATAAAAAAGAATTGTGAGATTTCTACGAAGAATATATATAACATGTAGGTTTTCCAGTTAGGAGAAGAAATTCGAAAAATGGAGATGATGGGAAAATTAAATATGTGACCTACACATGTGGCCGTGAAGGCCGAAGAAGCACTAGTACAATGGTTCTTTGAAGCCCCAACCAACAACTCAGACGGATTGTAAAGCTAGGATCACTGCATGCTCAGATGATCTTGGAATCTAGAGAATTAACACAGTCCTTCTCGAGCACAATAATAAAACAAGTCCTTTGAAGTCGAGGTTGTATCGCTGCAATCGAGAATTAAGTTCACATCTGAAACGACAGCTTGAAGTGAATGATATTGCAGGAATTCCCTTTCACAAAAGTTTCACCTCTGCGTTGGTTGAAGCAGGTGGATATGAAAGTATGACTTGCGTGGAAAAGGATTGTTAAAATTATATTGAACAAGTAAGACGATTAAGACTTGGCAAAGGATATACTGCAACGATACAAGCCTTTATGGTGTGAGCTACATAACTTTTGCCATTTATATTAATAATTTCATAGCTTCGAACTATTTTGAATGCTATCGAGAATTGACTGAAAATCTCAGACAGGACAAAATGGAATTGGCAGATTGAATTGCAAATGTTTTTAGACTTGCAACTCAATATAATTGGCTCTAGACCCAAATTCTTGAAGTGAATGTGAAAACTAATAAGATTGATCCACTACATGTTTTCCCGACTAAATTACTTGATGCAAACTTACAGACACAAGCAAGTACCCAAATGAACAGCAATTGAAATCTCTTTGCTGGAACTTGAAGAAAGGTCTCGAAGAATGCCCTTCTAGCTATACTTTTGATAGACTAGATAGTTCACTTAATAGTCTTTTTCCTCATTTGGTGAAGGTTGGGAATTGGCTGTTATGACATGATTCATTTAATCGAAGAACTATTAAATTGAGTCTAGTTATTGAAACAAGTAGAACCACTAGAGTAACATGCTTAGGCAACCAATTATAAACAAATGTTGATCATTTTTGTTCATGGTGCAACCATATCATTGCTCACTCCAACTAGAAACCTTCAAGACATGTCTAGTCTCTTTGATTACCAACAATCACTAGTAGAGACATCTTTAATGAAATCACATATACATAATTGTAACTTAAGTCTATAACATTATAATTTGGAATGCAAATCTTAATATACACGATCATTACATTAGAATATGGAAGCACTTGGGCATACCATAAGGAACAGATAACACAGAAGCTGCCTAAGCAAGTATAGGACCATTTATGGCCGCAATCGACTCCCTTAAGTAACAACATAATTAGAAAAGTACAATAACGAATACAACTACTCAGTGTGCCGACCCCCATCCTTTTCCATTACCGTCCGATGGCTCTTTGCCCTTGCGGAATGTCACATTTAACGAAATCTCAAGGTTTCGTTTATCAGCTATTCTAGCTAGACTGTCGAACATCTATAAATCTCTTATTTTCATTTTATTTGAAAGAAAATAAGGGGGATTTAATAAGGAAAAATTAGTTTCTAATGTTTAAAGGATGATGTCCATTTCTAAAAGCTATATGATTTTTTCTCAGATTTGAAATTAGTTGACCTATATATCTTTTCCCCTTGTAAATTATGGATGTTGGTTCTAGGGAAAATTTATCCTCTTGATTAATAAAAGAGGGTAATTAGACTATTTATGTAGTTGATCTTTTTGCTTGATTAATTTAGGGGTTCGTCATACGCTGCCGTACTAGTTGCATTATAATGCTTAAGGCGCCATCACTTCCCTTCAAAAGTTAAACCCTCATGGAAGACTGAGATTTTTGTAATTGTAAAATTAAAATTTTGCTTTGCAACTACATATCTCCTATCCTGATAGGTAACAAATGGGAATGGTAGAGAAAAATGCATTCGTATAGGTAGATTTTGGAAAATAATGCTATCACCGTCTAACAATTGATATGTTCCCCATTTTCCAAATAAAGTGAGGAAAAAGTGACTCGTGTTGTCTATTTAAGTACAACATCCTTTTGATCTATTTAAACTTAGTCAGCTTGCAATATCTTCAGCTTCTACCTGTTGCACTATGAATCTCATTTGCACTATGAATCTCATTTTATGTCCAATTGTCATAGTTAGTTTATTTTTTGTCATTGACATAAAAATGGTATAACAACGATACCAGGTTTGCAATGTATTTTTCTATTTCCTGTTACCAATATATTACTAATCATTGTGTTAGGGATCGTGTGTTTACTACCTTAGATGCATATGGTTGTTTTCCATGTAGGGATGAGAGGCATGAATTATGGTGTTTGTCACAGCTGTAGAAGCACATATCACTCATTCGAAGAATGCAATAGAAAACGTCGTTGTCCACGGGGTGTAGATGGTATCCAAAAATGTTTTGAGGTTGAAAATGAGGGCAATAACAAAGGGCAGCTATTCAAAACTTTCAGTACTGATTGTGGATACTTTGTTTGGGTAAAAGACGATGAAGGAAGCGGTGAGTCTAGTACCATTGATGAAGAAACGAATCCTACTGCCAAAGAGGAAGTTGACAGTTTACCTAGCATGTTCGACACTCTAGCTCGAATAGCTGATAAACGAAACCTTGAGATTTCATTAAATGTGACATTTCGCAAGGGCAAAGGGCCCCCAGGTGGTAATAGAAAAGGAAGGGGTCGGCACGCTGAGTAGTTGTATTCGTTATTGCACTTCTAGTTATGTTGTTACTCAAGAGAGTCGATTGCGGCCATAAATGGTCCTGTAGTTGCTTAGGCAGCTTATGTTTTATCAGTTCCTTATGGTATGCCCAAGTGTTTCCATGTTCTAATGTATTGATCATGTATTTTAAGATTTTCATTCCAAATTCTAATGTTATAGACTTAGTTACAATTATGTATATGTGATTTCATTAAAGATGTCTCTACTAGTAACCATTAGTAATCAAAGAGACTAGACATGTCCTGAAGGTTTCTACTTGGAGCGAGCAATGATATGGTTGTACCATGAACAAAAATGATCAACATTTGTTTACAATTGGTTGCCTTAGTGGCTCAATTTGTTTCAATAACTAGACTCAATTTAATAGTTTTTTGATAAAATAAATCATGTCATAATAGCCAATTCCCAGTCTTCACCAAATGAGGAAAAAGACTATTAAGTGAAATATCTGGTCTATCAAAAGTATAGCTAGAGTGGTATTCTTCGAGACATTTCTTCAAGTTCCAGCAAAGAGATTTCGATTGCTGTTCATTTGGGTACTTGCTTGTGTCCGTAAGTTTGCAACAAGTAATTTAGTTGAGAAAACATGTAGTGCATCAATCTTATTAGTTTTCACATTCACTTCAGGAATTTGGGTCTAGAGCCAATTATACTGATTTGCAAGTCTAAAAGCATTTGTAGTTCAATCTGCCAATTCAATTCTGTCATGCATGAGATTTTTAGTCAATGACAGCATACAAAACAGTTCCAAGCTATAAATTATCAATACATATGGCAAAAGATATGTAACGTACACTATAAAGTGCTAAGAATAATCATCAGAAAAACATATAATGTAACCTATAGATTGATTAAAACAAATCATTTTCCATGTTCAACAAACATTCCACTACTAGAAAATTAGAAAAGACATTACATTTAACAATTTGAACACTATTCTAAACTATATATCTACATATGCGGAGGTTAACGATCGCAATAACGAGATTAAACATTATTTGACTCGTCTTGCTTCATAGGCCAGTGGGGCCACCTTCTTGCGGGAAGTTTGGAAAGTAGTATGGAATCGAATGAACTACCGAAGAATATGAATGTAAGTACGCGTATAAAAACTAGTTGAATGAAAATGTAAAGATTTAAACATGTGTAAACCTTAAGAACTGAATATGAGATTTGTTGACGTCGAAGGGACGAAATTTGGGTTGGCAAGTGTTCCGGGAAGGCATGACTGCCTGCGTCGTCCTACAATAAGAAATCAATTAAATCTTGTAACAAATAATCACTAAAAAGTGAGGGCTTGTTTGATGCCCATTTGTTGATAAAAATTATTCATTCATGAAAACTATTTTCATTACAAAATGGTGTTCAAACAAGGGCTAAGTATACTAACCAACAATAGTTGTGAATACGCAAATGGTGTCCGCATATATTGTTGTGGAGATGCTAGAACGACGAGTGCAATAGATGGAGTATTACTGTACCTGGAGGTCGATCTCTTTCCTTTAGTTGAAGTTGATGTAGCTTACACGTACAAAAAATTAAATAGTAATTGTAATGGCGTGTTGTGTTGTGTTGTGTAAGGCGCTAAAAAGACCGACTCTATGCTTCCGCTAGCGTTGTTCTCAGATTCACTGCGTTGTGAGACGACATTACTACCACTTCCTGACTTTATTGTACTCAACTCTTGTTTTTGATTAGCTATATGGGGCCGCACTTCATTATCAGCCGCGAGGTTCGCAACCTCTGCAAAAGCCCGACACATATCGTTGTATCTTAATTGCACAGGAATACTAACCAACTCATCACAGTTCACTGTAACCCTGGTGTGTGCTCTATAAACATCTCTCCTCCATCTCCGTAGTATATACCACTTCGGCAGTGATGTGACATCATTACAGATCAACACGACGATAGCGCGACGATACATAATTTCTCGAAATTCAAACAAGTGACAACTGCAAACAATTTCATAGGTGTCTCTCTGAAATGAGATGAAATATTTTTTAATCTTTCATCGGTTGTCATCGTCCTTGATGTTCCCTCCGTAGTAGAAATGAGGTCGCAATAAACCTTCCCAGTGAGCTCGACTTGAACTTACCATTTGCGAGTATGACTTAAAGTCGTCTTGAAACTCATTCTCAACCTTATTCCTCAATACCCATTCATACTATTCAACAAATTGCTTCAGCGAATTTTTCGAATGAACATACCCATCGAAGAACGCATTAATACTCTCACTTCACTGAGTTGTTGACATCCCTGCCCAAAATGTGGTTTTCAAATAGCAAGGAACCCGACGACCTCTGTTATCAAACAACCCTGACAACCAATCATTATTATGCAACTCATACGTGTCGATCATCGTTATCTAATCTTCTTCAAATTCGTCAACAAATTGCAAATCATACACTAATTCATGTATAGTAAAAAAATGGAAGCCTTATCAACATAGTATCCAAACTTTTCTGACAACTTTTTCAAAATATGCCACAAACACCATCGCCTCGTATTTGGAAAAACAACATTTTTCATGGCCCTATCTTGATCAATATTGATTCCACGTGGAGCTTTTCCATGCATGCACTGTACCCATGTCCTAAATAGCCATACAAAAGTATCAGTGTCCTCGTTGGACAACAAAACACAACCAAGTAATGTAGATTGTCCGTGATGATTAAAGCCAACAAAAGGGACGAAATGCATATCGTACTTATTAGTTAGATAAGTGGTGTCAAATGTGACAACGTCGCCGAACTCCTTGTACACTTACTTTTACCTATTATTTGCCCAAAATACATTCTTCAGCCTACACTCATCGTCTACATCAATACGAAAATAGAATCTTGAAGATTGGGCTTGTATCTTGGAAAAGGAGGCTTGTATCGCTGCTGCATCTCCTTCACCAAGTCTTAATCGTCTCATTTGTTCAATATAATTTTGACAATCCTTTTCCACACAAGTCATACTTTTATATCCACCTTTTTCAACCACTGCAGAGTTGAAACTTTTGTGCAAGGGAATTCCTACAATATCATTCACTTCAAGCTGCCGTTTCACATGTGAACTTAATTCTCGATTGCAGCGATACAACCTCGACTTCGAAGGACTTGTTTTATTATTGTGCTCGAGAAGGACTATGTTAATTCTCTAGATTCCAAGACCATCTGAACATGCAATGATCCTAGCTTTACAATCTGTATGAATTGTTGGTTGGAGCTTCAAAGAATGATGCAGGAGGTTCTAAGTCAGATGCTGAGTTGTCGATAACACGTTAATGGCTCTAAAGTATCACGAGTTGGCTGATCGGAGCAAGGATAGCAAGTGATCACGTAACATTAGTAATTGAGTCGTGTTTCGGTAATTTGGCATATCAGAATCACGATTATGACCACAATCCGAACTCAGTTTTGCTCGGTATGTACCGTTTTCACTCAGCTTTGCATGTCGTAGCCACTCAGCTTGTTTTCCCTTCCGAATTGTTATTTTTAGTTAAATTTTGTTATTTTTGGTAATATTTCGATTGTATATTAGGAGATGATTTTTAACCCAATTTGGGCTAAATTTTTTGCAAACTACTTATTTTATTCCATATTTTTGTTTAGCGTGATTTTTGGAATTTTGCCATTTTTGGTAAAATTCGAATTTTTGCTATAAAGTCCGGCTTATAGACTTATTTTGATCATGGCGTGATATAATAAAATTCTTCAAGCTTCAGAGACGTTTTGTCTGTGTTTTTTTTGCGTTAATCTCCTGTTCTTCCCTGTGAATTTGCTGATTGAACTAGCATGTAGAATAACCACTATTCTGCCTAGCGTCATTGGTATTAGAGCTTTAACATCTTCTTCCTGGGTAAGATTTCATCAGTTTTAATAGCTGGAAGTCGTGGTCGTAGTTGTCGTGGGTAGGCTCTCTTGAGGAAGTCCAACACCGTGATCGTAATATTCAGGATGCTAAGATTGAAGATTTGCAGAGACAAGTTGAAGAGTTAACCCAGTACCTCGTGGCGTGTGATTTGGAGGACCGTGAGGTCTCCGATCTCGAGTCTGATTCTGCTGTATTTGAAAATCCTTACCACTAACGTGATCTATTTCGGGAGTACCATGGTCGGGAGGAACGTCATAGGTGGTGTGCTGTCGTAGGCACCCAAAAATAGTCCTTAAACCTCTAAAACTAATGGAGTAATGGAAGTAAGGGTCGATCCCACGAAAAGTGTGTAATTCAATATTTATGCATCGTACAATGATTGAGGGGATTTTGTATTTAAACAATTGTAAATAACTCAATTAATAACAATGCCAATTAAATTATTTAAAACAATTAAAAGACTAACCTTGGTCTAAGTCCACATCCACCATCGGAAATCCACAATTGATCATAGATACAAGGATAATTCAATTCATATTTCGAATATTCATCGTTGGAATTGATTCCTATTTCTCCTTAATTTTAGTTAATTAGAAACCAGAGTTCTAATTAACCATAATTATTAAATAACCCTAGACCAGCACTCAAGATTCAATTTAATAACAGCTTTACACAATAGAGAAATCGATGAACTAGATAACACAAACACCAGCGGTTGCATTCAATCTATTTAAACATTCTTCTTAAGATTCAATAACCTCTATCGCAGAAAATTATCAAATCCTAGTGCTTCACAAGTTAAAGGGATCAAACAATTACGGATTTGATGTTTAACTTAGCGGTAGGTTGTTACAATCAATAAACTAGCGGACCCTCTAGTAATTAAACGCAACAAATAATAGAAATAAATGCAGAAGAACATTCAATACGTAAAATATAAATCAAACAATAAAAAAACTATTTAGATCTCACAATATGTGGTTCCGAGGCTTCAATTTCCTTCGACCAAGCGTAGAAGTTTAGTTACACATGATAGAAGTAAGAAAAATAGAGAGAAAATAGGTTGAAGGCGTTCTGGTCCATTCTAGGGTTTTAAAATATGTATTTATAGTTGTTTCCATAGATAGTTGACTTAAATTAAGAAACTAGAATTTTCGTATCGAAAATGAACCATGCGGCCGCAAGGAACAAATGAACTCAGCCTTCAAACTCTCGGTAATGGTCTATGCGGTCGCATGATTTTACGAAGTTTCCTCCCAACAGCTTTCAGTATTTTGGTCGTATCTTCTTTTCCCGATATCCGATTGAGGCAATTCAAGATGCGTTGAAAAGATAACTTAAAGGGATACAACTTTTATTTAGATATTATCTTCTAATTCGATCTTTTTCCATGTCGAAAATGGGTCTCAATATGAGGCTGAAAATCGGTGTATAACTTTTCGATTGGAAATTGAAGTGTGATCATACTTTGACGATATTTCATCCATTTGATGTCTTCTTTCAACCAATTGACTATCAAATCTTCATTGTTTGGTTTGACACAACTTTTGTGTATTTGCACGCTAGTCCTTGAACTTTCATTTCCTTTCACTTTGGTCAATTTTCACATATTTCTTCCAAATTACGCTATATCCATCAACTTGCCATCTAAACCAAAATATGAGAATACTAAGTACATTTAGGCATTAAATAGTCATATGAGCGCATTAAATAAAGATACAAAATGTGTATTTTATATTCATATCAAATTCCTCCACACGTAGCTTTTGCTCGTCCTCGGGCAAAACTCAAATTTAATTTTCCAAAAACACCAGGTCGTATTGCCAAGAACATAGAACCATCAAGCTTTTTCAAAACACATAAAATTTCATGAATAAACATTCAACACAACTCATAATCAATTAGCAAGCATTTTCATATAAAGATGGAGTAAACTAAACATGTAGACCCTCACGGATATAAGTACTCAACTCTCATGTGTTTAAAAGGGTAAGTATTTCGCTCAAATTCATTCCAATGGAGATGTTCTACCATATACATGCATATCTTCTCATTCGCCATCACTTAGATCACATGCTTTACAAGAATCATAAGAACTTTTCAAAGGTTGTAATGTGGCTTATGGTCAAGGTGAGAAATATTTGGGTATGTGACTCAAGAGCCATCGAAACTAGTGGAGTAAAGATAAGTAGGCTTAGCTCAAACATATACATAAGACATGTAAACCAACCACTCCACATGATAGCTTCATCATTTTTGCATCTATCACACACAAATCGAACTCTTTCTTGAGATGTAGGAAGAGTTATGAATATAGATATTTTTCACATTAAAATCACTCTCCTTCATCACTTATTTTCTTTTTCTTTCTTTTCTTTTCTTTTTCTTCAATCATTCATTTTTTTTCTTCATCTTGTGTTTTTCTTGTACAATGTAAACTTCAAATTATACACCAATATTGGAACTCCCTGAATTGACCTAGAAAATTTGTTCCAATTCACCAATAATAGCACTACCATAAATCTTGATACCCCCACACTTATTTTCTTGCATACCTACACTTCTCATGACATTTAACAATACTCCACTAGCTCTAAAGATTGGGTAAAAACATTTTTTTTCCAGTTTAAAGCTTGTAATGTGAGTTTATACAAAGAAAAGGCAATGAAACTCAAAGGGGCTCACAATGGAAAATTCAATTACAGGGTCGGCTATTTGGCTAATGAAGCTTATTTATGTGACATGTTTGTGCATGCATGTGTCAATATGATCTTAAAGAGAATCAAGGCAAGTTCTAGAGAAACAAAACCATGTAAGAATATCACACATGAAAGAAAATTATGAGACTGTTATGGATGAGTCAGTCTAAAGGCCCAAAAATCTCACTGGCTTTTGTCTACAGAATTTAGTTACTACCATCCTCAAAGAAAATAACTCTACTAAACTCTAAGTTGGAGGATTATTCATTCAATCATGTTATGAGTTCTTCAAAAGCCTAATTAATTATTGCAAATAGCATACACAACCCAAAACAATCATTTAACTCTCAATTCATTTTCTTGAAAAATGATGCAAAAATTTTTAAAATTTTTGAAATTTAAACTCAATCTAAATCTAAACTCAATCTAAATCCCATCCCCCACACTTCAAACTTACATTGTCCCCAATGTAAGGTGAAATGTAAAGAAAAAGACAAAGATAACTAAAATATGAATGCGAAAAAAAAAAAAAGATAAAGGAACGAACTCCCCTTGGGTTGCCTCCCAAGCAGCGCCTTTGTTTATTGTCTTTGGCTCGACTTATTGCTTTCTTGTTTAGCCCGGGTGTCACGGGCAGCAGCTTTACTTAAGCCCCGTGACGCTATCGCAGATGCTGCACTTCGGCTGCACCTTATAAATATTTCATTTAATTGTAAAATAGTTAGAAATTAGAAAATTTTAGTATGATTCCTCGGCCAAAAAACGTCTACTGGTGTCATTTGGGTTTTTGTTGCTAAGTCTATTATAGGGGGTATTAGTCTTTCAAAAATCTTTCAAACTTTCTAGTGTTCGCCCCCTGCACTAGCCATTGTAATTTCCTCCTTTCAATCAATTGTAATTTCAAGCTTTCTAGCAATCAATGATCAAGTTTAATTCAATGCATTTCAATTTCGTGTTGTAAGCTTTCTTTAAATTGTGATCAAACTTACTTCGTCCCAGAACGATCGAGGAAAGGTGGAAGGTAGTCTAGCGAAGCAGACTACTGCCGCACGGTGTCCCTTTCTGTGCTAAGAAGAAAGGTAATCCGTAAAAGTTGGTATCAGAGCTGCTGCTCAAGACCCTCGATAAGAAAGCTATGGATACAATGGAATCGGACACCACAGAGGTGGTGGATCCTCAAAAGAGGACTACGAAACAGCGTTTGGAGGTGCTGGAGGTGACAAACACTAGGTTGTGTTTGGCCATGGAGGGCCTTGGAGAAAAGGTCGAAGTGGCAGAGACGGAAGCTCGGGAAGTACGCATCCAACTGGATGAATACCAAGAAGCTTGCGCAGCTATGACTGAAACTGTTTCTAGCATACCTGATCTGCATGAAGAAGTGGAAACGTTGAGAGCTCAACTAGTAGTTCTTCAATGTGCGTTTGGCAATGGGCAAGCCATCGCGCAAGAGTCTATACATAGGCTCAGAATTCTAGAACCGTGTACCTACGGAGGGGCACGCGATGTTAAAGAAGTTGAGAACTTCTTGTTCGACATGGAAAAATACTTTCTTGCAGCTTCGATTCAAGACGAAGCGAGAAAGGTTACTACAGCTACCATGTATCTAGGTGGAGATGCAAAACTGTGGTGGCGGACGAAGTATGCTGATATTCAGGCCAATAGGGTCTGAATAGATTCTTGGGATCTCCTCAAGGAAGCAATCAGATCTCAGTTTTTTCCTGAGAATGTGGACTATCAGGCACGACGTGCGCTGCGAGATTTGAGACATACAAGCTCCATCAGGGAGTATGTGAAAGCCTTTTCCGGGCATATGCTGAATATTCGAGACATGTCGGAAAGAGACAAGCTATTCACCTTCATGGAAGGGTTGGAACCGTGGGCACGCACGGAACTTCAGAGACAGAAGGTCGCTGATTTAAGCACAGCTATTGGAGCTGCTGAATGTTTGAGTAATTATCAACCAGAATTGAGAGAGGATCGATATTCAGGAAATAGTCAGTCTATCAGAGGTGGAAACAGACCTCATAGACCTAGCTCGAGCTCAAATGGGGGAGAGCGTTATTCTTAGAATCGGGGAGGAGCCTATCAAGGCAACCATCGGAATAACAATTGGAATCAAGGAAAAGCAAAGTATGGTAGATATGATGACAGTCCTAAATTGAAATGCTTCTTATATGAAGGACCACATCGGCCATCGGGTGGCGGAGTGTCCTCAGAAACGGATGGTGAATGCATATTACAAACTAGCAAGTGGCGGGACCAAATCAAAGCAAGGTATCCCATAAGGTAGTTGCCATGGCGAGACCGACTCCGAAGAGGACGAGGATGTAGTTGGTGCATTCTCACATCAGTGCAATACACTATCGCACCGAGTTACTAAAAGGAAAGATGGTCCTTCGAAAGAGCCGAAGATGGAAGAATCGAAGGCTCGCACTAGGAGGGCGAAAGGCCTGATGTACATTGATGTGAAGATCAATGGGAAGCCAATCAGGGCGATGATTGATACCGAAGCTACCCACAACTACCTCGCAAGTTCTGAAGCAAGGCGGCTCGGACTTGTTCTGGAAAGAGGTAAGGGGAAGGTCAAAGCAATCAACTCTGCTGCTCAACCGTTAGCAGGAGTAGCAAAATTTGTGTCGATCAAAGTAGGTCCCTTCGAGGGAAGGACGAATTTGTCGACAGTTCAGATGGATGATTTCAAACTCATTCTGGGATTAGAATTTCTTCGGGATACTAAGACCACAGTGTTGCCGTATTCCAACTCATTAATGATGATGGGTAGCAAGCATTTCGTTATTCCTACACAGACTGGGAAAATAAGCGAGAATGACATCTCGACCATGCAGTATAGTAAGGGTTTCAAGAGGAATGAACCCTCGTTTTTGTGCACTCTTCAACTAGAGGAGATCGAAGAGGTGACTGGTCCAATTCCAAAACTTGTCAGAGGACGTGTTAAGGAATTTGAGGACATCAAGCCGGATGAATTATCAAGGAGAGCAATTGATCGCGGGATTGAACTTGATTCAGGTGCCAAACCTCCCACCAAGGCACCATACCGTATGGCTCAGTCGAAGCTTGAAGAGCTTCAAGTTGATCATCAGAAAAAGGCAGGCTTACTGGAGCCCCTTTCTGTCCCGAGTAGACCAGTCGAGAGTGGATCGATGGACTACATTGGTGGATTGCCGAAATTAGGAGATTTTGGCACTATCACAGTCAAGATGGACCGTTTAACTGAAGATGAAACCGTTACCACAGCGCCTAAGTATACATCAGCCGAAGAGACAGCTCAACTCTTCTTCAAGCATATTGTCAAATACTGAGAACTGCCTAAAGACGTCGTCAGTGATCGGGATTCTCAGTTTACTGGCATATTTTGGACCGAGTTGTTCAAACTTCTTGGTTCAAATTTGAGCATGAATTACAGTACAAGAAGTCTGAAGATCTGAAGCGACTTGTGTTTAAATTGAAAAGATCAGAAATGAAGGTTGCTGATAAGATTCTTGGCCATCGAGCTTCTAGGAATTATCTTCAAGAATACTTGGTCAAATGGAGTGGATGCAACAACGAGAAGAACAAGCAATGGCTCAGAGGACTTCGCCAAAGCAAATGGGGGAGAATGTCACGGGCAGCAGCTTTACTTAAACCCCGTGACGCCGCAGCCGCTGCACTTCGGTTTCACCTTGTAAATATTTTATTTAATTGTAAAATAGTTAAAAATTAGAAAATTTTAGTATGATTCCTCAGCCAAAAGACGTCTACTGGTGTCATTTAGGTTTTTGTTGCTAAGTCTATTATAAGGGGGTATTAGTCTTTCAAAAATCTTTCAAGCTTTCTAGTGTTCGCCCCCTACACTAGCCATTGTAATTTTCTGCTTTCAATCAATTGTAATTTCAATCTTTCTAGCAATCAATGATCAAGTTTAATTCAATGCATTTCAATTTCGTGTTGTAAGCTTTCTTTAAATTGTGATCATGATCAAGTTTAATTCAATGCATTTCAATTTCGTGTTGTAAGCTTTCTTTAAATTGTGATCAAACTTACTTTCGTCCCGGAACGATCGAGAAAAGGCCGAAGGTAGTCTAGCGGAGCAGACTACTACCGCACGGTGTCCCTTTCTGTGTTAAGAAGAAAGGTATCCCGTGAAACCGGGTCTATCATGATTGGCTTTGATCTTCTTTGCGGTGCACCAAGTCCATTGCGAATGATAACTGGTAGTGTTCTTCCACCTCCATGGAATGTATACTTGTAGTGACTGGGGTGAAGTTTCAAATCCGGAATGAAAATCTGCAAAACAAAGGATAAATGTTTCTCATTAGAAACTGGCAATACAAAACAAGAACTATTACCTGACTTTGGAAGATCATTTAATGCTGCCATAGTTCTTTGTAACTCGGTGTTTAAGGTCAACTCTTCTTTTTCCTTCCCAAGATGCTCATTAATGACAGATTCCCATTCATTTTTACCAGCAAATTTGAAAACATCCTGTGCTAATTGATCAATTATATCAATAAAATGAACATGATTATTAATACACGAATGTTTCATGGAATCATAGATATTAAACTTAATGATCTTATCATCAAATTCCACGGTTAATGTACCATTATTAAAATCCATTTTAGTTTTGGATGTCCGTAAGAATGGTCTTCCTAACAAAATAGGGGTAGCATGATTACTATTGCCCACGTCAAGCACATAAAAATCAGTAGGAAAAAAAAAATCATTAATTTTCACAAGAACATCTTCAACCACCCCCTAGAATATGCATTAGATTTATCAGCTAGTTAGTGTTATTTAAGGGTCCAAGTTTCAAGGAATTGTATACAGAATATGGCATGACATTAATAGATGCTCCTGAATCTAGCATTGCCTTTCCAAACTTAGTGTCGCCTATCATGCAAGTGATAGTGAACATATCTGGATCCGTACACTTTGCTGGAAGTTTCTCTTGAATAATTGCAGATACGTGTTCTCTAACTTTTACATTTTCAATTCCTTTCAGTTTCTGTTTCCTCTTACTAGTGCACAATTGTTTTAAAAATTTAGCATAACGAGGCACTTGTTTAATAATATCTAAAAGTGGAATGTTTACCTCGTATTTACTAAAAATCTCATATAGTTCATCATGATCTCGTTCATATTTCCTAGATCCTACTAAATCTTGAGGAAAATAAGGTACAGGTTTACAATCAGAAAGAGGAGAAAACTTACGCTCAGTTATCTCATTATCGTTGGGAGTAGTCTTGGTTGCAGCGATGTTTTCTTCCTCTTTTTGCTCAGACGATGTAGGGGATGTCTTTATTGGAACTTCAACCTTCGTGCCACTTTTCAACGTGATTGCACTTACATTTACCCTTGGATTTACTACCATTTGATATGGTATTTTTTCCGCATTCTGTGACTCCAACCGACTGACCGCGTTAGCCATTTGACCTATCTGATTCTCCAAACATTGAATGCTAGCCCTTCGCTCCTGTTAAAATTGTAAAGTGTTAGTTGCAAGAGATTTAACAATATCTTCTAAAGACATTTCAGAGTTAGAAGATTGGCCCTGATGTTGTCTAGGCGGGTGTGGCTACCTACATTGTTGAAAGTTCGAACGATTTTGAGCAACATGTTGATTTGATTGTGAACTTCCATAGCTAAGATTGGGATGATCCCTCCATCCTGGGTTGTATGTCTTTGAAAAAGGATCATAATTCCTTTGTGGTTGTCCAGGGAAGCCACCGGTTGCATTTACGTGTTCAATGGATTCTTCTTGAAGTGTTGGGCACATATCAGTTGGATGGCCTACCAACGAACAAATTACACATGCTTTTGCTGTTTGCATAGTACCTGCAGCCATTTGACAAATAAGAGTAGTTAGACTCGCAAGTTGTTGTTCAATGGATGAGACATTTACCTCATTAACATATTTCGATGGCATGTCGAGTCTAGTGCCGAATTGTTGAGAATTGGCGGTCATAGTTGCAATCAAGTTCCTCAAACTATCAAGGAAACTAAAAAAAAAGTATGACAAACAAGTTAAAAAAAAAAAAAACTAGAATAAGAAAAACAAATAAAATTCTATGCTAAAATTTCCAAAAACAATAACTTGCTTAAAAACCAAGAAAATAATGATTTAAAAAAAAAACTAAAGAAGCACAAACATAAATTAGCACCACTCCCCGGCAACGGTGCCAAAATTTGGTGTGCTGTCTTAGGCACCCAAAAATAGTCCTTAAACCTCTAAAACTAATGGAGTAATGGAAGTAAGGGTCGATCCCACGAAGAGTGTGTAATTCAATATTTATGCTTCGTACAATGATTGAGGGGATTTTGTATTCAAACAATTGTAAATAACTCAATTAATAACAATGCCAATTAAATTAACGAAACCAATCAAAAGACTAACCTTGGTCTAAGTCCACATCCACCATCGGAAATCCATAATTGATCATATATACAATGATAATTCAATTCATATTTCGAATATTCATTGTTGGAATTGATTCCTATTTCTCCTTAATTTTAGTTAATTAGAAACCAGCGTTCTAATTAACCCTAATTATTAAATAACCATAGACCAGCACTCAATATTCAATTTAATAATAGCTTTACACAATGGAGAAATCGATGAACTAGATAACACGCACCATCGGTTGCATTCAATCTATTTAAACATTCTTCTTAAGATTTAATAACCTCTATCGCAGAAAATTATCAAATTCTAGTGCTTTACAAGTTAAAGGGATCAAACAATTAAGGATTTGATGTTTAACTTAGCGGTAGGTTGTTACAATCAATAAACTAGCGGACCCTCTAGCAATTAAACACAACAAATAATAGAAATAAATGTAGAGGAATATTCAATACGCAAAATATAAATCAAACAATAAGACACAATATGTGGTTCCGAGACTTCAATTTACTTCGACCAAGAATAGAAGTTTAGTTACACATGATAGATCTAAGAAAAATAGAGAGAAAATAGGTTGGAGGTGTTCTGGTCCCAAAATATGTATTTATAGTTGTTTCCATAGATAGTTGACTTAAATTAGGAAACCAGAATTTTCTTATCAGAAATGAACCATGCGGCCGTAATGAACAAATGAACTCAACCTTTAAACTCTCGGTAATGGTCTATGCGGCCGCATGGAATTTCAAGGCTTGCGGTCGCATGGTTTTACGAAATTTCCTCCGAATAGCTTTTAGTATTTTCATCGTATCTTCTTTTACTGATATCCGATTGAGGCAATTCAAGATGAGTTGGAAAGATAACTCAAAGGGTTACAACTTTTATTCAGTTATTATCTTCCAATTCGATCGTTTTCCCTGCCGAAAATGGGTCTCAATATGAGGCTGAAAATCGGTGTATAACTTTTCGATTGGAAATTGATGTGTGATCATACTTTGACGATATTTCATCCATTTGACGTCTTCTTTCAACCAATTGACTATGAAATCTTCATTGTTTGGTTTGACACAACTTTTGTGTATTTACACGCTAGTCCTTGAACTTTCATTTCCTTTCACTTTGATCAATTTTCACATATTTCTTCCAAATTACGTTATATCCATCAACTTGCCACCTAAACCAAAATATGAGAATACTAAGTACATTTAGGTATAAAATAGTCATATGAGCGCAATAAATAAAGATGCAAAATGTGTATTTTATATTCCTATCAATAGGGATCTCGGTTTTCGTGTGGATCTGCCCAAATTTTCTGGTACGTTACATGGTGAGGAATTTATCGATTGGATAAATGAAGTGGAACGTATCTTTGACTACAAGGAAGTCTCAGATCGTGTGAAGGTATAATTAGTTGCCATCAAACTCAAAGGCAGGGAGTCTGCATGGTGAGAACAGTTGAGGCGTTCACGGGACAGACAGGGCAAGCCCAAGATCACTAACTGGGCGAAGATGAAGAAAAAAGATGAAGGGTCACTTTCTTCCTTTTGGTTATACTCAAACCTTATTCAATGACTTCATATGTTGAAGCAGGGTGTGAGATCAGTCGATGATTACACAGAGGAGTTTTACCAGTTGGTCGCCCGGAATGACTTATCTGAGACGAAGAAACAGATGGTGGCACGATACTTGGGAGGATTGCGCCAGCCCCTATAGGATGTCCTCAGTGTTCACTCACTGTGGACAGTTTCGAAAGCATATCAGCGTGCACTTGCTGTTGAAAAATAGCAGAACATGAGGCTAGTGATCAGGAACAATCGACTAGTTCGCCCTCAGAATTCCCGTCCCGTCCAACAGATACCGCAGTGTAATTCTAATCCTTCTATTAAGTGTTTTCATTATGGTGAATAAGGGCATAGGGCTACTGATTGCAGGAAGCCTGCTAGTCAAAAGGGAAAAATTTGTTGATTGAGGAGGACGTCGTAGATGAGACTGATGAGATTGGGGAGGTTGTGTATGACGATGATGACATTGATGATGTGCTGTATGGAGATGGCCATGGGACTTTGGTCATTCGCAAGAGTTTATTGACTCCTAGGGACGATTCGGGAGACGATTGGTTGAGAACCAATATTTTTCCACACGACCTGCGTAGTTGCTGATAAAGTCTACAAAATGATCATTGACAGTGGCAGTTGTGAGAATATAGTGTCCGAGGAGGCTGTCCAGAAATTACAATTGAAAATTGATTGTCATCTCAACCATACAAGTTGTCATGGCTGAATTAGGGCAGTGATGTGACAGTAGATAGGCGATATCTCGTATCTTTTTCAATTGGTAGCAAATATTTTGATAATGCTTAGTGTGATGTTGTGTCAATGGATGTATCTCATGTATTGTTCGATCGACCTTGGCAATATGATTGTAGTGTTATCCATGATGGACGGAAGAATACATATCCCATTAGCAACAAAAGGGAAAGGATTGTGTTGGCACCCCAACGTGAAGGGCCATCTCCTACTTCGGTAGTCAACAACACTAATCTATTTTCTATGTCCAGGTTTTTAGAAGAGGTTGAGCATGGGGATGTGGTATATGCTCTACTGCCTTGCGGGGATAGTGTAGTGATGTTAGTGGAGTCTGAGTTACCAGTAGAGGTGTAGCAACTACTAGCAAAATTCGCTGACCTTATGGCAGAGAACCTTCCACCTGGACTACCGCCTATGAGGAATATTAAGCATCAGATTGATCTTGTTCCAGGATTTAGCTTGCCTAATCGACCAGCATACCGCCTCAGTCCCAAGGAGGCTGAAGAGTTACAGGGCAAGTGGTAGAGCTATTGGAGAGGGGTTATATTCGCGAAAGTATGAGCCCTTGTGCAATCCCTGCGTTACTTGTGTCGAAGAAAGATGGTTCATGGCGTATGTGTGTTAACAGTCGAGCAATAAATAAATTTACTGTGAAGTACAGGTTTCTAATTCCTTGACTGGACGATTTGTTGGATCAACTAGCCGACTCTATGATATTCTCAAAGATTGACCTGAAAAGTGGATACCACCAGATCAGAATAAGGCCTGGAGATGAATGGAAGGCAGATTTTAAAACGCAACATGGTTTATATGAGTGGATGGTCATGCCTTTGGGCTATCCAATGTTCCCAGTACGTTTATGCGGTTATGCACCAGGTCTTACGACCTTTTATAGAAAAATTCGTCGTGGTTTACTTCGACGATATCCTCATTTATAGTCTGACGTGGCCTCACACTTTGATAATCTTCGCGCTGGTTTTGAGATGCTGAAAAGAGAATGCTTATTTGTCAATTAGAAATAGTGTTCATTTTTCACTACTTCTATAACTTTCCTTGGTTTTATTATGTCTATTGATGGTGTTCATGCGGATCAGTCAAAGATAGATGCAGTCTTGGAATGGCCTAAACCCAGAAACTTGCACGATGTCAGGAGCTTCCATGGGTTAGCATCATTCTATCGATGGTTTATCAGAAACTTCACCACTTTGATTGCTCATATAACATAATGTCTTAAGGGATGTGATTTCAAATGGTCCGAGGAAGCTGAAGCCAGTTTCTAGTTAGTCAAATAGAAGATGACCGAAGCACCAGTCTTGGCACTCCCTGATTTTGACAAAGTATTTGAGGTCAATTGTGATGCATCAGATGTTGACATTGGAGGTGTTCTAATCCAGTCAGGGCGGCTAATTACTTTCTTCAGTGAGAAGCTCTCAGGATCCAAGAAAAACTATTCCACCTATGACCTAGAGTTCTATGTCATAGTTCAGTCCCTAAAACATTGGCATCACTATCTGGTACAGAAGGAGTTCATTCTATTTACTGATCATGAGGCCATAAAGTACATTAATTGTCAACATAAGCTGAGTAGACGACACGCTAAGTGGGTGGCGTACTTGCAGGAGTTTACCTTTACACTCAGGTACCAAGCAGGGAGACTAAATCGTGTCGCAGATGCATTAAGCCATTGTACTTTGCTCCTTTCCACTACTAGTACCAGAGTTACAGGCTTTGAGACTTTTTCGAAAATGTATGCAGATAATCCTTCCTTCGGTAGTATATTTCAAGAGGTAACTAACGGTCACCATCATGATTTTGTTTTGCATAATGGCTATCTGTTTCGTGGATTACAGTTGTGCATTCCAGATTGTTCATTGAGGCAACAAATTATCAGTGAACTTCACAATGAGGGGTACTTTGGCCGATAAAACTTTGGTCCTTATCCCTTCTGACTTTTATTGGCCTAAGTTGACCAGTGATGTTTTGTATTATGTAAAACGTTGTTATTTTTGCTAGCAGTTTAAAGGGGTTCTCACCAATGCGGGCCTGTACATTCCCTTACCTGTTCCTGAAGCTCCTTAGTTTGATGTCGCATGAATTTTGTGTTGGGTTTACCCCATACCCATCGAGCCGCGGATTCTATCCTTGGTTCAATGTGAGTATGAATGCTACTCGGATTGCCCATCTTTACTTCCAAGAGATTGTGCTTTTGCACGGTGTTCCTCGATCTATAACTTCAGATCGTGATACTAAGTTCACCAGTCATTTCTGGAAGAGTTTGTGGGGACGTATGGGGACACAACTGAATTTTAGTAGCGCCTATCACCCCTAGATAGATGGTCAGACCGAGGTAGTGAACCAAAGTTTGAGCAATGAGATGTTTGGCAGGAACTAAACCGAAGCATTGGAATTAAGCGTTACCTCAAGAAGAATTTGGCTATAATAGGACGATAATCAAAACCACTGGCTTCAGTCCATTTCAGATTGTCTATGGTCAGAACCCATCTTGAGTGTTGGATTTGGCCCTTATTCCACGTGTAGGACGTTTCAGTCTTAAGGCAGATGAGATGGCAGAGCATCTTTGAGGGTCTCCATGAGCTAGTGAAGTTGGTAATTCGTGAGAGCAATACCAAGTACAAGGCTGGGGTTGATAGTCATTGTCGTCAGGTACTTTTTGATGATGTTGATTTTGTCTGGGCTGTTTTAACGCGTGATCATTTTCCTGTTGGTGAGTATAATAAGCTTAAAGACCGAAAGATTGGGCCTTGTGAGGTAATATAGAAGTTCAATGATAATGCTTACAGGTTGCGTTTTCCAGGTCACTTGAGGACATCTGATGTCTTTAAGGTGAAACACCTAAGTCCTTATTTTGTGGATTCTGATGACGCCAACCCGAACTCGAGGACGAGTTCTTTCCAACCCGGGGCGACTGATGCAGGAGGTTCCGAGTCAGATGCTGAATTGTCGATAATACGTTAATGGCTCTAAAGTATCACGAGTTGGCAGATCGGAGCAAGGATAGCAAGTGATCGCATAACTTTGGTAATTGAGTCGTGTTTCGGTAATTTGGCCATCACTTTGGCTATGGTTATCAGAATCGCAATTATGACCACATTCTGGAAATCTTGTTTTGGCGCGCACATCGTGGCTATCCAACTTTGCTCGGTGTGTTCTGTTTTTAACCTCAAATTCCACTATTTTTCCTTCCGAATTATTATTTTTAGTTAAATTTTACAATTTTTTGGTAAAATTTCGATTGCATGTTAATAGATGATTTTTTAACCCGATTTGGATAAGATTTCGATTGCATGTTAATAGATGATTTTTTAACCCGATTTGGATAAGATTTTTCGCAGACTACTTATTTTATTTTGTATTTTTGTTTGGCGTGATTTTTGGCATTTTACCATTTTTGGTAAAATTTGGATTTTTGATATAAAGTCCTACTTGTGAACTTATTTTGATCATTGCATGATATAATAAAATTATTCAAATTTCAGAGACGTTTTCTTTGTGTTTTTTTCGACGTTAATATCGTGTTCTTCCCTGTGAATTTATTGGTAGAACTAGTCTGCAGAATAGTCACTATTCTGCTGCGTCAAAGAACCACTTGTACTAGTGCTTCTTCGGCCTTCACAGCCACATGTGTAGGTCATATATTGAATTTTCCCATCGTCTCCCTTTTTCGAATTTCTTCTCCTAACTGGAAAACGTACATGATATGAATATTCTTTGTAGAAATCTCACAATTCTTTTTCATCTTTGAACATCATACCCATCTCCGGCATCTCAGGCACCATCAGACCATCTTTTCTTGACGTTTCCTCCTCCACTGATAACATATTGTTCACAATATTTTTGTCAACAACTCTCTCTACCAAAAATTCATCACATGCATCTTCTATAAAACCTCCTACTGCAACACAATAAGTGGCAACGTTCAGCAAAACATAAACCACTTTCAGTTGAATAGGTAATTGCAAAACGTAATGTCATCATGTTAACATTGCCACAAATAATCAACACCTACATAAATCCTCTCCTTCATACAAATTACAGATTTCCTCAATCAGATAATGAAACAACAACAAATAATTCATTGGGTTTGAAACACTCACTCCAAAACTACACAAATTATTCACTAAATCCTCAGAAACAGGGAAGATAACATAACGTCACTCACTTGGGTTTTTTGGAGTTGGTGAAGACCGGCTTTGGACGTCACCAGAGTTGGGCATAACCAGATCACCAAAGCTGAGGAGTGAGGGTTCCAATTTGGGAAAACGGCTGCACTTTATGTCGCGAGTGAGTGTTTTAAGATGAGCCCCTTGTTTTGTCTTAGTCCGCAATCGATCTAATGACTTCAGCTCTGGGGAGAGATGATTCGGCAGGGCTGATTTGGTAGGGAAAATGGAAATCTCCTCAAATTTTTGACGGGAGGAAATGTTAGCGGCGGTACGGCTGGAGTGTTGTGTTTACTGTGTTTACTGTCCTTTTGACTTTTCAATGGATTTGCTCTTTTCCTTTTCCTTTTTCAATTGTTTTGCAATGCCCAAAGTGCCAGCTCCGGGAAGAGACAATTCGACAGGGACAATTTTGTAGGGGAAATGGAAATCTCCTCAAATTTTTGGCAACAGGAAATGTTAGTGGCGGGACGGATCTAGTGTTGTGTTTACTGGGTTACTGTTTTTCGTTTTTGACTTTTTCAATGAATTAGCACTTTTTCCTTTTCCTTTTTCAATTGTTCTGCAATGCCCAAAGTGTCATATCATTCAATTTCAAATTTCCGAAATACTTCTGGTAGAAAGCTTCTGTACAAGTGGCTTTAGTATTACTAAATATGTATTTTACTAATTGGTAAATAACTTAATTTATAATTACTTTAAATAATTTATTATTTTTAAAGCAATCCAGATTTACTATTATTGAGGTCCAGTAACAATGCAAACTTTTGTGCATTTTACAACTATTAGATCTATATAGCTAGTCATATTCTCAAGATTTTCTTTTCAATTGAAATGATAGAAACGATATTTTTTCGGTGGAAATGATATAAAGTATTAAATTCTGTTTGCATCATGTACTGAGTAAACAATAAAATCAATATCAAGAGTACTTCAATTATAGCGTACTGATCCCTAATTTTGTACGTGTAGGCACGACTAGTCAATAATGTTATAGTTTCTTCGTTCTCTTAATGAATCAAAATTAATTGATTTGAATTGGTTATTTACTATGACTGAGTCTAAGATATGATCATACAGTTGGACTTACCTAACCAACACTTTATTATCCTTGCGACAGAGCCTAATGTGATCTCATAACCCAATCAGTTGAATGAATGGTGTGATGATTCTTATCTCGATATAACTCTTCAATGGTGCTTATCTGGAAAGATCATAATGTCTGGCCACTAGCAAATCTTGTGAGGTCATCGACACCGTCACGCAGATGGTTGTCATTGATCTCTGGAGGCTAATCAACATCTACCACACAACTATCTTCCCCTAATTCGTTGTAATTTCATCTATAATAGCAACGAAAGTCATCCGTCACTAAAATTCCGTCTCTATTACCTCCTTTTCTAGTACTGTCGAGAAAATAAGTGTCATGCTTAAAGCTTGGGTTTGATTATCTTCGAGGTACTGTCCTAGCTTGAACTCCAATCAAGTTCCTTGACATGATAGGATTCTATTTCCACAATATCAAGCTTATCCAACTTCAATAATAACACAATTTTAGCAGGACTCTAACACCTTCAATGACTCTAAAAGAGATAAGGCATCGAGTGACTCAATCCTATTCCTACGAGGATTGTCCTACCTATCTCTATAAATACTCAAAAATTCAAAGGTGTAGATTTTTTGTAGCATCAATATGCATTAATAACAATCGACACTTTTAGTGCGGTTCACTTCATTAATATTAATTTACATAATAGTTTGCACCACTTTCTATTTTATAATTTATGTTTGCCGAATAAATATTTGGATTAGACTAAACCAAAATCGTTCAATATTTTTCCAATTGAACAATTTTTGTTTTCAAAATTTTAGAAGAAAAAAAATTAAAATTATTTTGTACAATATAAAAATTTATTGTTAACCGTAAAATTTATGGTGTCCAAGGCATTCTACATGTGTTCACAATTTACATAACATTTTTTTTTTCTATTTTCTCACTCTTCACAATTTTTATTGTTATACAAATGGTTTTTATGTTTTTAAAATGTGTATGAATTTTAAAATAATCTTTTATTTTTTAATTTCGTTGCTAAATTCGTAGGTAATTTAATGTCATTTGGTTGGCAATTAAGCTATGACTAGGCCGACTAATAATTTCTTGGTCAGTAAATATTAAGGCGCCAAATTCCCACCAAAAAAGTTGGCCAAAAATAAGACCTTCACCGGCCTTTTCATTTCGTCGGCAAATGTGTCTCATCTAGCCAGACTACTGTATTATCTTGGTCAGCAAATGTTAAGGTGCGAAGTCCCCAACAAATACATGTGCCAAAAATAAGATATGCACCAAACCATTTCATTGTGGTCAGCAAATATGTATAGTCTAGGCCTACTATTAGTAATTTGTGGTCGGTAGAATATTGATTTCGGTGGCTAATTTTGTATTGGTTTGGAAAAATTGGTGAATAAAAACGATTTTCATTGACTATTTCTATTTGGTTGGGGAAAACTAGTCGGCAAACGTATCAATGACTAATTTTTTTTCTTAATCAGTAAAAATAGTGTCTTTGCCGACTAATTTTCTGTTGGTCGGGAAAATCTGGTTGGTAAAGCTATTGTTTCTTGTAGTGGTATCTTGTCGATCTCAACAAGCTATTGGCTATAGCTCCACTCTCTTTACGATTTGAAAATATTATAATTGGTGATGGCCAGGGGTGGACCCAGCACCTGGCCAGCCCCCGCGGCCGCCCGTGCTGGGTCCGCCGGGAGTTTGAAGTCCCCGTGACGCTGATGCCGTCCGTCGGGAAGAAATGAAGAAGGCAGTCGGCCGGGGTGAATTTTTCTCCTTTCTTCTAATGTTTCAGTGTTTGGGTCGGTTGGGCTTTTTTTAAAACAATAAGGCCAATGAATTGGGCCAATTTGCAACCTATTATCCACACACAAAACCAAATCCCTAAACTTAAATCCCCAATTCATTTCTTTAACCCAAACGGTAGAGGAGGGAACGAGAGAGATGACCGGGGCGATTGGCTGCGCTGCGGAGTTGCTGGTTACTGCTGTCCCTGTACGTTGCGTCTGTGAGTTGGTCGTTTGACGTCTCAACTCCTGGCCACTGGATTTCGCTGCTGCGGCGCTGCCTGCTCTGTCTTTGTCGCAGCGTTGCCTCGCCGTAGGCTATAGGTGAGGTGAGTTTCCTTTTTTTTTTTTTGTTTTTTTTGTTCTTTTATGGAATATGATTATATGAATGTGTTTGTGAATTGTGAGCCTATAGTAGACTATTAGTACTGTAAGGATTTTGAATTTTGTGAATTTGAAAATTGGGGATTTTGTGAATTCGAGAATCTAAGAATATTGGGGATTCTGTTGTTGAATGTTAAGGTTTATGATTTATGAAAATTGGGAATTTGTGACTATTTAATATAAGTAGATTGTGAAATTGTGAATCTAATGACAATGACAAATAAAGTAATTTGTGAATTTGTGATTTATGAATGATGAGAAATGAGATTTTATGTTATTGAGTAATTTTAAGTATTATTTAATTAAATATTAATAAACGATCTCGTTCTTACGATCGTTGATTGTCGACGTTGATTGATCAACGTCCGCTCGAGTTGAGCTTCAATGTTGGGTCCGTCACTGGTGATGGCACTAATCTACTTTCCCTCTTCCACTCACTCTTTTATAATTATCTATATCCTTCGTGTTCCAAAAATGAAAAAAAAACTAATTTCTATTTCTAAGTTTTGTCAAACTAATCAGATGTCAGTTGAATTTTCTCCATCTTCTTTCAACGTGAAGGAACAATTAAAAATGGGAAAAATGCTATGTGTAGATGTTAAGAGTAGGGTAGAGGCATGTACACCGAAACTGCTGCTAACCCTCGCTCTTTGGCTTCCGTGGTTCCTCATGTACCTCGCCCTAATTCTTATTTCCCTGACCCAATGCATGTTCACACACTCCAATAAGCTTTGTGCCCTGCCTACATTTCTTTTGCATTGATCCTCTTATCGTTTCTTAGACCATCAGAACCCCTTCTCTCCAAGCCTACAAATGTTCATCCATTGACTACCTTCATGGGCGAATCCAGCCCTGAAGTTCAGCATGGGCGGCCGACGATCATTGATTGTTGATTGTTGACCGCAACGACAGGAATGACGATATTGATTATTAATTAAATAATATTAAAACTTGTTCGATTAATATATAAATGCACTAAAACGTAGGAATGATATAATATGAAAATATAATCTAATAAAACCCAAAATAAAAAAGAAAAATAAGTAATACAACTTCACTTCATAACTGTACGCTCAAATAATTGGAATCTCTGTGGTCTTATATTTTAAAAGCGCTGCAAGATTGTCTCATTATCATTTTTTTAAAAAAACTTCTTGCTCAATGTACACTACCAAATTGTCATTCAACCAGTCATCCCCTATTTTATTGCGCAAGTCATTTTTGATTAGATTCATAATAGAGGATGCAATTTCAACACTTGCACTTGCCATTTGTAGTTTCAATTTCAAAATTTCAACACCAATTTATCACAAACCACAAATTTATAAATCCCCCAATGAATATATTCCCAAAATTTTCAATTCACAAATTCCGTAATTAAGAAATTTTCAAATCCCTAAATTTACCAATTAACTAATTCACAATTTCCCTAATTCAGAAATTCAAAAAATTTTCCACTTCAAAAATTAGTCAAAGAAAAATATTGAAATAAAATAAAAAAGCAATAAATTAAAGTAAGTTAACTAATTAAATATATTAAACATATATAATTCTGTTAGGAAAAAAATAGTGTTTACCAAATGACATTGTGGCCAAGTTTTTATAATTCAAAGGAAAGATTATGGGTTCGAATATTTAAAATTACAATTGCATTAAATCGAGTCCAACCTAACATATATTATTTTGCTAAATTTAGTGTGAATAATAAGAAGTGCCATACTGGTCAAGCCTTCTCTAGCCTAGCACAATGTCACAAGTTCGAATCCTATCTAGCCCTCCCCATTGCATTAATTTTAGTAAAAATAGTAGAACTAGAATATTTTTCAAACAAGTAGGTTGGAAGGGATTCAAACCCGGGACCTACAACGTAAAAATGCAACATCTAACCAACCGAGCTACAAATTATGTTTGAAAAAGAAATGAATTTCAGTAATATAAGCTTAAAAGTTTATCTATTGTAAAAAAAAAATTTTTTTTGCTCCGATGGATCCAGCACGGGCGGTTGCGGGGGCTAGCTAGGTGCTGGATCCACCCCTGACTACCTTAACAAATCTAACATCTATAAACCTATTCAAAAACTTAACCCTTTTACTACCCTTACCACAACCGAGAACATCGAATCACTTCTTCATCTCAAGATCTTAAACATCCCCATTGCGTACTGTCATGTTCAATTAAATGCATTACTTCAGAATGGCACTTGGACTATCGTCCTTCCACATCTATCCAAAAAGTTGGTTGGTTATAAGTTGGTTTATCAAATTAAGCGTAAAGCTTATGGCTGGCTTGATCTATATAAAGCTCGATTGGTTGCTAGGGGTTCCATCAACATCCCATTATTGACTATCACGAAATATTTAGTCTTCTTTGCTAGGTCCAAATTGTAATTAGCTATTCTTGTATTCACAATCATAGTTATTGAGTCGTAATTAAAGTCAAAAGAGTCGGGGGTTGGCAGTATATGCGGTAAAGGAGTTAAATAAGTTAAAGATGGACGAATCACAAAACCAGTTGCTGACCACACAAAAGGTGCTCAAGCATTATTTTCAGCAAGGTCACCGCTTGCTAGGAGTGACACTAGCACTCGAGCGGCAAGCTTACCTCTCACTAAAGGCGAAGGCAGTGCTCGAGCGACGTATTTATCCAGATTTTAGAGTTCTATTCAATCTCAAACAATATCTATTACATGTACCCAAGCATAGGTTTGTCCTAAAGTATCTTGAATCATGATTTCATATTAGAGATCATATTATTGAAGATCAATTACACATCCAAAGATGTCTTGATTCAACCACAAGGTCAAGACTTCATATTCCAAATTTCCAAACATCTTGTATTATTGGTTGAGTATTAATTTCAGTCAAGAGAACATGCTATAAATATTAAACATTGACTCCATTAATCTCATGCTTCAACTAAAGATCAAAATACAAAAGATTTTTAGATCAAACACCAAAAGTCCTTATCTTCTCCAATAATTCTTCGGAGTTCTAAAGTTGGAAAAATACAACTTGGAGTTCCAATTGTCCCTGAATGAGGCTCATTCTTAGTGATGCACACGGAGGGAAATAAGTCCAGAGTTCTAGAAAGTGTGAGTTGCACAACTGAAGAGGTTCTTCGATGATTTAGAGGTTCGATGGTCAGAGTTTACTAAGGTTTAGATATGTCAGGACCAACTGTAAGTTATATTTTCTAGTAGATCATTTTGGCAAGGTTTGTCAGGAGTTTCTTGATCCATGTGAAGAGTTCTTCAAGGGAGAAACTTCGTTACCAAATTTGGTGTTCTTTACTTTATTTCTTTTGACCAACATTGCATGATTGTTAATTATGATTTAATTTGACATTTAACATAATCATTTAGAAATAATAAATAAGTCTGGTTTCTTTTCATTAATTTTGCATTATACATCTCTAGGTGTAGTGAGGTCTAAATGTAACATCTACTATTATATTTTTTCAATTGATATCGGAACTTAATTGTGATCCGTGACCTAATTTTGTCTAGATGAGTCACTCATTTTCCATTCCTCCTTATTTTGATGGCAGTAATTATGCTTATTTGAAGGTTAGAATGAGAGACTTCTTGAAGTCTGTGAATGATCAGGTTCGGATTAGTGTAGAAAAAGGCTGGATCGTCCTATCTATCACTTTTGCTGGTGTTTTTATACCTACTAATATCTCTAATTGAACTAAAGATGAAGTAGTTGATTGTAATGGAATAGTAGCAGTGTCCATGCCATCTTTATGGCTATTTTCTTTGAGATCGTTAAAAACTCAAACTAGCAAATTTTGACCACTAGGTTTGAAGAAAGTAGGATGAAAGATAAGGAGTCTTTTGATGAATTCAATGCTAAACTAAATGATATAGTGAATTCTAGTTTCAACGTATGCTAGCGAATCCCCGAGGCTAAGATAGAAAGGTTATGAGATCCTTTGAGAGATTTAGACCTAAAGTTACTACTATTGAAGAAAGTAAGGGCATAGATGTTATTAAGATGTAAGAACTAGTAGAATCTCTCCAAACATATGAACTTAGCCTAAACCAGTCTAAGAAAAACAAGTCTTTAACCTTAAATACTGTTAAGGGAGAGACTACTGATCATATTGATGATGACAGCCTAAAGGATGAAGAGTTTGTTTGCCTTGCTAGAAAATATAATAAATTCCTTAGGAATAATAAGAGACTTATTGATAAGTATAAATGCGACTCTAGTAAATTTAGGAAAGATAAAAGAGAGAAAAGTGATACTAGAGTGCCCAATTTATAAGAAAACCTTGGATAAGTCTATGAATTCCACTCTCACTAATAATGAGTCTAACTTCAATAATCAAAGTGAGAACTCCAATTCTAATAAGGGAGGCAATTCTATGGCGTTTGCCTCTGTGATTAAGAGTGAACTTGTAGAGAAGAATGAGAGTTAAGAGGACATAGGGAAATTTGACTCTTCAAAGGAAGAATCAGAAGATGATAGGGTTATCTATGAGGCTTTTGATGAATTATATGAGAATTGTCTTAAGTTGAAATAGGTGAATTGATCTACATTTAAGAAAATGTATAATCTCAAGTTAGAAAATGAGAGCTTTGTGGTGAAACTTGAAGAGTCTACTAAAAGATTGAATTAGTTAAAGGTTAAAAGAGAGTCCTTAGATGTTGAAGTTAAGTCTCTTACGAGTAATCTCGAGCTATCAAATGCCCAACTTCAATATTTTTCTAGTGGTTCTAAGAAGATTAACAATATGTTAGGATTGAATAAAACAAATTCACATGTTGTTACATCTTCTAAAACCAAGTTTGCACCTATATCTGTCAAGTCTATAAATGTAGAAGCCTTAGAACAGAAATCTTCTATGCATCATAGGTTTTCTCAACCTAAGATTCAAAATTAGAGACCTAGAAGTACTCATAGATTCATTCTCATTTGTCACAAATGTGGTGTGAGGTCACATTAGACCTAGGTACCGTAATTCCTTGATTAGGAACAACAAATAAGAGCTAACTACTCATGTTAGATTCTTGACTAATCAAGTGTGTCACTTGACTGAATTGATGACTCAATTAATTAAGATTACATCTTTTTCAAAGAAGATTAGGGTCAAAGAGAGTGAACTATATGGTTAAAGTGATGTTGTTAATTGTGACATTGCTCGTGTTGCTTTTAAAGGTAAGAGCACTGGTATTCCTCATTGAGTAGGTTTTTAGGTACACGCATCAGCATTGTTTATGATATTTACGTATTCATGCATACACTCTATTAACTACAACAAAAATTGCCTTTTGCAACGGTCGAAAAACGTTACTATAGAACTTTTGCAGCGTTCAAGTGTATGTTGTGGGTAGAGTAAAAGTTTTTTGCAACGGTCTTTAACCGTTGCCTTTTCCTTTTTAGCAACATTCAATGAGTGTTGCCTTTAATCTTTTAGCAACGTTCATTAACTATTGCCTTTAACCTTTTAGCAACGTTCATAGACTGTTGCCTTTTCCTTTTTTACAACGTTCAATGAGTGTTGCGTTAAGTTTTTCACAACATTCATTAACTGTTACCTTTAACCTTTTAGTAACGTTCAAAGACCGTCGCCTCTAACTTTTTCGCAACATTCATTGACTATTGCCTTTAACCATTTAGCAACGATTTTTGAACGTTGTCTTTACTTTTGTGTTCACTTGGGCAACACTTTTAGCCTGTTGTCATTTCTTTTCTTGTTAAATCTTTGCAACGTTCCATGATTATTGTTTCCCATTTTTTCTATTTCTATAGACCAACAAA
This sequence comes from Fraxinus americana, assembly GCA_035079005.1. Classification (NCBI taxonomy): domain Eukaryota; kingdom Viridiplantae; phylum Streptophyta; class Magnoliopsida; order Lamiales; family Oleaceae; genus Fraxinus; species Fraxinus americana. The sequence goes on from CM068716.1 coordinate 18,162,957, forward strand.
ATTAAAAACAAACATTATCTAAGCACAAGTATTTTAAGACAATATGAAATGAAAATTATAACTTCATTATGAAATTATCTTAAAGTATACAAAATAAACATAGAACTCATGTACAATTGCTTCTTCAAAATACAATAAACACTCTCAATAAAACAAAAAACATATTACTAGAGTTACCTTCCAATATGGTAGCATGAAAAATATTGACTTTTTCTTCCATGTTACATTTGATTAAGTTGTATTCTTCCTCCTCTTTCGCTTAACACTTTTTCCCCAATCATATGTAATTTTATCAACTTCATTCAAATATTCTTTACCAGTCTTTATCTTCGGCCTAATGCTATTTTCAATATGTCCATTAAACAAACTCCTTTTTTTTTTTTGCGAAATGGATGACTCAAGTTGAGAAATCTTCTGTATCCCATGTACGTAAACTTCCTACCATGTGACAACCACAATGAACATGTATCTTCAGACAAATAGGGGATGCAATTTTTTCCTTAACGGGCCATCTAGATACATTTCCATATGCAGGAAAGTCATGTATTGTCCACGTCAAAATAACTTTTAAGTTGAGTGTAGATTTCATAACCGCATCATACATCTCAACCCCATCATTCCATAACATTATTAAGTCGTCTACAAGTGATTCCAAATAAACATCTATGTCATTACCTGGCTGCTTTTGACCCGGGATCAATAAACTCAACATCAAACATTCATTCGACATGCATATTGAGGGAGGCAAGTTATATATAGTTAAAATTACTGGCCAACAACTGTATTTAGAGCTAATATCTTTGAAAGGATTAAATCTATCAGTTACAAGACCTAATCTAATATTTCGAGGATTTGATGCAAAATGTAGCCACTTTCTATTTATCATTTCCCAACCTAACGAGTCAACATGATGCCTCATTTTACCATCTAGACTTTTATTATTTGAGTACCATCTAAGTTGTGTTGCCATCTCATCTATTCCAAACATCCTCTTAAGTCTTGGTATTATAGGAAAATAACGCAAGACTTCTGCTGGGATTTTTTTTTGGAATTTTCTTAGTCCGTTGGTTTACTTTCCGTCTTGAGCAACCACATTTTGGACATAATTCAGGATGTTCAAGCTCCTTTCTATATAGACAACAATCATTCAAGCAAGCATGTATATTCTTATAGCCAAGATCAAATGTATTGACAAGTTTTTTCATCTCATAAAATGAGTTAGGAAGTGTATTATTTTCTGATAGCATGTCCTGAACAAGATTTACGAGTTCATCGAAACCACTATTCGATAAACCATGTATAGCTTTATGTTTAAACATAGCAATTGAAGCTGACATCTTCGTAAACGCCTTACAACCAGGACACAAAGGTGTTTCAGCATCATCAACCAATCTTTGAATCTCTCCATCTCTTCCATCAAGAGGGTTTTCAAGATCTACATCATGTTGTACATAGAAGTCCCTAAACATCCTACGTGACTCAGTCATTTCCACATCGACTAAATTTGATTCGCGTGGTAGTTCTCCATGAAATACCCAAACTGTATACGTAGGATCCATTCCCTTAATAACCAGATGTTCATACAATGTTTCATAATGGAGATGCTTTAGATTCCTACACTTAATACAAGGGCATCCTATCATTTCTGAACATAGATTTTCACGACCTAGTTCAACAAAATTCAGTGCTCCATCTCTATATTGTTCTGAAAACCTATAAGTAAAATGTTATGACCATTTCATGTTAAATTGTTTAAATTTTGTAAATAGATTCACGAGATCTTATTTCAAACAATAACCTTGATAATTCCAACCATGCTTTGTCCATTATTATACTATCAAACACCGAACAACACAAATTCAAATTGTGAAGTAAACCTAGTAATTTGCAACGCACACAAATGTGTGAGCGAGCATAAGATTCATATTTTAAGGAAAATGTAATAAATTAAGTTGTACTGAAAATCATACCTGATATTTTGATTCCACGAAAATGCAGTCCAATGAATAATGTTGTTGGAGGCGAGCTAATTCTATTAAGAATGAAGCAAGCATATTAGCTAAGAGCAATGAAATAACGCATCCACAAATTTAACTAACTACAAATTTTAAAGTCTGCTAACAATTTCACAATTTAACGGACCACAAATTTTACCTATTAATTCATAGGTAGCAAAGCAATGATACAAATATAGGTATACAGTCAAATTGCAACATTGTATCGTCTCAATGGATTTAATGCTTGCAACTCATTGCTTAACATTATCACACATCGCATTCATGGCTACAAGAACCAGCAACTATGAGCCTTTTATGACATAGATTGAAGTCATACTATGAGCCTTTTAACCAAACCAGGGGAGTGAGTAAAAATTCCACTTAAAAAACCATTGAAGTCATTACCCAAATTAACCAAACCATCAATTTCAACTAAAAGTCCAATAAACATGTAAAATAAAGCAATTACCCAAATTACTAATATTGTGGGTGTGCCCACCTCGAAGAGGACTCTAGCAAGATGCTAGTGTTAACATTCCATTTTCAACCTCGACGCCCACCCTCATCTGGACTTGGCTATTGATGGAGCAGATGAGGTTGACCCCGAATCTTGATTGCGATGGGTCCCTTTCGAGCGAGAAGATGGTCGAGGACGCCTCGGATAAGTTTGTGGTAGATGACTCGAATCTGGTGGATGGTCTTGGTAGGTCAGGCCGGCAATGGTTATGGAAGTAGTGCAATTCCGTTGGAAGCACAATTTGGCAAGGTTGTAGAAATTATTCAAGGAAGAACGGTGCGAAGTGAAGATGAAATTGGATGGTGCAAAGCGAAGCTGATAATCTCAACACAGATTATGATCTCTACCTTGTTTCTCTTTTCTCTCAACACAGATCACGATTAGGTTTGATCTGGTGTGTTTGCTCTACCTCATTTCATCTTTCTCTCAACACAGAAGAATGTTTCTCTCATAAACACAGAACACGGGATACAACAAGGGGGATTAGGGTTGATTTGGGCCGGTTAGATGTGGGCTATATGGTTGGATCTTTATTGGTTGGGTTGGGTTATATATTGCAACATGCTATGAACGTTGCGAAAGATAAAATACAAATTATTTTTAACAACACTCATGCACGTTGCCAAAAACTTAAAAAATGATTTTTAACAACAAACGGCGAACGTTGCAAAATACCTAACATTTAACAACAATTATTGAACGTTACAAAATAGAGTTTCCGTACACACTACTATATTACTTGTTTAAGATCCCGTACACTTGCGCGTTTTCAAATTACCAGGTTTTTGGCGCTGTTGCTGGGGACTATTGTGTTTAATGTGTTTAAATTAATTTTAGCTTTAATTTGAATCTTTATTGCTTATTTATTTTTAATTTGATTACTACTTTAATTAATTTTAGTTTTAACAATTTTTTTGTTGGTATTTATTTTTCTTTGTTTTTCTTTTTATATCATTTAACTAACCATCTACAGTTTTAATCTATCTTGTGTTGGTATTCTCTCTTTGTACTTTTCAGATTTTTATGCATGATTCTGACATTGGTTAAGTAACAAAATTGTTGCAATCAGAAATCTCTACTTAGATTGTCAAGATATGCTTGGAGGATATTCAAGTTGCGAAAATTGTTTCGCGGTGCATTGTACTCGGAAATGCTTGTTCTCTTACACTAGTTTACACATGCCGAAACTTCTGAGATTTCAAAAATATTTGATGTGTAGAAAACAAACAATTGAAAAATCTGATGAAGAGTAGATGCTCGTGAGAGATTTTGTACCTGACGATTGGGATGAGGAAATCAAACTTGTGGGAGATGGTCCTTCCCTATTGAACAAGAAGGTACTTACAAAGTACTTTAAAGAATATGGCAAGTTAGATAAACATGATATGCTTATGGGAGATTGCATATACTGAGAATGATTTCAACAATGGGGGTAAAATCCACTTGAAGGAGTCAACGGGACCGACATCACATTGTCCGTAGATCTAGATTATGGACCGATCATTCAACCCGAAGATATATCGACTATGGAAGAAGGGATTAAAGAGAATGACAAGTTGATCACAATGGAATCAAATGAGGATGTGCCAATAAATGTGAATGAAATCAACTCACATTTTTTCAACTTTACTGATTATCCAAAAATTAATTTTGTGATTAAGCCAGATGTAGGAGTGGAAGTCTACATAGTTGAAATTGAATCGGATGAACTAAAAAAGTCATATTACATCGAAAATGGCAAGGTAAAAGTTTGGAGACTAAATGAAAAGTAGATCTAAGCCAAACGAATGAAAATGGGCAAGGCATCCAAAGCCTACTTTAGGTGCCTGTGATTCAATTGCCAAAGTCGAGCTAAAGACTATAAAAAAGCACTTGTTGGGAGGCAACCCAATTTCCTAACCCTTTTATTTATTCTGTTTTCCGTATCGCATTGCATATAGATTTATTTTGATTATTAGTTTGCATTAGACTTAGGCACGTTCCAATTTATAGGGTATCCCCATCCTATCATGTTTTCCCTTAGGAAATTGAATTTATTATTGGTTGTTTCGATCATTTGGGCTAAGTAACACGTGTTCTAGGTTCTTTGATCTTTTTTATTTGATTTGACAGCTATGTGCTGGAACATGACATCGCGGGATACTCAAACCAACGTAGACCAAGGGAAAAGAATGATGAACAAGATTGTCTAGTCGTCACACATAATGCCTTGCACCTTCAACAAAAAAAATTTGGGGAATACTTTCTTCCTTTTCTTCCCCATCCCCTCATATTCTTATTTATACTTTATGACATTGAAGACAATATCGGTTTTAAGTTTGAGGGTGGGAAAAACTTTGAGTTTTTACTTTTCGTGTGTTTTTGAGTGTTTGTTCTTCGTTATTGCTTTAATATATAATAAACAAACTGAAAAATTTCAAGAAATTTTTTTTCTTGTTTTAGGCTGTGTGCTTGTGTGAGTTAGATAATTTGGCCGATAATGATGATTAAATTTGAGATTTGGTGTTGATTTATGAACTGTGGATATGATGCATGCTAGATTGATTGATACTTAACCTTGCAAAATTGATATCATACGTGCACTGGAATTAAGTTGGACAATGTGATGCTATGAGTTGATTCATATAATTGATACGTTGATATAGTGGGACATAGATGTTTTACCCATACCATACTAAATTACTTATCCTTAGACCAAATTTAACACAGTTTGGAAGTGATTTTGCTGTTGTAAGATATGAATGTGGACAGGGATTCCATGTGTGAACTTTTGTGTGGTTTGTCTTAGGTTAACGGGATAAAATTGGGCAAAAATTTTGGAAGTCGGTTTGCTAGAATAGGTGTTTAATGAGGTGGTATTACACTAATCAGGGTAGAAAATTATATACAGACATCTCTTCGTAGCCTTTATGATTGAGTTATTAAGTCTGTTAGGGTATTTACAACTCGGTGCACTAAAATCCTCCGATTTAGGAGTTACCGGTCAAAAGCTCGTCACATGGGTCATATAGAAAGCTTAAGGGAGAGTGAGTGCAAAAAAAAAAAAAAAAAAAAAAAAATTGAAAAAAAAAAGTAGGTGCATAAAATAGAAGACGCACCAAATACCCAAGTTAAACCCCAAACACTTATTTGAGAAGACTTGACTTTTGATGATGGATAATTAGCCTAAATAGAGTCTTGGAGGTCGAAGTAATCAAAGAATTGGAGAATTCTTGTTTATTGATATGTTGGCTTACAATTAATAAAGTCCACTTGCACTAGAGAGGGTGACGATAGTAATGAAAATTCAATCTTAGATTACATACTGGGAAAAAAGTGAAAAAGAAAAAGTTTGGAGGTGTATGAATCATACGAGAGGTTAAATGATATATTTGACCACAAAGAGTCGGGAATTGAAGTAACTTGCAAATTCAAGATTGTCTATTTAATTCTTCACACATACGTGCCAATTTTGCATTGGAATAGTGGATATTGGTTTGGAATTGTGACTTTGAAACAGTTTGTAGATTTAGTAATGTAATTTCAAAAACTAAGATAAAAAGGTAGATTGTCTAACCAAATATTTTTGTATGTTTGTGTGTTTGTCATTATTTAGGTTATAATTTTGTTTGAGGACAAATAAATGTTTAAGTTTGAGGGTATTTGATAAGTGCATTTTATACACTTATTCGGGGTCTAAAATAGCGATATTTGATATTTTTTGACAAAATATATCCAAAATTGTTTTATTTTATGTTATATTGGTAAAACTCAATGGTTGGACGAGTAATTGAAAGAAAGAAGCAAAAATTGGTGAAAAATGACAAAATCCATAGTTTGGGGATCAAATTGCAAATATTCAATAGTTGATTCGGACCAAAAGATGAGTTGGAAGATTTTTAGGAGACAATTGGATGGAATTTGAATTCGAAAAGGAATGGAATATGATCAAAATATTATTACAATCAATGTCCAATCGTACAAGTTATATTCTAGGTTTTTAGTCGAAAATCGAGACCCAATTTTTGCATAGTAAATGTACGGATTGGGAAAAATTCTATTTCTATCAAAGTTGTATCCATTTGAGTTATCTTTCCAACACACTTTGAATCTCTTCAATCGGCACTATTGTGCAGAGACAAAATTCGCGCTCGAATGCAACTTTCCTTATTCGATTGAAACTCTTTTGGAGGTCAATTTGGACTTGATTTTCCAACATTTTTTGACTCCTAAAAATACATAACAGTAGGATACATATTGGGAGACCTCTCATATATATATTATACTCCAATATTCATCAATTATTATCATCACAGGAGAAAAATTCATAGTTTTTGTGAGAGAATTTAAGAGAATTTGCAAGAATTCAATCAAGTGAAGATTCAAACCTGATTTTCGGGCAAATAATAGAAGGCACAAGTGGAGATTCATCAATGAACCATTGAAAAGATTCAAGATTCATCGTCATCTTCTCAATTAATCAAAAATCCGGGTGATTTTTTCACTTAAATATGATTTCTTGTAATTTTGATATGTTAGGCTAATTTTATACATTGCTAGAATGAGATGAACCCTTGTTATGATATTTTTAGTTTTTAATTAATTACTTTGACTTTAATTTGATTTGATTTGTTGATGTTTTTATCGTTTTTATCGTTCTTTTCAATTGTTTGATAACCAATTGAATTGTTAGTGGATTTTATTGTTATCGAGAGAGACAACAAAGTTTAAGCATATTATAATAAACATTTTAAGGTTCGATAGATGATAGCGATATGCCTCTATGCTTTATATTATTTCAATATGTGTTCTAGTGTTTGTTAATGCATTTATCATATTTGTATCTTTTATCTAGAGATAGAAGGGTCACATGAGGGGAATAAATTTGATCGCTATTGAGAGAGGCTTTCAATTATATTAGGAACATTGACCAACATAAATGATTTCAAATTATCACTTTAATTGTTACACTAAAAATGGAATAACTGGGGGGAATTCGACATCTTAACAATCTATCTCACATATTTGTAAAACACATTTACTTACTTTTATTAGTTTAATTAATAATTTAGGAATGCCCCCCGAATACCCCCAAACTTAAATTCTTGCTTGTCCTGAGCAATATTATCTATTAACACAATCAAGTAATACATGATAAAGATTAACAACATTAGATAGCTTGCCATCATAATCAACTGAGTGTAAAATTGTATAATCAATTCACAAATATGCTCCAAATAATGCTAGCAAAAATAATTTAAGCTTATCCAATGTTCAATTGGTGCATGTGTGCATAGCCACTTTCAATTATTATCTAAATTATGAAAATGCTGTCAAGATGGAAAAATTTTCATATTGACTTCAACCCAACCCTTTATGGTCAAATATTTCATTTCCCTCTCGTGAGATTCACACTCCTTAAATATATGTTTACCTTCTTTTCCACTCTAGTTTGGTTGGGCCTAACAGGCAATGTAAAAAATCTATCCACGTGATAATTCTCCACTAGATGAGTGTTTTGACATTTGAGTTTATGCTAAGTAATTCAAACTCCCTAATTATCTAAGCCCAAACATCAAATACAATCGCACAATTTCATCAAAATTTTCAATAAAAGCTCATGATTGATCTCACTCCCTTAAACTTTCTTATTGACCCTTGTAGCGAGCATTATGTCGATAACTCCCCGATTGTTTAGACCAAAGGGTACTGAATTTTGAGATACCCCAACGGACTTAATAACTCGAGTAAAAAAGGCTACGAAGTGAGGCAAGAATCAACAAGTGCAATGTCCCTTTTTAGCATCAATAATAAATGGGGCTTAGATCCATAGCATATGGTCATTACCTGCCTTATACTTAGCAAAAGACACTCCACACAATTTTTTTTCAACATGCATAGAATCAACACATTTCTAGAAAATATGCTTCACCGACTTGACCACCACCAAACTTATCTCACAATATGGTTAAGTGAAATAGAAGAGAAAGTAAGATTTATAAAAATTTAAACACAACTCACAACCTAGTTCTTACCAATTAAAAAAAAAATCTATTCATCAAATCAAAAATTTCCACATCTAGATAACAATTAATTGTGACTATTGTGCTTAAAGTAAGTTGGGATCTTACATGGACAAGCAATTTTTGAGCACAAATAGCATATTTGGTCAAGCTCATGAATCAACAACAATTTTAAACATCAAAACATCCTAAGTTGGTAAGGCTATCTAACATATCAACACAATATCACCAATTTAAGCACAATCACCCCCAAACTTAAATTACACATTGTCCTCAATGTGTAAAAAACAAGCTAAAAGAGGGGGGGAGGAGGATAACGAAACTTCCCCGGTTGGATATTTGGTGAAGAGGTACCAATGCTCTACTTGGACTTGTGATACTTTTAATGAACTTAGGCAAGTGTCCTTCTTGTACACAATTTACCCTCAAACTTGTGAGGAACCATAGATATGTGGGACTTCAAAAATTACCTACAAAAACAATGATAGCTAATCAAATAAAAATAAGAAAAATGCATAAAATTAAATAAAAAGATTAAAAGTTAGAAAATTGGGTTGCCTCCCAATAAGCGTTTTTTTATATTCTTTAGCTCGACTATGAAAATTGAATCACGGGCACATAAAGAAGGCTTTGGATGCCTTGCCCATTTTTTTTTCGTTTGGTTTTATTTCACTATTCATGGGATCTCCAAAACTCAACATTGCCCCTTTCCATATAATATGACTTGCCCGTTCCATCCAATTTAAATTCAACTATAAAGATTTCTACTTCCTCTTCGGGTTTAATCACAAAATCAATATCTTGGCAATCACCTTTGTTGAACAGTGTAAGTTAATTTTCTCCTCATTGATTGCCACATCCTCATTTAGCTCCGTTGTGATTAAATTTTCATTCATTTTAGGCTCTTCTTCAATAGTTAAACTCCTATTCCAGTTGAATAAGTTGTCCACAATCAAACTCCACGGGCAATTGCAAGCCTTTCCTATTAACCCCGTTGAGTGGATTATACCCCCACTTTTGAAATTCATCCCAATATTCGTAATCTCCCACAAGCATGTCATCTACATCCAACTTGGAAAGCTCATGGTAATACATTGCAAGTACATTTTCATTAAAAAATGGAGGACCATCTCCTGAAAATTTGATGTCATCGTCCCAATCGACGGTACATAATCTCTTGCGAGCATGTAACTATCATCAAAATTGTCCAGTGCTTGTTTTTGATATTTCAAATATTGTCTAAACCAAAGAAGTTTCGACATTGAGGTATCGGTGCATGAATACAAGCATTGTCCTGTACAATGCATCACTTGACAAATTTCACATCTTGGACCTCCAAGCATATTTTCATAGTTAATGTAGAGATTAAACATTGCAAACACTTTATTACTTTACCAAGATTGGAATAATGCAACTATAGCTGAAAAGTAAAAGGAGAGAATATCAATACAAGATAAATTAAAAATACAGGGGTTAGCCAAATATTAAAAAATAAATAAAAATAAAAACAAACAAGTAACTAAATAAAAAAAATTTTTAAAATTAAAATTAATTAAAGTGGTAATCAAAGTAAAAACATTCCTCGGAAAACGGTGCCAAAACTTGTTTGCTAAAATTATATACTGTAAGTGCACGAGTTGCATTCAAGTAATAAAGTAGACTTTTTTTAGTCCGAGTTGTCAATCCCTCGAGGAATGTTTACTTCCGATTACACATCTTTAGTCAATTTAATTTTAACAATAAAAACAAACAAACAATAAAATTTGATGTTGGAAAATAAGGAAAATAAACTAAAATCTACAAAATAAGAAAACATAAACACTTGGAAATTTTGGAGGAAGAACGTGGTTGAGATTTATGGTTTCGCTTAACCGTTACCTAATTAATTTCTCCATAAGTCAATTAATAAATTACTCATTTAAGATGCTAGACCCAATTTTTCAAATTTAATTAATTACCTCTCTCGAGTGAAATCAATCCTAATTGATTGATTAAATCTACTATATTTCTATGTCGACTCAAACCAAACAACTGCGTTAAATATTTGTGAAAATAGTTCAATGAGTCACTTAGGGTTAGGGGTATATCTCTATCTGTTATACAAACTTAGGGTATTTACTATTTGATCTAAAATGTACAATCTTCCCAGATTTCACACTTCAAACTTATAAAAGAATTCAATATTTGCAACCTAAGTCCTTGAAATTACAGAAAATAATTAAATTGGTCCACAAGTTTTGAAAGTGGCGCCTAGGCTGTCCAAAACTAATTTTTGGTTTTATTTGCAGTCAAGTCCCATAGATAATTTCATGATAGGTCTCTCACTTTGATCTTGTACGATTTAGTCCTCAAATTCACAATTTTGCACACTTTTAGTTCATTTTCCCTCATTTTGTCTTGTTTTCTTTTCTTTGGGTGATTCTTACCTAAAAAAGCAATAATTACATAATTGTGAATAGAAATTCATTTATTTTTATCAATAATAAGCATATTTAGGTATTAAATAAGTGTGCAAAAACACACTTGTCAATCAATATAAATGATTTCAAATTATCATTTTAATTGTTACACTAAAAATGGAATAATAAGGGGGATTCGACATCTTACCAATGCATCTTACATATTTGTAAAAAACATTTACTTACTTTCATTAGGTTAATTAATAATTTAGGGATTAGTATAGAAAACTCAAAATCTATTTGCTATTCGATTAAGGTTACTATTAATTTGAACTCGATCAAACACGTACTCCTCGTGGGTTCGATACTCTACACACTACTATATTACTTGTTCACGATCCCATACACTTGCGGGTTTTCAAACGACCAATATCCATTAGGCAGGTCGTCTTCCTTGGATATAACACAATTGCATGGTCTTCTCGAAAATAAAATTTTGTTTCTCGATGTTGGATTTTTTTTGAAGATATCCAATAAATCTCGGGACGATGGTGTTTAACGATTTAATGGTTAATTTCATAGGCTTCGGCCGATGATTGAATTAACACCACAAGTTGGGACCTAAACCAAAAGCTCGACCAAAACTTAATCATGCCATTCGAAATGATTTTAAAGTTAAAGTTGCACATGGCACATTCGATAGTCTTGGCCAATTTGTGTAGTTGACCTAACTAATTGGCTGCATGTATTCATCTCCCCATTCTTTGTGAATTGTTTTACTAGTGGAAATTGATATTAAAAATAGTAGTGTTTTTGGGTTGTGCTTTGTGAGTATTTTGAGGCAGTCGTGTTCCATTTTTCTTCTCTTTGTGAGTGCTACATTCACCTTCTCTTTGAGGGACGAATCCTTTGTGGATTCTTTGACAAACCTTAGTGGTGTTTTTGGGTTGTGATTTGTAGTGTTGGAGTAACCTTGTAGTGGATTAAATTGAGCCCTAATCATCAAGACATCGATTTTGTGCGGTAAAGCTTCATTAGTGGTGCAATTATATTTGACAACTGGTAGTGATATTGGCGTAAGAAAAATCATCAAGAAGCAAGAAATGAAATATTGCAGAACTCAGATCTACCATTCTATGTTCTGGCCAAACCAAGCTTCGACTAAGTGAATGAACACCATATTTCGACTACAAACAACGAGATTAAGTTGCCTGGTTGGTGCGTGCGGTGAGTGGAGCAGCGAAGGTAGCGATGTTTCAGTCTATGCACAAGGAGGTGACAATGCATAGTGACGCGTGTTGTGGTTTTTAGTGATGGTCCTTGAAGATAGTGTTTTCATGTCTGTTCTAGAGACCTACAGTGGTGTTAATTTCCATTTCAAACAATATGTGATTTTGGATAGTTTTACCCATGGTCGTTCGATTGTCGATTCTTGTTGCTGCAATTGTTGAAAGCTTTAGGGCGAATAGTGGTGGCCCTAAAGCTGTAAAGTTCACGTTTCTCATTAAATTTATGGATCAACAAATTGATCCGCTTGGTATCATGTTCATACTCTATTATTATTGTAATTAATGCTATCACGTGGAGTAGCCATTTACTTTTCACATTAGAGGTCATAGTGTGGGGGTGACTTTAGGTATGGGATTACCGTGTGGGGGTAATCAGTGCTTGTTCCTAGACCTAGGTTATTATTTGTGAATTCTGCCTTAAATTCTTCGTGATTGCACTTTAGGTTTTTTGTTTGATTTTGTTGCATTGATTATTCTATTAGAATTATCACCTGGACTTTGCCTGTATGACCATTCCCTTGATCTGAGATCGCAAAGAAATCCTAAGATTCTAGAATAATGTATACCTTAGGAAATTTTGATTGGCTATTCTATAGGATTCCTCTGCTTTGCTTGTGGTCATTGCTTATTTGCACTTTGTGTTTTTGCATTTTTTTGAGTAAAATGACAAGAAGTTTTTGTGTTTTAATAGCAAATGAAAATTTTCAATGTGACAATAGAAGATTAAAGGCATTCTTATTCAACAAAAAAAATTATAAAGCAATTGATGTCAATTTTCTTGCAACTTTAACTAATGAGAAAAAGGAAAATGATGAATCGGCTTATACTTCGATTATTTTACACCTATCTGATGCTATTTTAAGAAAGTTTGTAACTACAATTCTACACAAAAGCTTTAAAAAATTGGAGTATCTTTGTTTACTAAAATCCACTCCAAATTTGCTTTTTCTACTCTAAAGTTTTTTTTCAATTTCAAAATTAACTTCTCTAAAGAATTGGATGACGATCTGAATGTCTTTACCAAATTAGTTCAAGTTATTACAAATAGTGGTGAAAAAGTGTTTGAACAATATCAGGCTATTATCTTGTTGAATGTTATTCCTGATGCTTATAAAGTTGTGAAATTCTATTAAGTACGGGAGTAACATTTTAACACCCGATATTGTCATAAACTTCTTAAGAAGTAAGGATATGGAGTTGAGAGCTGAAAACCAAAGGAGAAGTAGTAGTGAGGTTCACATGATGAGAGCTGTTAATTCTCTTCTAAATATCGTCTTTAGTTTATATTCTACATTTGTTGCATTCCACTTGTTGATCCCTTTTTTATAATGGTAACGTGGACAACAGATGTCAGACCCACTCACGTCTACACAAGCAAATTCTAACACGTTTTGACTAGAGATCCAGATGGAGAATGGTGACATTTATGGACGTAGGAGACAAAAGTGTTCAACCACCAGTAACATCGAAGATGATTGCAAACAAACAAACAATCACAAACAACCCTACCAAAATAAACTTATCTCATGCAAATATATATGCAATAAGCAAGTTAGTATGCTAAATATGTTTTTGAGTGTAAAAATTTGCATTACCCCCATGATTATAAGAGTTTCTTATTTATAGATTTCTGGCCGACGTGGTAGTTGTTGGATCAGAACCACGTGGCCTCATCTCCTAGGTTGAAACCTCACATCACTCTGTCTCCATACATTTAATACATTGACAACGGATCAGTCGCCCTACACCTTAGGCTGACAAGCCTGACATTCATTAAAATAAATATTATATCAATCATTCCTACAAATTGTCCGCAGATCCCTTAAAAAGCTAGCAAGTGCATCAGCCAAAGAGAGTTTTGTATAGAGAGGATGCTTTGGCTAAAGAGAGTTTCATATAGATACAGGGCTTCGGCCACATAAAGAGCCTCAAAACAATGAGATCAATTCCTTCTTTGACTTCTTTATGTTGATCAATTGGGTTATTGTTGACTTTGTCAGATTTGACTCAATGTCTCAATGTAGATGGTGACGTGTCTTCCACTAGGAGCCTTAGTGACGAGACGTAACAATAATTCATCTAGTGTATGCATGATTATTTATGAAATGCATGGACTTATGTTATATATAAAAGAGAATTTTTTTTTGGGTGGTTATTTTTATCCAATAGTCCCCCAAGTCTAAATAAAAATATTTATATTATAATTAGAATTTGAGAGTAGAATTATCATGAATTGGTTGAGGTACTTATCGAGGGCGTTATTCGAACCGTTGTACTTTGAAATTTCTAATTCTTTTAGAAAAGGTTGGGGAGGGTGTTTCGACAAAAGAGAGCTTCGTATGGAGACGGGACTTCGGACACATGAAGAGCCTCGGAACAATGAGATCAGCTCCTTCTTTAACTTCTTTACCTTGACAATTTACGTCTTTGTTGACTTTGTCAGATCCCACTCAATGTCTCCACTTGCACTATGGCGTTGCTTCCATTAGGAGCCTTGGGGGCGAGGCGTAACACTATTTAGGGATGACAACAGGGCGGATATGGGACGGGTCGACTATTCCCACCCCCGTCCTATCGGGTAATTTTTGTTATCTTACCCCATCCCCATACTCGGTTAAAACGGGACGGGACGAGATTGAGCAGGTCTCCTGCCTCATTTATCGCCCCATTTATTTTTTATTTTTATTTATTTATTTATTTTTACTTTTATTTTTTTATGCCTTTAGTTAATAAATATTATTATTTTTTTACCAATTTGTTAAAAAAAACTTATGTTCTCTTTAAAAATGATGATAAATCTATTATTTTTGTTTGATAAAAAACTTAAATTTAAAATTAAATTTAAAAGGGGCGGGTAGCAGGGCGGGACTATGTTTCCCATACCCGTCCCGTACCCGCTTCGGGGTAATGACCCTCCTCCCATTCCCGCCCCCACCCTGTATACCCGGTTAGGCGGGTAATCCCCGCCCCATTTGGGGCGAGGTCCTACGAGTATCGGGTTGAACGAGTTTTTTGACATCCCTAACACCATTCATTTGGAGCTAAAATCAATCTGTTAGAAACATGTAATTGCAAGGAAAGTTTTTTCTGCAAGAGTCATTGGTGGTTTCTACTTTCTTCCACATACTAGAATTCATCATCTTAACAAAATTTTGAAATGTAAAGTCTAATGTTTAAGAACATCCTCTTTCTAAGTCATTCAAAGTTTATCTTTGAAACTAAAATGAAAAGAAAGATTAAAAGGAAGAAAAAAACAAGGTATGAGTTCGTAGAAAAAACCTTTTTCATAAACTTTGTCCTAAAAACAAGCAGGATGATAACTATTGAAACTAAAATGAATAGAAAGTTAGAAGGAGGTAAAATAAAAAGGTTTGAATTAGTAGAAGTTTTTTATAAACTTAAAATAGTCCTAAAATCAAATAGGATGATTGATGATGGAAATTTACAGTATTATATTACAGAATCAAAAGACTGCAATTGAATTATAACAGATATAAAAGACACAGATTAAGTTAAGACAGCTTGTTTCGTGTTCCTCGTTTCAAGTTTATAAAAACATCACTTACTTATCTTACAAAACAAGACTTAGTTGCTGCTATCTCATTCTATTTTACAAGATCGTACCATCTAATCCACTTTACCAGAGGTGACATCTAGGCAAAGAGATGTACATTAAGAATCACAAGGAACAGAATAAGAAGCAAACCATAGATAATAGTGTGCAGCAACATGGAGGGTATACTAGTCTTCATGTTCAGAAAATCGACCGGCCTATGCTTCCCGGGAAGCTGGAAGAGCAATCCGGGAGAGAGAAACGCGAAAAGTGCTGCTCCAATGAGCGGGGCTGCCCAATCGTTCATTCTACTAAGGCTTCTCTTAAGCTTCTTCTTGACCTTCTTCTAACAGGAGAAAGAAGAAAATAGTAGAGGGCAAAGCTAATGAAAAAAGGGCTTTGGAATTTGGATGCTAAATAGTTTTATAACTTCAAATTGACGTAGAGGGAGATTGAGAATCCCATAAAGTAAGAAGATGATAAATTATTATAGTCCTAACTTTAAGCTTTTTCCTGTTTATTATTTGCTTTATGTTGGAAAGGCAGGACAAAAGTGGTAGTGGTTGAATTATAAATATTCAAAAAATTTCAGTGTCATTCAACCTATAGAGGTTACGAAGATATTGAGTTTGGCCGACATGCGGAACAGTTTAAGGAGTAAGGACAGAATGGTCAAGTGCTAATTGTTGTTTTGAGTTGATGGATGAGTTTGCGTTTCTAGTTTTTATTATTTGATTCTATTTAAAATTGTGTACTAGGAATATCGAGTTTGAGATTGGCTCATCGATTTGTCTTACTGACTAAGAAATATCCTACAGCCTCGAGTTAGTTTTGGTGTATCATCATTTGACACAAAAATTCAAATTAGGAGATCCTTTTTTATTCCTCTTTTTTGAACAAAATATCACATGAAGTTTGTCAACACAAAAATAATATGAAAAACTAGAAAATTAAAGTAAATAATTAAGAAATTTCCATTAATATTTGAGGATGCATTACCACTTCATCAAATTTGGAGTTAACACATACTGAAATTTTTATTTGACTTGAACTTATATGGTGTTTGAGCCCCATTATTCCAATTTTTAATGAGCTTTCTCATTTCAAAACAGTAAATTAATTGTTAAAAAATTACAAGTGCACAATCAGCCATTTTAATTGTTGCAGAAAATGTTGAAATTCAAAAGGTCAAAAGCATCCTCATTTTTTGAAACTAATTTCCAAAAACAACCCAGATATTCCTTAACTTTTAAAAAACCTCCAACTATTTATTAACTCCCCAAGGAGTCAATCATGGATGGTGTTTGTCTTAGAATCACCAACAATTCATTCAAAGTGGCCCCCACAATGCAAAACATGAACAATCATGCTACATGTCCATCATTTTTATATCGTTTTTGACATTGTGCTACATGACGTCACACCATTGGACAGTTTAAAAAAAAAAAACACTTTCCCGTTCACAATTTTTTGAATTCCAATGGTATGTACACAATGATGTTAACCCCATAATGTACACTAGCATTATTCAAAAACGAACTTGGCAAAAAGTTGGAATAATGGGACATACACTTAATCAATTTCAATTTCATCTAAACTGAGCAAGTTAAGAGAACCAACTGTAAGTATTATGTTCTAAATCCAATCAATTTAGGCTGTCAACACTTTTAATATGTTAATGCATTTATTTATGGAAAGATCTATTATTTAATTGAGTTACTTTCATATAATTTATATTATTAGAGTCTTTAGATTCAAGTTCTAGTCACTTATTAATCACAAGGAATTGTGACAGTGAGAAACAAATTATATATGACTGAATCTTAAATTATCCATGATCGTAAATAATAACGAAATACGGATATCATTATTATGGATAGACCATTACGTATGACATTTCTCACTTGTAAAGTGAGTAGTTAATCTCACAAATTAAAATGTGGTGATATTTAAAGGAACATGTGAACTTTATGTTAGAAGAACAAAACATTGGAGACCTATTGAAGATATTCCATATGGATAATTATATGAGTATCAATAATTAATCTCTAACGTTCGATAATGAAATTGGTCATTTGGCTTGAAATCATGAGTGTCTTATATGGAGACAGTCATGTTTTGGTGATATTGGATTTCAGTTAAGTTCATAACTAAATTCTTAGCCAAAGTGTACTCATAAGTCGAAAAGAGTTTTGACTTACATCGACTTAATAGTGGGATGAAAGATATGATCGATAATCGAGATTTACACACTTCATATCCCATAATTGATTGGATCATATTGACGAAAATATTATAATTTCATGATAAATGAATATGTTTAGTTTTGTCATACTACATGACATTTTTCATCAAGTGTATTATTCTAACACATTGTTAGATGTCAACATGGGACGACGAATTTAAATTGATAATAAATTAAAAAGGGATATTTTAATTTATTGATTTTGATTAGATCAAAATAATATTCACGTTGTTAGATATTGTAATCGAGAATCTAATGCATCACACATAAAAAGGAGAACTAGAAAAATGATGTCACTAATTAATTAATTGACAAGCGTTGGACATTTGAATAATTAATTAATTGGACTGCTTGTTATTGAGCCCAAGTTAAATAATTGAATTAATTAATTTATGGACCAAGTTTAATTAATAAAATATTGGAGCGGATTAAGTTTAATGGACAGGCCAAGCCCACTTGAACTTCTATTAATAAACTCTTAATGTTTGAGAAATCACAACACAAAATCATATTCTTGCCAAAAAAAAAAAAGAGAAACACTAATTTTCTCATTCTTGTTCCCTTGTGTGGATTACCATTGAAGACTGAACAATTAGACAGTTAAGGATTGCAGATCGTGATTATTCTTCGCAGAATTAATTAAAAGTAAAATTCTAATCACAATTTCTATTTAAACAAAAACCACATATTTGGTGGGAATTAAAATTATTATAAATTTCACTATGTATGATAAGGTAAATTCTCAACGATGGTATCAGAGTATAATTTGTATTTATTAGAAATTGTTTTAGATATTTGGGAACAATCAAGGGTTGATTGTTTATTTGTCTTGTTTTTACCTATTAAGAAAATTAGTTTTCATCTTAAATTCTGTTTTGAAAAAAGAAAATAATTTTCTGGTCAAAAAGCAGGTCGGAACAGTCGTTGGTCGGCGACGATCTGGCAACAACAATCGTCACCAGCCTCGGCGACAGTGCGAGGCAAGTAGGTAGCTGCACACAAAGAGTACAAGCAGTATCGTTCGTCGCTACAGCGATTTGTGCGCCATCACTGTGTGACAGTGGTGACGTAGAGTAAAAGAAAATTTTTAGGGTTTTGGGTATATGAGGGGAGGGGAGGGGAGGGGAGGCATGGGCCTCAACTGTAATTTATGAGATTGCAGGTCTCTACATAAAATTTTGATTTTGAGGTTCAAGTTATAATTTTAAAAGCAAGGGCCTATTATGCATTTTGAAAATTGAAAGGACCTAGTTTTAATTTAAAATGGGTTCATGCAATTTTTCAAAAGGGTTTTGAATGCAATTTTGAAAAAGGATTTAAATTTTATTTTCAAGAGGGGTTGATTTATATTTTCAATTTTGACCAGAATTTTAATTTTAACTCAAATTAAAATTTAATTTAAAATTCTCGAGTTTTTAAATTGTTGTTAAAAATGGATTTTAACTTAAGCCCTTGTTTGATACACGTTATTTCCAAAATTCATTTCACTCTCTCTTCTTTTCAACCACCCATTCTTCAATAAAAAATATTATACGCAAATTCAAAACTTTTCTTATTTTGTAATTACACGTTCTCTATCAGTCTACTATTCTAAAATGCATTCTTCAGAAATAATGTTTATCAAACAAGCTCTTAAATTTAAAAATTTGACCCTTAGTTGAATTTTATTTTATTTAGGAATTTTATCTTAAACTAAAATGTTAATTTAATTCACCCCAATTTTCGTAATTATAGTTGAATTCTAATTTGATATTCAATTAAAAAATTATTTTAATTAAATAAACCCATCCTAAAATTTATTGGAGTTAGAGTTGGAATCTAATTTGATATTTAACTAATTTTAATTAAATAAGCTCACTGTAACATTTTGGAATTAGAGGTGGACTCTAATTTTGTATTTACTTAAAATTTAATTTTAATTAAATAAACGAGCTAATTAAATTAATTAATTAATTATTTATTTGATCCGATCCGATCCAATCCATCTATCTAAGTTAATTTAGACGAGCATAATTGCTACAAACTTGAAACATGTTTGAATATAATATTATATATGAATGCATATACATGGTGAATGTTTAATTAGCCGATTGATGATTATGGACTCGACTATGCTGATGTGTGGAATAGTTGATTTTATTCTTGTTGTTTTATGGGCTTGCTAGGTCTTATCTATTTTGGACATGGGAGTCCGCTATCATTATTATGAGCTTGTGTATCCAATTCATTTACTCTACGTGACAACTAGTATATGATACATGTTGTAGTTGGAGATACAAGATGATGAGTAGGCCATGGAGATGAAGCATTGCATGAGTATATGCTATATCCCCAGGAACTGACCAACTCGTCTTCTATTTGGCTCAGGAAGACCATATAAAATTAGTCCATAATCGTCCACATTATTATATGTATGTTTATTTGCATGCTAGATGTATGATAAAAAATATATAATTATTATGATTAAACCTTCGCATTATAAATACCTCGCTAACATTTTAAGTCAATTTACTGTTCACCTTCCATCATTATAGTGAAAATCGAGAGTCCTAAATCGATCTCAAATTGTTGAGTACACTCAATGGTGGTCTAATAGGGATATGTTTAACACTATGAAATATTAGTTAATTTTTAATAATCGGTTCGACTTAATTAAATTTATCTTTTGTTGAGTACACTTAAGTAGATAAATTTTAGAGGCGTGTTAAACTAACACATAAGATATTCGAAGACAAAGAGTTGTCAACTTAATGATCTGGGAGTTGTATGGAAATACAATTGGTAATATTATCTATCAAAATAAGGCTTGTTGAGTACACTCGATGACTTAATATAACAATAGGATCCGAGCCCCACTTGGAATCAAGTATGGCTTCCATTGATTTATGAGTGAGGATCATACATTTATTTTAAACAGTGGGAGCATATTTACTTTAATTAAAGTCTATATTAAATTATGCAATGCATTTATTACATATTAATTTCTTACTTTTCATTATTTACAATTTTTGAATCACAAGTAAACATATGAATTTGAGAGCTATACTGGAAGATAACAAACTGATCGGGTCAAATTTTCTTGATTGACACCGCATTTTGAAAATTATTCTCAAGTATGAGAAAATTGGTTCTATCCTTGAGTAGCCATTTTCCGAGACACCTACTGAGAAATAGGTGGTTACTTATAATAAATACAATGGTGATGATAATACTGCAACATGTGTGATGCTTGTAGTTATGTCACCTGAGTTGCAAAAACAATATGAGGGTTTGGATGCTTATACTATGATTTTTCGTCTTAAGGAGTTGTGTGATGAATGATCACGTATGAAAAGATATGAGACTTCCAAGCAGCTATACCCTTGCAAAATGGCATAAGGATATTTAGTCAGTGTTCATGTACTGAAGATGATTGGCTTTATTAAGAAGTTGTCTCAATTGGGTTCAGCGATGCACCATGAACTAAGTGTTAACTTGGTTCTACAGTCTCCGTCAGAGACTTATTCACAGTTCATTATGAAATTCAACATGAATAAGCTCGAATGCACACACCTTTAGTTTTTGTACATATTTAAGACTGTTAAGCCCAATGTCAAAGCTAGTAATGTGCATGTCTTGGCCATTCATGCACCCAAGAACACTAAGAGGAAGACTAACGGAAGTTTTAATCAAACACCCAAGAAGGCTAAGAACAATAATAAGACATTCAAAGCAAACAAGGACAATACCAAGTCTAATAACATGTACTATCTTTGTGGAATGAAAGGTTATTGAAAATTGGAAATACAGGGCTTACCTTGCCAGCTTGAAGGGAAAGAAGTCTTCTGAAGCTTCCACTTCATGTATATGTGTAATTGAAGTTAATATGTCTACTTCATTAGCTTCTTGGGTACTAGATACTGGATCTGAATCTCACATTTGTATAATTATGCATAGACTAAAGAAAAGTAGACCACTATAGAAAATAGAATTTGACCAGTGCATTGGAAATAGAACAAGAGTTGCTACATTAGCTGTATGAACATACTTCTTACAATTGCCTTCGAACTTAGTATTATAATTAGATATTTTTTATTTTGTTCCCATCATTATCAAAAAAAAAAATTCTATTTCATGTTTGGCATGAATGGTTTTTCAATTAATGTTAATGACTATCGTTGTTCCTTTTATTTAGATGAGATCCTCTGTGGTTGTGGTACATTACAAAATGACATTTACATTCTTGATGCTGAGTCATCTATTATAAATATAGAAAATAAATGGCATAAAAAGAGATAACCTAAATAATACTTATCTTTGGTTGCAGACTAGGTCATATAAATTAGAAATACATTTCCAAATTACTTAGAAATGGATAGTCAACTTATTATTAATCATTTGACAAATGCGAATCATGTCTGGTGGGCAAGATGACCAAATTCTCTTTTATTGGAAAATGAGAAAAGGGTTGTACAATTATTGGGACTAATACATACTGTTGTATGTGAAACCATGTCAATCACTACTGATGACATTCTAGATATGATTATATATACAAATTCAAATTTGAAGTAGAGAAATAAATAGGTAAATGTATTCTTACACTAAAATTAGATCAAGGTAGAGAATATCTAAAAAGAAAATTTTTAGATTATTTAAAAAAGAATGTGATTCTCTCATAGTGAACTCCGCTACATACACCGCAACGTAATGGTTTATCTTTAGGGGTCATGCACTGATTGTCACATGCTACACACTAAATCGTGTCACATCTAAGTCATTTGACAAAACTCCATATGAGTTATGGAAGTCAGAAGGCGTAACTTATCTCATATTAAAGTTTGGGACTGTGATGCTTATGTGAAGCTCACTGAATTGGATAAACTTGAGGCTAAATCCGATAAATTCGTATTTGTAGGATATCCCAAAAGACAATTTGATATTAATTCTATAATCTCATTGAGAAGAAGGTGTTTGTCTCAAGATGTACCATATTCCTAGAAAAAAGAGTTCATTCCAGAAGAGGATAGTGGGAGGAAATTAGAACTTGAAGAAGTTCAAGAATCCATAGATATAGTTGACCAATTAGATGACCCTTAGGTTGATCTCACATCCGATGAGCGACAAATTCTTGATTAAGACATAGAGACTCTTAAGGACACTCCAACTCAGTGTAAGTCAAGTAGAATCATTTGACCTCCTAGAAGGTACAAATTCACGATTACTAATTAGGTATTACTGATCGAGGATGATGAACCTACCAATTACGTAGAACCAACGTCAAGTGTTGACTCAAAGAGATGGCATGAGGTTGTGGAATCCAAAATGAACTCAATGTATGTAAATAAGGTTTGGACATTTGTCAACTCGCCTAATGGGATAAAACTCATAGGTTGTAAATAGGTTTATGAGAAAAAGGTCAACATGGATGGAAACATCCATATATATAATGCAAGGCTAGTAATAAAATTTTACAAACAAAGACAATGAGTTGACTTCGATAAAATCTTTTTGCATGTAGTCATGCTAAAGTACGTTTGAACTTTGCTTGCAATAGCTACATATCATAACTATGAGATATGACAAATGGATGTCAAAATTACTTTCCTTAACATGAATTGTAAGAGGAAGTATACATGACATAACCCGAAAGTTTTGAATTCAAAGATGCCAACAAGATATGCAAACTTGATAAATCCATTTATGGATTGAAGCAATCATTTAAGAGCTGGAATATTCACTTTGAAGAAATAATCAAAAAGTTTGATTTTATAAAAAAAATGAAGATGAAACGTGCGTTTATAAGAAGACAAGTGGAAGCACTATCGTATTCCTAATATTATATTTAGATGACATATTATTAATGAGAAACGACATCTCTATGTTTCAATCGGTAAAATTGTATTTGTCAAAGAATTTCTTCATGAAAGATTTAGGAGAAGCAATATTTTAAGAATCAAGATCTATACAGATAGATCTAGAATTGCTTAGCTTATCCCAATCTTTGTATATAGACAAAATTTTAAGAAGGCTTAACATTGAAGAATCCAAGAGAGGATTGTATCCCATGTCACATGGGATTTGCCTCTCAAATCATATGTGTCCCAAAACACGTGATGAGAAGAATCGTATAGATAAGATTTCTTATGCATTAGCAATGTGATCTATCATGTATGCGATGCTATATACAAAATCAAATGTTTCATATGCTTTAAGTGTTACAAGTAGGTTTAAAGCAAACTTGGAGAGAAACATTGGTTAATAGTTAAGAACATTCTTAACTACTTAAAAAAACTAAAGATTTGTTCTTAATATATGGAGGAAATGAACAAATAGTTCATGGATATACTGATGATAGCTTCCAGTGTGACAAGGATGATAGCAAATCTCAATTTAGATATGTGTTTACTCTCAACAATGTAGTGGTTAGTTGGAAAATCGTCGATTCAACAACAGAAGCTGAGTACAATGTTGCTTCTAAAGTAGCAAAGAAAACTGTTTGGATCAAGAACTTCATTAATAAACTTGGAGTAGTTCCTAGCATTGTTGATCTTATACCCCTGTATTGTGATAACAGTGGAGCTATGATGTAAGCGAAGGAGCTGAGATCTAATTAACGATCCAAACATGTACTACATATAGTACCATTTCATTAGGGAGATTATACAAATAAATGACGTGAAGATAAAGCGATTTTCCATAGATAATAACATTACAGATTTATTACAAAGTCGTCGCAGCAACATGATCGCCATGTAGACTCTTATAGTATTAGATTAAATAAAAGTGAGAGCTTGTAAGTGTAATACCCAAGGTTCAAAAGATATAGGTTGTAAATACTTTTAGGACGTGCTTGGTTGTGCTTAAAATCAAATTAAAATTGAAAATATAGCCGTTATTGGGTCCCGTTCGTCTAATAAAAGTCAACAATAACAGCTAGTTTTTCAATTTTAATCCGTTTTTAATCTCTACCGAACACGTCCTTAATATGTTTAATGTATTAATTTATGGCAAGATCTATTATTTAATTGAATTATTTTTCATATAAATTATATTAATAGAGTTCAAATATTCAAGTCCTAGTAACTTGTTAATCATAAGAATTTGTGATAGTGAGAAATAAATTACATATGATTGAATTTTAAATTATCCGTAGTCGTAAGTAATAACCAGATAAATATATCATTTTACGGATAGACCATCACATGTGGTATTTCTCAGTTGTGAAGTGAGTAGTTGATATTACAAGCTAAAATGTGGTTACATATAAATGAATACGTGAATAATTTGTTAGAAGAACAAAATATTGGAGACCCACTGGAGAGATCCCATATGGATAATTATTTGAATATCAGTTATTAATTTCTAACGTTCGGTAGTGAAATTAGTAATTTGACTTGAGCTTATCATAGTGCATTATATGGGGATATACATGCTTTAGTGACGTTGGATGTTGCTTTGCCTAGAGTTGCCAATATGGCATTGTTCAGACATGTCAAGAATCATATGAAGGTTGTGAATGATCAATAGATGATTCGTCACTCTTAGATAGTAAGAGATTATAATCTATATTTCATTTAGTTAAGTTCACTATTAGATAGTAAGAGATTATAATCTATATTTCATTTAGTTAAGTTGATAATGAAATATATGATCGATAATTGAGATTGACACACTTCATATCTCTTAATTGATAAGTTATATTCACGAAGAGATTATAGTTTTACGATAAACGAACAAGTTTAGTTTTGTCATAACACGTGACATTTGTCATCACATGTATTGCTCTAACATATTGTTAGATATGATGTGAATTGACGATGAATTAAAAAGAGATATTATAATTTATTGATTTTGATTAAATCAAAATAATAATTCACATCATTAGACATCATAATCAGGAACCTAATGGATCACACGAGAACTAGAAGAATGATGCCACTTGATAATTCATTGACAAATGTTGGATATGCTTTTATGAGGGGGTTTGGGGATAGGGAGTGGGAGTGGGAGTGGGAGTGGGGTGGGTTGGGGTGGGATGAAGAAGATAGGTTTTTCTTTTCTTTTCTTTTTTCCCTTTTTTGTGGGTTTTTTAATATAATTATTTTAATTGTTTGATGTGATGAATATAAGATTACTATTTTACCCTTTTGAAATTGTAAAAAAAAGTGGTCAATTTCAATTTTTGTGGTCAACTGACTGCTTCTTGAATGTAAATCGTCCAAAAATGCCGTACATGCAACAGTTGTAAATGTTATGGGTGACGGATGCAATGATTGAAAGGTTTAAAGAAAGTCTGCTAGTGTTTTTGGACGATTTTTGCTGCATTTATCCATATATAAAATATATTATATTATTATAACAAATCGGATCGGGTTGTTATCGGATCAACCTATATCCATATTTGCTCCCTTTGTTTAATGGATTATCGGAATTGTGTCTTGATCGGGTTATCGGACTAGACCTTAAATCCATCTCCCATTAATTTTATCGGATTTGGATTGAAATTCATATAATTGACGGTCGTATTCATCCCCCTTATGGGTACACCTCTGCAACTTGCCAACACATTGGATTGCATGCATCAACGTGTAAGTCCCCTACGAGGTTGGGCTCGACCCAAGCCCAAGTAACCAATACGGGCGAGGTGTACGCACCACCGTCGCGGCTCCCCTACGGATAGCCTTGGGCAATTATGGCAAGCCAACGCTGGTTTAAGATGTGGCTAAGGGAGTTGCAGATATTTACAATTTCAGGAATTTGACTCCTTTAGAAACTAGTCCACCTTTTGTTTTATTTTTCAATTTGCTCATTAATATCTTTTCAGCAAGGACATATTCTAATTCACACAAATGTATATTAATCAAACTTAACTAAGTATTTTAATTTTGTAATCTCCTTATGATAAGGATTAATTAGACATGAGAGCCACCTAAAAGTCCCTCAAAATTTTGCTGAAGTTCATTTAATAAATCCATTAAATTCCAACACACACACACACACACAGAGATATATACGTTTTTTAAGAGAACTATTTCCATTCTTACATCTTTCATTTGATTTTGAAGAAGGGAAATTTGAGATTTCATCTCATTTACTTCAGATCTTAAATCAGAACTAGATGATTAGAAAATTTTGAAGATTCAGATTTAAATCTATTCATAATATTTTTAATATTACGAGGATCATCAAATTCGTATAATTTTGAAGGAATAAGAGATTTAAACTTTTTCTTTAGTTGAGGTTTTTCAAATTTCTCAATTATTTCTTGAATAAGTTCTTCTTCTTGAGTAAGAACATTTATGGTTTTACAACCAAAAATTTATTTAGATTGATCTAAAGAGAATGAAATAGAATCTGTATCCACATCAGAACCTTCTTGGTGTTGATAAACTATTTCTAATTCAGAATCAGAAGAGTTTTCTTCTTCTAAAGAATTTAAAAGATTAAGGATTTCAAGTTTAATATACTCAACTATTTGAAGATTATTAATCTTGGATTTCATAGTACATTTATTGGAATAATGTCCCCTTTGCTTGCATTTATAGCAAGTAACATTTGAATTTTTTGGAAACCTTTTCTTTGAAAATCGTTTTTCAGAATAATTTTTTGAATAAGAAGTTTTTTGAAAATTCTTTTCCTTTTGAAAATATTTTCTTCTTTTGTAAAAAGGAAAGGTTTTTCCTTTTGAAGAAGGAGGAATTATTTTCTCAAGGTCATATTGTTCACAGAATGATACGAGTTCTTTCCGACTCTCAGATCTTTCTGATTTCAATTTAGCCTTGAATTTTAAATCATTGCAAAGTGCAAGACCTTCTTGCTAATAAAACGAATAATTTCTCCATATGTAAGTTCACCATATGGAATATTTTCATCATACTGTTTTATGATTGAAATTTTAACTTTTTCTGCAAAGAGTTTAGGAAGTCTAGATATTAATCTTGTTTTCCAATAAGATTGATTGCAATCATCACGGATTAAGACACAGGGTAAAAACATGTTGTATACCAATGTAAATCTTTAAGTTTTGGATATATAAGATTCATTAGAATTTCAGACTATCTATCCATGACATTTGCAGGTAAAAGTGTTTGATAATTGTGTAGATGAGAACATCGAAACTGTCATTTTCTTCAGTTTCATTGTTATATGAATTCATTATCTCAAACTTTTCTTCTGGGCTAAGATAACTTCCCCACCAATTTTTGAGCTGGCTTGTAAATCCGATTAATAGATTTACGGTAGCAATTTTTGGATCAACATTCTAGCTTTATATGTTTTCCAACACAGACATAATTTCAATTATTCGGACTATTTAGTATTCTGTTAGTCCATCAATATTCCATTCAACTGTAGATTTTCCGTCGAAAATTATAGTATGTTTTACTTTTTCTTCAAAAAGCAAGTCAGGAGCTGTATTTTGAGGATAATATGGAAGAACTTTTGAATATGAACCTTTTAATTTACTAATATGAAAATTTTTATTTTCATTTTCTATAAATTGAGATTCAATTTCATCAATAGTATTGATATTTTTTTTTTGAAGATGATAATTTAGATAATTGAGTTACAAGTTCTTTCAAAACTTGAGTCTCATTATCTAATTTTCCTAATTGAGGAATCATATTTGAAGGATGAGGTTTGAATAAAACATTGACGTGAGTTTTTCCTTTATCTATTGATTTTTAAATAGATTTTTCAGAATCAGATTTTGTTATTTCAGTTTCTTAATTCAATTCCGTTTAACTGAGAACACATGGATTGAAGAACAACATTTGTATAATTGTTCTGAGATTGAATATTTTTTATGTCTTTAGCTACTACTTTAGAATCGTCTGATCTTTCGCTAGATATCCTTTTGAGAGGAAATGTAAGAATTTCAGTATTCCCTTGGGAAACAACAATTCTTGTCTAGGAGGATGAATAGTTTGAAAAGTATCACCATTAGGTGTTTTCCAAATCTTTTTTGAAGAATTGGTATTTTGAATAACTTTTGATTTATTGGGTTTTTTTATAGACTTTGAAATATGCCCACTCATAAAAACTTAAATCTTCTGTAAAAATTTCAAATTCTTTCCAATAAAATTCAATTTCTATTTGAGAAAAACTTTTTAAAAATATTTTTCTAAAACTTTTGACTTCAGGGGTATTGTCAATAATGAATTCATTTTTTCTATTAATTGTAGAAGAAACAACATTACATTGCTGATCAAGCCTTTCTAAATGAGGTGCCATATAAGATAAAATAGGAGAACCAGATGGTTCAGGTTCATCATCTTTATCCTTTTGATAATGAGTTTTTGGAATATTAGAATTAAAATCAACTTCCTATAAAGAGGATGTTGAAAATCTAGTAGATTGAAAAAAATTTATCCTAACTCTATAATCAGGTCTACATGAATGAGACCTTTGAAGAGTATTTGAAGATGAAGGTTTATCAAAGATAACTTTGACATTTCCATCAGGAAAATAAATTATTTGATTAAGATTTCTTCTTACAGGAGTTGAAACTGGGTTTTGTGCATTTTCGAAATCTCATTCTAATTCTCTTGCTTGAAGATTCCAAGGAATACCTTTGAGAATCATTATATTTGAATGAAGTGGATTAAAATCAACTAAAAAACTTTCATCTCTTGGAGAAGATCTGAGAGCTCGAATATTGAGCTGAGTGTTCAAAAGCTTATATTATACTCGATATATTAAAGCAAAAACTCTTGAGCGATCATCAACATCAAAATTCTTAGTTTGAATTCGAAGATTAAGAGCATTAAGAATAGCTCCATCTTGAAGATTGATTGAGAAATTTAGATAACAATTTGAAAATATTGGACCACTCTCGAGATTAGACTCAATCATAGACAGTAATGAATGTTCAAACCTTAAAAGTCTCTTATCTCTTAAGGTTATAAGAACTGGAATGTCTAGACCAAGTCTAAACAGAGGTTTAACTGCAATTTGAGCAAGTCCAACATGAAGATATTGAAATTTCTTCATGTGAGCTTGTATAGCTCTTTTTGAAAATAGATTGATTGAAACAGTTCGATTTTTAATTGGAATTGTTTGTTCCAATGTTTTGATAACATAATTTTGAGTAAAATCAAATTTTCCTATCTCATAGATAGAACTTTTATCTATCTTTGAGATAGTCTAATTTTGAAGTTTTTGCTCTATTTGAGTTATTTGAAGTTCTTTTGAATTAATATCATTTGATGCAGATGCATTATCTTGATCTAATTCTTCATTATTATCTTGAAAATAATTTGACATATTATCACCGCTATTGTTTGAACCACTACCTTTACTAAACCAATTTGACATAAAAGATATATTTGAATAGTAATAAGAAAAGAGTAATCTTACTATTGAAAAAATAATGCTTCAGGCAACTTCATGCAATGCAAAGTCAACAACGGGCCACCTAAACGCCTACCTTGACAACATGGCTGACCAACGCTATTCAGTTGACATCCATGCCTTACACCAACCTAACCTTTAACACTATGAAGACAATAGTTTGACACAATTTCCTCACATTACTCTCTTATGGCTCTGATACCAAAGGAAGCCTAGGTCAGGGGATAGGGACAAGAGGAGTAGAGAATGATAAATTCAAAATTTATTTGATAATAATAAATTGAAATTACAATATTGAAATTGAAACTTGAAATTGAAAATTACAATTTGAAAAGATTTTTAAAGAAATGTTAAAAATTACATGGATAATTTAAAAACTTTCTTGAAGTGTACTATCTCCCGCTCTACTACACTTGAAGAGTTCCTTTAATTTCTATCTTCATTTATAGCTGAAGCTCCGGACTTGAAATCCAATTAAACTTGATTGAAGAATCTAGGAGATAATGTTTGTCACACCATTTGATAAAGTAGCCGTAATTTTTTTTGACAACTTTTGCATCAACTTTTGACAATTTTAGCCATCCATCCAACATAATCATCTACTTTTCCCATCTTTTTGAAATTTACTTTAGTAAAGATACTAAAGTTTTTTGTCCTCTTTTAACTATTGGTAACAGGAGTAATAATAGTTTGATATGTGGCATATACATTTTGAATAATGTCTCTTTTGATCTTTAAACTCTGTAGTCTCGTAATTCGTCAAGATAAATGAGTTCATGTGGTCATTTTGAAGGAGTCTATTTTTAAGTTTCCTGTTCAATTAATTCATCAATATTGTTTAGTCCAAAGCACATGTCTTCATTGCTTTGTTCATAGTTTGATGAATTAGTTTGAGAAGAGCTTTCTTTGGAATCTGATCTTTTTTATGGATTCTGCAAGGGCCACAATTCTTTATGATATAGCTTGCAATTCTTCAGGTGTTTTTATTGACTTAACATTGCCAATAATTTTGACTTTTCTGTGAAAAAGTGAGCCCTTCTGTCCAATTATTTCTTTGATAATTTTGGAATGTCAGCATTTCTTTATTCTTGAATCCATGAATTAACAGGTTTTGGATAGCAATTTGTTTCATGGAATTTTGACCACCATTTTACTTAAGAGTCTCTTAATAACCTTTTTGACATGATACTTGGATCCTAGTTTTTGAACCATTTGATAGTCCCAAACAGAATATCCATGAGACCTTCAGACTGTGAGCAAATTGAAATAAAAGATTTTCTTGAGCCTTTAAAAATGTTTTTGCCTCCTCTTTCTTGAAATGTTCGAATCCTTGAAGAGTAAGACTAGATAAAATATTTTCTTCAAGTCGAAAATATTCGAACCATTTTTGAAACCATTTTGAAAAATTTGTAAAATAAATTTGATGAAAAAGAATGAACCAAGAATGGGAAACATGTTTAAAGTAAAATACAATAAACCAAGCATCTTGATAATCAATATAATTGAAAAGAGGTTCAAATGAATTGTCTTTTGAGAGATGCATTTTCTTCTCTTTCCAAGGGTCCTATCCCTAGTCCTCAAAAGACAGTACATTTTGAATTGAAATTTTAGAAAAATCAATATAATTTTTCTTTTGTTGATTTTGAGTATGAATTATTATGGTTGATCCTAATTTGATAAGGATAGCTTCATAATAAGCTTGAGATTTTTTGATATTTCTAGGAAAATATTGAAAATTTGGATGGAAAATATTTTGAAGGCATTCTTCAAGGGATGAATACCTATGAATCCACGATGTTTCCATTTCAAACATCGGAACATGAACAGGTTTTGTAAAATATTGAAAGGAAGATGGATGGTTTATATGTGGGAGTTTTTCAGATCCTATTTGAAGGGTTTTTCTAAAATTTAAAGGATGTTCAGGAATTTTCTGAACTTGAGAAGAATCTAGGGTAGTTTTTTGAGAAGCTGAAGGGCTATGTTCAGCATATTTTGAGCATTTGAAGGAATTTTGAATACAATCATCTATTGAACAAATTGGAATTTGAATTTTCTTCTTGTATTTCTTCTTTGAGGAAGAAGATGACTCCATATTATATCCTTTGAATATTTCACTCTCTTCGTATATCTCTACAATTTTTTTTCACTATTTCCTCTTCTTTGTAAGAACTCTATTGTAAGGAAGTCTGCAAGAAAGTTTGAAAATCATTGTATATATAATATTTCGAAATCAAAACATGATAGAATTGCTTGCCATCTAACAAAATTTTATTTTGAAACAAGATTTTCGACATCTTTTTTCAAAACGTCTTTTGATACTTTACAGACTGTTTTTAAAATAATTTTTTTATTGATTAAATCATCTTGAAATTTTGAAATACATAAAACAATTGATAAAATTTCTTTTTTGGTAGTAGAATAATTCTTTTGAGGGCCAATCCAGATTCCGGAAAGAAATCAGACTAGCTGTTCTTGACCTGACTCTTTTGGAATTTTTTTGAGGGTGCTACTAAAACCAATGTCAGGTGCATCAGTCTCAACAATAATTGATGCACTAGGGTCTAAGATTTACAAACAAGGAATGCTTTTTATAGCCGTTTTTGACATTTTAAATGGCTACTATACGCTCGTGAGTCCATGGTATCGGATTCTTTTGTAATCTTTTGAAAAGAGGTGCACATAGGATTTTTATCTCTTTGATAAAATCTCCTACATAATTGATACACTCTAAAAATCTTTGAAGACTTTTTTTATTTAGTATTTCATCAGAAAATTTGTCAGTGAAATCTAGACTTTTTTGATTTGGTGTAATAGTTTCTAGATGAATGTTATGTCCTAAGAACCTAATACTTGTTTGACATAAAATAACATTTTTAGTAGAAACTGCTAAGCCATTATTTTTGTTCTATACTTTCTGAAAAATTAGAACATCATCAATATAAACAATTAAAAAAGTTTGAATAAGGATTGAAAATATTATTCATAATTTTTTTAAATTCAGAAGGTACATTTTTGAGAGCGAATGACATTACGTTCCATTCGTATTGTCCAAAAGGAACATTGATTGCAGTTTTATAACGATCTTCTTCTTTGATTTGGATCTGCCAGAAACCTGACTTCATATCAAATTTAGAAAAAATAATCGCTTTGTATAGCCTATTTAAAAGGTCTTTCTTTTGAGGTAATGGGTATCTAATCCATTGAAGAGTTTTGCTGAGAGGTTTATCATTGATAACTAAACGAGGAACTCCTCGTTCAATTTCAGTAGAATTGTTGACATAAAATGCCGAACAACTCTAAGGTGATTTACTTGGATGGATAAGTTTCTTATTCAATAAATCATTGATTTCCTTGATACAATGATCAAATAATTCTTTATTCATTTGAATAGAACGAGATTTTGTTAGAATATTTGATTCATGGAAATCTTGAGTATATAGTAGGGACACTATGCTTTTTCCTATTCCAAAAAGAATTTGGAATAGTGGAGCATATTTCTTCCTCGATACTCTTTTGAAAAAAAGAAAATTGCTTTTGAAAAGAGAAATTTTTTAACTGTTCCTCGATTCTTTGCAATCTTATATCTCCTTTTAAAAATTGAATATACTTTTTCTTAAAATTAATATTGTTTATAATTTTGAAATAGAAGCTTCTTTCAAAGTATTAATATCTTTGTAAGGAGGATTCGTAAATTTGAAAATAATTTTTGACCAAAAATATTTGTAGTTAACCCTTTTGAATCAACTTGAAAATGATAGATTTGGACAATAAAAGGAGTGCTAAGAATTACTTTTTGGTCTAAATCTTTGACAAAATAAAATATATTTTTTAAACAAATGTTTGAATTATAAACATGAGTTTTTGAAAGTTTATATTGACCACTAGCACCATAAAGACGCTTAGTGGTTTTTTCAAAATATTTTGTAGGGATTAATCCTTCCCTAATACAATTTTGATTTGCACCAGAATAAATTAAGACTCTATAATGAAGTTTAAAATCTTTATTGATAATAATGTCAATTTTACAATATCATTTTTGAAGTTGAATATGACTAATAACATTAACATTTTATTCTTCAATTTGAGGAATTTTTGAAGATTGAGAGGCAATTTCTTCTTGTTCAGAAGACTCAGAATCATAAATGGTTTGCTTCTCTTGTTTAGTTTTTAAGAGAACTACTTCTATTCTTACATCTTTCATTTGATTTTGAAGAAGGGAAATTTGAGATTTCATCTCATTTACTTCAGATCTTAAATCAGAACTAGATGATTTAGAAAATTTTGAAGATTCTGATTTAACTCTATTCATAATATTTTTAATATTATGAAGATCATCAAATTCGTATAATTTTGAAAGGATAAGATATTTGAACTTTTTTTTTTTTAGTTGAAGATTTTCAGTTTTATCAATTATTTCTTGAATAAGTTCATCTTCTTGAGTAGAACATTTATGGTTTTACAACCACAAATTTGTTTAGATTGATCTGAAGAGAATGAACTAGAATCTGTATCAACACCATAACCTTCTTGGTGTTGATAAATTATTTCTAATTCAGAATGAGAAGAGTTTTCTTCTTCTGAAGAATTTAAAAGATTAAGGATTTCAAGTTTAATATCCTCATCTATTTGAAGATTATTAATCTTGGATTTCATAGGACATTTATTGGAATAATGTCCCCTTTGCTTGCATTTATAGCAAGTAACATTTGAATTTTTTGAAAACCTTTTCTTTGAAAATCGTTTTTTAGAATAATTTTTTTGAATAAAAAGGTTTTTGAAAATTCTTTTCCTTTTGAAAATATTTTCTTCTTTTATAAAAAGGAAAGGTTTTTCCTTTTGAAGAAGGATGGATTATTTTCTCAAGGCCATATTGTTTAAAGAATGATCCGAGAGTTGCTCGAGACGAGACATCATGTTGGTGGCAAATTGTGGTTAAAAAATAAAAAAATCTACCATTTTCTTTTTCATCTTTAACTATACTTGACACTACATCTCTTATAAAGTACATGAACGCTTTTTCATTCGGCAATACTAGTTAGTTAGTTACAATCCACTGCAAGATAAATAAACCAAACTTCAACAATTTTTCTAGATGATTACAATTACTGCGTAAGAAATGATGCTTATATTTATCTTTTTTATTTAGTCAATTTTAAGCGAATTTAGACATTGTATTGTGTTCCAAATCTCATCGTACCCTTTTTGTTAATATAATTCTACAAGAACTGGCCAACCCATCAGTTAGTGAGACCATGCTACCACATATACAATTGAGCTTGACACAAATTGATTGTAGAGACGGATAGACATATAACATGATTTATCACCTATGGGTTCGTGCTTATGATATTCGACACATTTTGACATCTCTTGTTTAATTTGATCTTAATTGCAAATGGGATTGGATTTACTCCTTTAAGGTATAGTTGATATATGCTTAACATCCTGTGTTGGTCAGCCCAGTTCTGTCAGCCCATTTGCCTTTAAGTGAATGTGACCCGGGAAGCCCATTACTGTGCATCTCGCATTTTGATGAAACACCTTTTTTGGTTGTTGAAAGATTGTTTGAGATTGTGACACGTGGTGTTGGCATGACCGTTGGATGCATTGTGACTCTATAACTCTCCAAACTCTTCCATTTGACTCGATGATTCATTCCTCATCTAGTGTTTTCTCTCCTTCAACTTCTGCTCTGTATCTTCTCTTTACTGAAATGGCGTTCACTCTGTAATCATTTAGGATAGATGATCTATGTGATATCTAGTGTTGATTACAATTGTTCTAGTCGAGTTTCTTCTAGTTCTTGGTGAGCCGATGTGTTGATTACTTGATGTAATCTGAAATAGGAGAGTTTATGTTTGAGGGTTGAATCGAGACATTCTTGGGTCTCTTTATTCTTGTATCTTGATAACGTTCTTCGATTCTAGTGGATTAGAGCATTATTCACTTAGACGAATACTCAGCGGGTGAGTAGCCATGTTATTGGTGAACATCCGGGCCTTCAGGGGAAAAATCTTTGTGTTCTATTGTTGTTCTTGTTATTATTTGTACTATTGGGACTGTAAATACCAACAAGTGGTATCGAAGCATTCAATCTATTCTTGGAAGTCTCTGACCTAAATTTTTGGGCATTCTTTGGAATCTGGTTGTTGATCCTTTACGGATATGTACAGAGGAGACTAGATCTTCGGCTTTTGTGGAAAGTAAAATAGTCTGGTTTTCACTATTTCACACTATTGCACTGAGATGCATATGATAACAAATTTCTAAACCCTATTTTAGTTGTTATTTATCGAACACATCAGTTGTCCAAGTCTTCTTGGTTGGAACCCACTTTGATCTTCCTTTTTCTAGGGTTTCATAAGAGAACCCTAGAATCTGAGGGGACAAGGTTTAACGGTTCCTTCAAGATTATCCTTCACTTTTATTTTTCGAAAATATCAAACTCTGTGATTTGTTTATTCATGACAACTTGTTTTCTTTGTACACGTGCATAAATGTTTTCTATGTGAAGATTATCTGTACTTTAACACTTGGTGTGTACTTTGTTGTAATTACATACTATCTTGTTACTACTCTTTGCATTACACTGTAAATAATATGGCAAGTTCAAAGATTGACATAGAAATTTGGAATGCTAAGGGTGATTTTAGTCTCTGGAGTAAAAAGATGAAGGCATTATCAATGCAACAAAAACGTGCTAAAGCCTTAGATGAGACTTGGGGTGTTGAAATCACTCAAACCAAAAGGACTGAACAAACTGAAATTGCTTGGAGTATTATATTCCTGTATTTATCAGACAATGTGATTAGAGAAGTAGGTGACACTACTACTGCAGCAGAAATTTGGACCAAACTTGAATATGTATACAAAACCAAAACTCATCTCAATAAATGTTACTTGTGGAAACAGTTCTTTAGTTTTAAATTTGACTCCAATTGTGATCTTGAAACAAACTTGGACAGATTTAATAAACTGACCCAAGATCTCACAAACAGTGGTGAGACTCTATCTGATAATCAGAAATCTGTAGCCTTACTATCATCTTTACCTAAAAAATATAAGGAACTTAAAAATGCTTTTGAATATGGAAGAACCTCTATTACAGTTGATGATGTTGTGTCTTCTTTAATGAATAAAGAACTTGAGTTCAAAAGTGAATCAAAAACCTCCAATACTGGAGTCGGTTACAACATAAAAGGTAATTACTCTTTCAAGAAAAACAATAATCAATTTTCAAATAAAAATTCTTGGAAATCAAAAGAGCATATCGGAAACTTTTCAAAAGGCAAATCTAAATTTAATAAATTTGATAGTAAGGCTAAAGGAAAAAGACGTTATTTATAGGATAAAATGGGTCACTATATTAAAGATTGTATCAAGAGAATGGATGAACTGAAAAACTATAATATGATTGAGGGTGGAGCTGCAATAGCTTATGAAGAAGCTGCGGCCACAAATGAACAAGTGTATGTGACATGTCAATCAGCTTCTGAAGATGAAGGGATCTTAGATTCAGGGTGTACTTTTCACATGACCCCATGTAAGAAGTACTTTACTGAATTCTTAGAGACAAATGGAGGTCAAGTAATAATGGAAAATGATTTTTCTTGCAAAATTAAAGGTATTGGTAAGATTGTTTTGAAACTTAACAATGGAAATGAATTGGTTCTGAACAAAACCAGATACATTCCCAACTTAAAGAGAAATTTAATCTCTTTAGGCACACTTGATGATGAAGGTTTTAACACAACAATTAACAAAGGTTCTTTGATGCTTTAAAAAAATTTTGCAAAACTTCTTCAAGTTGAAAAATCAAATGGGATTTATATTTTGAAAGTTTTACATCAAAAGAATCAGGACATTGCTGCCACTGTCACAATGTCTGATAAATCTGAAATATGGCATAAAAGGTTAGGACACATTAGTGACAAGAATCTACATATTCTTAAGAAACAAGGACTCTTAGGAAATGAAAAGATTGAAAAGGTATCATTTTGTGAACATTGCATTTATGGTAAGCAGAAGAAACTGCCTTTTGCTACAGGTACACAGAAATCAAAATTTATACTTGATTACCTGCATGCTGATCTATGGGGACCAAATCTGTGAATACTTATTCTGGTTTTAAGTATTATCTCCTGATTGTTGATGATTTGTCTAGGAAAAGTTAGGCCATACTTTTGAAAAATAAATCTGATACTTTTCAAAACTTTGTTATTTGGAAAACTCTTGTTGAAAATCAAGTAAATAAGAAGGTTAAAACCCTTAGAACTGATAATGGCCTTGAATTTTGTAATGAAGAGTTTGACAATTTTAGCAAAGACAATGAGATTCTTAGACATAGGATTGTCACCTATACCCTACAACAGAATGGCCGGCTGACAGGATGAACATGACCCTTTTAGAGAGAGTTATATGCATGTTAATTAGTTCAGGTTTTCCAAAATTATTCTAGGGAGAAGTTGTCAAAAATGCATCATACCTTATAAACAAATGTCATACCAAATCCCTGAATTATGACACTCCTGACCAGGTTTGGAATGGTCAGCCTGCTGATTATTCTAAACTTAAAATCTTTGGTTGTGCTACCTATGTACATCAAAATGTAGGAAAACTGGAGCCAAGGTCTATAAAAGGTGTTTTCTTGGGGTATGGTGAAGGTGTGAAATGTTATAGGGTTTGGCTGAAGGATCAGGGAGGTTATAGAGTCATTATAAATAGAAACGTTGTCTTCAATGAGTTAGACATGCCCTACATTAAAGGTAAAGAGGCTGCTCC
Organism: Fraxinus americana; assembly: GCA_035079005.1. Taxonomy (NCBI): domain Eukaryota; kingdom Viridiplantae; phylum Streptophyta; class Magnoliopsida; order Lamiales; family Oleaceae; genus Fraxinus; species Fraxinus americana. The sequence continues at coordinate 18,202,073 of CM068716.1, forward strand.
GACTGAAACTGATCAAAATATAAGAACTATTCAAATAGGTTTTTCTCCAGCTGATTTTAATACTGGAAATAAAGACCAGTTTGAGGTGGAGCATGAACCTGAACAGGAGACTACTGAACCTGACCTTGAGACTGAACATGATCATCACCTAAACCCTTTAGAAGACTATCACTTGGCTAGAGATAGAACTAGAAGGGAAATAAGACCACCTGTTAGGTACAATGAACTTGATTTTATCACTGCCCTTAACATTCAAGGATCTTTGGAAGGTGAGCCTACCTCTTATGAAAAGGCTGTTGAAGGAAAAAATGCTAACATTCAATGACCACCTGTTGAAGGATGAGATGTTGTCCTTGGAAAAGAATAAGACTTGAGTTTTAGTCAATAAACCAGAAGGGGTAAAAATTATTGACTATAAATGGATCTATAAGATCAAGGAAGGTGGTCCTAAGGATGGAAGTGTTAGATTCAAGGCCAGGTTGGTTGCTAAGGAGTTCAACTAAAGGGAGGGCATTGACTATAATGAAATTTTTTCTCCGGTAGTCAAGTATACCTCCATAAGAATTTTGTTATCTATTGTTTCTCAATTTGATTTTGAATTGGAACAACTACATATGAAAACAGCCTTCTTGCATGGAAATTTAGATGAAAAAATTTATATGACTCAACCTAAAGGTTTTGAGCAAAAAGGAAAAGAAAGCTGTGTGTGTTTTCTGAAAAAATCACTTTATGGTTTAAAATAAGCACCTCAACAATGGTATATCAGATTTGACACATTTATCAAAAGTCTTGATTTTAATAGAAGTGATTATGATCCATGTTTTTACTATAAAGGAAAAGGAGGTCTAAATTCTTATTATCTTTTGCTTTATGTGGATGATATGTTGCTGGCTGGTTGTGATGTTGATGAAATTAATAACATCAACCAAAAACTTAAGCAAGAATTTGAAATGAAGGACCTAAGTTCTGTCAAAAGAATATTAGACACAGAGATTAGGAGAAATAGATCTGATCACACACTGTTTCTCATTCAACTGGCTTATATTCTAAAGATGTTGACTAGATTTTCTATGAATGAGGCTAAAGATGTTACCTTACCACTTGCCAATCACTTTAAATTTTCTGTGGAACAATGCCCTAAATCTGAAATTGAAAGAAATAGAATGGATAAGGTCCTTTATGCAAATGATATTGGTTCAGTTATGTATGATATGGTTTGCACAAGACCTGATCTTGCTTTTACCATAAGTACTTTAAGTAGATATATGAGTAATCTTGGTGAATATCATTGGGAAGCATTAAAATGATTGTTGAAATACTTAAAACGAACTTCTAATTTGGGTTTAATGTTCTGTAAAAGTGAAACTGGAATTCAACTTAAAGGTTTTGTTGATTCTGACTTTGCTGGTAATTGTGACAATATAAAATCTACTTCTGCCTATGTTTTTACTATTAGTAACACTTGTATAAGCTGGAAATCATAGCTGTAAAAAATTGTTGCTATCTCTTCCACAGAGACTTAGTACATTGCAGTCTCAGATGCTGTAAAGAAAGGTATTTGGTTGAAAATTTTATTGGATGAAATTGGCTTCTCTAGTAATGATGCTACTGTTTATTCTGATAGTCAATCTGCAATACATCTTAGTAGAAATCCAATTTTTCATGATAGGACAAAACATATAGATGTTAAATTTCATTTCATAAGAGATATTATAGAAAAGAAAATTATCAAAATTGAGAAGATTTCTACTAAGCGTAATCCAGCTGATATGGGAACCAAAATACTTCCTTTATATAGATTTAGGGATTGTTTAAATCTCCTAAATATTCTTACTAACTAATACTTTTGCAGGTACACGAGCAAATGAAACCAAAGTGATAACATCTAATCCACATAAGACCCGATGATGTCAAGCAAGGTGGAGATTGTTGATATATGCTTAACATCCTGTGATGGTCAGCCCAGTTCTGTCAGTCCATTTGCCTTTAAGTGAATGTGACCCGGGAAGCCCATTACTGTACAGTCTCGCATTTTGATGAAACACGTTTTTTGGTTGTTGAAAGATTGTCTGAGATTGTGACCGTGGTGTTGGCATGACCGTTGGATGCATTGTGACTCTATAACTCTCCAGACTGTTCCATTTGACTCAACGATTTATTCCTCATCTAGGGTTTTCTCTCCTTCGACTTCTGCTCTGTATCTTCTCTTTACTGAAATTGTAATCGTTTAGGATAGATGATCTGTGTGATATCTAGTGTTGATTACAATTGTTCTAGTCGAGTTTCTTCTAGTTCACTACAACAAAAATAGTCATTTGCAACACTAAAAAGGCAACATTTGTTTGATAAATGTTGCTAAAAGGGTCTTTTGGCAACATTTTAGTAAATGAATGTTGCCATTGGTTAGAATAAATGAGTTTTGGCAACGTTTTATAGAAAAATGTTGCGATAGACCCCTTTTACAACGTTTATTGAGTGTTGCGAAAAGTTTTATTTTTCGCAATGTTTGACAAACGTTGCAAAAGAAAAATTTGACAAATGTTGCGATAGACCTCTTTTTTGCAACGTTTATTGAGTGTTGCGAAAAGTTTTATTTTTCGCAACGTTTGACAAACGTTGCAAAATGCTTTTCTTTTGCAACATTTGTCAAACGTTGCGATAGACCCTTTTTTGCAACGTTTATTGAGTGTTGCGGAAAGTTCACTTTTTACAACGTTTTTTAAGTGTTGCGAAAAGGTAATTTTTTTTTTTTTTATGAAATGAAAAAGAAAGAAACCCTCGTTCATTTCTCCACTACACTCCTCCCTCTCTGAGCTCTCTCCCACCTCCCGTCACTCCTCCGTCTCTAAGCTCTCTCCCGACTCCCGTGCTCTCTCCGCCCGTCCTCTCTAGTCTCTCCCACGGCAGTCACGGGATCACGACAGTTATGCCCGTGATCTTCTCTTTAATTTTTTAGATTCATTTTGTGTTTTCTTCTATTTTTTGTAGATCTGATGAAAAAATAGAATTTTATTTGGTCAAGTATGATGAATTTTGAAAATTTTGCGTTGTATTTGTTGATAGGTAAATTGAAAAGCAATTAATTAGATCTGTGTATTTTATGTGTATAATTTCACGACATGTTTTGCACAATATATTAGATCTGTAAAGTTGGATAGTTATCCTTTTGTTTAGTTAAATAGCTATATATCAGATGCAAAAATTGAGATTATGCTTACTCGAAATAGTTCGAAAATTTTCCCTTCTAATTGTTGATATGTAAAGAGGAATTAAAATAGCATTTTAAAAAGATAGGAGAGGCACAATCGCTTTCAATCTGTTTACTTTGACTATTTCCACTTCACTTTCTTTGGTTGCCTTTATATGTACCATTGTCACCGAGAAAGGGGGTTAGAAATGTGATATTGAATGGAAGCAAGTTTGGGAGAAAAGAGAGGTGGAAGTGGAACAATCGAATGAGCGAAATTTTAAAGTCTGTTTGATGAAATTACTGACGTTGGAATAATGAACCCTGCATGACAATGCCTACATCTTTTCTACTCTATTCTAAATTTCCGACTAATTATAAATTGTGGTTCATTCTTTTTCTGCTATCTATGATCAGGTTGATTTGGAGACATTTATGATGTCTCCAGTCAAAGACTTCGTCAACTTTCATGGTTATTATTCTTTAACATTGGGAACCAAGAGCATGTTTGGGAGTGCTTAAAAGCTCTTTATAAGCTCTTCCAGACATGCTTTAAGTCTAGTTTATCTTACCAATAAATATACCTTTTGAATCACTTATTTTCTAAAACTTGAGGTTGTTTTTACCTTGCTTAAAGCTTGCGCAAGTGACATCCATGACTGAGGGAATTGAGCTTTCAAAATTTTGGACTTCTTTAGGAGAAAATTATCCTGCCTAATGATTTTTATATACCTCTAATACATTTGTTTCCTCTGGATGGGTGAAAAACCTGTGCACCCATTTTTCAAGTGAATTTGAAACCAAAGATTCCCACCAGGGCCGTATGTACAGAGCATCTTGAACTAAGAAAAGAAATATTGACTCTCTTGAGTCTTCAGAAGCAGGTAATTCTTCCCGAGTGTTATCTCAATTATTATCTTTTTCTTCTTGATAAGTTGCATTCCAAATTCCTTGTAATTCTTTTGTTATTGATCAGAAAGTCTACCTCGTTGAGTCGTTATAACAATATTGACCTTTATTCTTTCGTCTATTTCAAATTTTCGTTAGACTTAAGCATCATTATTCTTGTATGCTGACTTGATTAACTGTCTTGCCTTGTAGTGTTTTATGTTTCTCTTCCAGTTGTATTTCTGTTTGTTGTTGTACTAGGTTTTAACTTTTAGTTTGTTGAGTAAGGAAGTATATGCTGGCTGATCTTAGTCCAAATTTTAACATTTATTGTTTAGTTATTTCTTTACTTCACAAATATCATTGCAGACGAGCTATGACTGTGGTCAAGACTTGTGATAGTTTGTTTCTCAAACTTCATGAAAAAATATTGGTAACTTGTGGCTTGAGATAGTTTGTTTCTTCTTAATTTACATTTTTTTCACATTTCTATTTAGCTCAAGTGATCTTTTCTCTCCATTATAATAGTATTTTGTGAGATGTTCTTGACTATTGAATTTTGAACTTTCTTCCTTTCTTCTTTTGTTATTGCTGTGCTTCCCAAAATGTCTTCTTGTTTGTTCTTGATCTAACCCAGAAGCTTCACTTCTTATGATTGAAAATAAATAATTCTTGTCTTATCTTTCTAGTACTATTTTTCAGTTAATGTTTGGTGTTGCTGTGTTTAGTTCTCTTTATTTAGTGTGCCATTTCGGATCATTGTATCTATTTTCATTTTTGTTTGAATTCCTCGATTAATTGGTGTTGGTTCCACTTTTAGTGAATCAAATATGTAATTTTACTTATTTTTCCTATAACAAGGAAGCCTGAAGTTAATTTATATAACTTTCACCTTTTTCCTACACAAATTTGACGTGAACATATTTAAATTCCTTTATTCCTTGATTAAGTCTCTTCAATAGATTTAAAAATAGAATTCATGGATATTCGCAATAAATTTGGCTTATTCCTAATTTTTTGACGTGAACAGATGGTGAAAGCTCACAAGGTCAGATAGCAATGTATCCAGTGAACTCTCCCTCGTCAAGTTGGGCAAGGGCAGTCCCTCAAACGACCAAAGGCCAACTTTTGTACAAAGATGAAGCTGAAGAAAGGAGGCGCTTCTATGAAAAGTCAGATCGAAGCGAGGTCATTGTTCGTCTCTACATTGTAGTGTAATTCATAGTTTCCTTCTTGAAGTCAGATCGAATCGAGTTTTTCCATTACTATTTTATTTTATTTTATTTTGAAGCTTCTTTTTATTTAATTGGTGTTGTATCACATTCTAATATTCAAGTGTATGAATTCAAAAATTTGTAATGAAATTATCAATTTTTATGGAATTCCAAAATTTGTTCATAAGGTGCATTTTTAAATTTGCCAATCAATTTATATAAATTGTTGTTTAAAAAAAAAAAAATCCAGCCTACGGCAACGTTTGGCAAACGTTGCTGTATCTATCTATGGCAACGTTTGCCAAACGTTGTTGTAGATAGATACGGCAATGTTTGCCAAACGTTGCCGTAGGCTGTCTTTCGCAACATTTGTCAAACGTTGCCGTATCTCTACGGTAACGTTTTTTAAACGTTGCCGAAGACTTTTGGCAACGTTCAAAAAATGTTGTCGTATCTCTTTACTCTACGACAACACCTCGATTTGCAACACACGTCCAAATGTTGCTGTAGGCCTACGGCAACATTTTTTGAACGTTGCCGTAGGCTATTTTTGTTGTAGTGGTTCTTGATGAGCTAATGTGTTGGTTACTTGGTGTAATCTGAAATAGGAGAGTTTATGTCTGAGGGTTGAATCGAGACATTCTTGGGTCTCTTTATTCTTGTATCTTGATAATGTTCTTCTATTCTAGTGGATTAGAGCGTTATTCACTTAGGTGAATGCTTAACGGGTGAGTAGCCAAGTTATTGGTGAACATCCGGGCCTTCGGACGAAAAATCTTTGTGTTCTATTGTTGTTCTTGTTATTATTGGTACTATTAGGACTGTAAATGCCAACAAGTATTCTTGAAAAGCTCACCTAAGCCCATGTTTGATTCACATTTTTATGGAAAAACTATATTTTAAATAGTGATGTGATGAAAAATATGTGGTTAAAAAAGAAGGAAACGTTTTGGACTCGTCTATAATATTATTTTATTAAAGATTGTGTGGTTAAAAATGAGTATTGAAAGAATGTATTTTTTAAGAATGTAAAGCATCAGAATTCTTTTACTCCAAATCTGATCTTAAGTTTTGCTTAATTATTTATCCTCTGCATTACAGCCATACAATATGCATAAACCAAGAGAAGAAAATTACTAACAAAAAATTAACTGACAAAGAAGCTTTCAAAGAAAGGAAAACAAAGGAACTTTAATTTGAGCCAATCTTAACTAACCAGTACGGTGAAGTCGGGCATATGGTCTCATAATTATTTTTTGCAGACAAACTCAAATGATGACAGATCTTTACGGTTGAGCTCGACGTGGTGGAAAACTAGAGGCCGGCTTGCCCATCAAGGGTTGGATTTTCCAATGTTTTAAAATCCAGATTGGTCCGATCGGTTTAACCGAGAAATTCGAGAACAAAACCGTCCAGTTAGACTTGTAAAACCTCTAATTAAAAACTCATCCCAAAACTTGTTAAGTAGGCCGATTTTTGGAAAATTCGTGACCCGTTCCCAGTTTAATCGGTTCAACTTATGTAAATGTATATGTTTTTAATTTATATTTTTTTAAATTTTTGCAAATGCATATTTTTAAATTTCTTAAAAATCATCGATTCGATTTCTGTTCGACACCTTTTGATCCTGGACCATTCTCTTTTCGTGGTTGATTTTTAAAACATTGGGATTGGGATTTTCACTTGTCCAACAACCCTACATATTTTGACACCTTGAGTTGATGTTAATTGTCTATTTCACTGCATTATAATTTGATGTTTTCATGTAAGTAAAAACATTTAATCAATACAAAACATGCATAATCCAAGAGAAGACAAATTAACCAAAAAAACCAATTTATTATACGAGAAGGGAATACAAAAAGAGCTTTAACTTGAAGTAATTTCTTGTATTCTTGAACATATAATCAACCAGCATGTATATGCACTCCAATTGCAACAATTAAGATAGTGTATATACAAAAATACAAGATTGCATGAACAAGAATGGAAATCCCACTTGTATACATGTTGCCAAATTCGATCACCCTTGACCTCGCCGGCAACTGGAAGAGCAGCCCTGGTGATAGGAGGACGAACATAACTACCGCCACCACCACTGGTCCCCAGTCAGCACCCATTAGCGTCCGTAGATAGGAACAGATTTGATAAATACTGATAACTCTCGGATACAATATTAGAGCAAAACCTTCTCTCTCTTATCTTATTTGAAACCAACAGGTTCCTCTCAATCTCTCTGTTTCTTTGATTTGTGCTGAATGTTTTCTGGAAAATATGATGGGGTATGTATTGAGGTGATTTTCTTAGTGAAGAAGGTGTGGAGATACTAAACTTAAGGAGACAAAAGAGAAAGTGGATTTAAAGAAGGGAAAAGCATATTATGGTAGTGGGATTTGCTTTAGAAACAATAAGCTTCCAAATAATTGATAACATAAGGTTTCTTTTTACATTGCTTTAAGAAATTTATAGTGAAGGGTCTGGAAGTTTATCTAAAGGAATTAGGAAAAATCAAGTGGGTGCATGTGTAAAGTTAGAGAATAAAAGTTTTTTGAAGGGTTGGGCCAATGTTTGCTTCTTGGAGACTACTTTTTTAAAGTTGATTCAATGCATGAATATTCATATAATTGTATACATAAAGCTATAGTTATGTATAGTTTCTTTATACTCTTGATCAAAATTAGAGGAAAAGTTCATGGATAAGTAGTCAAACCTGGAGATATGACCAGTTAAAAAAATTAAGAAGAAGAAGAAGAAAAGCATAGTAAAGAATGATATTTACAAAGGGATGTATTATTTAAGAATAAAACGTACCACCTTTAGTTTTTTGAAAAGAAAAGCGAAGGGACGTATTTTGGGTTTTTTATACTAGCCATTCATTTTAATTTTCTTGTTCTTCTATAGATAAGAGTAGTAAAAGAAGGAAAGAAAAAGAAAAGAGACTCGACTATTCTTTTTTAACCATTTGGTTTCTACTTGGGGCAATAGCAATGGACCACTAATCAAATAGAAAGCAAAGAGACTCGACTATTGAATTCTTTAAACACTGTTATTGTAATGGACAACATCTTTGAATTCGTTTCATAATCACTACTCTATTAAAAGAGGGGATAGCAAAGTTACTGTTCATTTTTGCACCCTTGTTTTCACACTTAAACTGGTTTGCAAAGTTACTGTTCATTTTTGCACCCTTGTTTTCACACTTAAACTGGTTTCAGGTTATCATTTGTGGGCGACTTTATTAACCGACTTACTTTCATTTGTAGCCGACTTACATTTCCCGCCGTATTTTCTGTTGATATTTTATGACTGACTAACATATTATTAGTCAATAAAAAACACACAAAATAAAAAAAAAAATAAAGTTGCCGACTTACATTTTCTGCCCTATATATACATGCATGCAAATACATTTTCTACACAGTTTCCTCTTTCTCAAAGAAAAGATTTAACAAAAAAAAAAAATTCCTCTGAAAGAAAAGATTTAACAAAAAAAAAAAAATTTCTCGATTACTGGTTTGTAGTTGATTTAGTTCTAGACTAACCATCTTGAGGTCCGTCGCGCCAAGAAGAAGATCTCCGCTCTACCTTCTCGGGAAAAAAACTCCGGTGTAAATGCCTGTGCATCGAAGTAAGTAGAATTACTCTTTTACCTATGTTAATTGGGATATTACTGCAATCAATGTTCATTTTTCTTAATGAAAATTAGTGATTATAGTTATGTGATATATGGGGTTATGTAACAGCACGTTTGTAAGTTGCAATGTAAAAAGAAATGAAGAAAATAGGATGACACTAATTCTTTATTGATAACCAAAGTGCAAGAAGTCCTGCAAATTTTAAATTTTCATAAAGTCAGTTCATTAATTGTAGTTTCTGGCTATGCATTCTTTGTTATATTTTTCTTTCGATTTGATTTCGTAAATATTTGAGTTAGTGCCTTAAATGTTTATATTACTACTGAAATGTTGTTGAAGCAGCATCGTCAATATCTGAATTCCCTACCTATATGTTGTTGGATGATTTTGGTATCATATTTTATTTTTTTTTAGATACAAAATCAAAAAAATTTGAAATTATCCCTCGCACTGTTCACTCTCCGTTCGTGCACGGAAAGTTAGTCCGAGGTGCACAGGTTAGCTCTCCGTGCGTGCATGGAGAGGTTTGTGTGGGTACGAATTACTCTCCGTTTGTGTAAGGTATATTTTTCCCTTTTTTAAAATGTTTTTTTCCGTTAACAGGAACAACAAATTTTTTCCCGTTTACCAAATTTACAAATACAATACATTAAATTTATTACATTTTGAACATAAACTTATTAATTGTACAAACGGCTAAATAATATTCTCATTTCACCTACCAAATATTCTTAATTCATTTACCAAATTTACACCTACAATATATTCAATATGTTACATTTTCAACATAAAATCTTATTTCCAATTTTTTAGTTCTATATATAAATATATAGTTATAATAGAGTAGTGATATATGTACTTTGTCGTTTTGAAAAATATAAATTTACATTCCCTACATTTTTTATTTTATTATTTATTAACAAAATTGAGGGCTCTATAATTTGTATTTTGTTTTTCTTCTATTTTGAATTTGTTTTCAACTTTTTTTTTTTTGATTAATATAATATTTATTATACAGTATCAATCTATCAATCACCTCTTGATTTTTTCCCCCTTCGTTTTACTGGAATAAAACGGTATTGCTTCCTCGTTGATGGTAGCATATAAACAGTGTTTATAGTTCCCTTTAGGTTGCATTTTATCAATAGTTGCGTTAACGACTTAAATGTTTATACTTTATAACTTATCTACTCAACTATTTCATTCTATTTCATTTTTGCCTCCTTAAATGTTTATCCTTTATAACTCATCTACTCAACTATTTCATTCTATTTCATTTTTACCTCCTATATTTTCGCATTCGTACTGGTTTACACTTGATAACCAACTTACTTTTTCCCTGACCTGAAAAATATCTATTTTTTATCAAATTGTACGTTCTCTTATTTCATTCATTCATTCAATAACTTCAATTCTCAAATTTATTCTTGCCGCGGAAATTCAAAGTCACTATTTTGTTGAAAACAAATAACCCCCTTTCAAATAATAATAACATATGCCGATTTAAGATTTTGTTTTCCATTTTTGCCTCCTTTATTTTCGCATTCGTACTGGTTTACACTTGATAACCAACTTATTTTTTCCCTGACCTGTCTTGATAAATATCTATTTTTTATCAAATTGTACGTTTTCTTATTTCATTCATTCATTCAATGAATTCAATTCTCAAATTTATATTATTTATGAGCTTATTCATTATTTATTATATTATTCTTGCCGCGGGGATTCAGAGGCACTATTTTGTTGAAAACAAATAAGCCCTTTCAAATAATAATAACATATGCCGATTTAAGATTTTGTTTTCCAATACTTTGTTTGTTTAACCTCAAAATACAATTTTTTTTTGAGAATGATTATTACTTGATAAAAAATCTATTTTTCTTTTTCTTCATAATTAGTGTATGTTTAAGAAAGGAAAAAAATTTAAACATCGTCCTGTAGAATCTGAAATTTTATTAGGCAAAACTATATAAAATGTCGACTTATTTATCATTATATGAGCGAGATAACCCTTCCATAGTTTATTTACCCTTGCGGGATTTCTTTGGGTCTTACGTAATCAAGTACTTTATTTGATTTCATTTTTGCCTCCTTCGTTTTCCTCATTTTCAAAATTTTATGTCGTTTCTTTACTATTTGTTTTCTTTAGTTACACATTTTCCCACGCCTACATTCCCACCGTCATAGCTCAACATAATACAAAAATAATGCGCATTTGGTGTGTGGATAATAGTAACTTGATTTAAGTTACTTTGAAAATGTTTGCGCGAAAAAAATTAGTCACCGTAATATAATATTTACAATACTATTAGGAAAGTATTATTATTATTATTATTATTATTATTATTATTATTATTATTATTATTATTATTATATAAAAAACTTACAATATTGGTTAAATGTCTCTTCCATATTCTATTTAATTTCTTCAGCATATTTTTAAAATCTTGTCTTAACTTTTCGTATTTCAATCAATTTCATTAATACTGCTTCATATATATAAAATGTCGATTTATTATCATTATATGTGCGATAATCCTTCCATATTTTATTTACCCCTGCGGGATTTCTTTTGTTCTTATGTAATCAATACTTTATTTCATTTTATATTTTTGCCTCCTTTGTTTTCCTCGCGTTCAAAATTTGATATCGTTTCTTTACTATGTGTTTTGTTTGGTTATACATTTTCCTGCGCCTACACTTCCTATTGCATGAGTCGACATAACACAAAAATAATGCGCATTTGGTGTGTGGATAATAGTAACTTGATTTACGTTACTTTTAAAATGTTTGCGTGAAAAATATTAGTCTCCATAATATTTAGAATACTATTAGGCAATTAGTATTATTATATATAAAAAAATTAAAATATTAGTTAAATGTCTCTTCCATAATTTCTGCAGCATTTTTTCCAAATCTTTTCTTCTTAACTTTTCCTATTCCAACCAATTTAATTAATGCTCCTTTATAGATAGTGAAGAGACATAAGAATTCACGGTTTCTTTTCCTCTCGCTCAAATTCTTTTTAAGGTTGTAAGGTTGCCTATGACTATGTTCTTAATCTTGTTCCCCTGTTGTCTTTGTGTTCCTGTTATATATGAAAAAGAAACATGGGACATCTATTATCTTTTTTGCTATTTTACTTCGTTTCATTTTATACTTTTTACTGACAACTTGAACTTTTTTTTATTATTTTTATAGGTACTTTACCCATGTCTGGAAAGCCTACTATTCGTCATCCTAAAACTACAGCTGAATCATATAATACTTTCATTCGACAACAAGAAAATCAAAGACATAAGGATCGTCGGCAATGCTTCAAAGCGGATCCATAGATCATCGAAAAAGAATAGCTAATCCTATTTTACCTATAAATAATTATTTAGGTGCGTCGTCGAAATCTACAATAAATAATTATGAATCTTCTACTTCGAATGATTTTACTACCAACGTTTCCAATGTTGAATTACAAGGAGATTTGCCCCTATTGGATATCCCAATTACTCCGTATGTATTACCAATATGTACTTATTGTAAACATTGTGGCGCAAAAAAATTTTATAGAGAAAGTAAAGGATTTTGTTGCTCTGATGGAAAAATTAAACTTTTTTTTTCTGATTCACCACCTATATTATTTAACTTGTTTACCTCTACAGAACCAACATGTTTAGAGTTTAAAAAATTGGTAAGGGGATATAATAACCATTTTGCATTTACTTCATTTGGTGTAAAGTATGACAAAGAATTGTTCAAATCATATAAAGGTATATATACATTTAGAGTTCAAGGTCAAGTATATCATTATGTAAACGAACTTATACCTAAAATAATAGACCTTGTTATATGCAATTATATTTTTATGATACAGATAATGAACTTTCAAATCGTATGAAAATTTTAGATGGTTTTGTTGAATCTACCTTGATGAGCTTAATTGAAATTCTCCAAATAAATCCATATTGCCGATTTTTTTAGATCTTTGAGTGATATAACAAACTTACAAAACTACCAAATACATATAAGATGTCACCCATGCCTTGATCAAAGAGTCTTCAATACACCCACAACGTTTCAAGTAGCTGCTGTATGGCTCGAGGATGATAAAAATGTCAATGCTAACGTTCGTGACATTACTATATATGGACATTCTGGTGATTCTCATAAGGTTCATTATTATTATGGTTGTTATGATCCTTTGCAATACCCTTTACTTTTTCCGTATGGAGAACCCGGTTGGCATGAAGGTATTGATCTATGCACAAATCAAAGTACAAATTTGCCGACTTTAGCAAGTTTTGCTACCACAATTACGTCTGCATCTGAAATTATCGAAAAAGAAGATCAAGGTTTATAATATATATATATATATATATATATATATATATATATATATATATATATATATATATATATATATATATATATATATGTATACTGTTTTTATATATTCCCTAATTATGCGTATATAAATATTATAAATCAATACTAAATTTGGCTTCTCATCATATAGTACTCAATGGAGCTAAGCATCGATCTCAGGTTTCTTGTCGAGAATACTATTCATACAAGTTACAAATCAAATGTTCAGGTAAGTCTATATTGCTTCATAGTGGTAGATTGTTTCAACAATATGTTGTGGATATGTATGTTAAAATTGAAACCACTAGATTAGACTATTTTCGTAATAATCAAAAACAGATACGTCTTTGAACTTTATCAAGGTATTGTAGACAGTGTTCAAAACGGAGAAACAAGAGGGTACAAAATTGAAAGAAAATTTGTTTTACCTCAATCATTTACATGTGGGCCTCGAGATATGTTGCGACGATATATGGATGCAATGGCCATTGTACAACGTTATGGAAAACCAGATATATTTTTAACTATAACATGTAACCCCAATTGGCCCGAGATTAAGCAAGAACTAAGGCATAATGACAAAGTCCAAAATCGACCGGATTTAATCGTTCGCATATTTAGAGCAAAATTGGAAGAACTAAAAGATGATTTATACAAAAAAAATATTTTAGGTCCTGTTATTGCTCATATATCTGTTGTTGAATTTCAAAAAAGAGGTCTTCCACATGCACATCTATTATTAATTTTTAACCGTAACCATAAAGTTTCATGTGCTGAAAATGTTGATAAAATTGTGTCGTGTGAAATTCCTGACAAAACCACATTCTCGCATTTGCATTCTGTTATTGTTAAACATAATATGCATGGTCCTTGTAGAAATCTAAATCCAACCAATGTATGTATGGAGCTAAATAAAGGTTGTAAAAATAAATATCCTCGAGATTATTGTAGCACTACTATATTTGGTCATAATTCTTACCCATTGTATAGGCGTCGTGATACTGGTATTTATATTAAAGTTAGAGGTCAGATGTTAGACAACCAATGGGTTGTACCATATAATCCTTATTTAAGTGCAAAATATGACTGTCATATAAATGTTGAAGTATGTTCTTCTATCAAAGCCGTAAAATATTTGTACAAATATGTATACAAAGGACATGATCGTATTAATTTTTTAATTAACCCAAATGAACAAGAAAAAGAAATTGACGAAATCTCTGCTTATCAATCTGCCAGATGGATATCTCCACCTGAAGCTATGTGGCGAATTTTTTCTTTCAATTTGGCCGAAATTTGTCCTACTGTCTATTCTTTACAGTTGCATCTCGAAGACCAACACCAAATAACGTACAATGGGAACGATGATTTAGCTACCATTGTTAACAATGAAAATATGAGACGAACAATGTTAACTGAATTTTTTCGAATCAATGAAATTAATGAATTTGCTCGAACATTATTATATCGAGATTTCCCTACACATTTTGTTTGGAATACACATACAAAGATTTGGACTTTAAGAAAGAAACAAATTGTTGTAGGCCGAATTGTCACAAAGAAATCCTTCTGAAGGCGAACGTTATTTTCTTCGCATTCTTCTTAATCATATTCGCGGGCCAACATCATTTCAATCCTTACGAACTTCAAATGGGGTAACTACTACAACTTATAGAGAAGCTGCATTTCTATATGGTCTATTAAGTGGAGATAATCATTGTGAACAATGTTTATCTGAAGCTATTCTTTATGAAATGCCATTTTCTTTAAGACGTTTGTTTGCCACAATCCTTCTGCTTTGCAATCCTACTAATCCAAAATTATTGTGGGATAAATTCAAAGCTTACATGATTGATGATTACGTGCATGAAAATATATCCATTGACGCTGCCGAAGTACGGGGGCTACATGATCTCAGCTCTATTTTAGAACCATTGGGCAAAAATATTAACGACTTTGAAATTGTATCATTCAATGTAAATATAGACGAAAATGAACGGTTAAAAAGAATGATTGCAGAAGAGACAAGTAATTTGATTGTTCAAAATGACAATGTTAATACAATAACTTTAAATGACAAACAACAATTTGCTTATGATACAATTATGAAAAGAATAAACTTGGAATCAAGTGGTGCTTTTTTGTCGATGGTCCAGGTGGAACAGGTAAAACTTTTTTATATAAAGCGCTCCTTGCGAGCGTGCGTTCTAAAAATTTAATTGCTTTAGCAACTGCGTCTTCCGGAGTATCTGCATCTCTCTTACCTGGAGGTAGAACAGCTCATTCAAGATTTAAAATTCCTTTAGACACAACTTGTGAAATTTGTTGTTCTGTTAGTAAGCAATCTCCTTTAGGAACTTTATTTAAAATGTCTAGATTAATAATTTGGGATGAAGCAACCATGGTAAATCGTTGTGCCATTGAAGCCGTAGATAAAATGCTCAGAGATATTACAGATTCTAATTTGCCTTTTGGCGGTAAAGTTATAGTCTTTGGAGGGGATTTTTTCAGGTTCTACCAGTTGTACAAAAAGGAAAAAAAGAAAACATAATGAGAGCTTCATTGGTATTTTCCCATCTGTGGCCTTTTTTTTTACATTTGCCATTAGTTGAGAATATGAGGGCAAAATTTGATCCCGAATTTTGCGATTACTTACTTAGAATTGGAAATGGAACAGAGCATGAACATTCTTGTAAATGTATTAAACTCCTAGATAATATAATTTTACCATTTGAAGATGAAATTACATCCTTAAAAATTCTAATACATCATGTTTTCCCAAATATAAAATCATATGCTGATAATTTACATCTGATGTCAAATCGAGTTATTCTTACAGCTACAAACGAATGTGTTGATCATATTAACAACATATTGCTTGAAACTATTCCTGGTGACTTTTATACTTACTATAGTTTTGATGAATCAATTGACAAATCAGAACAACCCTTGCAAGAAGATTTTCTAAATAGTTTGTCCTCAAATGGTATTCCACCACATGAATTGAAGCTTAAAGTAAACTGTCCTGTAATGTTATTACGCAATATTAATCCATCTGAAGGGTTATGCAACGGAACACGTCTTACTTGTCATAAATTTGAGAAAAACATAATTCTTGCTGAAATTGCTATTGGTGAATATTGTGGAAAGCATGTTTTTTTGCCAAGGATTCCCTTTATACCTCTTAAGAGCGATCAAAATTCAATTCCATTTAAAAGAACTCAATTCCCAATTAGGCCATGTTTTGCAATGACAATTAACAAAGCACAGGGTCAAAAACTTGACTTTGTTGGTTTATATATTCCAGAATCAATTTTTTGTCATGGTCAGCTTTATGTAGCCTTATCTAGAGCAAAAACAAGTACATCTATCAAAGTCTTACTTAAACCATTCAACAGTGATACTTTGCATACCACATGTACTAAAAATATTGTATACAAAGAAATCCTTTCATTTGTACATTCGTAGACCTACATTCTTTATGAATATTTTTTTATCGTTCAACTTGTTCGTTATCGAATTGAATCAACTATCAACTGCTTCATAAAGGTTTTTGCTCTGTTTTAAGAAATTTAGATTTCCATGTATATGTTTACTTAGGCTGATGATCTTTTTAATTGTTTAATAATCTAATATGATTTGTCTTTTTTTTCTCGATGAAGGGCGATCCAAAGACTGGCGAGCACCGCGGTCGCCCGTCTTTGGATCCGCCGGATGTTCGATTCCCGCCGGTACGTGTTGGTGGCAGTGCAGCAGCGGCAGCGCCTGCAAAGTGGAAAGTGCGAATCTGTTGTAGTGGTTCGGTGGACCGTGTGCAAAGTCAGGGATGACTCTCCAACCCTGAGGACCGAGGCCAAGCAAGCAGCCTGCACCGTGGATGCCATTAAATGCCAAAAGCACACAGCTTCTTCATCTTGGGTGCGAGCGAGCGAGAGGGAAAAAATACAATGGAGAAGGCACTGGTGAAAGTAAAAAGCATAAAAGCTGGAAGCTTTTGGCTATAAAAAAAAGCCAAGGAAGAGTTCAAAAATGTCGCTCAAGACCTCACTGTACGTACTCCATTTCTTATGGTAAAATTATAAATGAAATGGGTTTTATTTGAACTTTACTGTCTTGATTTATTTCGGAAAATATTTGTTGTTTGTTATTTGTGTTTCCATATAGAGAGTAAATTATATCTAGGCTTTGGAGAATGGAGGTTTTTCTTCTTAAAATACTTAGGGTTGGCTTTGGCGTTTGGGTTGGTAGACCCAGCCTATGTTCATTTTGTTTACCAATATAAACATAAAGTCCGTAATAATTAATATGGCTTCTCACATCACTACTGTTATAGAAAGTTTTCCGAAAGAGGTAAGGAAAGAATAAAACGTTTGAATATCAAATTTAAATTGAGAGCTTTGTAATTTTTTTTAATCACTTACTCATAATTGTTTTAACAATTTCGTTTTGTGATACCGTTTGATATGCCTTCGCAACAAATTTGCACTACATATTTTATTTTTGTTCTTTTTCCATATTCCTATCATTTTACTATACTTTGTCTATTTTTTTGCCCATGACCCTACCAATAAAAATAAATATGTTCGAATTAGTTAATATGTTTTTGCACATGACTACTATTACAGAAAAAAAAAATTTTGTTCAACGAACAATAAGGGAACACTTAAACACTCAAATATAAAATTCAATCTGCAATATCCCTATTTTTTTCATCTTATTATTATTAATAAACATTAGTTATAATTATTTTACAATTTTTTTTAATGTTTACCTTTGATATATCTTTAAACATAATGTTCAACAGCTATTTCGTCTTTGCGACTTTTTCTACTCGCTTTCATCTTATTGTACCTATGTTCATCGTGTTTTGGATCTATGTTAATGAGTACCTATGTTCATTGCTTTGTGATATTAGTTTTCAGTCGCCTTTTTAATACTCTTTCTATTCAATCTAATGATGGTTTATTTCTTCATTGCAGCTTGCGAGCTTTATCAAATTGTCATTACTATTCATCTTTCTCTGATTGAATTTACTGGAATTCATCTTCTACAATGCTAGCGCTTTTGGCGAGATAAAGCAAATGAAATATAGCTCTTCAAAAAAAAAAAAAAAATTGTTGTGAAGCATAACAAACATCCCTTGGATATCTTTGCTTTGAAGAACTGATAGTTTGATAAACTGTCGAAATGTTTACGACGTTGAGAACCACAAAATTAGTTTCGAGTTCACTTTTTGTCCTTCCTTCCATATTTTTGTTTATGCAATTAAATATTTATTTGTTCACATTTTTTTTGCGCATTATGTAATTTTAAAGATTATTCCTCCTCAATTGCCTTTTCCATCAGTGGAACAAATTTGTTTAATTTATTCTATGGATTTTTTTATTATAGGCTTTCATCTTTATTCTATGAAAGATTTACACGACACAAAACAAACCTTCTGCTTTTATATGTGAGATGGTACGAGACATTTTTCCTTATTGTGACTGCCTTCAAAATGGCTTCGCCTCCTGCAATGCTAGAGTTTTTGGCAAGATAAAGAAAACTTCAATAAAAAAAATTGATGCGGCATAATACACATTCCTTAGATATCCTTCTTTTCAAGAATCGATAGTTTCATAAACCAACGAAATCGTTGCAACGTTAACAAACATCAAAATAGTTTCCAACTGATTATAGTTTAATTCAGCCAGATTATTTAATTGTAACTAAATTGACTACCGACTTGTATCTGGATTTTTCTACAGCAGAAACAGATATTTTACAACACCTAGATGCAATTTTACAATCCTTGGATACAAATTATCCAAATTTCATTGCCAAAATAGATATTTTCCAGAAATTACTCGAATTCCATTTGCCCAATAGATATTGTACCAAATCACCAATTGTTCATCATTAATTCCATTTCCCACAGTAGATATTTTGTAAATGGACTAGATATTTTACTATTCAGTTGCTATAAATATAGTCTACCTCAACAGGTTTACCTTAGAAAAAAATACAGCACTTAAAATCTTAACATTGACCCAACCTCTACGTGATTTACTACTTCGGGTATAATTACTTTACAGGAAAACTTGTTCTTTATTTTCTCCTGCCTGCCTTCCTTTTTTATTTTCTGTTTTTGCTAACTTTTTTTCCCCACATTTCAGTGATGGCTCAGTCTTATAAATTCATTCCACAAATCTCTGCTTCAGAGAGCAATTGGTCAGCCAAAATTATAGTTTCAGGGAAGCAACCTCCTAAAACAGCCCGAAATTCAAATAGTCGTTATCAGAATCTTACTTTCATGGATTTACAAGTATAATTATACTATTCAGTGCATAAATTTTTTTTATTATTATTATATATATTATATCTTCTATTAATAAAATAAATATATTCATATATATATTTATATCTTTCTCCACAACTAAACAGGGAAATAAAGTTATAGCTACAATGTACGACGCAAATATTACTGCATTAGATGATCAGCTCAAACTGGGAAAGACATATATTGTCTCAAATGCAACCGTCAAAGATATCAAGAGTGAATTCCAAAGTTCGCCAGGAGAAAAAATTTGGACTATATCTGGAAGAACAAAAATTGAAGAAGTGCATGAGATCCATTTAAATTTTTTGTTCTCAACCTATGAGCTCACTTCATTTAATGAGTTACAGGAACACCTAGACAAAAATACGAGCATAAGTAAGTTTCCAATTTAATATTGTCTTCTTCCACATGCACATATACATTATATATTAAAAATATGTAAATAACTTCGTTCATTTTATAGGTGTGATTGGTGCAGCCATAGATATACATCAGAAACGTCTCATTCAAACGAGGTTTGGTACAGAAACTTTTTTACAAGATATTGTCTTAATTGACAATAAATTCCGTACTGTCGTACTAACGTTATGGGATACCTTCGTGGATGAAGAAGGTAATAAAATACTCCAAAATATTGCATATAAACCTATAATATGGGCCACAAATCTTAAAGTTTCTTCCTTTAACGGTAAGTCTTATCATCCATATTTTAGTTTTTTTTTATTCACTTTTAAATAAAAATTACGATCTAAATATTCAAATTCATCAATCAGGCATCACTCTTTCTACTAAAGTCAGCAGCACTTTCTTCATTGACGCCGATTTACTTGTTGTTGCTGAATATAAAAATTGGTATTGTATTATATCTAACTTTCTTCAGCATAAATATATATTTCTGTAAATTTTACGAAACTGAACATGTACTTGTTTTCGCAGGGTGGAAACGAATGCAGAACAACTAGATAAAATCATAACAAATAAACCGTTTGACCCGCCTAAATTTACACCTCCAAATAAATTTACGAAAATAGCTGATTTGTTGGGGATATATCTAGAAGTAATATTTATATATCTATATACGCATTTTTTATATATATATTTTTTTTATTCATAGGATTTTTTGATTTAATTATATACACTTTTACATATTGGCAGGAAAAATTTTACTGGGTCAGTGCAACGTGGAAAATCAACACAAAAAAACTGACATTTTGGTACATGTCTTGTAGTAATTGTAAAAAAACATCCAATGCAAATTTCGCAGAAATACACAAATGTAGATTTTGCAAATGTGAACGGGCAAAAGCTGTCCCAAGGTAATCTATTTATATTTAAATGTTTTAATTTTAATAATAATTTGAATAAATATATATTCCTAACTACAGTCTTTTTTTCTCACAGAGCGAATGCTTTGATTTCTCTTGAGGACAAGACAGGATCATTGGACGCAAGCATCATAGGACATGCCGCAGAAAAATTGCTGGAAACAAACGCTGATGTATTAATGAATTATTCTCCCGAAGTAAAACTTTCGTGCCTCAAATTTTCAAATATTATTTTCACAACAAAATTAAACCTATTTTTTATACGATATAATATATATTTCATTTGCAGACACCAGTTCCAGAATTGAACAACATCTTGAAGCTGGAAAGCGAAATGGAAGTATTGTTTTATCTTAAAGTGTCGGAGAAACGCCATTCCCCACCTGAATACCGATTTGAAATTGTCACATCAATCAGTGATGGCAATATTTCAACCACAGCTGATGATCGGCTTCGTGACGAGCATGCGGAACATAGCGACCAATTCAAGCAGTCTTCAAAGGATAAAAATATATCTCCAGTTAGAACAAAAAGATCTCAAGAATCTATCACCGAGATAAATAAGAAGAAAAGAAAATGATCAGGTCAATATCGTCTGGCAACATGAATGGTAGTTTTTTTTTTTTTATAATTATATGTTTTGTAACGATAGGCAATCAGTTTTATACAAAGAAAACAAATTGCCTATGCATATAAGAAATTGGGCAGTATCTTTTGCGCCTTCTGACCCAATGAATAAATGTTGTAAGCTGGTATATGTTTAGTTTTTGTACAAGCCATTTTGTCCCAAGGCTCATGTAACGTTGATATATAGTTTCTTTTTAAAATAGGAAAGTTTAATATATGGTTCTTTTTAAAATAGCCAAAGTTCATACATGGTTATTTTCGTATGTAGTATACATGTTAAGTTTATGTAGCTAAAATCTAATTTAAGAAAATATATATAATTATAATTATTAAATAAAAAACAAAAAAGTATAGAAAATTATCTTAAAAAATACTTATTCATTTTAACATCTATTTTTTTTTTTAATAACATAAGAGAAAAATGGAAAAATTTGAGTCGGAAAGACTCTTCGTGCCTCTCCGTCCGCGCACGGAAAAATTATCCGTGCGCGCACGAAAAATTTCAAAGGCAGCAACATTTTGTACAACAATTTGTGCTTCTCCAATATTCATCTTAGGCTCAATCCCAATCTCCTACTTTTTGTGATTACTTATTAAGAATTGGAAATGAACCAAACAACAGCATTCTTGTAATTGCATTCAACTTCCAAATGAAATAATTATACCATTCCAAGATGAAATAACATCTTTAAAACTTTTAATCCATAACGTTTTTCCAAATATAGAAAAATATGCTGACAATTTACATACAATGACAAATCGAGTTATTCTTACGCCTCGAAATGATTGTGTTGATCATATTAATAAAATCTTATTGGAACAAATCCCTGGAGAAATTTTTACGTACTATAGTTTCGATGAAGCAATCGATCAATCAGAACATAACTTGCAAGAAGATTTTTTAAATAGTTTAACTTCAAATGGTATTCCACCACATAAATTGAATCTTAAAGTGAACTGTCCTGTAATATTGTTACGAAATATTAATCCTTCCGAAGGACTATGCAATGGAACACGACTTACTTGTCGAACATTTAAAAAAAATGTAATTCTTGCTAAAATTACATATGGCGAATATTGTGGCAAATATGTATTTTTACCAAGAATTCCTTTTATACCACTTCAATGGTCGGTCGGATGATTCCAGTAGGGCAATTTGACGAGTATCACATAAGTCGGTGATGATGATGAGGGACATGGCCGGGCATTGACATGTATCTAAAAATGGAAAAAAAAAAAAAGAAAAAAAAATTTCGTATAGAAATTAAGTTATCGGAATGCGAGACGGTGCGACGCGGCGCAGTTTTTTGTAACATTTTAATTTCTCTTACTTCAACGTTTCCACCCCAATATGATATGATGAATCTCTCACCTTGTGCCATGTATAAAACTTCAATGCAGAAGTTTTCCAGTTAAAAATAAGTTATCGCTTTTGACGCTAATAGGTGAAGAGGTTGTTTTGGAGTTTTTTTTTCTTGAATGTAGAAATTATAAGGTACGTTATCGGCCGGGGAGCCTCTTTTGTATACGTGCTATCACGACTGTATATATACTTTCGAACTTCTGTGCCTTTATAAGTTATTACATTTCAGATTATATTTATCCTTTATTATATATGAATCCATACTGAATTCAATTAACATTTATATAACAGTTTTATATTTTTAAAATTAAACGCATTGGGAAATGTCATGCATGCATACACGAAGAAACCCGAATTCCGTCGCGGAGAAAAGGTTTTTTCAAAAAAAAAAAAGCTTCAAAAATCTATCAAACCTTCCCTTTGCGTTAACGGGTAGCATCGGAATATTTTTTCCCACAATTGTTTAAAAAAAAAAAACAACTCTCAGTTCGTTCGCGGACGGGAAAGCAGTTTGCCGTGATACTGAATTGAATTCCCGTGCGCGCACGGCAGAGTCCATCTCCCCGTGCGCGCACGGGGAGTATTGAACTCCCCGTGCGCGCACGGGGAGTATTAAACTCCCAGTGCGTGCAAGGGGAGAGTCTATCTCCCCGTGCGTGCACGGGGAGATTAACTCGTTTTTTTTTTTTTTTTAAACGACAGTTATATTATTTTTTCAGAAAAAATATATACTCCTATAAATATACTACTACCTAATTATACATTATTTAATATCTTTTGAATTCGCGGACACATCAAATTTTTTTTTAAACTTCCGATTTTAAAACTATAATTTACTAATATATACTCCCTACTATAATAATACTTATAATACTACCTAAATATACATTATTTAATATATTTTAAACTCTCCGTTCCCCTAAAATTTTTTTTTTTTAAAAAAAACAATTATATTAATTTTACTTCCAATTTTAAAACTACATGAAAAATATATATTCCAAACCTTCAAAATTCTTTTCAATAAATTTTAAATTCTATAATCAATATACAAAAAAAATTATATAATAATATTAATAATAATACCATCAACTTCCACCTACCCACTTCTCACCAACTACTTCTCACCTACCACTTCATTAACCCAATACACCTACACACAAATACCACCAATACTTCCACTCATACATTCAACCACATTCAACCAAATACTCACACGACAGCAAAGGTTATAATTTCATCTTCCCAAATACACAAATTCTAACATTCACATTCCAACTTCCTGCTACAAATACACAAATTCAACACTCACATTCCAACTTTTGCTACAACAAAAAGGTAATTTTATCTAGCAAACCAACTTACTGTAATTTTATTCACAATATTTGATTAGATTTTTTATTTAATTTAATTTTCTAATTTACTTAGTGATTATTTATGGAAGATTTTGAATTGTACAATAATAAAAAAAAAAGTATACGATAAGATCTTAATTACTCATGCACAAATTAAAATAAAGCAGTTGAAAGTTGAAAATCGACAAAATGAGATGTTGAACTAACAATAAAGATTACTTATTTATTTATCATTATAGTTTTTACATTAGATTCTCTGTCTTAATCTTGAGCAGTACAAAGGAATTAAATAGTCTTAATGTTGAGCAGTACAAAGGAATTAAATAATGAGATTATAGTGTCACCAATATCTTAGTTCTTCAAGAATATATATTGAGAACATATGTTTATTAGATGAAACATAGATATGTTGGTTTTTGTAAATTGAATCTTAGATTCAATATGTATTATTACGATCTGCCTTAAATAGTGTAATTTGAACTGGGATTTTGTAAACTACATTTAAAGTGTACTTCTAGGGGATTTGTAAATTGAATATGTACAATTAATGATCTGGGTTTGACTTAATTAGGCCACTTTTATCAGTAGAATTGTAAGTGACCTTAAACAGAATCATGATAGTGAAGTAGAATTTCATAATTATGTCAAGATCTCAAGCTGAAAAGAAGAGAGCATTTTTGGGTAATACTTGATATACAAGGCATTTAGACTTTATTTATGGAAAGTAATTAATGTTTTCCTAGAAAAAGATTTTTGACTTCGTTGATTGCCTATACAAAGGCTTTTTTAGACTTCTGCTCTATTTTTGACAAGTGAAATATACTTGTGACTTTCTGAAACGTCCATTTTCGGGTTTGTCTAAAGTTTTATTTTAGGACAACTTGTATGTTGTATATATGTTTGGATTTATTCACTAAAAAGATGAATGCATGCTAACAACTCGACTTAGATTGCTGTGTTTTGCATCTTTGAATTGTCGTGTTACTTAAAAATTAATAATGATGTGAGGATCAACAAATAAACCTCAGGCCACCAAGAAAATAAGTGTGATAATTATTGCATAATGA
Source organism: Fraxinus americana (assembly GCA_035079005.1). Lineage (NCBI taxonomy): Eukaryota > Viridiplantae > Streptophyta > Magnoliopsida > Lamiales > Oleaceae > Fraxinus > Fraxinus americana. The sequence goes on from CM068716.1 coordinate 18,227,409, forward strand.
ATTCTAACAAATAGTGAGAAGGCACTAACTTGAAGGGATCTATCAAAGGCATCATTGCCCTTTTAATTGTTTCAATTACATTAACTTTAGAGTTATTGACACACTTTCTTCATTTCAAGGTCTTCACTCCTGTTTTGTGTGATAGATGATTGGCAAATACCATCAATGTTCCTATAAACTAAGCTCTAGGAAACCTTTGTTGACTAAATGTCATAATTATTAATGCTTTCCTGAAACTTCACCACTAACAAAAACTTTTGTCACTGGGTGTATAATAGGTTTGCTAATGTTTGACAGTGCTCTTCCTGATTAACAATGATAAATTTAACATATTTATTGATGATTTCTTTATACAGATGTCTTTGGAATATATCCTTCCTCCAAATGAATGGTATTCTGCTGGAATTACTCAATATTCCAATCATCAGTATCTCAGGAATTTTTTGAGTTAATCAATGAAGAACAACAAGCTGAGATAATGGGTAGTAACTTTCATGCATTTATATGCAGTGTTTTTTATAGATCTGAAGAACAACAACAGTTTAGTGGTAAACTGGTTCATGAGTTTATATTACACCTTGTGAATTGTGGAAAAAATAATGAAATCTGGGTTAAATTAAATGATCAACTGGCCCACTTTAGTATGCTTGAATTTTGTCTTATAACAGGATTACCATGTCATGATATACCTTTAGAATGTGAATTTACTAACAATCGACTTAGAAATCAGTACTTCAATGGTATTAACAGAATCAAAATGACAATGCTATCTGAAGCATTTCTCCTTTGTCAAAACGAAGATGATAAATTCAAACTTGGTCTAGTGATGTTTGTAGAATGTGTTTTAAAACCTATGGGAAGATATATTGACCAAAAAACTTTATCTATGGTTGAAAACATTCATACCTTCCTTGCATATCCATGGGGTCGACAAGCATATGTTGTTCTACTAAGGTCTTTACAAGCATCACATGTAGAAAGGGTACAGAGAATGCATCAAAATGAACAACTCGAATCCAAATATTCATTACATGGATATCCACTTACATTCCAGGTACTATTCTTTTATTATATTGTTTTTCCTATTTTATATATAATTTTATTCACTGATTTATAACTTTATATATCTAATATATATTTCCATTTATGTAAGTACTGGATATATGAAGCATTTCCCCGAATTGGCCGAAAATTTGGACAGCCTAGAAGCAGAACAATACACATACCAAGGATGTACAAATGGAAGCCGCATAAAGTATTAACAGAAAATTCAATTAAACATTTTTTGTCAACCCATGAGGTATTCTACGTAATCATTACATTCCTTATCATTTTATTATATACATATACTTACTTTTTGCATATACAAATACTTACTTTCTGCACTTATGAAAAAAATCAAAATAAATTATTTATTTATTTTTATTACACTTACAGATTCAAACAAACATAATACTACAACCCACGGCAGAAGAATTACAAACAATTTGGTATACAACTCTTTCAATGCCAGAAGACAACCATCATATCATACTTCATGGGATTCTCACAGGACAGTTAAACAATATCCCTGAAGAAGTTCATCAGCAACATACCATACGACCTATTCACCGTACTTCCATTTCAGATACTTCAACCTCTACTCATGTTAGCTCCAACTATCTTACAAGAGGAGAGATGGAGCAAATGCTAAACACACATAGGCAGCAAATGATATCAGATATGTCTACTTTATGTGATAACATGAGAACAACCATTGTATCAGACATATCTCATCTACACAACAACTTAGAAACAACCATGGCACAACAATCAGATAGACAACAACGTCAGTACGAAACAATTTTTCAACGCCAAGATGAATTGTTTCAACGACATGAAAAATTACAACAAGACTACAACGAAATCATACAATCTAGAATGCATCCTCAACATAATCCTCTTCATCAAGATGCTTCTATTCATACAAGTCCTGTTGTACAGCATACATCAACGTTTGAACCTACAGAAGACACTATACAACAGAGAATACAACAAATACAAAAAGGGAAAAGCATACAGTCTTCAATACCATTAATGAATCATCCTTTAGAAGACTACTCAATGCATGATACTTAGCACTTACAAATTGGATAGCAACAAATCCACCAAGGTAACCGCTCTAATTCTACTCCACTCTTTTACACATTGTTGAATTCATTTAATTCATCTCGAATTAAATTATAATTTTTTTCACAGCGCATTATTGGATGATGGATCTAAAAATATGTACCGAAAAAGCATAATAGAAGCTATGATGGATATAACACAACCTATAACTACTGATGTAAGTAAACTGATTTACTATAATAAATTTAATTTTATATTTAATGCACATTAGTTACATCTATTTTTTTTATTAGATTCTTGATTTGGAGTTCAACTTGTTGAGACAATTCATAAACAACAATCCTACGTCCGTTTCAGAAGAATATGCAATTATGGATTTCAACTATGAAAACGAGTGTACTCGTCAGATGATGGTACAAATGCAAAATCTGGACACAAATACCTTAACCGATGGACCAAATTTACCTATTCTACAAGACTATGTGAATGGCAATTTACCAATAAATGGTCGTCCATGGTTAAGATGCAAGTACCTATTAATTCCATGTTCGTATCCAGGAAATACATGGTATTTATACTGTGTAAACATTGATGAATTGAAAACATACATATATGACTGTAGCAATAACAATCATACACCGGAGCAAGTTAGAGCACATTCAAAACCAGCATTTGCTATAACTACGCACTTCCTGATGCATCCGAACTTCACGGCCCACAGATCCTTGAAGAAGAAAAATACAAAAAGAGACATAAAGTTGGAAATCATGCCGCATCAACCTTCAGCAAATAATGGGCAAGTAATTAAATTATACGCTATCTACTATACCATTTCATTCTCTGTTTACTATAATTATACATTTAACATACTAATTAAATTTTATTCTCACCTATCTTTTTCATAGGCCAAATTCTGGAGTATTTTTACTTAAATACATAGAATGTTTAGTTCGAGGTTATCCAATAGAATCAATTTCTGCAGACAGAATGATTTTTTATAGGCGAAAGATTGCCTTAGATATTTGCTTCAATGATTATTTCGTTCATCCTCATTGACTCTTTCACTCGTGGGTAATCATACCTGTGAAGAAGATACTATTTATGGCCAATTCTGCATGCATAAGGTTTGATAACTTTCAATACTCCTTTTACGTTTATCATTTTTACATTTATTTTATTTAGAAGCTTTTTCTTTCTTCTTTTTGCATTTATTTTATTCAGAATCTTTCTCTCAATTGTTTTATTGAAAAAGTTATTTTTTCAGTGAAGAGGCTCTGATCATGTGCAATTTTGTTTTAATATCAACTATTTAGTGTTTTATCTTTTAAAAGGGGATTTCTGTTCTTACTTATCTTTCTGATATTTCACTGTTTTTCCAAGTGTTTGGGGGAGCTATTGAGGTTAATCATTCATGTTCAATACAGGAATTGTTTTAGAACTATTTTTTAATTTGAAGTGGAAAAGAATTGTTTTATAACTATTTGTTAATTTAAAGTGGAAATCACTTTTTCAGAGGAAATCATTTGTTTCATTGTTTGTTCTATGGTTAAAAAATAGTTACCCCAATCTACTGGTGTTCTGGCTATCAATCAAATTGTAATCGCTTTGAATGCATAATTCCTATTAATAGCGACATAATATGTCTATAGTGCATACATTTGTTTCTACTCTCACATGCTTGAGACCATAAGCTTCAAAGCCAAGATCAATTTCTTAACCCTTTCCTTTTCACTTTTCCTTTCCCTTTGGTTTTTTCATACAATTTCTCTTTCCCTTGATTCTTAATTCCGTTTTTGCATACGATTTTGTTTCAATTAATTTAACAAATTATCTTCAATTTATTGTTAGAGTTATTGTTGAAGATTGAAAAGATATCGGATGAGGAAATAGAGGAAAGGGAGTTCAATCTCACCTCTCCTAAGGTCATCACCAAATACAAATCCGCCATAGAAGTTGTTAACAGTTAGTCCTCTACGCTCTTACTCTATGTCTGTGTATGCAGTTGTGGCCCTTTGTGTGTTAAAATGTGCTTGGCTTAGAATTCTGCGTATAAACTCATATGGTTTTGGAAAGATTATTTTTTGTGTTTTTCGTTCACTGTTGAACCATGAATGTTATTTCAAGAAAATTCACTATTTTCTCTGTATTAGATGCTTCTTTGTTGGAATGCTATTCACTGACAAGTTTTACTTCTTGATTTTCTTTTCAATTTCTTGGTCAATTAGTTCAATTTCATCATCTGGGCATTAAAATTCTTAGTGAATTACTAGATTCTAGATTCTAATCAGCCTACGTTTAATATAGGTTCATGATATAGGTCTTCGTTTTGGTGTATTGTGGTTTGGTAATTGGCACTTATGATTGTTCATAGATGGAAAAATATTACTTTGTTATCAAAGCAATGATGGTGTTCAATGTATTGGATTAGATTATGATCAAATAATAAAAACGATAAATTCACAAAAAAGTTATAGCACTCTAAAAAGTTATGAAACTTTGATTCAAAACACTGAGATGCTACTCCCTAAGACAATCAAAGAGAAGATAAAGACCATATGTGGTTAAATGACTAGCCTAAATTATACAACTTATGTTCTTAAAAAAAAAAAAAATTATCTATTGTAGTCATACGCTTTTTTCATTTCAGCTACCAACCAATGCCTATTATAGAAATGAACTATTTTGCTGGTTCAGTAACACCTTCATTGGCTTCCAAATTTCAGTAACTCTGCTCTTTCTCATATTGGAATCTGAGGGAAATATGTTTTTTCATTGAACAGAATCACAAGGATGTTTTGATTGTAGTTGATTCAGAAAACTATACAGCACTCTTGGAATTTCTGGGAGGAACACAAAATGACCAACAATTTAGAATGAGGCTAGCTTGGAAAGCTTTTCAGCATGTTGCTTCTTATAATTTTGCAGTTTCAGAATGGTTGTGGAAACAGACTGGGGAAGGTAGTTGTATAGGTTTAATAATTTTTTTCAAAGCCACAACAAATCAACATTTGCCAATGGCCAGTGCAAATGACAAGTGTTCAGTACCAAATTGAGCTAATTTATAACTGAAAAGAAATGCAAATTCAAAAACTTAATTCCTGTTTCCACACTTCACACCCCATTTATTGCCATATCCAGCAATTACTATGATTTCCTATAAATGTGAACCCGAAACTCACAATTCACTTGCACGTAGCTCAAGTTCATCATTTCAACTATGACAGCATTATACTTCTACTTAAAAGATTAGCCAATCAAACAATTATATAATGCCTCATTATAAATTAAAGGGACCTGCTCATTTGATTCTTAAAAAAGAGGAATTACAGAGCAAATAGAGAAAAAGAGAAACAGAGAGAAGGATGGTAAATTTTGAGTATGCTAATTACCCCTGTCGATGAAATTAATTGGGAACCAAACCCAAATCGATCCAATCTAATCACAAAATTAATCTTAGAAATGATGAGATTTTGATTCGACCACTGGGTCGATTAATACGAGATGGAGGAGACCCAATCCGTGATTGTAACTTCAAAACTGCTTCCGTTAGCTGAGGAGTTTCTTCTTCGGATCTGAGAGTTTTGGGAAGGAGTGAACGGAAACCCTATAGTTAGATGAAACTGGCGAAAGTGAGTGGAAAGAGTGCTGTTTTTTGGTATGGAATTGTAGAGTGGGAATAGGAGATGGTGGTGGTGTGGAGATCCTGTGGTTTATGCGGCGGTATCGTGGTCGATTTTGGAGGAGAAGCCGTCAGCTCCATAGGGTGGAAGAAGTCGCCTTTTTCGCCCTCAGGTCTAAGGAATAATTTTTCCCCTCAGGTCTAAGGAATAATTTTTCCCCGTGCGCAAACGGGGAAACCCGGTTCCCCCGTCCTGTTTGGCTTGTGCAACAACATAAGGACCACAATGCATAACATAGGAGTTACATTTTTTTTTTTATATATGTGGCAATAAAAAATATTGTTTATTTAGGTACAATTTTTTTTTCCCATAGATTTTGTAAAGTTCAATTTGTAGTTATCCTTTATATTTTTTCCCTAGAGTTTTTATTATAGTACAGATTAAACTATAACAAATTTATGAAAAAAATAAAAAAGAAATCGGACCTAAATAAATAATATTTTTCAAAATACCTGTATAAATCTTACCTTTATTTGATTCAAATGATTTTGGAAATATGATCCTTTTTTTGAAATAAAACACTATTGTCAATACTTTTATTTGACTCGAATCAATTTGGAAATATGATGCTTTTATTGAAATAAAACACTATTGTCAATAAAAGGAAAGTAATAGTGGGTATTCAACTCATTCAATCCAAATGAAAAATAAGCATAGCTAAAGTTCAAACATTGGATTTATAAACTTGAAACTATCTATTTTAAACTTATGACTGCAAAATGTGTTTTTGTTACCAATTGCTTAAATTATTGAACTATTATAGAAACATATTTTTGGCTTATATTCTACTAGATTAAAGTCATCCTGATTCCTTGATTTGTTGATTGAAATACTGTTAATTATTGCTCAAGGTTTCACTAATTTGGAATATGTGAACTTAATAGTCCTTATCCACTTGTAAACATATTTTCATATCCTAAAATAATATGACTTGGTAAACATTTTTACACACAATTCCGCCACAGCGAACGTTATTTATATAATTCACGAAATTCCACCACATTTAATACACTAACAGTACTATCAAAAAAAATCAGCCCGTGCATTTGCACGGGCAAAGACTAGTTTAAGGAAAAAAAGGAACTCTCTTTTGGAATTTAAATAAATTATAATGTCCAAGTGTCTAACAATATTTGGACCATGATTTGATTAAGATCTATCAATTAGGCTAAGTATATTTTTTAACAATCTTGCTACATGTTGGTTTATCCGACCCCACCCCCTCCCGCTCATGGGGGGTCGGGTTCCACACATTTATTGGATGTTGGACCCGACCCCCATGTGAGGGAGGAGGTGGGGTCGGGTAAATCAAAGTACCCCAAATGGTACAAATATCATAATTCATTTTTTAATAAATGCACTAAATTTTAATTGCGTGAGAGGTCTATTTATTATCACATTTATATTATAAATCCTTTTTATCGATAATCTCAAATTAAGAAAAGTTATGATAGTTTGTCCAAAACTTGTTAATATAGAGTCGAAAGACTTATTTGCCTCTCGTCTTTTTAATTAATAAAAAAAAATACAAAGCCAAGGCTAAATTTTGCCTGTAGTTTTAAAGCTCGTTAACAGTATTTTAAGACAAAAATCGTGATTAAAGAAAAGATTTACTAATGAAAGAAAGATTAAAGATATGAATACGCTGAAAAAAAGTTTAAATATAAACGTCACAATGAATAAATGTTAGGAATCTTTAATAATTAAAATATGGCGTGCTCATAAAAGGGGCAGCGTCCTATTGTCAATTTAAATAATTCAATTTTCATAATGGGCATGATCCAAATTACTCAGTTGAAGACCATTTTCTATTGGTTTGTTAAGCTTAAGCCACAAATGGAGTATTAATTATCTCATTAAAAGATGAAAATATGAATTTTTTAAACTGTAAATACCCTATTTGTTTTTGTTGACCTAAAAAAAATGTACATCCCACGTGGCTAACAACTTACTATTTCATGTAGATACAATCTCGCACACTTAGAACACATTGTTAGTTACCCGTGGCCTTTTCTAATGATGATGGAAGCGGCTGTGAGCACTCCGACAATCAAGTTAGTCGATGATATGGAAATAAAATGTGGAATGTTATCATAACGGGAACCACCAAAATCTTTATAAAAGGGGAAAGGAGAAAACAAAGTATCTATTTTTTGTATGGACTTGCATTACCTTCAAAATGACATTACGTGTAAGTATATATAGGAAAAGAGGTTGATTTGGGGCCATTAGATGGAGGGGCACAAGGCCTTATCTACTAACCAAAGTGTTACCTCCTAGGTATTATTCAATCCATAGGTGGGCGGGCATTTAATGCCCCCGACAAGTAGATTCATAATTTGATTCTCCGATGATTGCTGCACAAACATCACATCAATCAATCATGTAAATATTTTATTTTAGATAAATCTTTGTATAAAGGATCTTCTAGCTAATGAAGATTAGACAATGTGATAATATCTCAGCAGCAAGTGTTGTTCCCCCTCATACCATTTTGGATAACATCACTTCGACTCATATCACTTCGGCTCCTCAATTGAATGGCGGACATATGTATGGACCATTTCACCTCGACACTTCAGTGCTTCGGTGTGTGTGGGGTGATGTGGAGTGTGGGCCTTGTTGGCTGCCACGTAAGTGATGATATGAAACCCCTTCGTTAGAGGTGTAAGAGTTATTAAATAAACATACGATTACGAACAGACAAGGTTAATATACCATGCTATGATATCGAGTCTCTATAGCCCGTTGTGACATGTACCCCATGCATTTTTGTATATACTAGTTAAGAATAACGTGTGTTGCATGTAGTAATCATAACTATATTATTTTGAATCTCCTTTTTTTGGTTGATATTCTCAAATAATTACAGTTGAAGTTGTAGAAATAAAATTACATTTAAAACTTATTTGTTATAAGAAGAAAATGAATTTTGCAACTGTAAAAAATATTCTTAACAACCCAATACAAAATCGTACAATTTCTATAGTAAATATACGTATGCATAGTTTATGCCAAAAATTCTATGCCCTCTAAACCTAATTAAACAAATTATAGTTTTCAATCCGTTTTCCTCTCTCTATTTTTGTATACACCTAATGGAAAGTGATGAAATTTTCATGTTTGGATAACAGAAATCAACTTGCAAAAATAATAAAAATACAGAAATTATTAGATATACATATAATGTCTAACTAGTTAACAAAAGAAAGTGCAACTACAATAAAATACTCGACAACACATCACATTACATACTTCTTGAATGTGAACATTGTGATTAATAGTGCCCATATAGTTAGGTAAGGATTTTTATTTTTATTATTATTTTTAATAATGCTGCTTTATATATATAGTACGGACTAATTAAATATGTGAATATAAAGTAGGGAATATAAACACACTTTATTAACATTATCATTTAATGTCCACTACCAAAAAAAGGGACTCCATGGACCAAAGATTCAGCGACCAATCGAAAATGGTTGCTAAAAGTAACTAAACATTGGTTGGTAGAGGTTTTGGTCTGAAATTTTCTGTTATGCTCTTCAGCGACCATTTCGTGGTTACTGGTGGGACGATTCAGCAATGAACATTAAAATGGTCGCTAGAACACTTGAAGTCTTGAAGAGATGAGTCCCACACATTTTTTGGGTATATGATATTCCTTCAGAGACTATTCCATGGTCGCTGATGGAGACTCCTCAGCAACCACTTTAATTTTGTCGCTTGAACACTTGGGGTATAAGTCTCGCAAAGTATTTGAGTTGCTTTAGCTACCAACCATGTGGTCTCTAAATATGATCTTCCTTTGGCGACCATTCCGTAGTCGTAGGTGGAGAATCTTCAACAACCATTTTAATTTGGTCGTTGGAACACTTGGGGGTACAAGTCCCACCAAGTATTTCAATTCCTTCAGCGGCCATTCCTTGGTTGCTGTTAGAGATTCTTTAGCGACCATAACTGGTCAGTGGAACACTTGACACTGATTATAATGATTTTTTGTAGATTTTTTTTACTGATTAAAACGAGCTACCATGAATTGGTCTCTCGTTCTCTGAGTCCAACCAAATATTTGGATAAAAAAAGTTACTTGAGTAATTATAAATAATTTATAAACGATAGCCAATAAGGATGGATTGTTTTCAAAGCTCACATGAAAAAATTATGTTTTATTTTTCATATTAAGAGACAAATAAACTAATCAATTTTTGTTAGATGCAATGCAAACGGACTACAAAAATTCGAAACCAAATTCATATATCCCAAGTGTCACTACTGGCCTTTTTGACTTTAATTACCAATTTTGGCTTCGCCTAAATTGAGTAACTATTAAAAGTAACAAGATATATTTCATTTTCAACAGGAATACAATATTGTGATTAAAAAGAAAAAGAAAAAATAAATATTTATACAACATAAGTGATGATGACGACAGCCAGAGACGAGAGTAGACTATTTTGAGGGCTATGATTCTTCTTCATTTCCCTTTGGAAGAGAAGATGCAAATTCAATACCCTATATAAAAACCACTTGACTTCATAAATAGCTCAGCTGAAAGTAATAAAATAAAATATTAAGTTGAGTTTTATTCAGTCTTATCAGGGTGCATAGTCCGCAACCCAACCTGACTTGCAATTAAGCCACTAACTTTAATTCGGAGCAATTACTGAATTTAATTTTTTCAACGGCCACTAAATTTTATCTTCACTTGCAATTAAGCCACTGAATTTTAATTCAAATCTATAATACAACTTTTTTAGAACAATTGGGTATTAAAATTATATTTTTAGTAGATTTTATTAGTGGTTGAAAAATCTTCACCATTGCCTTTTGAAATAAAGAAAGTGCCATTTTGATGAAGTACAAAAGGGTCCAAAAGTTGAAGAAATCATATAATTAAGAAATCATTTGAATATATTAAACATTGATAAAAGGGTGATTACATATAAAGCAGTTAATGATCACCATTGGATTAATCAAGGATCATTTGGACCGTTGGCTGCATGATATAAAGGGGAGTCCTTTATCATTCTCGGGTAAGAAAAAAAGTGAGCAGCTGCCATTCTTACAGGGAGAGGACACGAAGCTTTCGTCTCCAACGTCTGATCTTCTTCTTCATCAAATCAAACATCCGACTATATTATTTCCAGAAATTTTACTTTTTCCATCTATTGCGCGTATAGAAGTTAGGCCCCGTTTGATAGCCATGATTTTCCATGGAAAATTTTCATTTTCCAACTTTTGCACATGTTTGATAGCAAAATTTTCCCACTTTTCCACATTTTCCAACTTTTGGAGGAAAACATTTTTTTGTTGTTTTGGTTGGAATTGATTTTCTAGGTTCTTAGGCCTTTTTTTTTTTTTTTTTAATTTATAATTGGAAAAAATTGTAGACGCAATAGTAAAAAAAAAATTTCATTTTTATTGACAATTTTCATGCAAAACAAAGTCAAACGAATAGTATTAGGTATGGTAATTTTTTTTCCTTTTTTTTTTTTTTTTTTTTGCAATTTGAACAAATTCTAGATCCAATGGTAAAAAAAAATTTATCATTTTAATGGACAATTTTCATAAAAAATGGAGTCAAACGCACACCAAACTTTCAACATTTTTCAGGTGGAAAATTATACCAATTAAACACAATTAATTACAATTTCCAGTAAAATAATTTATAGGCAATTCAATTCACTGTAAAATATTTTCTTTCCATCCATTTTTCACATTTGTAATCAAACACACCCTTGCATATTTGAATTTTCAATTGTGCATGAGCCCTAGCAATGAATCACTATCACATTTACGAGGCCTTCGGCAAAGGAAAATACTTAGGTAATTCTCATTGAGCTTCTGTTAAGTCAATTGATGTTGAATTCAATTTTTTGTCTATTTATGGTGTGAGAATTGCGTGAGTTGATGTTGTGGCAAACTGTGTATAAAGGAGAAAGAAGATGACGATCGAGTATTTTACGATAAGGAGCATGGATAAATCTCATTGAAACAAGGTTCTTCACGAAGTAAGCTTACATAAAGGGGAGATATTTAAGATTAGCCATTGGTCAACCAAATTTTTTATAAAAACGTAAAAGGTCAATTTTACCCTTAATGAAATGAATTTTATTGTAAAGTATATTCATACTTTATGAATAGTTTTAAAATTTAGTTTTTATTTTATATTTCTTTTATTCATCTTAACTAGATATTTCTTCTGATTCTAATTTTTCTTCAAAAATTTCTCCATTGGTTTCTATTTCTTCAAAATTAATTTCTTCACATTCATCCTTAATTTGTTCAAAATCTGTAATTAATACTCTAACTTTCTTTTTTGGGCATTCAGTACTTATATGTCCTTCTTCATTGCAATTCCAACATTTATATCGTTTTCTATTAAATGGTTTTTTATTATAGGGTTTGTATTTTCTTTTAAAATATTTTCTTTTTAGTTTAAAATATTTCTTTTTAAATTTTTAAATTTTTTTAAATTTTTATATGTTTTATTTTCTTTTTCGATTATAATTATAACATCCCCAATTTCCTGGTATTTTAGTATCTTCTCTACAACAAATCATACCTTATATAAATCCTGGTTGTTTATAAAACATTTGATTACTACACATTGTACTTATTTCATCTTTTATAATTCTTATTATGAATCCTAAAGTATAGGCTTCTGCATCTCTTCCAACTGTTTTTCTTTAATCTTATTTTGAAAATAATTATTCAATGGTGGTAGTAATTTTCTATAAATATTTCTTTATAATAATTGTTTTCGGCTCCACTTCCAAATATCATATAATAATATTTACTATATTCACAGCAATATTCATTAAAGTAGAACATATTACATATTTGTAAATGTTCAATTCTATTTTTAACATCTTCCATTTCTTCTGATCTAACTTTAGTATTTTCTATTACCCAATCTTCTCCTGCGAATTCTCTATAAATTCTCGTAACAACTCTATTTATTCCTTCAATTATGCTAATTCCAAATCCTGCTTCAATACTATCTTTCCAAACACTTTTTGTTGTTTCTTCTAATCTTCTATACCAATTAGCTAAATTTTCTTTAAATGTTAATAATAAATATTCAGTTCTATTTTTATTATCAGTATTACTACGGTTATAATTAATGTGTGCTAGCATATTAGTACTACATTCATTTATAACTTTTCTAACATCTAATTCACGATCTAAATTTAAATATGATCCTACAATTTTCATTGGGTTTGATTATTTTTAATATTAGTTTAAATTGGTCTCTGTACATTTTTTATTTTCTAGTTTTAAAATCAACTTTTATATTAACATATCTTTTAAAGTCTATTTCTGCTTCATAGCTAGCTATGCTAGTTTCTCTATAATCTTCTTGTTTAACTGCTCGTGGTCTTCCGTTCTTCCAACCATATGATTTTTAGTTATTTCTTCACAAATTTTTAAATCTTCTAAGTCGAACATTAAATTTTCTATATTTTCGTCCATTCTTCTTCTATAACTAATTTTCCTTCTTTTTTTCCTTCCTTTTCTATAAGATTTTCTTCTTATTTTCTAAGATCAATTAATAATATTTCAAAAGTAATTATTCATATTTTTCAATTTTCTTTCTTACTTATTTAAGTTCTTTGGTATAATCTGGTTTAAATGGTTTTTCTTTACTTAGATTTTCTATTCTTAAAAAATTATTTCTTTCTTCTTCATAGTTTATTTCAATTCTAGTAATTTTTTCATCAATTGTTTTTATACTTTCTTCAATTAAATTAATTCTATAATTCATACTCATCTTTTAGTTTTCTTATAAGGTGGTTTGTCAATTTCAAATCCTAATTTGTTTAATGGAATATTAATTTTATAATTAATAATATCTATTTTTTCTTCTAAGGTTGCAATTTTATTAATACTATTTTTCTGTGCAATTTTTGATATTTGATTTTGGATTTCTTCAAGTTTAGTTTCATCAAGTATTTCTAAATTATTAATTTGTTCCTTTATTTTATTAAATTGTTGAGACATATTTTTACTTAAAACTTCTAATTTTTCCTTAACTATTTCGTCCTTTGGATCTATGTTATTAATTCCATCTATAGCTTCTAAATCTTTAGATTTTAATTATCCTAATTGTTGCCATAAAAATGCATTAGTCCAATTTGTTGTCATATTTAACCATCGATCTGTATTTCCGCATGAACTTAAGGGTTGAAACAAAATTGTATTACATCCTTTAGTTTGATAACTTCCTATTGGTAGTCTTATATTTTCTATTTCTTGTTTGTCAAATCTTATTTTTGTTGGTAGACTCATATTAGTATGGTAGGTTTAAATGATTTGTATATTATTTATTATTTATTCTATTTCACTTCTTAATTGTTCTTCTATTATTATTTCTCTTCTAATTTCATTATTTATTAATTCTCTTTTAATTTTATCCCATCTAGAAATTTCTTTCTCAATTTCTATAAATTTATTCTTAGTTATTTGTTCTTCTAAACTTTTTATTTTATTATCATAAATTTTTTTTTAATTCCAGGCATATATATTTTTGATCATTATAATTCTCTATCCTTTTTCTCCAAACTTTTATTCATTATTATCAAAACTAAGATCAAAATCATTTAATTCAGCAATTTTATTATAATCCTCATGTTGTTCTATGATTTCAAAGGCTTTTTTCACTATTTTCACCATCTAACCAAAAAAATATAATTATTTTTATTATTTCTTTAGGTAATTTTTCTTTTAATCCAAAGGATGTAATTGTAAGACATTTTTTTATAATATCTGATATCTATTTTTAAGAAATTTATTCATCTAGTATAACTATCATAAGTTTCTGAAATTTCTATTATGTGACTATAATCAATGCTATTGGTATACATAAAAGGTACAATTCTATATAAAAAATCGAAATTTTCCATTATGAAAAGTTCTCTAGAGTATACAATCTTCTAAAAATTCTTATATAATAATTATCATACAAATCTTCAGACAATAAACTTATTTTTAGCTTAAAATAAGGGTCTTATCACGATTCGCAAAATAGCAAGAATGTTATACGTTCCTGGTCACCTTCGTCAAATGAGTCAGCCAAAATCCAACAGTATCACAGCAAAATGGATAGAAAGGCACTCAAAACTCCGTAGAACAACACTCAAAGTGTAATAAAAAATTTATTTCAAACTCAAAAACTTTATTGACATGATGATAGCTTGAAAGCTATTATACAAGGATTTTACAAAGATTGAAACTCCGAAGAGTTGTTTCTAATATCTAATGAGAATGATTATAAAGATCATTTTTCAAGATGGTATTCTGAAGTTGGTAATTCAAGATGTGATTCAGGATGCTCTTTCATTTTTGAGAAGAGACTCAATTTATAGAAGGCACTCACTTCACCGAGAAGCTTCTGGCCAATCAAATTGGTCTACTTTTTCAAAGAGATAGTACAATAATTCAAAAAGTAGATAACTTTATTAAAGCCTATTTTGACTGCTTTAATTGTTCCAGCTTTTGAGCTGTCTTTTTTTGCTTTAAAGCTCACATAGTGCTGTCTGTGATGTCGCTTTCTTATCGTCCTTTACTTGTGGACGTGTCCCATAAGTCGGCAAGCCTTTTTAATACATTTTTCACTTCCAAGAAATTGATCGTTAATAATTTTACCAATCTTATCTTCAAGAATCTTTGATTCTTTATCTCCTCTGCAGATAAGAATCCAATTATTGCTCATGCCATAAACCATGTATCTTTTTCCATAAAAAAACTGCATTGTTGAGCAGACTGATTTTATTTCAAGAGCTCTCCTTTAAATCATTCATTTCTTATTAATAGTGGGTAATTCTTTAAAAACCTGAATCCCCTTGAGTGAATTTCCATTATTCTTTCGAATAGTAATGAAATAATGTTCTCCATACCATTCTGGTTCTTTATATTCAGGACTAATTGTGTAAAATCTCAGTTCAATTGGCTGCTTATCATTGAATTTTTTAACACAATTAATGAATGATTTATCAAATTGTTCAATTTCTTTAAGATCTGCTCCTGGGAAGAGTCGATCTAATAATCCAAATGTTGCCAATTTTGAATAATATTAGGATATGCTCCTTGAACTGCACTGATTCTTGGATAAATCGCCATTGGAATGGCTGTCAAGTAAAGAGAATTTCCTTCTCTGAAATTATATACCCATTTTGAAAATTCATAATACTCCTTCTCCATATGATGTAAATTAGTTCTGATGTGATGAGTAGTAACTATTCCCTTTGGTGATTTGAGGTCACCAATCGGTGCTTTTTTATTTTCTTGGAATTCACTGATAACAGTAGGCTGTTCAATGTGCCTTTTGATAAAGATGTTTGAGTACTGGACTCAGCGGCTCCTTTTCCACTTGTAAATTTTTCCAACAATTTGTCAATACTGACGGGTAATTGTTGTGGACCCTTTTTTATGACATTTTCTTGCGAGGTAAGAGGGTCATTTCTCTTAGATTTCGAATCTCCACTTGAGGTGGATGTATTAATCTCCCGAAATGAGATATGACTAGCCTTTTGGCTATAATCACATTTTTCTAAAGGAGGGTACTCCTGGCTGCAACTTACAAAAAAGTCTAAACATTCCGTCAATTTTTCAATTATTTTTTCTTTGTTATCATTTAATTTATCAATCTTTTTTTCACTTTCAACAACTTTGTTTGATAGATCACACGAAGTTTGTCGGATATCAAGATGATCCTTTTGAACAGTAAGATAATTTGCATTAAAATTTGATAGAAGATCTTGTAATTCCTTTGTGAATGCTTCAATCTTTTCCAAAATAATGATTCCTGCTCAAGAAATCATCAAATAAGTTATCTTTTCCTTTAATATATTCAAATTTAAAATTGTGTAGAAAGATAATAATACTTGTCATCTGTGCAATCTCCTATATTGAGGTGAATTGAGTAATCTATTATTTACTAATCCATTAAGTTGAGTATTATCAGTTTGAACAATAAATTCTTTGGGTAACAAGAACTTTTTAAATTTATTTATTTATTGAGCAACTGCAAGTAATTCTTTTTTATTGGTTGGCATTATTAAATGTTCCATTAATATATCTACAAATTTCATTTAAATCGATTTTCAATAAAGCACTCCAATATAAATATGATGCATTGTTTGTACAATTAATTTATCCTTTCATCTGGAAGTCTAAGATTAGGTAAATTTTTACAATGTTCTTTTAAGTTTTTAACACAAAGAGTATATTCTTTATTCCATCCTATCTTATTTGATTTTATTAATAGTTTCTGAAATTTATTTCTTTTTTCTGCAAATTTTTCTATAAATCATTCTACATAATTAAGACATCATAAAAACTTCTGAATTTGTTGCTTATTTTTGAGTTTATCAGGAAATAAAATTATTTTCTCATAAATATGAGGTTTTAATTTTATTTCTTTACTATTTATTATCATCCCTAAGAATTCAATTTCATTTATGCTATTTCTGCCTTTTCTAACTAAGTATTATACCTTCTTTTGAGCAAAGTGTAGCAAAGATTTTAAGGTGTTTAAGATGATCTTCATAAGTTTCTGAACAAACAAGTATGTCATCAACATAAACAATAAGAAAATTATAAGTTTTAAAAACTTCATCCATTCTTCTTTGATAAATTTGTGGTGCGTTTTTTAATGCAAATGGCATATCCATTCATAATGTTCTTGAGGGGTACTAAATTTTGTTAATGGTATACCATTTTCTTCTAGTTTGATTTGCCAAAATCCAGATTTACAATCAAATTTTGAATAATATTTTTTATTTTTAGCAATATTTATTAAAACTTCTTTATTTTGTAGATAATATCCATCAAATTCAGTATCTTTATTAAGTTCTTTATAGTTTATAACCATCCTTTATTTCTGCTTGATTTCTAACCATAAAGGATGGACTATTATGAGGGCTATTATTTTTTCTTATAAGTTTTTGATTAAGAAGTTTTTGAATTTGTACTTGAAACTCTTCTTTATCTTCTTGATTATAGAGCATAGGTTTAACTCTAATAATGATTGTTAGTTCTAAATGTTCTATTTTAGCAGTGGTTTTTATTTTTCCCATTTTTCAAGTGGGTTTTCATTATAATTTTTGGCTAAAAGATCTTTTATTTGATCAAGAGTGGTTGTTTTAATTGAATATTTGAGTAATTTTGGTATAAATTTTATCTTTTCACCATGCTGTGCTGGCTGAATTCTAAATGATTTAAATTCTCTAGCTATTTTTAGTAGATGTCCACATGATGTTTTTAATTGAATTGTATAAATATTTTGATTATGTTGACTAAACTGTTGTAAAAAGTCATTTCTTAAAATAATATCACAATAATTTATATTATATTGGTAAACATTTCTTATGGTTACTATTTTGGATCCTATGATAACTTCTATATTTTCAGTTTTTGTATTTTAAGGATTCTTGGGTTCCCGTTATTCCTTGTAGAGTTAATGGTTGTTTATTTTCAATCCATTTTGACAATAAAAATTATTTGAAGACAGTTATTTTAGCTCCTGTATCAATTAGAGCACAAATAGTTATTTTTTATTCGAATACGGTTATTTGTATGTATACACTTATTGGAAATTTTATTTTTCTACTCATTTTTCTTTAGGGCAATATGTAGTTATTTATTGATTTATAATAAGAATTCAGTTATTATCAATATAACATTCTACGCTTAATAATAAATTTTCAAGTTTTATTTGGACTTGTCGTATGATATCACAAGAGTTTATTTTTCGTTCGAAATCTCTGTAACTATAGGGGTTAACTTTTTTCTTTTTAATTCCTTCATCAATAAGAGAGCAAATATGATTATGACTTGCTCATATATCAATAAGTATTTTACTTTCATTTATCCATTTATTTCCATTAAAGAATTTTCCTTTGATTCCATAAACACTATTATTTTTATTTTGTTTTATTTTTGAACTATCATATCTTGTTGTATTTTCTCCTATAATAATCTTATTTTCTTTATAAGTTATTTGTTTTAGTATAATAGGTTGATCAATACTTATAATATCATCATGTCATATTTCAAAGTTTTTTATTTCCTTTATATTTTGTTCTTTAGGTAGAATTGTTTCTCCTATATCTCTAAATTCTTCTTCAATTTCTATAAAAGGTTTTTCTTTATATATATTTCCATAATTACTATTTGTATAGTAATATAATCCTTGATATAGTATTGTAAAAACTTTATTATCATCTTTTAATATTTTATTAGTCATCTTAAAATGTAAATTAAGACAATCATCTAAATTTTTATCGTTTATATGCACACAATATCTTGGATAACAACTAAATTTTAATTTTTCATATGCTAATTTCATTTAACAATTCCTAAATTTCCATTTTATGCTGTTATACATCTTTTATCTTATAAATTAAGTATTATAAGACTATTAATTTCTTTTTTAAAATATGGTTTTATTATTATTTGTATCCCAGCAAGGTAGATATAAAATATTTTATTTCTTTTTTCTTGTTTTAATTTTCCTAAAATTCGTTAATATTTCTTTTTGTTATTCGATTTAATTTTATTTTTCCTTGTGTATGTTTCATATCTATAGCTTTCTATTTCATGATATTCATTAATGACTAACTTTTTTCTTCTAAAAGTTTATCCTAAAATATTAAATAATCTATTTTTTCCAGGTGGTTTAAGATTTAATTCCGCTTTATTAATTTTTCTAAATTTTTTCCAATCTAATTTTGTTTTTAAAGCATATCCTTCTATTCCTTCATATACTTCGGTTTCTAAATCCTTAGTGTTTTCAATTTCCATGATTTCTAAGGCTCTGATACCAATAAAATGGGGGGTTTTGTAAAGAAACAAAAATAATTAAAATCAAATCGAATAATCAAATCAAAATTTTAAGGTATTTTAGGTACTTTCAAAATTTAAAATGGTAAAATAGGTTTTTTATAATTTTTATTAGTCATGGTTTCTAAAAATCATTCTTTTAGGACTATATTGTTCTTTTCTTAATATTATAATGGCTTTAGTTATAAATCTAATATTTTTGGTGGGGGGGGGGGTATTTTTAGTAGTTTCCTACCTTTGAATGGTCAAAGGCCAAAATGAAGAAATGGCCTCTTTTTAAGGCTATTTCAATATATTTCCTCTTACATAAAGTATTCATTTTAAATGATTCGTTTATTACCTTCGTGAACAATATGAATTGAGAAATTATTGAAAATACCCCAAATTGAACAATAGCCTTTCCAAAATAGCATTTGATCATTCAACCAACATAAACTACCTAAACTACCCTCAAAATCAAGAAATTATAACCAAGTCATTTTAATATAAGATAGATTTCATTTTAATCCTTAAAACTTTAATTCTAATATAGAATTCGACAAATTATTTGTCCCTTGTAATAAAAATTTAACTTTTCTTTACAATCAATTCTTTCCACCTTTCTCGAGCCCGAAAAATTTGATATTGATTAATAATTTTAGTTTTGAATTAGTTGTATTTTTGCATTTTAGGACCACCCACAACATTATGGTATCAGAGCACTATATTTTGAGGATTTAAAGTCATAAGAAAATGGAAGATAATAAAGAAATTTGTGCAGGATGGTATGTTGCCGATTTTACTGAATATTTAGATACTGATTGTTACATTCAGCATCTTGTTAATAAATCAAGAGATTTAATTGAAAAAAATAAAAGACTCATATAGTCTTAAAATAAAGAAAAAACGTGAAAAGAAAATTACTCTTCTTTTAATAGACTTTGATGAAGTTTTAGATGAAAACTTATGATATCTTGTTAAAATACCTATTCACAATGAAATGAAAACTTTAAAAAGAATTCAAAAAGTTCTTAATAATGAAATTAGGAGAATTGAAGAATCAGAGCCCTAGAGATCATGGAAATTGAAAATTCGGAGGATTTAGAAACTGAAGTATATGAAGGGGTAGAAGGATATGCTTTAAAAAGAAAATTTAATTGGGAAAAATTTAGAAAAAATAATAGAGCAGAATTAAATCTAAAACCACCTGGAGAAAATAAATTATTTAATATTTTAGGATCAGCCTTTAGAAGAAAGAAGTTAGTTATTAATGAATATCATGAAATAGAAAAAGTCATAGATATTAAACATAAACAAGGAAAAATAAAATTAAATCTAATAACAAAAAGAAATATTAATAAGTTTTTAGGAAAATTAAAGGAAGAAAAGAGAAATAAAATATCTTATGTCTACCTTAATGGAGTACAAATAATAATAAAATCATATTTTAAAGAAAGAATTAATAGTCCTATAAAGAATTAATAGTCCTATAATATTTAATTTACAAGATGAAAGATGTATAACTGCAGAAAATGGAAATTTAGGAATAGTTGAAAGAAATTTAGCCTATAAAAAATTAAAATTTACTTGTTATCCAAGATATTGTGCACATATAAATGATAAAAATTTAAATGATTGTCTTAATTTACATTTTAAGATGACCAATAAAATATTAAAAGATGATAATAAAGTTTTTACTATATTATATTAAGGATTATATTGTTATACAAATAGTAATTATGGAAATATATATAAAGCAAAGCCTTTTATAGAAACCGACAATTCCTACCAAGAGAATAAGATATAGAGGAAATAAAAAATTTTAAGATATGACATGATGATGCTATAAGTATCGATCAACTTATAATACCAAAGCAAATAACATATAGAGAAAATAAGATAATTATTGGAGATAATACAGCAAGACATGGTATTTCAACAATAAAATAAAATAAAAATAATAGTGTTTATGGAATTAAAGGAAAGTTTTTTAATGGAAATAAAATGATAAATGAAAGTAAAATACTTGTTGATACTGGAGTAAGTTAGAATCATATTTGCTCTTTTATTGATGAAGGAATTAAAAAGAAAAAAGTAGAACCTTATAGTTATAGAGACTTTGAAGGAAAAATAAACTCTTGTGATATCATAGGACAAGTTCAAATCAAATTAGGAAATTTATTATTAAGCATAGAATGCTATATTGATAATAATATGAATTTTGATGAACATCCAATATTATTAGGAAATTCATTCTTAGATAGTTTTGATAATTACAAAATAGATAAGGAAGGAATTCTTATTATACATTAATGAATAACTACATATTGCCTTGAAAAAGGAGCAGACAAATAAAATTTTCAATAAGTGTATATATACAAATAACTGTATTTGAATAAAAAATAACTACTTGTACTCTAATTGACACAGGAGCTGAGATAATTCTCTTTAAAGAATTCTTACTACCAAAATGGATTGAAAATAAATAATAATTAACTCTACAAGGAATAACTAGAGCAAAAGAATCTTTAAAATATAAAAATGAAAATATAGAAGTTATCATAGGATCTAAAATAGTAACCATAAGAAATGTTTACGAATACAATATAAATGATTGTAATATTATTCTAGGAAATGACTTTTTACAACAGTTTAATCAATATAGTCAAAATATTTATATTATTCAATTAAAAACACCACGTGGACATTTACTAAAAATTGCTAGAGAATTTAAACCATTCAGAGTTCAACCAGCTCAACGTGGTGAAAAGATAGAATTTATACCAAAATTACTCAATTATTCAATCAAAACAATTACTCTTGATCAAATAAAAGATCTTTTAGCTAAAAATTATAATGAAAACCCACTTGAAAAATGGGAAAATAAAAAACAACAGCTAAAATAGAACTATTAAAACCAACAATCGTTACTAGAGTTAAACCTATGCTCTATAATCAAGAAAATAAAGAAGAATCTCAAGTACAAATTCAATAACTTCTTAATTAAAAACTTATAAGAAAAAGTAATAGTTCTCATAGTAGCCCAACTTTTATGGTTATAAATCATTTAGAAATAAAAAGGGGAAAATTTAGGATGGTTGTAAATTATAAAGAACTTAATAAAAATACTAAATTTGATGGATATTATCTACCAAATAAAGAAATTTTAATAAACATAGCTAAGAATAAAAAAATATTATTCAAAATTTGATTGTAAATCTGGATTTTGGCAAATCAAACTTGAAGAAAATAGTATACCATTAACTGCATTTAGTACCCCTCAAGGACATTATGAATGGATAGTTATGTCATTTGGATTAAAAAATGCACCACAAATTTATCAGAAAAGAATGGATGAAGTATTTAGAACTTATAATTTTCTTATTGTTTATGTTGATGATATACTTGTTTGCTCAGAAACATATGAAGATCATCTTAAACATCTTAAAAGTATTGCTAGACTTTGTTCAAAAGAAGGTATAATACTTAGTCAGAAAAAAGGCAGAAATAACAAAAAATGAAATTAAATTTTTAAGAATGATAATAAATTATGATAGAATAAAATTACAACCCCATATATCAGAAAAAATAATTTTATTTCCTGATAAACTTGAAAATAAGCAACAAATTCAAAAGTTTTTAGGATACCTTAATTATACTGAAAGATTTATAGAAAAACTTGTAGAAAAAAGAAATAAACTTTAAAAACTATTAAGAAAGTCAAATAAATTAGGATGAAATGAAAAACATATTCTTTGTGTTAAAAATTTAAAAGAAAATTGTAAAAATTTACCTAAACTTAAACTCTCAGATGAAAAGGATAAACTAATTGTTCACATCAGATTTATATTGGAGTGCTTTATTAAAAACTGATTTCAATGAAATTTGTAGATATACTAGTGGAACATTTAATAATGCAAAAATAAATTATTCATCCAATGAAAAAGAATTATTGGCAGTTGTTAAAAGAATAAATAAATTCAAAATATTCTTGTTACCTAAGGAATTTATTGTTCAAACTGATAATACTAAACTTAACGAACTAGTAAATAATAAATTACCAAATTCATCTCAATATAGAAGATTACACAAATGGCAAGTGCTATTATCTTTTTATAATTTTAAATTCGAATATATTAAAGGAAAGATAAATTATTTGCTGATTTCTTGAGCAGGAATCATGATTTTGGACAAGATTAAAGCATTTACCAAGGAATTGCAAAATCTTCTAACAGATTTTAATACAAAGTATCTTGCTATTCAAGAGGATCATCTTAATATCAGACTGACTTTGTGCAATTTATCAAACGAAGTTATTGAAAGTGGAAAAAAGATTGATAAATTAAATGATAATAAAGAAAAAATACCAGAAAAATTGACAGAATATTTAGATTTTTTTGTAAGTTGTAGCCAGGAGTACCTTCCTTTAGAAAAATGTGAATACAGCCAAAAGGCGAGTCATATTCCATTTCGGAAGATTAATACATCCACTTCAAGTGGAGATTCGAAATCTAAGAGAAATGACAATCTTACCTTACAAGATGAAAATGTCATAACAAAGAGTCCACAACAATTACCTGTCAGTATTGACAAATTGTTGGAAAAATTTGCAATGGAAAATGAGCAGTTGTGTCCAATACTCAAACATCCTTATCAAAAGGCCCATTGGAACAGCCTACTGTTATCAGTGAATTCCAAGTAAATAAAAAAGTATTGGTTGGTGACCTCAAATCACCAAAGGGAATAATTACAACTAATCATGTTCGAACCAATCTTTATCCCATAGAGAAAGATTATTTTGAATTTTTAGAATGGGTATAAAATTTTAGAGAACGAAATTTTCTACACTTGATAGCCCTTCCAATGGCGATTTACCTAAGGATAAGTGCTATTCAAGGAGCAGATCCAACCATTGTCAGAAAATTAGCAACATTTGGATTCTTGGATCGACTTTTTCCAAGAAACGATTTAAAAGAAATTGAACAATTTAATAAAGAATTTATCAATTGTGTGAAAAAATATAGTGATAAACAACCAGTGGAGTTGAGATTCTATATCAGTCCAGAGTGTAAAGAACCAGAATGGTATAGAGAATATCATCTGATCACTATCAAAAAAATTATGGAAATCTATTAAAGGAGATTCAAATTATTAAAGAATTACCAACAATCAATAAAAAATGGATGATTTATAGGAGAGCTCTTGGAATAAAATCAGTCTGCTCAACAATGCAATTTTTTTATGGAGAAAAATTTATGATGTATGGAATGAGTAATAATTGGATCCTTATCAGCCGAGGAGATAAAGAATCAAAAATCCTTGAAGATAAGATTTGTAAAATCTTAAAAAATCAATTCTCTAGAAGTGAAGAATGCATTAAAGAGACTTGACGACTCATGGGACACGCCCACAAATAAAGGACGATAAGAAAGTAACATGACAGACAACACCATGTGAGCATTAAAGCAAAATAGGACAGCTCAAAAGCTGAAATAAAGTAGCCGACAAGTGTTTTAATTATTTCAACCACTTTGAAGAAATAATTGTACTTTAACTTTTGTGTTGTAAAAATTTGATTGGCCAGAAGCTTCTCGGTGAAGTGAGTGCCTTCTATAAATTGAGTCTTTACTGAAGGAGAAGATCATCCGAAATTAGCCATCCGAAATCTCATCCTGAATTACCAACTTCAGAATACCAATTTGAAAAATGATCTTTGTAATCATTCTCGTTAGAGAGTAGAAACAGGCGATTGCATATTTGGAGCGCTTGGATTGTACGCGCTCAAAGAAAGTGGCATAACTTTTGCATACGGTGTCCGTTTTGGGTCCATAACCCATTTCGGAAAGCTCGCGACGATTCAGATTGAACTCAAGGCTTTGCCATGACCTACGATGGATTTAGGGCATTTGACGTCGTCATCCTTGTCAAAACAGCATTTTAAGTTTCGTAATTCGTTAATTTTAATGTTTATTTGTTTTGCTTTGTAGCCAAGCCTATTTAGGGACTGTTGGCCCAGTAGATGAACTATTTTCTTTCATATTTAAAGCTCTCCAAACGTTTGTAATTTTTCGATTGTTCAAGAAATAAGAAAATGGCGTGATTTTCCGTTTCCACCTTATTATTGTTTGGTTTGTAGTTTTGAATTACATCAGAAACTCATCTTCAATGTAACACAATCTACTTTATCTAGCTACTTGATCCTGTTATAGACATTGCAAGAGGTTGGTTACTTTATCAAGCTTTAGAATAAATCCTATTAATTAAAATCACATTATAGATATATTCCCATATCGTCGAATAGGCGTTCTTACTGATATTGCTCAAATTGTTTTCAAGGAATACAAATCCTCAGCTTTTTCTGAGTTGTGGAGAAACCATTTAAAACAAATTGAATTTCAAAAGTACCATATTCCTCATAATCTTTCTTTAAGAATCTAAAAAATTGAAATTTTAAAATTTTCAAAAGTATCCATGTGGAATGCATTTGAATGTGCGACTAATCAAGGGAAAGTGTTTCACAACTTACTTAACATGCTTTAAACTTTATTTATAGGTGATTTCTGGTCTTGCTGCAAAACTAACCACTAGCTGAATTTTCCGTGTTTAAATTTATTTTACCGGAGTTTGTTATAGTCCACTTTAAAGTTGGCACACAAGGTTGGACTCAATGTTGTTACTCGGTCCGTTTGATTGTAAGGGTGAAAAATGGGTAGAAAGAAAATGAATTCCAAGGAAGGTAATTGTCTAGAAATTATTTTGTAGGGAATTGTTAATTAAGTGTGGTTGATTGGTATAATTTTTCACCCGAAATTTTTTTAAATTTTGGATCTTTTTGCATTCGTTTGACTTTGTTTTATATGAAAACTGTCCATTAAAGTGATAATTGTTTTTACGATTGGTTATAAAATTTGTTTCTATTGCCAAAAAGTAAAAAAAAAATATATATTGACAAAAAAAAAAAAAAATAAGTGTCCGTTTGTCTTTGTTTTACATGAAAATTGTCCATTAAAATGATTTTTTTTTTACAATTGGTTATAAAATTTGTTCCAATTGCCCCAAAAAAAAAAAACAAAAAAAAAAACAAAAGGTGGAATTCCACTTTTTGGGAAAACCAATTCAAGCAAAAATGGGAAAATGTGCACGTGTGAGGTGTTTGTGGAAAACCATTTCTATGGAAATTTTGTGCCATCAAACACTCCTAAAGATGGAAAATGGAATCATTTTCCATGAAAAATCCATGGTATCAAACAGGTCCTTAGTTATAACTCTATTGTGAATAGAAGAGGTAATGATCATGCAAGATATCATGTTCAAAATTGAGTTAACCAAGTATTCATGCTCATACTGTTCTGGTAACAATTTTCTTTTCTATATTGATATCATTGTTTGGTTTTTTTTAATGCTCATATAGATAGATAATACCAAAAAGAAAGTCGAAGCAGGTGCCACCTGCTATTCCTCCAAACTCTAGCAATGGGAGCCCATCTCCTCATGAGCAAGGATAACACTCAAATCAATCACACATTCCTATCTCAACACCTTCTAGAGTTCAATTTGATGTAAACAAGACAACTCAATCAAATGTTAGAGATATAATTAATGTTTTAATTGGTTAAATATTAGACATTTAGGGTTATGTATCGACTATTAGTACTTGTTATATATACAACACTTTTCTACAATGACATGTTTCACGTTAATTGTAATTTATTTTTTTATTATTAAGGAAATTGTTAATTTCAACTTTGTGGTGGTTGAAAAGTGAAATATTGGACAAAATTAGTGGGAACAAAAAAATATTGGCTGTTAAAAGATTGATATCAATGTTCTTAACCAAAGTTTGGTTGCAAAAGTGTGTAAATTAACGAAATTTTTAGCCATTATCAATAGTCAAAATGGTTACCTT
Source organism: Fraxinus americana (assembly GCA_035079005.1). Classification (NCBI taxonomy): domain Eukaryota; kingdom Viridiplantae; phylum Streptophyta; class Magnoliopsida; order Lamiales; family Oleaceae; genus Fraxinus; species Fraxinus americana. The sequence continues at coordinate 18,254,931 of CM068716.1, forward strand.
TGGCGACAACAGTTTGGTCGTTTTATATTATATATTTAGCGACCATGTGATTGGTTGCGAAAGAAGTTAACGACAGTGAATCAACCAATTTTTCACTTTCACTAGCAACCATGATTAAACCCTTTATCGATCAAATTTTCTTTTGTAAGTCATATGTTTAGCGACCACAGTATTTTGGTCACTAAAAACCTTCAATGGCGATGACTTACCGAACAATCAACGACTACTATTATTTGGTCGCTAAAGACCATTACCGACCAAAAAATAATCTTTACTAGAAAGTTTTTTTTGTAGTGGTCATATCACATAGAGATCACCCTATATTTATATATATAGCATTACTTTTTTTTTTTTTCATAATTCTATTTTCAAGAGCAAATTTAAAGGCTTATCATTGCCATTGTTCACCAATAAATTCTAATGAATACTGATCTGGTCACACCATGAGCTCGAAGACTATTATCTTGAGCATCAATATTCATTGGTAAGCATTGTCTCCATTCTTGGGGATTCATATGGTCCTCGAGGTTTCTCGAGGACGTCCATTTTTTTTTTTTAAAGGAATTTGGCCATAGCAGTCCTTGAGATAATACATCGGGCACTACCTTTTGCCCAACATGCTTTCTTGTCGAGATGAAGACGGATCCTATTTGACTAGAATTTTAAACGTATCCAAATATCTCAATCCCAGACTCATATGTCTAAAAGGAGTCTGTTTAGCTAAAGATCGTATTTGAATTGTGACTAAATCTACAATTGTAACCTAATGCTTATCTTGAAGTAGGACTTCTAAGGATAACAACACATAGCTAACCAAGTTCTACCATTAATGAGTTACCTGTCTCTATAAATACAAAGCTTTTATTCATTATTCAAGTACTCTTATATATAACTTTCAGCATATATTTTTTCACACAAATTCTCTCTCTAACTTAAGTATCGAAGGGGCGATGAGGAAACAGATCAGTACCTTTTTTTAGGTACCAAAAGATTTTATTCGTGCCCATTCTTAATCCTCAAGCTCGAAAATCAACATGTGTGATTTTTGGTAGCATCATTGGCTTTGTCTGTGGGAAATGCTACCAAAAGCCATGGTCAATACACGTTCAAGGCTTCCTCCAACAAGCCTATTCGCACCGAATCACCAAGAAGAATCATCAGAAATACCAGCTCGCCAGCCATAAATGGTTATAGTAGTTGCCTTCGAAGAACTCCATTAACAAGTTGAAACGCTGACTCAATTGATAAGTAAAATAAATTCTCATCCGGTGCAGGCGTAGGCGCCGACACCAGCACCAACACCAGGACATCTAGAGGGATTAATGGCCGATACTCGAGCTCAGGATAACTGCGATGCCCACAAAAATGGCAGATCAGTAGCCTGGGCCTCGAGATTGATTACTATACACTCAAACGAACTCGTCTAGCTCATACAGGATGGGATCACTACTGGAATACAACATAACACCCAGGGAACGACACGATTTATCCCTAACACTCCATTCACACCGAAGTGTTTTCCCATTTACTTCCGGACATGTTTAAATTTTCCCACTGCACTGACTCCATCAATCACCTCAATGTATATACACCAGATCCTGTGATGTATAAAGTTTTTCCATAAACTTTGACTAACGCTGCTAGTGATTGGTTCTCTACCTTAGAACCCAATATCATTGCTTCATTATCTAATTTGGCCGACAAGTTTTCCGCCTTCTTTGCCAGTAGCAAAAGCATCAAGAAAACAACCGCTTCCCTCATACAGCTCCGTCAGGGACTGAACGAATCCCTGCGTAACTTTATGACGAGGTTCACATAACAGCAGCAATTTCGCCCCCACATATACCATAAGATGTGACACCTTCAAACCGTCTCTATAAAAAACCCTGCCGAAGTAGGTGACTGAGCTCCTTACCCAAGTCGAAAAATATATTAATATGGAGGAGATAATGAAATCGAGGAGAACTCATCATCCTACCTCGAAAAAATTCGAACACAAAAGACAACATGATTCCACTCTCTGTTCGGAAGTTACTAAGAATAATTAGAGATAGGAAACATAGCCGACGTCTTTTACATGACTGAGTATTTCTAGTTCTAATATTCTGATGGAGATTAAGGATAAGAATGAGCTTAAATGGCTTTCAAGGATGCAGTCCTCTCCTAATACTCGATATAAGAGCAAGTATTGTGATTATCATTGAGATCATCGGCATACAATGGAGGACTGCAAAGCCCTATAGCGGGAGATTGAGATGCTAATAAAAAGGGGATTCCTAAGTTCATACGTCTATCACGACAAGCGTCCAAGGAATGATCGTGATAAGAGAAGAGGTTTCGAAGGAAGGGAAAATGATTAACATTAACATTATTGTCGGGGGTATAGCATCAGGAGGAGACTCGAATAGTGGACGTAAGTAGTATGCCTCAAACTTTCAGAATCGTCCCAAGCTAGCGAAAGTCCATGAAGGTGTATGTTGTAACCATCAAGGAGTTCTGGGCTCTAGCCTTTAAACTTTTAAGATACAGGTACTATTGGCCAATCTTGAAGAAAGATGTTGTGGAATATGTTAAGACATGTGACAAGTGTCATACGTTTCGCAACATCATCCATTCTCCGGTCGATGACCTCACCCCTATTCACTGTGTAGTCCCATTCGAATAGTGGGGCCTGGATATCCTCGAAGCCTTTCTATTGGCCAAAGGACAATTAAAGTTCGTCGACGTAGCTGTAGAGTACTTTACTAAGTGGGTAGAGGCCGAACCCCTGGCAACGATTTTTGTGCCCAAGCAGAGGTCATTCATTTGGCAGTCTATTGTTTGCAGGTTTGGAATACCCAAGATTTTCATAACAGACATTTAGGGATTGACCACCATCTAACATTAGTTTCACATTCTCAAAACAATGGGTTAGTTGATGTTACAAATTGGGTTATCTTCCAGGACCTCCAAACAAGGCTCGGGGAGGTTAGGGATGCTTGGTCTGATGAACTATCCCCTATTCTTTGGACATATAGAACGTTTCACAAAACCACAATAGGTGAGACCCCATTCATGTTGGCATTTGGTGTAGAGGCTACCCTTCCCATTGAAATCAAACTGCTGGATCTCAAGAGACTTAAGCCAGACTTTGATGAACATACAATAGAGCACCTTGACCTTTTTAAGGAAGTAATGGAACAAGCCGCCATAAGGGTTACATCTTACCAAAAATAGAATAGCTAGACACGTCAATAGTAGAGCAAGATCTAGAAGGTTTATAGTTGGAGATCTTGTGTTAAGAAGAGCCGAAGTAAAAAGACATGCCCTGGCAAGTTAGTACCTATTTGGGAAGGACCTTTTGAAGTCATACGAAAAGTCCGCAAAAGAGCATACAGCCTAAGAGACACCTCGGGAAGACCACTCTCTAAGCTGTGGAATGCTGATAATTTGAAGATTTATTACAAGTATTTTGTTTTACTTCTACCTAGTAGTTTTTCTAGTTTCTTTGGTTTGTCGGGTTTGCATGCCTAGCGTCTTTTTACTTTTCAGATGATCAAGCTTGTGTGCCTATATTAAATTTTTAAATAGGATGAGTTTGTTTTGTTTGGAGTCGGGATCTTATCCCAATAAAGTTTATTCTTCCATCTTACATGGCCATGAAGCATTGTTTTGTGCAAGCACCTGAAAGCCTTGTCCAGTGCAAACACCTTAAAGTCTTGTCCCCCTGTAAGCACCTCAAAACCAAAAAACTAGGGAGTGCTCGAGCATGTTCCTCAACTACATTACCAAAAAAAATGTTTCAAGCATCCTTGGTTTTCCCTATAAGTTTCTCGAGCTTCTAGCTTGGATGTTAAATTTAATCCTAAGTTGCTCAAGACTAGTTCTCCTCAAACTTCTAGCTTGATTGATAAATTAATCCTAAGTTGCTCGAGCCTCATGCTCCTCGAGCTTCTAGCTTGATTGTTAAAATTAATCATAAGTTGCTCGAGTCTCATGCTCCTCAAGTTTCTAGCTTGGTTGTTAAATTAATATTAAGTTGCTCAAGCTTCATGCTCCTTGAGCTTCTAGTTTGATTGATGAAATAATCCTAAGTTGCTCAAGCCTCGTGCTTCTTGAGCTTCTAGCTTGATTGTTAAAATTAATCCTAAGTTGCTCGAGACTCAGGCTCCTTGAGCTTCCAGCTTGGTTGTTAAATTAATCCTGAAGTTGCTTGAGCTTCACGTTCTTCGAGTTTGTAACTTGATTGTTAAATTAATTTTGAAATCGCTTGAGTTTTGCAAGGTTCTCGAGTTTATAACTTGGTACTTCAAGATTTTCCTAAAAACTACTTGATCTTTCAGTTCCAAACTGGTCGAGTTTGTTGTTTTGTTTGTCCAATTTTAAACAGCTCGATCTCCATTGTTTTAAGATTATCGAGTTCGAAATTTAATTTTCTTAACAGATTATTTGAGCTCTAAAGATTTAAGTTCCACGAGTTTTTAATGGTCGAGCTCAATCAAGATACATATATAAATAAAGGGTCGAGAAATTAACATAGCATCGATGTTAAATCTTGAAATGTGTTTTTAGTCCTGATCGGGCAACATACATAGAATTACAAAATTGTAAGCTTAATTTAAGTCCTCAACATTGGGGTCATTGGTAGGGCTCATGTGGTCATCTTCACCATCAATATCGACCTCTTGATCGTCCGTCACGTCCTTAGATTTCGAGAGCTTGAGGTCTTTATCGGTTTCAAGAACGCTCTTCAGGTCCTCAGGCTTTGCGTTGAGCCTCGAACGTATGAATGCCCAAGCCTCCTTCAAAGCATGAAAATATGAATCCATGGCATACTCGCCTTTTAGTCCATTGAAGTCTTCGGACTTCTTAAACTCCTCTATAGCAATATCTTGGGCTTCTCTCAGCTTGACCTCAAAATCTCTTAGGACATGCTCAAGGTCGAGCTTCAATTCCTCAGCATCGTCCCAGGCGACCCGAACCTCATCCCGAGCTTTACGAAACTAGTTCTTAGCCTCATCGCTTTCTTTTAAGAAGATGACATGCTCAGCCTCTAAATCAGAGATCTTTTTATCCCGAGCCTTAGCATCCTCCATAAGGCCAGCCTTTTTTTGGGACTCGTCCACTCCCTTTAGCGAAAGACCTCAAGCAATGCTTAAAGTCTGAAAAGAACTATGAACATGAGCTCATACATCGAGATAAAAAATGAAAAGTAATGAACAAAAGAGGCACAAGCTCACCTTTATCATCAGACTCTTGAGCGCTTTTCATGCCCTCATCAAATCCAAGGTTCTCGTGGTATTTGTCAATTATGCTCGGCACCAAGTGGCAAATTTCCTGGTCGTCGAGATGACCTATCTTGGTGGAATAGCCTCTTCCTCGAGGTCGATGATTTTAGGGATATTTTGAGGCTAAGAAGTTGCTCGAGGAGTACATTTAAGGGTCGTTTGATGAGGTACTGACCATCCCATGCTCGACGACGTAACCCTCGCACTTGACGATTCATTAGGCCCACTCCCTGGATTATCAGACCCCACATCTTGAGGTCTCTTTTTGCCCTTTTTCTAACCTGGGGGCCCGAACTTGTGGGGTTTTATTTTTCTTGCTCATGGCCTGACGAAGAGTAGAAGTATAGAATGTCATTCATGCACCATTCACGAAGTCATTAGCATGACACCAAAAGTGTACAAATTAACTAAGAAAAATAATCAAAGTACAATACCTACCCCCGACGCCTTTTATATGCGCAAGATCGAGGATGTCATCCCTAAAGATGTCATTTATACCATAGACAAGAGGCTTGAAATTCTCTAACATCCGCCTATCCATCTCTAAAGACTGAAAATAAGCCCGACCTTCACAAAACCTCGATGTATCTGGAAATCCCTACTGAGGACTAAATGGGAGTTCGGGATCCTGAGGTATAATGTAGAACCACTTTTCTTTCCACCCTTTTAATGAACTAGGCATCTTCGGTATCCTAAACCTTCCCCTGGATGAAAAATAGACAAAGCATGTATACTGAAGGAGTTGAAGACCATCCTATAGAGGTCGAGGTAGGGCATGATGCCCAGGTATCTACAGGCTATGAAAAAAATAAGCATCCGCTACCTGTTCGACACTAATTACCCCGGGCTTAAGTTATGCTCGACCAACAGAGCTACAAAGAATGGACACAGGGGCCACTAAATCCCCCCTTCAAAAAATCTTTGAAAATAACGAACTCCCCTTCCCGAGCTATAGCCATCCTATCTCTATGCTCTGGTGTTCTAATATCACAGCTCGACATTAGCCCATGCTCCCTAGCCATCGATACTGTTAGGTGCTCCTTAAATCTACAGGGTTGGTCTGGATATTTGGAAGGGATCGAGTTTTCCTGAGCTTGAGGTTGAGTGTTAATAGGAATGCCATGGGTATGATCGAGCATCCTAAGCTTCAAGAGTGGTCACTGACCTCGACTGGTCACTATCACTAATTGGCATCTTATCGTATGTTAAAGCTTTTCTAAAGAAGTAACTTAAGTTCTCGAGCTTTTACCTTAAACTTGATGCCCAAAAACCTACAAGAATTCTTGATCTCTAGGATTGCCAAGAAACTTACTAAGACTGAAAATGTGAAAAATGAAAAGCAAATGGGATATTTATAGGCTTCAAGGAGATAAGCCAAGGGTTGCCTCCACAACTGTTGGATTAGGCCACGTGTCGATCATCTAAGGCATGCCTTTTTATCTCCTTTTCTCATGCAGGTCTGACGTTAATGCCACACAAGCCCTCGAGGATACAGACATCCTAGAGCATATTTTCAATTATTTGACACCAAGGACTATTTTGGTGATCCCGTACCCATCCTCGAATCTCGAGCATGGTTGCACAGGGGCCAATGATAAGGTCTCACCATCAGCTCGAGGACTATTATCTCAAGTATCAATATTCCCTGGTAAACGTTGTCTGCATCCTCGAGTTCCATATGGTCCTCAAGGTTTCTCAAGGACGTCCATTATTGTTTTTACGAAATTTGGCGATAGCAGTCCTCGGGATAATACCTCAAGTACTGCCCTTTGCCTAACATGATTTCTTGCCAAGATGAAGTCGGATCCTATTTGACCAGAATTTTAAACTTATCCAAAAATCTCAATCCCAGACTCCTATGTCTAAGAAGAGCCTGTTTCGTTAAAGATTGTAGTTGAATTGTGACTAGATCTACAATTGTAACCCAATGCTTATTTAAAGTACGACTTCTAAGGATAAGGACACATAACTACCTATCTCTATAAATACAAAGCTTCTATTCATTATTCAGGTAAGATTTTACATAATTTTCAGCATATATCTTTTCACACAAATTCTCTCAATTTAAATATCGGAGGGGCGATGAGGAAACACATCGATGCCTTTGTTTCAAGTACTGAAAGATTATGTTCGTGCTCATTCTTAATCCTCAAGCTTGAAAATCAACATAGGCGATTTTTGGTAGCATCAAATACATTTTGGTATTGGGAATGGTTGAATGTCCAAAGAAAAGAAGTTGGAGGACAAATAGAACGTAGAGGTCGGATGTTCAACATCTCTTCTCTGCAATTTGGATGTTGGCTATGTAGACATGGTTATAGACACGTAGAATTTGTCCATTTAATTTCTACTACGTCCAATGGGTATTTAATGAGTAGTAAATGATATTAATTAATAAGAACTTCCATTAATTAAAATTTAAGTGCTCAAATTTTCTAAACATGTTTACTGCATATAACTTATCTTTTTCTCTCTATAGCCTCCAGTTCTATCCTTCACTCTTCCAAAATTAAATTAAATGCAATACATCGAGGATTAAAATTAGATTTTTAGTAGATCTTAATAAAAGTTAATGAAATGTGTGGATGACAAATCAATGGGATAACAATTTAGGCTCGGTAGAGATTTTTTAATAATAGATTTATAAAAAGTAAATTTTCTTTTTTTGGAAAATATATCTTTAAAAAATAGAGAATTATCATGCAAAAATATTTGTGTGGTTGAAATGAGTTTAAGGATAAATAAATTTTAGAAAATAGGAACAAACATGATTTTTCTTTTCCCCAAATCACGATTGGTATACATTTCCTTTACTGCAAGTGTCAACAAGGGTGGCAGAAATGAGTTTACAAACAGTATAATCCTTTTTTTACACGTGTCTCCTTCTCACTGGGAACTTCTACCACGTAAAAAGAGATATAGAAGGGGACAAATGTATGCACATTATAATGTACATAAGTATTTCCGAATAGCCGTCCAAGGCAACATTTGAGCCGGCGTCACATCATTATAATTGCTATCAGCAGTGACGAAACCAATGCCTTTTACAATTACAAATTCTGAACTTCTCTGTGTGTTCTCTCAGCAGGCCAACTACAAATTCGTTATCCCACTTTTTTTATAGAGAGGAAGAGAGATGGCTGATTGGGGGCCGGTGGTGATAGCGGTCGTGCTATTCGTGTTGCTGACTCCAGGACTTCTTTTCCAGCTGCCTGGAAAGAGTAGGGCCATCGAGTTTGTCAACATGCAGACGAGCGGAATCTCCATATTCATCCACACTATTCTCTTTTTTGGCTTGATCACCATCTTCCTCATTGCCATCGGTGTTCACATCTCCACCGGATAGTTTTAGGTTAACTTATCACCATCATACTTGTACTTCTGTTTCTTTCAATTCACTGTTGCATTCAGTTATCGGGCATCCGTATGTTCACTTTTTTCGTATTATTCTTTGTTCATTCGTGAATACGCACAGTTCATTAACTCCGTATTTCAGAATTATTCACTGTTTTTCTTTTCCTGAAGTGATAATTTATCTCAGTTGCTTCTCGAAAGCTTGAGACAACAAGAAACAACTAGTCTTATTCGTAATAAATTTTGGATCCGCTGCTTGAATCTTTTTTTGCTTTGATTCTGTTAAATGTCAAGTTAAATTTTGTCCAAAAATCTTTTAATTCGTTTTACTGAGCAAGACCCTCGTGAATGCTACCTTGTTGGACAAGCCAAAAACCCCATTATTAAATTTAACATGGCTTTAATTTAACAATATCATTACTATTAAGACTTGAAATTTTGTCTTAAAATGCCAACCTTGCTGAGAGGAGTAGTCCGGACTTTTATACCGACAAAGGTTATTTTATGAAGAGGAAATTACATATTTTCAGACATTTGAAGATCCAAGTGCAAAAATCAGGTGCAAAATTGTTTTAATCAAAACTCAGGTATGAAATTAATAATTAAATATTTATATATACAACCCTAAATCAATTTCATTTTTACCCGTTTCATTTTCTCCCTCTCCTCTCTCGTATCTCCCCCCTCTTCTCTCTCTACCGTCGTCGGGAGTGCTCGCCGCCGTCAAGGAGCGTCCACTGTCGGAGATCCCCGCCAGAGAACCATCGCTATTGTAATGAAGAGGAGGTCACGGTGAAGCAGATCCACCGCAGTAGCTCGATCTAGATTTTCTCCTTTAGGACCATGGCCTGGAACACCCATCACCGGTGGTGTTGATGTTGGCGGTGCTCACTAGGTGGTGTTGGTCTTGGTGGCGGCATGTTGCTATTTTGTGTGGTGTATGTACTGGCGGTGGTTACTGTGGTGGTGTCTAATCTCAACCCATCGATCCTCGGCGGCCGGCACAAAACTTATTCTCTCTGATGGCCATCGGTGGCACGTCAGGAGAGCACAACAGTGGAAGCAACAGTGTGGTGGTTCATGGTTGGTAGTGATTTTGTGGTGGTGGTTCATGGTTGGTGATTTTGTGGTGGTGTTGGATTTAGTGGTGGCGGCTTTGTTGGTGGTAGGGTTGTGGTGTGGTGGTAGTGTATCTGATAGGGTATGTTGGATCTGATGGTGACGGTGGCGGTGGTGGATCGGCGGTGGTTGTCTTGGGCACGGTGCTATGTGCGGTGGTTGGCTTGGGGGCAATGGTGTGCGGTCAAGGTGATGATCATGATTGGAGGTGAAAATGGATGTTGGTAAATTTGTGACCAACCATTTTGTTATCTGTGACTTAAAAATTATATAATCTGAGACCTCGAAAGAATGTATGAGTTTGTGACCAACTGATTTTGAAATTTGTGACCGTGTAAGATATAAATTTTGATATGTGATCAACTGATTTTGAAATCTGTGACCGACGAATTAATTGTAACTTATAAATTTTTTGATTCGTGACCATTAAATAATCCGTGACCAACAATTTGGAAATATGTGACTTACGAATAAACTGTGAACAATTTGTGACCATTAATATATTTAATTAATTAACTAACACCCGATTTATGAATTTTGAAACTTAAAACCTGAATATTAATTTGCCTCGTTCCAAACACTTGAGTTTTGAACTCTTCCCTTTTATGAAAAGGATTACGCAGTTTAACATAGAAGTCTTGGGCTTTTATGAAAAGCCTTTTAACATAACTTAACCACGTCGTCACCAGTTAGTAGAGTCCTGTACTTCTAATGAAAAGCCAAGAGCCCAGTCCACTAATTTAGACATGAAAATTCCCACGATAATTAATATTCAGAAAGGGCAGGCAACCTCATCTCTCTCCATTCTTTCAAATATAGCATTGAAAAGCTTCGTGGCCGTTCTCTTTGTGTTTGAGTTTTGTGTTTTGAGTTTAAAAAACATTTTACGTTTTGTGTTTTGAGTGTCTATTTTGAGATTATTGAAAATGTATTCTTTTTGGAATTTTGAAAAATTGTTTTGAAAACACCCAAAACTTGATTATAACTCAAAACACTCAAAACGACAAATTGTCGTCTTGGATTTTCTTTATAAATTTTTAACTTGTTTTCAAAAATGCATTTTCGAAAATAAGAAATAGAACACGTTTTCACTGTTTTGGAAAATCGAAAACAGAAAACGACTTGAAAATGATAAAGATAACATGCCCTTCATTTTTCGTCCCCTTTCATTCTCATTACTAAGAACGTAAGCCTTTTTAGATATTTGCAAAACACGTCCCAACTACTTAAGTCGTCATTCCTTAATTTATCAAATTTTCCTATTTTTAATTTTTGTCGTATGCTATTATTCAAAATACTAGATCTAGAAACAATTATCCGAAAATTAAGTCTCCAATCAATACTGCTGGATAATCATCAGCAAATTTCAGTTCATGGCAATGCATAAAGTTCTTGATGACACCTAGATATTGATTTATGTAGATATATTGTAGATAAATGGGAGTATATGAAAACAACTAGACTTAAGCGGGCAATGCATTATTGCAAAACAGAGGCGATTTAAATGAAACTTTTTGCAGTTGAAAAATGATATTACAGATCCAGCATTGATTGATTGTAGCTAGAAGTCCATTCTGTGAACACTTCCCAACAGGGACGTAGGCAGGATTTCAATGTTGTGGGGGCAAAAATACGGGGGGTGGAGGGAGCCCCCCTCTTGAATTTTTTTTTTTTTTTTTTTTTAACTAAGAGGATTGAAAACGACGATTTTGAATACCAAAATAGGCAAGTTAGATTGACTAATGATGAACTAAGAATAAACAATTCCATCACTTCTTTCTTAAATCTATCTCTTAACTCCTGAACTTAAAAATCAACTATTGCAAGAAACAAGTTAATTTTGTAATGATGTTGCAAAGTGATATGATCTTTTTTCTTAGAAGTCCTCCCTCGACCTGCTCTATATAAAGATGCCATATCAGGAATGTCTATGTTTCTTGAAGTACAAAATGACTTCACATTGTTCAACAATCCATCCCATCCACTTCTCTATAGTTTTGAAGTCGGGTTTTCGTCACTGACACCAATTCCATTGCATTCAATATATCCTGAGATTTAAATTGTAATACTTGATAAAGAACATCTGTAAATCCCAAGAAATCTCTCATTAAATGTAGAATAAACACGAACTCAAAAGATCTCATGACATCGTAAACACCATCAGCTTCACTCCTGTTAGCTAAAGTACTTCCATAATTGATGATATCAACTAAAGCAGAACAAGTGTCATCAAACAAAACAAGCAAACTACAAATGGAACCAAAGTGTTAGCTCCATCTTGTACTTCCAGTACATTTTAGAGTTCCAATATGATTTTTTCCTCTTCCAGTTTCAAACTCATCATTCTCATCATTGGCAATCATTTCTGCAATTCTAGCTGCTTGAGAGCTTCGAAGTTTGTTCATTTACTAGAAGAGGTAACCAAGTTCACAGTAAGAGTTAAGCAATCGAAAAACTGAGATACTGGAATTACTTGCCTAGCTGTTGCCACAAGAGGCAATTGGAATCGATGAGAAAAACAATGAACATAATATGAGGGGTGTCTGTGGTCGAGATTACATTTTGTGGGCTGTGGCTTGTGGGTATGCTTTTGGGTAATTGATTCATAAATGGGTCCTTCGCTTTTGGATTGGATTTGGGCTATTGATTTATTTAAGTAACTATTGAATTTTTTGTTTAGGTCTAAGATTTGTGTATGGTTGAATTTTAAAGTGTAAGTTATTATGTCAATATTTATTAATGGTAAAAAAGAATTTCAAAATTTTATGGGGGCGAAACTGAAAAATACATTACAAATTAACTAGGAATAGCGGACCAGCGGACAATGTAGGGGAGGCGGTCGCCCCCCTGCCCCCCTATCCCCGTCTCTACTTCCCAATCGAAGAAAAGCACACCACCAGCCATAAAGAGTAGGCAGACCTATTGGCATTGCATGATTGAGCAAGATAATTCCAAAGCTTATGTACTTTCTTGCACTCACAAGTGTCAAAAATACTCCCTTTTTCTATTCTCCCAACTTGATGCCTAACTAGAATAACTCCATGCTGCACATGCATAAATGATGCGGTACAATTAGAAGAGAAAATTATAAATCAGTTGAAAAAAAGGAAAAATAAGAAGGCCTACGAAAACACGATAACTTTCAGCTCGGGTTTTAGATTTCCATAAGCAAGTACAATCCTAAGCATTTTTCAGTTATCTACTGTTTGATCGAGGTGAAGATGGTCTTTCGTGGTCAAATCCATCATTCAGGGATTTGTTTTAGCATTTTTCAGTTTTAAGTTAGTTTAATGTTATTTTGGTCAGTTGTGCAATTTCCTAGTTCTTTTCGAATTTGTCTACCAAATTAGGAGCTATAATGCTTTAAATATGTGATAAGGGTTTGTAAGCCTTTTTAGTCGTTTTTTTAAAAATAATATTTCAATTTTTTGTTACATAGTTGATTCCAGTACATCTCACATTTTTTCGAGCAAATTTGAGCAACATCTGTTCATGTTTTATGAATAAGACCCTTTTATTATTATTCACGTTTCCGTTTTACATCAATAAACAAGTAATTTTTACCTTTTCCTCCAAAAAAAATAAAATAAAAAATAAAATGCTAGAATTCTTCAGTGCACTTCTAATATTTTGTACCTGAAAAATCTCTAATATGCAAAAACAACCTTCGTACATAGCAAAATCTGAAACCAGAGTAGAGGATTGCTAGATACATTATCTAAGTTTCAAGATGTTGCTTCTTACACAGACACTTGCACAAAAATATTTTAAAACAAACTAAACCTTTTTTTCAATATATTTGGGATCAGCTACTCTACATAAACCCTTTTCATTCACTTTTTTTAGTTCATTGGAAGATGTACTCGAACATCAAGAACATTAGATCCTTATATTACAAAAAGCGTGGCTTTGGGCATGAATTTTCCGTTCCTGAAGTCATGATAACTGTTGCTATTACTTTTCAACAATAGAAAATTAACAACCACAAATATGTTGCTAATTTGAGGGTGGCTAATAGTTACCAACGGATAGTGCCGTTGGTAAAGTGTAAACCTTTTACCAACGAAATTTTGATTGGTAAAAATATTACCATTGCCAACCGACTTTCCGATGGTAAAAATCTATCTTTACATTGAATTGCCGTTGATAAAAGGTCTTTGTTACCAATAGAAATTCCATTAGTAAAACTATAGGCATTACCAACAGAGTATCCGTTGCTAAAATTATTTTCTAATATGACTTCAAAACCAAAGAAAATTCCTTGGTAGAAAATATCATCATGCCAAAAATATTATATTTTACCAACAAACTATCCGTTGCTAAAATTATTTTCTAATACGAAATATACTTTTCACCGATGGGAATTATGTTGGTAAATCTTAATTCATTATTTTTTTAAATATAAAATAGCTAGAAATTTATGCAACCTGCTAATTAATAATTATTATTTTCAAAATGACTAAATAATTAAAATTTCAAAATGCACTAAAGTTTTAATAAATTAAATTATTACATAAAAACTTCAAATTTGAAACAACATGTCTACTCGTCATCATTCTGTAATCCAGAGTTAGAAGGAAATTGAAAGTTTGGAAGGTTGAGTTAGTGATGAAAATAATGTGAATATTACGTGTATAGTTGATGCAGGAGAGTCCGAGTCAGATGATGGGTTGTCAGATAACACGTTAATGGCTCTAAAGTATCACGAGTTAGCAGATCGACGCAAGGATGGCAAGTGTGATCGCGTAACTTTGGTAATTGAGTCGTGTTTTGGTAATTCGGCGCGCACGTCGTGGGCACCGAGCTGCATGCCATTTTCAACCTCAAATTTCGTTGTTTTCCCTTCCGAATGGTCATTTTGAGTTAAATTTTACTATTTTTGGTAATATTTCGATTGCATGTTAGGAGATGATTTTTAACTCGATTTGGGCTAGATTTTTTTGCAGACTACTTATTTTATTCCGTATTTTTGTTTGGCATGATTTTTGAAATTTTGCGATTTTTGGTAAAATTTGAATTTTTGCTATAAAATCCGGCTTGTGGACTTATTTTGATCATTGCGTGATATAATAAAATTCTTCAAACTTCAGAGATGTTTTCTCTGTGTTTTTGGCATTAATCTTGTGTTTTTTCCTGTGAATTTGTTGGTAGAACTAGCGTACAGAATAATCAATATTTTGCCCGACGTCAATAGTTCATCATCAGGAAAGAAAATTGAAATACCTAGAGAGAAATAGTAGTGATGAGTGATTACATTGACATGCATGGGATTTATTATTGTTTGGGAAAAGAAGCTTTGAAAGTTGAAATGCATGACTTGATTTAAGTATTATTTGTAAAATTGAGAATGATTCGCGCACACTCAACGGATGAATATAAATTTATAGAGTATATGGAAATAACTGTTAATTCTTGAATTTCATTAAATTATTTAAATTTTGTGATTTGGACATTCACTTTGAAGAAACATGGAATTACGTATATCGAGTTGACTGTATTTGTTGAAAGTGTAATTAAATTTCTATTTTGCTTGGTTCAAAGGACGAATAAATGTTTAAGTATGGGTTTGTTTGATAAATTTAAATATTATACTTATCTGAGCCATAAAAAATAGCTTTCAGGGGTGATTATAATTATGTTTGTTTATCGATTATTTTTGGAGAAAATTTGAAATTGGACAATAACGGATGAAAAAGGAATAAAATTGATAAAAAGAAATTAAAGTTGGACATATTATGGAATTTGAGGACTAAGAAGCCACGTTTGGAAGCTGAAGAACCTCAATCACAGTATCTAAGGATTGAATCCGAACAAAACGATGTTACATGAACCAAACTGCACAATTGAAAGTATAAATTCCAATAATTAGAGATATCCTAATTGGACTAAAATTATGGATCTGTATCTTATTTTAGACATAATATAGGTCTATAAATAGGAATCTTTCTTTCAATTAAAAATGGGAGGCTAGAAATACAATCTTGGACATAATTATACATTCCAATACATAAAATCCTCAAAATTTGTATCTCACTTTGGAATTTGAAGGTTGAACAACACAAATTGATTAAAAACTTGGAAGAGGAGATTGATGATCCATTGTTTGGAACTGGGTGACGAAGAACAAGAATTTCTATAAATTCTTATCTTTATTCCTTGTATTGAGCTTTTTAATACTTTTGTTATTTAATTTCAATTATATGATTGGCTAAATAATTGGTTCTTTTCCTTTATTCCTTGTATTGAACCCACTTATATTTCTAATCATTTTGTTATTTGATTTCAATTATGTGATTGGTTAAATAATTGGTTGCTAGAAAGAATGATATAGTTTAGGTTTAATGTTTATTTAATTCAATTGATTTTTGCAATTTTGATTGTGTGTTTAATTGTCATTCAATTATTTGATTTAAGCACAATATTGAAACCGAGAGAAGATTTATTTGTCTAGTTCATGAGATAAGTGACATAGATTTTATAAGAGATTGAGCGATGATTATAGCCTATGCAATCACTACAACAAAAGTATGCTTTTACGGCATTGATTTACGGCGTGCAATTATGGCATGCCGTAAAAAATATGCTTTTACGGCGTGCGGTAAATGCACGCCGCCGTAAATGAATATATGAGCTCAGCCATTTACGGCGTGCATATTGGGCACGCCGTAAAAGATGTCCTATTACGGCGTACAACATGTGCACGACGTAAATAACCGTAAAAAAGCAGCCCAGGCCCAATTAATAGTGGAAAATGAAAGGAAAATTTGTGGCCCAATTTATTAACCCGTTTTCTTCAAAACTTGGGGCATCCTTTCCTCTCCCTGTTTTCTTGCCTTCCCCGCTGCTGTTGGTGTTTCGAAGAGTGCGACGGCGATTGGAGGAGACTGGAGAGCTAGTCGGCTTCGACTTTCGGCAGTTCTGGTAAATTCCGCGTCCACCTTCTTGTGTGTTTACCCTCCTGGTGTGCTGAATTACCCGGCTGTATCTTTACCCCTTTCGCGATTTTTCACAAAGTCTGAGGTTTTCTGTCTTTTACCCTTTTTGATGTTCAATTTTCTGGTATGCTAATTTTCTAATTAAGAAGACGGTGTCTGTAGTTCGATTATTCCTTAGATCAAGGAAGCTGTATTTAGATCTCTTGTGTGTGGTTACTACTCTGGCCCAATTGTTGTTGATAGAGGTAATGGATGTTGGAGTGTGGTTACTATTCTGTTGTAGTGAATTAAGGTGAAATTTTGGTGATCGTAAGTATGAATCTTTAGCAGTAGGGTGGTGGTGGAAGGATAACCTTGAATTTTGAATATGAGGAAGACTCAACTGTCTTCCAAAAAGAGTTGTCCCAAGAGTTGGATAATGCTGAATTTTCGTTGACAAAATCGTTTGACCACCGTCCAAGGTTGTCCATCGATTCATTCATCTCTTTGAAACAATCTAATTCAGCTATATTTTGACTCTGTGTATGCAGAAAATCAGAATATTTTTGTGTAATGACCATACTAAAAACGTTGCACCTGCAATCAAATATACATTCATTATTTTTTTATGACCAAGAAGAGCATGTAAAAGTTTTAAGGCTTAATTATGTTGATCAAATTAAATATTAAACATGGTTTTTGAAAATTATAAAGGGTAGTAGAAAAAGGTGAGTTTCACCATATTATTCCAGGAAAATGGATAGTGTAGACCTGAATGAAAAACATTCGCTTGAACACACACAAAAGTAGCTTAAATGTGTGAGGGATAAAGTTAGGATTCATACAACTTTTTTTCAACTTTTAAGTGCATAAAAAGAACGTACAAAATTCATTGATTCATACCATAAATTTATGAGACACATTAATATAATCGTGGTCATTACTCTAATCAGGTCATGTGTCTAGAAACAATACTTTGGCCAACCACATTAAAAGAGTTGTCCCAAGAGTTGGATAATGCTGAATTTTTGTTGATCACCATCCAAGGTTGTCCTTTGATTCATTCATGATTTCATATATTCTTATACTAGAGAAAAACCAGTTCAAAAATGGAACTACTGGTAAATATTCAGATCCTCCAGCTATATTTTGACTCTGTGTATGCAGAAAATCAGCAGCTTCATTGTTGAGTAAATCATTAAGTTCAGTCAGTAAATACTGAGACAGCTTCATTCTCTCTTTAAAAACCTACTGCAATGTCATCTTAGTTTTGTCAACCTCTAGGCCTTGTATGGGAGGGATTAAAATCGGATTAAAATTGAAAATATAGCCGTTATTGTTGACTTTTATTAGACGGGTGGGGCTCAATAACGGCCATATTTTCAATTTTAATTGGATTTTAATCACTCCCGAACGGGGCCCTAAACTTTTCTTCAATCATTTTGGCGCTAGATAATCTTTGAGCAGGCTTTGAAGATGGGTACTGTAGGTTTCTTCAAAAGATTGCAGTAATGTTGAAGAAGTTTGTGACTGTTCCAATTTCGTCTATTTTAATACAGGTTTGAATTATTTTTTTTAATTTCCGTCTGTGTGAAATTTTATTGTCAAATAGTCTTTTTATTGTGATTTGGCAAATATAGAAGTTAGTATATTTCTTGATATATTTTTTATTTACATGGTCGATCTAAGTTTATTAATTATACCCTTATAATTTTTGTGGTGTGCAGGGAGTTGATATTTTGTGGGATAGCAAATTTGTTGGTCAAAGAAGTAAATTATGAAGTGGTAGTCTATAATTTTTGAGAATTGTTTAGATTAAATTTAGCGATGTATTGAACTGTTACTCAACATTTATATTTATCGAAACAATGGAACTCGATTATGTATGGATTAATTTGTTTTGCAATTATTTTAGGCTTGCTGGTAATGAAATGAGCAAATATTTTTTTTTAAATTACACTTAATTTTACGGCGTGCACATGCACGCCGTAAATGTAAGGTTCTCTTTTACGGCGTGCACAAGCATGCCGTAAAAGGTATCTCCTTCTTTTACGACGTGCAAGTGCACGTCGTAAAAGCTTAATTCTGGCTTAATTTGCACACCTTTTACGGCGTGCATGTGCACGCCGTAAATGTTTCTCCTCTTTTACGGCGTGCAAACGCACGCCGTAAAAACTAATGACGGCGTTCCTTAACGGCGTGCATTGCACGCCGTAAAAAAGGAACTACCTTTTACGGCATTGCTTTATACGGCGTTTTCGCGTACGCCGTGAACAGTTAATTACGGCATACATTGCACGCCGTAAAAGCTTAATTCTGTTGTAGTGAATCACGATTAAATTCCTACGGCTGAATGTTGTTACATGTGTAGGAATTACATAAAGATACAGTAAATTTGGACATGTGAATAGGGCTAGTTTTGCTCGGAAAGACTATTAGCTAAAATATGCCAATTCGATTGTTAATACCTATGAAAAAGAGTTTGAATGAATTCAGATTAGATGAATGTTAAATAACATAAGTGAAATGGAAATTCCTAACCGATCGATCATAATAGTCCTCAAGCAATTAGATTGGGTAGTTTAATTTAGATTAGGTTACTATAATTTTGTTACAAAATAAAAAACTCTTAATTTGTCTATGGGTTACTGTATTAATTTGGATTGAAGCTAGATTAGATAAAAATTGATAGTATGTGGGACGATATTTAAATTTAAAATTTTACTTTATTATTCATTGCGATCCGTACACTTACCAAATCAATAGATCATGTTGCATTAAATATGGATGTTAAAGGGTAAGGGTCACTATGCCCATTTTTTGTCTTTTTATTTTTCTTGTATTGTTAATTTCTCTTAAAAATTATCCAAGCCCCACGGCTAATCTATCATGCATCCGCCCTTGTTTGTCGGCGAGTACACACAAATATTATTAGAATTTGAGATTGTACTAACATGGTAATAAATTTTCAAAAACAAATAATTCATGATTCAGTTATACTTGTCATTGATAGAGCCATCCCTTAACTATATTTGTGGCCGTTTGTTTGGGTAATATTTATAAATCCAGTCAAAATCAAATATTAATTTTAATTACATATTCATAATCAGTACATATTACTGTCCATATTTTCGTAGGAATACTATTATTCCTCTTACTACTCTTATTGGTAAATTCATTTATAAATTTGCCAAAAGGATGTTTACACTATGTTTGCGCACTAAAGGTCCAATGGAGGGGCTTATTTGATGAGAAAATTACACAAATCCAGATATTTCAAAATCACATTTTAAAAATCAGATTTGATAAATTATTTTTCAAAAATCAGGTATCAATTTTAACTTTTTAATATCTAAAAATTAAAATTAAATTAACTTCATCCACCCAAACCCTAATTATTCATCACTCTTCATTCTCTCTCTCTCATTTTCTCTCCCTTCTCTCTCTTTTTTACCCGATTTTCACCCTTACTCTCTCTACATCTCTCCCTTCTCTCTCTTCTTCTCCCCCTTCGAACGCCAACGACCGACGAAGGAGTTGCGTCGGTTGGCTACGCTGCGGCATCAAAGGCCACCGTTACTGTTAACGACGCTGCAACCGCTGATGTCCGTCGCGAAGGCTGCTGCTGCTGTTTGATATATCGATGTCCTTCGCGATGCTGCAATCGCGACGTCTATTCACCACGACGCTTCGCCGACAGTGGTTGTAGTGAGTATTGTGTAGTGGTGGGTGGTGGTGGTAGTGTTTTGTGTGGTGGCGATTTTGTGGTGGTGGGTGGTGGATCTAGCGGTTGGGGTGGGTTTATTGAATTTTGGCGGTGGAAGTGGTGTTTTTATAGTTGAAAAGTGGTGGTGAATCGGTGGTGGTGGAGGCAGTTTGTTTCAGATGAAAAGTGGTGGTGAATCGGTGGGTGGTGGATCTAGCAGTTTGTTTGTGGTAGTGGTGTTGGTGGTTGTTCAGTGGTTGTTGGATGATGGCGTTGGTTGTGCGTTTCTGTTGGTGGTGGAGGTAGTTGTTGGTGGTGTGGTGATGGTAGTGTGGTGGTTGTGGGTGGTGGGGATGGTGGTGGGATAGTGTTTGTGTCCAATTATTTGGTTGACCTATGATCAATTATTTGTGGTGGCCATAGTGGTAGTGGCGATACCTTGTGACCAAATGTTTGGTAGTTTGTGAAAATTTACTTAACTGTGATCTAAAAATTTAATGATATGTGACTCAAAAATAATCTGTGACCAACTAATTTAAAAATCTGTGACCTCGAAATAATATGTGACGTACAAAATATTTCTCTGTGATCTCGAAATAATCCGTGACCAATTAATTTTAAAATATGTGACCTATGACCTGTAATTAATTTGAAAATCTGTGACTGTGTGACATAAAAATTTTGATCCGTGACCAACTAATTTTGAAATTTGTGACCAATGAATTAATTGTGACCTACAAAATTTTTGAGCCGTGACCTTAAATTGTAAATTTGTGACGTATAAAATTATTATTTATGACTGAAAAATAATATTGACTAATTCAACTATAAATCTGTGATCGGAATGATTGCCGGAATGGTCGTCGGAATAGTCGCCGGAATCGGAGCATCGTCGGAATGGTCGTCGGAGAAGAGTGGTGGTCGGAATGGTCGCCGGAATAGTCCTCGAAGTGGTAGGGGTGGTGCATGTGGGGTGGGTTTATTATATTATATTATATTAGAATTTAAAAAAAAAAAAAAAAACCTGATTTTTGAATTTTCAAACTATAAACATTATTTTTGAATTGGTGTAAACTAAATACCTTATTTATGAATTTTTCCCTTATTTGATACCTAGGGCATACACTTTCTCTCTATTGCCTATGAGCATCGAATAAGGCCATTCAAATTGGTGAGGTTAATTTCATTGTGCATTTTCTCCTCTAATTATGTCAAGTATAATCTAGTGTATTATAGATGTGTCATCACCGAATTAGCCTGTATAAAGAATTTAAATTTAAATTATAATGGATAGTATTAGGTAGATGATTTTATGTTGAATTAAGGTAGATAGTATTCTTTAATTTTTTATTCAAAAGATAGTGATTTCAGTGTGAACTATATAACATAACACGGAGGTCATAGGTGAATTTAGGCAGATACAAAAAATAGAACGTTTTTTGAATGAAAATTCAAAGATTATTATGCACCATAATATTCTCTACCTAGTAATATTCATTATAGTTTATACTAAATTTTTAAACACGACCTTAATGTTCACAATTTGATGTTAGTTTCAATAGAGAATTTTAAGCAATAATCTGCACAATTAATCTAAAAGACTAAAACATAGATAAGTTTCAACTTTTCAAATAATACAAACACCAAATATCTACACTATTTACCAACATCTCATTCATCACAACACGATAATTTCATTCAGCTAGCAATAATGATATAAATGCAGCCAACACTAGTACTAGTTCTACATGTCTTTACTGGTATACCGTATATATGTCTTCAAACATTTCACGTTCAGAATTGACATGATCCGTACACTTACCAAATCAATCGATCACGTTGCATTAAATATGGATGTTAAAGGGTAAGTGTCACTACGCCCATTTTTTGTCTTTTTATTTTTCTTGTATTGTTGAATTTCTCTTAACAATTATCCAAGCCCCACGGCTAATCTATCATGCATCCACCCTTGTTTGTCGGCGAGTACACACAAATATTATTAGAATTTGAGATTGTACTAACACGGTAATACATTTTCAAAAACAAATAATTCATGATTCAGTTATACTTGTCATTGATAGAGTCATCCCCTAACTATATTTGTGACTGTTTTTTTGGGTAATATTTATAAATTAATTTATAAATTCAGTCAAACTCAAACATTAATTTTAATTACATATTCATAATTAATACACATTACTTTCCATATTTTCGTAGGAATACTATTATTCTTCTTACTACTCTTATTGGTAAATTCATTTATAAAAAAAAGGATGAACTGCATTCTTGGCGGCCCCCACATGCCCTGCCCTGAACTTTGGTGAAGGAGGTAAATCGCAGGTTATGCCTACAAGAGTATAGGGTGGAAGGCTGCTTGTTGACAAATTCATTTATAAATTTGCCAAAAGGATGTTTACACTATGTTTGCGCACTAAAGGTCCAATGGAGGGGGCTTATTTGATACCTGGGGCATACATTTTTTCTCTCTTGCCTATAAGCATCGAATAAGCCCACTCAAATTGGTGAGGTTAATTTCATTGTGTATTTTCTCCTCTAATTATGTCAAAAGTATTGTCAAGAATATAGAATAAGATTACAGAGATCGTCAAAGATTGCGATTATAATATTTACTTTCCTTAGTAGTAGATTACGTAATATTTCCTTTTATGTTTGTTTCCTTTTACAGTTATTTGTAACCCTATAAATAGGGTCTTCTACATTGTAATATTAACAAGTTTATTATAATACAATTTATAATATTCTTCACATGGTATCAGAGCCAATTCTTTAAAAAAAAAAAAAAAAAAAAAATTTCTCTTGTTTTCTTAATAAATTTTTTCTCCCGGCGGGAGGAGTTTCTTTTTGCTCCTCCCGCCCGGTCTTGTTAGGGTATTCGTTAAATCTGTCAATGTAGTTTCCCAGTTTTGAGTTTTTGTTCTTTTATTTTTTTTTTTTCTCTTTTCTGGTGACATGGTGATACTCCGGGTTCCTTGTCCAGTAGTTTGGATGAACTAATGCGTCATGCTTCATCATTACGGGGACCAGGAGTTGATATGCTGATTGGAATTCTGAACAGAATTGCACAAATTGGATCTGGACTTGCATCTACCTCTCTGTCCACAGATCATCCAAGCTGCTCTCCACCTGTTCCCTTGGAAACTGAAGCTGAAAATAGAGATATTGTTTCTTCAGATGACAGAGATTCATCAGTTGGCGTCTTATTCAGTTTGGGCTTCCACCGTCAACATTCTGTGAGTTTGATTTCAGTTCGGAACCCACCTGTGGCCGCCGGACGTGACATACTGAGATTTTTTGCTTAATCAGTTTGGGCTTGCAGCTACAGTTTCCTTTCCCTTGCTTTTCCTTGTTTTGGGTAATGAATGGGTCTCTTCCATTGATGAAGGTGTGTGGGCTGTCGAAATTTATGGGTTGTTGTGGCGAGTGCGGGGATGCTGCCGTAGTGAAGAGAGATGTAGGCGACAAGAGGAGTTGCTGAGGTTTCTGGGAATTTAGGGTTGGTTTATGAAATCGGGGAAGACGATGTGGTGATAGTGGGCTGAATAGATTTGAATGTTGCCACGAGATGGGCTAGTGTTTATGGTTAGTGGGTTATGTTTTTTGGGTTGGGCCTAAGGTTTGGGTCAAACAGATTCGTGAGCTGGGGTGTGTTAATAATTGAGTTGGGCCACTATTTATCTCATCCACTGTTGGGTTTTGGTTGGGCTGAATTTAATTACTTGGGCCTTGGGAAATTAATTGGATAGTACCTATGTAATGGGTTGAGGAAAAGATGTGGGCTTTGTGTTACAGATTTGGTTTTGGAGTGGGCTGCCTTATTAATTTCTTTTTGGGCTTCTTTGTGTGGGCTGTTATTTCACTTGGGCTGGTTTCATTTATTTGGGTTTCAGTAATTAGGCCAGCTTATGGGTTGGTGTTTGATGGATATGGGCCTGGGATTTATGGACTGTTGGATTAAGGTTATTGGATTTAGTATTGTTTGGGCTTTCCTTTGTTGGGCTTTGATTGGGTTATTATTTTGGTTTTAGAGTTTTGCTATACTTTTAGGTTATGGAATTTTGGGATTATTATGCGTGCTAAAAAAAAAAAAAAAAAAAAAATTTAAAAAAAAAAAAAAAAAACGTTGTGTGGTTTTGGAAATTCTTCTTGGAAGTTGGGTTACAGTCCTCAATCTCGCTCTTCAGTCATGAGGTCTCTGTGTGACTTTGGGTTCAGTTGGAATTCGTTTATTTGGATTGGATTCAGTGGATTGTTGGCCACTATTTCAATCTTTTGGCTAAAGTTTGGAGTTTCTTCAGCTTTTGGTGTATGTCCAGTTCTTCTGGAATTTCGTCCAGGTTATCTGGAATTTGGTTCAGTTCATCTTAAATTTGGTCCAGTTTATCTGGAATTTGGTTTAGTGTTGGTTCGGAGTATCCGAAATTTGAGTTTCTCATCTCGTAGTTTTTGGCCGGTGTTTTGGCGTGTGTCGGCGCACGTCGTGAATTTCTTTTGGAAATTCTTCTTGGGGAGTATGCGTTCTCGTCGTCTTCTCGTAGTTTCTTGGTCTCTCGTCGTCAGTAATTTTCGTCGTTGGTTGCTTTGATTTGGATTTCTTCTTCGTGGACAAGTATCGTCGTCGTCGACAGTTCATGATTGCAAATTGATACTTTTACCAGCATCAATTTGAGGGGGGATGTCAAGAATATAGAATAAGATTACAGAGATCGTCAAAGATTGCGATTATAATATTTACTTTCCTTAGTAGTAGATTACGTAATATTTCCTTTTATGTTTGTTTCCTTTTACAGTTATTTGTAACCCTATAAATAGGGTCTTCTACATTGTAATATTAACAAGTTTATTATAATACAATTTATAATATTCTTCACAAGTATCATCTAGGGTATTATAGATGTGTCATCACCGAGTTAGCCTGTATGAAGACTTTAAATTTAAATTATAATGGATTGTATTAGGTAGATGATTTTATGTTGAATTAAGGTAGATAGTATTCTAAAATTTTTTATTCAAAAGATAGTGATTTCAGTATTACATAACACGGAGGTCAAAGGTGAATTTATGCAGATACAAAAAAGAGATAGTGATATTCTCTACCTAATAATATTCATTATAGTTATACTAAATTTTTATGTAGTCTAATAATGAATTTGAGAATTTCTAAATTCTATATTTCTGCTCAAACAGAGAAGTTTTTACACACATCTATAGCAAGGCATTACATAGATATTTATACAAGAATGTAAAAACTATTCTAGGAAGAAATGCTGAAAGAGGGCCTTGACTGATACACAAATTAGGCTGTGATTGCAAGGCTGTTAAGGTAGAGAATTTTCCAGAAATTACGTTCCATCAATCTGTGAAGAAGATTGGGCCTGAGATGAGGGACTTTCCTTTATACGCCCCCGCAAGATTGAGCTGCCATCGGCTAAGCCAATCTTGTCTCTTAGAATTTTTGTCCTTTGGCTTGAGAGACCTTTTGTGAGAAGATCACCACTGGTCCTGAGTATTAACATGGTGAACATTTAGAACCCCACGTTGAACCATATCTCGAACAAAATGAAGATCAATCTGAATATGTTTCATTCGAGAGTGCTGGACCGGATTGAAACTAAGATGGGTTGCCCCCAAATTATCACATAGCAGCTTGGGTTGTCCAGATAAAGGCAGACCGAGTTCCTTGAATAATGAGAGTAGCCAAGATGTCTCGGAGGCTGCATTGGCAAGGGCTCTATATTCTGCTTCAGTGGATGAACGTGCCACTGCCCTTTGCTTCTTTGAACTCCAAGAGATGGGATTAACACCAAGAAATGAGATATATGCGGAGGTGGAGGTCCGATCATCATAGTTGCCTGCCCAATCCGCATCAGAATATGTAATGAGGTCGGGGCTGGAGTTTTTTTTGATATGAAGTCCATGAAATATAGTGTGCTTTAAATAGCGAAGAAGTCGCTTTGCAGCTGCCCAATGTGTCACTGTAGGCTTGTGCATGAACTGAGAAAGCTTATTTACAGAGAATGAAATATCCGGTCGAGTGAGAGACAGGTATTGAAGAGCACCAATAACACTTCGAAACTCTGTACTGTTAGCAGATGAAGTACCATCAACTAATTTGAGTGATGTGGTGGTAGACAGTGGGGCTGAGACATCTTTAGCACCAGTCATATTGGTTCTGGACAACAGGTCTCGAATATACTTGTGCTGAGACAGAAAAAGTCCAGATTTAGTATAAATAACCTCCATGCCCAAGAAAAAGTGAAGTTGTCCCATGTCCTTTAAGGAAAACCGATTACCAAGTTGTGCAACAATCTTAGACACAAAACACGGATCATTACCAGTGATAACCAAATCATCAACATATACTAATAAATAGCATATAACAGAATTCTGACAATAGATAAAGAGAGATGAGTCAGCTTTGGAATTTTGAAAACCAAGACTCATAATTGCCTGTTTAAGAGCCGAATACCAAGCTCTTGGGGCCTGTTTAAGGCCATAGATAGCCTTTCGTAACCTACACACATGATTTGGTTTGCTGACATCTTTGAAACCCGGTGGTTGTATCATATACACTGTCTCAGACAAGTCACCATGCAAAAAAGCATTGTTGACATCTAACTGTCTTAATGACCACCCCTGCATTACAGCCACTGTCAAGACAGTCCTAATGGTGGCAGGTTTTACAACTGGGCTGAACGTTTCTTTGTAATCTAACCCTTCACGTTGATTAAATCCTTTAGCGACAAGCCTCGCTTTAAAGCGATCAACTGAACCATCCGATTTACGTTTCACACGGAATACCCATTTACACCCAACAGGATTACAATTTTTGGGTGGTAAAACAAGATCCCAAGTGCCATGACGCATGAGAGCAGTAAGTTCATCTGACATAGCATGTCTCCAGTGATGGTCATGAAGTGCCTGGCTCACACATGTTGGTTCAATGGTTGGTGGAAGTGGGTGTTTGGTCACAGAATTGAACTGTTTGGGTTTATGGATATTGTTCATTGACCGAGTGGTCATGGCGTGGGTACGATCAGGAGGCAGTGGAGGGACACTGTGATGGTCATCGTGGACAGTCGTAGGTTCTGAGTGTTGATTAATGTGTGAATTTGAGTGAGAGGGTAAGTGTTCATGTGATGCAGAGGAATTAGGGCATGAATGTAGGGATTGTATATCTCGAAAAGGAGAAGAAGATGAGTTGGAGTGGTTACCTGAAGATGAGGCAAAAATGGCGTTACCTCTCGTTGGCACTGGCGGTGGTTGCTGCAAAGACTTGAACGGTACGACTGGCACAAGCGAAATGGACATAGGTGGTGCCTTTGTTTCAACGGAACGAAGGAGGGGATGGGTTTGACTTTCGTCAAACAAAACGTGCCTGGATAAATATATTTTATGGGTTTGTGGGTCAAGACATTTATAGGCATTCTGAGTTGATGAATATCCCACAAACAAACATGGAGTTGCCTTGGGTTGCAACTTATGTGTGTTATAGGGTTTGGTGAGAGGAAAGCATAAGCACCCGAATTTTTTGAGTTTTAGATAGTTGGGGGACTGATGAAATAATGCTTCAAAAGGGGATTTGTTATGTAGGAGAGAGGTGGGCTGTCGGTTGATAAGGTAGGTGGCCGTTGAAAAGGCATGAGGCCAGTATGAGAGAGGTAAGGAAGCATCATGTAAAAGGGTAAGACCCGTTTCTACCAAATGACGATGACGTCGCTCTGAGACACCATTTTGTTGTGGTGTGTGAGGAGCGGTGGTGTAATGACTTATGCCATGTATGGAGAAATAATTTTTTAAGGCAACAAATTCACCACCATTGTCCGAGTAGACACTTTTGATTTTGAATTGAAATCGATTTTCAACAAGACGTTTAAATTGAGGAAATATCATGCTTACTCCGGATTTGGTTTCCATGGGATAAAACCAAATATACTTTGTAAAATGATCAACCAAAATCAAATAATATCTTGATCCATCCACACCAATTGTATTTGAGGGGCCCCAAACATCAGTGTAAATTAAATCAAGGGGTGCATAGCTTTGAAGACTGTTGGTTCGAAATGGTTGTTTGTGCGCTTTATTGATTGAACAAGAGGTACAAAGATGATAACCATGTTCTTCTTGTATTATTGGAAGTGAAAAATTCTTAACAAGGTGATGAACAATTTTTTGAGAGGGATGTCCAAGACGCTTGTGCCACCCATTTATTGAAGTCCGTTCATGCACATTGGCAACCATTTTTGGAGAAGATTGCACCAGTGATTCCGGTAGAGTGTAAACACCATTTTCACATGCACCTTTGAGTAGAACCGCCCCCGTGATCGTGTCCTTAACCAGAAAAAACAGGGGATGAAATTCAATATAAACATTATTTTGTGAGGTGAAGTGATGGACAAAAATGAGATTTTTGCGAATATTAGGAACACAAAGAGTGTCATTTAAATGAAACGTGCGGGTGGGTGATTTGAGAACCCATGAGCCAACATGTGAAACATGCAAACCTGTACCGTCACCTATGACAACTTCATCAGTGCCATCATACTCAGAGTAAATAGATAGATTCGCCAAGTCACCAGTAATGTTGTGTGAAGCTCCGGAATCAATAAGCCATTTTTTGTCCGTTGTGGACGAAGCAGTGACACTATTGGCAGTGGGCTCAGCAAAGCGCATACGTGGACAATTTTTTGCAACGTGGCCCAGTTCATCGCAGAGTTGGCACTTTGGGGTGTATTTGCGTTGCCCATTGGGCTTCTTAAAATTATATGGGCCTCCTGATGGGCGATAAGAGCCCTGATTGGTTGGGCCTCCAAATGGGCGATAAGAGCCCTGATTAGTTGGGCCTCCAAATGGGCGAGAAAAGCCCTGATTATAATCTTGGCGTGAGGGACCTCCATTTCGGCCAGACCCAATTTTGGAGTTCCCTGTAGAGTATTGGCCTCCAGATGAGAAAGCAGAACGTCGATTGGAGTAGTTGGCCACCGCAACTAGTTGCTGGGTGGTGGTTTCAAGGCGGCGGAGGTAGGCATCGTGCCCTACAAGCAGATCGTGTAGTTCCTCGAACGCGAGTGGCTTTTCCCGAGCTCGTATGGGTGCTGCGATTTCACGAAAATCGCTGCCCAGTCCATTGAGAATGTACAAGGTGAGATCATCATCAGCAATAGGATGATCGATGAGAGAGATTTCGTCGGCAAGGGCTTTGACAGTGTGCAGGTAGTCTTGAATTGTCTGAGTCCCTTTCTTGATCATTATGAGCTCCTCCTTCAATTGCATAGCTCGAGTACGAGATTTGCTAGCATACATGGTGTGCAATTTTTGCCATGCCTGTTGGGATGTTTTGGCTGCGGAAATGAATGGGGTGATTGTGGGGGTGGTGGATGCCAAAATGGCACTAAGGATGAGTTTATCTTGTCTTATCCAGTGGGCTTTCTGTTGATTGGTAGTGGAGGAATCACTTGGAGGAGTAGGATTGTCTCCTGTAACATAATCAAGCAGATTATAGCCGATTAAGAGGGCTTCAAATTGGGCACGCCATTGCGGGAAGGTTGATGGTGTGAGTTTTTCATTTATTTGAGCAGAAATGTTAAGAGCAATAAGAGGAATATCAGTTGGGGTTGGTGGAGCGGAGATGGGGTGGTGGGTGTTTGCAGATGTGGGGATCGAGCTCTCGTGAGAGGAGTGCGGCTCTGATACCATAATGAATTTGAGAATTTCTAAATTCTATATTTCTGCTCAAACAGAGAAGTTTTTACACACATCTATAGCAAGGCATTACATAGATATTTATACAAGAATGTAAAAACTATTCTAGGAAGAAATGCTGAAAGAGGGCCTTGACTGATACACAAATTAGGCTGTGATTGCAAGGCTGTTAAGGTAGAGAATTTTCCAGAAATTACGTTCCATCAATCTGTGAAGAAGATTGGGCCTGAGATGAGGGACTTTCCTTTATATCTAATACGATATATCCAACATGAACTTAATATTCACAATTTGATGCTAGTTTCAATAGAGAATTTAAAGCAATAATCCGCACGATTAATCTAAAGGACTAAAACATAGATAAGTTTCAACTTTTCAAATAATACAAACACCAAATATCTACATTCTACACTACTTACCGACATCTTATTCAGCACAACACGATAATTTCATTCAGCTAGCTATAATGATATAAATGCAGCCAACACTAGTACTAGTTCTACATGTCTTTACTGGTATATATGTCTACAAACATTTCACGTTCAGAATTGACATGTTCAAGCCTAAATCTCTCTTGAACACTCGAAATATAGCTTTCAGCCTTTGCATCGATGCATTCGTCTCCAGCCATGCTATAGAAATTATCCAACTTTCCATACGAATCCTGACCTTTTTCTTGCACAACAGTCGGAACTTTCTGCACCTGTTGAGGAAAAACTTGCTCTTGGTTCACGAAGAAGCCTGCAGCCTGCTTTGTTTGATGAATCTGTTGCGGAAATACTTGTTCTTGGTTGACGATGAAACCCACAGAGGTGGCCAAGGGCTGATCCTTCTGCTTAATTCGATGCATCTGCTGAGGATAAACTTGTTCTGGGGGCGGAGTCTTCTTCTTTATTTGATGGAAAATCTTTGCTTTGATGAAACCTCTTCTCTTCCGGTTCGACTCCATTTCCCCTTGGGCTTGGGAATTATATCTAGGTTTTGTACTGTGCACCAGACGTGTCCGTGCTTCAATGCGTACGCGCTATTTATAATGTTAAATGACAAGTAGGGTACATAAAAGGCCACGCAGTACTAATTTGAATATACTTTTAATTTATTTTTTTCTTCCTTATTTGTTACTGTTGAAATTCAGTTTGCTAAACAAGCCAACAAAGATTAAAGTAGGTGTGATCCAATTATTTTATTTATTAATTATGAGGTTTCTTATGTGCTTTTTGAGATACGGAACTGCCTTAGTACGCTGAATGTCAATTTATCAGAACCTTAAATCTTTATCCAGACATGCAACAGAGTTTGTTGGTATAGTATTTGCTTTTAAAAATTTAAGCACTTTTTTCGTATTGATTCTCAGAACATGAGAGATGCGTACACAACATAACGTGCACGAAATGCTTCAATTTTTCACTGGCTTTTGCTTCTTTAGGGAAAGACAAATACAAGCACTAGCTCAGAACTGGACCACCATGGATGACATGTAGAATTTCATTTTCTTCTTAGTGCAAACTTTGAAATAGAGTTAAATAGCAGATAATCGGATTAAGTTAGCATTTCATTAGTATGTTCAGTATGCGTGAAATATTTATCGTTTATTTTTTGGTCAATTGTATCAGTTAGTTTACTTTGAAACTTAAGCCGTTAGAGAGATTCCATCTGCATTCATTTAAATCTTGTCTTCAACACGTATTCTCATCACATGTAGATCAGATTTATCTTTTATAAAAAGTCTGACAGAATATGGACCATGGTATCAAAAACTAGTATCTGTCTGTATGATATTTGAACCATTTTTTATTTCATAAAATTGGCCTAAAAATGTTATATTACTTCGTATAATATAAGAGAATATATAGTATCTGAGATCAGATAAGAAGGGAGTCATTTTCATCTGTGTAAGAAAGCTCTTGTTACTTAAAGATGGTAGAAACAAATGAAGATGTAGTTATGTTTGCAACTTCTGACCAATCAAGTAATTGCGTAGGTATCTCGTATTTTCTTTATTTTTTTAAGTAAAGCTCAACATAAGATATTTGTCTGGTACAATATTGAATCACTGACGAGATTGATACATTCACCTTCAAGCCTTTTTGGTTGTCCAGCTCATGGAAAGCGTGAAAGAACAAGAACCCGAGATAGCTAAGTCGTTTATTTTCTAGAGCATCGAGATCAGATTGAAAATTTAAAAATAAAATGTTAATTTTCTATTAATTCTATTAAAAAATGCAAGTCTCAAATGAAAAAATGTCTTTTAAAAGAAAAATCTACAAGGCCAATAAGGTGCCTAATTACTGCTATTATATAGTAATCAATATTTAAATTGAGTAATGCTATTCATCCCCACTGGGATTACAAACACAGTCTAGATAGCGTTAATGTGGCATTAAATGATAGGTGAAATTAAATAAGTCATTTAATTTCACCTTTCATTTAGAGCCACATAGACTGTGTTTGTAACCCAAGTAGGGATGAATAACATTACTCATTTAAATTGGATACTGAAAGCAATGAAAGTAACATAAATTCAGTGACCGCCTGTACATCTGTGCATTGGCCGTCCACCTCCTTGGGTTGGTCGAGTCGATCCAAAAATGCTAATGTCGTCGACTCTTGCTATGCATCGTCTCCCATAATCAATATAAACAATATAAACTTAAAACTCCTAGAGAGTTGACAAATATATTTATTTAAATTTTGGATAAACACGTCAAAAATACTTCCAATTTTCAATGACGTAGCAATCTATGGTGAAGCATACGGCAGTGGTCATACGAGTAGGAGTGGTCTACTTGGACACATATACTATAGAAGTTGGAATGATTTCTACTTCTATGCATTTATGTTAATGACAACTTTTTAAAGATAAGATATTCTACCTCATTGATGTGTCACATACCAAGTGGGCTTTCTCCAGATTCTATACGTATAATTTTTAAAGGGAAAAATTCATTTCTCCTACTTTATCTTTACCATATTTCAAAAATAACAAAACAACTTTCACATTTCAAAAATCAGATATTTTGATATATAGATACACATATATATAAATATTTATTTATTTATATATATAAAAAGATATATATATATATATATATATATATATATATATATATATATATATATATATATATATATAACCCACCCCTACAGCTCCGGCGATCATTTCGGTGACTACTCCAATTCCGGCGACTTCTTCGACGACCACTCCAATTCCGACGACTATTCCGATGACATGATTTTTTTGTACGGTCACAGCCCAAGTCACAGTCCAAGTCACAAGTCACAGTCCCGGTCACAGCTCAAGTCACAGGTTACAACGCAGGTCACAGCTCAGGTCACAAGTCACAACACATGATTGTTCGTTTATAATAATTGATAATATGAAAAAGCTCATGTCTTACATTTTTGTTGATGGTTAAAAGTTTATTTCAAATGGTCACAGCACAAGTCACAAAATATTTTGCACATGACTCAGGTTTTTGTTAATAATCACAAGTTTATTTCAAATGGCCACAACAAAAGTCACAGAATATTTTGCACATGGCTCAGTGTTTTTTTCTTTATATTCACTGGTTAATTTCAAATGGTCACAGCACAGGCAACAGGGTTTTTTGCACGCGGCACGAATTTCTCGTTAATGGTCACAGTTTAAATTTAAATGGTAAGAGCAAATCGGAGCACCGCCAAATATCCGACGAAGCAAATCCATCACCACAACCACTATCCCTAACGTCGCCAATAAAGCCGCAAATCACCATAAGCGTCGCCGTCGAAATAAAAAAATTCAAGAACCTCTACAAAAAAATTCCAAAAATCAAAGCACGTGCTGGATCTTCTATACCATAAATCAAATTCACGAATCGCAATAATTAATGTAGTGCTCTTCTTCCACCCTACATTTGTAACTCATTTTATATATAAATAAATGTGTGTACGTGTTTCTAATTTTCTATGATTCCTGCAGTTATACCTCTCCTTTCTATGATTTTCGATGTACTGTTTTGCAGCGGCGACTATTTCCATTGTCAAGCTAGACCCAGTCACTTCTTCTCCGATATTCTTCACAGTACACCAAAGTTATGAATAACGAAGAGATAAATCGATTCTAACAGTACACCAAAGTTATGAGTAACGAGGAGATTTCCGCTTCTTCAAATTTGTATAAATCTTCTTCAGATCTGTGCCGGAGATTCTCTTCCGGTGGTGACGAGATGACCAGCGGTGCTATTAGAGATTCGGATCAGAGATCTGCAGCGACGTCGCCGACGTGAAGACAGAGAGAAGAGAGATGTCGTTCGTCGCGAGAGAGAGAGAGAGAGAGAGGACGAGAAACAGAGATTATGCTGAGAAATTAGGGATTTAAATGTGGGGTAGGGTAGGGTAGGGTAGGGTTAGGGTGGGGGTGGGAGTATATAAATTAATTTTTATAATATTATTATTAATATTTAATTAAATATTAAAAACCTGTATTTATATATAAAATATCTGATTTTTGAAAAAATAAACTTCATATCTGATTTTTGAATTTACGTTTTAAAAAATAGGGTTACGTGTAATTTCCTCATTTTTAAACCTTCAAGTGATATATGTATATATGCATATTGATATTGTTGCAATTTCTTTCTTTATTAATTTTTTTTTGTGTTCTTTTGATGAAAGTATGAAACTTTTTGTGAATATTACCCATTATTTTCTCTTACAAATTGAGTAAAAACCAACTAGATGTATTAAGTACAAAATCTTATTCAGGCACCTAACAATGGTGATCGACAACGAAAGTTCTATCATGGTTTGAAAGTTTATAGCTTTTTGTTCTTAGAAGCAATTACTATTAAGATTCATGGTCAATAAAACCAGCTACTTGGCCAGGGCCTATGACATCCCGGGGGGGGATCCGAATCCCCGCCAATACGGAGCACCACATGGCCCCTCATATGGCCATGTGGCACTTGCCAATTATCTTTACTCATGGTCAATAACTAGATATGTTATACACGGAAGATATGGATTGAGCTCTAAGTAAAAAAAAGCACCAAGGTATTATCCCAGCCAATAGGGGAGCCACATGGCCCCCCGGATGTCCATGGCCCATGTGGCCCTGGCCAATTATCTTTATCCATGGTCAATAGCTAGATATATTATACACGGAATATATGTACTGAGCTATAAGTCAAAAAAGCATCGAGGTGTTATCCCAGCCAATAGGGGGCACCACATGGCCCTCCAGATAGCCAGGCCCATGTGGCCCTGACCAATTATCTTTATTCATGGACAATAGCTAGATATGTTATACACGGAATACATGGACTGGGCTATAAGTCAAAAAAGCACCAAAGTGTTTCACCTACACACATAGGGCCTCAAGCCCATCCATCGATATACAAGTCATGCAAACTCGTAATGAGCACAATTAGAAGATTTTAAGCAGGATATCACATTAAATACATGTACAGAGCGATGGCATCTCTAATGTGCAATCAATATATGGGCCACTCGTATAGTTTATGGCAGTCAAGCATGGCTATCTAAATAGGAGCATAATGTGTTGAAATTATTGTTCAAAATCAATAAAAAGGGATTTGAAATGAAAAATGGATTTGGAAACCAAAAGTTCGCACTATGCGACCGCATAGTCCAAGATGGATGCGGTCGCATGTATACATGTAGGTTTTCAGGCCTCGCAGTTGAGTCTTTTATGCGACCTATATATAGATGTCTCATGATCAACACAAACTACATTGGAAAAATCATTATTGAAATCATATGAAATTACATTCCATTCGAAAATAGAAAAGATAAAATTATTTTCATTCATATTCAAATTCTTCCTTATGTTCTTGAAGTTTTGGTAGAAAACACTAAGGCCATGTTTGATAGCATGGAAAATGGGTAGGAAAAGAAAATATTTTCCAAGATTCCATATTTAGTGGTGTTTGATGGCAAAAAGTTGGCATGGAAAATCTGACTTTCCTTTTCCCTCTACGTGCCTCATTCCTTGCGTGGGATGAAAGGAAATTCTTACCTTTTTTATGGGAAAATTAATTCCCAGTTCTGTCCCTTTTTTTTTTTTTTTTTGGCAATGAAAACAAATTTCATAACCAAGTGTAAAAAAAAATTTCACTTTCATGGATAATTTTAATGTAAACGAAGGCCAAACGAACACTAAACTTTGATAAAAAAATGATTTTTTAGAAAACAATTTTTTTTTTCGTTTTTTTTTTAACTTTTTAGCAATGGAAACAAATTTTATAACCAATTGTGGAAAAAATTATTACTTTAATGGACAATTTCCATGTAAAACAAAGCTAAACGAACACAAAATTTAAAAATTTTCCGGGTGGAAAATTATACCAATCAAACACACTTAATTAACAATTCCCTGAAAAACAATTTCTAGGAAAATATTTCCCCTGTAAAACATTTTCTTTCCACCCATTTTCCACCCTTACTATCAAACGGACCCTAAGTGTTTGTTTTTTCTATTACAATGTTTGATAAATCTTACAAACCATTTGCAAAAAAAAAAACTTCAAGCACCAAATTTCAATCCGAGAGGAGGAAAATATTGTTCAAGGACAACGATATAATTATCGTGTTTAGGTCTTTTGATTCTTCTTTAATGATTATGATTATTTGTTTCTGGTTTCTTCTACAACCCCTTCAAATGGAAGAACAATATTTTCCTACAATCACAAACGATAATTCTAGAATGGAGAATGGAACCACCATGGCTGTGATCAATTTATGAATCCATATTCATGAATTCGAATTCGATAAATCATTACTTTGTCTTCACAACTATTTCGGTAAGTCGAATTTTATTTCGATTTCATGAGCATAAAATGGCACACGTTTAATATGAATATAATATGCACATTATCGGTGTAATATTTCCAACAAATCTTAAGATGAATTTCTTGTGTGCATATTAAAGTAAATGTGCAATAGATATGAAGATATTGCGTGAATAAAATTTAAGACAGATTTTTTATGTATCATGAGTTTGGTAAATATGTTCCATTGCAACATTTTAATTAGGAAAATGCATGATACCATCAACTTGTTGAGTGAGTCGATAAAATAATATTCCAATTTATGTTCACGGGTAATCAATCTGTGTATTATAGTGATTAAAGCACATAATCAATAGTGATTCTATAACATGGAATCATTCATTTTATATTTGAATTCATTTCA
Source organism: Fraxinus americana (assembly GCA_035079005.1). Lineage (NCBI taxonomy): Eukaryota > Viridiplantae > Streptophyta > Magnoliopsida > Lamiales > Oleaceae > Fraxinus > Fraxinus americana. The sequence continues at coordinate 18,292,205 of CM068716.1, forward strand.
TATCGTTTTATGGACAAAACTTACTAAACGGATTTTAATCTATATGGTATGCAATTTTTTTAGAATGAAAAAGAAACAAGATTTTGATGCAGAATTTTGGCAAGAAAAAGATGTTAAATGATATGCTTTGATTGCATAAAATAGCAAGAGTCCAATTTATAGGAGTTGATGAGTTGCAACCGAAAAGATACAACCCAAATCATCTTGTTTCACGGAAGGTTGCACTTGTTGATTGGCGCTTGCCTGGCGCTAGCGGTGCATCTCGAGCACCCATTTCAGAGATTTCACTGCTTGCTTGGCTTTAGGCCGCCGTTTGAGCAGCAGTCTTATATATAAAAATCTGATTTTTTATTTCAAAAATCATGTTTTTCTAACACCATTTCATTCACTAATTTTTCACTCGTCCGAAAATAGTTTCAACATCCAAATGTACTAAATTCATCTAATCCACGAGTAGAACATGATCAATCAATTTCTTGCCAAATTCAAATAGCGGGAACCATCGAAATATTTGGTCAAAATTTGATAAAAATCAATTTTACAAACTATTTTCCAACAAAACCCCAATTACAACTAACAAAATAAACTCAGCATATGTAGTCGGTTCCTAGTATCCACTACATATTATAGTGTTTATGTTCCTGACTCATAATTCATTGAACTTATTCTTGATCAGGACATCATTATTAATTAGTTAAGAAGATAAGTTTGCAACTGATTAAGAATTTGTTCAAAATTTTCACTAGGTTTCTGTATTGGATGAGTGTGCAATCCTTCATAAGTTGTCACAACAATGCCTTCGTCTTTGGATTGTCGTTGTACTTGCTTCTTAACATTGCATTCCTCATGCGTACATCGATAATAGCTTCTGCAAGGAAAAACATACAATTGAATAAAAGAGTATACTTACTCTTTTAGCACTGATTAATTGATATCAATTAAGTGGCAATAACAAATAGAATGTAAACTCAAGTTTTAATTTATACATTTAGTTTAGTCGTATAAATACCTTGGATTTTTATGAGGAATCTAAAATGCACCCTTTTGTATAGTGTTTTGAGCTTTTAGAGTTCTCTTAACTTTTTGGAAAGAATTCTTTAGGATTTAACCATCATATATAAAAGATAAATTTTCTTAGATAGAACATATTTATTTCAATATATTGTTTCACACATTGTGCACGCAATGTTAGTCTGCTTTCTCCTCCATTAATATTTTGCCTTGATAGTGTTATGGTGTATTATACCTATGCAACATGATTCCAATGTAAAATTGCCATGAATCAACTGAAAATACTAATCAGCTCAAGTGTTTCAAACATGTTCATGATATTGAAATTAGGTGAAATATGATAGGGATAAAGAACACAGAGATGTTTCGACAATTGGGTAGAGCCGACAAGAAAATTTCACTGATATTTGAAATGTGAGAATATGAAACAATAATAAATACTCAAACTCCATTCAGTGAAAAACTCCAAAACTTGTATTGTATAAGAAAATTCGAAGTCTCGACTATCGCTCAAATTGGGATTGATAAACACAAAGCAGAAAGTTCTGTTTATTTGAGCAAAAAGGGGATCGATCCTTTTAGTCTCTATTTAACGTGGAATTCAAACCAATTCCACTACATCAAGAATAGACAGCTCTCCTCTTACATTTGAGAAACGAAAATCCCATTCCATATGGGATTTCGATTATTCCCACATCTCAAGCCATAGAAATATAAAAATATTAGTTTATACAGACAATTAAAAAAAAAGATTTTGATGAAGATTTGAACGCCCCTAAACCCTAAACTAGGATTATTAGATTGATCAAGATCAAAAAAATTCGATGAAAAAATTAAATAAGTATATAAATACATTGGAAACGTATTTTTCTCGACTGCTTTCATACCATATTTTCTCCAGCGGTATCCATCATCAAGTATATCAACTGGACTTCTTGTTTGAAACGCAAATCTGGGCTTTCTATTTTCTACAGTTTTCTTTCCAGATTTCTTCATCTTATTTTGATCTATCTGTATAAATTTATTCTTTTGTGAAACTTCTTTTACTCGTACTATTCGGAAACGGATTTCCTTGTTGGGTTCATTCTTATTGGACAAAATATGCATCTGATGAGAATTTTCCAAGTTTGGAGAAAGAGTGAAGGCGAATGGCGTTATAGATGAGCCAAAGAACAGTGTTGAATGATTCTCCATTAATAAAATAGTTTTGATAGATAGATAGAGAGAGATGAATATGGAACTATGTACCAAGCCAACAATATGCTTGAGATGAGCATGTGAAATAACTTGGTTGAGGGCATATATATAAAGATAAATGTAGTTAACAAAACGTCAAATGTTTTTTTGTTGAAATTGAAATTCATTGATGGTTCTGTTCAACATTGTGTATTTGAAAATAAAAATATAAGATTTGTAAAATAGTTATATTGTAATGAACTTGATTGTGGTGATATAAGCTCCAACAGTACAATTAGTGCAATGGTAAAAATTCGACCTAATTTTAACGAACTACTAGAATATTAACTAACTTGATTGTCTGAATTGATGTTTAAAAGTCTTGTCTTACGATGCGAAAGGGTAAAAGATCAAAGTTGAATGAGTCGAAACTGTTTCGACTCATTCACCTTTGATCCTTTTTCTTTTCACATCATTGGTCAGACAAATCCTTTAAACATCAATTACACAATCAAGTTAGTTACTATTCTACTAGTTCACTAAAAATATGTCGAATTTTTGCCAATACACTAATTGAAATTTCGGAGCATAGATCATCACTTACCTCTGCTGATGAAGCTTGCTGTCTTTAACTTCAGTTGTTTTATAAATTTTGTATTCTATTTTTTTCAAATATCAACTGTGTTATCCAGAACCATCAATGTTCAACAAACACATTTGACCTTCAGTTAAGTACATTAATTTTTAAATATATGCCCCCAATCAAGTTATTTTATATGCTTGTTTGAAATTCTCACGTCAAGCATACTGTTAATTACTATTATGACTTTAGTTAGAAAATAGTTCAGTTAGTTATTTTTAGTTGTATTAGTTGCCAGCTGTGTTCCCGCCCTTTTTTCTTTTTCCTTTCTACTTAATGTCGTTGCTTTACTCTTCTTCATTTGAGAATGAATAATATCAGTTCAATTCTTCCAACTGTAATATGGTATCAGAGAGGTAACTGAGGAAAATTGAATTGCATGTTTTTGATTTCTTCCTTCTGCATTCAATTTCATCCTTCTGCGTTTTATCTTCATCCTCGATTTCATTTCTACTGTTCATCTTCCTCGCGTTCGATTTTTTTTCTGCCCATTCTCGATTGTTGATTTCTACTCAAATTCCTCTTCTATTTGTCATCAATTGCTTGTTCATATTGCAATGGAGCAGCTCATTCATGAAGGAGGATCAGAATTCAGATCTGTTCCAAATAAATTCGTCATCGATGAACCTTCGAGTCCTTACTTTCTACATCATTCTGATAGTCCCGGCTTGGTGCTGGTAAGCCAACAGCTCACAGGAGAGAACTATGGATCCTGGAGTCGCGCCATGACTATCGCTTTGTCAGTCAAGAACAAACTTGGATTTGTTGATGGATCCATGAAGAAACCGGAAATTAATGAAGTCGATTTGGTTAATTCATGGATTAGAAACAATAACATGGTAATATCTTGGATACTCAATTCTGTTTCAAAAGACATTTCTGCAAGTGTGATCTATGCCTCATCTGCTTATGAGATCTGGAACGATCTAAAGGAGCGATTTCAGCAGAATAACGGTCCTAGAATTTTTCAATTGAAAAAGGAATTAATGAATCTGATGCAAGATCAGAACACAGTCAGTGTGTTTTTCACTAAACTCAAAACCATTTGGGAGGAATTGACTAGTTTCAGACCAAACTGTAGCTGTGGGAAATGCGATTGTGGTGGTGTTCAGGAATTGAACAAACATTATCAAATGGAGTACATTATGGCTTTTCTCATGGGGTTACACGATTCTTTCTCCCAAGTACGAGGTCAAATTCTTCTTATGGATCCTATACCATCTATTAATAAGGTGTTCTCACTTATTACACAAGAAGAAAATCAAAGGAAATTGCACACAGCTTCTATTGAAGTTACATCGGATGCAGGAGCTGCCTTTGCATTCAGATCTGACACTAGTAGAGATAGACTCAATTCTGGTTTTGATAATGGCAGAGAAAGGTTCAATTATGGTTCTGATTATGGTAGAGGAAAGTTTACCTCTGGTTTTCGAAATACACCTGGCAATTGGAAACGAGATAGACCATATTGCACTCATTGCAAATATCATGGACACTCCATTGATAAATATTACAAAATCCATGGATTTCCTCCAGGATTCAAGCCTAGATCAAGAGATAACTATCCACCTTTTTCTAAAAATACTAATGTTAATCAAGTTTCTGTTAATCCACAGATCGAAGAGAAGCTTATGGATCATTCCACTAGAGTTGACAAATTCATGCAGAATTTAAGCCCTGACCAGTATCAAAACCTGATGACAATGCTGTCTACACACTTGGCTTCTACTTCACAGTCCAATCCTACAGATAATGATAAGGGTGATTGCACATATGCTGCAGGTATATATATTTCTAAATCAGTTAAACCATTATTTGATGCAAAGGATGTTTGGATTGTGGACTCCGGTGCTTCTAGACATGTCTGTTCTATTGCTGCTGCTTTCACAAACATGAGACCTATCACTAGTTCAAACATCACTCTGCCTGACCACACATGCATACCTGTCCGTTTATGTGGTGATGTGCAGTTAGGACCCAATTTGTTGCTTCATGATGTGTTATTTGTACCACAATTTCAGTTCAATTTGCTGTCAGTAAGCTCGTTGACCATTGGATCTCACTTAAGTGTTCAATTTTTTCATGATCAGTTCATAATCAAGGATGCTTTCACCAGGAAGATGATTGGCAGGGGTAATGTTGAACAAGGCTTGTATGTACTGAACATGAAAACGTTTACTTCATTTTCAAATGCCTTTGTTAATTCTGTTTCTGCCCGTGTATGGCACAATCGTCTTGGACACCTTTCTTTCAAGAAGTTAGATGTACTGAAATCTCATTTGCTGTATGACTCTGAAATTTCCAATAAACATTTGCCTTGCTACATCTGTCCTTTAGCTAAACAAAGGAGATTGCCTTTTGATTCTCATAACAGACTTTCAAGTAAAATTTTTGACCTCGTGCACTGTGACATATGGGGCCCATATCACGTGACTTCACATTCAGGTTACAAGTATTTCTTGACACTTGTGGATGATCACTCCAGGTTCACTTGGATCTATATGTTACGGCAGAAATCTGATGCCATACGCATTGTTCAGCAGTTTTTCACCTTGGTTGCTACACAATTTAATGCCTCCATTAAGGCTTTCAGATCTGATAATGCTCATGAATTATCTTTCAAAGATTTTTTTGCTGCAAAGGGGGTTGTTCATCAGTTCAGTTGTGTTGCCAGGCCTCAACAAAATTCTGTTGTTGAACGCAAACATCAGCATATCCTGAATGTCGCTCGTGCTCTTTTCTTTCAGTCTCGTATTCCCATCCATTTTTGGTCTGAATGTGTGCTCACTGCAGTGCACCTTATTAACAGAACACCAGCTCCAATCTTACACCACAGAACTCCCTTTGAACTGCTCTATGGACACAGGGCCGATTACTCTTACTTCAAGGTTTTTGGTTGCCTAGCATTTGCTTCCACACTTCCTGCCCATAGGTCTAAATTCCAACCTAGGGCCAGAGCCTGTGTCTTCTTGGGTTATCCTCCAGGGGTTAAAGGTTTTAAACTCTTTGATATTATTTCTAAACAGATTTTCTTATCTAGGGATGTCATTTTTCACGAAGACATATTTCCTTTTCACTCCATTACTAATGATCATCATTTACCTGACCCCTTTCCTGATCTTGTTTTACCATCATCCTCTCTATCTATTCCTCCAGCTGTCTCTCCTACTCCTACTATTTCTCCTGCAGGTCCTGATGCTGGTGCTATTCTTTCATCTATTTCAGATCCTATTCCTCCTGCTCCCACTACTGTTGACAATTCTCCATCCAATGTCACTTCTATCTCCCATATTCGAAAGTCTAACAGGGTCTCTAAGCCTTCTTCTCGTCTTCGAGACTTCCACTGTACTCTTTCTTCTCATCATATCAACCTTGTTTCTCTTCCTCGAACTCATATTGGTCATTTTATCTCTTATGACAATCTTTCCCATTCTCATAAAAATCTTATACTCAATGTCACAACTCAATCTGAACCTCAGTATTTCAAACATGCAATCCAATTTCCTCAGTGGCAAGATGCCATGAAAACTGAGTTGGAAGCTTTGGAACTCAACAACACATGGTCAATTGTCCCTCTGCCAGCCGGAAAACATTCGGTGGGGTGTAAGTGGGTTTACAAAAATAAATATAAATCTGATGGTTCTTTGGAAAGACACAAGGCACGATTGGTTGCTAAGGGTTTCACACAGCAAGAGGGTTTGGACTATTTCGATACTTTTTCGCCTGTGGCTAAGGCTGTCGCTGTCAAGGTTCTACTCACTCTTGCAGCTGCTCAACACTGGCATTTGATTCAGCTTGACGTCAATAACGCATTTCTGAATGGTGACTTGTTTGAGGAGGTCTATATGGATCTACCTCTTGGCTATAACCTTGTTAGGCCTCTCCAACAGGGCACTAACTTAGTCTGCAGATTACACAAGTCTTTGTATGGTCTTAAACAGGCTTCACGCCAATGGAATTCCAAGTTTTCTGGTGCTCTCATCAGAATGGTTTTACCCAGTCTAAAGCTGACTACTCTCTCTTCACCAAGGGTTCTGGAGCCAATTTCATTGGTCTACTTGTTTATGTTGATGACATAGTCATCACTGGTCCAAATATACAGGTTATCAATGAGTTGAAAGATTTTCTACATTCTCAGTTCAAGCTTAAGGACCTGGGTTCCTTAAAGTACTTCTTGGGTATTGAGATTGCTCGTGCTTCTTCTGGCATTGTTATCTCTCAGCGGAACTACACTCTGCAATTAGTTGAGGATGCCGGCTACTTGGATTGTAAACCTGCTAGCAGCCCCATGGACTCCAGGGTTAAGCTTAGTCTCCATGAGGGTGATTTACTGCCAGATGCTTCTCAATATAGGAAATTGATTGGTAGGTTGATATATCTGACTCTGACCAGACCGGATATCACATTCCCCGTGCACAAACTGAGTCAGTACATGTCTCAGCCTAGGTTCCCTCACCTCCAAGCTGCTCATCACTTACTCCGCTACTTGAAAGGGAGTCCTGGCCAAGGGATTCATTTCTCCTCCAGTCCTCTCTCTTCTGTTCGAATTCGTGCATTTTCTGATGCTGACTGGGGCTCCTGCTTGGACACTCGTAAATCTACTTCTGGTTTCTGTATTTTTGTTGGTGATTCGATGGTTGCTTGGAAATCTAAGCGTCAGTCTACCATTTCTCGTTCATCCACCGAAGCTGAGTATAGGGCACTTGCGGCAACAACTAGTGAAATTGTTTGGCTTCAGCAACTGTTGACTGATTTTCAGGTTGATGTCTCCCCTCCTGCAGTGATATATTGTGACAACCTCGCTGCTATTCAGATTGCCAATAATCCTATCTTCCACGAACGTACGAAGCATATCGAAATCGATTGCCACTTCATTCGGGACAAGATTTCGGCTGGGTTCATTAAGCTGCTTCCTATCAGATCACAGCTCCAGCTTGCGGATGCTTTTACTAAGCCTCTACCTGCTTTCTTGCTCACTCCCTTATTGTCCAAGATGTGCGTGAAAGATATTCATCGCACATCTTGAGGGGGCGTATTATGACTTTAGTTAGAAAATAGTTCAGTTAGTTATTTTTAGTTGTATTAGTTGCCAGCTGTGTTCCCGCCCTTTTTTCTTTTTCCTTTCTAATTAATGTCGTTGCTTTACTCTTCTTCATTTGAGAATGAATAATATCAGTTCAATTCTTCCAACTGTAATAATTACTCCCCAAGGCTGCTGAACGGTGTGTTTCCTCGTACTTTCTTATTGTACATGTGTGCATTGTTCCAAGTTTTGATTACATACCATGTTTTTCTTTATAATGTTTTGTCTAACTTTATATGCAAAATTTTCTTTAAATATTATTGTTTAATAATTTCCACTACCTATTTAAAACAACACGTTTTTAAGGTGACACTAAAAAAATGAATTAAGAATGGTCAAATTTCAAATCTTTTAAATATGAAAAAATAATAAACATATATAAATTTGAATGATCTTTCTTAACAAGAATGAAAAGATTTAAGCTCTTGTTTTACACCCTTCAATTATTTTAATTTCTGTTACGTGATCATTTTTAACTACACATTCACAAAAAAAAAATATTATACATGTAATCACAATTTTTCTCTACTTTTTAACCACACAATCTTCTAAAAATACTATTCAAAACTTTTTCTTCTTCTTCTTCTCTTTAATTTTTTTGAATCAAACACGGGCTAAATAACTCATTCCTATGAGCAATAAGATTCCAAGATTAGTATCCTCAAATGAGTTAACATTTTTTTTTTTGAGGCATTTAAAGGGTGGCTAGAATTACCATGCTAAAAAATAAACAATAATTATCAACATATAGATAGGGTTTTAAAGATATGAACTTACTTTGAAAGTTTGGAAGAGAAATATTTATTCAATGTATAAGGGTACGAGTATTCTCATGGAAAAAAAAAGGTGCTAGAGCTATCCTATTCTTTAACAAGATAGACCATATTATATACATCGCTTCTTGTGCCCTTTATATACTTGTAAATGGTTTATAAACAACGCTAATGTGGAGTTTGTTTACATTTTAAATTGTCAGTTTATTTCGTCCCAATTTGGTGAAGATTAAAATCAAAAATTTTGTAAATTTTGATAAAAGTTGATAAAATGTATAATTAAAAAGTTGTTTGTCCCATGAAATCTATGGTTAAAATTAATTGTTAACTTTGTGAATGTGCCAAAAAAACTCCATCATTTTTTCTATATTTCATTATAAATTATTTTAGGTTTTCCCTTTAAATGATAATCTCGAGAATATATTAGCTCGAGATGCTCACCAGGCAAATTTTGAGCTTTTAATAGGATTTGATTGGAGTTTAGGACCCGAATTCACAAAAACGTGCTTCACATTCCAAAATAATTTATATTATAAGATTTAATTGCATGAAATTCATAATGTTAGTCATGTAGGTTGCTTTGTCTAACCAGTAAGAATCAATGCCTTATTTTTCCACAACCATCATCCAATACTGTAATTTTCTAGATATCTCTATTGTCACGGAGAATGAATTCATTATGGTTGCATTTTATTTCATTATTTAGTGTAACAAAAATGCAATAATAAAGGTTAAGCAATAGTCCAATGTTATTTGGATGATTAGATCGAGAATGATCTTTAAACCTGTTTTAAAAATTGTCTAGCTATTGATGTGAAAAATATAAAAGGTCAAGGATCAATGAGCAGAAACAACGATAAAAAATTTAAATAAAGAATTATACAAAATCTTCTTAAAAATGGAATACATAAAGTGAAAGAAAAATTAAAATTTAGTGATTAATTTATTAAATAATATAGTATATTGACTAAAATGAAATCATAGGTAGAAATGCAATCATATCTCAATCTTGGGCACTATAAACAAATGGAATCACATCGCTTTCTTTTCTTCTCATATTCTAGATTTTGAATATACCAAATTTTACGTATTTCTATCTTTATGCATAGAGGGAGGAGCAGTCTGATTCAAAATAATCTTTATTCTTCACCTCTTGAGGGATTGCCACGACACATTACTCTTTATCCATTCCAATATATAGAGTTAGTCAAGCAACTAATAGATAATAATTTGATCGGTTAAATTGTTAATTATCTTCCGCAAGGCTGCTGAATGGTGTGTTTCCTTGTAGTTTCTCGTTGTACATTGTGCATAATTCAATGTTTTTCTAACTTCAAGTGCAAGAACATTTTGATATTGTTTTTTTTAACAATACACGTTTAAGGCTGCACATTAGAAAGGATGAAATCTAAAATATTACATAAATATGTAAAATATTAATCAATGTGTTATGAAACGGATCGCAAGATAATGACGATAATGAAATAAAGAAAAACAAAACAAGAACACAAGAATTTACGTTCGTGTTTACAATATCAAGATTTCAATAATTTCAACTGAAATCTAAACTTTCAATCTCTCAATATGTTGTTGAAGATGTAAAGAATAGTATATGAATGTTATAATATGTAGATACAATGTGGCTATATCTATAAAACATATTATTGGAGTCCAAGATGGAAAAGAAGTCCCAAAATCCGAATAAAATCAAGAAATCGCGTAGAATTATGCTTCTCGGGGCGCCCAACAGATTTACCCCAATAGGGGACCGGCACCGCGGTGCCCCCTGCCAGCACCGCGACGTCAGGGCTGCTGCCCCGTTCTCTCTTCTTCGCACTGCGGCGCCACTCCTTGGCGCTGTAGCGCCACTCTCTTGGGTTTGATGCTCCAAAACATGTCTTTAACGATCCAAGAGTCCTCCTTCGAGTGAAACTCCTAATTATCATTGAAATTTGATCTCCACAACTTAGAACTCTACAAGCTCAAATACCTTAGACTTCTTCCAATCAACCAAATACCAAATCACATGTAATTTGGATCACACCACAACAAATTTCCACCTTGAGCCAAATTCCATCACAAGGAATTAAAACACATCTTCAAGCAAACATAATTTTTCTTCTTCCAAACAAACCCCAATTGATTAAATCAATGACAAATACCAATTAAGCTCAAGCAATGCTTAAACTTAGAAACAGGAAGTGGTCTTGTCAACATATCAGTAGGATTATCCTTGGTATCAACCTTGCTCACTACAATATCACCACGAGCAATCACATCACGCACAAAATGATACTTCATATCAATGTGCTTAGTTCTCTCATGAAACATCTGATCCTTAGTCAAGAAAATTGCACTATCACATAATACTATAGATATCTGCAAGTTTTCACTGATTTCATCAATTAATCATCTTAGCCACATAGCCTCCTTACATGCCTCTGTAATAGCCATGTATTTTGCTTCTGTTGTAGACAAAGCTACTGTAATTTGCAAAGTCGCTTTCCATCTGATAGCACAGCCTCCAAGAGTAAACACATACCCTGTAAGCGATCTCCTCTTATCAAGATCCCTTGCTTAATATGAATCCACATAACTCATGACTCAAGTATCTGAAGATCCAAAATGTAAACAAGCATTTGAAAAGCCCCTCAAGTATCTGAAGATTCATTGCACTGCTTTCCAACGTTCCTTGTTAGGATTAACCATGTATCTGCTAACTATACTAACTTCCTGTACTAAATCAGGTCTTATACAAATCATAGTATACATGAGCGAACCAACTGCAGTGGAGTAAGGAACTCGAAACATATAATCTATTTTTTCATCTGATTGTGGACATAAGTTAGATGATAATTTGAAGTAGGCAGCCAAAGGAGTACGATGACCTTAACTTTCACTATATTGAATTTTTCAAGCACCTTTTCAATGTACTCCTTCTGACTCAAATACAATTTGTGAACCTTTCTATCCCTTAAGATCTCCATTCCAATAATCTTCTTCGCTGCACCCAAATCCTTCATATCAAACTCCTTACTGAGTTGTAATTTTCTTTTTCTGACATCTGCTTTATCCATACCTGCTATGAGCATATCATCAATATAAAATGACAAACATGTAGTTGATCTACCACTTTCCTTTCTGAAGTACACACAACTATCATAATTACATCTATCAAAACCATTAGTCATGAATGAATCAAACCTCTTATACCACTGCTTCGGTAACTGTTTTAATCCATACAAGGATTTCTTTAACAAGCACACATAGTCTTTCTTATCTGAAGCTATGAACTCCTCTGGTTGTTGTATATAGATTCTCTCCTCAAGTTCTCCATGTAAGAATATTGTCTTGACATCCGTTTGCTCAAGCTCCAAATCATTCTTAGCCACCGTTCCAAGTAAAGCCCGAATGGAACTATACTTCACAACTAGTGAGAACACATCTGTAAAATCAACACCCGAAATCTGGCTGTAGCCTTTTGCCACCAATCTAGCCTTATATCTAGCATCTTCAATCTCCGATGTGTCTTCCTTTCTTTTGAACACCCATTTACAATGAACTACAAAACCTTTAGGTAATTTCACCAAATCCCAAGTGTTATTTTTACTCAATGACTCCATCTCCTACTGTATAGCAATCATCAATTTGCTAGAATCACTGCAACTTATTGCCTCTAAATATATAGTAGGCTCCTCAGTAGAATTAATGTTTTCAGCCACACTCAATGCATAAGCTACCAAATCTGCTTTCTCATACTTCTGTGGAGGTCTAATCTGTCTGTGAGGTCTATCCTTAGCTATAGAATACCATAGTACTGGTGATGTAGGCAAAGTAGGCAGGATATTACCGTCTGTCAATCCTGAACTGGAATCATCTGTAGTAGACTATTCAGTAACTTCTGATTGTTTCTCTAAACCAATCTCCAACTATACCCGAGTTGAATGATTCTGCTCCTCAACTTTATCAGAATCCCTAAGAGGTGAACCACGAACTATAGTAAGTTCATCAAATACTACATTCCTACTAACAACCACATTTTTTTTGTCTAGGGACACCACAACTTATACCCCTTCACACTTGATTTATATCCAAGAAAAATGCACTTTCTAGACTTAGGCTCCAACTTCTCATTATCCACAAGAGCATAAGTCGGACACCCAAAAATTTTCAAATCAGAATAGTAATAAGGTTTACCAGACCATGCCTCTTCTGGTGTCTTTTTATCAATGACAACTAAGGGTGAAAGATTAATCAAAAAACAAGTTGTAGTAGCAGCTTCAGCCTAAAAAGACTTAGACAACCCAGAATTTGAAAGCATACAACGAACATTTTCCATCAAGGTTCTATTCATCTGTTCTACCACACTATTTTGTTGAGGAGTTCTAGGCACTGCCAAGTGTCTCAAGATGCCTTTAGCCCTCCAGAAGCTATTGAATTCATTTGAACAAAACTCCAATCCATTATCAGTGCGTAGACATTTCGCTTGTTTTCCGGTCTGCTTCCCTACTAATGTTTTTCACTCCTTGAAGGTCCCAAACATATCACTCTTTTACTTCAAGAAGAATACCCAAATTTTCCTAGAGAAGTCATCAATTACTGTCCAAGATCTGAATGGATAGCCACTTTTAGATGGTACCCTATCTGTTCCCCAAAGATCTAAATGGATATATTCAAATGTTCACTTCGTGTTATGTCTTCCTTTAGTAAATTTAACTTTCTTCCGTTTCCCAAAGATACAGTGCTCACAAAGCTCTATTTTGTTGGTCTTCTGCCCATCAACGAGTCTCCTTTTACTCAGCTCTGCCATCCCATTCCCACTCATATGCCCGTGCCTCATATGCCAAAGTTTTGTAACTTCATCATCTGTCAAAGAAGAAGTGAAAACTGCTGCATTCCCAATCATTGTAGAACGGTACAAAATCTATAGCTGTATGGAGTTTTCATGGCCCTTCATGACAACAAGAGCACCCTTGCTCACCTCCAAAACTCCACTTTTACCGATGTTTCTGCAACCCTTTAAGTTAAGTGCACTCAAAGATATGAGATTTCGCTTCAGTTCTGGAACATATCTTACATCTGTAAGTGTTCTGACAGCCCCATCGAACATTCTGATTATGACTGTACCAATCCTAGCAATTTTACAAGGCGTGTGTTGTTTCCCATAATCATAGTACATATCGAAACTCTTTTATATGTAGAAAACCAGTCCTTGATAGGACACATGTAAAAAGTATAAGCCGAGTCAAGAACCTATTCATCACAAGTTTTAGAATCCCCATCAGAAATCAAAAGAAGCTCTCCACCATTTTACTCATCTTCCATAACATCAGGCTCCGCTATATTAACATGTTGCTTCATTTTCTCTGTAGCACCAGCAACTTTATTTCTATTTTTCAAGGCGTAGCTATCAGTTCTAATATGCCCCTTCTTCTTACACTAGTGACATGTCTTCTCAACATGTCTAGACTTCGATCTGCACCTCATATTTCTCCCAAGATTCTTATCTTGATTCCTCCCACGCACAACCAAGCCTTCAGCATGATTTTCAGATCCTCCAGTAAGATGCCTCATCTTCTCCTTAGATAGTAAAGCATCATAGACATCTTCCATGGCGAGAGTATCCCGTCTATAGAGAATAGTATCCCTAAAATTCACATATAATGGTGGTAATGAACACAACAACATCAAAGCCAAGTCCTCTTGTCATACTTAACCTCCAATGTCTCCAAATAGGCCACAATTTCTTTGAACATAGTTAAGTGATCATCCAATGACGCACCTTTAGACATCCGATGAGAATACAAGCGATGTTTCAAGTGTAGCTTGCTGGTCAAGCTCTTTGTCATGCAAAGATACTCCAACTTCAACCACAACGCGGCGACGCTATTCTCCTTAAGAACATCCTGAAGAATTTGATTCGAGAGATGTAGATGAATTTGAGATTGGGCTTTTTGATCCCTAAGCTTTTTTTCATCCTGCGTCCAAGCACCAGGCATCCTATCAAAGTCGAGCAAGGCTTCCTCCAAATCTATTTGCGCCAACACCGCTCTCATCTTCACTTGCCATAATGTAAATCTCATATTTCTATCCAACAACGGAATGTCATACTTCATTATCGCCATGTGGAATAATCAACATCGAGCTTTGATACCACTTCTTATGAAACAGATCGCAAAATAATGACAATAATGAAATAAGTAAGAAGAAAACAAAAACACAAGAATTTACGTGGAAACCCAATTAGGTAAAAAACCACAGGCAGAGGAAAACAGTTCACTATAATCAATAGTTTTTGTAGTTATAATATAAAGATTTCAATAATCTCAATTGAAATCTAAACTCTTAATCTCTCAATATGTTGTTGAAGATGTAAAGAATAATATATGATGGTTATAATATGGAGATATAATGTGGCTATATATATAAAACCTATTATTGGAGTCTAAGATGGAGAAAAAGTCCCAAAATCCGAATAAAACCAGGAAACCGTGTGGAATTACGATTATCGGGGCGCCGCGACACCCAACAGTTTCTCCCTTGCCAGCACCGTCACAATGCTAGGGCTGCTATTCCGTTCTCTCTTCTTGGCGCTGCGATGCCACTGCTGGCTCTGTGGCGCCAATCTCTCGGGTTTGATACTCCAAAACATGTCTTTTACCATCCAAGAGTCCTTTTTCAAGTGAAACTCCTAATTATCATTGAAATTTGATTTTCACAACTTAGAACTCTACAAACTCAAATACCTTAGACTTCCTCCAATCAACCAAATACAAAATCACATGGAATTTAGATCCCACCACAACACAATGTATAAAGATTTAGACTATTATTTTGTATGTTCGTTAGAAATGCAAGTACACAATCATAACAAGTAGTATTGAAGTGAATCAAGTATTGTTCTCACAAAAACCGTGTTATTATTTATTAACCTAAGCAATCTTATTGATTAACTGAACCGGCACGGAAGTTTAACAGAAAGATTTAATTTTACTAGCGTAATGTTCAAACTAAGAATTTAACTAGATGATGAACAATAAAAGATTTGATAAACATTTGATATTATAAAAGCGTTAGAACTTACGAGTCTACCGTAGTTGTACTTATTATAACTATTATATCCTAGGTCCAATCGATTTTACACGTAAACACTTTTAATATGATTAATGCATTATTATTTTTAGGAAATATGTTATTTAATTGAATTATTATTTTGATAAATTAAATTAATAGAGTTCATAGATTCAATTCTCGGTCACAAGGAGTTGTGATTGAGAAAACAAATTACATATAATTGAATCTTAAATTATCCATAGTCATAAGTATTAATTAAGGTATGGATATCGTTATTTTGGATAGACAATCACGTGTAGCATTTTTCACCTACGAAGTGAGTAACTGATCTCACAAACTAAAATAGAGTAACATTTAAATGGATACGTAAATATTTTGTTATAAAAATAAAATATTGGAGACCCATTGAAAAGATATCTAAGTGTCACTTAATAATTTCTAACATTCGGTGGTGGAATTAGTCATTCGACTTGAGGTCATTATAGTGCCTTATATGAGGATAATTATACTTTGATGATGTTCTATGTTGCTTTACTAAAAGTCGATAATACGATATTGTTTGAGTATGTCAAGAATCATATGAAGGTTGTGAATAATCAATAGATAATTTGTCACTCTTAGATAGTAAGATATTATGATTTAAATTTCATTCACTTAAGTTAATAATAAAATCCTTGGTCGAAGTATACTCATATGTTGAAAAAAAAAATTCTACTTATATTGACTTAAGAATGAGATGAAAGATATGATTGATAATCGAGATTGACAATCGTTCATATCTCATAATTGATCGGATCATATTGACAAAGAGATTACGGCTTCAGAGTAAACGAACAAGTTTGATTTTATCATACGATGTGATATTTCTCGTCACATGTATTGCCCTGATACATTGATATATGTCAATATGAGATGACGGATATGACTTAATGATCAATTAAAATTGTATTTTAATTTATCGATTTTGATTTGATCAAAATATTAATTCACACTGTTAGACATCAGGATCGAGAACCTAAAGAGTCACACACAATAAGGAAAATTAGAAGAATAATATTATTAATTAATTAATAGACAAGTGTTGAAAATTTATACAACTAATTAATTGGACTGCTTATTAATGGGCTCAAATTAATTAAATAAATTAATTAAATATTGGACTGGATCAAGTTCAAAGGACGGGCCAAGCCTACTTAAACTTCTATCAATAAAGTGTTAGGGTTTAAGAAAACATAAGAGATATTCACAATCTTGTTAGTAGAAGAAAAGAGAAACTATGTTCTCTCATTCTTTTTCCCTTGTCTAAATTACCATTGTCAGCTAGAAATTGGACAGTTGTGATGTGCTGATCATGATTGTTCTTCGCATAATTAACTAAATATATAATTCTTATCACATTTTCTATCTAAACACAAAGAATATCATTGGTGGAAATTGAAATTATTTTAAATTTCACTATGCATAATTAAATAAATTCCCATATACTTTTTGTTTGGTAGAAATTGTTTTGAAACTTGTGGATACTTAATAGTTAATAGTTAATTGATATTCTTGTTTCTAGATGTGAAGAAAATTAATTTTATTTTCAAAAATCTGTTTTTGTAAAGAAAAATAATTTTGGGTAGAAAATTGGATCAGAAGGCTTAGTTGGTGCAATAGTCGTCGGCACAGGTGGTATGCAGGCGGCACGATAGCGCAACTGTTGAGCTTGAAGCAGCGCAACCGTGCACACAGCAACATCCAAGTTGTTTCACATTGCAGCGGCACTCGTTGCTACTATCATCGGCAACGGCGAGACCAGCTGCGAGCAAAAGCAACATTGAGCGATGCCGATATTAATGGCGGACCTATTTGCAATTTGAGAAATTGGAGGGCCTATTTATAATTTTAAAATGGGGCTCAGAATGAAATTTTAAAAGTGGTTTTGAATGTAGATTTTGAAATGAATTTAAATTTCAATTTCAAAATGGCTTGACCTATATTTCAATTTTGACCAAAATGTCAATTTAGACCCATTTAAAATTGATGACTTTCTAAACTAAAGTTAGAATTGGATTTTAACTTATATTTAAAACTTTGAACCCAAATTGGATTTTATTTTATTTAAAAGTTTTATCCTAAATTAAAATATAAACTCCATTTACTATAAAATCTTAGAATTAAAGTTGGACTCTAATATGAAATATAATTAAAATTTGATTCTAATTAAATACTTTTGCCCTAACATCTTGGAATTAGACTTTGAATCTAATTTGGTATTTAATTAAAATTTGATTTTACTTCAATAAATTCGGCCTATAATTACGGAATTAGAGTTGGACTATAATTTGGTAATTAATTAAAATTAGATTTTGCCCTATAATTTTAGAATTAGAGTTGGATTTCAATTTGATATTTAATTAAAATTTGATTTTAATTAAATAAATTTAATAATAAAATTAATTGATTAATTTATAAAATTAACCGATTAATTATTTTGATTCATTTGTCTAAATTAGTTTAGATGACCTTAATTGCTTGAAATTTGAAATATAATTGCACAAAATATTAGTATAGGAATGTATCTATGTGATGAATGTATATTTAGTGGATAATTATGGATTTGACTATGTGGATGTGTTGAATGGTAAGTTTTAATTCTTCTTATTTTTGGGATGTGAGCTCTTATCTATTTTGAATCTAAGAGTCTGTTGTAATGAGCCTCCGTTTTCAGTTCATTTAAGCTTGCGTGCCAACTAGTATAGAATATATGTTATAGTTGGATTAATTGAAAAGACAAAAAGATGAGGAGACTATGGAGATGGATCATTGTGTGAGTTAATGTTATACTCCCTATGAATTGACAAAACTAGTTTTCCTTAGGGGTTGAGAAGACTATAAGTCCATAATTGTCCCCACTATTATATCTATATTTATTTGCATGTTAGATGTATAATAGAATATATATAATTATTAGAATGAGACTATGCATGATAAATCTCTCATTGAAATATTAAGTCAGATTAATTATTCGCCTTCCATTATTATAGTGAAAAATGAGAGCCGTAAATTGATTGCAATCTGTTGAGTACACTCTAGGCGATCTATTAGGGATATGTTTGAAACTATGAAATATTAGATATTTTTAAATGATGAGTTCGACTTAACTAAAATTTATCTTTTATTGAGTACACTCGAGAATATAAATTCTAGAGGCATATTAAACTAACACATAATATGTTTGAACACAAATAGTTATCGTTTAATGATCTAAAAGTTGTATGGAGATACAATTAATAGTAGTATCTATCCAATTTTATTAAGGCTTGTTGAGTACACCCAATGTCTTAATATAACAAATGGGATCCCAGCCCACTTAGAATCAAATATGGATTTTATTAATTTATGTAAGAGAGCCATAAATTTATTTTATACAATAAGAGGATAATTAATTTAATAAAAGACCACGTTAAATTAATTGATACATTATTCGATACGTATTAATTCTTTATTTTTATCGTTTACAATTTTTTGAATCATGAGAGACTATATGAATTTGAGAGGTATACTGGATGCCAACAAATTGACCGAGCTTAATTTTCTCGATTGACACCGCAATTTGAGAATTATTCTCAAGCATGAAAAAATTGTTTGTCTTTGATTAGTCCTTTTCAGAGACACCTATTGAGGACTTGACTGATGAATAGGTGGTTGTTTATAAAAAACACAACGATGACAGCAATACTACAACATGTGTGGTACTTGTAGCTATGTCACCTGAATTGTAAAAGCAACATAAGGGTACATATGCTAACTCATCATATTTCAACTCAAAGCGTTGTATGATGAATAATCACATATAGAAGGATATGAGACTTACAAGTAACTATACCAATGCAAAATGGCAGAAGAATCATCAGTCAATGCTCGTGTACTGAAGATGATTGACTATATTGAGAAGTTATCCCCAGTGGGTTCAGTGAAGGACCATGAATTAAGTTGTGACTTGGCTCCACAATCTACACCAGAGAGCTATTCACAATTTATTATGAATATTAACATGAATAAGCTCGAGTAGACACTGTCTGAGTTGCTGATCATACTTAAAATTGTTGAGCCCAATATCAAAGTTAGTAGTGGGCAAGTCTTGGCCATTGACTCCTTTAAGGGCACTAAGAGGAAGTCTAAAGTAGGTTTTAGAAAAGCATTCAAGATGGCTAAAGCAGTTAAAGCAAAGAATGACAAAACCAAATCTAATTGCTCTTGTAATTATTTTGGAATGAAATGTTATTAGAAGAACACCGCTTAGCTCGCAAGCTTGAATGGAAAAAAGTCTTTTAAAGCTTGCACTGTAGGCATCTTTTTTATTGAGATTAATATATCTACTTCAACAACTTCTCAGATATTAGATATCAGGTATGGGTCTCATATTTGTATAAATATGCAAAAACTAAATCAAAGTAAGGAAAAAGTTGAATTGCATGTTATAAATGAGCAAGGGTTGCCGCATTACCTGTAGGAGCTTACTTTTTGCCATTTCATTTAGGCTTAGTATTAAAATTAGGGAAATGTTATTTTGTTCCAACCATTACCAAGAACATTATTTTTATTATATTATAAATATTGAGTATTTTATAATGAGTATAGAAATCGAATGGTATAAAAGTGAAAACCTAAATATTACTTATATTCGACATTGCAGACATGGTCACATAAATGAAAAACACATTTCCAAATTACATAGAGGTGGGTATTTAGGGTCAATTGATTTTAAATTATTTGATAAATGCAAATCATACCTGTTAGGCAAGATGACCAAATTTCCTTTTACTTGAAAATGAGAAAGAGCTACCATTTATTGGGCTTAACACATAGTGATGTATGTGGACCCATATCATTGTTAGATGAGGTTTTCTCTTATTTCATCACATTTAATGATGACTATTTTACAAATGGTTATGTATACTTGATGAAATTCAAGCTTGAAACACTTGAAAAAGTTCAAGGAATTCAAACAAGAAGTAGAAAAACAAATAGGTGAATGTATTTCCACACTAAAAAGAGAATGTCTAATCGAGGTGGAGAATATCTAAAAAGAGAATTTTTAGATTATCTAAAAGAAAAGAGATTCTCTCGCAGTGGACTTTGCCACATACACCGTAACATAATTGTGTATTTGAGCAAAAGAATCGCAAATTATTTGATATGGTGTCATCAATGATGAGCCATGTAAACCTCCCAAAATTGTTTTTGGGTCATACAATGATTGCTGCATGCTACACAAAATCGTGTCCCATCTAAATAGATTGACAAAATTTCATACAAATTATGAAAAAGCAAAAGCCCAACTTGTCTCATATAAAAAATTGGAATTGTTACACTTATGTGAAGTGCATTGATTCAAATAAGCTAGAGTCTAAGTCCGATAAAATACATATTTGTGTGATATCATAAAGAGACAATTTAATATCCAAAAGAAGAAAATCTTTAGACATATTGTCTTTATAGAGAAAGAGTTTATTCTAAGAAATAACAATGGGAGCAAAATAGAACTTAAATGAGTTTAAGAGTCCACGGATATAGTTGACCAAATAGTTGCAGTTGAGTCAGATCCCACACCTAGTGAGAGACAAAATCTTGATTACAAAGTAGAGACTCCTGAAAATATTTCAATCCAGCATAAGTCTAATAAGATCATTCAACCTCCTAGAAGGAACGAATTCACAATTACTAATCAGACATTACTAATCGAAGATGATAAATCTACTAATTATGCAAAAGAAAAGTCCAGTGTTGACTCAAATAAATGGTAGGGGCCATGGAATACAAGATGAACTTAATGTATGTAACAAAATTTAGACCTTGATCGACACGTCTAATGAGATAAAACCCATAGACTGTAAATGGATTTACAAGAAAAAGGTCGACATAGATGGAAACACTAATCATACAAAGCAAGGCTAGTAAGAAAATGTTATAAACAAAGACAATGAGTTGATTTTGATGAAACATTTTCAACTGTAGCCATGCTAAAGTCCATTCAAATTTACTTAAAACAGCAGAATATCATGAATATGAGATATAACAAATGGATGTCAAAATTGCTTTACTTAACGGGAACTGGCAAGAGAAAGTGTACATGACACAGCCCAAAGGCTTTGAATCCAAAGATACTAACAAAGTATGCAAACTAGATCGAAACAAGGCTCAAGGAGGTGGAATTTTCACTTCGATAAGATAATCAAAAGGTCTAATTTTATCAAAAACGAAGATGAACTATGTATTTACAAAAAGACAAATGAGAGTGTTGTTGTATTCCTAATATTATATGTAGACAGCATATTATTAATGGGAAATGACATCCCCATGCTTCAATCGGCAAGATTATGATCGTCAAAATATTTCTCCATAAAAGATATGGAAGAAGCAACTTGATCTATAAAGATAGATTTAGAAGATTGCATGACCTATTCCAACCTACATGAATAAAATGAATTGAGAGTTCATGATACACTGATGCTAACTTTTAATCAGACTAGAATGTTAGCAAATCTCAATCAGGATATATGTTTAGTCTTAATAATGGATTGATTAATTGGAAAGGTTTCAACACGAAATAACTATTGATTCAATAATTGAAGCCTAATACATCACTGCTTCAAAAACAACAAAGGTTGTGGTCTGAATTAAGAATTTCATCAATAAACTTGGAGTAACTCATAACATTGTTGATCCTATACTTCTATATTGTGATAACAATGGAGCCTTTGTGCAAGCGGAGGAATTAAGATCTCACCAATAATTCAACGTGAGATCATACAAAAAAATGACATAATGAAATAATGAATTCGCACATGTGATAATATTGCAAATTTACTAATAAAGAGTTGTCACAACATAAATATGATCGTCATGTAAACACTTATGGCATAAGATACAAAAGTGATAAGATCTAGTGTGTAACGCCCCGAAAATTATGTAGAATAACATTCATTTGTTCTATATGCTGTATATTAATATCTTGAAAAGTTGAAGGATTAAAGTAAAATATTTGTTAACTTTATTTTAGGAATAATTGCAGTAAAAACTCCAACAAACCTTTGAAACTTTAGCAAATTTTTCCCAAACCTTTGATTTGTTGCAGTTGTCATCCTTAACATTTCCAAATGTCGCAGGTGGAGCCCTTTTGGACAGTTTACATCCATAATTCTATTAGTTGATAAAAAATTTAACTTTGACCACATTTTTTATTTTTAAAAAAGGGGCAAAATAGCAAATTTTTATTTACCATATTAAATAATTAAATAAGAAAAATAAGAAATAAAAAAAAAACACACACACACACACAAACACATCTTCTTCCTCTTAACCCTCACCTCCACCACCACCTCAAACCCAAAATCCACACCATCCACCGCCACCTCCACCTCAACAGACTTGAGATTATCTAATTTTCGGCCTGGAGATAGACACCGATACATCTAATGTATTTGAGAATTGATTGGAGTTTTCTCTCTCAATATTCTGTGTTTTTTGCGTCGTTCTCTGTGTATTTCTTGGGACCTTGTGGGAAACAGCGAGCACCGCTTGGGTTTGTGGTGTCTATAATTAAACGTAGAAACCCTTTTCAAAACCCAACTTTAGATTTTAGTTCTCCCATATTTTTCATTCCGTCTTTTGATTTTTTGTCTCGGCGTTGTTTGTCAGTTGAACCCTTAAGTATATTCAAAGAGTTTGTTGTTGAATTAAATTGTGTTTTTAACTGATGATTTACTAATTGACGGCCAGAATAAAATTCATCAGACTAAGAAAATCGATGACTTTTCATTCTCGTTTGGAAACTCATTTGGGCCTTTCTCAGATCTAAGTTCACCAGTTGAATCAGTGATGGGATCTACAGAAACAAAGAGTGACGAGGATGACTATATGACTACACGGTGTTGCTACAGTACCACCCAAAAAGCCAAATCAATGTTCTGCAGTTGAAGGAACAAGTGAAATGTAGGTACCCTCAAATGGTTTAGAATAGTGGTAGGCCTAATGGGTTGTCAATAGATGTTTTGTCTACTGTACAACAATCTAAAAAAAACAGTAGACTGGTTTAGGCATGAGAGCATTGCGATGGTCGGTGGAGGTGGAGGTGAAAGTGGCGATGGACGGTTTGGATTTTGGGTTTGAGATGGGGGTGGAGGTGAGGGTTGAGAGATAGGAGATGTGTGTGTGTTTTTTTTAATGAAAATTTACTCTTTTGCCCCTTTGTAAAAATTAAAAATGTAGTCAAAGTTAAAATTTTGGTCAACTGAGGGAATTATGGATGAAAACTGTCCAGAAGGGCTTCACCTGCAACATTTGGAAAGGTTAGGGTGACAGTTGCAATAAATCAAAGGTTTGGGGAAAGTTTGTCAATGTTTCAAAGGTTTGGAATTTTTGCCGCAATTATCCCTTTATTTTATTTTGACCAAATAACTAGATATGGATAGAGCAAGATTATAATTAACTAGAATTTTACTCGAGAAAAAGTTAATTAAAATAAATTAGGCTCAAGATATTGAAGCTTATAGAAGTTATCATCACTAGTATTTAATTTAAATTAAATATCAACATTTAAAGATTTGGTTGCCACGTGTAAGGAGATATAGCAGTTTTTAGCCATGTGTAAGACATATTTTATTTTGATTAAGTTTAATAGTAGTCATGACTTTATTATTTGAAACCTATTTCTAATGATAATATCTTTACCAGGTAAAAAAGATTCTAGTAACCTGTGAGATATACCAAGTTATGGGAAGAACTGAATCGTGACAGGCTTGCTGATTATTTCAGTTGAGAAACTATCTCCATTTGCTGCTTGAAAGATTTATCGATGATTTTTCCACATATGATCAGGAAGAATGGCAGGATTGAGAATTGAGCATGTTTTACTAGTATCAAATAGTGCGGCAACTGTTATGGGCCTTTCATACTTTCCTGTAAAGAGTTTTACTTCAATCATTGGCACTGGAATGGATGAAAAGGCTGGAGTAACAATTTGCATGCCATAGCATTCTTCAACATCATCAAATTCATTAGAAAAACTATCATCAGAATTATATTCAAGAGCAAATATGGTTTCTTGTGTTTGCTCATCCTCTTCAGAGAATAGAGATTCTAGATCATCATCATAATCAATCTTTGTAGCCGTGAAAATCTGGTGAAAAATTTTCTCCTTCTTTTTGTTAGGACAGGCTTTTGCAAAGTGACATTTCTTTCCACAGATAAAATATCTGTTTCCTTTTTTCTTTGAGAATTTGTGCCTGAAAAATCTTTTTTTTTTTTTTTTTACGAAAAGGATTAAGAGGAGCTTCTTTCCGAAAAAATTTTATTCTCCTTTTATGGAATTTTTTCTTTCCTCTACAATCACAATCTTTCATAGAACGACTGCATTTGATCTGCAAATAAAGCTTATCACAAACTTTCTCCAATTTCTTTCTTGTGGCGTTAATATCTTTGAGGAAAGCATTTTGACTGCAAAGCTTCTTTAACGTTCTCATGATCCAATTATGGAGTTCACCAAAAGATGTAGCATTCAAAGGTTGTCCTTTCATTTTCATTGTTCTCAACGTTTCTTGACCAAGAGGTTGAGGAATTGATTCTAAATAGGCTTGTTTGATATTGGTATCATCCATGCCTCCAATAAGATAATACCGTTGTGCAGCATTTCTGAAGTGCCTTTCAAGATCTTTTGGATTATATGAGCAACACTTTAGCTTGAAAAAATTCTTCTCTGGCAATCTCCTTGTCATGATCAGATTTTCCACAAAATTCCCAATATAAGGAATTTATGAAAGAATCTGTAGTATTTGACTCCTGGGTAAATTGTAACTGTCTGTATTCACCCATAGAATCATACCAGTCTCTGAGAAAACCGGTTATCCTTGCCAAGAAAGCTTTAATGACCTTTGTATGAGTCATATTTGGCTTTTGAAGTTCTGCTGTACACCAAGCTTTCATTTCTTGTAGTCTGTACTTCCACTGTGATGGAGGAATATCATCAAAAGTGAACTTTGGTGAAGAAGTACTGTTTGAAGAATAATAATTATTAGTAACACGAGCTTCAGCCATATCATCATCAAGTACTTCTGGTTCATCAACAGTAGGTTCATTTGGATGTTGAGTATGAGAATGTCCTGTTTGATCAGCCATATAGAGAGGAGGATTATCATTTTCAGACTCATCAGAAAGTTTTTCAGAAGTTTCAACAGATTCAGAATCAGAACTGATTTCATCTGTTATAGAGTGGAAAGGAGGAGAGTATGTGGCTTGATTATGAGTTTGTTGAAGAAAAGTAGAGATAGGATTTTTGATCATCATTTGAGGCTGTTTTGAAGGGTCTTGTGATGAAAGTTCGTAAGAAGAAGATTGTGTTTGACGGGTAGTAACAGGTATGATCTCTTTTGAGGGCATGTATGGTTTTTTCTTCTATTCCCACTCTTCGAGAGTGAAGAGAGTGGAGGTAGATCCTTCATAAATAGAGGAGTATAAATGTCCTGTTTGGGAAAGATGTGTATTAGAGAAGGTTGAAGGGTAATATGGTGTCAAAGGTGGAATCACTGGATTTGACTCAAGAGAAGCAAGTTGAATTTTCAGGTTTTTGATTTATCTTTCTTGATCATCAAATGGTATGTGGTTTTGTAAACGGGTTAAGATATCATTGTGAAGGATTTCGATTCTTTGTTTACAGGCTTGAAGAGGGGTTAAGAGAGTCCGAATCTACTGTTGTAGAGTCTTTTCAATCCTTTGCTGACCTTGATCAATCTTTCTTAACAAAGTATTTTGTTGTATTGCATTTTCTGAATGCCAATTTAGAGCTGCTTCTGCTACTGAAAGAGGTTGCACTGATCCATCTGATCTCCTAGTGCTTGAGTTTTTTATTTTCCAAAAATGAGTGGAATGATCATTTTCAAAGGTTTCTAAAGTAGGAAAACCTTCTTGGGTAGAAGGATGAAACATCGCCATAGGATAAGAAGATGGGGGGGGGGGGGTTATTATCCCAATCCCATTTCTTATAATATATGCTACAATCATCATCGTCATCGTCATCCCAACCAGTAGGAATTATAGGATCATCATTTTTGGATGGTGCCTTGTATTTGACATAGTAATCAAATTTTCTTGATGGCTCTCTAAGTAATCCAACTTCTGGATCATTATCATGGAAAACTTTATGTAACTTTCTTTGACTACTTCGCTTGGATTTCCTTCTTCGAACAGGGGGGTCATTATCAATGTCTGCTGATAAGCAACTGGAGCATGAGCAAACATCCCAAAAGATATGTCTGGTGTCATCTGTTTTGTTGTATACTGGCCTTCCATTTGCATCAAAAGCATAGACAGAGATTTCTTATTCTACATAAGCAAATTGGGTTGGAAAACACGAGGGTCTTTTTGAGACAACATCCATTTTGAAAGCAATTTCATCCCCCACATACACATATATACACACATGTACTAGGCATATTCAATTGGGTATTGATTTCTAGTATAAAAAAATGCGCAAAAGGATCCCATAAATTCACAACACATATATATACATACACGAGAGAGAGAGAGAGAGAGAGAGAGAGTAATTTCAAAAAGCCAATCACGATCACTAAAAACAATAACCAATTTCGTAAAAAAAAATAATGTCACAAAAATTGAGATTATGTTACAAAAATAATTTAGCGACAACTTTCACTCATTCATCGCATTAATAACCTCGCGACACTATTTGTTTAACGTAGAAAGTACGAAATAGCAACAAGATATTTATCGCCATAATGTTGTCGCAATGGATATTCGCAAAAAATTAAAAAGACGACAAGTCAATTTGTCGCAACGATTGTTCTACTAATTTTTTTATGGGAAAAATATTTGTTGTAATTATTATTTTAAAGGTATAACTTTTGTTACATATTCTATTTTGCAACAACACATACACATAGTGATATATCTTTAATAACAAGTCATGTTTGTAGCGAAGTATGATTTACTATACGTTTGATATGTTGCATAATATATTTTAAAATATCAATAAACCAAAAACTACCTTTTGTAACTGTCAAAATATGTTGCCAAATACCTTCTACAATGTTTGGACGTACGTAGCATGCTTCAATGTTGCTATAGAGTAGAAGGATATAACAACATTCAATGACCGTTGCGAAAGACCTTCAGAGAACATTTTTTATTTTTTTCAACGTTCTTCGAATTTTTTTTTGCATGTTATCTATGTTTACATCCTTATTTTTTGCAACATTCATTGAATGTTGCCATTTCCTACCTTTTTAAAAAAAAATTAAAAAAAATTTGCTACATCTATTATTATATCTACATATATTATTTTACATATATCAAACTCATTCGACAATAGTCTTTAAATTCATTTATGTAATAACAATAAATAATAAATCAGTCATCAAAAAATCATTTTTGTACACTCCTCTTGGAAAAAAAATAAAATTACTAGTATGAAAGAAGATAACTTAAAACTACAGTTTATGAACAAAATTGAATTAACAAAAAATAAAAAGGAAAGATGAAGTACATTAATCAAAACTTCCTAACTACAATTGTCAAATCCTTATTCCATTCAGAATAGATATCCTTTTTTATATAACACAATGCTTAACTTCTGCATAAGACATGAACATATATATCAATTTGAAAATTGAGTAGCAAATATTGAAAGAAAATACATACAAAAGCATCTTTGTATCAATTATGTGAATCTAGTAAAGGAGAAAAGCTTCATTATATCGGAAAATAGCAACTAACAAACTAGAAAACAATTTACCCAAATCCCTTAAATTAAAAAAACAAATCAACTGATTCATTTGTTGGAATCACCTTTGATATACCATTATAGTTCTATAAATTTTCCCTTATGCTTCAAAGACAAGATTGAACAAAGGGCAAACAACAACAAATTAATCACCATCATTATGATGGCTACTGTAATAGGATGATTGGGTTGCAAAATGGAACTAACACGTGAACAAGATGGTGCCAATACTTGATACACTAGACTAGGAACTGTAATCCATTGCGTCCTGAACACCATAGCACACTGAAAACACATCACAACTATAACACACTAAAATGCCAAAATTTTATGGAAAACAACTTGTTTTTGAGAAAGCAGCCATAAACTAAATGGCTTAATAATGTATAGTCAAAACCAGGTAACTTGAGCAAAAATTTTCCTTCAACAACCCATTATTGATGAAATTGAATTCGCTGACTTTATTGTTAACAGATTCTGTAGTCTCAGTTTTATCTGTTTGAAAAGCCAAACAAGGGGCAGGGAAACCAATGAGTAACGGAGATAACTATTACTTGTTTGGTGAAGATGATTAGATGTACTAAATAGGAAAAACACAACAAGAGGTAGGGGAAAGCCATCGAGTAGATACATAATTGCACAAGAAGATGGACACAAAATGATCAACAAAGTGGCTAGTTGTTTCTAATGCATTCTTACCATTTTGGTAGCTTTCACGGTCTCCACAAGTTTGCTCGTGTACACATTGACAAAAACACGTGCACAAATACAAATGCTTGGAGAGGTGGAAATATAGACAGACAGAAGCAAATTATCCATACTTGGAAACACGTGGAGATACAGTGTTAGCATACGCTCATCTTCAATCTTCGATGTCCTCTCAGATCTGATGTAGTGCACTATCTTGAATATAATGGTTGGTTGGTAAGTTTCCTGCACTTAATCCAACAACAATTAGAGACTATAGAGTGGTCAGATGTAGCATTTAAACAGAAATGTACTAAAATCAAGACAAATTTTTTATTATTTTAACATAAACTTACTCGATTGTTGTGATACTTATTCTCTCATACTTCACATAAGGATTAGACAAAGGAATTCTTGGCCATTAGGGGATGGGGGTGAGGGTGTGGGTAGGTGGGTGCATTGGACAAAATAATGACATCGAGAACTTGGAAAATAAAAATAAAAGAACACATTGCCATGATTAATAAGTTAAAATATTTTCGCTCAAGTGTGTATCTAATGCATTTTCAAGTATAAATGAAATTTCAAAACTTACCATGTTTAGCTTCACATCATTCAGTTCCTTGGTAACCTGTGGAGGATTTCTGCTTTCTTCATCTCTAATTTCGTGATTAATTCTTTAATCAGTACATCAAATTTAGTAGCCAATACTTCATTATGAAAAAAATTAAAAGACATTATATCTGAAAGGCCACAAAGAAAAAATGCTGCTGGTGTTGTGGTCCAAAGAAGCCATTACCAACATAAGATCAACAAGAATATATGTATGCAAACAAATGCCTCCATGAGAAGACACAAACACTACCACACAAACAGCATGGAAGAACATTCTCTGTGGAGAAAAGTACTTTTTTGGGTAGAAAAGAGAAGTGCTGAAAATTCCCTTCAAAATAAATTGCAAGCTAAAAAAATTTCCAAAGCAACTCATTTTTTGTTATAAAAACCAAGAGACAAATACTTACATTAGAAAATGCCTATAAAGTTTATTATATAAAAGAACATTGTCTATGCATTAACATAAATTATTTCATATACTGCCCAAAAAATATAAGATCAGGGCCACATAGAAAGTTCTACAACAAAAGTAGCATATTGAAGAACTTGGATACTCATAACCAGCATGATACTCTGTCCTACGCTTCATGTCAACAAGAACATGACATTGTATCAAGATAACTATAACTTCACGGTATGTAAGAGCATACTTCAGCCTGTTACACATAATTAGAATCAAGGGCAAGCACTCACTTGATTTGTGAGGTCCGAAAGATGGTTCGGGTGCCTACACGTTCACAAACACACATGATGTTGAAAATCAAACACAAATAAGTAAATAGGTTTACAAGCGAGCACAAACACCACTGCAAGTGTTCACAGATAAATAAAGAATGTAAAACCAGGAATCGGACAATAAAGCAATAAAAAATACTTACAAAAGCACCTCCAAGTCTGTCTAACATCCAATGTTTTGAGGTATTGAGCCTAGCAAACCAAAAGCTTTAGAAAGTCACAACCAAAAAGGCACTAAAGCACTTTTACTCTTTGAGAATGCATCATATCACTCATAATAAGGTGTAAATAAGAATTCCTAAATATCCTGTATCATGACATGAAGAATTTATTCTCCAATTTTATAATTGTTAGAATTTGGGTATGATCTGAATTCCTTATTTAAGTAATTGAAGAATTCTAATTGAAGTGCACGTCAAGAAGAATTCAGTTTGGAATGCTATTGTCATCCTATGTCAAGTTGAAGTTCTATTTTGAAAGTCCATTGGAAGTTAAAAATTGATATTGGACTCAAAAAAGGGTCTCTGTGAGATTTGCTTAAAAAACGTAGTAGGGAAGTAAGAAGATGAACAGTAAATAGTGAGAGAGAAGCACGAAATGTAGAGACGAGGGTTAATGGCGTGATGAAGTGGCGTGTCTTTTGGGTTATAGGGGTGTAGCGTTACACTTTTCAGGTTTAAGGATTACCGCCAAATATTAAAAATCATTACAATTATTCGCTCTTTTCCAAGAAAGCAAGCATCGCCAGAAAGAATATGGCATAAGATTAATGCTTGGCATTAATTTGACCATATTGGGGGGTAATTGTTGAGATACAAAAATAAGACCCAATTAAATGGGGCCCAGTTATTAACTAAGGCCCAATTATGTGGTCCAAGAAATGGAGCCCAATTAGGGAAATTGAGGAATGGGCCCAAATGAGACCATTGTAAAATATAGTGACGGCCCACGAGCAGAGGATTATCATCGCCCAAGCCTACAAAACGCCTAGGATCTAAGCGAGTGGAGTGCCTTGTTGTCGCTCAGAGCGATGGTCTCACTCTCGCCCAAGCCTTCAAGACGCCCAAAGTCTGAATGAATACAACGTTTTGTTTAGTTATTGAAGCGGTTATTGAGCAACTTTATCATACCCCATGATCCAAGAGCGACGGTCTCACTCTCGCCCAAGCCTTCGAGACGCCCAAGGTCTGAATGAATACAGCGTTTTGTTCAGTTATTGAAGCGGTTATTGAGCATCTTTATCATACCCCATGATCCTAGAATCTCGGTTACAAGTGGTTAAACAACAAGAGCAATAACAACAGTTGCTAACAGCAGTTTCTTGACAAGTCAGCCACCACAAAGAAAGCGAGTAATTATAGAGCACCAAGCAGTTTTTGAGCAATTCTACAAGAGAAAACCGGCAAGAGAGTATAAGAAGGAAAAGAAGACATAGAAGAAAATGACCCCGAATCAAACACTCTCAATAGAGAATATGTAATTTCAATTCATTTATTTTCTATTTGCAAACTTCCAATTTACTTCGTGTGCTTGTACTCCTTGGAGGCGTTCTGTTTCTTTTCAATTGTAATTTTCATAAATAAAGCACCCCTTTTTTGTATTTGGTCTCAAGAGGTTTGTTCCTTACATAATCGTCTAAATTATCTTTTAATTGTTAGCAACAAATCCGCACGAAACACATTGCCTTTAAGTTTGCCACCAGAAATGCGATTCAAGAAGGACTCCACCTCCAATCAACTTCTAGTCTTTGTTCCTGGGAATTTTGAACCCAGTCATCTATATGGGTCAGGTTTGAGGTAGTTAATCTTAATCTCCTATTGTTCATTCTCCAATATATCAGTGTGAAATTGAGGAGTAAAAATAGAAGAAACCTCAACGGAGTGAAAGAGAGAAGAGGAGTGAGAATTAAGAACGTGTGCAGAGAGAGAGAGAGAGGTGCAGTGTGTATGAGTGAGGAGTGTTGTGGTATACTCTATATACATTAAAATAGTGTGATAT
This sequence comes from Fraxinus americana, assembly GCA_035079005.1. Classification (NCBI taxonomy): domain Eukaryota; kingdom Viridiplantae; phylum Streptophyta; class Magnoliopsida; order Lamiales; family Oleaceae; genus Fraxinus; species Fraxinus americana. The sequence continues at coordinate 18,324,778 of CM068716.1, forward strand.
AATTGATTTATATAAATAAAAAAATATTTTCTTTTGTGGTTGTAAAAAATTTCAAAACTAGCCAGTAAATTATTCAATTCATTGTGTTCTTCCCGAAGTACATGTTGCTTGTAATATATCATCTATTTTTCCCAATCCTCTCCAGTTAACTTTTGAGTCTATATAAATATTTCAAATTGTAGCAGTTTTCGCCATAGTCCATTAATGTTTGGTTTTTCAATTGTGTTGGAGTCACATGTATAATCGTAAGTTCTTTAACAATATATCAATTATCCTAATTTGTGGTAGCAATTTTCATTTTTATACACTGGCTCCTCGTACTTGTGGCAGTTTCAACTTGTAGACACGGTGGCTTGCCTGGTAGAATAAAATAATTGTCCAATGCTACATATTGATCAAACTTGGAATGTACTTTTTGTCTTATTTAGTTGGGGGTATTGACATTCAACCCAAACAATACACAAAATAGTGTCTACACTTTTTAATGTTGTTGTAATATATTTTTTTAAATATTTACCATCATTAAATTCATGGTCTAAATCCGGAGTTGATTAAATTGTGTCGGCACTGGACAATATTTCTGGCTCCGCCCCTTTACTTGGGTGAAGTCTTGTCTGCATTCTTGGCCTCGTGGGTGCACTTCCCTGAAGGAACATTTACTAACGAAGGTGATGTATATTTCGGAATCCCAAAACCAGAAAAGAAGCCATCGAAATTAATTTGGGACAAAAACTCCACCACGAGATGGGTTCTGTAACGACAATGATATAGATTGAAATTTGAGGTTTCCTTTTCTCTAATGTGCTCGAAGAGAGAGAAGAGAGAGAGAGAGAGAGAGAGAGAGAGAGAGAGAGAGAAGAGTTGAAGTTACGAATTTGAGGTTGGGGTTTTGGAATATGACTAAACTATGAACTGGAAAGCACAAGTGAAAATTGTCTATTGTTCGAGAAAATAAAATTTTAAATGTTAAAAAAAATTAGAGCCAAGTGAAATATTAGCCCGGAAGTGAAAATTTAATAGGGGAAATGAAATCAAACGGAAATTAATTATTTACAATTTGTTTATGAATAGTGTTTTTATTGATTGAATTAATAATAAATATTTTTAAATAACTGGTAATAATTTAATTCATAACTAATATTTTTAAGTGTGTGGGAAACGAAATGAAGGTGAAATTTGATTATTAAAATTTTCAGTAATTATACTTTTATTTTTTATAAGTGATTAAATTTAGAATAAATACACATTTAATTAATTGGTTAAATATTTTAATTTGTAACTATTACTATTAAATAATTTAAGTAATTAATTGTATAGTGAAAAATATTTTAGTTATTATTTATTTATTTTTAAATTTTTCACCGACGGATTAGAAACAGAATTGTAGTAATGGAAATCTTTCATTGACAACAAATATTCCTTGTCGCAAAAAGCAAACTCTATTGAATCACAAATACATTGTTGCAAGAAATATAAGTTTGTCGTCATAAGTTTTCCACCAAAAAATATTTTGATGCTTTCTTCCCTCATGTTTTGGCGACGGTCTTTATTATAAGTCGCGACTTCTTACATGCCACAACAACTTTTTGTGTTGTCTTATATTTTTTTATACCTATTTCTTTCACCACAATTTTCTTGACAATCTTTAAAAATGTGTCGCGCTAATCACTTATGACGATAACTTTTTGTATGTCATAACATCATAATTTTGTTGTAGTGGATTTTATTGAAGCAGTCGAGAATGTAGAAAAGATATTGGAATTCTTTCAAAAAATTCATTTGATCTAACGAGGTAACATCTTTTTGTGCAAGCGGTTCATTTCGTTATGCTTTTATATTCAGTATATGCATAAATTGTCGGTGGACCTTGGGGGTTCTTTATAAAGAGATATGAAATCCTTCGAGAATTTAAGATAACCTAAGATGACTGTGTCGCTTGGTCACCGATATACTTCATAAGAGAAGAGTAGTAGAAGTTTCTATTTTATTGTTATATAATTGTCTATGGAAACTGTACGTATCTTATTGTTGGGTATTTTTTAATACTCACTCTTAAAAAATTTTACGGGTTAGCTCAGGTCGATTGGATTTGTGGCAGGATGGTGATGCGGGTTGCCAATAGGATTTGAAGAAATAAAATTCTAGGTTTTCTATCTTTAATTAATTAATTAGTTTCATTTATATTCAAGTTTATGTTTATCTAAATAGTAGTTGAGTACATTTATTTTAGATTTTAGTTTAAGTTCATGGATAACCCATATTTTTATTGGGTAAATTATTTTAGACTATACATATTTACGTTTTAGCTCTAATTTTCTAGTAATGTATAAAGAAGGAAGATATGTATGATAACTAAAATATTTTTATGAGATTTATGAGTTAAAGGACAATTTGGCAATGTTTTAACACATGTCATGATATGAAAAATTATTGGCAAGCGACGCTCACTATTCGACCACTCTCCGATGGATCCAAGGTATGAAATGAAATGTCATTCTTTTAACATATTATAAGTTTCTTGTTTCATATTATGTATTATTATATGTATGTCAAAGTCAAGTATCCATAACATTTCAACTTACTAAAGTAATTTCGAGAACGAAATTCTTTTAAAAAGGGGAGATTGTAACGCCCCAAAAATTTTATAGAATAAAATTTATTTGTTCTATATTTTATATTCTAACATCTTGAAAAGTTAAAAGATTAAAGTGAAATATGTTTTAAATTATTTTTATTTTGACCAAATAATTAAATATGGATAGAGCGAGATTTAGTATATCAATATTGAACTCCTTTTGAAGCTTATAATTAGCTATAAGTTTTCGACTTGAGAAAAAGTTAATTTGAATAAGTTCTGGTCAAGATATTGAAGTTTATAAAAGTTATCATTATTAGTAATAAATTCACCCCACACACACATACACGGCATATAGTGAAGAGAGAAAGAGAGAGAAAATATTTTTGAAAAGATTATGCTAAATGTACATAATCTTTTACACAATCCTTTACACCCCTCTCACATGGAGGGGGGTCCACACACAATAAAATATTCGTGGGTCCCCTTTCATGTGAGAATGGTGTAAAGGATTGTGTAAACTATGGAGTGTACATGTAGAACAATCCTTTTTGAAAAGCCAGTCAGGATTTTATTGATGCAATCAAAAAGTAGAAAATATATTGAAATTATTTCAAAAAATTCGCTTGATCTAACGAGATAAGATACTTTTGTGCAAGTGTTTCATTTTTTTATGCTTTTATATTTAGTAAATATACATGAATTGTTAGTTGACTTCGGGTTCTTTATAAAGAGATGTGAAATCCTTTGGGATTTAATATGATCTAAGATGGGTGTGTCGCTTGGTCACTGATATACTATATAAGAGAAGAGTGGTATGAATCATCTATTTTATTGTTATATAGTTGTGTATGAAAATTACATGTATCTTATTGAGTATTTTTAAATACTCACTCTTACAAAATTTTAAAGGTTAGTTCGGGTCGATTGGATTTGTGGTAGGATGATGATGTAGGCTACCAAAATGATTTGAAAAAATAAAATTTCTAGATTTTCTATCTATAATTGATTAGTTAGTTTCATTTATGTTCAAGTATATGTTCAATTAAATAGTAGTGAGTACGTTTATTTCAAACAATAAAATTCTAATGTTTAGTTTAAGTTCATTGATAACCCATATTTTTATTAAATAAATTATTTTTATTGTTCCATATTTCCTACTACATATAAAAGAGCCAGTTTTCTGGCACTGTTCATTTTTTCGTCAACCAACACGACGCCGTTTGGAGGAGTGTAAAATTGTCCTAATTGCTCTTGTTCACGGCAATGAACCTTCCACCTCCAGGTCTCCATGCCTTTTTCTTCTTCTCTCCGTTTCCTTAACCCTTTCCTTTTCATTAACGGTTTCCTGTACTCTCTTGATTCCTATTCGATTCTTCCAAATTCTTAACCCAAATCTCGTACCATCAGGCTCTTCTTCTCTAGTCCCTAAATTTCTCTGGCTTAAGCTATTGCTCCTTTGTCCGCCACTGCCTCCGCCGTCGACACCTGAAAGGTATGTTCTTTCTACCTTAAATTCCATATCGGTCGGAAACCGTGGGGAACGAAGACACGATGGATTCTCCATTTAGGACAGAATTTCCCAATAATCAAACACTCCCAATTTATAAATTTGCTTCAAACTCCCAAAATCAGTGAAAATATGAAATTTGGCAGCAAAATGTCTGTCCCCTATTCTCAAAATTTGTGTTGTACAATTTCAATCACCCTTTCTAATTTTTTCCATTTTTAATTAGATCTACTCTCAGACTTCTCCAGTCCAATTCATTATATATACACCATACCAATTTTTTTCTTTCCACAATCATAAAACCCTCAATTTACAAGTGTAATCTAAAAGTAAAATTGTAATAGAGTAAGAAAACAGAGTGTTTCTTTGCTGGGTTTGCTATGGCTGATGCGTTGTCTGTGATTCCAATGGCGGTTCTCCGTACCTCTCCGATAAGATGTATGAAAAGCACAAAAATGCGGCTCTCGAGGTCTTGATTATACATATATGTATTTGTTTGTAATTTTTTTTTTAATGGTTTTGTGGAGTAATTTTCTGATTTTTGTGTAATTATTCAGTTTTTTGGGTTGGTGGGTTCTAGGTGGAAGGGATAGTGAAGCAATTAGCGGTGGCAGGAGATCACGATAAAATTACTGCGGTGATCAATTTGTTGACCAACGAGTTTACCTACTCGGCTGAGGCAAATCATCGCAAAGTAAGCTTTCATTTTAGTTCGGTTTACTTAATTGACATTGAAAATGAGGTTTCATTCAATAAACGTTTTAGTTGAAAATTCTGAATTTTCCCTTCCTTTTCATCTGCGCGTTTCCATTTCATTCCCCAACCCTCAATTTTCCTTCTCAAAATCGTCTGTCAATTGGTGGAGCTTCAGGTGGATTCTCTCCTCTATCTTGAATTTTGATAAGGGTGATCAATTCCATTCCTTTATTTCATAGTCCAAAATTTCATGACCTTGTTCACGCCAATTCACACTGATTTCCGATCCTCTGCAACAAATTCAAATTGTCGCCTCAAATCTTAACAAATATAAGATACCATAATTATTAAGCCCCTCGAGGGACCAACCCACTTTAATCCTATTTTGCCAACTAATTTTGGGCACCCACTTTATTCCAGGTACCTGCTATTCTTTATTCATCTTTCTACAAAACCTCTTTTTTTTTTTTAGTCTTGCTTATTGTATCTATTTTACGAATTTTGATAAGATTCACCACGCCTTACTCTGGTGTGTCATCTGTATTGAGATTGCATCGTGGGAGTTTTGCTGTCTTCGAAAGATTTGAAACCAAATTCCTCCTGACTTTTTCCAAATAAATAATCAGGTATGAATTTTTATTGTATTTTGGTTTTAAGTTAATCTTTTATACTGTCTTGCTGTACTTTTGTTAAATTGAATACACCTTACTCAATTTCTAATATTAGTTTATGTTATCATCATTCTGCTGATATTTTTTTCAGGGGTTTGAATTTTTTTTTGTTATACAGTAGTAGCTGGGTATGTGCTGGTTTTATTGAAACTTATCCGATTATAGATATCCAAATTATTCTCTTTTAGGAAACGAATGTTCGGCGTTTGTTAATTCCTATGACTGCTTTCATGATTTTACTAAAAAAAAATTTGAACTTTAAATGTTCGGATAGAATTTAGTTGGGTTTTGATAATCATTTTCCTTTAAATTCTAATATGATTTTGTTGGGAATGCTGTGGTTTTGAATTTTCCTTTTTATCAAGAACCAGAGCTGGATACTCGAGAGCTGACCAATTCTATGCATCTTATCCAGCTGGGATAAAGCTTCTCACCAACATTGAAGCAGTTAGTCGAAGTTGAGCCCTGCTACTTAGCCCGGGATTAAATCCCGGGTCAAACCAGGGGCGCCACCCTGCTACTTGGCCCGGGATTTAGTCTTTTTCGTCGAAGTTTAACATAATTCGTATTTTTCGCATGAGTTACATCAGTTAATCAATTTTGTATAAAATTTAACTAATTGAGATTTTGACTTCTTGTAGTTGTATAAAGCTGTGCTTGGCAATTGTTTCGAACAAGAGGAATGGGGACCGATTGAATGGTGCAATATGGCAAAGCATTTTGAACGCCAAGGGAAGTCACCATATGCATATCATGCAGTAAGTTGATGAGATGTTTATTGATAACATACATGTACCATTTTTTCTATGTGCATCTTATGCTGAATTTTCTTTGATAGGTGAGCAGATTTGGTTTTCTTGATATTATAGTTATTTTCTTCCTATTTGCTGTAATAGTATCCATTTGTTTTACTCTAATAGTGTTAATATAGTGTTAGTTGATTATGTCATGTCGTAGTTTGGATGGATTGTAGATGCTATGTTAATATATGATAATATAGTGTTAGCTGATTATCTCATGTCGTAGTTAGATTGTAGATGCTATAAATTATATGACGTTTTAACCCTCGTACATTAGAATTTGCGAAAAGTTTGGTCATGTTTGTTGTTTAAACTATACTGATCTCACACCAAGAGAGGTCTCCTATTATCGACATGGTCCATTGGGCCATACTGGTTTGGTGAGTTTACATGATGTTATTGGTTTAGTTCTTAAGGTCACTGATTGATTTGGAATATAGAACATTTAGAACTCAAAGTTACTACGTGTTTGGGATAAATTATAATTTGAAGTCAAATTTAAACATTGATTATATCTACACATTCACACCTAATGCCAACTTATTATCCACACATTTCGTGGGACCGAATATCCTTTTCGTTATAATCCCATTATAATTTCTCCCAAACAAGCACTTAATCTAGTATACAATTATTCAGCAGTTTCATTTACTGTAAAGTCTTCTATAGTATTAGTTTTAGGCTGAAACTGTAGTTAACTTTTATGTTCTTGTTTGATATGCTTTGCAAGTAGCCAGTCACTAAAATATCAAGTTGTGAACTCTTACCAATTTCTGTATATTGCCAGTTTAGAGTAGGATCTAAAGAAATTTTAATATTCTTCGGGACAATTCAGGAGCTCTTTTGTCAACAGTGCCAGTTTTCTTTAGGAATTTAGATCTTTTGAGGGGAGGATTGTAGCTGGGGGCTGGGAAGATGGGTTTGACAATTGGCTACAAGATGCATCTAATAGTCTGTTTTAGCTGCATTCCTTGCTGCATTCTAAGTAGTTATCCTTCTTAATATGCGTATCATTATACTGGGCATGTTGAACAATTAAAGCTTGAATGATCTTATTGTAACGTCAAATTCCACAGAATCATTAATGTCTCTTTTTTGGTTTCCCTATTAATATATAAACATTTCTAATATTGAACGGATACTTTTTATGTGATATTGAAGTACATGATTTTATAGTGCAAGGGGGGGGATCCAATTGGGACTAGCAGGGGTGGCGAATCAATTTATGGGTATTTATTTTTGCTTTGTAAAATGTATTTTCTAATTTTTTTAGTGTGCCTTGCACTTGGTTCTTTTCAAATTAATGTTTTCTATTGCTTCCCAATACTTCTCAATTTTGTAGGAGTTTTATAGATCACCCTTTTATGGTTTTTAGGAATTTTTAATGAGATATATGTGAATTTCTTAGTATTGCATTCTTCATCTGGAAAAAGTTCCCTCTTCCCCTGATTACTGCCTTCATTGCTAAAACTTCTGCATTTGATAAAGGAAATAACTTTTTCATTGTGGTGGTTTGTTGATTTTTTGTTATTCCCAAGACAAGCTGTTTGAAGTTGAATGGTGATATCATGAATGTTCTGTTGTCTTTGCACTGTTGATATTAACTCACAAAGTTGAGAAATAGTGTGATAGTGTTAGAAACTATTCTGTTTACTTTATTTTATTTGGTTCTTATTATGAAGCTTATACATGTTAAGCATTATCTCCATTTTGTAAAATTTGTTCACGTTACAATCACAGTTCTAGAGTTACAAGTATGGAGAATCATGTTATCTCCTTTTTGTAAAATTTGATATGAAGAAAAGCTTTACCTAGCCAACCAATTGTCCACTGTTAAATGTACATCTGTGGATTTGAATAGTAGGAGTATTACTGCAAGATAATTTCATTTTTATTGGTAGCATTGTATTAAAAAAAAAAAATCAAGAAAGAGACATTTCCTACTTAACATGTGATGACTTGTCACTTTAACATCAAATTCCTTCAATCTAAAATCCTCCATCACGTCTTCTAAAGCCTTAGCACTTTATATTGGAGAGATATATATCTTATAAGTCACATATGGATCCAAATATGAGAAAGGAAAAGTCAAATATGGCTGCATGAAGCCAAATCCTGCTTGGACACCTCATGCTTGGAGATACTTGTCCTTTAATCACCAATTTCTTCTTCCTTAAGTGTCAAGTACGACCCCAACCCTTAAGACTCTTTGACTACAAGGAAGTCCCAAATCGTGTGAAGGTAAAATTGGTTGCCATCAAACAGCATTTGCATGGTGAGAACAGTTGAGGCGTTCACGGGACATGCAGGGCAAGCCCAAGATCGCTGATTGGGAGAAGATGAAGAAAAAAAATGAAGGGTCACTTTCTTCCCTTTGGTTATGCACAAACCTTATTTCATCGACTTCATACGTTGAGGCAGGGTGTGAGATCAGTCGATGATTACACATAGGAGTTTTACCAGTTGGTCGCCCGGAATTACTTATCTGAGATGGAGGAACAGATGGTGGCATGGTATTTGGGAGGGTTGCGCCAGCCCCAGTAGGATGTCCTCAGCCTTCACTCACTGTAGACAGTTTCGAAAGCATATTAGCGTGCACTTACTGTTGAAAAATAGCAGAACAGGAGGCCAGTGATCAAGAATGATCAGAACAATTGACCATTTCGCCCTTAGGATTCCCATATCATTCAACAGATACCGCAGGGAAATTCTAATCCTTCTATTAAGTATTTTCATTGTGGTGAACAAGGGCATAGGGCTACTGATTGCAGGAAGCCTGTTAGTCAGAAGGAGAAAAATTTGTTGATTGAGGAGGACGTGGTGGATGAGACTGAGGAGATTGGAGAGGCTGTGTATGACGATGATGACATTGACAATATGTTGTATGGAGATGGCCATGAGACTTTGGTCATTCGCAAGAGTTTACTGACTCCTAGGGGCGATTCAGGAAACGATTGGTTGAGAACCAATATTTTTCACACGACTTGCATAGTTGTTGATGAAGTCTGAAAAATGATCATTGACAGTGGCAGTTGTGAGAATGTAGTGTCCAAGAAGGTTGTCAAAAAATTGCAGTTGAAAGCTGATCTTCATCCCAAACCATACAAGTTGTCGTAGCTGAATAGGGACAGTAAGGTGACATTAGATAGGCGATGTTTCGTATCTTTTTCAATTGGTAGCAAATATTTTAATAATGCTTGGTGTGATGTTGTGTCAATGGATGCATGTCATGTACGATATTCTCAAAGATTGACCTGAAAAGTGGATAATACCAGATCAGAATAAGGTTTAGAGATGAATGGAAGACAGCTTTTAAAATGCAACACGATTTATATGAGTAGATCATGCCTTTTGGGCTATCCAATGCTCCCAGTACATTCATACGATTTATGTACTAGGTCTTACGACCCTTTATGGGAAAATTCATCGCGGTTTACTTCGACAATATCCTCATTTATAGTCTGACGCGGGCTTCACACTTTGATCATCTTCGCGCTGTTTTTGAGATGCTAAAAAGGGAATGCTTATTCGTCAATCAGAAGAAGTGTTCATTTTTCACTACTTCTGTAATTTTCCTTGGTTTTGTTGTGTCTACTAATGGTATTCATGTGGATCAGTCAATGATCGACATAGTCTTCGAATGGCCTAAACCCAGAAACTTGCACAATGTTAGGAGCTTCCATGGGTTAACATCATTCTATCGGTGGTTTATCAGAAACTTCAGCACTTTGATTGCTCATATTACAGAATGTCTTAAAGGACGTGAATTGAAATGGTCTGAGGAAGTAGAAACCGGTTTTCAGTTAGTCAAATAGAAGATGATCGAAGCACCAGTCTTGGTACTTCCTGATTTTGACAAGGTATTCGAGGTCAATTGTGATGCATCAGGCGTTGGAATTGGAGGTGTTCTGAGTCAGTCAGGGCGGCCGATTGCTTTCTTCAGTAAGAAGCTCTCGGGATCTAAGAAAAATTATTCCACCTATGACCTAGAGTTCTATACCATAGTTCAGTCCCTAAAACATTGGTGTCACATCTGGTACAAAAGGAGTTCATTCTATTTATTGATCATAAGGCCCTGAAGTACATTAATGGTCAACATAAGCTGAGTAGACGACACGCCAAGTGGGTGGCGTACTTGCAGGAGTTCACCTTTATACTCAAGTACCAAGCAGAGAGCCTAAATTGCATCACAGATGCATTGAACCGTCATACTATGCTCCTTACCACTACTAGTACCAGAGTTACTGGTTTTGAGACTTTTTCGGATATGTATGCAGTTGATCCTTCCTTCGGTAGTATATTTCGAGAGGTAACTACCGGTCACTATCATGATTTTGTTTTACATAATGGCTATCTGTTTTGTGGATTACAGTCGTGCATTCCAGATTGTTCATTGAGGCAACAAATTATCAGTGAACTTCACAATGAGGGGCACTTTGGCCGAGATAAAACATTGGCCCTTATCTCTTCTAACTTTTACTCGCCCAAGTTGAACAGTGATGTTGCACATTATGTGAACTGTTATTATGTTAGTCAGCGGTCTAAAAGGGTTCTCACCAATACGGGCATGTACACTCCTTTACCTATTCCTGAAGCTCCTTGGTTTGATATCAACATGGATTTTGTGTTGGGTTTACCCCATACCCAACGAGCCGCGAATTCTATCCTTGTTGTTGATAGATTTTTGAAGATTGCCCATTTTGTAGCTTGCAGGAAGACTATGGATGCTACTCGAATTGCCCATCTTTATTTTCGGGAGATTGTACGTTTGCATGGTGTTCCTCAATCTATCACTTCAGATCGTGATACCAAGTTCATGAGTCATTTCTGGAAGAGTTTATGGGGACGGCTAGGGACACAACTGAATTTTAGCAACACCTATCACCCCCAGACAGATGGTCAGACCGAGGTAGTGAACAGGAGTTTGGGTAACCTTTTGAGATGTTTGGCATGAAATAAACTAAAGCAATGGGAATTAGCGTTATCTCAAGCAGAATTTGCCTATAACAGGACGATAAACAAAACCACTGGCTTCAGTCCATTTCAGATTGTCTATGGTCAGAACCCATCTGGGGTGCTGGATTTGGCCCCTATTCCACGCGTAGGACGTTTCAGTCTTAAGGCAGATGAGATGGCAGAGCATCTTTGGGATATCCATGAGCAAGTGAAGTTGGCAATTCATGAGATTAATACCAAGTATAAGGCTCAGGACAGTCATCGTCGTCGAGTACTTTTTGATATTGGTGATTTTGTCTGGGCTATTTTAATGTGTGATCGTTTTCCTGTTGGTGAGTATAATAAACTGAAGGACCAGAAGATTGAGCCTTGTGAGGTACTACGGAAGATCAATGATAATGCTTACAGGTTGCGTCTTCCAAGTCGCTTGAGGACCTCTGATGTCTTTAATGTGAAATACCAAAGTCCTTGTTTTGTGGATTCTGATGACGCTAATCCAAACTCAAGGACGAGTTCTTTCCAACTCGGGGCAACTGATGCAGGAGGGTCCGAGTCAAATGCTGAGTTGTTGGATAACACGTTAATGACTCTAAAGTATCACGAGTTGGCAAATCAGAGCAAGGATAGCAAGTGATCGCATAACTTTGGTAATTGAGTCGTGTTTCAGTAATTTGGCCATAACTTCGGCTACGATTATCAGAATCGCGATTATTACCACAATTTGGAAAGCTTGTTTCGGCGTACACATCGTGGACACCGAGCAAAGGCATTTTCAATCTCAAATTCTACTGTTTTCCCTTTTGAATTGTTATTTTTAGTTAAATTTTGCTATTTTTGGTAATATTTCGATTGCATGTTAGGAGATGATTGTTAACACGATTTGGGTTGAATTTTTCGCAGACTACTTATTTTATTCCGTATTTTTGTTCAACGTGATTTTTAGAATTTTGCCATTCTTGGTCAAATTCAAATTTTTGTAATAAAGTCCGGCTTGTGAACTTATTTTGATCATTGCATGATATAATAAAATTTTTCAAACTTCGAAGACATTTTCTCTGTATTTTCGGCATTAATCTTGTGTTCTAAACTTTGAATTTGCTTGTAGAACTAGCCTGCTGAATAATCACTATTCTGCTCAGCGTCAAAAATCATTTTCTATTGCAAGAAATGAAGTCTTCATCTCTACACACCAAAAATCATAATTTTGCCCATAAAAAATCGAAACAAATGAAATGCTTGTGCTTGCCGTCTTCTTTTCTACAAACACCTTATTTTTCTTTAAACCCTTGCTCTCAAATCTCAGCTACGAATGAAAGGATATAACCTGCAATACTTTGATATCAGAAATATGTTGGCTGATATTACAATTTTTAGTAAAACTGCACTCGTTTCACGCTTATAAAACAAGGGAAAAATTTATGTCGTACAAGTTTCACTTATATGAAACTAGTTCAATATGATTTCAATTAAATAAAACTCGGAAATATAGGGGAAGTAAATACTGTAGCATATTTCTCCTTGAAAAAACAGAGGAAACATGGAAAAACGAGAGAAATGAGAACTTTTCTTTTCTTTTCTTTTTTTTCCAAGATTTTCTATCACAATTGCATTACACAACTTAGGGCATATTATTTGCTACTTATAAAAACTTAGCCCTTGTTTGACAATCATATATTCACACATTAAAATATTTTGCACGTAAATTGAAAAAAATTTCTACTTTTTAGTCATACATCTTCCTAAAATTTACTATTCGAAACTCTATTTTTCCCAAATAGTAGTTGTCAAACAGTGGCTTAAAAACATACTACAAATTACATTTTTAGCCCTCACTTATTGTACAATTTTCTTTGACTAACAAAAATAAACTGCATATATAGTCGATGCCTAGCATCCATTACATATTATAGAGTTCTAACTCGTATAATTCAATGATCATATGCTCGATCAGGACTTCAATATTAATTAGTTAGGAAGATAAGTTTGCATCTGATTAAGAATTTCTTCGAAATTGTCACTAAGTTTCTGTACTGGATGCGTGTGCAATCCTTCATAAGTTGTCACAACAACGCCTTCGTCTTTGGATTGTCGTTGTACTTGTTTCTTAACATTGCATTCCTCATAAGTACATCGATAATAGCTTCTGCAAGGAACAACATACAACTGAATAATGAGTATACTTACTCATTTGGCACTGATTCACATCAACTAAGTGGCAATAACAAACAGAATGTCAAACTAAAATTTTAATTTCTACATGTTCGGAGGATTGCAGCCCAAAATTGCTAGTAATAACGGGTCGTATAAAGTTGTTAATTCAGATAGACACCTGATTAAGAGGATTCTGCAATGTACCCTTTCTTATAGTGTTTTGAGCTTTAGAGTTCTCTTGACTTTTTTTGGAAAGAGTTCTATAAGATTTAACCATCACATCTAAAAGACAAATTTTCGTAGATAGAAGATGTTTTTTTGAATTTATTCTTTTACCACTTTGTCCACGGAGTTAGTCTACTTTCTCCTCCATTTAGGTAAAATATGAAGGAGATAAAGAACACGGTTCGTTCTACACTTGGCCTACATCCATGGGTAGAGCTGACGAGAAAATTTCACTCATATTTGAAATGTGAGAATATCGAACAACAATAAATACTCAAGCTCCATATAGGGAACACTCCAGAACTTGTATTGTTAAAGTATGAGAAAAATTGGAAGTCTCAAATATCACTCAAATTGGAATTGACAAACACCAAGCAGAAAGTTCTGTTTATTTGTGTCAAAGGGGATCGATCCTTTTAGTTTCTATGTAACGGGGAATTCAAACCAGTTTTACTACCTCAATAATAGACAACTCTCCTCGTACATGTGAGAAACCAAAATCTCATTCCATGTGGGATTATGTCGAAACCACAATTAACATCAAGAACAATGTGGGATTTCGATTATTCCCACATCTCACGCCACAGAAATATAAAAACATGTTTTATTGCCTCAGCCTATTTTATACATAGAATCAAAAATATAATTTTTGAAGAAGAAAATTTGAACGAATGATAATAAAAATAGGAGTATTGGATTAATCAAGATCAAAAAATTTCGATGAAAAAATTAATTGAGTATACAAATACCTTGGAAATTTGTTGTTCTTGACTACTTTCTGACCATATTTTCTCCAGCGATATCCATCATCAAGTATATCTACTCGACTTCTTGTTTGAAACGCAAATCTGGGCTTTCTATTCTGACCATTTTTCTTTCCAGATTTCTTCACCTCATTTTGATCTATCTGTATAAATTTCTTGTTTTGTGAAACTTCTTTTACTTGTGCTATTGGGAAACAGATCTCCTGGTTCGACCCAAGCAGTACTCCGTTGGGTTCATCCTTATCGGACAAAATATTCATCAGATGAGAATTTTCCATGTTTGGAGAAAGAGTGAAGGGGAATGGCGTCATACATGAACCAAGGAACAGTGTTGCATGATTCTCCATTACTAAAAGAGTTTGATAGATAGGAGAAAGAAATGAGTATATATGAAGATGAATGTGGAACTAGGTAGAAAACCAACAATATTCTTGACATGAGAGTGTTAAACAAGCAAGTAAAATAACTTAATTGAGGGCATATATATAATGATAAATTTAGGTAAAAAAACGTCAAAAAAAAATTTGTTGAAATCGAAATCCATTGATGGTTTTGTTCAACATTGTGTATTTGAAAAATAGAATATAAAAGTCGTAGTTAAAGTTAACTATAGTAAGCTTCCTTACGCTCCAACAGTCCAATTAGTGTAATGGTAAAAATTCGACCTAATTTTATTGAACTACTAAAATGTTGTGAAACAAATCACCTTATTGAGATATTGAAGTTATATGACAAATTATAATGAAGTATATTATCAAGTAAAAGAATAATAAAGACAATAATATGGCAGAGAAATTAAGTGATTTTATTGACTTTAGAATAATGGAAAATACAAAAAATTACAATGGATCATATAATTTTTATAATCTATTTTCTCACACTTATAAAATTGTATAGAAGAGCTTAATATTTATAAGGAACGTGTATGAGATGTCCAAACCATCTAGCTAGAGTTGTTGATGAAGTACAATACCAAAAAATTGAGTCCAAAACGAAATATGAGAGAAAAACTGGAAAAACGAAAACAGCGCAGTAGCGTCTAGGGGCTACATGCCAGGTGCCTAAGCGCTGCGTCTCGGGCAAATTTATTCCAAAAGTATTCCAAAATGTTTTTCTTCATTCTGAACTCTTCTTCAAGTCCAATATCAATTTACAACTCTCGATGGGCATCCAAAATAGAACTTCAACTTGACATGAGACTCCAATAGTATTCCAAATTTAAATTCTTCATGACGTGCATTTCAATTAGAATTCTTCAATACTTCAAACAAGAAATTCGGATCACACCTAAATTCTAAAGAATTCCACCAAGGAATGAACTGGCTTCTGCAATAATAACCAAAAAATTAATTTCTCCAACAAAACACAATATTCCGCCATTAATAAAAGAGTTTGATAGATAAGAGAAAGAAATGAGTATATATGAAGATGAATGTGGAACTGGGTAGAAAACCAACAATATGCTTGACATGAGAATGTTAAACAAGAAAGTAAAATAACTTGATTGAGGGCATATATATAATGATAAATTTAGTGAACAAAACGTCAATTTTTTTTTATTTTTTTGGTTGAAATCGAAATCCAATGATGGTTCTGTTCAACATTGTGTATTTGAAAAATAGAATATAAAAGTCGTAGTTAAAGTTAACTATAGTAAGCTTCCATTGATTGTCAGAATTGATGTTTAAAAGACTTGTATTACCATTGATCCGAAAAAGCAAAGGACGATAGGTGAATGAGTCAAAACTGCGGTAAAAAAATATGAAACAAAATTTCTTATTAAGAAATGAACTAATAAAATCGGTTCCAGTTCTCCTAATTGTTACGTTAATCAGCAAATTTCGAGACTGTTTTAATAACTTTTCAATTTCCATCTTTTTTATTGTTCGGTTTTTGATGTAATTGGCAAGTCTATGAACAAAATGGATTAAATTTAATTTGTTGTAAAAGTCAAGGAGTAAGTTGCAAATAGTAGAAATTGAGTTATATTAAATCTAGGGTTCAAGAATGGAAATGAAGAAAAACGGCGCAACAATTTCGCTAGACTGTCGCCATGACTTGGCTCGAGCGGCAAAAACAGTAACATTGTCGCTCGCCTGTCGCCCAACTTTCGCCTCGTTATTTCACTTATATTTTACAAATATACGTGTAATGGTTTTTCCAAATAAATACAAGAGAAATTAAAGGTGGAAAAGGTGGTGCCGACTTCATCATTAAGATGAAAATTTTCAATAAAAGTAGTGTTTAGGTAATAATCGTCTTCAGGGATTAATAACCCAAATGGTGAAACTTGGATGCATTGACTAATAACAGTGTTTTAAAACATCCTTAGTCACACTTATTCGTAAAATTTAAAGTTCTTATTTGGTAGAGATTAAAATAAAGTTTTTAACTCGTGTCTAGTATAGATTAAAATCAAAATTTTAGCAAATTTTGATTAAAAAATGATGAGATGTATGATTAAAAAATTGTGGATTTCATAAAATATGTTGTTGAAATCAATTGTTAACTTTGATTTAAATTAAAATAGATTTTAATCCACCAAACATGGACTTAGCAAATTTTGATAAAAGTTGATGAATATATGATTAAAATAGGTCCAATAAAATATGTGGTTAAAATTAATTGTTAACTTTGATTTAAATTAAAATCTAAGAGCCTGTTTGGTATGGATTTTGATTTTCTACAGTAAATAAATTCTCATTTTCAACCACACATTTTTCAATAAAATAGTATTTTCCATCACATCAATAATTTTTTCTTTTTTTTCAACCACACATTTCCCATCATATCACTATTCAAAAATCAATTCTTCCCCCAAAAATTCCTACCAAGCAGGCTCTAAATTTTGGTTTGGGCAAAATTTCACTATCATTAGTCTACATCATTGAAAATTTTCATCTTAATAATGAAGCCGCCACCCTCTTTTCCTGCTTTAATTTTTTCTCATACGCCGTGTTTGGACAAACCTTTACACCTATATTTGTAAAATATAAGAAAGATGTTATTTTCTGATTCGCCTAAATATTTTCCCAGTTTAATTTTTAAGAATAAAAATTTGTTTAATATTTTCTTTTCAAAATCTTGAGTCGTTCACCTTTTATCCTTTGTCTTTTCACTTAAACATCAATTACACAAACTAGTCTAGTAGTTCACTAAAGTTTTAACTTCAATTATTCTATATTATATTGTCCAGAATCATCCATGTTCAACAAATACATTTGACCTTTTGTTGTCCAGAATCATCAAAGACTTACATTTATTTTGAAATATATACCCTCAATCAAGTGATTTTATATGCTTGTTTAAAATTCTCACGTCAAGCATACTGTTAATTATCTTCCACACGGCTGCTGAACGGTGTGTTTCCTCGTAGTTTCGTATTGTGCATACATGAATTGTTCCGTGTTTTGATTACATAACATATTTTTTTTTTTATGATTTAGACTTATGTTGTTTTGTCCAACTTTATATTCTTTAAATAGAATTTTGCTGGTGTGTCAGAAGAGGTGCACCCACCTGAGTGATCGACCCTCACAAGAGAGTGGGACCCACGTGTAATAAAAAATGAAAAAAAAAAAAGGCCCCACCACCTCCCAATGTATCTGTCTTGTCAAGGAGGGTGTCACACCTTCCCTGGCACTATAGCACTTCTCCTTTAAATATTGTTTTTTAATCATGACACTAAAATGTCAAATTTCAAATATTGCTCAAATATGAAAAATAATAATCAACATATATAAATTTGGATTGGATCTCTCTCTCTCTTAAAAAGATTGACAAAATTTAAATAACTCATTCTATGAGAAATTAGATTTCTATCCTCAAAACTTACCATTTTATTGTGGCATTTAAAGCGTAGCTAGAATTCCCGTGCTTAGATAATATTTTAATTTATTTTTCAATATGTTAAATAATGAATTAGACATTGAAGGACCTATTGAGCACTTGTTAATTACAATAATAAGATCGACGTTAGGTCCTGGAGGAATTCAACATTTTCAAGATTAATTGGACTCGGGTTCAAATTCTGAAAATGGGAAATCACAAATTTGAATTTAATTTAATGTTTGACGTTGTAATTTTAGTTGGGAAAGAATCTCCCAAATGCACAACAAACGGTGAAACAAGCAAACGAGCAAAAACAGAAAACCTTCGAAAACTACAAGAAAATGAGACTTACTAACTCAATGAACTTCACAAAACAAGAGTTTCACCACCCTCTAAACTTCTTGTTTGGAGCCTAAGTTTATCGTTGTGTGGAACCATTACATGGATCGACCATGTTTTTCAATTTTGTCCTAATTTTTAGAAATTTCATACTTGTAATTTCGGTTTTACCCCAATTCCTTATAGTGATTTTATTGCTTTTGGTGTATAGAATTAGGATTTCAAACTTTCAATACTTCTTCCTAAACACAATTAAAATGCTCAACGTACTACTGAGGAGTGAGTTTCATTCATTATTTTAATGTCACTTAAATTTGATATTTTGAGTGTCTTTGAGCAATTTAGAATGTTTTAATGTGTTTGTTCGTGTTGTTTTATAGATAAGGTAGATTGGTGTAAATGGTAAAAGTTGAGGTTTGAAGGAATCTAAGGCTCCGTTTGATTCGCTATATTTTTCATGGAAAATTCTATTTTCCAACTTTTATAGTGTTTGATAGGCAAAATTTTCCCGAGAAATTTTTTTCCGCATTTTCTCATTTTCCACCTTCTTGAGGAAAATAAAATTTTGATGTTTTGGTGGGAAAAAGTTTCCATTTTTTTTTTTTGCAATTGAAAAAAGGTCTAGACACAATGGTAAAAAAAAAAAAATTATCATTTTTATTGACAATTTCCATGCAAAACAAAGTTAACGAATGATATTCGATATGATTAATTTTTTTCATTTTTTTTTTTGGCAATTGGAACAAATTCTAAACCCACTGGTAGAAAAAATATCACTTTAATTGACAATTTTTATAAAAAAAGGAAGCCAAACGGCCACCAAACTTTCAATATTTTCCATGAAAAATTATACCAATCAAACACAATTAATTACAATTCCCAATAAAATAATTTCTAAGCAAATCAATTCCCTGTAAAACATTTTCTTTCCACCCATTTTCCACATTTGCAAACAAACGGACCCTAAGAGTCAAGGAGAAGAGGAATGGAAAGAAACAAGGTCGAAAAAGAAACAAATGCCAAAGATCAAAGTTGGAAAAGTAGCGCCACGGCGTCATGGCTCGATGGAAACAACAGGAAGGCTGGCACTATAGCTCCAGTAGAACCAGAGTTCTGGCGCCGCGATGCCAAGAAGAAATAGGTCGTGGCACCGCTAGCAAGATCAACAATTATTTATTTATTATTATTATTTTTGGACTCTTTTCTTGGCCAAATCTGACCCTAACTCTTTCAAGACTTCAAAATACTATGAAAACAATCCTAAATACCAATTTCAATGAAAGAATTCAACAACACAAAAAGGCAAGAAGCAAGGAACAAAACAAGAAATCAAGATCAATACATTGAAGAAGGTTGAATCTCTACAAGAATAATTTTTTCTCTTTTCTCTTTTATGTTGTTCTTGATAAATTCGATAGTTTCCATGTTTTCTATCATGAACTAAATTCCATATCTAAGGTTTGATGTAACTAAACTTGAGGCCATGTTTTGATTTTATATTAGTTATTCCATTCAATTTTTCCAGTAATGTTTATTTGTGTTATTGATTTAATGCTTTCAAGTACCTGATCACTAATTAAATGATTTGATACTTTAAATTTTTGCACTCGAGAGAGAAAAATTTAAGCTCTATCTTAGGATAACACAACCTAGTCAATCATAGGTTTCGAGAGAAAAATATAATTCATTTTAAGCACATTGCACATAAGAACAACGAATTTGATAATTTCTAGATTTTAATTCGAAATAGAAATATTGAAATTGAAATATTAGAATAATTTGTACTCGACACTCGAGAGAGGGAGCAGAATTAAATTAGAGTTCTTGCTTACAAATTTGGGAAAATTGATTAGAAATAATTATATAATTGAGAATCATATTTGATAGTTAGGTGAATTCTTAACCCTAGGCTTTCTCATCTTGATTATTCTTCTAACTTGCATTTATTTATTGAATTCGTCACCACATTCTTCACATTAACTTAGTTAAAATCATTGATTCCAAATTTCATTCATCTAGAAAAAATATGAGCCACACAATTATAGTACTTTGTAGAAATTAAATATCAATCTATGTGGGTTCAACATCCTAACTTCATTATTATATTACAAAACTTGATATCATAGACTTGCAGTATTCTACCTATTGATCCTAAACCACAACGTACTTTTCATTTTCTAAGGAGTTTACAAAGAAACGAACTTGAAACAATGGCAGCATAGGAAGAATAGGTAGTTAATCAAAATAATCAACAACGTGCTATAAGGGATTATGTCAGACCAGTTGTTAATGACAACTATTCCGGTATTGTACGCCAAGCAATGGCTGCAATTAACTTCGAATTGAACCTAGGATTGATACATATTGTGCAACAGAATCAATTTGGGAGGGGATCTCCAACATATGATACCATTAAAATAAACGGCATTACTAAAGACGCCATGAGACTCCATCTATTTTCATTCTTCTTAAGGGATAAAGTCAAAGCATGGTTCCAATCATTGCTATATGGATGCATCACAACTTGAGAGGGGTTAGCTTAGAAATTCCTCACCAAATTTCCCCCCCCCTCCAAGGCAGCTTAATTGTGAAGTAAAATTGGTCAATTCAGATAAGTAGACTTTGGACCATTCTATAAGGCTTGGGAGAAATTCAAAGATCTACTTAGAAGATGCCCTTAGTTTGGCTATCAAAATTGGATGCAAATAGAGATCTTCTAGGTTGAATGTCAGACATGGATAGTAGTAGATGTTGCAATAGGGTACTTTGATGTAGAAGACTGCAGTGGCTGCTTATTCACTACTGGCTGAAATAGCCACCAATAGCTATCAATGGCCAAGTGAGCGTTCAAATGTAAAGAAAGTCGATGGTCTTTATAAGGTGGATCTCATTACAGCTTTAGCAGCTCAGATGTCATCACTCACAACCCAAATAGCTATATTAATGTCACAAGGGACTCAATAGAAGGCAGTATCTATTATGGTTGCTTCTACATCATACCAAGAATCTGTGATGGAGAATGAGCAAATCCAATATGTAAATAGTAGAAACTTCAATCAAAGAGGAAACTACTTAGCAAACCACTACCATTCAAGACTACGAAATCATGAGAACCTCTCTTATGGTAACAATGCGATGTGTAGCAACCTCCACCTAGGTTCAATAATCAGAATTCTGAAAGAAAATCATCACTGGAAGACATTTTGGGAACCTTTATTTTTGATACTAGAGTGAGGTTTAACAAGGATGAATCTCGACTAGACAATATTAAGACTTATATGACCAACATGGAGGCTACATTGAAAAATCTAGAGGTACAGATTGGTCAGCTACCAACTGCAATAAATTCCCAACAAAAAAAGAAAGTTTTCCAGTGACACAAAGGTCAACCTAAGGGAGCATTGCAATGCAATCACATTAAGGAGTGGAAGAGTAGTTGAAAAGAGCAAGCCTAAAGAGTTTGTAGTGCTTACTCCGAATCCCAAACATATTGAAGAAAAGCTTGTTGAAGAGCACAAGATTGGGCCAAAGACTACAAACAAGGATTATAAGCCTAACTCAATTCCATTCCCTGATAATCCATTGATCTATAAGCAGTTTGCAACATTCTTAGAAGTCTTCAAAAAGATCTACATCAATATTCCTTTTGCAGATGCCTTGGCACAAATGCTGAATTATGCCAAGTTCCTAAAGGAGGTGATGTCAAAGAAGATAAAGTTGGAGGAGTTTGAAATAGTAAAATTGACAGAGGAGTACAATGCAATTCTCCAAATGAAGCTCCATCGAAAATCGAAGGACCCGGGTAGCTTTACAATTTCGTGCACAATTGGTGAGTCTACCATTGATAAGGCACTGTGTGATCTAGGGGCTACCATCAATCTAATGGCCCTACCTTTATTCAAGAAATTAGGACTTGAAAAAGTGAAGCTGACTACCATCATTCTGCAACTAGTGGCAAATCCATCACATACACAAAATGTATCATTGAAGATGTATTGGTAAAGGTACACAAGTTCATCTTTCATGTAGACTTTGTGATTTTGGAAATGGAATAATATCAAAATTACCATTAATTATTAGTCGACGTTCCTTGGTATCCGAAAGAGCTCTAATTGATATCCGAGGAGGAAAATTGACATTGCAAGTCAATGAAGAACAAGTAATTTTCAACATCTATCAAGCTAGGAAATCCTTAGAAAAAGGTAACACTTGCCATATGGTCCAATCAATTGATGCAATGGAGGGTCAAAATTTCAAAAGATAATTTTTTATGACCCTCAAGAGCAGTACATGGCTACCAGTTACTCAAACATTCATACAGCTGCTATTGAAAGCTATACGTGGACCAAGGAAATAGTTTATTTCCTCTTAGCTCGTGAAACATACCCACAAGCGGAAAGAAAGAGCTACATAGAAATGCCTTTGAAACCTCCCAACATTGTTAAATTAAAAGAGGATTTAAAGGTTACACTAGAGTTAAAGCCGCCTCCTGATCCTCGTGGCCATGCTTTATTGAAGAAAAATCCAAAACCAAGGAAAAAGTGTCAAAACATGAAGGAAGTATCTCTTGAAGATCTGACTTAAGGCAATCGACATTGTCAAGCTAATGACATTAATGAAGCACTTCATGGGAGGCAGCCCAACCTTTCTATCTCTTTATCACTTATCTTTAGATATTAGTTTATATTTAGATATTAGTTTATATTTTTATTAGTAGCATATTAATGAGTTTGATTTTCTTATATGAAATCTCGAATTTGTAGAGAAGCTTTAACATCCATCAAATTCATCATCGCATCACCGTGACACCGATAGAAATGATGTTGTTTTTGTGTGATTTGTATGAGTGTTAAAAAAATTTACATGCTTGTGTGAGTTAAAAAGCTTTCAACATTGATGTATATACTTGAAACATGTGTTGGTTTATGAATTGTAATGGAGTCATGTGTTTTAGTTAAATTTTTTGCTTATTCATGTGAAACGCGAAATTATCTATGCTCATGAATTGACTATAGTGTTGTACATGGATATGTTAATTCATACTTATAGGTTGAAATAGAAAACTTAGATGATTAATCCCATAGCCTATTATTCACTACACCTTTAACCTTATATAGCATAATTTGGGGTGTTCAAGCAGGTAAAAGAGATTATTTAGACTTGCAGTGATTCCATGCATGTTGAAAAAAATATTGGTGTGCAGTGTCTTTAACTTTCAAGTATTGAGCAATGAAAATAACAAAATAAGCAAGGAAATGTGCAATTGTGACTAAATTTTGAGAGCCTAGATAACTAGTGGGAAGAGAATAAAAGAAAACAAGTTTGGGGTGGGTGAATCTCAAGAGAGAAGAAAGGATATATTTAACTTTTAAGGTCAGGAATTGGATCAACTTGTGAGTGTATAGCGTTGCACTTAATTCTTCACACACACACCCTTGTTTTGCATTGGATGAGTTAGAATTTTGCTTTGGAATTATAACTTTGAAGCAGTTTATAGACTTGATATAATGTTTTCAATACTGAACCACAAAGGCAAGCAAACTAACTAAACCTATTTTAGGTGATTGTGTTTGTTTAATCATGTTTGTGTGTCTTTAGTTTCCCTTTTTATGTTTTCTCAAGAACTAGCAAAGAATTAAGTTTGAGGATGATTGATGCGTGAGTCTCACCCATTGTTTTAGTGCCACTTGATATTTTCATTGTCTTTGAGCAATTTAGAATGTTTTGATGTGTTTGTTTATGTTGTTTAATAGGTAAGATAGATTGGTATAAATGGTGAAATTTGAGGCTTGAAGGAATCAAAGAGTAAAAGAGAAGAGGAATGGAAAGAAATAAGGTCGTAGAAGAAACAAAAGCCAAAAATCAAAGGTGGAAAAGTGGGGTTGCAACACCATGGCTCGGTGGAAATAGTACGAAGGCTGGTGTAGCAGCTCTAGTAGAACCATAGATCAATAGAGATCTGGCGCCGCAACACTAGGAAGAAATAGGTGGTGACACCGCTAGCGAGAAAAGTAATTTTGGTTTTTTTAGACTCTTTTCTTGGCTCAATCCGACCCTAACTTTTTCAAGACTTCAAAATACTATAAATACAACCCTAAAGACCAATTTCAAGATAGAAATTCAATGATGCAAGAAGGAAAGAAGCAAGGAACAAAGTAAGAAATTGAGATCAATACATAGAAGAACATTGAATCTCTGCAACAATAGTTTTTTCTCTTTTCTCCTTTATGTTGTTCTTGATAGATTTGATAGTTTTCATGTTTTATATCATGAACTAAAACCCATATCTAAGTTTTGATGTAACTAACTTGAGACTATGTTTTCATTTTATATTAGTTATTTTTCTCAATTTTTCCATTAAAGTTTATTGTGTTATTGGTTTAATGCTTTTAATTACCTGATCACTAATTGAATAATTTGATGCTTTAAATTTCAACACTCGAGAAAGGGAAATTTAGGCTAAATCTTAGAATAGCACAACCTAGAAAATTATAGGTTTGGAGAAAATGTATGATTCATTTAAAGCATGTTTTACATAAGAATCACGAACTTGATAATTCCTAGATTTTCATTCGGAAGAAATATATTGGAATTGAAATATAAGTATAATTTTTACTCGGCACTCGAGAGAGGGAGTAAAATTAAATTGGGACTCTTACTTATAAACTTGGGAAATTTGATTAGAAATAATTATATAATTGAGAATCATATTTGATAATTACGTAAAATTATAACTCTAGATTTTGTCATCTTGATTATTCTTCTAACTTGCATTAATTTGTTGAATTTGTCACCACATTCATCACGTTAACTTAGTTAAAATTATTGATTCCAAATTTCATCCATCTAGATAAAAATAAGAGCTATGCAATTATTGTACTTGGTAGAGTTTAAATATCAATCTTTGTAGGTTTGACATCCTATCTCCATTATTATATCACAAAACTTGACACTGTACACTTACGGTAAAATTGCTTTATATATAACACCTAACAACAATGCACACATACATAAACCATTTTACCTTTTTTTATCCCAATACTCTCTCACTCTCTATGTTTTATGTCACTACTAAAATTTGGTTGCACCAATTGTCTTTACATCGTTTCTTGAACTCCCAAAGTAGGAAACACAATTATCACTTATATACCCATTAAGGCCTACCCAATTAAATTAGAATATCTTAATTATCCACTAGCTTGTCCAAATCATGTAGGAAGTAGTTTTCCTTTTACTTCCATGTTGCGAATGACCTTTTCGCAACGTTTAATAAACGCTGCTAAAATCCCGTATTTTGCAATGTCTAAAAAACGTTGCAAAAGAAAATAATTTTTGCAACGATTAATAAATGTTTCGAAAGACAAACTTTTCGCAGCGTTTATTAAACGTTTCGAAAAGAGTCTTTCGCAACGTTTAATAAACGCTGCAAAAGAAAAATGTTTCAGCAGCGTTTTATAAACGCTACAAAAAATAATAAAATTAGCAACACGAAATAAATGCTGCGAAAGGCCACATTAGCAACACAAGTTTATTAAATGTTGCCAAAACTCAATTATGCTAATCAATGGCAACATTCACTCATTAAAATGTTGCAATAGACTCCTTTAGCAACACTTAACTACCAAATGTTGCCATTTAAGTGTTGCAAATAGTCATTTTTGGTGTAGTACACCACTAACCGGATCTCTTTTTATTTATCCCTTTGTTGAATTTATATTGATCAAATCAAATCTCGTGAGGTCGAACATGATCTACCTCAAGGCTAGAGGTCATCCATGATCCCCTACAAATTTCTAATTGCTTGGCTAGGTGCACATATAAGCCAGTTTTATAAATCAAAAGATCTACACAATCCATATGAATAAGCTAAGACGGTACAGTAGACCAACATGTTCCATGACCGAGGTCCAACCCGTGGCCCCAGCTACCTCCATTACAACAATTCTCCATCCTAACCAATGTATGGCCAAGGACACCTCGCCTACACTCTAGGTTGCATAATCCTAATCAAACTCTATCTTGAATATATTAACCATTGTCGACTAAGAAAGCCTAATCCTTTCACATCAAAGATAATATGTTGAACACCTCGTAGGCCCATGGGACAATTTGTGCTGCAAAATAGTTCTATTCCCCCTAGAAGAACATTATGAACCATTATAAATAAGTTCCTTCATTTCATTGTTCATGTTATTTTATTTGTTTGGACAAAACTCGGAAGTGTACGGGATTGTTGACAATTAATAATGTAGCGAATTGAGCACGAGGAATAATTGTTAACTATAGTGCACTAGTTTTTATTAAATTCGATGTTTTTGACCCAAAAGAGTTTTAGTTTTTGTAATTGTCCTAGCTTAAGCTACAAAATATGTAAAAATATGATTATCATCAAATTTCATGAAGAATGTATTGTATTTCAGAATTCACCTATTAGTATCTATTTCCAATTCTTGAATTACGTGATTTAGTGTGTTTAAGTGCTCATGACAATCGATAATCATATATTCTCTAACCTTCTTTTTCAAGATAGATCAAACATATTCTAAGCACGACTAGACCTTATTCCTAATCCGAATTCATATGCTAGGAAATGCATTTAGTCGCACGGTTATCAAATAAGATTGCACACGGCACATATGTTATTCCTAACACCTATTATCCATGTGTTGATTGTACAATGTTCTAAACCTATTGTGAGTCTCTCAATACTACAACAAGTAATAAATTATCCAATTTGGGGCTAATCAATCAAATAACACAATAATCATACATAATTAATAAAGAGAATCACCAAACTAATTAATCGTTAAATTAGTAGTACATAACCAATTATCTAATCATCATCTAACACACATAAAAGAGTTAGCCTAGCATATGTGAATAAAATTTACACAACAATTATTGAAACAACATCACCCGAACTGAAGAAAAGAAGGAAGAACTTGAAAAATTCAATTTCTTGGCCTTGAGACTTGAATTCGAGCTTTGCAACTTCAATTCTTGTGTTAAATCACCTTTTGGCTCATGCTAGACTTCTCTTGAACTATAGAATATATGATAAACTCTTGTGAGCAATCTCTATTAGGTTAAAAAGGTGCTTAGAAATCATTACATACATAATCAATTCAAAATAAGAAAAGCAATTTTTTTCATCTCTGGACACCCATGCCTAAGCATGGGCATCTGTCTTGCCCAGGCATGAGCAAGTTGTTTTGGCTTCAATCCCTATAGAGAGGGGTCTTGCCCATGCAAGGCTTGCAGGCACTTACGTGGCATGTCTCACTTTTGGGGACCAATTGGTCTCTAAGCTTTTTCGCTAGTCTATTTTGATCCTCTTCGATTCTGTTTAATTATGTTGTCTTCTACACTATTCAAATGGACTTCAAGCACTCTCCAATATTTGACATGAGATCCAAAACAACTTTTGAGTATTTGTACTTTTGTTCTCGAACTTTGAATTTCTTGCCTTTTTGTCCTTTTATGTTCATTTCATTCAATTCCAGTATTTTCATCGATCTTTACCTAACAAATACAATTTATGTAGAGTTAAGCCATAATTCATTAAATTATCAAAAAAATATGCTAATTTAACGTCTAAATAAGTGTACAAAATACACTTACCAAACACTCCCAAACTTAAATATTTATGTCTCCTCAAACAAAATACAGTCTAACTCAATAAAACATAGCTAGATACCTTGCCTTTGGTCTCATGATTAGAATTTATGTATCAATACTATGAATAGCTTCAAAATCACATAGAAGAATCGACATCTACTTATTCAATGTAAAACTTGACATGTGTCTGTGAAGACTCGTGTAGAATATCATAAATTTATGCTTGGTTCAATGCTCAACCTTAAATGATCAAATGTCTCTTTTTTTCACTCGTGAGATACATACCCCCCAAACTTATTATTTTCACTCACTTCATCAAGGTGTGATCCTAGGCTAGATTTCAGATGATCTTAATCTTTACTCTCTCTAGTTTGGATAGATGGCACTGGTAGAAAGTTAACACTTCAACAAATAAAGATTCTCATGTAGTTTGACTGCTTAAACCCGTAAGACTTGACTAGGTTAATTATCTTTTATCAAAGTTTTAGTTCTTTCAAATAAGTGTTCAGGGCAAAATAAAAGTATGTAGTAAGTCTTCTGTTTCATCCATTTGCTTTTTCAATTATGTTGTCCGTATTCTGTTTTATATGCTAAGTTGATCGTTTTTCTTATTTAGGGTAGCTTCGCAACATGTCAACGTTTCCCCCTTTTTTATATTATGATTAGTGCAATGCTCTCTTTTAAACACTTATTCTTAAAAACCGACCCATGACTCAAGTTTTTCACCATATCTCTATTTTATTGGTCTTAGACAATCTACATAACAATTTCACTCATGGAATCTCTATTTATCTCAATGTTTTCCTACACTAGTTCAACCATCTCCAAACTATCATAAAAGTGATTTAGGAACGTATGTAATAGTGTCTTTTCTCAGTTTTAGTAACTAAATTCCACTATCTTCAACATATTTCATTGTATGAACCGAAACATTCATTCGTGATGCACAAAAACAAAAAACAAAAAAAAAATCTCATGCACAAGTTAAGATCAAGGTTTACTTAAATAAGTATCAATCAACTCAACATTAAATGTTTTCACCATTCCTAGTCTAACATATAGTTCCAATACATGCATCATTGCAACAAACATGCAAAAGCAATTAAAAATATAAATAATCGACGATAATATCACACCCCAATCTTAAAATGTGCACTGTCCTCAATGTACGAAAATATAACACCAAGTATGCAAAAAGAATGGCAAAGAGGAAAAATTGAAGACTCATTTGGTCAAGCCAAAGGTGGTGGCCGAAATGATATGAAAGTAGAATTAAGCCATAATTCATTAAAATATCAGACAAATATGCTAATATTTTTTAAAGAGGGCGGTACCTCCGAGATTTTATTAATGCCCTCACTTGTAGCTGAGAAATACTATGGTTAAGTAAGGAAATAATGAAAGTAATAAATGAGGAAATACTACTTCACTTACAAAGAAAATAAATGATAATGGACAAAAAATAAGAATAATGAATAAAAAAAAATACTCTAACGCT
Organism: Fraxinus americana; assembly: GCA_035079005.1. Classification (NCBI taxonomy): domain Eukaryota; kingdom Viridiplantae; phylum Streptophyta; class Magnoliopsida; order Lamiales; family Oleaceae; genus Fraxinus; species Fraxinus americana. The sequence continues at coordinate 18,354,412 of CM068716.1, forward strand.
GGAGAGTCCATGTCTATCAATCTGTACGAGTGCCATAATATAACTGGTAGGTCAGCCACTCTATATCTCTGATATCACCGATGATCCCAACCTTCTATAGCAAGAGCATCTATAACCTGATTCTCGTCTCTGTAGATGTGGGAAAATGTCTATGTTGTATGATACGATGTCTGTGATCTGTCTAGTATGTCTTGAATAGCCTATGGTCCTCTTCCTCTTGTGATGTAGTAAATAGCCACTACAGAATCTAAATCGATCCAAATGTGTGAAAGACCGAGTCCTCTTGGTAGTTAAATCACATCAAGAATAGCCCTAAACTCTGTCTCTAATATCATGCACAATCTGTACGAAGCTGAAAATGATCGTGCGAGTGTGTCCACAACGAACATACTGTCCAAAATACCACCATCTCTTGAACCTCCGTCTGACTCCATCTCCTGAACTTATAGCTATTTGAAAAATATCCCTAAAATGATGTCATACCTGATAGGATATGCTAATTTAATAGCATAAATAAGTGCACAAAATACACTTATCATTGTTTCATATTCCATTTAGTTCATAGCATCAAAATTATATTTTCGATCTACATCAGCTAACTTCAGCTTCAGAATGATAACAAGCTCATGCCTCGAAGGCTTTCTTCATGTACTGGAAGCAATGTTCATGACATCAGCTAGAACACCTATCTTGAACATCAAGACCATATCATCTCGCCCATGTACCACTTTGGTAGGATAAACTTGGAAAGCCTACGGTGAACACATGCCCTGCCAATGTGAATGCTTCCAATCTTGATCATCCAACTTCCAAAGAATAGCGTACTTTTCTTGTTAATCAACAAGCTTGTCTTGTAGCTTAGGGGCTCATCTGGTTCCTCAAACACTATCGATGATAACCTCAAAATTGTTAAAAGAACTTAGGTAGTAAAATTTCTCTATCGTTCATATCCTAGCACTACAAATTGTACATCCTCTACAAAAACAACACCATAGTAGAAACATCTGAACCAGTATGGTCAGGTTCTTTCATTTAAGGTCCATGCTTTTGGATTCGTCATACCTTGACCGCCTTGAGTCAATTCTTCATGGAAAATGTCGAATCGTTCAACATGACCTAGCTTTCGAAGATTGTAGAAGATAGAATTGTTAAGGCCTTACGCAGAAATATTTGTTATGACGCTACATACACAACCATTGCACCCTTCATACCTAAGATCTTTACCTATTCTTTGCATGATGGGTTCAAGAATCTATATCGTGTAATACGATGGTAACATATGTCCAATTTATCATCTTAGTGCCTAAACTAATTGCATGAACCTATAGGCTGTGTTCAACCCCATGATATGTGATATACAAAATACAGAATCTGAAAGAATAACAAACTTGAACAAAATCTACCAACTATTACAACCCAAGTAAATCATCAAATGGCACCAAGATAATAGAGATTTGGGCTCTAATTTATTGTGCCCGGTTGTATCACAGTGGCCCTTAAACCTTAACCCAAACCCCAAAAGGCATGGTTAAAGCTATTTCAATGGACTAGAAGATCTCAAACAAAGCCCCCAAAACTAGGGAGGACAAAAAAACCCGTTCAACCCAAGGGATTACTTTCCTAATCGGGTAAACGGGGTCGGGACGGGATGATGGTCGTTATACTAAAGCGGGTAGCAGGGCGGGGCGGGTACAAAAATCATAGTCCCCGCCCCGCTACCCGTCCCGTTTAAAGTTAGTTTTAAATTCAAGTTTTTTATCAAACAAAAACAAATATATATATATATATATATATATATATATATATATATATATATATATATATATATATATATATATATATATATACGTTGTTTCTAACAAATTGGTAAAAAAATAATAATATTTACTAAGTAAAGACATAAAAAATAAAAATAAATAAAAAGGGGCGATAAATGGGGCAAGGGACCTGCCCCGCCCGCCTCTATCCAGCCCCAAACCCGCTCGTCCCACTTTAAATTGGTATGAAGGTGAGGCAAGGTAACAAAAATACTCGATGGAAAGGGGGTGGGAATGACCAACCCGTCCCATACCCACCCCGTTGTCATCCCTACCCAAAACACTTCTCTCTCTAAACTCAACAAATCTTATGGGAATTTACTCAGAACACTCAAGAACAAGTCAAACCAGAAGTTGAAGAAGAGTGGAAAAGTCTAACAAAGATTAAGACATGGGTCTTTTATAATAGGTTTGGGTTATTGGGCTGTATCACACTTTATCAAGTAATAGAAACTAACTAACTCGGACTACTTAGAGCCCATTATTATCATTGCCTATAAAATTCATTGGACTGGCCCATTAATCTTTGGTATCATAGCCTAATAATTCTCCATGGTATTACAAAACTTCATATGAGATAGACACTTCAATCTAATAATTTCATATTTTATTATCATCAGTATCAGCACGCAATACCTACAAGCAACTAGTTAAACAACATTAATGTTCAACAACTTGAAACAAGATATAAACTTTTTTGAGAATGTGCCTTAGTCTCTATATCAGATGGATTAAATTTAGTAGATATTTTCTCAAGTAGCACGAATTCACTTTATATCTTTAAAAAAATGTAATCTAACATCAATGTACTTTGTTTTTTCATGAAAAATTTGAATTCTTACATAAATGATTGCACTTTGACTATCAAAATAAACTATTACAGAATAAGATAGTTCATTTATTTCATTTAACAAATTTTTGAGCTATAATGCTTCTTTTATGCCTTTAGCAGCTGCCACATACTCCACTTTAGTTGTAGATAGGGCAACAATAGATTCACTACAACAAAAAAGATCTACGGCAACGGTCAAAAACCGTTGCCAAAACCCTTTCGCAGCGTTCGGGCGTCCGTTGCGATGTTCGATGTTGCCATAGAGGTGTCGACTTTTGGCAACGTGCACTGCGCGTTGCAAAAGAGACTTTTGGCAACGCGTAGTAAACGTTGCCAAAACTTTTTTGGCAACGTGCAGTGAACGTTGCCAAAAGTCTCTTTTGCAACGCGCAGTGCACGTTGCCAAAAGTCGACACCTCTATAGCAACACCGAACATCGCAACGGACGCCCGAACGCTGCGAAAGGGTTTTGGCAACGGGTTTTGACCGTTGCCATAGGTCATTTTCCATTTTTTTTTAAAAATTTTTAATTCTTTTATTTTTACAATAATTTACATAAATCAACCACAAAACAAGATAGAAGATAACAATATCAAATAATTTCAATAATCATCATTAATTGAACTCCAAAATGTAACAATATCCATACAAAATTCAGATAAAAAATATACAAATCATGTTCCAGCATATACCAACTCTTATCAATAATGAAGTAAAACAAGATTCATCTCTACTTTCAAATGAAGTAAAATTCAATTCTCTTTATTTTTGTCGGCCTTTTTTTCTTTCATCTCCTCTGCTTTCTCTTCTTTCTTTTCCTCTGCTTGCTCTTCTTGCTTCTCATCAAATTAATAGAGCCCGCAAATCTTATTACGCTTGTACCATTTTGGCGCCCTCAAAGGTGCTACAAGGAATATAACATGTATGAGAACAATCCACCACCTAAAATAGCGGAAGTGCAAAGAAACTGACACCAAGTGACACAATAGCCAATCAGATAAAAGATGGAGAAATATAAAATAAAACAAAGGTCAGTAGTACATAAAACGGATACAAAGCCATAATTTTTTTTCTAAAAAGAAGTTTGCCCAGTCGTCTTTCGACACCTGCACCTAGACCAGTCTATCTCAAGCTTATTTGATTTTTCCAAATTGAAAACGTTCTTTTGAATATTCTGATGAACTCTGATTGACTTCGAAGAAATCCAACCCTCAGACAATTTGAATTACCACACTTAACATCAAGAGAAGAAAAACTGTCTTGCTATTGATATTGTGGAAGTCAACAGTAAGACATTAATTTCTCACAGAATTTCGCAATTTAGTATATGATATAATCTCACAGAATTCCTTTTCTTCATCTCTGGAGATGAAAACATGATTTACTGGGGAAATTTTTTGCACAAGAACATAAACCTTTCACTTGCAGAACATAAGAAGCGCTCAATTAAAAGATCAGGTAAAAGGAATCACATTGGAAGGATAAAAATTAATTATGAGCAGTTCATTCCAAACGTTTGAAACATGAGAATGTCTTGTACTCATCACCAAAACCACAAGTTCCAAAATGTTTTCTTTTGGGGCAGGAAATGCTAAAGCATACGTACTTCCACACGTCATATAAAGATGAAACCAACTAATCAATTTTTTTTTTTTTACTATTGACCTCTGTGCCAGAAAAAATTAAGGTCCACTTTTTTCCATACGGATAAGTTAGAACAACATAACATTCTATCATGTAAGAGATGTGATACCTGCACCAAAATCATTCTCTCCAACACCATATCGATCACAACCCTGCAAATGAAACATAAGAAAATAAAAATTTATAAAGTGAACCCTGAGGTTGAAGTGCAAAAGAAATGAAATTGCCATACCCTTCCTTAACATCATAACCAGTCTACACAACATTTATCTCAGAAATAGAATCATCCACCAAGTAGCTAAATAAATTATCACTTCGCCGTTATGCCAAGATGTCTTCCATCTTGTAATAGCATGAACACCGCCAATAACTTATGCAGTTAACTACAGAGATTTTTCTCACCTCATATGGTCATTATAAAGCATTTTGCTTTCCAGGCGTAAATTAATGCAAGAGGGAGATTTAATGACACTGTACATTGTAAAAAGGATATCTTCTATAGTTGTATGGTAAATTTAAGTTTCTATCCGCAACTGCTAAAAGTTAAAGCTACAGAAATTCATAATGGAAATAGAGGTCTATGAAGTGAGCTACCATGTTTCAGTCATTTACCGCGTCACTCACTACAACACTTCCCATCAGAAATTTAAAAGGCACATCGAGACAATTAGTAACTAACCTCAATATTATATATGCCAATTTTCCCATCAAACGACGATGCTGATATGACCCCTAGAATCAATGTGTACCCAAGTGATACAAAAATACAAAATTGAACCTTAATGATTAACAAGGCTTCAATGTGTACCCAAGTGTTTTACCTCTGTGAAACTAGGTACAGCCTCGAGGCATAAGATAAACAACCTAATAAAATTGGTAATCACATAATAAAATTGAAATCTACTACTAGAAGTAGAAACAACCTAGAAGTCTCCAGTACGATCTATGCTAACAGTATCTTTAAGAGAACCGTCAAGACATTTGGTTCCCCTATTATCATCCTCATCACTCATTTTTGTCGTTATCCTACAATTGAAATGATGCCTTCCCCATCCCCTTCCCCTTCCCCTTCCCCTTTCGTGTGAAGGCTGAAAAAATATATATATATATGTTCTAGGCTATAAATTTTATATCTTAAAAAGCAGAGGCTAGTAAAGGAAAATCTTGGAAAGGCAAGACAAACATGATTGTTCTCATACCAAGATCAATCTTATTTGTTTTCTGGGTTGTGAACATCAAAATCACTAAAATTTCGTCAATTTCAATTCAACAATACCCAAACTTCACCAATTTCAACTCATAAATACCCAAACTTCACTAGTTTCAATTTCAACTCATAAATACCCAAACTTCACTAGTTTCAACTCAACAATACCCACATTTCAGCCACAATAGTAAGCATTCATGATTCATCAATACCCAAATTTCAACAATACGGCAATACCCAAGTTCAATTCCATAACAATTAACAGCCAACAATGAATCTCTACTGCATACATCACACAACAATACCTGAAATGTAGTATTAAAAAAAGAACAAAAAAAAGTCACTGTAGTCTCAAGTCTACCTAAACAAATAAACAATACCTAAATATGAAATATCTAATTGATAAAGCCTAAAGAAATTAAGAAATTACTTAATACCTGAACCATTGATTCCGGCGGTCGGCAGAGAGAAGTCACTGCAGTCTGCACTCTGCAGAGGCGGTCAGGGTCTTCAGGCAGAGGATGGAGCCTGGAGGCTGGCAGGTGGAGGATGCGAAGTGGTCCAATGGAGGCTGATTGCGAAGTGGAGGCTGCGAAGTGGAGGTCTTCAGGCTGCGAACTGGAGGGCTAAGGTCTTCAGGCTGGGAACTGGAGTTGTGGTCTGTGGAGGTGATTCAGGCGGGCAGAGGGCTGGAGGCGATTCAGGCGAGGCTTTGGGTGCGAAGGGATAGCTGGAGAGGCTGGAGTCGTCGAGTGGAGATTTCTGATTTGGGATTAGGTTTAAGATTTGGCCTTTTGGGATTGAGCTGGGTAGTTCATAGGTTAATAGGTGAATATTAATGACAACGTTCAAATGGACGTTGCTAAAACTATTAATGGCAACGTGCAATGAGCGCGCGTTGCTAAAACTATTAATAGCAACGTGCAATGAACGTTGCTAAAAAGTTAATGGCAACGTTCATATGAACGTTGCTAAAACTATTAATGGCAACGTGCAATGAACGCGCGTTGCTAAAACTATTAATAACAACGTGCCATGAACTTTGCTAAAAGGTTAATATGTACGTTACTAAAACTATTAATAACAACGTGCAATGAACGTTGCTAAAAAGTTAATGGCAACGTTCATATGAACGTTGCTAAAACATCTAATGGCAACGTGCAATGCACGTTGCTAAAACTAATCTACGGCAACGCGCATTGCACGTTGCAAAAGGACCGCGAACGTTGCAAAAAGGGTATATTAGCAACATTCATTAAAAAAACGTTGCCAAAACTCAATTTTGTCAACCAATAGCAACATTCACTTGCTGAATGTTGCCATAGACCCCTTTTAGCAACATGCAATTGATGAATGTTGCCTTTTGCATGTTGCAAAAGGCCTTTTTCTTGTAGTGATTAAAGTTGGGATTTCCAACTTGCACAGGTTCTACACAAAGTAAACATGTAAGCATTAGTAGACTTTCTATTGTCCCTGTTACAAGCATAATCAAAATCTACAAAACTTTTAAGTACAACATCCCCTTCGCTTGTTTTAAAACATAAAACCAAATTTGAATATCCTTCTAAATATCTAAACAATCATTTCGATGCAGTCTAATGTTTAGGGCCATGGTTGGCTATAAACATACTCAAGTTACTTATAGCATGTGCAACATCAGGTCTAGTATATACCATAGTGTATGTTACTGAACCAACAACATTTGTATTAGGCACATTTTCCAAACAAATTTTGATAATAGTTTTTCAACATATGAATATTGTTTCAAAATTAAAATCCATTTAGATCTATTTCTATCAATGTCCATTCCTAAAATTCTTTTCACATGACCTAAGTCTTTTATTTCAAATTCATTACTTAAAGACCTTTTTATCTTATTTGTGTTAGTCATGTTGTAACCAATTAACAGCATATCATCAACATAAAGCAAGATATAAACATTCACACTATTTTCAACATTATTTTTAAAGTACAAACAATGATCAAATGCACTTCTAACAAAACAACATAGGTAACAAAACTGTCAAACCTTTTGTACGATTTTCTAGGTGATTGTTTTAGACCATATAAAGATCTTTTTAGCAAGGAAATATATTCAAATTTCTTTTTATCTATAAGTCCCTGATGTTGATTCATATATATCATGTCATCAAGGTCCCATGTAAAAATGAAGTTTTAACATCATTTTGTTCAAGTTCAAAATCATAATGAGCAAGTAAAGCAAGAATTATTAAAATGGAGGTATATTTCACGATAGAAGGGAAAATCCCATTATAATCAACATCTTGTTTTTTAATAAAGCATTTTACTAATGTCTAGACTTAAATCTTAGAGATTATCTCTCAGAATTGCCCTCTTTAATACTTAAAATCCATTTGTAGTCAACACATGCTTTTCCTACAATCCTGGGCACTAACACCCAACTCTGATTTTTCATTAAAGAGTTAATTTTCTCTTACATAGCAGTCTCACTTTCCCCAATCTCACTAGAATCAGAAGTAACTTCTAATTTCCTTTCTACCTAATCATTTATTTTAGAATTAGGTACAGAGCCAATGTGCAGGTCCTTCCACCTAATCATTTATTTCAGAATCAGTTGTAGAGCCAAGTTCCACCTACATCTTGGTCTTACAAGTTTCAATGTTCTCTAAGTCCTGTTCTTTTCTACTCTGACTTAGGTAAGGCATATCATATCCATTGAAAACTACTTTTCTATTGGTAATGATCTTAAGACCTCCTAGGCCTCTAGCACATAATCTATACCCTTTCATCTCTTCTGGGTACCCAAAAAAACACATTTTTTTGTATCTTTGTTCAAATTTCACAATATTCGGATGAGAAAATGCTGAATGCTAGAGGTTCTCATTAGAGAATAATCCACAAGCTTACCAGACCACATATTTTTTAGGTATTTTACCATCTAAAGCACTAAGAGGAGTCCTATTGCCAATATAGTAAGATGTCATGATAGCTTCACCTCACAAAACGTTAAGAACCCCTAAACTAATCATCATACTTCTAAGTTTCTTAAAAAGTGTCTTATTCATTTTCTTAGCAACCGCATTTTTCTGAGGTGTATAAGGGAAAATTTTATGCCTAGAAATTCTATTTTATTTGCAAAATTGTTCAAATTCAGAATTACAAAACTCAAGGTCATTGTCAATTCTTAAAATTTTCATTCTTTTTGTCAATTTCATTTTCTAATAAAATCTTCCTATATTTAAAATTTTCAAAAGTGTCGAGTGCAGATTAAATCTGACTATACAGAAAGTGGTGAGAAAGGAGGTCTTGAAGCTCTTGGATGCAAGATCATTTATCACATATCCAATAGCCATTGGGTAAGTCAGGTACTGGTGGTGCCAAAAAAGGGTGAATCATTGTGAATCCAAATGAAAATAATGAACTCATTCTTACACGCATAGTCATAGGTTGGAGAGTTTACATTGATTATCGTAAACTCAATTACACCATTAGGAAAGACCATTTTTCCCTTTCTTTCATTGATCAGGTGATGAGAGGTTCGTAGGGCATCCATACTACTATTTTTTGGATATGTATTCGAGGTACAATCAGATTACACCAGATGATTAGGAAAAGACCACCTTCACGTGCCCCTATTGCACTTTGCGTACAGACATATTTCCTTTGATTTATGCAACATTCCAAACACTTTTTTGCATTGAATGATGTCCATCTTCTCTGACATAGTAGGACACGTCATTGAGGTGTTCATAGATGATTTTTCACTCTTTCAGACTTCATTCAAGGAATTCCTATATCACTTAGGATTAGTGTTGCAACGTTGTGAGGATACTAACCTTGTGCTTAATTGGGACATTTGATATCAACTAGAAGTATTGAGATTGACAGGGCAAAGATACAAGTAACTGAGTAACTATCTACTGACAGGGCAAAGATACAAGTAACTGAGTAACTATCTACACCAATTTTCGTAAAGAAAATTAAAAGATTTGGGACATGCCAAGTTCTATCGTCGCTTCATCAAAGATTTCTCCAAAATCACGAAGGCTATAGTAATTGTACCAGAATACTTATAAAAAAGTAGTAGTATGAATGGCCTACGAGCCTATCCAACATCTGATCAATGAAAGGAATGGAAGGTCAGTCTTAGTAGCGTTGTTGAGTTTGAGATAGTTAATGTAAACTCTCCAACTCGTGATTGTACGCATATGAAAGAGCTCATTATTTTCATTTGGAACTACATTGATTCCTCCCTTTCTTTGGCACCACCTGTACTTTACTAACCCAATGTTTAACGAATATGGGATAAATGATTTCCGCATATCAAGAACATCAAAACCTCATTTCTCACCATTTCATGCACAGTTGGATTTAATTTACACGGATGCTCCACTGAACGCTTGTAATCCTCTTCCATTAAAATCTTGTGCATGTAAAAAGAAGGCTGGTCATGTCAGAGATAGTCCACTCATTTGTTATCTTGTGATCTCGAAGTACCCTAAAAAGCTGATATTCTTTTTCCTCGGTAAGGAAGTTCGAGATGATGAACCAAAATAAATTCTTCTCCATAGATAAGCATACCATAAATGAGTAGGCAACTATTTGATCTCAAGTGTTGGAGCTTATTGAATAGGTGGTAAAGTCTTTTTAGGTCCTTTACGAAGCTCTAACCTTGGTTGCTTGAAGAACGGTGGCAAGGCTGCCAAGTATCTCAAACGTTATTCTACTTCTTCTTTTTCACATGATAAATATTGAGAGTGTGCCAAGAAAACCTCAAGTAGGTCTTAAGGATGATCAAATACGAATGCCTCTATCACTTATCAATCAATTACGTCAACATCGAAGCAAGAATCTAATTCATTTTCAAACTTGAATGCCTTTGAGACATTGATTATCAATTCTTCTTCATCTAACCTCAAAATCCATTGACCTTTCTGCATATCTATTAGTGCTCTGCCAGTAGCCAAAAATGTACGACAGAATATGAGAAGGACTTCTTTCTCTTCTTTCATATCCAGATAGGATAATGAAGCCTCTTGGGAATACGAACTTGTCAACCTTCTCTAAAATATCTTCAACAATGCATCTAGGATACTTGATTGACCTGTTATATAGCTACAGTGAAACTGTAGTGTCATTTTCTTCCCCAAGCCTAATTTCCTAAAAAGAGATAAATGTATTAAATTAATATTTGCTCATAAAACACATAATGCTTTATCTATATGTTTGTTACCAATATTGTTAAGAATAGTAAAACTCAATGGTAACTTGTGTCGGAGTATTGCACTGCACTCTTCTGTCAGCATGATTGTCTCATTATCTTCCAGGTTCCTCTTGTTCTATAGTATATCTTTCATAAACTTAGCATAGCTGGACATCTAGGTTAAGGCTTTTGTAAATGGTATGTCGATATTCAGCTTTTTGAACATATCCAAAAACTTTGCAAACTGTTTATCAAGCTTATGTTTCTACAGTCTTTGCTCAAATGAAATCGGAGATACATATACTTTGGCATGGGCAATTACCTTAACCTGTGGACTGTCGGAAGAATATATTTTATTTTCTTCTGTAGTGTTTACAAACTGCTCCACTTGTTCCTCATTTTGTAGAAGTAGTGTTAGGAATTTTGCGTATATTTTTGGTAACTGTACTCAACTATGTGTAGTGATGGCTTTAACATGTTCTTTTGATTTTCTATGTGTTGCTAGGAAAATTCCTCTAAGTTCTACCGAATAGAGCGGCTGCTATATGTCATACTCGTTTTTCCAAATTCTTGATAGAAGCTTGTTCCAACTGAAATTTTGTCTTAGTCTTCGTAATGTATTGAGTGATCAAGTATTCTAATGAGGGCATTCTACTTGAGGGCATTCTACTTGAGGTTGTTGTTTCTGCTGGAAACCTGGTGGTCTATTTTGATAATTCTCTCCTTGTCACTGTCCTTGATTGTTGGTCAACGAGAAATTTAGATGATTCAACCATCCCGAATTTCTAGTGTTGGAGTGAGGGCTGTTTTGCTGCCGCTAAAAGTTTTGTACATAGCTAACTTCCTGGAGCTGAATAACACGTGTGGAGGTTAAAGGGCAACTCACAGTGGTGTGATCTGCCCCACAACCTACACAAATCGGTATCAGTTGGTGTACCATGTTGACAGACTGGGATAAGTTATCTATTTTCTTTGTAAACATTTTCTCTATCTTCTCATACGGTTCACAGACTTTATCTATACACATCTTCATCACTGAAGCATCTGCCATATTTCGATATTCTGGGTATAGTCTATAATAGATGTATACATGAGCTTGTTTAGGAATGTCAAGATTATGACACTTCTTAAACGAATCATTGAATATAGCCCATGCTTCTGGACAGATCTCAAGTTTTTTCTACTTAAATGTGTGGACTTCATTCCAGATTTGATAGGCTCGAGATGGAGGGAAGAACTTTATACTGAACTTATATACCATGTCATTCCAAGATAAGATGTTTCGACAAGTAAAGAGCGAATCCATTCTCTTGAAACATCCTTCAAGGTGTAGGAAATAATTGAATTCAAAAGGCATCTGCTTGACATCCTCTCATGACTAATAACTTCACACAACATTAGAAAAACTTGTATATGTTCATACGATCTTTTTGTAGCTTTGCCAAAGAACCTAATGTCCTGATGATTTTGAAAGAGGTTGATGACATTTGGTTGAAAGTAGAAGTTAGCAAGTCCAAATTGAGGGTATACAATAGTAGGTTACACGGGGTACAGGCACTGGATTCAAAAAATATCCAACTATTGTAGGGGCTTCGTCAGTGATAACCTTTTGCTGAACTAGCTGTGGCTATTAAAATGGATCTTGAACCTAATTCTAGTTCTGATTTTGATTTTCAGTCATTTATCTTACTTTCTTTGTTCTACACTGTTTGAATGTTCTTTCGATCTCGAAACCTAATGGAGTGACAACCTAAAAATAGCAAAACAAAAGAGATTAGGTTGTGTGATTATAGCCTAAAAAAATAAAAAATAGAATCACATATGAACTAATAAATTAGAATTAAACTAATTACTTCCCGGCAAAGATGAGAAAATTGTTCGAGAACATTTCGCAAGCGTACATGAGTGTTGATAAGTAATACTTAGTGAGCACGTGTATTGTCTCATGAAGAGTAATGTTCAACTATAGTGTACGAGTTATTATCAAATCTGATCTATATGACACAAAAGAGTTGTTTGTTTGTTTGTAATTTCCTATATTAAACTAAGAGTATGTAAAAGATTGATTTTTATCAAATAATAAGATAAATGTATTGGATTTCAGAATACACCTATTGACCTCTATTTCTAATCCTCAGATCATATAAGTTAGTGTTCTTCAAGTGTTCGTGAAAATTGATAATCAATTTTCTTCTTTTTCAGTATAAATTAAATCTATCCTAAGCACGACACGATCCTATTCTTATTTCTATCCGAGTTCATATGCAAAGAAATGCATTCAATCACATGATTATCACACAAGATTGCATACACCAAAATGTCATTCCTAACACTTATTGCCTATGTGTTAAATATGCAGTGCTCTATGTGACACAAAAGAGTTGTTTGTTTATAATATCCTATATTAAATTAAGAATACTATAAAAGATTAGTTTTTATCGAATAATGAGATGAATGTATTGGAATTCAGAATCCACCTACTAACCTTTATTTCAAATTCTCAAATCATGTGAGTTAGTGTTCTTCAAGCGTTCCTGGCAATCAATAATCCATTAATGTTTAACCTTCTTTTTCAATATAAATAAACATATCTTAAGTGCGAACTGATCATATTTTAGTTCGAATTCATATGCAAAGAAATGCATTCAATCACATGATTATTAAACAAGATTGTACAAGCCATCAATGGCATTCCTAACACTTATTGCCCGTGTGTCAAATATGTAATACTACATTCATTGTGAGTCTTCCAACACTTCAGTAGGCAACTAATTGTTTCAAGGGTGCACAAACATTCAAACAAACAATAATCACATATATTTAATCAAGAACTCTAGAAGTAATTAAAATATTTAAAGAAGTAACTAAAATATTTAATTCTTGAATTAGAAATATAAATCAAAAGGTTTCATCATTCATTCAATACAAATAAAGCTTAGTCTAACGTAGTTGAATTCAAATTATACAAAAATATATGAAAAGGCATCACCTGAAACAAAGAAATAGACGTAGAACTCAAAAAATTGATTTTTTGCACTTCAATATTCAATTCGAGCTTTGGAACTTAAAATCTTGTTGTAGAATCTCTTTTTCTTCTCTTGCTAGCCTCAATTCTACTATAAAAACGAGGTTGTCAATCTGGACATTTCCTCCATTAAAAGGATGCATAGGGATCTCCTATCATATAAGAAAAGAACTAAAAAAGGATACAACTTTTTTCCTTTGGAATCTAACCGTGCGTGTTCATGGAAGTAGTTGGGGCGCACACATGGAGATAACATTTAGGCTTTAGTCACTTGTGTAGGGTAGCCTCGTGAGCACTTTGCCCTGTAGAGCCATGCTCGCGCATGGCTTATTGTTAGGGGGCAATTTTATAAATTGGTCCTTAAACTTTCCTCCATATGCCTTTTGATCCTTCTTCATTTCTTTTTAGTTCGTTTTCCTGTTTTCTAGTCCAATTGGATCCTAGCATCATCTGATCATAGCTTTGAGGTTCGTGTCAACTTTTCATTATTTGCATTTAGATCCTTGAACTTTTTTCCCTTCAATTTTCGACCATTTTTTGTTTCTTTTACTCAATTCCACCTTTCCATCGAGTTTTGCCTGACAAACACAATTTACATCGAATTAAATCATATTTTATTAAAATAACCAACAAATATCCTAATTTAGCGACCTAGAAAAGTGTACAAAATACACTTATCAAGTAGCTAAATCTTTTATTAGGGCAAATAATGTAATCTATGCGTGATCATTTAATTTAATTTTCAAAATTATTATAGTTTAAATTTTCATGTGTTGATTTTTTGGACGGTTTTTAATGCTTTGGGTTATTTGGCCACTAATTCAATTATATGTGAATTTGTAACAAAACGTGAGGTAAATTATAGATTTAGACCATAAAATAAAATCGATAATTTGGATAAAAGTATAAAAATACATTTTATGGTTATTACAATCGTTACATGAGTTCTTAGAAATTAAATTTATTTAATTAAAGTTTATTCAGTTTACATAGAGATGGTGAAGATCAATATGAACTCGAAAGATATAAAATGATTAATTAAAAAGAATTCGACCGAACACTACAATAAGTAAAGAATCTTGATTTGCAAATTAAAGGTGAAGAATAGGTCAAATTGTAAGTGCTAACATTCACAATCATACTCTAAAATCCTAAGTTGACTTAATTGTGAGCAACCAGATAATTTAGTATAATTAAATAATTTAATAATTAATCACAACTATTCTTTGTTCTTCGTCAATTAGGAGTTAGAAATAATAAATTATGAATTAAATAATAGTCTTCATATGATCGATCATTCCGACTCATAAGTCCACTATATTACTTCTTAGGGTTAATTACCCCAATAGTCACTGAACTTTACCGAAAGTTTCCACCAGGTCACTGAACTTTTGAAACTGTAACCCCATCCATCACTCATCTTTAAAAATCACCTCATTCGTCACTGAACTTTGAAAAAAGTTTCCCAAATGGTCACTGACTTTACAAAAAGTTTCCCAGATGGTCACTGAATCGGTGACTATCTGGGAAACTTTTTGCAAAGTTCAGTGACCCCATAGAAACTTATGCAAAGTTCAATGACGAATGTAGTGATTTTTCAAGTTCAGTGATGGATGGGATTGCAGTTTCGAAAGTTTAGTGATTAACCACGTAATTTTTAAAGTTCAGTGACCTGGTAAAAACTTTCGATAAAGTTCAGTGACTATTGGGGTAATTAACTCTACTTCTTATGATAGAAAATACACAACATTGAATCTCCTACTGAGTCTATGTACTACTTGTTCTGAAGGAAAACAGGACTAATAGTGTAACAAGCAGTACTAATGCCTCGGCCCACAATTTTATAGGTTGTTTCTTAGTGTTCAACATAGGCATAGACATTTCTTTTTAGTGTTCCTTTCTTTCTTTCTACTTGTTCAAATGTTTTAGGAGCTAAAAATTCATGAGATATCATGTTCTCACATGAATTAGAAAATATTGGCATTCTCAAACTCATATTCAAGGTCAAACCTAATCCTTACCACAATCATGATAGGTGTACATCAAGTTTTATACTCTGCCACGTGTCAACATAAAAAATAACAGATTTTTCACCAATCAAATCTTGCCAACAAAGATGATGTTAAGCATGATGTAGAAATGTAATGTAAAAGTGACTTTATCCATCCTTACAATTTTTATCCTATCATTTCCTTTCTCACTGTTTAGATTTAAGCACAAGGATTAAAATTTGTCAAACGCATCTAATTTCTCCCTAAAATCCCTACCCACATAGACATTGTCAATTCATCAATGCACACAACAATATATTTCTTTACCCAATATTGCTCTTAGTCTACCTTGATCCCATTAAGTCTGTGTGTTTTAGTTCGAGCACTTTCAAAGTAGAGAAAGAGTGACGGGGTCTGCATTTTAATTGGTCAAGTTAAGGCCAAAAGCTTGAATTTAGTCTATAACTATTCTTTTGGACAGAAACCGTCCAAAGGTTCTTAGAGTGCACATATTTTTAAAATGATTTAAGATGCAAATGCCAAGATTAAAATGTTTGGAATATGACGTCAAATTTCGCTTTCATTTTTCTCATAATTTATGATTATTCATGATACATAATAGCGGCGGATTTTTTTATTTTTATTTTTTTTCACCTTTTTCCTTTTTACACGATTCTTCAAAATTCTGCATTCCAACTTTTCTCATGCCTCAAATCTCATTCTTTCCTTCAAGGCATAGATATATCATTTTTATTTTAATCGATTTTATTGAGGTATATGCTTGGATTCATGCATTTTTGGGCATTTCTGCGGACTTATTTGTTAAAAAAAGGGTTCGCACTTTCTGCTTAAGAAATTAAGCTCTTAAATTATAATTTTACTATATTATTATGTCTTTGATTAGTTTTCTATCTAGATGTATGTTTCGAATATTTTTATTCATTATCATGAAATTTATAATGTAAATATGAAATTTCAGTAATTATTTTTTTAAAAAAAACATTTGTATTAATTTGAAGTTCTGACTTTAATCTCATTTCAAATGTAAGCAATGACTTGCACTAAATTGCTGGTTTTAAATTTAATTTGAACATTTGAATCCATTGTTAGATTTTTATTTTTATGGAATTTGTTGTTTTCTATTGTGATATAAATGACATATTGGGACTTTGCTATATGCCTATTGAAATTGATTTTGCTTTTATTGTTGAAATTATTATTTGAAATAGATTACATTTATTTATTTGTTGAATTTCATGTCAAGTAATTAAGAATAATCTTAAATTTTAAATGAAGAGCAAAGTTTCATGAAACAAGTGTCTTAAGAAAAAAATGATGTTCATTTTGACTCCACGATGAAGAATATCTGGCTCTGCCGCTGATACATAATCAAAAAAATATTTTAATATACATTCGAACTTCAATTTTCAGCCTCAGGTTGCACCTCCTCTACTTATGATGACATGCCAAAAACTGATTTTATATTTAAGTGCTTGTTTGAATTCCATGTTTTGTTAAGAATACATTTTGGAATAATAAATTGAAGGAAAATGTATGGTTAAAAAATAAGAAAAATTTTGAATTTACGTAAAATATTATTTTATTAAAGAATATATGATTGAAAAGACAAAAAATTTTATTTTAAAAATAATGAAGATCAAACTAGGCTTAATTCAGATAACCGAATAAAGGACTCGAAAACTTTGACTACTATTATCGAAATTTTTAATGTTATCATGGATAAAAGCCTACAAATTATAGCAAGTTTTGGTAAGCTTTTGAACGCATAGAAAAATGGGAAGTGCTATGTGTACACAATAGTTTACACAATCTTTTACACCCCCTCACATGGAGGGGGGCCCACATACAATAAAATATTTATGGGTCCCCCTCCATGTGAAGGGGGTGTAAAAGATTATGTACACCATAAGGTGTACACATAGAATAATCCTAGAAAAATATATGAAACGCACCTTTTAAGCTGCTTTTACACAAACACGGTATTGCCATTGTTGAATGACTTTCTTATATGCCCTTAATTTTCAATGATCTGTCATGATTTCACTTTGACTAAACATTTATGTACCAATTGAAATTTCATTTTTGAGTCCCACTTTTCCAAAAAATTATTTTAAAAAAAAAAAATTTCAACCACACATTCTACAATAAAATAATTTTATATATAAATCGATTTTTTTTCTTATTTTTTTAATCACATATTTTTCAAAAAATCACTTTTCAAAAATAATTTTTTCTCCAAGTCCTACATCACAAGTCACTGATGAACTTCAAGAATCAACATTGAACGGTCTAATATTTTTTTTAACGTTGTCTGGAAAATCAAAAATGTATGAGGAATTTGGGGTTATTTTATTTAATTTACAAAAATCTCTTTAGATAAAACGTGCATGTTCAGACTACACTAAGAGTAGAGGGCCTTTTATTGGCTTGCCAAATACCTAAAAGAATAGTGGTTTCCCTTCTTTCACTGACTTTGATTATGTAATAGACAATTGGACAAATGCCCCCTAACCTAAGTAGTCCTACCAGCTAAACAACTAGTACTTGATTGGGCGGGGCAGTTTGGTTAATGTACAGAAGAAACGTAAATTAATTTGGAAACAATGCACCATTGGCCTCCAGCCTTTTAATGGAGTTGCAAATTAGCCTCCAACCTACAAAAGAAGCAAATTCGTACTAAATGCATCATGAAATTTACGCAGTTCGACCCAAACTACACCTAGAGGGAGTGGATAGGTGTAAATGCGGAATTAAAAATTTGTAATTAACCAACAACAAGTCATTAATTAAGTATCTCGAGAATGTTAAGCATACAGTCCAATTACCCTATATTTGAATACCGTAGAATATGAAAACAGTAAATAAAGCAGTAAAAAACAAGCGGAATGTTCACGGATAAACCTCAACTGGATAAAAATTATGGGCGCTTTGCCAGTCAAAATCCACTATAAACGATCGAACTTACAGTTTGCCAAACAAGACGACGACACGAGCTAGGGCTGGACAAAACTCCCGAACCGAATCGAACCAAACCTAGCTTTTTTATCATAAGTTAAATACCCAAACGGGTATCTGAATGGAGAACCGACGGGTTTGGTTCGTTTCTCGATTTTATACCCAGAACCGAATGAGAACCGAATTTAAATAATTTTTTATATTTTTTATATTGAATTAATTAATTTTTTTTATTTTTTGCAAACAAATTAGCAAATTAACTAATTTAGTGATTAATGTTCTAACTGCCAAGCCATGTCCATGCCTAACTAGCCCAACCCAACCCAACCCAACCCAATTTTTAAATTCAATTTTTTCATTTAATTTTTTGGTCATATTATTAATTTCATTCTTAGCCCAAGATCTAGGTTTTTTTAAGTTCTTATCCTTTTCTTTCCAATTTCACACTTTCATTCTGTAACTACTGAGTGAATGACCCCAAATTATTTGATAAATTGAAAATCTACATCTACATGCCCAAATCGAAATCCTCGACTGCCGAGTCCGACTTTCCCTCTCAATACCCATCGAAGTTGCGATCTCCAACAATGACCACCGATCATTGACCATTAAAAATTTGTTAAAAAATTTAATTACGAAACTGAACTAAACCCGAACGGTTCCATAATTATATTTGGACCCGAAATTCCATTTATTAAATATCCAAAAATTTTGGTTCGATTCGATTCTCTTCAAAACCGAACCGGACCGTGTCCAGCCCTAACACGAGCTTTCTGACCTCCTGACTGAAGTTAATACAGTCATCCTGGATTGTGTGCCTCGCAACAACTCCTAACTGAGATTCTGATAGCTCTCATGGATTGCGCAGTCCTACACTAACTCCTTGACTGCTATATCAAAGCTCTCCTACATTCTCTAACCACTAGCTTTGTAGATTCTTCAATCTCCTGTAGATTCTTGAAAAACTATGTGTTTCTCCATGAGCTTGGTATTTGGATTAACTGGAACTGATATTTTCTTCACCAAATATAATCAGATCAATGAAGCTTGAAGTCTCTCAATGAATTGGAAGATGAAAAGATGAAGCTCTCATGTTCTCTCTATGTTTCAACCTTAGAATTTTCATTATGTGGCGTTCTGGTATTTATATAATAGGGTTAGGGTTGAATGGGCGGGACAAAAAGCCTTGAAATCGTGATTAAAAAATTCCCAGCTAACCCTGTTGCTCTAGAGAGAGCTCAACGACAGTCGAGCGACTGGTTGTCGCTCGAACGAGGACCCAGCGATAGTCTAGCGAAAATGTTTATGTTTCTGCCAATCAAGCAAAGTCCTGGCGACAGTCTAGAACTCGGCGCCATTTTTGTCCTCTTTTGAAGCTCGAACCCTATAACATATACAACTCAAATACGAAAATTACAACCTACTCCTTGACTTTTATAACCTATCCAATTTAGTTCTTTTTGTTCACAAACTTGCCAATTACATTATAAACTATCAAAACCTAACAAGCTTCCCATTTGACATTCTATGACAAAACTACAATCTAAAGTCAATGTAGTAGTGAAAAAATTACAGACTCAATGACTGACACTACAAATATTAACTGTCTTGATTGAATTCTGCTTTTCCTTTATCAAAACATGTTTCCTGAAATAGACAATTCAAATACCTAGTGTAAAACGTATGTGAAACAGTAATAAGTGTAAAAGAAATTCAAGCAGTTATAACTCATAACACATCATTTCAATTTCATACCATAAGCTAAATTAAGACGTAATATCAATGCAACCCACCAAAACGAAACATTGATACTACAAAATATCAAAACTTAATCTAGCAATACTAAAATTATCATTTAATGTCTTTAAGTCAAAATTTTTAGATACATCATGTCAAGTTAAAAATATCATATACATCCAAAATATCTACTCCATCATCAAAAATATACTAACTACTCCCCATTTTTGTCACAAAATGACAAGGGATAACCTAGTAACTACGCAGCGTCATCAGCATTAGTACCCTCATTAGAAGCTGCATAGTCATCACAATGTCTCCTAATCCAGTCAAACCCTGTTGTAAATAGCCAACTACACCACGAAGTGTAGGAAACTCAGCTGTGTGACGATCCGCAGTGGCTCTCAACTGAGTGATCTCGGCCATCATCCGAGCCTGCTACTCAAAAAGCATTGTCATCTATCCCATTAGGGCAACCGATGGATCGACGAGAATAGATGGAATATTAGCAGGTGGAGGAACAGACTCAGTGACAAGAAGAATAGAGGTAGGAGTAGATGGAATATCAGTTGATGGAGGAGCAGAAGAAGTAGTACGAAAATTTGAGGGATCAAAATAGATAAGGTCATCTACAGGATCAATTTGCACAGTCGGGTCAACTGGCTAAACCGGCTCAGAAGATGTATATGACCTATTTTGAGAAATAGTAGTATGGACAATCGGCTGGGAAACCCGCCTCAGAACACCCTCAGGAAAGCTCACTCTTTTGGTTGTACTAATCGATATATCAAACAAGTAGAAGGCAGCCCCACCCTCGTCCCCGTGATTCTAAAAGCACGTAGAATCTGCTGGCAAATGAATGAGGGTAAATCTATGGAATCGCTATGTAACAGGGTGTAAAGAAAACAAGCATTCTCCATAGGCAATGAAGAAGTGTGTGACACTGAACACAGATTCATGCACATAATGCACAACAGAATCTGCAGATTATTGGGTAAAGATCCAGTGTGTATCACACCTGACTACCTTCCAACGGTATGTTAAACACCGTAGAATGGACAAGAGAGTCCACTAGAAGTGTGTCAACGAAAAGATATGGAAACAAAGGGTGAACGACTCTAGGAATATGCACTAGACTCGATATGATATCGGTGTGATCTCAACCGTCCTACCCCGAAGAAAAACCATAAAAGTCGATCCGCTAACGTCATGAATGTTAGCGTAAAATTCCTGAACAAGAGAGCTAGGAGGAGGAGTCAACTCTACCAACAATGGCTCCCAATCCTGGGATGTGAAAAGAGGAGCAAGGTCGGGTGATAGGTCAAACATAATGACCTCGTGCTCAAATAAAACGGGCCTCAAGGAAAACTGCGACCTAAAAGTATCTTGGGCAATCGTAGAGATAAACCTAGTCCTACTGTAAGATGTGGATGTATCAGGTGTCGAAATAGCAATACAAGCCCTCTTAGGCGACATCTGAAATGTGTAAAACCAACACATCAATACCTGGACTGAACAAAAAAAACTCATGATATGTATGAGATGCATGAATGAACATAAAACAAGGCAAATAGTACATATGCAATGTACCCTTGCATGGATGCACATAAGGATATTGTAATGCCTAGACGTAGGTGACGTGATGACGTGACGTGTGTCATTATGGCATGCTGCGGTGATGTGACGTCACCTTGCGGTGTCAACAGCAAATGCAATCTAAATGACAACAACCCAACACATTAACAACTTTAACGTTATCAAGTGTGTGAAAGAAGTTCACCAAATAGACATTGAGCCTAAAAAACATCGAAAAGTTATATTGAAATCGGGGCGCAAGTGTACAAGCCAATGTGCCCAACTACAATGTCAACCAAAAAACACCACAACAAACTACAAACCAATAACCAAATCCAACTTCCAACAAAACCAAAGACCCAATAAACAAAAACACCCAAAAACGCCTAAAGCGGTCCAAACTAAGCAAAAACCAAGATAAATTCATCCAATTGATGAAATGCAAAAAGAATCTACACATAATTTGTTCAAATAGAAGGTGCAAATGATGAAATGTAACCAAGAACATCAAAACCCAAAAAAAAAAAAAATTGAAGAAATTGAAGAACTTAGGGTTTTCGAATTTTTACCTTGAGATTATGTGAAAAATGGATGAAATGTGGGATAATCAACCAAATAATGAATGGTATATGTGTAATTCAAGATTGAAGATAGGAAATTTATATGTGTATGAAGATTTGAGAAGAAAAAATGAGAGGGAAATGAGGAAATTCTAGAAAAATGGGAAAAAGAACGTTATAATTCAAAAATGTGGGCAGTCACTTGTGCAAGAGGCGAGCGATAAGCGAGCGAGATAGTCTCTGCTTTTATCGCTCAAGTGACGGTTGACGAAAATCAGGCAAAATATCTTTGACACAAAAAGCATTGAATTTTTGAAAATTTTGAAAAATAGCATCTTTTTTTTAAACATATGAACTGAAAAATATATGTGTTCACAAGTAATGCATGATCAATAAAAAATTTCCACGTACTCAAATCAAGTTCAAATGGAGTAAAGTGTATAAGTGACTCACGTATGTTAAGTGCCACTATTTTCTTGTGAACATGACTCCAAAACTTAAATTTGTGAAAAGGAACATGCTAACATAACTGTTAATAAATAAGTATTTTTTCTTACTAATGAAAGTCAAACCAGTGCAGTGTTCATTAGAACCTAAAAATAATGCTCCTTTTATTTATATCAATTTTCTCCCCTTGAGTTTTAGCATCAACCTTTTAAACACTTTATATTTTTCTTTTTCATCATATTTCTCGAATTCACATCTTATGTACAGACCCTTTTTTCATTAAGCAACTAAGATGACCTATGTAACGAGTTTTAGGCCGATTAACCCAAGTTAATTGACCATAGGCACTAGGTTATGAGAAATCCATCGGGCTTAATTGCTCGAGTCAACTAGGCTTCAAAAAAAGAGTATAAGATGATACACAATTTATTTCATTTTTCCAGGGGATTTTATTATAGCATAAGTCAACTAATATAAGGTCAATTCACGTTCAAGGTCACCTTACTAACATATGACTGCTATCCCAAATCTCACACGTTCGATTTAGACCCACTCACAAGATTACAGTATGTGCTATACAGATTGTACATGAGAAAACATATACTCAATACCCCCACAATAAACCTAACCAAATAATAGAAATAACAGTATAGATCAAACGAATGCATACTTGATTCCAAATGCAATATTTATGAGTATCAAGAAATGTCCAATCGTACAAAGACAAATTTTTTCTAAAAAAAAAACACAACAAGAAATCAAAACAAAACACAAATAAATGAGATTCATGTAAGAATGAACTCAATAAACTGCACATGCATGCACCTAACTACCTAATCTAAGAGGTACATAGATGCCCTTACATTTAAGAGCATGATCATTCTCACGACATTTCAGGTCACTCTTCTTAACCCAAACCTTCTTAGTAGTAGAAGTGATTCTAACTAACTGAGTCATCATCTCAGTTAGGTGGCTAACTTGATTTGCGAGAAAGTTAACATTGCTAGTGATATCCCGACCTTTACCTATCGGCACACGTTTATGACATTCAGCCCTTATGTGTCCCAGTGCACCACAACGATACAAACCTACGCGTCAATTGACGTTGAATCATACGACGATTGATTATACGTTGTCTAGTAGGCCTCGATCCTACAACGTTCTTGCCTTTAGGTGCAAAATTAGTAACATTCCTAATTCTGCTATTAGTTGCAGGAACAAACGTGGTCTTGGATGCACCAGCAGTGTCATCGCCATTTTAAACATATTCTAGACCTTGCCTATTACCAACAGGCTTGTTCATTCCCAACTGTTGATCGAGTTTTTGGGTTCAGCTCATAAAGGACTGGAGTTGAGTATTAGATTTTTCCAATTCACTTGTTAAGTGTTTAACTTTAGCTTCCAAGTTTTCGTTAACAAGTTTCAACTTGCTCAATTTATTTATAGAGTCCTGAAGGTCAGCTGAGAATCTCTCTTTCTTTCTTTCAAGCCCATCAAGCTTTTTCAGAATGGCTATGTTGACATTTTTAATTTTAAAACTCTCCTTGAATAATTGTCGATACGACTCACAGATATCTTCATCATCCTCAGAGTCTTCCTCACACTCAGACTCCTCAATGCAACTAACGCTCTCAGTCTTCTCACCCCCCTTATTAGATTCAGTCTTAACTCTAGACGAGAACGCCATATATTTTTGTTCATCCTCATCGCCAGAGGTGTCACTTTGATGGCTCGAATCTGGCTCTTCATCACTCAGAGTCACTGCTAATGCCTTACCCCTTCCTTTTCCTGAATTATTCTTAAGATTAGGACATTCATTCCTATAGTGACCAAATCCTTTTCACTCATGACATATCACAGATTGGATGTCGTTACTAGAAGTCCTAGAAGAATTTTTATCACGTTTCTTATGCGAGAATTTACTAGGATCGGTATTTTTCCTCTCTTGAGGTTTTATCCTATTCCTCATGGCCTTTTGGAATTGTTTAACGAAATAAACTATTTCGTCGTCCCTAAGGGTCTCAACATTAGTCGACTCACTCTCTTCTTCCCTAATAATGTTCATGGCTATAGTTTTACCGTTTTTCGGTTGAGATATGGTGAGTTCATAGGTTTAGAGGGATCCTACGAGTTCATCTATTTTAACTACATCTAAGTCCTTACTTTCTTCAATCATCGTGATCTTAGGTCTAAACCTTTCCGGCAAGGATCTAAGGACTTTTCTAATGATTTTGGACTCGGGGATCTTTTCGCCTAGGTTAAAACTCGAATTTATTATATCATTCAACTTCGCATAGAATTCATCAAACAATTCATTGTCTGTCATTCTAATCTCTTCAAATCTAGAGGTCAACATCTGCAGTTTATAATTTCTCATCGTTTTAGTTCCCTCGTGTATGGTTTCTAAGATGTCTCAAACTTCTTTCGCAGTCTCATACATCGACATTGTAGCGATCGAGAACTTTTAAATAATATAAAATTATTTCTCGAAAAACGTGTCACTAAACTTTAACCCTAATTTTAAAGTTAAAGCGCATTCCTCTAGCAGTTACAAAAACAAATTTAAATCTTTTCGATCAAGTCCAAATATCGAATAATTATTTTAGTATTAATTCCGATTTATTTTATTTGGATCCAATTTTAATAATTTCAAGTTCAATATTTAGAACCCAATATTTATAGTCCAATAATTATAGTCCAATTACATAGGCCCAATTAAATATGTCCCAAATCGAAATTTTAATTCTTTTTAGCCCAACTTCATTTAAATCCTTTGTTTTAATTTCAATTAGAATATTTTCAAAAGCCCAACTATTCGGCCCAATTACCCACCTAGAAGTTTGTGCCCTAAATTCCCACTATTCATATGCACTCTTTCCCCCCATCATACCATCGTAGCATTCTAGGAGCCATTTTTTTTTTTTGGTAAGCTTTCTCTTTTTTTCCTCATGTGTTGGAGATCAATGTTGATGCTAGAACATCAATTTATAGCATCAACACCATCTTCTTATCACCATTCCATTTCACAATGAGTTACCGTTGGTGACCATTGATGCTAGAACATCCATTTCCAGCACCAACGGTAACTCCCCAAGCTGCAACACAATGTAGCCCAATCAAACCACCAACACCTCACCAAGCCATCAGCAACAC
Organism: Fraxinus americana; assembly: GCA_035079005.1. NCBI lineage: Eukaryota > Viridiplantae > Streptophyta > Magnoliopsida > Lamiales > Oleaceae > Fraxinus > Fraxinus americana. The sequence goes on from CM068716.1 coordinate 18,380,561, forward strand.
CTCAAACCAACTCACTGATCAACACCACCTCCATGATCACCAAAAAAATTGAGCTCAACCAAGCTCACACCACCAACACGCCACTGCCAAGACACTGCACAAGTCTGTAGCCCCAAACCACGACACTAACACCATCGGCAGCTCACCCAAACACCACTATCCAAACCGTGGCAACCACCACCTCCTCAACCACAGCACCACCAACAACCCAAGCTTCAAACCAAGCTGTAGCCCCCCAACCCACATTCCAGACGATCATTTTGAACGACCCAGCAGCCCACTAAATGCAAACCACACCGAAATCGCCAGTCCACCACCTCCCAATCGACAGCCCCCTTCCATCAACAGCCACACATATCGAAAATAATCAAAACCCATGAACTTACCTTATTCCCCAAACCATTTTTGAACTTGATTGCCACCAAGGAGCCCATGAATCCGAACCCTCCCGCTCCTTTTTTTTCTAACCGTGCACCCAAAGAAAAAACTCCCCCAGCCCCACGAGCACCGACGCCACCACGTGAGGTGGCGCTGCCACCGACCGGACCGAACGGTCGGTGGTGGAATCGGAGGAAGGGGCTGAGCCCCTTCCCTCCCTGTCGCTATTCTCTCTCTCTGTAAATGAGAGAAAGATATATATATTAGATATTTTAATTTTAATTTTGATTTTAAAATTTACCCCCTAACTCCCCCAAATTTTAATAGTTATTATTTCAGTCCCCTAGTTTAGGAAATTTCATGTTTCAGTTCTTAAGTTATTTTAATTTAAATTTCAGTTTTAAAAGTTAACCAAAACAGTCCATGGAGATTCTGTTTTCCTTCAGTTAGTCCCCTATTTTAGAAAATATACTTTCAGTCCTTTAATTTTTCATTTTCATTTTAATAAATTTCATATTAAGTCCCTGGACTTTATTTTATCATTTTAAGTTATTTATTTCAGTTTCAATAACTTTCAATTTAGTCCCTAAACTTTATTTTATCACTTTAAAACCTTAAATTTTCGGAATACTAATTCAAACCTAATTTCTATTTTGGCTAGACGAAACGTACGGACGATTAAGAGCTTGAAGTTATTTTTTCGCTCCACTTTTTACACGATTCGAGATAGATTGAGGTAGATTCGTCACCATTAATTATTTTAAATTATAATTGCATGTCTTATGTAAATTTACGTAAATTATATGCTTTAATGCATGAGAAGAGAATATGTCATATGAGATATATGATATTGTTATGCTTGCCATAACTTATATGCTTATTTGCATGAGAAAGAAGAGAATCTCTTATGAGATAAGATGAGAGTATTATGCATAACTTATGTGCTTGAAATATACGAAAAAGACTACCCACTGCCCATGATTTTAAAGAGCCTATGATTTTCAAGAAAATGAGTCAAAGATGATGATGATAGCACGTTGTATATTGCATAAGTGTGTATTCAATTATTGTGTAAATTAATTATCGGCGATGAGTCTATTGTTTTAACAATATTTGCAGACTTCGGAGGCGATCGTGATTGATGGGCAGTGGTGGCACGAAATTTGATTATCACAATTATTTATTTTTGAAATTTATGCATTATGAACTTATTTTGTTATTTCCATTATTTCAAACTCGCATTTTGAAGTTTTAATGATTTTTCCTTAAGTTAATCAAATGAATTTTGTTGCCAATGAGGTTTACCGTTATAAATGTGATTTTAAAAGTTAGTTATTTCCGCAAACTTTTTAGTTAATTTAGGGCAAAAGACGATGACGTGGCAATCCGGGTTAACGGAACTCGGGGCGCTACAGACATTCTTCTAAACTCTTCCACAGATACAGCCATAAACAGGGCATGTAAAGCTTTGCTATTCCAGTTACATTCATCTAAGTTCATTCTAGTCCAATTAGCAATGAGAGTGGGAATTACTTCATTATTAATTGTAGAACTAAGTACAGCCCAACCATTTACTACACTAAATCAGATACGTTCGTCTAAATATTTTAAAAAGACTCTCATCCTAACTTTCCAGTAAGCATAGTTGCTTTTGTCAAAAATGGAGGCACTGATAGATACCGACTCATCTAGATAAATTTATGGGTCAAGGATCGAAATGTGGCTCTGATACCAATTGAAATTTACGCAGTTCGACCCAAACTACACCTAGAGGGGGGTGAATAGGTGTAAATGAAGAATTAAAAATTGTAATTAACTAGCAACAAGTTACTAATTAATTATCTCTAGATGGTTAAGCATATAGTGGAATTACCTTATGTTTGAATATCGTGGAATATGAAAACAGTAAATAAAGTAGTAAAAAACATGCAAAATGTTCACGAAGAAACCCCAACTGGGTAAAAACTTCGAGCCCTTTGCTAGTTAAAATCCTCTATAAACGATCGAACTTACAGTCCGCGAGACAAAACTACGACACGAGCTTTCTGACCTCCTGACTGAAGTTAATACAATCCTATTGGATTGTTTGCCTCACAAAAACTCCTTACTGAGATTCTAACAGGCTTCCTGGATTGCGCGCTCCTGCACCAACTCCTTCACTGCTATATTAAAGCCCTCTTAGATTCTCTAATCCATGGTTTTGTGGATTCGTCTATCTCCTGTAGATTCTTAATGAACTCTGTGTTCCTCAGTGAGCTTGGTATTTGGATTAACTGGAACTGATGATTTCTCTGCCAAGTATAATCAAATCAATGAAGGTTGAAGTCTTTTAATGACTTAGAAGATGAAAAGATAAAGCTCTCACGTTCTCTCTATGTTTCAACCTTATAATTTTCGTTTTGTGGCGTTCTGGTATTTATAAGATAGGGTTAGGGTTGAATGGGTCGGATAAAAAGCCTTGAAATCGCGATTAAAAATATATTTTTTTGGTTGACCCTCTCCCTCAAGTGAGAGCTCAGCGAAAGTCAAGTGACGGCTTTTCGCTTGAGTAAGGACCCAGCGACAGTCTAGCGAAAATGTTTCTGTTTCTGCAGCGAAGTCCTGATGATAGTCTAGTAAAATTGTGGCACCATTTTTTGTCCTCTTTTGAAGTTCGAACCCTAGAACCTATACAACTCAAATACAAAAATTACAACCTACTCTTTGACTTTTATAACGTATCCAATTTAGTCTTTTTTGTTCACAAACTTGCCAATTACATCATAAACTATCAAAACCTAACACATCAAAATAAGTGTACAACCATTCTTCACTCACGGTTTTGTCCAATTTTCGCTATGAAAGGCGTTCACCTTTCCATATGCACTTTTCCTTATTAAACATGTTCTATAACTTCAGAACCCCTAAGTTATATCAGAAAAGGTTCAAACGAAAATTGATAATATAAACAACATCCAACACACTTGAAGATCCCCCATGTGTAGCGCCCCGAGTTCTGTTAACCCGGATTGCCACGTCATCGTCTTTTGCCCTAATTTTGTCAATCAATTTTACGGAAATAACCTAATTTTTAAAATCACATTTGAAATTGAAAACTACTTCGGCAATTGAAATACATTGGATAATTGTTCAAAATTTAAATATCGCGTTTTTGGAATAGCGGAAACGAAAATACGTTAACAGTGTTTCAATACATAAATTCGGAAACTTAATAAATTCGATAATCAAATTTTATTTTGCCACCACTGCCGGATCAATCGCGTTCGCCTCCGAAGTCTGCAAATATTGTTAAAAATAGCAGAATGAGTATTTCTAAGAAATACTCAGTAGACTCATCGCCGATAATTAATTTACAGAATAATTGGAAACACACTCATGCAATATACAATGTGATATCATCTTTGGTTCATTTTCTTGAAATCATAGGCTCTTTAAAAACATGGGCTGTGGGTAGTCTTTCTTTCTTGTGCGGATGAAGCACATAAGTTATGCATAACATTCTTTCTTATCTCATAAGAGATTCTTTCTTTCTTTCTTTCTCATGCAATTAAGCATATAAGTTATGGCAAGCATAACAATATCATATATCGCATATGACACATTCTCATCCTATGCATAAAGCATATAAATCACGTAATTCACATAAAGCATGCAATTATAATTTAAACTAATTAATGGTGGCGAGTCTACCTCAATTGTTTCGAGTTGCGTGAAAAGTGAGCGGGAAAATAACTTCAAGTTCCTAATTGCTCGTACGTATCGTCTAGCCAAAAATAGGAAATAAGTTTGAATTAGTATTTCGAACTCTAAAGTTTTAAAGTGTTGAATTTAAGTTTAAGGACTTAATTGAAAATTATTGAAAATGAAATAAATGGCTTAAAATGATAAAATAAAGTTTAGGGGCTAAATTGGAAATTTATTAAATTGAATTTGACAAATCTAAGTGCTAAAAATACTATTTTCAAAGTATTGTGGCTAAATGTGAAAAATAGAAACTCTAGGGACTTAATTGAAAACTATTAGAACTGAAAATAAAAGTTTAAGGGCTGAAATTGATCTTTTATAAGTTGAGGACTAAACTGTAAATCTGTTAAAATTGAATATAAAAGTTTAGGGGCTGAAATGATAAACTTTACAAGTTAGGGACTAAACTGTAAATATTTTAAAACTGAAATTAAAACTTAAATGGCTGAAATAATAACTAATACAATCTAGGGACTAAATTAAATAACTTCTAAACTGAAAATAAGAAATGTAAAGGCTGAAATTGACTTTTTTATAAACTAGGGACTTAATTTAACATTTACTAAAACTGAAATAAAATTAAAGGACTGGAATTAAAAACATTTAAAACATATGGACTTAAATAAACGTTTTAAAACTTTGGGGGTTAGGGTTATAACTTCTAAAATCAAAATTAAACTAAAATCTAAAATAAAAATCAAATCAATAAAAAACCAATTAAAATCAAGAAAAACAAAACAAAAAAAACAAAATTTCATTTCCCTCTCTCTCTCATTACAGAGAGAGAGGGCGAGCGACGGGAAGGGGCTTCGCCCCTTCCTCTGAATCCCACCACCGCCGGCGACGGTGGTGGCAGCGCCACCGTCCAGTGGTGGCGCCGGCACGGGGTGGAGGTGGTATGGGTGATTTTGGTGCTTGGGTCGAGGGCTAGGGCTCGATTTGTGTTCGGTAATGAGGTAAGTTCTTGGGTTTTCATTTTCTTTTCTTTTTGTAGTGGTTTGAGGTGGGTTTTTGGGTGAGGCTGGCTGTCGATTTTGGAGGTGAAAGGAGTAGCAGTTTCGGCGTTTGGGTGTTGGACTGGGTGTCAATTTTTGGGTTGATGGCTGTCATTTTTGGGGTTGCAGCTACGGTTTCTGCTAGATCGTTCGAATGGTGTTGTGTTGGGCAGATAGTGATTTGAGATGGATGAGTGGCGGGTTGGTGTCGATTTTGGGTTGCTTCAGGTGGGGCAGTCTGTCGATTGGGAGTGCAATGTGAAATCGGTGTTGTAGTTCTCGTGAGCTGGTTGAGGCTGGGTTTGAGTGAGCTGTGGGATAGGTGATGGTGGGGTTCGGAGAAATGGACACCTTTGTTCGAATGGGTAGCTTCAGTCTGGGCGTTGGTTTGGTGGTAGCTTGGTGGTTTCGATTTTGGATGGAGTTGGTGGTCTGGTGGTGAGCTTGGTCTCGGTTTGGTGAGGAAATGGTGGTGTTGATGGTTGCAGCTTGGTGTTGAGTGTTCTGCTGGAATGGAATGGTTTTCAGCTGGGATGCAGTTGGTTGGCTGATGGTTTTGGTTCTAGCATCACACAATGCTAGAAACTGAGGTTCTAGCATCACATGATGCTTTCCAATTTCTGGGATGTTCTACTGGAATTGATACACTGTTGATGCTAGAAATGGTTGTTCTAGTATCAATGGTGACCCAAGTGAAATGGAGCTGAGAGTGTGAGGGAGAGAAGTGAGATTCTTACCAATTTTGTTTGGCTGCGTGAAATGTGGAAATGGAGGGAATGGTGATGAATAAAATAGTGGGAATTTAGGGCACAAATTTCAAGGTGGTATATTTGGGCCAAACAGTTGGGCCTTTAAATTTTCTAATCGGGCTGAAATAAGTAAATTCAGATTTGGGCTCAAATGATTGGACCTAAAAATTGGGTTTATGTAATTGGACTTGAATTTAATAATAATTGGATTTAAATAAAATAAATCCGAATTGAAATAAAAAATAATTATTCAATATTCGATTCGATTCAAAATAATTTAAATTCATATTTATAACGGCTAGACGAACGCGCTATTTCTTAAAAATTAGGGTTAAAGTCGAGCGACACGTTTTTCGAGAACTAATTTATAAAAGTGAAAAATTCGCGGTCGCTACAACCTTACCCCCTTAAAATAATTTCGTCCTCGAAATTTAAACTTACTTGATCTAGAATATCTGGATACTTAGCCAGAATCTCTTCCTCTTTCTCCCAGGTAGCTTCATCGCTATCCTGTCTACCCCATTGGACTTTGACTAAAGGAATCTCTTTGTTTCTTAAGACATGGACTTTTCTTTCTATAATGCACATAGGTGTCTCCTCATAGGACAGATTCCTCTGAATCGAAATAGTCTGAAAATTTACCACGTGACTTGGGTCGTGGATATACTTTCTTAATAGGGAAACGTGAAAAACGTTGTGTACGGCCGATAGCTCGGGCGGCAACGCCAAACGATAAGCCACGTTACCCACTTTCTCTAATATCTCGAATGGTCCGATAAAACGAGGTCTTAACTTCCCTCTCTTGCCGAAACGAATAGTTCCTTTCATAGGAGCTACTTTCAAAAATACTTTCTCTCCAATTTCAAATTCTAAGTCTTTTCTCCTTTGATCGGCATAGCTTTTTTTTGTCTATCTTTAGCGGCTTTGATTCGTAATCTGATCTTCTCAATAGCCTCAACTGTTTTCTCAATCAATTCTGGACCTAAAATTCTTCTCTCGCCTACTTCACCCCAATAGACTGGTGATCGACATCGTCGTCCATAAAGTGCCTCATATGGTGCCATACCAATAGTAGCCTGAAAACTATTATTGTAGGCAAATTCCACTAATGGGAGGTGAGTCTCCCAATTACCACTCAAATCTAGTACACAAGCTCTAAGCATATCTTCTAATGTCTGAATTGTGCGTTCAGACTGTCCATCGGTCTGGGGATGGTAAGCAGTACTAAAATTTAATTTAGTACCCATCGCTACTTGTAAACTCTTCCAGAATCTCGATGTAAATCTCGGGTCTCTATCTGATACAATGGAAACTGGTACTCCATGAAGTCTAACAATCTCTCTAACATACAACTGGGATAACTGATCTACATTGAGAGTCATTCTGATTGGTAGGAAATGAGCTGACTTCGTAAGTCGATCTACGATAACCCAAATAGCGTCATGTCCTTTCACTGATTTCGGTAACCCTGTTACGAAATCCATGGAAATTTTCTCCCATTTCCATTCTGGTATATCCAAAGGATTTAATAATCCTGATGGTCTCTGATGTTCAGCCTTTACTTGCTGACACGTCATGCATCGAGAGACAAACTTTGCAATACAACCCTTCATGTTTCTCCACCAAAAGGTATTGCGCAAATCACGATACATCTTTGTCCCTCCTGGGTGGCATGCATATGGTGTTGAATGAGCTTCTGTCAAAATCTCATTCTGGATATGTCCATCCTTTGGTACACAGAGACGTCCTCTGAATATAAGTGCCTTATCAGAGGCAATCTCGAAACCTATTCTCTTGCCAGTTCCAACTTCGGATCTGATCTTTTCCAAGAATTTATCTCCAGTTTGAGCTGTTATAATCCGACCTCTCAAGTCTGGTTTAACGCTCAGATTTGCTAATCTAGAAGATCCTTGGACTGATGGGGTTCGCACTTCAATTCTTAGATTCCTCAAATCTCGAATCAACTGATCTTGCGTCGTTCCCAAAGGCGATAGCGTCCGGCGTCCTTTCGCTCAAAGCGTCGGCAACCTTATTTGCTTTACAGGTGGTAAAGAATGGTGCAGTCATAATCTTTTACCAGCTCTAGCCATCGACGTTGTCGCATGTTCAATTCCTTCTGAGTGAAGAAATACTTAAGACTCTTGTGATCGGTGTAAATCTCGCATTTACTCCCGTACAGATAGTGTCTCCAAATCTTAAGAGCGTGCACAACAGTTGCGAGCTCTAAATCATGTGTCAGGTAATTCTTCTCATGTGGCTTCAACTGTCTTGAAGCATATGCTATCACTTTGCCATTCTGCATCAAAACACAACCTAAACCATGTTTGGATGCATCGCTGTAAATAACGAAACCTTCAGATCCATACGGTATCGTCGATCTGGTCTTTGAAACGAGTCTGTCCTTAAGTTTCTGAAAGCTTTGTTCACATTGTTCTGTCCACTGGAACTTAACTCCCTTTCTGGTCAACTGAGTCATAGAACCTGCTATTTTAGAAAAACCTTCTATGAATCGCCGATAATATCCAGCTAATCCAAGAAAGCTTCTCACATCTCCAACATTTGCAGGTGTTGGCCAATTCGTTACAGTTTCAACTTTAGAAGGATCAACCTCGATACCTTTAGCTGTAACAATATGACCTAAGAAACCTACTCTTTCAAGCCAAAATTCACATTTCTTGAACTTGGCGTACAGCTTTTCTGCTCTCAGCGTTTCCAACACAGTCCTCAAATGTTCTTCATGTTGTGCGGAATCCCTGGAGTAGATCAGTATATCATCGATAAAAACAATAACGAATTTATCAAGATACTGATGGAAAACTCGGTTCATCAAATCCATAAATATCGCAGGTGCGTTCGTAAGACCGAACGGCATCACTGTGAACTCATAATGTCCATATCGTGTCCTGAACGCTGTCTTTGGTCGTCGGTGGCGAAACCTTTGGTGATGGTACCCGGATCTCAAATCAATCTTCGAGAAGATTGCAGTACCTTTCAACTGATCGAATAAGTCTTCGATCCTGGGTAGGGGATACTTATTCCTTATCGTCAACTTGTTAAGTTCTCGATAGTCGATACACATCCTCATGCTTTCGTCCTTCTTCTTTACAAACAAAGACAGTGCTCCCCACGGAGATACACTTGGCCTGATGAAACCCTTCTCTAGCAATTCCTCTAATTGCACCTTCAGTTCTTGCAACTCCTTTGGTGCCATGCGGTATGGAGCTTTAGAAACAGGGGTAGCTCCTGGTACCAAATCGATGGAAAATTCCACTTGCCTATCCGGCGGAGTGCCGGGTAGATCGTCTGGAAAAACGTCACCATATTCGCATACTACTGGCACTGAATCCAGAGTAATCTCATCTACGGGTTTGTCTTGAAGACTAACTAAATATCCATGACAACTATCCTTAGCTAATAGCTTCTCCGCTTGTAAAGCCGAAATCAGGCAAGGAAGTGCCTTAATCCTCGTCCCATAAAATCTGAATACTTCTTCACCGTCTTTACGAAAAATGACCTCCTTCTCGTGGCACATAATTGCGGCACGGTTGGTGCTGAGCCAATCCATACCTAGAATAATATCGAAATCTTTCATTCGGATAATATTCAGGTCTGCCTCCAAAACTTGACCATCAAAATCGATTTGTACTGCCTTGACTATCTTATCAGTATCGATGGTTTCTCCTGACGGCAAACTAACTTCAAGGTGCTACCAATCTCTTCTCCTTGTAAGTTCAGTCTTTCTAAACATGCATCATTTCATTATTAATTCAACTTCTTTTGGTGCGGGTACATGAATAGGAAGGCATGTATGCCGAACATTTCCAATTTCCTTTTATACAACGATGTCAAACCTACTCTAGATCCTATCTCTCTATTCTTCTTCGGTTACACATGATTCGGTGTCCGAAAACTCTCCTAGCGCTGGGTCAGCATCTTCATTGGGTTCTTCTTCTGGGTTCCTCCTCGGGTTCTTCCTCGAGTATTAACCCATCTTCTTGCCCAAGTTCGACCTTGGGCATTGGCTCATGTTCTGGCCTCCCTTCAGGTGCAACCCTAAAGCGGTGCTCAAAATACATGGGCCAATATGCCACAAATCTCACGCAGAAGGTGTCATACTCAATCTTCACATTAGGTGACACTAGAGCATCTATGTATATGCTACGAGCTACCTTCACGTTATCGCTTCTAAAAGTCGAGAGTAATTAATGAATCAATCGACGATTTCAGGTCACGTAGCCATATTGTATGGCCCGATTACGTACATATTCAACTGCTCTACGTGTTGGGCAATCGTCCAATCAAGTCTAGACCGGAAACAGTTGTAATCTCTAATGGCTTGTTCTACGTCACTGGGTACATTTCTACGAATGGGTGCCATGTCTTAAACCATTTATGCAAAGTCCAATTAGGTGGGGTTATTCATCTCTTCTTCGTTAAAATTTACGAGGACGTAAAAATTTAGAAAATTATTTCCAATTATGCTCAAACTCGTCTTTCTTTTCTTTCTTTCTTTCTTTCTTTCTAATTCGGATACACTTCTTTCTCTTTCTTCTAAGTCTCGTAAATCGTAAAACAGTATCCGAAATAACATAACAGTAAACTTCAATAACTTCTTTACCTTCGGAGTCGACGGATTGAATGGTAGCAGTGGCAACTTTCATTAATGATAATTAAACAATTTAGAACGTCTCTTTGAAAAATTTTATTTTTTGAAAATTTGCCAGTCTACAGAAACGCAGACCAGCTCTGATACCAAGCTGAAGCGCCCCGGGTCCCACTTAACGGGCTATCCTGGCCGTTAGATCGACGACGTACTGTCCCCACTGTACCAACATGGGTCTTTTCAGCATGCTTTGTCCTCACTCGCACGCTCCCCGAGAAAACTTCCCAGGGGGTCACCCCATCATAGAATTGGTCCAAGCCAAGCACGCTTAACTGTGGAGTTTCCAACGATGGACTTCCGGAAAAGAAGATGCACCTTGTGATATGAGTAGTACCTATCAAATCTCTTAAACTTTCTTGGTCTGGGGTATTACAATCACCCCCCGTTAGACTCGTGACGTCCTCGTCGCGCTTGATCCATCTGAGGATCTGTTGCCAGGCGTTGGGATTCTAGAGGTGGCTCCTACGAGTTCAAGAGGTGGCTCCCGTCCTATGGCATAGCACTTTGTCCCGCATAGCACTTAGTTCTCGATTTCCGACTAGCAAACGGCTCTGATACCAAGCTGTAGCGCCCCGAGTTCTGTTAACCCGGATTGCCACGTCATCGTCTTTTGCCCTAATTTTGTCAATCAATTTTGCGGAAATAACCTAATTTTTAAAATCACATTTGAAATTGAAAACTACTTCGGCAATTGAAATACATTGGATAATTGTTCAAAATTTAAATATCGCGTTTTTGGAATAGCGGAAACGAAAATACGTTAACAGTGTTTCAATACATAAATTCGGAAACTTAATAAATTCGATAATCAAATTTTATTTTGCCACCATCTTAGGATCAATCGCGTTCGCCTCCGAAGTCTGCAAATATTGTTAAAAATAGCGAGAATGAGTATTTCTAAGAAATACTCGGTAGACTCATCGCCGATAATTAATTTCTGAGAATAATTGGAAACACACTCATGCAATATACAATGTGATATCATCTTTGGTTCATTTTCTTGAAATCATAGGCTCTTTAAAAACATGGGCTGTGGGTAGTCTTTCTTTCTTGTGCGGATGAAGCACATAAGTTATGCATAACATTCTTTCTTATCTCATAAGAGATTCTTTCTTTCTTTCTTTCTCATGCAATTAAGCATATAAGTTATGGCAAGCATAACAATATCATATATCGCATATGACACATTCTCATCCTATGCATAAAGCATATAAATCACGTAATTCACATAAAGCATGCAATTATAATTTAAACTAATTAATGGTGGCGAGTCTACCTCAATTGTTTCGAGTTGCGTGAAAAGTGAGCGGGAAAATAACTTCAAGTTCCTAATTGCTCGTACGTATCGTCTAGCCAAAAATAGGAAATAAGTTTGAATTAGTATTTCGAACTCTAAAGTTTTAAAGTGTTGAATTTAAGTTTAAGGACTTAATTGAAAATTATTGAAAATGAAATAAATGGCTTAAAATGATAAAATAAAGTTTAGGGGCTAAATTGGAAATTTATTAAATTGAATTTGACAAATCTAAGTGCTAAAAATACTATTTTCAAAGTATTGTGGCTAAATGTGAAAAATAGAAACTCTAGGGACTTAATTGAAAACTATTAGAACTGAAAATAAAAGTTTAAGGGCTGAAATTGATCTTTTATAAGTTGAGGACTAAACTGTAAATCTGTTAAAATTGAATATAAAAGTTTAGGGGCTGAAATGATAAACTTTACAAGTTAGGGACTAAACTGTAAATATTTTAAAACTGAAATTAAAACTTAAATGGCTGAAATAATAACTAATACAATCTAGGGACTAAATTAAATAACTTCTAAACTGAAAATAAGAAATGTAAAGGCTGAAATTGACTTTTTTATAAACTAGGGACTTAATTTAACATTTACTAAAACTGAAATAAAATTAAAGGACTGGAATTAAAAACATTTAAAACATATGGACTTAAATAAACGTTTTAAAACTTTGGGGGTTAGGGTTATAACTTCTAAAATCAAAATTAAACTAAAATCTAAAATAAAAATCAAATCAATAAAAAACCAATTAAAATCAAGAAAAACAAAACAAAAAAAACAAAATTTCATTTCCCTCTCTCTCTCATTACAGAGAGAGAGGGCGAGCGACGGGAAGGGGCTTCGCCCCTTCCTCTGAATCCCACCACCGCCGGCGACGGTGGTGGCAGCGCCACCGTCCAGTGGTGGCGCCGGCACGGGGTGGAGGTGGTATGGGTGATTTTGGTGCTTGGGTCGAGGGCTAGGGCTCGATTTGTGTTCGGTAATGAGGTAAGTTCTTGGGTTTTCATTTTCTTTTCTTTTTGTAGTGGTTTGAGGTGGGTTTTTGGGTGAGGTTTTTGTCGATTTTGGAGGTGAAAGGAGTAGCAGTTTCGGCGTTTGGGTGTTGGACTGGGTGTCAATTTTTGGGTTGATGGCTGTCATTTTTGGGGTTGCAGCTACGGTTTCTGCTAGATCGTTCGAATGGTGTTGTGTTGGGCAGATAGTGATTTGAGATGGATGAGTGGCGGGTTGGTGTCGATTTTGGGTTGCTTCAGGTGGGGCAGTCTGTCGATTGGGAGTGCAATGTGAAATCGGTGTTGTAGTTCTCGTGAGCTGGTTGAGGCTGGGTTTGAGTGAGCTGTGGGATAGGTGATGGTGGGTTTCTGGACTGAGGGCTGGACACTGTTCGAATGGGTAGCTGCAGTCTGGGCGTTGGTTTGGTGGTAGCTTGGTGGTTTCGATTTTGGATGGAGTTGGTGGTCTGGTGGTGAGCTTGGTCTCGGTTTGGTGAGGAAATGGTGGTGTTGATGGTTGCAGCTTGGTGTTGAGTGTTCTGCTGGAATGGAATGGTTTTCAGCTGGGATGCAGTTGGTTGGCTGATGGTTTTGGTTCTAGCATCACACAATGCTAGAAACTGAGGTTCTAGCATCACATGATGCTTTCCAATTTCTGGGATGTTCTACTGGAATTGATACACTGTTGATGCTAGAAATGGTTGTTCTAGTATCAATGGTGACCCAAGTGAAATGGAGCTGAGAGTGTGAGGGAGAGAAGTGAGATTCTTACCAATTTTGTTTGGCTGCGTGAAATGTGGAAATGGAGGGAATGGTGATGAATAAAATAGTGGGAATTTAGGGCACAAATTTCAAGGTGGTATATTTGGGCCAAACAGTTGGGCCTTTAAATTTTCTAATCGAAATTTGAAATAAGTAAATTCAGATTTGGGCTCAAATGATTGGACCTAAAAATTGGGTTTATGTAATTGGACTTGAATTTAATAATAATTGGATTTAAATAAAATAAATCCGAATTGAAATAAAAAATAATTATTCAATATTCGATTCGATTCAAAATAATTTAAATTCATATTTATAACGGCTAGACGAACGCGCTATTTCTTAAAAATTAGGGTTAAAGTCGAGCGACACGTTTTTCGAGAACTAATTTATAAAAGTGAAAAATTCGCGGTCGCTACACCATGCATCCCCGTAAGTTCAACTTTATCAAATATTTAGACTCAACGTGCAGAATTACACAATTAAAAACAAGAAGTCATTTTTTAATTGTTTCTAGATGATTAATCAATCACGTCAATTTATTCTATGTTGAATTATCACAATTTGTAATATGAAAGCAATAAAGAACACTAAATTGATCAAGGGATAAACCCCAATTGGATAAAAACTTCAGACACTTTACCAGTCAGTAATCCACTATAAATCGATGTAAACTTATAGTACAGCCCAAACTCATCTACCTCATAAAACCTCTGACATCAAGTCCTGCGGTCTTTCTTGATCCTATTGGAGGTGTACTCCTTCAAAACAAATCATAACTCCTAATTTATACCTTAGCCCTGCTGGACTCGCACTCTTGAATTCAGATCCTGACTCCGGGTATCTCACTTTAGTCCTCCTGAATTTATGCTTCTGAAATAGTTCTTGATCCCTGGTATCAATTTATCTCCAGTGGATTAAATGAAGAACTCCTCGTTCTCCGCGTTGGTCTTTGATCAAACAATTTTTGTGTTTTAATTGTAGTTTAATGTGAAACAATAGGGCTTGGGCAACAAATCAAAGTTTGGACGAACTTATAGCTCAAATAATATGGCGGTTGAATTTTGAAATCGATGAATATGTTTTGGATTTTCAAATGAATGATTTCTATGGAAACATACGGGTGTATATTTATAATGGGTAGTGTTTGGGATGAAAAGGAACTAAAAATCAGCTTGAAAATAGAATATTACTGTTCACTAGATAACCAAGTTGCTTGAGCGTTGGCCAATGCCAGCGATCGACCGATATTTTTATCATAACTTTTTCTCTCGATATCCAATTGAAGTGATTCAAAAGCTAACTAAATGTGCTACAATTCTTCCAAAAACTAGCATTCTCCAAATTCGAATGTTTTTATGTGAAAAATGCTTTGAAAGTTGCGACTGAGAATTTTGAGCATAACTTGTATGACTCTTTGAAATCCTCTAGACTTCTAATTGTATTACAATAATCATATGTGATCTTATTGGACTCATTCAGGACCTATACGACCAATTTCAACTATTTTGATATAATTAAGACTCAATAACTCCTATTTTGATTTTGATTACAATTTGAAAAACTCATAATATAATTCAATTAGGATATACTTTTGACTAAGAAAATTGCCAATTGCAAATTTAGAAATTGTCGATTACAAATTTAATTCAC
The DNA here is from genome assembly GCA_035079005.1 of Fraxinus americana. Lineage (NCBI taxonomy): Eukaryota > Viridiplantae > Streptophyta > Magnoliopsida > Lamiales > Oleaceae > Fraxinus > Fraxinus americana. The sequence continues at coordinate 18,395,796 of CM068716.1, forward strand.
TTTTTTGAAGAAGTTAAATTTTCCTATACATATTTACTACAATTATGTTCTAATTATCAAGGTAAGTGTAGTCACATGTTGTATGTTGAATTACTTTTCATACTTTAAAATATGGAAATCGAACAATGAATATAATGTGGGTCCAATATGTCTAAGTTCAAAGAACTGGAGTTCAGTAATACTATTGTAGCAACGAAGTATGGTTATTAATTCTCGTGTCTCTCTATATATGTCATGATTATGTACGGGGATTATGGCCACCTAAGTTTGATTTTTAATCCCCGTGTCTCCCTATATAGGTTAGGAATTCCTAAATTTTAAATACGAATTATGATTTATGTGGCTTACTTATCGGGATTTATCTAATTGTTTATGCTTTCCCCTTTTTAGGTAATTGAGGTTCTGAGGCGTTGGAGTTTGGGACTAACCACTATTGGTATAATAAAGATATTATTGAGCAAATTATTATTTTACTTTTATGATTTAGTAATTCTTCTACTTTTTTTAATTATTGTAATTCGTACAAAAATTATATTTTTATGAAAGATAAGTTCTATTTTACAATATGTTTTAATGATTCAAAGAAAAAATTTGGATCGTTACAACATGATATCAGAGCGAATGTACATTTTTGTAGACTCTTTTGTTTTATATATATATATATATATATATATATATATATATATATATATATATGTATATATATATTTATTTATTTATTTATTTATTTATTTATTTATTTAATTTTATGTAAATAAATATAAATGCGCATGAGATTATGTTAGAACTATTCTTAATTATGAAATATGCTTAAACGACGTATAATTTCACTTATATGTGTTATTTTTCATGCAAATCAGCTTAATATTGTGATATAGCAATAGTGAATATGGATATAAATTATGATTCTATGAATATATGTTAATTACAGAAAACTCATTATGGAAATTGCAAGTTATGAGAGATAATTTTATGTTATGTGATTTTAGACTAGTAACAAAATATCGACATATGAGAACAATCGACGTTAGAAAAGTCTCTCGAATAATAATAAAGTTTAATTAGGAAAATTATGTCTCTATGTATTTCCATTCATACATATTGTTCGAGTTTTCTTTGTTTGAGTATTCACAAAATTGAAATGTTTAATAAAAAAGACTTATATTGTCTAATGAGAGTTTGAGATTAAGTTAGCCACTTGTGACCCCATCCTCAGCTGTAAGGATGACAACGGTGCGGGTATGAGACGGATCGACAATTCTCACCCCATCCCGTTGGGTATTTTTGCCATCTTATCTCATACCCATACCTGGTTAAAACCGGACTGGGCGGGATCGTAGTGGTTTTATCGCCTAACTATTTTTTCTTTTTGTTTTTTGTTTTATTTTTTGCTTTTGTTTTTTTTTTTTTTTATATCTTTAGTTAGTAAATACTATCATTTTTTTCAATTCGTTAAGAACAACTTATGTTCTCTTTAAAAATGATGATAAATATTTTTATTTTTGTTTGATAAAAAAATTAAATTTGAAGTTAATTTTAAACGGGACAGATAGTGAGGCAGTGATTATGTTTCCCGTACTCAACCCGTACCAGTTTTGGGGACAATGATCCCTTCCACATCCCCGTCCCGTTTATCCGATTAGGTGAGGCTCGCGAGCATCGGGTTGAACGAATTTTTTTTTTCCCTACTTACTTGGAAGTCATTCAATTGAGCAATATTCTGACCAATAAAATGAAAGCAACATTACAATCTGATTCCAAACTTAAGAAAAATCTCACCTTTGAAAACTTTATGTTCAAAAACTTTTAAGAAAAATCAATTTTAGAGATTCTAATTCAAGAATTCCTACATTTCGCGCGTCTGAATGTATAATATATATAATCGTATATAATAGTGATTGATTGATTTAATTATATTATTACTATAATTGTGTCCGTCTATATGTGTACAATTATATATAATTATAATTGATTGAGTTATTACTATAATTACGTGCGTCGTGTATATATAATTATGATTGATTGAGTTAAATTATAGAATTACTACAATTACGTAAGTCTATTTATGTATAATTATATATAATTATGGTTGGTTGATTTCAAATATAGTGCTCATTTAGCCTCCATTATTCCACATTATAATGTGAACAATAGTAATTTTTTGGGGAATGTGTGGTTAAAAAAAGGAAAAGTCTTTGGATTTATATGTAATATTATTTTATTGGAGAAGATATGGTTGATAAGAAGAGAGTGAAAAATGAATTATAATTTAGTGGGAAATAATGGAGGCCAAATTGGGATATAGTATTACTAGTATTACATACGTCCATATATGCATAATTATATATAAGTATGAGTGATTGTATTAAATTATAATATTACTATAATTACGTGTCTATATACGTATAATTATATATAATTATAATTTATTGATTTTAAATTATTTAGTATAATTGCATGCATCCATATATGTATAATTATATCTAATTATGATTGTTTGATTTAAATTATATAATTAGTATAATTCATTACCTTATTTAATGAACAATTATGGGGACACCTTATCTCAGTTTCCTTTTAGTACCTCTAAATACATCTATAAATACCGCACCTAAATTACAACCACAACCACAAATACACACAAATTATTACTTTGTTGAGGAAATTAAATTCTCCAATACTTATTTACTATGTTTCTCTTCTAATTATCAAGGTAAATATAGTCATACTTTTTGTTGAATCTCCTTTAATAATTTAAAAGATGAAATTCAATTTATGAATATGATATGGATCTCATATGTGTAAGTTCAAGGAACCAGAGCTCAGTAACATAAGTTCAAGGAAACAGAGCTCAGTAACGCTACGAATGAGAATTATAGAGATGAAGTATAGTTCTTAATTCTCGTTTATCCCTATGTATGTTGTGATTATGTACATAAATTATGTTATCTAAGTTTAGTTTCTAATTTTTGTGTCTCTTTACATTAAAAATTGCTAAATTTTAAATATGAATTACGATTTATGCTTTTCTCCCTTTTAGATAATTGAGGTTCAAGGTGTTCGAGTTTAAAACTGGCTACTAGTGGTATAATAAAGATATTATTTAATAATTTATTTACTTTTATGATTTAGTAATTCTTCATTTTTTAATTCTTGTAATTGGGACAAAAGTTATATTTTTATGAAAGTTAGGTTTTATTTTACGGCACGTTTTACTTATTCAAAGGAAATTCTTGGGTCCTTACAACATCTTCATGTTTACATCAAACAATAACATGGTCCAAATAAGTTCCTGGCCCTTTAAATTTGATTACTAGACTTGTGAAATTCTAACAAGTTGCAACTTTGATGTGTACCTACTTTCACGAATCAATACAAGAATTATCTTAGTAGCGTAGTCTCTATGCGCACATCACATGTATGATCGCATTCGAGGCCTCACCAGAGATTGTGCACCATCAACATATATGGTAGTCCCTGTCAGATATCGTGAGCTGTTGCTGATTAAGTAAATGACAGTCGATGCCAGATCTTTTTCAACATCAAGCCATCGATGCAATGGTGCTGCTTCCTCGACCATTTTCTCTGCCCTCTCCTTCCCCACTGACACAGGAAACTCATCGTTAAGATGCAAACCACGAGCAATTGCATTAACCCTTATCTGATACTTTCCTATCTCCAATGCAGCCGTCTGCAAATACCAGAACATTTAAATAAAACACAAAAATTAAATTGAGGTACATACCATGAGGTAAAAAATTGAACAGCTTTCACTGTGTTTATTCCAATCAAGTATCTGGAATAGATGCTTGTTAGGCCATGGGCTATCACACGAACGAAATGTTTCCCGCTAATTCAGCTGTTTATTTAGGAACAAGATACAATAATGACCTTAACAAGATCGTTTTCAAACAAGACTTATTTACTTGCAGCTATTGGCATGGCTTTACCTAAACAGATCGTCTAATAAAAAAGTTAATAAGTACTACACATTTGCAAATTCAGAATTTCATCTAGATGACTTGTTTTAAGATTAATTCTAGATTCATAAGAAGGTTCAGTCACAGCCCCACGTGATTTCTTGGAGTAAGTTGTCAGCGTTTTGTCTCGTGATATATCCAAACGAATGACAAAAACATCATGCTATAAAGTTAGCCAACAGAAGCTCACACAGAAAATTGCATTTTTGGTCATCTATTGTAATATTCTTCAAAATTTATTAAAGAAGAAGAAACTGGAAAACCACAAAAATTCGTCTATTTCAGAAACATTGTAACGTAGGGGTGTGTGGAAAAATAAATTCAAAATTCTAGCTTCAAGTACATAAACTCTTAAAGTACAAAGTACAACCTAATGATACTGAGTAATTTCCATCATACAGGTAAACATCATAACAGAAAAATATATAGATAAAAAAATCATTTCACTCACCCTTACTAGCTGCTGTACTCCAGCCAAACATGAACCATATGCTGCAGCTCCTGGAAATATCCCTCTTTCAGCACCAAGTATTGAGGTTAAAAATACAATGGATCCCCCAGATGTCTGATCTTGCATTCTTCGACCAACAGCTTTCAAAAGATACCAAGCCCCCATGAAATTGATTTTAACAATCTTTTTGAACTCGTCTTCAACTAAACACAGAGGATCTACAATTTTCCCTGTTTCACAAAATTAGAGGTAATGCTCTGCTCACTTTCCACCACACAGCAGCTCCCATAAGCAGCATATAGAGGTAAATACGAGTAGAACATTGTTGAGCAACAAGCCGTGTATTTAATCATGAGAGCATTGTGCTCCAAGTAATGAGTCTAGGATTATTGAATTCACATTCAGTCCAAGTAGAATTTGATGTTGTACACCGTTGAACACCATTATCCAGTGCAGGTATCAAATATCTATAAACAGCTTCTTTGAACACTTGAGAATCTAAGCCCCTGTTTGTCTACCATTAAAGCAGGAAAATGAGTTTTGGAATAGTGAATTTTTTGAAAATGTACGGTTAAAAAGTAAGAAAAAGTTTTGAATTTATGTGCAAAATATTTTATTGTAAGAATGTGTGGTTGAAAATGAGTTTGAGAAAAAATGAGTTTTGAAATAATGGTAGACAAAGACTTGGCAAGGATACCACAGTGCAATTCAGAACTACAGTTACAATATCATATAACTATGTCCTATGGGGCCAAAGAAAGCTGCAAATACAAAGAATTGGCAAGGATACCACAGTGCAATTCAGAACTACAGTTACAATTTCATATGACTATGGGGCCAAAGAAAGCTGCAAATGGCCAGCTGCTGAAGCCTCGGGATTTGACAAGATTATATAAGTTAACAAGGGCTCTGGCATCAGAGGACCAGAAGTTCAGAATATAAGGGGAACAACAATACCTTAATGATAAGGAATATAGAAACTTACGAAATTCAAAATCAGGTGAGATTAAGTCGAACCCATGATATGTTACTTTTTAAGAGGATGAGAATTGTTCTATGACCGTCAAAAAGGAAGTAGGCAGTATGGTTCATCAGCTCGGGCAATATTTTTCACGATTTAAGTTAAGCACACAAGTTGTATTCTTTTTTAAGCTTCTTTTGTTGTCTGGAAATCGGTCCAATTTGGTCGGCCTGAATATACATTGAGAATACGAAAACAAATCAATCAATATCAGCAGGATTAGTTCAAAATTCATTTGTCAAACACCACTGCATTACCATAGCTACAGATTGTTGTGGTTATAGATTTTCCAAATAAAAAGAGGTAATAAATACGAGGGAACTAACTGAAGAAATAGAAACCAGAGAAAATTACAGAGCACAACATAACCAGAATTACATTTACAATTATAATCGAAACCCACAATTCCATCCAAAACAGTTAAGCCTCTATAAGCATTCATGAAGATTTCTCTCAGTCATACAGAGATACACAACATAGGCAAAAGAATTTGTTTGACTAATAATTATATAAATTCGAGCCAGGCTGAATAATCAAATGACAGATCAAAACAGTGTAGAGAATAATGGAACCTACAAACATATAATATTTGATGATACTCCCTCTTTCACAATTCAGTAAAAAAAAATTGTCTTTTACCTTCGTAGAAATAACAGTTGACCAAAGCATCCAAATTCCCCAAAATCCTCCAGGCTTTTTCCACCGCTTCATCAAAAACCGCCTCTCTATCCTCTTCCATATCTAAATCCACCACCTCAAGCGTTAGGCCGCAGTCTAGAGATTTCTTTAACTTCTCAGCTTCACTCCTCAATTGCCCCTCATTCCCCATTAACACCAACCTCAAATTACACGCACATAAAATCAACAATCAAACCAAACTTTATGCATTTAACTGTGAACACATAAAGCAAGAATTACAAGAAGAATTTACCGGCAACCGCGCTGAGCTAAATGACGCGCAATATTGAGCGAAATTTCATCGCCATTAGAGGTCAGCAACACCTTCTTTCCAGGATTTGTCATGGTCAAGAATCAATAACGAATAGAATCAACCTATAGCCAAACACTAAAAGGAGGCGTGAATAGATGGAAATCGGTGAAACTACTCTGAAATTCAGCGCGTATAGATTATGCCATTATCTAAAAATCATTTTTTGTCAAGATTCTTTTTCAAGGAGACAGATTATTTGTAAATAATTAAAAGATAAAAAAAAAAATACTACTTTTTAACCATTTATTTTCTCAAAAAAATCAATATTGTAAAATTTATTTTTTTTAAAAAAAATGAGGCTCAAACAAATAATTTTTTTTTCTATCGTGATTAAAACTTAAAAGTTGACTGGTGGGTCACGCAAAAAGACTTCTGCTTTTATTTCTATTTTTTTATTGGAAAAGTTCTTAAAATAACTTTTTAATCATATATTTTTTTAGAAAAATTAATATTGTAATTTAAAAACAAAGTGAGGCTCAAATAAATAATTTTTTTATTTATATAGTGATTAAAAGTTGACTGGTGGGTCACTCAAAAAGACTTCAGCTTTTATTTCTATTTTGGCTAATTAGCACAAAACGTCCCTACCTTTTGGGTGAATTTCGGAAGCCGTCCTTACCTTTCATTTCTTGGCATTTATGCCCTTACCTTTGGGATTTTGGTGCGCTGAACATCATTTTCACTGTTTTTTGACGATTTTACCCTCCATTCAATTTAGACACAAAGAAAAGAAAAGAAAAACAATCCAATAAATTGCAACTATAGGCCCAAACTTTTTAAAAAGTGCAAATAACCCATTAAACTTTACCTTCTTCGCAAAACTCACCCCCATCCTATCGCCGCATGCCGGCCATTTTCAGGCCACCGTGGCCACCAAATATTTGCACCAACACCATCTTCTCATCAACAACTAACATTCCCACACAAATTTCAACCTAAAAAAACAACAAAATCGAACCAAAATTCGACCAAAAGATAGCCTTCACGCACTATCATCCACCCCATCTCTGTCCTGTCTCCATACCATTCACGTGCGAAGGTCACAACAATAGTAAGATACTGACTTGGGCAACTTCAGCAGTTCCTGGGAACCTAATATAGCCAGCAACCCACTTCCAAATGCCACCAGAACGTTGTCCCTGGACAGTTGATGCGAACTCCATTTCATGTTCAAAAGTATAGTCTTCTCTCCTAAGTGCATGAACCTCCTCTTCTATGGATGGCATTGACTCCAAAATCTTCTGTACCTCTGCCATTTGTGCCTGACGATTCCATTACGGATGGGTAAACACCAAATATTGGTTGAAAAAAAGACCCTCTGCTTCTGCTTGTAATTATACAGGTTTTGAATCAAGAAAGAAAAGGAAGAAAATTCATAGACCGACCAATTTCGACCCAGCATGTTCGTGCACATTTCGCCCAAATTGTTGATGACCCTGATTGGAATAGCTGTGCCAAGAAGAGAGTATGCTAGCCCAGGTGGTCCGAGATCATAGGGACCACCACCGTCGCCGGAATTCGAGTTTTCCGACCGTGAACACATTTCGAAAAACTGCAGATTTTAATTTTCTTTGTTATTTGATGTAATTGGAACATGAATGGATGCGTCTAGGTGAGCTTGAGGGACTTGTGGAGTGTAATTAACATGGGCATCCATGGATTGAGTCGAAATTGGAAGAAAACCTTGCGTGAATGTTATTTTTTTGGCCGAATTTTGGTTCGAGTTTGATGTATTTTGGCGTTTGAATTTGTGTTGGTACGTTAGGGGTTGATGAAGAGATGGTATTGGTGCAAAAATCCGACGGCCATGGTGGCCTGAAAATGACCGGCAGGCAACGATAGGGTGGGGGTGAGTTTTGGGAAGAAGGTATTTAATGGGTTATTTGCACTTTTTAAAAAGTTTGGGCCTATAGTTGCAATTTATTGGATTGTTTTTCTTTTCTTTTCTTTGTGTCTAAATTGAATGGAAGGTAAAATCGTCAAAAAACAGTGAAAAGGATGTTCAGCGCACCAAAACCCCAAAGGTAAGGGCATAAATGCCAAGAAATAAAAGGTATGGACGATTTCCGAAATTCACCCCAAAGGTAGGGACATTTTGTGCTAATTAGCCTTCTATTTTTATTGAAAAAGTTCTTAAAAGGCTATTTTAATATAATTTTTTAAAAACTCTTTTAGTATATTTTAGTTGAACAAATCTTTCCCAAAAAATTGTGCAAATATCTTTAAATATATTTTTAATTTCAAAAATAACTTTTGACTATTTAAAAATTCTATCAAACAGTCATTAAATATACGACCTCTCGTTCTTTTTGTTGGATGTGTGTCGAGTTGTACTGAACATGTCTAAGCCCGGTTTCATAATCATTTTTTCGAAACTCTTTAATTTTTATACGGGAACATTATATAAATAAGGTATTTAAGTATTACTATTTCAAAATTAAGGTTTGAGGTTTTAAATTTCAAAAATCAGGTTTTTATTAAAATTTATTTATAATTTAAGTAATTAATTAAATATTTTATTAATATATATATAAAAGTCACAAATCTGTGCAATTTGGTCACAATTTAAAAATTTTAAGGTCACAATTAAATTTTTTTTATAAGTCACAGTTCATTTATCGGTCACAAATTAAAATTTTAAAAGTCACAATTTGTTCATCGGATACAAATCACAAAATTTATAAGTCACAATTTATTTTATGGTCACAAAACATCAAATTATAGATCACAGATTACTTTTATTGGTTACAAATTAATAAATTTGTAAGGTCACACAATATTTATTGGTCACAATTCAACAAATCATTTGTGACCACCACGAATACAACACCACCGTCATCTCCACCGCCAACACTACCACCACAGAAACACACCACCACCGCCAACAACCACCACCACCCCCAATGAAAATGACTTCACCATCAGCACTAGAAAATGACCTCACACCCACCACCACCATCACCTCCTAATAGCAGCACCAACATTTCACAAAGAACACCACCCCCTTCCCAGCACCACTATCACTACCCCAAAACCACCACCCCCGCCACACGCACCACCAGCACGCACTCACACACGTACGCAATGCACACATCCAACCGTATGATCGTCCATCGTGCGGTCCACCACCCCGTCCCATACCAGATCACAAAGCACACCCATCCAACAATCGCACCGCAGCTACACCCACATCAACACAGCGTCACCACACAAACTACATTGCACCACTCAACTATCAACTGTCATACCGCAACCACACTCCATTGCAACACAGCCCACCACAGATCTAGATCGCTGCAGCCGTGTCGTTGTGGTCACCATTAAAAAACACATATTTGTATTGCTGCAGCCACGACATCGTCATGGTGGGCCGACGATTTGAGGGAGAAGAGAGGCGTTGGCGGCGAAGGAAGGGTCTTTGTTGGCGGCTGCACCACTTGACAATGAAGGGATTTGGGGGGAAATGAGGTGGGAAGGAGGTATGGTTAGTTGACGGGTTTTAATCGTCGTTTCAGATCGTGGCGGTGGTAGGGTCGGGGTCGACGGTGGCGAGAGATGAGGGAGTAGAGAGAGAACTGGTTGGGCGACGGTCCAAGCACAGAGACGGGAAGGAGGTGAAATGAATTTTAGGGTTGATTTTGGTTATTTTAATTTGGATGAAAATTATATAATTAATATTAAATTAAATATAAAAAACCTGATTTTTGAAAAGTTAAACTTGTGAGGTGATTTGTGAAAATGGAAAACTAAAACCAGGGGCTCATTGTAATTTCCTCTTTTTATATTTATTTTTAATCACACATTTATATAATAATTTATTTTATACGTAAATTTTTTTTTTTTTAAATCTACTTTTTAAGTATACATTTTTTAAAAAAAAATTACTTTTCAAAAATCAATTTTCTCAAAATAATAATCGAAATTAAAAATCGAAATTAAAAAGTTGTAGGGTTTTGTTATTTGTATAGGGAGGTTGACACCCCACAATAGAATGGCTACGCCTAATAAAATTTTTTTTTGCACATTCTCTATCATTAAGGGAATTGTATATCGGAATGTCACATATAGCAAAACCCAATATTATATGAGAACCACAACTCTGGTGGTAAGACTTTTAAAACGCTAAAACCCAATCAATTATAAAGGCAAGCCAACTCACAGGTCAAGTTGTAGTGGGGTTGGCCTTTCATTTTGTTTTCTTTGATTATGTCACTATCTCATGAAAGAACAATTATTTTTTTTGAATTTTTAAAATCAGCATAAGACCATTCAATTTAAGTATCTTATTCTTTATTATTTCCTTTCTGATGTAGTTTAGAAAATAGATTAAGTCCCTTTTTGACAAGAATTAACATGAGTTAAATAAGGAAAATAAATTTTTTAATAATAATGTTTTTGGAAAATATATGATTAAAAAGATGAAAAAAAATATTGGACTTACATGCAAAATATTTTATTGTGAGAATGTGCCGTTGAAAATGAGTTAAATTTTTTTTTTTTTTTTAATGATTGTCAAACAAGGGCTAAAATTAAAATTAAAATCAATAATTAAATATTGCGTGAAATTTATAACTATTCAATCATACATTTCATTAATTTTTTACAAAATCCATAGCCAAACATTCAAATAAAAAAACTTCACCCCCACCCTTACCGTCACCCATCATTTTCTCCCACCCCTACCGCACTTGATTTGAATGAAACAGTTGACATACAAAAAGTGTAGCCCAAATCGAATAGTCCAAAAGATGAAACCCAGTTAAGAAGCCCGGGATGAAGACCTAAATAGGATCATTAATGAATGCTGTGGAGGTCCACGAACAAGGTACCATCATCACCCAATATTGCAAGTTGCTCAAGATCTGAGCGAGTGGAGTGCCTTAAAATCTCCCAGAGCGAATGAGCCTATTCTCACCCAAACCTTCGAATCGCTCATGATCTTAGCAAACATGAGGTATTATGGTTATCTGGAGCAATAGTCATTGAAGCGGTTATTGAGTAACATTATCACACCCCACGATCCAAGAATCACAGTTGTAGGCGATTGAACGACGAGAGTAATGCAATAGTTAGAGACGGCAGTCCATGACAAGTCAGTCATCATGAAAAAAGTGGGTAGTTATAGAGTAATCAAGTAGTTTCCAAACGGTTTGTCATGAATGAATTATCAAGGAAGTATAAAAAGGAAGAGAAGACATAGAGAAAAGGACCCCGAATCAAACACTTTAAACAAAGAATATGTAATTTCAACTTCTTAGTTTAACTTTAAACACTTCTTTTAGTACTCGTATGCTTGCGCCCCTTGGAAGCATTCTATTTATTTCCAATTGTAAATCTTCACTAATAAGACACCCCTTTCTGAGACTTTGTCTCAAGAGGTCTGTTCCTTACACAATCGTCTGAACACTTTTTAATTGTTAGCGACAAACCGCGCGAAACAATTTGGCACGCCCGGTGGGACATTGGTGTTTGGTGTTTGAGGATACAAAAAGTGAAACAATATGCCTCATAAGTCTGATAAGGAACCAGCAAGTTAGGGAGTAGTCCAGTCTGTGATCGAGCAATATGAGGAGCAGCAAAACTCTCCATGAATAGACGGACAGAGTCAGAGTAGTCATAGTCGTTATGAACCAATGATAGAGTTGAGTCCTCGAACTATGCCTGCATTACTTGGAGAACTTACACAAGATGTCGTTGAACAAGTAAATCTACGAAATGTTCATATTTACCCAAAATGGAAATGCACATTATGACAACATGGCTAAACAAATAAATACATTAAATGAAATAATGAACAAGTTGGTAGGTCAAATTTCTTAGCCAGTTGTGGCTATTGCAAATCACTTTCAAACTAGGACTATTGTAAGACATAATTCCCCAGTCCTAAGTCCAAATCAAGGGATAGAACCACCTTTTGGTCTGTCTACTTCAAACCAGGGGGCGGTATAGTGCCAAATCTGAATAGTGGTAATGGTACATCAAACTTGGGTGATAATCTAAATATAAGAGACAATGTCCTGAATAATAGACAGAATGCCCCACATGTTAATGATGGAATAAATATTCAGGCTAATGGTAATAATGGCCTAAATAATGACAACTTTGTCACCAACTAAGGACCAAATGTTAGACCTCAGGCAACTCAACTGGTCAACCAACCTGTAGGAATTCATTATGACCCCAACGTCATGTTGATGAATCAAATTATGGAAATAGTACAGGATCAAATGGCTTTTAGGGTACTTCTTGTCATTAGGTCGACTAACACAAAGCCATATCCTAATTGGGTGGACCAAGCATATTAATGGCCTAGAAGGTACAAAGTGCCAGAATTTTCATTATTCACCGGTTTAGGAGAAGTGTCTACTCTAGAACACATAAGGCAATTCACACTGCAAAGTGGTAAAGTGACTTACTACCATAAAATGAGGTTGTTCCCTAGTTCATTAACAGGAGTAGCTTTCTCCTGGTTCATCAATTTGCCAGCAAACTCTGTTCAAACATGGTAACAATTGGAACAATGGTTCCATGTTCAATTTTACAAGGCCGAATCTGAAATTACTTTGGCCAATTTGGCGAATCTACGTCAAATTCCAAACGAATGGGCAAAATGTTTCCTTCAAAGGTTAAAACAGCAAGAAGTAAATGTTTTGTACCTTTACCCGAAAAAGAGTTTGTCAAAATCGTTCAAAATTGTCTAAATTTTGATTTGAAAAAGAAATTCCAAGACAGGGAATTTCCTAATCTTTTCCAATTGAGTGCAAATATGATTAGGTATGAACGATTAATAAGAGAAGAAGAGTAAATGAAAAAAATTCTAGCAAGAGGACTTATTATAGAGACCCAAATTTTGATGTTCATATCGTTAATGACGAGTATTACGATCAAACCGAAGTATGTTTGGCCGAGTTAATCAAAGGAGATGCATATACTTGTCCTATAATGGCCAAACCTAAAGCGTCAGATAAGGACGAGCCTATAAAAGATGAAAATAAATAGGCTAGGACGTTCTCGTTCGATGTAACTAAAGCTAACCTTATATTTGATAAACTATATAAGGATAAGCAGATAAAGTTGAGCGATAAACATAAATTGCCAAGCCCTGAACAAATTAAGGGTAAAAAATATTGTAAGTGGCATAATGCATGGTCACATTTGACTAACAATTGTTTGGTTTTTCACCATGTACTACAGGATAATATTAAATTAGGACGAATTACGTTCGAGGATAAGAAGAAGATGGCAGTGGATGAAAGCCATTTCCCACAGCCACTTGGGGTGAACATGGTGATGACTGGTTTCAAAAACAAGTTGCCAAGATTCAAATTGGTTATCGACGATGGGGAAGAAGACCCTGGGCCACATCCCAGCGTTTTTGAACGTATCAAAGAGAAAGAGCCTAGAAAGGATAAAGACATTTTTTTGTGGAAGATGTAAAGGAGAAATGAGTGCAAAAACAGAGAAAACAGGAGTAGGGCAACATCACCAACGCCCTGATTTTATCCCAAACACTCAGCTTGTTAGAGGGTGAGGTACATCATTCTATAGAGGACCGCCTTTTGAGAGGCAGTTCAGGCCAGTGAATAACGTGAGGATACTTAGGCCGCAACCTTGCCAACCAAATGTATGGCATTTATTCCAGCATAATGCAGGAAGGGTAATACCCTTCAATGAGATGACTAGAACCCAACAAAGGCTTTTTCAATGGAATTATGGATGAATGATGAGACAATAACAGAGATTGCCACGTCCTAAAGCATCTAAACTACTTGAAGTGACCAATCAAAATGTCCTCGAGGATAGTGAAGAGATTGGTACAGGTGAATCAACGGAAGAACTGCCAGAAAGTTTTTCTAGGAAATCGAAGTTTGAGTGAGACAGTAGGGATGAAGAAGATCCAGATCAGCCCCTTATTATTTAGTTCGGTACGTTACCTCCTGTATTTACTATTTACTAGCCAATGAGTTCAAAAACAAAGAGAAAGAAGAGGAAGAAATGGAGGATAATGAAGAGGAAGCATGTATGCTGGAATGTGAAGAAGGCAAAACTTCTAGAGGGGTATACAATAAGGAAGAGGATGATGGTATGATAGATATTGAAGAGGAAATTGATCTGGAAGCAGAGAGAAGAAAGAGAAGAGTATCGTGCAATACTCTATTGAAGCAACTACATCGAGAAGGAGTTCGTGAAGTCGACTTGTTGGGAGAACCATCTGGGCATTCTTTCGATTATTATGTACTGTATGGGACGCCCAAGAGGAAAAGGAGAGTACCTCGCTCTGAAAAGTATGGATCACCTCCAAGAATATTGCCTCCTTCCACAGGTTGGGTAACTGGAGAAGAAACTTTGGAGAATAGTAAAGAGAGAATTCAAGAAGAAGAAGTTCAGTGTGACATTTTGCATGTTGAATTATCACGAGGAAATGATTCAGCAGAGGACAAACAGGAAGTGGAAATAGATGCTACAGAGAAGGTTATATTTAAAAGACCAGCCATGAAATTGACTAAGCATTTGAGGCCATTGTATGTGAAGGCCTTGGTCAACGGTATACCTGTGGTAAAAGTACTCATTGATAACGGAGCAGCTATAAACACCATCTCGTCTAGAATGATGAAGAAGTTTGCAAAGACTGAAAGTGATATGATTCCAATAGTAGTCATTCTTTCAAGTTCATTGGAGGAGCAACTTCGGCTAAAAGAGTTATGTTACTGGACATAGCTGTAGGGACAACTACTAGGACCACGGCTTCATAATAGATGATCCTACTAGTTACAATGTGTTACTAAGAAGGGACTAGATACAAGAAAGTCGCTGCATACCTTCATCTCTTTATCAATGCCTGGTTTTTTGGAACGACAAGGGTGAAGCAAAAGTGGTGTAGGTAGATCATAGACCTTTTGTTGCAGAAGCAAACTCAGTGGAAAGGTTCATGTACGAAGGAATTTATGGACCTGTCAGAGTAGTTCAAAATGGAGAAGAAACTCAAATTGTTGCACAAAGCGAAGAGCCGTTTTCAGTAGATGCACTCACTGAAATGTTCAATCAAATGAGGCCAAACATAGTGGCCCTGGAGGAGCCATTAATTGGCAAAAATGTGATCAAGGAGTTTTAAATGAATTGTAAGCAACAAGGACAAATGACCGATGTTCAGGCCTTCAAAGCTAAGTTAATGACTTTCAATAAAGAATGTAAAGACAAGACCAAAGAAGAAGCAGCCTTAAAAGCGTTGGGAGATAAATTGGCAGTATTCGAGTTGGAACAAAGTATTGGCCGAGAAGTCAACAATGTGAATTGTTTAGAAGAGGGAGTACTTGTAAGGGACATGGACGATGAAGTAATGAGGATCACCAAGTCTGGATATGCTCAAGCACAAGACCCTCTGATTAAAGTGAATATTGGCAATGAAGGGGAAGATCGCCCAACGTTCGTCAGCCACATGTTCGATCAAGAGGTTAGTGATAAATTAATCGCTTTATTAAAGGAATATAAGGATTGTTTTGTTTGAGAATATGAACATATGCCTAGTTTAGATAGAAATTTGATGGAACATAGATTGCCAACCAAGCCAAATTTTAAACCTCATAAGCAACCTCCTAGGCGTTTTGTTCCCAATGTACTTCCTGAAATTGAAAAAGAAATAGAGTGATTATTAAAAGTAGATTTTATTAGAACGGCCAGATATGTCGAGTGGTTGTCCAATATCGTGCCAATACTAAAAAAGAATGGTAAATTAAGGGTATGTATAGACATTAGAAACCTAAACATAGACATGCCCAAAGATTAGCATCCAATGCCTACGGTAGATTCTTTAATAGACTCGACTGTCGGACACGTAATATATTCCTTCATGGATGGGTATTCAGGATACAATCAAATTTACATAGCTGAGGAAGACATACACAAAACTACCTTTAGATGCCCTGGATCTCTGGGATGTTTTAAAAGGGTAGTTATGCCTTTCGGCCTGAAAAATGCAGGAGCGGCTTATCAAAGGACAATGAACTTGATTTTTCATGATATGATAGACAAGTTTTTGTTGAGGTGTATGTAGATGATATAGTGGTCAAATCCATTAAAGAAGATGACCATTTTGAACAACTGAGATGTTCATTTAAGCGAATGAGGCAATATAAACTAAAATTGAATCCCTTGAAATGTGCACTTGGTGTTAATGCAGGAAACTTCCTTGTTTTTCTAGTACACAAAAGAGGGATTGAACTCGATAAAAATAAAGCGAAGACCATTTTAGAGGCCAAACCACTTAACAACAAAAAAGAATTATAAAGGTTTCTAGGTCAAGTAAACTTTTTAAGACGCTTTATTTCTAACTGTGCAGGGCAAACTAAAGCTTTTTCACCTCTTTAAAAGCTGAAAAATCTGGACGAATTCATCTGGAAAGAAGAGTATCAAAAGGTTTTTGAAAGCCTAAAGACGTATTTATCAAGTCCACCAGTATTGGTGTCACCAATTCAAGGACGACCAATGAAAGTGTATATATTGGTTGAATAAGAGTCAATAGCTGGAATAGTCGCACAAGAAGACCAATTTAGTGAAGAAATGAAGATTTACTATTTGAGTAGACGGTTGACAAAATGTGAATGTAATTACTCTGCTATTGAAAAATTATGTCTTGCATTGTATTTTACTTGTACAAAACTAAGGCCTTATTTACGGCATGTAACCGTTTATTTGATTTCTAGAGTAAATTTGGTTAAGTATATATTCTCTCGCCCTATTTTACACCAAAGGGTAGGCCTTTGAACTTTAGCATTGTCATAATTCGAAATACAATACATACCCCAAAAGGCAGTCAAAAATCAAGCTTTGACTAATTTTCTAGCCGATCACCAATGCCTTGACATGCCTGAAGAGATTGAATTAGAAATCATTTCATTTAAATTAAAACCTTGAGTTTTATATTTTGATGAATAAAAAACCTCTAAAGGTGTAGGGGTAGGAGTAGCATTGATAAATCCTTTAGGGATTTGTTATAAATTCGGATTCACTTTGGATAGGATGTGTACCAACAATCAAGTCGAATATGAAGCCTTAATTGTGGGATTAAAATTAAGATATGGAGATAAATAATATGATTGTTAGGGACGATTCTCAATTGGTAATTCACCAATTGATTGGTGATTTTAAATGCCAAAATGACTCCATTGTAAATCAATAGAAAATCGCCCAAGAATTGTTAGAAGAATTCGACCAAGTAGAGCTTCAATGTGTCAATATGATATATAATAATATAGCGAATGAGTTGACTCAAATGGCCTTAGGGTATTCAAAGGCTTTAAATTGGGAATCTACTTGTGAATATGGAGTAATATTACCCGTAGTCTAAAGAAGGACGAGAAGGATCGAAATTCATTGCATACAAGATGGAGATGCAATAGATTGGAGAATGGAGATTAAAAGGTTCTTCAAAGAACCTAATAAAGAAGGTGGTAGAAAAACGCTCTGATAGTATATTACTAAAATGTGTAAGTTTGTAAGAAGCTGGAACGATCATGGCTGAGGTACATGAATGGATATGTGGAGTTCATCAAGCCGGCCAAAGGATGAGATGGTTGATTATTAGGAATGGATATTTCTGGCCTAAGATGGGAGAATCATGTGTTCAATATGTGAAGAGTTGTTTAGCATGCCAAAAGCATGGTCCAATACAAAGAGTGCCAACAAGAGAAATGACACCCATTATCAAACCATGGACGTTCAAGGGTTGGGCAATAGACTTGATAGGTAAGATTTATCCCCCATCGTCCAAGCAACATACATTTGTTATAATTGCAACAGATTTTTTCACTAAGTGGGTAGAAGCGATACCTTTAAAGGAGATTACCCAGAAGAGTGTCATAGAATTTATCCATGATCATATTATTTATAGATTTGGGATTCCACAAACTTTGATGGTGGATCACGGAACTTCCTTGAATGGAGATCAAGTGAAGGAATTCTTGAGTGAGTTTGGAGTTAAATTAGTAAACTCCACACCGTATTACGCTCAATCCAACGGACAGACAAAATCTTCTAACATGATTCTAAAAAATATCATAAGGAAAATGATAGATGAAAACGCCAGAAATTGGCACGAATGTTTAAACAAGGCCTTGTGGGCTTATAGGACGTCGCCTCGGTCAAGTACCAAAGTTACTCATTTCCAACTTACTTATGGACAAGAGGCTATTTTGCCTATGAAAATTAATGTGCAATCAATTAGAGTGTGTTTACAATATAAGTTAAGTGATGGTGAGTATGCCGAATCACTAGTTCAAAACTTATTGGAGTTGGACGAATTAAAATTGGATGTCCTAGATAGATTGCAAATTCAAAAACGAACGATGGCTAAGTTTTATAATAAAAGTGTTATAGCCAAGTCTTTTAACTTGGGCGAATTGGTTTGGAAAACAATATTCCCTTTACATAGTAAAGATCGAAAGTATGGCAAATGGTCGCCCAATTGGGAATGACCATATAAAGTAAACAGTATATTGCCTAATGGAGCCTATCATTTAGAAGATTTAGATGGACCAAGCACATGAGATTCATTAATGGTAAGTATTTAAAAAAGTATGTTCCTTCCTTATAGGAAAGTGAACAAGTAAAAGCATAATCAATATAATTGCATTAAGCGATTGTAAATAAATAAGACAAGAACGAAGTACGTTTAAATAAATTTATTTATTATCAAATACTCATTACAAATTGTAAGATACAAAGTACTAAATACTCTATAAGCTATAATTGGGAGCAGATAATTCTTTCGGTCGATCGCCAGTAAGAGGGTGACTGGCCTTGATCGCCATCTTGATCGCACTGTTACGGTGGCAGGCAGAGAGGCTGAGAAGTACTCTCAACAGGCAAAAAGGCTGAAAAGCACTCTCAAACCGCCTGCCTAATTACATTGCTGCAATAACGGCAAGGAGGCTGAAAAGCACTCTCAGCAAGCTAAGTGGCCTGAAAGACATTCTCAAATCATCTTCCATCATTGAACTCCTTATGGAGAACATGAAGGGAGACGTTGAAAAGACGTTCATTGGCCAAATAACATTTCCTATATCTCCTATACCAAAGGTGATGTTAAGATAGATGGCAAACTGGGTGGATCAATTGATCCATTTCTATCAAAGAGGGGAATGTTTAATCAATTGTACGAAATGCCAAACGATGGCAGTAATATAGTCTTTTGGAAGAAAAGAATGGAAATGAAGATAATAAGTGCGAAATACATACGGATTTATAAAGGCTTGAAGATGAAAGGACAGAATATGAACGGTCACATACGTTCATGGTAACTAAAATTAAATGGCCCAAAGTCTTGGAAAAAGAGATGGAAATACTTAGGAAGAATGTACATGAGTTTTAGCATAAGGTAAATAAATGCTTGGGAGGTCGACGATTGAAGAAGACGTCAATTAATACACAAATGAATAAAAGAGTCATTTATTAATGACAATGGCTACCGTTACATTCAATATTAGCAATAACAGCCAGTACAAAATTACAAAAGGAATGTAAAGGCTTATATGTCTTAATTACAATTTGCCCCAAGCTGAATGCATCTGTTCCCTAAGCCTTACAAAATCCTCGATCTATCTAGAAGAATTGGTAGATACTTCAGCCACAACGTTGTCATCAACATCCAGCTTTTTGTAACGTTCAACTAAAGACTTGGTTTGCTCTATTCCTTGGGAAGCATTGCGTTTTTTAGCAGCCATCCTAGCCCTGCAGTCATCCATTTTTGCTTGAAGTTCCTTCATTTTTGCAGTCTAACTTATCATCAATGAATCTTCAACCATAACTTCAGAGGAGATTTCGTCCAGTTCAGTCAATCTCTTGAAGTAAAGATTCCCTTTCAGAGGCAGCACGAAGATACTGAGTACTCTTGGCCTTCAATTCGACATTTCTGGCTAACAAGGAAAGGATCTCAGAATGGATAGCCTTCAACGTCGCTTTAAAATCAGAAGAAGCATTTAACGATGGAAGTGTGAGTGCCTGCGCCAATTTTGAACTCAAGAGCTCAAATTATCATTCTGTCTAGCAGCACTATCTTTATCGATATCCATATCTATGAAAGAAACATACTCAAGTACTGATTGCTTGAGAGTCTTCATATTTTCTTCTGAAAAGAGCAGAAGATGTAGCGGTAGGATGACTGGTGGAAGAAGGGCAGGATGTCTTTATTTTTTCCCAAGAAGTAAACAAGTCCCGAATGGAACACACAATGGCGTCGACGCCCTGCAAGGAAAAATATGAACATTTAGTATTTTCACTACAGTGAACAAATTGAAAAATAAAAGTGAAGCAAAAGGCTACCCCATCAGCAAACCTTGGGAGGTTCAGGTGCATCATCAGTTAGCTCCACCACCTGTGGAGACTTTCCCTTATCTGGGTGAGTAGGCTCTACCACAACGGGTAGGTCCATGGGAGCCTTTATAGAATTCAAGAAGCAATGAATTGGAAAACAGTAGCACAAGCGAAGGTAAAATATCAAAATATGTATTACCTTCTGGTTCGACATTTGGGGGGTCAACGCCCTAAGAAGATGGTAGCCCTTCAACTGGCTGCGATAAAGGTTCTAGGACTAAGGATTTTTCTTTAAACATGGTCCCTTCATCAGCTGATTTAGATGAAGCATCTTCAGTAGGAGGTGATGAAGCAGGAGTTGCCAAGACCAAAGCCTTCGAAGGGGAGGCTGAATTCTTCTGGAAAATTCAGGTAAACCATTAGTACATGGAGAATGATATTTTGTGAATAAACAAATTCAATTACCTTTCTCCTAAGGATGAGAGGAGCGTCATCATCATCATCCTGCAAAATGGGAGATGCTGAAGTTGGCCGTTTGTGGATGGAGGTGTCTTTGGCTATAGTAGCCTTGGCAGGAGGAGAAGCAGATAGAAGAATAGGACGTTTAGCGCGAGCAGGTGAGGAAGGATTCATGATGGACACAGGGATAGCGAGAATGAGAGAAATAGAAGACGTGTCTGGTTTAGCTAGCAGATTGAAAGCACGGTTGGCATTAGTTGTGAACAACCTGTGCTTCATAGACGGCCAGAGTTGGTCAACAAGGGGATGTGTAATAGCGGTGAATTGAAAGGGGCTAAAGAGAAACCTTTGGCCAAAAGATTATTACCGGCATCAATGGCTTGAGCCTTGGTTTTATTGATAGTATGGAAACACTCTGTCAAGTTTTTAGAATAGCAAAGAGGAACATGCCACATTTGGCCAAAACAAAGTTGGCGAGCAAAAAATTGGGGAGCATATATCTCAACCCCTGCCTTAGCATTTGTTCATGTGACAATGTCATGGAACAGTTCTCTTCCAACCAAAAATTGAACCTAGATGGGCAAAGAATTGCTCACTTCAGCTATAGTGGAAGAAGGCCGTACGTAAAGAGGGATTTGGTGAGGAGAGAAAGGGAAAAAAGAAGGCGTTGAATTCAAAGTCTAAAAGAATGAAAAAATGTCTCTGCTTTACATATTTACTGGGCTCAATTGATGAATGAATAGCCCATAGCAGCTGACTGTTCGGGAAAGAATTGGTGGAGCACCAAGCTATGGAAAATAAACTCTCAATCACAATTGAGCAAGCCAAAGAGGCCCACTGCCAGTGGGAGACGCGCCACTCTTTAACTGAGATTGGAGGGAAGCCATGCCTCTATAAAAGGCGGCTAAAAAGAATGAACACAAATTCAAAGACCTGCTACGTGCTATTTCATGCGATAGTGGCAGATAACTCATAGAAGGTTTCAGGCTGGGGACACAAAGAACTTATTTATAGAGCCAGACACGAAGGAAGGCTACACGCTCAGCATGAGTAGGTTCAGAATTGGAAGCTATATAAAGGCCTTGCATGCTCGAATAAGATTCAGCAACTTTCTTGTCAAACTTTGGGATAACGTTGGAAATCAAAATGGTATCGCCCGAGGGTGGAAGATTCACTAGGGCTCCAACATCCCTTAGAGTAATTGACATTGGGCCAACAGGGAAAACAAAAGTTTTATACTCAGATTACTAGAAACTCACGGCGATTGGAAAAGTACTAGGTCATAAGTTGGGAAAAAAATGGTAATTTCTAACAGGTCAAAATCCTAGCACGATCAAAAACTATTTTGGTGGAACCATGATTTACCATACGTGCATGCCATCTACGAAAACTAGGATCAACTTTTGGCCAAGTGCGAATACCTTTATCGCGGATTGGCTTCAATGGCAAGGAGTTCAAAAAATGAGGGTCTTCAGTGCAAGGGAATAGTTGACCCACCCCGCTCGTCAGATAGTTTCGGCATCATTGAATAATGGGCCTAGATAGAATTCATTGAGGTTAGCACTGCCTTATACAAGGAAATTTGAATTTATATATGGTCTAGTAAGAAGGTTTTGGAAGTCTTCAAGACTGAAAGAATCATCAGAATGAGATTGTGAAGTTTCCATTAGATGCAGAAACAGACGTTGTGAAGGATTCTTGAGAAGCGTAATGAGGAAGCAAGACAGTGAAAGTGGCCTTTATAGAACGCACGATGTAAAGACGTGAAGGTAATGGCGCGAGGAAATGGCGTGTCTTTTGGATTTATGGGGATTCATAACGTTGTACCTTTTTAGATTATAGAAGGGTTACAACCAAACATAAATAATGATTGGAATTCTTGGGAATTTCAAATATTGCCGAAAAATACAAAGAAAGAATATGGCAAAGATTAATAATTGGTATTAATTCTGCCATATTGGGGGGTAATTGTTGACATACAAAAAGTGTAGCCCAAATCGAGTAGTCCAAAGGATAAAACCCAGTTAAGAAGCCCGGGATGAAGGCCCAAATAGGACCATTAATGACTGCAATGGAGGCCCACGAACAAGGTACCATCATCACCCAAACTTGAAAGACGCCCAAGATCTGAGCGAGTGGAGTGCCTTAAAATTGCCCAGAGCGAATGAGCATATTCTCGCCCAAACCTTCGAATCGCCCAGGATCTTAGTAAACATGAGGTATTATGGTTATCCAGAGCAACAACATTGAAGTGGTTATTGAGTAACCTTATCACACCCTACGATCTAAGAATCACAGTTGTAGGCGGTTGAACGACGAGAGTAATGGCAACAGTTAGAGATGGTAGTTCTATGACAAGTTAGGTATCATGGAAAAAGTGGGTAGTTGTAGAGCAATCAAACAGTTTCCAAGCGGTTTGTCATCAATGAATTATCAAGTAAGTATAAAAAGGAAGAAGATATAGAGAAAAGGAACCCAAATCAAACACTCTAAATAGAGAATATGTAATTTCAATTTCTTATCTTAACTTTAAACACTTCTTTTAATACTCGTGTGCTTGAGTCCCTTGGAGGGATTCTGTTTATTTTCAATTGTAAATTTTCGCCAATAAAACACTCATTTTCGGGACTTTGTTTCAAGAGGTCTGTTCGTTACACAATTGTCTGAACCCTTTTTAAATTGTTAGCGACAACCCGCGCGAAACAAAAACTAATGTGTTTGGATATGGAGTTTGAGCAATTTGAAGAGGACCAACGGTAGCTGTTGGCAGTGATTTTCATCGAAAATGGTGGATCCTAGTCGTGACATTCACCCATGCAAGGGAATTACACCGTTTGCCATTTGTAGCACTGGCAAAACAAATTCTAAAACTTTCTTGGTCCGAAACCCATCCCAATGAAGTACTTTGGAACTTCTCCGAAGTCTACAAAGCTTTACCGAGGAGTGAGGTAGTGACAATCTGGAAAATGGGTAGCAAAGATTAGACTTCCAAAGAACAAAACTAGACTTAGCAGCTTTAGCAGTTGGTAAGTGTTGTCAATTTAATATCACATAAAGATTGTAACAAATGATAGAGTGGACCTAAGATTCCGAATAATTGTTTTCACGATAACTATCTAATTGTTGAATCAATTATTCACAACTTTAAATTGATTAAAAACAAACAAAAGTCTCTTTTTTTTTATTAAATTTGTGAAAACAATAAAAGTGATTTTTTAATAATTGTTAAAGTGTTATGATTCATGAGTTTGTCATAGTTATCCACTTAATCTCAATCACCAGTTTTTATAATAATTAATTAATGTACCCAATTGCAGTCTGCTAACATATTCAATTTATGTCTCTTAAGTTTAAATTGATTCTATTTAACTAAGTTAATTTTCATATTTCTATGCAAATTCGGATAGAACTTAATTAATGCCTTCAAGCTAAAAAAAAATCCATGTAACTACTGTAACAACCATAATGTATCTCTATCGCTTTATTCAAATTGTAGGCTTTTACTATGTGGTCTAAACAAATAATCAAATTCTACATGTAACTATCGCTCACGAATCAATGAATTAATGGCCAATTAATCGGAAGTATTAAAAATAAAAGTCAAAAAAATTTCACAACATTAGTTGGAAATTCAAAAAATTTCAATAAAAATTATGTTTTACAATCATTCATCCTACCTAATTATTTAATTATATACCATGAAACAAGAATAAAATAAAGGATAAACAGGAAAAAGACAATAATTCCCACTTCTTGTAAAACCTTGAAACCCTAGCTCTTGATTAATAAATATCACGAGTTTTTTCCTCTTTTAAGTTCTCTTTTCTTATAGTTGATATGACTTTTTGTACCCTAAGAGACCCTTTGGCTTGTTATAATGTATATTGAATTCTCAAAGCCTTGGCTAAAATATATATGTTTAATGAAACTCTGAAACTTTCATTAATTGTTGGACTAGGTCATGTATTTATAGAATAAAATTTAGAAAATCTTTATTCAAATTGATTTTCAAAAGGAGTTTGAGAAGAAAAAGGAAACCATTCTCTTTTCAATTGGACTCATTTTCTCATTCAACTTTAGTCTTTATCTCATAATATTTGCAATTAAATCATCTCAATTAATATTTCCAATTGATCCATTGCAATTCTATTAATCTTCAATTGTTTCAAATAAACTTTATTAAGCTTTAAATAGCATTTTTTTTCACATAAATATTATTCAAATTGGGATTTTTTGTACAATTAACATAATTTACATAAATTAAGAAAATATTCACTCAATTTATATATAATTGAATAAGAATAAAAGTCAAGATAGTGTATAAAATATACTTATCAATAAGGATACTTATAAGCTAAAAGCATCTTCAAGTGATTCTTTATTAAAAAAATAAAAATAAATAAATAAATAAATAAATATATATATATATATATATATATATATATATATATATATATATATATATATATATATATATATATATTATACAATTTAGAGAGCATCTATAAATTTAGATAATAAAAATTTTTTAGTGCAACATGCTCTTTATATTTAACACTTAATTTTACTACTCCCAAAAAAATATTTATTTTTATTTCCTATCTTTTATTTTCAGTAGTTTTCCTCTAAATTATTATATTATTTTTTAATATTGAAAATTGAAATATTTTGAATGCATTTGATTATAAAAAGTGGGTTTCACTATCCAAGTTTAGAGAGTTAAACAAACTCTTTAAATTAAAATGTTAATTTAAATAATCTCTTAGAACATAAATTTAAGGGTTAAGTTTTAAAGAAAGAGAATATTATATTTAAAGGGGTTTTTTTTTTGGTCGGTACTGTGTGAAGTGTATCTTGAAGATACTTGATAAGTGTGTTTTTACACACTTATTAGTCACTTTTCGTAGTTAATTATAATTGAAATTGAGTAGATTTCTATGCATAATTGTATAATTTTCACTTTTGTAGGCCAAAACCTCGACAAGAAGGAGAACGAGGCGAAAAGGAAGAAAAAAGGACTTAAATCGTATAAAATTGTGAAGTTTGGGACCAAGTTGCACAAGTGCTGAAAGTTTAAGGACCTTGGATGCAATTTCTTAAGGCGTGATAGATATGAAAGTCAAAATTTGAGGACTAAACTGTACAAGATCAAAGCTTAGGGACCAGACGTGCAATATCTCGGAACTTTGGCTACAAAATAAAAGAATTTTAACTTTAAAAGGATTGTGTGCTCTTTTTAATTCCTTCCAGAGAATTCAGGGACCTTGGCTACAATTTCCCTAGGTTTTAATAAAAAAAACCAGCAATAGGCAGGCAGCCCTGTTTTTAGAATTTCAATTTTGCTTCTGCCGTGCACGCTGGAGCTTCGTCTTTTTTTTTTTTTTTTTCCTTTTACTTTCTTTCTCTTTTCTCTTTTCTTTCATTTTTCCTTTGATTTACTTGGTGATTTTGGAGGATTAATCATAGAGCATAAGGAGATATCAAAGGATTTGGCAAAAATTTTGGGAGAATCAAATTCAAACTTCAAAAAAGGGTTTTACCTTTAAACTTCGATTTTCTCAGTTATTTTGTCAAATTTGTAATGCATTGGATAAATATTTTCATTTGTTATCAGTTATATAACAGGGGCTAAATTTATTGCGTTGGGGTTTATGGTAGAATTTAACCTAACCTTAGTTAATTTTAATATTTGCTTTTTGATGTTAATTCACTTATTTTCATGTGTTTGTTATTATTGAATTTTCATTTATATGGCAAATGAATGATTATGTTTAGTGATTTGTACGTCGTTCGAGAGAAGATTGTGCATTTTTTACCAAATAGTAGAAACCCTAGATTTGTGTAGTTGATAGAGATATACCACTAACCCTAAGTGATCCATTGAGTTATTTTCACAAATATTTAATGCAATTGTTTGATTTAAATCAATATAGAGATATAGTAGGTTAAACTAATTAATTAGAGTTAATTTTGCTCGAGAGAGGTTATTAACTAAACTGGGAAAATCGGATCTAATATTGTAAATGAGTAATTTTTTAATTGGATTGTAGAGAAATTAATTAGGTGACGGTTAAGTGAAACCATGAATCACAACCACATTCTTCCTCTAAAATTTCCAAGTGTTTACGTTTTCCTATTTAGTAGATTTTTAATTAATTTCTCATAATTTCCAAAATCAAATTTTATTGTGTGTTTGTTCTTATTGTGAAAATTAAATTAACTAAATTTGTGTAATTAAAAGTAAGCATTCCTCGAGGGATCGACAATTCGGACTCAAAAAGTCCACTTTATTACTTGAACGCAACCCGTGCACTTGCGGTATATTATTTTAGCGAACAAGTTTTTGGCGCCGTTGCCAGGGAGTGTTTTATTTTAATTACCACCTTAGTTGATTCTAATTTTCAAAAAAAAAAAATTGTTTTTTGTTTTTTATTTATTTTTTATTTTTTATAACTTTTATATCTTTGTTGTGTAGTTGACTTCTTAATTTTTATTTCCTTAGGTCTTCGGTAGTGCTTGCTTCATTTGAAAAGTTTTGATTTTTTCGAATTTGATCCGGATATTGAAAGGACTTTTCGAAGAAGGCGACGGGAACAAAGGGAATTAAGAAGACAACGATTAATCGAGATGGCCCAACAAGAAGAAAATGTAGAACCCAATGCTCAACCAGAAAATATTCTGCGAGGTGGCATTCTACCGAGTTTTTGTAACCAAGCGGGTAGGGCTCAAGAGCCCGTTGTAAATGAGGAAGATATGCTATTTGGGGACTTCATGAACCCACCTGTAATAGAGAATGAATCAAGTATTGTCTACCTTTCTTATGGACATCCAAACTTTCAACTTCGACCGGATGTCATCAGTTTATTTTCTAATACCATTCCATTTTATGGGAAGACTGATGAGAACCCACACTCTCATGTTGCACGATTTGTGGAGAATGTTGGCAATTTTAAATATGAGGGCGTGAGTGTGGAGGCAATCCGAATGAGATTATTTGTCCATACACTGAAAGATAAGGCAAGAGAGTGGCTTGAAACTTTACCACCCAGGAGCATAAATAGTTGGACGGAGTTTGCTCAAAAATTTACAACCAAATTCTTTCCACCAGTTCGAGTAGCTAAACTCAAGCATGACATAACCACCTTCCAACAATTCGAATTGGAGAGCTTTCATGAGGCTTGGGAAAGGTTTAAAGATATGCTTCGAAAATGTCCAAATCATGGCAACAAGTAAATTATTTTTATGTTGGGTTGACTCCTTCTTGCCGTTCAAATGTAGATTCATCTTCTAATGGATCAATTAAGAAGAAGAGTATTCGAGAAGCATATGATCTATTCGAGGTCATGAGTGAGCAAAGTACGATGTGGCCGGATAGGGGTTCACAAAGAGGAGTTGGTAGAGTTTGAGATGGTGAAGCATTTTCAAAGGTTCTAGCAAAGATTGATTCCTTAGCAAAGAAGGTAGAAGGACTTTCTACATCTACCTCTGGCTCTCATTCTGCCCAGATGATACAATCCCCGTCTATTTGTAATATTTGTGGAGCAAATCACCCAAGTCCAAGTTGTCCATTGATGGGTAATAGTTTGGCATCCACCGAGCAAGTGGCATATGCTCAAAACTTCCAATGCCAAGGGTATAATCCTTACTCTCAAACTTATAACCCCGGTTGGTAAAATCATCCAAACTTCTCCTATGGGAACAATCAAAATGTGTTAAATCCGAGGCCACAAGAGAAGAAAGAAGGATGGGAAGAGGCCATTGCTAAGTTGGGGAACCATCAATTGCAATATCAAGAACGCAATGATGCCTCTTTGAAAAATTTGGAATGTCAAGTAGGTCAAATAGCCAAGCTTCTCTCTGAAAGGCAACAAGGAGCGTTGCCTAGCAATACCGAAACAAATCTAAGAGAGAATGTGCAAGCTATTACCACTAGAAGTGGGGTGCAATTACCCGAAATTAACGTAACACGAGCAAGGGTTCAATCCGACAAAGCACCCTTGGGGGAAGATGTACTTGTTCAAGAGCCTAGTATTATTGTTGAAGCAGCCAAGGAAAGTGAACACGAGCCATCAACATCAAAGGCTCTAACACCGGTTAAGGCATATGTACCCCCTATTCCCTTTCCACAGAAACTTCAAAAGCATAAGCTCGATGCTCAATTTGGCAAATTTTTGGAAGTGTTCAAGAAGTTACACATCAACATCCCATTTGCCGATGCCTTAGCTCAAATGCCAAGTTCATGAAGGACAATCTTTCCAACAAAAGAAAACTTGAAGAGCATGAGACGGTGATACTAACGGAGGAATGTAGTGCTATTTTACAAAATAAATTGCCTCCAAAAATCAAAGATCCAGGGAGTTTTACTATTCCGTGCACTATTGGTAATTTAAACTTTAGTAAAGCTTTATGTGATCTTAGTGCTAGCATTAATTTGACGCCTTTGTCAATTTTCAGAAAATTGGGCTTAGGAAAGGCCAAGGCAACTACCGTGTCCTTGCAATTGGCTGATAGATCTATCAAGTATCCAAGGGGTGTCATTGGGGATGTCTTGGTCAAAGTGGATGAGTTCATCTTCCCGGCCGATTTTATAATTCTTGATATGGAGGAGGATCATGACATTCCTATTATCTTGGGACGACCATTTCTTGCTACCGGTCGAGCTTTGATTGATGTTCAAGAGGGGAACTCATCTTAAGGGTTCAAGATGAACAAGTTACATTCAATATCTTGAAGGCCATCAAATACCCATTGGAATTCGATTCATGCCTTCGAGTGGATTTTTTGATCATGTGGTGGCCGATTCTCTTTATGGGCTTTTTAAGGATTCTCTTGAAACATGTCTTGCACGTTCACCAACTACCAAGGATGGGGATCCCGAAGTTGAGCACGTGGCACATTATTTGGGGGTTGCATCGTCTTGTTCTTACAAGAGAGAACCATACTTTGAAGATTTGAAAAAGAACTCTTCACCACCACTACCATCTCTTCAACGATCACCTACTCTTGAATTAAAGCCTCTTCCATCTTATTTAAGGTATGCTTATTTGGGAGATACATCTACACTTCCAGTTATCATTTCCAACTCCTTAAGTGAGTTGAAGGAAGAGAAGTTACTTCGAGTGTTGAGGGAACACAAGGAAGCTATTGGTTGGACTATTGCAGATATTCGAGGAATTAGCCCTTCTTTGTGCATGCATAAAATCCTTATGGAAGATGATTTTAAACCATCAGTGGAGCATCAAAGGAGGTTGAATCCGAACATGAAAGATGTGGTGAGGGCTGAGGTTGTAAAGTGGCTTGATGCGGGCATTATTTATCCAATTTCAGATAGTACATGGGTGAGCCCCGTTCAAGTGGTACCAAAAAAGGGAGGTGTAACGGTAGTCGAAAATGAAAACAATGAACTTATACCTACAAGACCTGTGACCGGTTGGAGAGTATGCATTGATTACCACAAGCTCAATAATGCTACTAGAAAGGACCACTTCCCTCTTCCTTTTATTGATCAAATACTTGAGCGATTGGTAGGGTATTCTCACTATTGCTTTTTGGATGGGTATTGGGGCTATAATCAAATTCCAATAGCCCCGAAGGGTCAACAGAAAACTACGTTCACTTGCCCATATGGTACATTTGCATATAGAAGGATGTCTTTTGGTCTGTGCAATGCACCCGCTACTTTCCAAAGGTGCATGATGGCTATTTTTTCTGACATGGTGAAAAAATGTATTGAGGTTTTTATGGATGATTTCTCAGTGTTTGGGGCCTCGTTTGATGGATGCTTGAGGAATTTGGAAATGGTATTAAAAAGATGTGAAGAGACCAACTTAGTACTTAATTGGGAAAAATGCCACTTCATGGTCCAAGAAGGCATAGTTCTTGGCCATCGAATTTCACGCAAAGGGATAGAGGTTGACAAGGCAAAAATCCAAATAATTGAGAAATCACCTCCACCAACTTCGGTAAAGGGGATAAGGAGTTTTTGGGACATGCCGGATTTTATAGGAGATTTATCAAGGACTTCTCAAAGATCACAAAGCCACTTTGTTCCTTACTTGAGAAGAACAATATTTTTGATTTCTCTCAAGAGTGTCTTCACGCTTTCAACACTTTAAAGAGAAACCCATCACTGCTCCTATCATTGTAGCTCCAGATTGGGATCTTCCATTTGAGCTTATGTGCGATACAAGCGATTATGTCATTGGAGTAGTTTTGGGGCAAAGAAGAGATAAAATCTTGCATGTTATCTACTACGCTAGTCGGATCTTGACTGATGCTCAACTGAACTATGCTACTACTGAAAAAGAGATGCTCGCGGTGGTATTTGCATTTGATAAATTTCGGTCTTACCTCATTGGGTCAAAGGTGATTGTTTACACCGACCACTCGGCCCTCAAGTATTTGCTAGCAAAAAAAGATGCCAAGCCTCGATTGATTAGATGGGTTCTTCTTCTACAAGAGTTTGACTTGGAAATCCGTGATAAGAAGGGGACCGAAAATGTTGTTCCTGATCATTTATCTCGACTTGAGCATACCGAAGAAGTGGAGGATTGTGAAATAAATGAGGTGTTCTCTGATAAGCAACTCTTGCAAATCATGCATCTTCTACAAGTCACTCACACACCATGGTATGCGGACCATGTGAATTTTCTTACTAGTGGTATCACTCGCCCAAATCTTTCTTACCAACAAAGGAAGAGATTCTTCGCCGATATCAAGCATTATTTTTGGGAAGACCCTTTGTTGTTTAAACAAGGCCCAGATCAAATTATTCGGAGATGTGTGCCGGAAGATGAAATGGAGCCAATCCTCGAACAATGTCATTCCTCTCCCTATGGTGGCCACTTTGGTGCCGTGAAAACCACATCAAAGGTACTCCAATCGTGTTTCTATTGGCCCACATTATTTAAGGATGCCCACACTCTTGTCTCTAAATGTGATAGATGCCAACGTAGTCGTAATATCTCCAATCGAAATGAAATGCCGTTGAACTCTATATTGGAGGTAGAAATTTTTAATGTGTGGGGTATTGATTTCATGGGGCCTTTTCCTTCATCATTCTCAAATCAATACATTTTGGTGGCGGTCGATTATGTGTCAAAGTGGGTTGAAGCGGTGGCTATGCCCACTAATGATGCTTGAGTGGTAGTAAACTTTTTAAAGAAAAATATTTTCTCTCGCTATGGTACCCCCGAGCTATCATTAGCGATGGAGGCAAACATTTTTGCAATCGCATCTTCGACTCATTATTGACAAAATATGGAGTGAAGCATCGTGTGGCCACTCCCTATCATCCCCAAACTAATGGCCAAGTTGAGATTTTAAATAGGGAGTTGAAGAGGATTCTCGAGTTAACGGTGAGCGCCTCGAGAAAAGATTGGTCCAAGAAATTGGATGATGCATTATGGGCATACCGTACCGCCTTCAAAAGCCCTATTGGTATGTCCCCTTACCGTCTTTTATTTGGGAAAGCTTGTCACCTCTCTATTGAACTCGAGCATCGAGTTTATTGGGCAATGAAAGCTTTGAACTTTGATATCAAATCGGCTGGTGAGAAAAGATTGTTTCAATTGAATGAACTTGATGAAATCCGCCTTGATTCTTATGAGAATGCTCGAATTTACAAAGAAAAGACAAAGAAATGGCATGACAAACACATTGTGAAGCGGGAGTTCGTTGTTGGGCAACAAGTTTTTCTCTACAATTCTAGACTTCGATTGTTTCCCGGGAAGCTCTTCTCAAGATGGTCGGGCCCTTTCACCATCGTAAAAATCTTTCCACATAGAGCAATTGAACTTTATCATGAAGAAAAAGGGAATTTCAAGGTCAACGGGCAACGTTTAAAACCATACTTAGGAGACAATTTTTCAAAAGAGAAATCATTTATTCTCCTTGACAACCCGGAGTAATCATGCTCCAGAAGTTGAGCTAAAAATTTTAAAACAAGCGCTTATTGAGAGGCAACCCAATTTTCTTACCCTTTTACTATTTTGATATTTACTCATGATTAATACGTTTGTTAGCACATTTTTAACTTAAAACCATTTTTGTAGGTCAAAATTTTGAAGTCCCACATATCTAAGGTTCCTCATAAGTGTGAGGGTAAATTGTGTACAGGAAGGTCACTTGCCCCAGTTCATTAAAAGCATCACAAATCCAAGTAGAGCATTGATACCTCTTCACTAAATATACAACTAGGGAAGTTTCATTATCCCATATTCTCTTTTATCTTGTACTGTATACATTGAGGACAATGTGTGAATTAAGTTTGGGGTATTGAGCCTTATCAGCTTTTGTTGAATTAATTTGATGTTATAGCCTTGCCGGCTTTTCTATTTGTGCTTATATTAGTGATTTTGTATTGACATGTTAGATGGTCTTGCCGGCTTAGAATTGCTTGATGTTTGAAATTATTATTAATTTATACTCTATGCTTGACCAAATATGCGATTTGTGTGTAAAATTTTTCAAAAAAATTGGTTGTCCATGTGAGATCCTAAGTTACATTGAGCACAATAGTCATGATATCTAGATGTGGTAATGATTGTTTGATGGGAAAATCTTTGTATTGGTGGAACTAGGTTGTGAGTTGCTTGAAAATTTATATTAACATATATCCACTTCTCTTTCACTTAACCATATTGTAAGATAAGTTTGGGGGTGGTCGAGCCGGTGAAGGATATTATCTAGAAGTGTGTTGATTCCATGCATGTTAAAAAAAAAAAAAAAATTGTATGGAGTGTCTTTTGCTAAGTATAAGCTAAGTAATGACCATATGCTAGGGATCTAAGCCCAATTTATTTTGTAATGCTAAAAATGGATACTACACTTGTTGATTCTTGCCTCACTTCGTAGCCTTTTTTACTCGAATTATTAAGTTCGTTGGGGTATCTCAAAACCCGATACCCTTTGGTCTAAACAATCGGAGAGCTATCAACCTAAAGTTCGCTACAAGGGTCAAGAAGAAAGCTTAAATGAGTGAGGTAAAACGTGAAATTTAATTGAATTTTTTTTTTTATTTAGTGCAATTGTAATTGATATCTTGGCTTAGATAACTAGTGGGTTTGAATTGCTTAGTATATGCTTGAATGTGGAAGCACTCATTAGTGGAAAATCATCACATTTCTAGATGTTAAAATTGCCGTTGGACCGAGCTGAACTAGAGCGAAAAAAGAAAACAGTGATTGAGGGCGATCTTTATATTTAAACCTTGGGGTAAAAAAATAAATAAATAAATAAGTAATAATATTTATTTGAGTATGTGAATCTTACGAGCATAAAAGGATATATTTGACCACAAAGGGTCGGGTTGGAGCCAGTTTAAGATTTTTTCCATCTTGATAATTGTTTCCTAATTTAGATGATGATTGAAAATGACTATGCACACATAAACACCGATCGAACATTGGATAAGTTTAAATTATTTTTGGTAGCATCATTTGGAGCATAGTTGTAAATTGATATACAATTTTATTCTCATTGATATTTTTGGCAAGTTATCTAATATGTTGATCATTATCGCATTTGCATGATTATATTAGAAGTTAATCTTGCTCGAGACGAGCAAGAGCTCAAGTTTGGGGGTGTGATAAGTGTGTTTTTACACACTTATTAGTCACTTTTCGGAGTTAATTATAATTGAAATTGAGTAGATTTCTATGCATAATTGTGTAATTTTCACTTTTGTAGGTCAAAACCTCGACAAGAAGGAGAACGAGGCGAAAATGAAGAAAAAAGGACTTAAAGCGTATAAAATTGTGAAGTTTGGGACCAAGTTGCACAAGTGCTGAAAGTTTAAGGACCTTGGATGCAATTTATTAAGGGCGTGATCGATATGAAAGTCAAAATCTGAGGACTAAACTGTACAAGATCAAAGCTTAGGGACCAGATGTGCAATATCTCAGAACTTTGGCTACAAAATAAAAGAATGTTAACTTTAAAAGGATTGTGTGCCCTTTTTAATTCCTTCCAAACACTTCAGGGACCTCGGCTGCAATTCCCTAGGTTTTAATAAAAAAAAAACCAGCAATAGGCAGGCAGCCCTGTTTTTAGAATTTCAATTCCGCTTCTGCCGTGCACGCTGGAGTTTCGTCTTTTTTTTTCCTTTTACTTTATTTCTCTTTTCTTTTTCTTTCCTTTTTCCTTTGATTTACTTGGTGATTTTGGAGGATCAATCATAGAGCATAAGGAGATATCAAAAGATTTGGCAAGGATTTTGGGAGAATCAAAATCAAGCTTCAAAAAAGGGTTTTACCTTTAAATTTCGATTTTTCTCAGTTATTTTGTCAAAGTTGTAATGCATTAGATAAATATTTTCATTTGTTATCAGTTATATAATATGGGCTAAATTTATTGCGTTGGGATTTATGGTAGAATTTAACATAACCTTAGTTAATTTTAATATTTGCTTTTTGATGTTAATTCACTTATTTTCATGTGTTTCTACAATTATTATTATTGAATTTTCATTTATATGGCCAATGAATGATTATGTTCAGTGATTTGTACGTCGTTCGAGAGAAAATTGTGCATTTTTTACCAAATAGTAGAAACCCTAGGTTTGTGTAGTGGATAGAGATATACCACTAACCCTAGGTGATCCATTGAGTTATTTTCACAAATATTTAATACAATTGTTTGGTTTAAATCAATATAGAGATATAGTAGGTTAAACCAATTAATTAGAGTTAATTTTGTTCGAGAGAGGTTATTAATTAAACTTGGAAAATTGGATCTAATATCGTAAATGAGTAATTTATTAATTGACTTGTAGAGAAATTAATTAGGTGACGGTTAAGCGAAATCATGAATCCCAACCACGTTCTTCCTCTGAAATTTTCAAGTGTTTACGTTTTCTTATTTAGTAGATTTTTAGTTAATTTCTCATAATTTCAAAAATCAAATTTTATTGTGTGTTTGTGCTTATTGTCAAAATTAAATTAACTAAATTTGTGTAATTAAAAGTAAGCATTCCTCGAGGGATCGACAACCCGGACTCAAAAAGTCCACTTTATTACTTGAACGCGACGCGTGCACTTGCGGTATATAATTTTAGCGAACAATGCTCCAAGAGGAGAGTTTGTAAAGCTCAACTTTCCTTTCCTTTGGCATCAGTTGTGCCATTAATTCGATGACTTCAAGTCTCCGCAGTCCTTTGTTGAGGTCCTTTGTTGATGCCAAGCTTCAAGTGACATGGCGAAGCTTGGCTAATTCCCAGAAACAAGGGAATTTAGAAAGGCTATGTTTTAGTTTCAATACAAAAGTAGAACTTTCAACACAAAGAAAGTACTTCGAAGATGGAAAATTCTCTGGAAGTTTCATTGAGCGGAGGAATTAAGAACCTAACATTAGAGGATAACATCAAGGTGGAAGTAAAAAATTTTGGGTTTATTAATTTGTCATGTGGGCATATATATGTAATTTTTTTTTTTTGATGAAAAAATATTTCATTCATAAAGGCAAAAAGCCTTAAGAAAGGGTACAGTAGTGCATATCAATGAAAATTACATTTTCAAGGAAAAAAGGGACTGTGCCACCAAAGGATAATGTCTTCAAGAGACCATGCATGCCGCACCAGAAAGTGAGCTGCCTGATTGCTAAGCATATTGCAGTATTGGAGGCTACATTGAGGAAATCGCTGTATTAAGTCCTTGATTTGAGCAGTCCAAGATTGGATTGGTGCAGAGGTTGATCCTGATATGTTGACTTCATTAATAATGAACAAGTAATCACTCTCCACTAGTAGGTTTGATATGCTAAGGTTAAGGCAAAGTTGTAGACCTCTCACAAGTGTAACCGCTTCAACATGTTCAAGATCTAGAAGTGAGTTTTCAGGGCACCTTGCTGCTAAAACTATTCCTCCCTCATGATCACGTAAAATAATTTCGAGTCCAGCCTTACTTAGATTAAAGAATAAGGCCCCATCAACATTGAGTTTAAGTGTATTGTTAGGTGGTGCAGACAACCTATATTTGCGGGGAAACACACTAGGAAGATTGTTGAGAAAGGGACCCGAAGCAGCATCTGATTTTTTGGCGAGAGCAGAAGCAATTACTTGTGATGGTGAAAGATTAATCTGATCATAAACCATCTTGTTTTGTCGAAACCAAAAACTCCAAGTAATAAGCAGAAATTTCGAAAGATCATCTGTTGAAGCGTTAGCCATTACATCAGTAGCTGCTTGTAGGAATCCTCTGTGATAAGCCTTATTCTCTAGCATGGGGAGATGATCAATTAGAAATCGATGAATAGAAGGGCAGTGAAGTAGAACATGGCATAGATCTTCCATTTGGTAATCACAAAAACAGCATTGAGGGTCTATATGAATCTTCCTTCTTATCATATTCTGTTTAGAAGGCAAGCTCTCTTGACAAGCTCTCCAAGAAAAAATCTTTACTTTTTGAGGAATTTTAAGTCGCCACATAGTATTCCAGAATTTCTTTCTATCGGACTCATTCGAAGGACTGCCATGATCAGGAGTTAGACGGATTTTGAAGAATCCATATGCACTGCTAACAGAGTAGATTCCAGTTTTTTCGTGTTCCCACTACCAGACATCCTCTTCTCCCAAGTGGCTAGGATGTAATTTTAGAATAGCCTCAACAAGTTTTGGATTGAAAAGAGCTCCAAGCTTAGCCAAATTCCACCACTTTGATTGAGGATCAATCAGAGACGACACAAGACCATCAAGTTGCTGGTTATAATTTGGTTGTAAATTGGCCCCCAGCTCCCTGCTCAGTTATGTGACACCAGGGATCCACCTATCATTCAGGATATGTATAGTGAAGCCATTTCTGACAATCCATCTTCCTCCTCGTATCAATAGATTTTTAGCCTCCCAGATTTCGCGCCAAGCATAGGAAGGATTTCCCCTATAGATGCTTTCAAAACATTGCCATCGGGAAAATAACGGGCCGAGTATATCTTATGAATCAAGCTATCCTTGTGTTGCAAAAGTCTCCAAGCTTGTTTACCAAGCATAGCCATGTTGAAGATCTCAAGCTCCTTGAAGCCCATGCCCCCCATAGATTTCGATTTACACATAATACTCCACGATTGCCAATGGATTTTCCTCTTCTCCTTTCTTTGGCCCCACTAGAATCGAGCCATCATTCTCTCAATTTCAGTACATAATGTGGAGGGGAGTTTGAAGTAGCTCATAGCATAGGAAGGGATCGCTAAGGCCACTGATTTGAGGAGAACCTCTATTCCTCCTTGGGATAACATACTAGTCTTCCATCCTTGGGTAATCCAAGGTACTTTTCATACTGCTGTATTTGGGGAGCATTCCAAAGGGCCATAATTGCTTGCTGTTTGTCTGGTTTCACATTTGCACTAAATACCATTGAAGTTTATCCCTGTTCAATTGTTGACCTGGTGCATCTTCATAGATATTGAGAATTGTTTGTAACCGAGAAGTGGTTCCTTCATTAGCTTCATAAAAATCAAACTATCATCCGCAAAGAGGAGATGATTCAGCCTTGGAGCTCTTCTGCACACTTGGATCCCAGTCACCATATTAGTTCGTGCCGCCTCATTCATTAGACTGACCAGTCCTTCAGTACACAAAAGGAATAAGTGAGGAGAAATAGGATCTCCTTGTCTTAAGCCCCTAGATGGTGTTATGGACCAGTATCTACTAATAAGAATCGAAAAAGAAGAGATAGTGACGCATTTCATTGCCAGTTGGATAATCTTATCATGGAAGCCCAATTTATCCATAACTGCTTGAAGAAAAGGCCATTCAACTCGATCATATACTTTGCTCATGTCAAGTTTAAGAGACATGAAACATTTCTTACCTTTCTTCTTTCGTCGCAAGAAATGAAGCATTTCATAGGCCACAAGTACATTATTTGTTATGAGTCTCCCTTTAACAAAAGCTGATTGTGTTTCCGAAATCAACATAGGTAGCACTGTTCTGATTCTGTTAGCCACAACTTTTGAGACCAATTTGTACAGAACATTACACAGCCTTGCAGGTCTGAAATCCTTGACTCTCTGAGGATTTTTTATGTTAGGGATAAGTGTAACAAAAGTGTGATTCATATCTTGGGAGAACTCACCGATATTTATAGCATGTAAAACAGCATTTGTAACAGAGGAACCAATATGGGGCCAAAAGCTTTGGAAGAAGAGATGAGGCATACCATGAGGTCCCAGAGCTTTAGAAAGGTGATTTTCTTCAAAGCCTGGGAGACTTCGGTTGCAGTAAAGGATTGTATCAGTTCATTGTTCATATCAGGAGTTAACTTGCATTCCATACAATCAAGTATAGCAGCTTGATTACTTGAGCCAGTGGAGGAAAATAGATCAGAAAAATAACTGGTTATTAGGCTGTTACATTCATCTCTTTCCTGCCAGCAACCTGATCATCTAAGAGTCTGGTAATAGAATTTGTTTTCCTCTTTTGTGAAGCTTTAGCATGAAAATAGCGAGTATTCTGGTCTCCTCCCTCAAGCCAAGCAGCCCTAGACCTCTGTTTCCACATAAGTTCTTTCCTATCCATCCAGGTTTGCACTTCTTTGGCTATTTTTTGAAGAGCATCAGTATTTATATTTGTAGGATCTTGATTCTGTATATGAGCAAGCTGTGACTTTGCTTTCTAAAGCTCCAATTGCACCTTGCCAACTTTGGTTTTTTTCTAATACTGAAGTTGTTTACTACAGCAATTGATAGTCCTCATCAAGTTATCCATATTCTGAGGCCTTTTATTAGACCATTGGTCCAACACAATGTCAGAGCATGTCTTCTTGGTATTCGATTAGCACCCTCCATATAGGTAGATGATTTGAATATGCGGTCGAACCATGAGTAAACAAAGCTTGTTGTAAAGAGCCGACACGAGGAAGCATTAGCCATAAAGCTATCAAGCCTTTCAAAAATTTGAGTAGAGTTATGTCTCCCATTATACCATGTGTATTGGGGGCCTATGAATCCAAGATCTCTTAGCTCACAATCAAAGAACATCTGGTGAAAATTTTCTAAGTGCTGTCTAGGTCTATCTCGACCACCCCATTTTTCATCATTAGATAGAATTTCATTGAAATTACCAAAGACCAACCATGCTTCTAAAAAGTCCCTTTTCAGCCTTCTCAACAAATTCCAGGTTTCCATACGTTTATGTGCCTCAGGGTGACCATAGATATCAGTTAAAAACCAGCAATGTATGGGCGATTCAATTTTAGCATCAACATGGCTTTTAGAGTAACTGAGGATTGATAAATGAACATCGGATTTCCACATTAGTACAATTCCACTACTACGTCCAACTACATCAAAATGAAAACATCCATACAACTTTAACTTAACAAAGTTTCATTTTCGTTGCATTAAGTTTTATCTCTTGCAAGAACAAAACATCGGGATCTTCCTTTTTGATGAGATCAGAGTTCCCAAGTCCTCATGCATTCCAGCTTAGTATTTTCATGGGGACCGGTGGGGCTAAATTTCAGCCATCACCGAAAGCTGAGAATTGGAAGCATAATTCCCTTCATGTGATTTATCTTTACCTTTCAATCGTTTAGAATTTCGAATAGCTTCACCATTTATAGGGGAGATATCCAAAGGTCGCTTCAGACTATCCAATGTAGGAGAGGCAATAGAATTAGGAATCTGGCTCTTTTTAACTCTTTTCAACCGTTGTGAGATTGACGCCCTTCTTTTTAGTTTGATTCTCGTCTGAATTGGGTAAAACAGGATCTGTATGTTGAAAGACAGAAGTGCCCCTAGTCAAGGTATCAGCAAAGCCAATATCATTAATATTCCCTTCCGTGTGATCTGCAATTAACATATCAGTCTGTAAAATTTGTTCTCCCAGATTTACTGCCTTCATCAATGCTACATTATCTCCCTTAGGATTATTTTCCTCTATTTGTTCCGTAATTAACGCATTCATCAGCTCCATAGAATTTTCCCCAGTATTATGTTCCTGTAATAGCTCCTGATTTTCGGCTGTGTTACAGTCTGTTTCCATTCCCTGACAACTACTTACCATTTTTCATACCATCGGAGTTAGGTGGGTTTGCATGGTTCGTCGGAGGATTTGTGTAACGCCCCAAATTCTCGGAACTCGAAGCGTTAAAAGAAAAATTTATCTTCTTTGTTCGAACCCTTAAATGTTAACCAAAATAAGTTTTAAACGATAAGAGTTTTGAAATCTGAAACCTATAGAAAGATGAAATGGAAATTTTTTTTTTGTTCATATAGATTTGGACAGCTTGGTGAAATTTTATTTTGGAAAACATTTGGAGGAAATTCAGCGAAATACCGGTTGCGCAGCAGCGGAAAGGAAAATATGTTTGACCTAGCAAACGTTGTCAAAAATTTGTGAAATTTTAACAAAGACTATAACATTCATACATGTACAACATATAAAAATTTGGGGTCTGGACGAAAATGTTTAAAGCACGAAAATACTGCACGACTACGCTGGACAGAAAATCCGAAACAGTCCCAACGCAGTTTACTAAAACGGCTATAAATTTTTCTCTAGATACTATTTTAAGGTAATTCAAAAGACCACTATTAGAAGACTCATAGACCTTTCAAACGCCACTGATTTCACTCTAAAACATGCAGTATAGCCCAAGTTATACCATTTTCAAATTTAATGGTAGAATCTGAAATTCAAAACAAAGTAGATAAACTTCATGCATTGTCAATTCAACATTTGTAAATTATCGTTGACATGAAAAGTACATGAAACTGAACGAGATAAACATTAAGAACATTGTTAAGAGTGTCATCTAAACATTTTTAAAAAGGTTTACACAACCGGAAATTTTTACTAGAAAGTTGGAAGCATTTCAAATTTGTCGAGCACTCGCCACCATACCAAACCATTGCCATGCCTCGATTTAACCTGTGAAATTTTAATAGGGGTGAGTATCATAAATAATACCCAGTAGGAAGACACTTAAGTAATTGGTAAAAATAAATGTATTTTCAGAAATGCAAACTTTGGTTATTTGTGTCACCGTCATTCTTTAGCAAACCGGTGATCAGTCAGTCCGCTTATTCTCGAGTTTTGATAACTCGTTCTCGAGTTTTGATAACTCGTTCTCAAGTTTGATAACTCGTTTAATAATCTCTTTATCTCTTATTTGAACCACCCAAAAGGTGCTTCCATCATCAGTAACACAATAACACGTTAATGCAAACCGAAAACAAATCATTTTATTCTACTTTACAAAAGTGTCGTAAAACATCCCTACCTTGAATGCTTGGAGTTTGAATAGCCTTTGATGACCAAATTTGTAAAGAAAAAATGCAACGTGCTCCTTAGCTTATCCTTCAAATATTTTCTAGATTCAAAAGTGCTTTATGACTATGAGAAAGAGGGTAAAACAATTTTATGTA
Organism: Fraxinus americana; assembly: GCA_035079005.1. Lineage (NCBI taxonomy): Eukaryota > Viridiplantae > Streptophyta > Magnoliopsida > Lamiales > Oleaceae > Fraxinus > Fraxinus americana. The sequence continues at coordinate 18,438,365 of CM068716.1, forward strand.
TAAGTATAATAGTTTGGAAAATGAAATCACTTTGTAAGTACAGTGTATGTGTATGCAATTGTAAGAAATGAAGTTATTTTTTGTTTTAAAAAGAAAACTCTTAAATACATAAAATACATACATGTAACTCCAATGAAACAAAAAGATTTTTCGGTTAACTCTTAAATTTCCAAACATATTCCATGTAAACTAAAAGTTTAATGGGATTAATGATGGGTATAAGTGGTGAATTAATTAAGTTTTTAAGTGGTGGAAGTGATTGTGTAGGTTACTCTTGTGCAAATGAAACGGTTTCTCTTCTCTTTTTCTTATACGCTGAAAATTGGAACCAAACATAGGAAAAAAAAGAATATTAATGTAAAAAGTGTGTCGTCAAAATAACGTAATTGAATAAATTAAAGAAATTTGTCATTTAAAAGAGATTTCGACGACTTACAAAATTTTAAGACAAGCGCACACAACTTTACTATTGTGACAAAAAATTCTAACTCTTAGGAATGGTCGTAGCGACGTCATAATATAATTCAAATTATTTTCGAGTTATACAAGAAAATTTTATTTGAAAACAACATAACATTTTTTTTTCTTGGTCGCTACAATTTGGGACCAGGAAATTCATTTGTCGTTTACGTATAGGGCCTCCATAATCTCCAAGATTACTATCCCGTAACCAAGGGCCATAAGAAAAAGCGAAAATGGTATATGCCTCCATAGAAGAACTCCATTGAGAACACTCCTTTTGGCTATGTCCCAGCGTGCCACATAGATAGCAGAAATTGGGTAGTCGTTCATAAGCAAACCGAACCCAAAATGATTTGAAAGATCCCACACAGATCTTCTTACCGCACAACAGAGGTTTGGAAACATCCAGGCATACCTGAACATGAAGGAAGTCACCCTTTGCAATTTCATTTTTATCAATATCAATTTCAATGACTTTACCAAGTTGTCTCCCAATAGAATCTCCCATCTTCCAATTACGAACCATGATATGAAGATCGTAAATTCTTATCCACAAGTTCGCCCATCTTACATTCGCAGCATGGTGCTCTTGAACCCCTCTTTATTGAAATGCTTACTGGCTAAAAGTTTAAACAATAAACATTTATCACTTCGATGGGAGGTCAGCACCGCCGTTTCTTCCACCGCTAAGGCTTCTTCCTCCTGTTCTGTGAGTGATAGTTGTTCACACATTTTTGCAATATTAGATTCCATAGAGATAGGTCTCGAATGCACAAGTGAAAACCCGAATACACGAGATGAAGCCTGCACAAGCGCAGGGAGATGACTTCTACTCAGGGATGCCTCAAGAGGGTATGATATGTTGAGCATAAGTTCATATTATCGCATACATATACAATTAATTGTGTATAAAGTTATCTTAAAGTTGAGCCTAATTAAAGCGATATAATAAAAAATTAAATTGTTGAGCTTGTGTCATCTAAATAAAGTGTGTTGTATTATATGTGTAAAGGCTGGATTCAATAGTATTGTACTTGACGATCAACGAAATACATATGTAAACTATAAATAGGGTTATGGTCCCCAATTCATATGTGATTCTCACTCTTTGTGTCATCCTATCAACATAAAAATACAAGAAAAAACATATTGAATAGAAAGACCTAAAACCCACAATCAATAATCAAGAATTACAATAAAAAATCAATAAGAATGATTGAAGCAATTAAATTGAAAAACAAGACAATCAAGATTATGGAGCATGAAGGAAAAATCAAGATGAAGAACTGAAGAGCCAAAAGTGTCAATAATATATTCAAGATCCGGAATCAAAATCCAGAATTAAAGAATCATTTCCAAAGAATTAAGGTATGTTCCGCATTATTAATTTTATTGGTGATTTGACATGGATGATCTGGCAATAAAGTAATTAGATTTTCTATTTTTATAAAGTTTAAAGTTTCAACAAGTGGTATTAGAGCCAATTCCACGTTAAACCTCTAAGAATAGAGAATTTTAGGGTTATTCATACTTTGGATTTCTCAATTTTTTGGGATGTGAATTTTAGCCCTAAATTTCAAAATTTTAGATTTTGGGATTTTTCTTGTTGTCAAAACAAAAAATAAAATAAAATAAAAGATAAGGATTAAGAGACAATCAATTTCAAATCTTGGTATTTAATATTTATTTCAGATTACTAATTTTCTAAAATAAATTAGTTGAAACAACATGTGACCAAAGAAACCTCTCTTGCATAAATTAATTTATTTGGAATATTAGGAAGGTTGTACGTACTTCATGCAGGTATTGAACGGCCCAAAGGAAAGTTAATATTTGACCGAATTATTTACACACTTGGAGTCATAAATATGTGACAATTGTAAAGTTTTCCATTATGTGAACATTGAATCGGTCCAAAGATTTACACACTTGTGGTCATAAATATGTGACTTATGTTTGATCGAATTTATTGTCAATATTTGATTACTACACCAAGAATGTCATTTACAAGTTGGTATTTCTGTCCAAAGACTAAATATCAATTTTGTGCTCGGTCTCTTGTGATGGGGCTCACCATTATTTGAAATTATTGATTGTACAATACGGAATCCTATATGGACATGTTATTTAGGTTGAAGTTCTCTACTCAATTAATCCATCTACTTGTACAATATCTGCCATAATCAATTCAATTCATGTGCTTAAACCAAAGTTTAAAGGCTGGAAAGAGAACGTTTGTATCATTCTTTGTTGCATCGATCTAGACCTTGCATTAAGGATTGAACAACCCACTAATCTTATGGATAAAAGTTCCACTAATAAAAATGGACTCGGGTAAGTGGAATCTTGAAGCCGTGTAATTCTTATGATGATAAAGCGTGGAATTCCAACAACATTCGGGGCGCTGTGCCCGACGAGATAACTATTGCCAAGGAATTTCTTAAAGAAATTGAAAAAAATGCTTGTATCAATTTGAGTGATACAAAATATGTTTTTTTTTTCTTTTGGATTCATTAAGAAAGCCGATAAGATCCAAATTAGTACGCTTCTGGCGAACTTAAGTTTCACTCAAGTATAAGGGTTAAGAAAACGTAAGGGAGTACATCATGGAGATGTCTCATCTTACTTAGAAACTAAAAGAATTAAAGGTTGAGCTATTTGATGACTTACTCGTGCATTTAGTTTTGATTTCTATTCTTGCACAATTCTACTAATTTAAGGTCAGTTACAAGTGTTAAAAGGAAAATTGGACTCTTAATCAGCTCATTCCATATTGTGTGTAAGAAAAAGAAAGGTTAAAGCAAGATAAAACTGATATTGCTCACTTGGCAAGTACCTCTATGGACAAGTTATAAAGAATCAGAAAGTTGCATCTGGTTCAGTCCAAAATAAACAACGAAAGCCTGGAAAAGAAAAATCGGCTGTTACTTTTGTGAAAATTTGAAATACATAAAGAGAGATTGCACTAAATAACACGCTTATTATGTAAAAAAGTAAACTTTTCACTTTAATTTGTTTTGAAATTAATTTAGTTTCAATAACTAGACACACTTAGTGGATAAAATTCTGGTGCTACCACTCACATAAGTGTATCTATGCGAGGTTGCCTGAATAGCCAAAAATCAATTGATGCTGAAGGATTCATCTATAAGGGACAATGGCAAATTAGTTAAGTTTGAGGCTATATGGACTTTTAGGTTATTATTAAAGATTGGTTATGATTTGAATATGAAAGATATATTTGCGGTACCGCCTTTTAGACGGAATTTAGTTTCTATTTCTATAGTAGACAAATTTGGTTACTGTAACGACCTGGATCCCACTTAATGGGCTATCCCTGCATTTAGATTGAAGACATACTGTCCCCACTGTACCAACATGAGTCTTTTTAGCATGCTTTATCCTCACTCGCATGCTCCCCAAGAAAACTTTCCAGGGGGTCACCCATCATAAAATTGATCCAAGTCAGCACGCTTAATTGTAGAGTTTCTAATGATGGACTTCCGAAAAAGAAGGTGTACCTTGTTGGTATAAGTAGTACCTATCAAATCTTTTTAATCTTTCCTGGTTTGGGTATTACATTCACCCCCGTTAGACTCGCGACGTCCTCGTCGCACTTGATCTATCTGAGGATCCGTTGTCAGGCGTTGGGATTCTAGAGGTGGTTCCTACGGGTTCAAGAGGTGGCTCCCACCCTATGTTGTAGCACTTTGTCCCGCATAACACTTAGTTCCCGATTTTCGGCTGGCAACCAGGATCTGATACCACGTTGTAACGCCCCGATCCGTATGGATCGAACTGTCACTTAACTGTAGCCGCTGATTTAATGATTAATAAACTTTTAGCGGAAAGTTCAAACTTTTACCTAAGAGCGGAGGGAAAAAAACGAAATCTCTTGAGAGATAGTACAAGTTTTTAATTGTTGACATTTGTTTGTAAGTGGTAACGCGTAAATATTTTTTTCTTCCAAAAATACGTAACATTTGTGAACACACTTTATTCATAGAAAAAGGAAAAATACTCGCAGGATAGTTCTACATATAGTGTGCAGAAAAGTATTTAAACAACGTAAACTTTTTCATAGATAAATTAAACATCTAAAATCACCGGCTTCCTTTAGCATGTTGCATCTTCATCAACCGTCATCCACGTCCCACGCATCGTATCAACCTATAGTAAGGGGATAAAACCCATGAGTTTGAAACTCAATAGATATCATAGGTGCATTCGTTATCAAATTATACATTTTCGATCTGTAGCTTTTTTTAAAAAAAAGAACCGTTGCGTAGAAGGATTTTCGACGGAATCCAATAATTGTTGAGTCATGACTTAACATGACTCCTCGAGCCGGAGAATGATCAGTCAACTATAAAGGCTCCGAAACATCGTACCCGAAGGTACCATTCTTTCATTTAACTGTTGTACTGTTGTGGTGCCGAAGCACCGTACCCTGAGGTACAACTGCATTTGAAAGAAAAATATAGGTATAATGAAAACTATAATTTAAACACGAAATATTACACATTTTTGCACCTCCACCTACCTTCGTGGATGCTTTGAAATTTATGTTTCTGAAAAAAAAAATTTGATGAAACTGGACGTTGAACTTTTGTCTTCGTAGCGGCACTTGAATTGTTTTTTAAAAAACATGTGCTTCTTTCTCTCTTTCTCTCCTTACTCTCTCTTGTGTAAAGTGCTTAGAAAATTGTTGTGGGTGATTTTGAAGTGAAACCATGCACCTATTTATAGGCAGTCTAGGAGTAACATAAAGAAAGTGAAGGTTGTCTTTTAATTAAAATGGGGTAGTAATTGAAATAGGTTATGGGAGTTTTAGGCATTAATTTTTACAAGTTTTTATTCTCCAAAAAAGTGGGTGGTCATTTAAGATGAAAATTAATGCCACATTTCTAAAAAAAAACGTGTTTTGTCAATTTTGTCAATTTCGGTCGACCGAAATGTGAAAAAAAATTCCGGTTAGCCTTCTTCAAATACGGTAAGTTCTAAATACGGTTTAATCATGGGAGTAAGATGAATTTTAATCACAAAAAGTGTCATGTCCGACATTCGAAAGGCATTAAAATTTCGTCCAATTTCATCAAATCATTTTAAGAAAATGGGCCAAGAATAGTGTTTATCATGGGCTATGGCTTGTAATGCTAGGCCACCATAAAATTTGAGCCCACTAGCATTTCATCATTTTTTTTTGGGCTTCCACAGTTACTCGTGTTTAATTGGAAATATCCAGTTTGATCTTTTTCTTAGTTCAAATATTACGAATACCAGTTCCTTATCCGATTACGATAACTTATATCTACTCAATACGGTTGCCTCTTATAAAGAAATTTTGCATGTGAATTCACATAGTATTAAACTTAAATTAACCAATGAAAATATTGTTTCGTTATGACACAAGCGATTATGTAACATCTCTCAAAAGAGAATGAAAAATCTTGTGACAAAAGGAATTCTTGATTCTCTTAATTTTTCAAACTTCAGTATTTATATTAATTACATTAATGGAAAATAAACAAATATAAGGAGATTAAGTGTCAATAGGATTTTAGACATCTTAGAATAAATTCATACGGATATCTGTTGGCCATTCAATTTGACTTCTTGGAATGACCAACAATTATTTATTATGTTCATAGATGAATTTTTCTCACTATGACTACCTATATCTCATCTAAAAGAAATCTCAAACACTGGACATGTTCAAAGCATACAAGGCTAAGGTTGAAAAAATCTCTGTAAAAGAATTTAACAAGTCAAATCTTACCATAGTGGTGAATACTTTGACAGATATGATGGATTATGATAACAATGTCCAGGGTCTTTTGCTAAATTTTTAGACGAACGTTGAATTGTCCTACAATACATCAGAATTTCTCTAGGTAGAAACAACAAAGACTGCAGCTTAAATTCTCAACAAAGTTCCAACTAAAGCAATTGTTAGGGGTTACAAATTTTTTAAAAGATCCTATTATTAGGTGATTTTCGAAATGAGAAATGTCTAATTCCTTAAGGATGTAGAGTTTGCGAGGGGAGATAATGTTATAAGGTTAGGGATTTTGCCTTGGAGGAAGAATATTTATATATTTCTTATGTTGCAATTGATAATGATCAGGATGATGGACAAATTCTTGCTCCAAATCTTGTTCGAGAAGCAATTTTTGTTCGAGACAATATTACAAAATCCCCTATACACAATCAAGAAATTATTCCAGAAAAACAAAATCAACAACCTCAAAAACAAATGTCATTAAGGAAATCCATTGTATAAAGAAGAAAGGAAATTTCGGATGACTTTATAGTCTTTCTCTAAGAAAATGAGGATGGCATGAGTTGTTGGAAGAAGAACTGATCCATCAACTTTCATCAAGCTTTGCAAATGAATAATTCTAAAGAGTGGATTGATGTCATACATAAAGAGATAAAGTTCATGAGTAATAATGACATTTGAGAACTCATCCCATTGCCTGAAGGTGCGAAGCCCAATGGTTGTAATTGAATATTTAAAACCAAGAGGGATTCGAATGGTGATTTGGAGAGATGCGAGGCTCGTCCTATTGCAAATGACTTTACTCAAAAGGAAGACATTGCCATTAAAGAGACTTTTTTCTCCAGTTTATATGAAAGATTCTTTTAGAACAATTATGGCATTTGTGATATATTTTTATCTTAATTTACATCATATGATTTACAAATTGAAGAAATCCATCTATAAACTTAAGCTAGTTTCCCGTAATGGTATACAAATTTCATCAAATAATTAAATCATTTGGTTTTGAGATTAATTCAATGATGATTGTATATCACAAGTTCAGTGGTATTAATCATATTTTTTAGTATTGTATGTCGATGACATACTACTTGTTTGCAATGATACAAGCTTATTGCATGAAATCAATAGATTTCTGTCATGAGATTTTAGAATGAAAAATCTTGTTGACGCCTCTTTTGTATTAATGTTATAGATACATAGGGATCGTTCTGGTGTATTTTTGAATTATTACAAAAGAGATGTATCAATAAAGTTCTTAAAAAAATATGGGATGTAAGAATGAAAATCAAGTGTTACCCTCACAACTAAGGTAGACAACTTTAGTTTCAATTAATGCCCTAAGGATGAATTTAAAGAAAATGAAATACAGGAAATTCTCTATGTTTCAGTAGTTGGGAGTTTAATCTATACATAAATTTGTACACATTTGCATATAGCTTTCATTGTTGGAATGTTAGGCAAATGTTTAATTAACTCTGGGATGGATGTTTGGAAAGTAGCTATTAGGTTATTCGGTATCTATAGAGAACTAAGGATTACATTATCACATTCAGGAAAATCAGACCAATTGGAGATCATTGGATATTTGAATTCTAATCAAGAAATATGACTGTAAAATATTGTCACTAGGCTGCATATATACTTGATCTATGTCATTTGATTGTATTGATATACTTGACCAATGATGTGTTTAGTTATGATACTTGTAGACCGCTTTGATCCTGTATTGATATAATTAATAGACGAGTTTGTTTGGAGATGCTTTTGGTTATGATGGCAAAAGTTTTGACGTCATAAGGTTGTACATATTTATAAGGTAATATATGTGGCCCAAGTGAGAGATTGTTGGATTTATTAATTTGTCATATGAGCCTACATATATAATTAATTGTATATAAAGCTATCTTAAAGTTGAACCAAATTAAAGTGATCAAATAAAGAATTAAATCGTTGGGCTTATGTCATTTAAATAAAGTGTAGGACAGATTATAAATGTAGAGACCGGATTCTTTAAGGTTGTACTTGACAACGGGCCAAATACATATGAAAAGTATAAATAGGGTTATAGTCCACAATTCATGTGTGATTCTCATTCTTTATGCCATCCGATCATCACAAGAATACAAGAAAAAACATATTGAATACGAAGATTCAAAACCTACAATCAATAATCAAGAATTAAAATAAAAAATCAAGGAGAAGGATTGAAGAACAAAACAATCAAAATTATGGAGTAAGAAGCCAAAATCAAAATCAGGAACTCAAGAGCCAAAAGAGCCAATAATCAAGATTCAAGATCCGGAATCAAAATCAGGTATTAAAGAACAATTTCCAAAGACTTAAGGTAAGTTCCATATTATTTATTTTCTTGGTGGTTTGACATGGATGATCTTAGCAATAAAGTAATTAGGTTTTTAGTTTTATAAAGTTTCATAAAGTTTCTACAAAAATCACCTCCGACGGCCATTGTTGGTCTTTTCAGTAATTGCTCAAATAGACAAACACGTCCTCATTTCTTTCAAATAAAGAGCAACGAGATGGAAGAAGAAGATGATAGGTGGGTGGTATGATGATGTAGGGGGTAAGAAGACAATTTAGATCTAATTTCTTTTTTTCTTTTTGTTTTTGTGTGTCTTTTTCTTTTCTTTGATTTTCTTTCTTTCTTTATTTTACATTAAATTAAAAGGTAAAATGATCATTTAATTTAAATTTGACTTTATAATAATACATAAACCATGATAAAATTGTTTAGATATGCTTAAAATTGATTGGACATAGGGCACATCACTTATATTATATTAGCTATCCCAAGTCTTGACATATTTGATACTGCAAAATCTTCACTATCATGAATAAGAGCTGAAGTTTAGGAATGGGGTCTACATGCTATCCATTTCATAGATGATAGACTTTTCCTGCGAATATTAAGCACAAACTATAGCATCTTCAAATGAAACTTGAAACGAGAACAAGGGCATTAAGAAAGGAATTTTTTGAGGATCTAAAATGTTGGAAAAATGGGTGATTTGTGTGTAGATATTTATCAATTAACATAATTAATTAAATAATATAAACATAACATTAATAAATATAATTCAACTATAATCATAAATATAAGAATTATACAATAACATGAATATAAATTATAAGTAGATAGAGTTAGAAATGCAAGTTTTAGTGAGTCATGTCAAGGACACTATTATAAAATCGTGTTGTTTCTCTTTCGTGCGGGTTCTTTTGCCACTACACGACTCCAAGATACACAAACATAGAGAGATAAAGAACGAGCCTTTATCAAGTAGCCAAAATATAGGAAAATAGTATGAAATATAAATGTAGTATTTTTTTTTTTTTTTCAAGTTATGTTTTCTCATGTTGTGTATCTCAATGAAAAATCACTCCCTTTTACAGGGATAAATTTAACCCCCCCCCCCCCCCCCCCAACAATCATGAATATTAAATCAATTAAAATGTAAGTTATATACTAAAAATTTTAGTTTTAATTTTGTATTAAACAAAAAATTAAAAGGTTTTAATTTGAAAGATTAAAACTTTTATTCTCAAGTTACAACAATCCCCTATAAATTTTAAACTTTCAAAATAAATAAATAAATAAAATATATAATGGCAACATTATACTGTGTAATAGGTGTATGTGTCTTTTTTATTTAAATCTCACTTAGTGATAATAATGTCCATTTGATGGAGTCATAACGAACTAAGCCTTGAACTAGGTCCATTTGACCTAATTTCAATTGTTCCACACACAATATCGATTTTAGCTCAATTCAAAGCGGGTAGCGCTATTAATGGCTATGCGCTCTGATCTTGATTTTAGTACGAATCTCTAGGGAATAGTCCAATCACATAGCCACGGCCTCATGGCAACTCTTATTTAGGTGAATCCTTCAAGGATGCATATGACCCACACTTCGCGAGAATTCTCGCCTCTGTACTCATTCAAGGTTAAACTCTTCCTAATGCCACATTATTGTATCACTGCCACCATAGCGATGAGCACAAATAAAATAATGATATTACAAATCACGTAGTATGTGTTGTTTCTATTACAATGAACCTTCTTCGTGGGATCTCTAATTACAAAGATTGAATTACTTCCGGAGCTGACTCCCTAGATTTAAATCCATCTCCCTCGAAAATTTATATATGTCTATCTCATACTATATTTATTCACATCCCTCTTGAACAATAAATTGGTACTATAATATTTACAAGCTCTTATTCTCCACCCGCAATTTGGCACATCTGCAAAGTTTTCTAACTTTCTAAATTATCAATAACACATTTAATTATAATACGATAAACATATGAAATTTAGAAATTGAATTTTAGTAACATGTTTGAGCAGATGCATCATTGAACTCTTACATTTTACATGCAGGTCTACAACTTAATATGTAACACTTCTCAACAGTTAGTTTACGACTAGGAAAATGAAATATAAGGTGTATCTATATGAAATTTTAATTACCCCCTGATAAGTGTGTTTTACACACGTAATTGTGACACAAAACAGATTGAATGTTGTTATGAAAAGCTCGAAAAGAACTTGATTAGTTATATATTGTTTTTGTAGGGTGAATCTGATAGAGTGAATGAAATGAAAGCAAAAAGAGGTGAAAGGACCAAAATGCAAGTCAACGAAACTTCAGGGACTAATTTGCAATTACTCAGAAGTTGACCCGAATGATCAATCGAGCATAAACATCTATGGAAGACCTAATTGCCAACAAGATGGACGACTAGAAGTGGCTAGAGAAAGGATCAGGACCAAGGATGAACGGAAGAAAACCTTGGGGACCGAATTGAACAAGAAGGAAGATCCCTTCTTCCTTGCGATCGCATGGTGTAACACCTTGCGATCGCCCAAGCTTCAACAGGGAGTAAAAGAGGGGAAAAAGGTTGTGCCTTGCGATCGCAAGGGATCCTTCCTTGCGATCGCAAGGAAGGTTTTCTGGGCGAGAATTTTCAGTTTCCTTTTTCGAATCAAACACTTATGGAATGATATCTTAGCACACTATTTAAACGAAAACTCGTCTAGAATTAGGTTTTTATGCATTCTTAGGGAGAAAAAGTCGATTTTCAAGGGCAAGAAGAAAAGCTTGAGCTAGGGTTTCACATTGAGATTCAAGATTCAAGCCCTAAACTTCTACTTTTTGGTGATGTTTTTTTTCTATCATTTTTATTGTTGTTTTAATTTCATTATGCTAGGCTAGACTTTTTATGTACTAGGTGAACGATGAACCTCGCATTGTGAACTCTTTAATTCTATTTTGCAATTTGATAACTAAACACTTTGATGGTTTTGAATGATTTATATACGCTTATTGTCTCCGTGATTATAGTCGACGATAATTGTGGGTGTTTAGGTGATTTATTTCATGCATTCGAAAGAAGAGAAATAAATTCAACAAGGTGTAAATCGTCGTTTTGTTCATAGAGGATAGAAATATACCGATATGCATTACGTGAATCTCTAAGTGTTTACAAAACTACATGCATCCTTATATATTGCATTTGTCATAGAAATATAGTCAAATGGTATACTAGGGTAGGTTCAATTCTACTCGAAAGAGATTGTTGGATATGTTAGAAACATTGATTCTTCAAACGATTCATCGTGTTGTCAAATTGTGAGATAGGGTTAAGAGTGAACTTTGCTTGGTGATTCGGGATCCTAGTACGCTTTTCATACATTGATTTCTTAAAACTTAAGCATTCAAACATTACTTTTGCATTCGATTCACAATTTTAGTTTAATTTATAGATTGGTCATAGTTTCATCATAAAGTCACAAAAATAATCATATTGAGTTAATAGATTCGGTTAAGGTCGCAATAATAGAATTCAAGTTAAATCAGTCCTCGTGGGAACGATACTCAAAATTTTAGGATTTCCACTTTATTACTTGTCAACGAACCGTATACTTGCGGTGGTTTTATTCGAAACATATTTTCGTGAACAAGTTTTTGGCGCCGTTGCCGGGGATTGAGTATTAAATTTGATTTTTGTTATCTAGACACTAATTCGAACTTGTTTTATTTAGTTTTATTTTATTTTATTTTTCGTTCAATTACTTAGGCTGAGCTAAGTGCTACTACTGTTTTTGCCTTTTCAGGTATTGCATGCGAAGATCAATCAGCTGTGGTTTATTTCCAATTGATCTAGAAATTGAACGAACCTTTCATCGCAGACAGAGAGAAGCAAGAGTAGCACATCAGGTCAATCAAGGACAAATTGGAATGGCTGATCAACAATTGGAACCGAGGATGGGTCTTGCAGCGCCAGCCAATGCTGAAGCTCAGGATGATGGGAATACTATACTTGGGGATTTTCTAGCACCGTATGTTGTTCAAAGCCAATCCAGCATAGTTTACCCAGCGTTCGGGCAGCCGAACTTTCAACTGAAGACAAATATCATCCAACTCTTTCAGAATGGACATCAATTTTACGGAACAGCCAACGAGAATCCACATACACATATATCCCGTTTCTTGGATATGTGTCAACACTTCAAATACCCTGGGATATCAGAAGATGCAATCAGATTAAGGCTGTTTCCACTAACTCTTCGGGATAAAGCAATTGAGTGGCTCGATTCACTCCCGGTGGCGAGCATAACTACTTGGAATGACTTGGCTCAGAAATTCTGCACCAAATACTTCTCACCGGCTAAAGTGGCGAGATTGAGGCACGACATATCAGTTTTCAGCCAACATGAGACTGAATCACTTGATGAAGCGTGGAGCAGGTTCAAAGGCATGCTAAGAAAGTTTCCTCAACATGGATATGACAAGAAAGAACAAATTAGATACTTCTATTAGGGACTGACACCAACTTTCAGAAGCATGGTAGATTCATCATCAAATGGTTCCTTAACCACCAGGTCAGTTGAAGGAGCTTGGGAGTTGTTTGAGAGAATGGCTAATACCTCAGCCATGTGGTCTACAGATAGAGTAGGTGCAAAGAAAGCAGTTGGAGTTTATGAGGTAGATACCTATTCGGCATTATCCGCAAAGATTGACTCCTTGTTTCACAAGATAGAGGGTATAACACAGACCGTGAATTTAGCACAAGTGAAGAAGCCCAGTTGTGAAGAATGTGGAGCAGAGCATGGTACAGCTGAATGTCCCATTGTTGCACAACGGATGGAACAGGTGGATTTCGCTCAATGGGGTCAACGTCAGCAAAACAATCCTCACTCTGAGACATACAATCCGGGATGGAGAAATCACCCAAATTTCTCTTGGGGTGGTAATCAGAATCACAATCAGAATCACGCTCGGACTCAGGGGCAGTTTCAGCAGGAGAGGAAACCTCAGTTGGAAGATATGTTCGCGAAACTCATGGAAAAGACAGATAAATACATGGAAACCACAAATCAATTCATGAGAAAGACTGAAACAAACTTCCAGAATCAGGGTGCAGCTATTAAGAATCTAGAGACTCAAATGGGACAACTAGCTCTTTCTATGACAGGAAGAGTACCTGGTGCTTTACCGAGCAATACAGAAGTGAATCCTAGAGAGCATGTCCAAGCCATTACTACAAGAAGTGGAGTTCAGCTACCTGAGATACATGTGAAAAGACCAGGAGTAGACCAAGAGACTGTAGACCCACCTGGGAAAGAGACTGATGAGGAGACTGACAGCACCAAAAAGACACCAGTGAAAGAGAGACCAGCGATACCACAGCAAGTTCCAGATAATTCAGTGAATCCTTATGAACCACCCATCCCATTCCCACAACGGTTGAGGAAGCCACGAATGGAGCAGCAGTACAAAAAATTCCTTGAAGTGTTCAGAAAGCTTCATATAAATATCCCATTGGCTGACGCACTCTTCCAAATACCGAGCTACGCTAAGTTCTTAAAGGATATTCTATCAAACAAACGTAAGTTAGAAGATCACGAGACCGTAATGTTGACTGAAGAAGTCAGTGCCAGAATTCAGAACAAGCTTCCACCAAAACTGAAAGATCCAGGGAGTTTTACTGTACCCTGTACTATTGGTGAAATCTACTTTGATAAAGCATTATGTGATCTTGGTGCCAGTATTAATTTAATGCCTTTATCTGTTTTCAGGAAACTTGGATTAGGTGAAGCTAAAGCAACCACGGTTACATTACAACTGGCTGACAGATCACTGACACACCCAAGAGGAATCATTGAGGACGTGCTCATCAAAGTGGAAAAATTCATATTTCCTGCTGATTTTCTCATTTTGGACATGGAGGAGGACAAAGACGTTCCACTAATTCTGGGCAGACCATTTTTGGCTACTGGAAGAGCATTGATCGATGTTCAGAGGGGGCAGTTGATTTTGAGACTGGGCGAAGAGCAGATATCCTTCAATGTTTTCAAAGCCATGAAATTCCCTTCAGAGGCAGATAGCTGTTTTAAAATCGATGTCATCGACAAGGTGGTGAATGATACTTTTCTACTTCAACATCATTTGGATGCATATGAAGCGTGTATTGCTCATTCTCAATCAATCAATTCTGATTCACTTGAGATTGAAACTTGTGCACGGTTTATGGAGACCAACCCACCGTATTTTCGAAAGCGACATTTCACAAATTTTGAAGAACTTGGAACAGGAAGCAAGAAGCATATACCCTCGATTCAACAGCCGCCTAAATTAGAACTAAAGCAGCTACCACCACACCTCAGATATGCCTATCTTGGAGATTCATGCACTCTTCCAGTGATTATATCGAACTCAATCAGTGAGGTGGAGGAAGAAAAATTACTTCGGGTACTCAGAGAACACAAAACAGCTATAGGATGGACTATCGCTAATATTAAAGGGATCAGCCCTTCGTTATGTATGCATAAGATCCTCATGGAAGAGAATTTTCGTCTCAGTGTGGAGAGTCAGCGGAGGTTGAATCCAAATATGAAGGACGTGGTTCGGACTGAAGTATTGAAGCTTTTGGATGCGGGAATCATATATCCTATATCTGATAGTGCATGGATCAGTCCAGTTCAAGTAGTGCCGAAAAAGGGGAGAATCACAGTTGTACCTAATGAGAAGAATGAACTTATTCCTACCAGAACAGTTACAGGATGGAGGGTTTGCATTGACTACCGCAAACTCAATACAGCTACTAGGAAGGATCATTTTCCTCTCCCCTTCATTGATCAGATGTTGGAAAGGTTAGCAGGACATTCACATTACTGCTTTCTTGATGGGTACTCCGGTTATAATCAGATTCCAGTAGCACCAGAGGACCAAGAGAAGACAACATTCACATGTCCTTATGGCACTTTTGCATATCGTAGGATGCCTTTCGGTTTATGTAATGCTCCAGCTACGTTCCAGAGATGCATGATGGCTATATTTTCTGATATGGTTGAGAAATTCATAGAGATCTTCATGGATGACTTTTCTGTGTTCGGGTCTTCTTTTGATGAGTGTTTGAAACATCTGAACTTGGTTTTGGAAAGGTGTAGGGAAACAAATTTGGTCTTGAATTGGGAGAAATGTCACTTCATGGTGCAGGAAGGCATAGTTTTGGGACATCGAGTTTCAGCTAAGGGAATCGAAGTGGATAGGGCGAAAATTCAAGTCATTGAGAAATTACCACCACCTACTTCTGTAAAAGGTGTTCGCAGTTTTCTAGGTCATGCCGGTTTTTACAGAAGATTCATCAAGGACTTCTCAAAGATAACTAAGCCACTGTGCAACTTACTGATGAAGGATAATCCCTTCGACTTCGATGATGAGTGTCTAACAGCTTTTCTCACTCTCAAAGAAAAGCTCATCTCAGCTCCAGTAGTAGTTGCACCGGATTGGGAGCTACCGTTTGAATTGATGTGTGATGCCAGTGATTATGCAGTGGGAGTAGTTTTGGGGCAGCGAAGAAACAAAATTTTCCATGTGATTTACTACGCCAGCAAGACTTTAAACGATGCACAGCTAAATTATGCAACCACAGAGAAGGAATTATTGGCAGTTGTGTATGCATTTGATAAGTTTCGCCCTTACTTGGTTGGGTCAAGAGTAGTGGTTTACACTGATCATGCTGCATTGAAGTACCTAATGACAAAGAAGGATGCCAAACCAAGATTAATTCGTTGGGTGTTATTGTTGCAGGAGTTTGACATTGAGATCAGAGACAAAAAGGGTAGTGAGAACGTTGTAGCAGATCATCTATCTCGACTAGAGCTTAGCCAACCAGATGAGTCAGTGGAGATAAATGAGGTTTTTCCTGATGAACAAATTTTCAGTGTGGAGACTGCCCCTTGGTATGCTGATATTGTCAACTACTTGGCCAAGTCCATTCCTCCACCAGAATATTCGAATCACCAGAGGAAGAAGTTCTATGCAGATCTGAAATACTACTTTTGGGAAGATCCCATTCTCTATAGGCGTGGTGCAGATCAGATTATTCGAAGATGCGTGCCTGAAGAAGAAGTACATCCGATTCTGGAGCATTGCCATTCATCAGCATATGCAGGACATTTTGGGGCTTCCAAGACAGCAGCTAAGGTCTTACAGTCAGGGTTTTATTGGCCTACATTGTTTAGGGATGCCTTTGAATTTGCGAAGAGATGTGATCGGTGTCAACGAACAGGGAATATCTCGAGAAAGAATGAAATGCCATTAACAAGTATCCTAGAAGTAGAGCTATTTGACGTTTGGGGGATTGACTTCATGGGACCATTTCCACAGTCATTCTCCAATCAATATATACTTGTTGCTGTTGACTATGTCTCCAAGTGGGTGGAAGCAGTGGCATTACCTACTAACGATGCAAAAGTGGTGATTGGATTTCTAAAGAAGCACATTTTCACTCGTTATGGCACACCGAGAGCTATCATCAGTGACGGGGGGAAACACTTTTGTAATCGCCAGTTTGAGCAGTTGTTGAGTAAGTATGGAGTTAAACATCGCATAGCAACCCCATATCATCCTCAAACCAGCGGGCAAGTTGAAATATCTAACAGAGAGTTGAAAAGAATACTTGAAGTCACGGTGAATTCATCAAGGAAAGACTGGTCCAAGAAATTGGACGATGCATTATGGGCTTACAGAACAGCTTACAAAACACCTATTGGCATGTCACCATACCGTCTTGTGTTTGGAAAGGCATGTCACTTGCCAGTTGAGTTGGAACATCGGGCTTATTGGGCGCTTCGCAGGTTGAATATGGATTTGCAAGCAGCTGGTGAACAGCGGTTACTTCAGTTGAATGAAATGGATGAATTTCGCCAGGAAGCTTATGAGAATGCAAAAATATACAAGGAGCGCACCAAGAAATTTCATGACCTGCATATTCAGAGAAGAGAGTTCATTGTGGGGCAGCAGATTCTATTATTCAATTCTCGCGTAAAGCTTTTTCCGGGAAAATTGAGGTCAAGGTGGTCCGGCCCGTATACTGTCACCCAGGTGTTCCCGCATGGAGCTGTTGAAATCACACATGAGAGCAAAGGAACATTCAAGGTCAACGGGCAGCGCTTAAAGCACTATTGGAGCGGGGAGTTCTCGAAAGACAAATCCACCGTTCATCTGCAGAAACCAGAATGATCTCCATACGGTACAGTCGAGCTATCGACTATAAACTAGCGCTGGATGGGAGGCAACCCATCATTTCTACTCTTTTACTTATTTCGTTTTCTGCAGTCATTTAAGCAAATTTCAAATCTCCTATGCATTTTAGTAGTTTTAGGTCACCGTTCATTTCGTTAGTTCACGAAGCATCCATGCATAGCCCATACTAGTTTTAAATGCATTATATATCGTTTGTGGTGTAGAATCGGTTTTGAATGAAGTGGAAATCATGTTCACACAATTTACAAAAAAAAAAAAAAAAATGGCGCTTTCTTGCCTTTTCAAAATTCTACCATTTTTCTAGACAAATTTTCATGTATTTTGTTGTGTCAACTTCTCACTTTCATGTGTATAGAAGACAAGGGAGTTGTGGTTGGTTAGGGATGTTTAGCTATTCATCAACCCGAGAAGCCTTTTAGAGTGCTCATTAGATCTCATGCAGTTTATCAATTGTTGAAAATCGATTCGGGGATGTGCATCGGTCATTCATGCATTCAGGTGGAAAATTCACGTTTTTGAAGGCAAAACGGTTACATTTTGTGTTTCGGAATTCACATATGTTTTCAAGTTCAATTTGATTTTGAAATGAGGTCTTTGGCACGCAAGGGAGGTTGTTGGTTAAAAAAAAAATTCGCCTTACCGTGCGATCGCAAGGCTTAGGCCATTGCGATCGCCCAAGAATGGTCAGGACCTAAGTTGGTCCTGACTCAATATCCCTTGCGATCGCAGGCCGTAGGCCTTTGCGATCGCAAGGGATAAACCCGAACGGTTTTTTTTTAGTTGAAACCTCCACCCACGACCTCCACTTTCAATGCACACACCCACTCGACCCTCTTCAAATCCCGACACTTCAACCCCAAATTCACTAAGGCTTCATCATTTTTCACTCACAAATTCGAGCAACACTCATCCACACCCAACATCCTCTTTGCATTGCTCATCTAAAGTCTCGTCAGGTAAATGTCGCCCCTTTCTCCTCGTTTTTGTTCTTGATATTTCGGTATTTTGAGATTGTTGTGGATGGGCGTTTGGGATTAGGTAGTTGTGGAGTTTTGATTGTGTATTGTTGTTGAAAATTTGGCTCACCTTACACTACCCCATTGTTGTGAAACTCAAGGTAGAACACCACGCACACAACATGTTTGATAAAATGCCTAAATGCTGATTTCTCTATCTTTTCATGAATTACGTACTATGCCTCGTCATTATTTGCGATAAGTTGCTTGTTGTTTTGAAAATTCATGTCAAATCCATAGTAGACATTAGCTAGATTTGGCATTGACATATAAGGAGCACCACTGCACCCATGGCTAGACATGACTGCACCTCACGGCACCTACTTCGTCCCCCGGCTTCACCAATCATTTGACCTCCGATTGGCACCAAATTTGACATACTCGTAGTTGGACTTACCCTCTTTCATATGCCCGAATGTTGCTCGGGAAAACTTCAAGATTTCATGCCGATGTCACGGGGCAAAGTTGCTTAGTCGATCATAGTATTACATGCTATACTTTCATATTTTCGACTTGTTTGTAGGAAGTTTCACATCTTGCCATGTCTTTATCATATCGTACTCATGTGTCTCATCTGATGTGCATCGATTTTCACGCACTGTATGCGGTGGACTAATTTTTGCTATTTTCTTCATACAGGATGCCGCCGAAACGCACGTCTAAAGGCAAAGAGAAGGTTGGATCTTCCTCTGGCACAGCCCGCACCCAATCACCAGACGGGGGTGTGCGGCGGTTTTTGGGGCCCAGTTGTCGACTTCGCTATACCGAGGTCATCTCCCATTGGCAGCTACTTTCCGAGCGCCCAGTTAAGCTCGAGGATTTCGCCGGGTTTGAATTAGCTACGTTGGTCCATCACTGTGGATGGGACAAATTGGTAGAAAACCCGCATCCTATTTATGAAGGTCTAGTCCGGGAATTTTACGCCAACTTCAATGAGGACATAGACACACCTGGATCAGAACATCAACATCAGACATGGGTTCGGGGCAAATGGGTGATGTTCACGCCAGAAGTGATCCAAGACTACTATCAGTTGACATGGGATAATATCATCCCAATACCTGGGGATTTCCCATGGCCCGAGGTGGCAGAGGTTCTGTTGGGACGCGAGAGTGCCTGGCCGCTAGACACAGACGAGTGGTATCAGAATGAGCTCACACCCTCCATCGCGATCCTCTGGCTATTCATTTGCCACAACATTGAGCCTACGCGACACCGCTCCACCTTCCCGGACCCCAAGGCCGGAATGCTATATCACTTGGTTCGAGGAAATAAGATCGATCTCGCAGCCCTCATCTATGAGCAGATCCATACACTGGGACTTTCAGGTGACCGCCGAAATTCATTGATTTTTCCCAGCCTTATTAGCGGCATCTGCAAGCGCGCGGGCGTCACTTTCCCAGCAGGGGAACTTCCAGTCAGATCAAGCCCATTCATTAAACGCAGTACACTGGAAGCTCAGGATAGAGCGAGGCTAAAGCGACAGGAAGCGCAAGTGCGCGCTCATCAGGCCCAGCAGCCACCTGTACAGGGTGATGAGGCTGAAGATGTAGCTATGCCTCAGGCGGCAGCTCCGCCACCACCACCTATTGGGGCCGATACACAGATTTTAAGGCAGATGTTCGCCATGTGGCGCTACGCGAGAGACCTACGGGGTCCACGGCAGACTTTCGGGACCATGAGCACGATCTGCGGTGCGAGCTGACACTCTAGCCACCCGCACTGTGTCATCCGATATTGGGCGGGAAGTACTCGCTTCGAGTAGAGCGGTCGAGACATTGACAGGGCGATTAAGCCTATACACTAGACGGGTACAGCTCCGCACTGATGCGACAGTTACCCTTTTGGGCAGCCTTGAGGCTGAGGTACAGCGACAGTCCAGTATTCTTCAAGAGCATACAGAGCTACTTCGGGGCCAATCGATACTTCTTCAGGAGCAGTCCGAGTTGATGCGCCAGATTCTTGCACGACTACCTCCACAACAGGATGCTGGACCTAGTTTTGACCCTCCACCACCATCACCACCTCCAGCCTGATCAGGGAGTTCCTCTGCCCTTTTTCCTCCCTCTCTATGCTTACAGTTTAAACATTGGGGCAATGTTAGATCTAGTTTGGGGGGCGGTAATGCATATGATTTCGGTAATTTTTAATTCATCATTCATTTTTAATTTGTGCATGCTTTTGTTTATTGCATGTTGAAAAAAAAAAAAATTATTGGTGATGTTTAATAGCCTTACCTGCAATGATGAAAATATTGGGAACAGTATGGCTATGAATTGTGGACATTGTGCATGTTAAATTAATCTACACTTGTCTATATGGAAACTTGACATTCATGAGCACAATACTGATGTTGGGCATACTAAGCTAGTGATGGATGAAAAAATTAGAGTAGATATGGACATGATAGGTCAACCCAGAAAACCTCTATTGCACTTATCAAGAAACCATTATTTTAGAAGTTTGGAGATGATTTATCTATCACAGAGGAACATTGAGACGAGTAGGGATTCCATGCGTGGAAATTGTGTTGTGTGGATTGGATTAGACCAATGAGACGAAAACAATGTAAAAGTTTCAAGTTAGAGGGCAGTTCTGGAAACTAGATGTCTAAAAGAAAAGGGGCATTGCACTAATCATTGAAAATAAACATCGGTTCGAGCCTGTATAACTCGAGTGATTAAGTCTGTAAGGGTTTAAAACCTGGTGCCCTATGGCCATCTGACTTGGGAGTCATCGGCCCAAAGCTCGCTACAGGGGTTATATAGAAAGCAAAAGGACGATGCAAAAACAAAATAAAAAAATAATAATAATAATAAAAAAAAACATTTTTAATCCATTGATGAATAACATACATACTCCTATGTATGGAATGCACTGATTAGTCCCAGACATCCAGTTGATAGAACCATTTCTCTGATACGAAGCAAGTAACTGAGTCTAGTCTCAACGGTTGAAATAATCAAATAATTAGGAGAACCCCTGCTTGTTGAAATGCAAACTTGTGACTGTGAGATCTATCCAAACTAAGAGAGGGTGATGACTTAAGTGAATCAAATGCTCTATTCTAGAACACACGTGTTAATCTTTGAGCGAAAGGAACAAGTTTGGGGGGAGTGTGAATCTCTCGAGTGAAGAAAGGAAATATTTGACTACTGCAGGTCGGGATTTACACCCATCATCAGCTTGGTATGCTTTGCATGAGTAAGCACCCACATACACATCGAGTTCCATACATGACAGATGAAAAATTGATTTGACTTTTGCACTATTGAAACTATTCATTGTGCTATTACTGAACTTTAATGCTGAGACATGGTAAGCTGTTAAACTATGCTTTGTGTTAAGTTATCATTTTGTTTGAGGACAAACAACAATTCAAGTTTGGGGGTATTTGATAAGTGTGTTTTACACACGTAATTGTGACACAAAACAGATTGAATGTTGTTATGAAAAGCTCGAAAAGAACTTGATTAGTTATATATTGTTTTTGTAGGGTGAATCTGATAGAGTGAATGAAATGAAAGCAAAAAGAGGTGAAAGGACCAAAATGCAAGTCAACGAAACTTCAGGGACTAATTTGCAATTACTCAGAAGTTGACCCGAATGATCAATCGAGCATAAACATCTATGGAAGACCTAATTGCCAACAAGATGGACGACTAGAAGTGGCTAGAGAAAGGATCAGGACCAAGGATGAACGGAAGAAAACCTTGGGGACCGAATTGAACAAGAAGGAAGATCCCTTCTTCCTTGCGATCGCATGGTGTAACACCTTGCGATCGCCCAAGCTTCAACAGGGAGTAAAAGAGGAGAAAAAGGTTGTGCCTTGCGATCGCAAGGGATCCTTCCTTGCGATCGCAAGGAAGGTTTTCTGGGCGAGAATTTTCAGTTTCCTTTTTCGAATCAAACACTTATGGAATGATATCTTAGCACACTATTTAAACGAAAACTCGTCGAGAATTAGGTTTTTATGCATTCTTAGGGAGAAAAAGTCGATTTTCAAGGGCAAGGAGAAAAGCTTGAGCTAGGGTTTCACATTGAGATTCAAGATTCAAGCCCTAAACTTCTACTTTTTGGTGATGTTTTTCTTCTATCATTTTTATTGTTGTTTTAATTTCATTATGCTAGGCTAGACTTTTTATGTACTAGGTGAACGATGAACCTCGCATTGTGAACTCTTTAATTCTATTTTGCAATTTGATAACTAAACACTTTGATGGTTTTGAATGATTTATATATGCTTATTGTCTCCGTGATTATAGTCGACGATAATTGTGGGTGTTTAGGTGATTTATTTCATGCATTCGAAAGAAGAGAAATAAATTCAACAAGGTGTAAATCGTCGTTTTGTTCATAGAGGATAGAAATATACCGATATGCATTACGTGAATCTCTAAGTGTTTACAAAACTACATGCATCCTTATATATTGCATTTGTCATAGAAATATAGTCAAATGGTATACTAGGGTAGGTTCAATTCTACTCGAAAGAGATTGTTGGATAGGTTAGAAACATTGATTCTTCAAACGATTCATCGTGTTGTCAAATTGTGAGATAGGGTTAAGAGTGAACTTTGCTTGGTGATTCGGGATCCTAGTACGCTTTTCATACATTGATTTCTTAAAACTTAAGCATTCAAACATTACTTTTGCATTCGATTCACAATTTTAGTTTAATTTATAGATTGGTCATAGTTTCATCATAAAGTCACAAAAATAATCATATTGAGTTAATAGATTCGGTTAAGGTCGCAATAATAGAATTCAAGTTAAATCAGTCCTCGTGGGAACGATACTCGAAATTTTAAGATTTCCACTTTATTACTTGTCAACGAACCGTATACTTGCGATGGTTTTATTCGAAACATATTTTCGTGAAAACCCCCACATTCCAAATAAATCAAGTTTGAATTGAGTAAATATAGACCCACTGAGCTTTTGTTTTCCACGTGCAATCTTCAAATTCAATCTGTACACTTTGCTCAAAATGTCAGTTTCATGATAATTATGTACTATCATGGATAGAGTACATATATCCAAAAATTTTAATACCCCCACATTCCAAGGATTTTTAACACTTCCACTTGGACAACATAATTGAACACAATGATACTCATGTATCGCAAAACATTAGACAATAAGAATTAACTTGACCATAAAGTATCAAATATGGTTTAACAATATTAATCTAAGGAAACATGCCGTCATAGTAATAAAATAAACCTTGGATACAAAATATTTGCAATTTTGTACTCCAAATTAGCTAAACACCATGTCAAAATTTAATTAGACCATAAACTAATTTTCAAATACAATGCATCAGACGTTCCGCAAAAGAAATATTGTTTCGATTAAACACAATGACGTGAAATTCTAGCAAATATAGAATATAGTCCAAATTCATCGTTCAACCGCATTCATTTCAGTGACTTAAATTTATGAGGGCTCATATAAAATTAAAAATAATTATATGCCAAATTATTTATTTTAATTATTAAGATTATTAGCTTTCGAAAGTTAAATCAAATTGATCATACTACAGGGTAGTATTATTATATGTTATTCTAACATCAAAATATGAGTTACATTTCTAAATTGAATAATAATAAAATCACTATTATTCACAAGAGTTACATTTAAACCTCTTTTAAAATATCAATTAAGCACATTATTGAGGGTTAAATCTCTTAACCGTTTTTCCAAAATAAAATCATAGAATTCCCATGTAATCTAACCCAACTAATTCACATGCATGGCAAAATATTAGTTTTGTTTATAGTATACAATGATAATATCTCACTGTATATTTAGACAATAATTTGTCTTACTTCTACCGTATAAGTATCCACATTAAAAATTAGAGACAATGCCGAAAGGAACGGAAGAATGCCATATAAAAGTCATTGACCAATTCAGTATATGAGAATTGATTGTGGGATGCAAAAAATTTTCATTCCTAATTACAAGTCACCTTGACGATTGCATCAAGGAATTCTTCAAAGATGCAACTAAGAAACTGATTGTACACTAACAGGATTCAAACCACAGAGACAGCAGGGAAAAAGAAAATTGTGGCTGAAGAAAATATGAAAGAAGCACCAAGAATGTCCCACAATGGATGCTTCTAACTCATCTAATTAGACAACTTCCGCTCTTTAAGTTACACTTGGTTTTATCTTTAAGAACTTAGAACATTCTGTGAGCCAACAAAGACACCTCAAATCATCAAAGGTGTCGCCCGGTTTGCATTTCCGAAGAATTATATGAAGTCACACCAAAAGGCATATGGTTGTCCTGATCAGGTTTCTGGTTGCCAAGTTCAGTCAATGGATTTTGTAAGTCCTATAATACTACAGAAATTATGGGTATGGCGACTCTGATGATGAGTTTAGCTATTTCCAGAAATCCAGAAGATAAAGCCTAATGTTAAACACGTAAAGATTGTACAAGCCTCCCAATCTATTGTGTTTGAGAATGAGACTTTTGCTATACCAATTCCTAGTACAAATGAATATCTTTTTTTTTTTTTTTCAATTAAAGGATACACAGCATACTCATGATGTCAGTTTCTAACTTACATACAAATTGTGAAGAATCAAATTCTTCAACTATAATATTTAAACTTCTGATGATTAATGTAAAGCATATCGTGTGCACAGATAAATTTGCAACATTTTACCAGCCAATTATAATCAGACATCCAATTCAACAATTTTGCACAAAACTGCCTTAAGGAGCTCCTATATGCCCCCAAAACAATATACCAATAAAATAATAATATACTCTTTCTCATTCTGCCATTGTTTGGAATGTTTCCAAGAAAATAAAAACGGATAACAGTTATAAGTGTTAGGAATATTGGGCCTAACTCCACCTAATAAAACTGGCTTATTAGGGGAGGATTGCCCTCACCTTATTAAGTGGATCATTTATATTTTCTCAAACAATGTGGGATTCTAATACGTCCTCTCACGCACAGCGTGGACCATGCCAAACAGCTGTAAACAAATCGATATTGGGTGACACCCAACATTGTACAATTGGGCCTAACTCTGATACCATGTTGAGAAAACGAAAATCAGCAGAGATACCAGCAGAAAATGAACCAGCGCACATCAGTAGAAAAACGAATTGAACCAGCACACATCAGAAAATAAGAACCAGCAGAAGAAATTAAAATCAGCTACTGAAATTCAATATGAACGAAGCTAAATGGAACTGCAGGGAATAGAAAAACTAAAAGATAAATTCAACATATAAAACCATATTGAAGGAACCGATGAAAGGGGAATTTATTAATTCATCTATTCCTAACAAACTAACAAACTAATGAAGGATCTAGAATAAGTTGCATGTGCTACCCGTGTGAACTCATGCTGGTGACTGGTGAGCTGGAGAGTAGAAGAATCTGGAAGGAGCCGTAAGCATGCTGCTGATGAGCTGGTGAAGGAGCTGGAACGTGTTCTGTGTTCTGGTGAACATGCTGGGAATGTAAATATAATGCATATATTCCAACACACCCCCCTCAAGATGGAATATCTTGAATTTGTAGAGAGGAATACAAATGCAGCAGAAGCTAATGGAAGAAGGCAAGAGAGGAGTTGGAGAAGATGTTGGGAACATGCCAGCAGAGAAGCATTCCAGAAGAACAAAAAAATCAGCAACATAAAAACCGGAATAAATGGAGCATCTATGGCTCTCAACCGGGGATTTGCTGAAGACAAACTTCATCACCATTGATGAATGAAAAAAAAAACTGGAAATGCTAAATAAAAGTCCAGAAATGACTGGAAGAAAACCACCAGTGCAACTCCATCTCGCCATTGGGAACTTTTGTCAAATACCTTGAAGACAACCGAAATACAGATCTGTACTTGCTGCAGATTCAGATGCTGGAACTGAAATTGGAGGTTCAGGAATAAATCGAATCAGGAGTTGAAGTGGAAGCATCATGTTTGCTCTGATACCATTTTAGGAATATTGAGCCTAACTCCACCTAATCAAACTGACTTATTAGGAGAGGATTGCCCTCATCTTATTAAATGGATCATTTATATTTTCCCAAATAATGTGGGATTCTAATAATAAGCAAGAAATTTAAAATCAGCAAGTATAATGTAGAATACTGTATGCAGTAAATAGAATTGTAGAGAGATTAAAATGGATTTTGTTGCTTGATTTGGTTACACAATCAAAATATTGTGCTTGTCATAATCTGTATGTGGAATGAGATTAGGACAGAAAAAATTAATTATGTTCCTCTTCATATTTGAGTATCCTATTAGTAACTCTTCTTTCTCAATGCTTTGTCCAACTTACCTCTAGAGGTGAACAAGAAGGAATTAGGTATACAGAGCCTTTATTGACTAAAGATCACACATGCGATTCATCTACACAAATAATCTCAGCACGACTTTAGATTGTTGAAAAAAATGGGTGATTTGTACGTAGATATTTATCAATCAACATAATTAATTAAATAATATAAACATAATATTAATAAATACAATTCAACTGTAATCATAAATATAAGAATTATATAAACATAAAATATAAGTAGATAGAGCTAGAAATGCAAATATTTAGAAGTCACGTCAAGGATGCTGTCCTAAAATTATATTGCCTCTCCTTCGTGCGAATTTTTTGGGCACTACACGGCTCTAAGATAAAATCCATGTTGCTCAAGCTAATTCTCTTTCTATGGGCATGACTATAGAGAGATAAAGAACGAGCCTTTATCGAGTTACCAAAATATAGGAAAATAGTATGAAATATAAATGTAGTATTTTTTCAAGTAATATTTTCTCATGTTGTGTATCTCAATGAAAAATCACTCCCTTTTATAGGGATAAATTTAGCCCCTACAATGAATATATTAAATCAATTAAAATGTAAGTTATATACTAAAAATTATTAGTTTTAATTTTGTATTAAACTGAAAATTAAAAGGTTTTAATATGAAAGATTAAAACTTTTATTCTTAAGTTACAACATAAAACTTCAATTCCTTTTGAGGGCCAATGACTTCCGATCTTTACCGTGGGTCCTAGATAGTGAGTGACATAGAGACATAATTCTTTCTAATTTTACGAAAGACGTGTTATTATTTTGTTTTCTATATCGTAAAAATGAATGAAAATATAGTTGAGTATTTTGTTTTTAACATATTTTTATTTGAAGGCTTATATTCCTCGAAAACTAATCTATGAAGGTCAAAACTCCCTTCCACGACACTGTGCCTTTTTCTGTTAGAAAATATGGATCATGAGTTGCCCATGTGAGATGACCCGACCCGCAAGACATCAAAGGGTTGGAGAGAGTGATTTGAATTTGGAATTCAAATCCTCAACTCCCCATAACCTCCCGTAACTCCCATAAAACCTCAAATTTCTTTTTGTCTAGCAATGGAGAGAAAAAAAAAGGTAGAAAAATGGTGAAAATTAATATGAAAAATATCTCCAAAATTGAAAGGCACCTAGAACAACTATTTTGGCATGAAAACTCACAAAAATTGACACTTCGGTTGTGGCTAATAATCCCCTTCCATTTTGATCGGGATTGAGCCCATTGGATTGCAAGAAAATTGTAGATTTAGAGCTTTGGAAAGTAAGGTAATTCAACTATTAAAAAGATCTTGGAATTCATTATTTCAAATAAGCATCTTGACTTGAAATTCATGTTAAAGTATGATTCAAATTACTTCATTGGTATCAGAGCCATAAGGTTGTATTCCTTGCTGTAATACATGCTTAAATATGTCATTACATGATACAATTGGGATATTAATTTTATATGTAAAGTTTTGAAACTATGGTCTTTAATGACATTTTTTATAATTTATTACTTTCTATACGTTACTAATTATTCAGTAAAATTAGTATTGTCAGAAAGGTATTTTAATAAGTTTTCCAACCATATAAAGAACTTAAATTTTGGACTTGAAATAAAGAAGTTATGAGGGTTTGAAGTTTGGATATAAATCTTAATTTTAACATAAACATCATCTCATGATAAATTCTTTAACACTATGTTTCATGCTTCTTGTTTGACATAGTTGCATAGATTTTCTCGAGATCTTTCTAACGATATAAAGATCATTAATTTTGGTTTTAAAATGAAGAAGTTATGACTTCTTGAAATTTAGATGTAAATTTGACTTTTTGCAAGAATATTGGAAAAATTTGAAATTTCATCACATCATAACTTTTTCTACACAGTGTTTTATACTTCCCATTTGATTGGTTGGATAGATTTCTCAAGACCTTTCCAATGATACAAAGATCATTAATTTTGGTCCTAAAATGAAGGAGTTATGATTCTACAAATTTAGTTGAAAATCTGAAAAATTTGCGTGATTTTTTTTATCATTTAGGCTCTCGGGTAGATCTGTTAATATCCCAAACATAACCTAAAACATTGATTTTGTATAATCTGACTACATAAATGAATTCAAAACGTCAAAATTAGTTGGGATGACCAATTGAAAAGTTTTTTTTTGGAGAACGGCATGGTGATGCTAACGTGCCCCTTTTTTTTATTAATTTAAGAAAAAATATTGCTGATTGGCCCCGCACGTGAGGGGGGCGTGATGATCTCAATTTTAATTCTAAAAATTTGTAGATTGGGCCATGAATTATTCTTGATTTTTCACTATAAACAAATTAATTTTTAAATAGTTAAAAAAAATTATATATATATATTAAAAAATGCTTGAAATAAATTTGTAAAGTATTAAAAATATTTTTTTTAACTTAAGTAAATTCTGATTTTTTTTTTTTAAATCAAGAATATTTATTGAATGGTATTTGGCCAGTTGGAGCTATTTTTTAAAGTGCTCTCATTTTTTTGAAAATGAAAAATATTATAAAAATATTTAAAATACCACGTTTTATATACGTTCATGAGTTGTGTGGATCTTTGATTAAATTATGTGATCTATTATAACTTGTTTTCTATTTTTATCCTTGATCAGATATTACTGGATCTAAGCACACTTATAGCATCCTTAGAGGGAATGCTAGAAAAGCAAATGCTATGGAGCTTTTTTTTAAAAAACTATGCGTTTATTGAAATTAATAAATGGAGTTGCAGCATAACCTAATGAAATTAATTCGTGAACTGTTATGAAAGCTAAGGTCAGTAGAATAATGAGATTTTTATTTAGACCTATTGATTGCCAGTTGAGTGATAGTTCGATGATTGGAAGATACTGAGTGAGGGTTCTCAAACTGGAAGAATTAATGTAATTCTCGCTTATAACTCATAGAATTTTGCGTTATGAGACTAAATATATGATAGTGAAACAATAAGATTGCAGACGATGATTAGGAACACAGTAAACCTTCAACTCCGTGCCTAACGTTAAACTACCGTATACGTTAATTTGCATTGATGTACAATGATATATGTGTATAAATAGGCATTGATTGAGAATAAAATGCCCCTAAAATCTGATAGATCATGGCATCAAAATCTATAGTTGTTGACCTTAATAAAGGTGACAAGCTAAATGCGATAATATTTGGTATAATAAGTTTTTCAGTTAGAAGAATATGATGTTTTAGATAGCATCAATCACGTAATTGAAGACCTAATGTGAGACAGACTACTCTGAAGAATAAAGATCAACAACTTTGTCAAGTACAAAAAAAGTAGATTCTAGTACTTCAGCATTTGAATTGGTAACTTCTGTTATTGATGATCTTTTTTCTCAAATGTGACTAACCTGAGATGGTTAGCATAGTGTTAACAATTTTTTTGTTGGTCACATTTTCTTTTTGGTGAGTAGTATGTTCAAACTAGTCTCATTTCAATGGATGAGAACTTTGAAAGTCAATGTGACTTACGAATTGAAGTGTCAATTTTCTTTATTGACACTACCCACTGTGTGAGTTAAAAGGCTTACGATTTGATGTTGCTAAATCTAGAGAACATGCTTGTGTAGCAATGTTCTAATTCGCAAAAGATTTCGGATCTTAAGTTTTAACTGAACTAAAACAAATGCGGATAATGAGGATATTGGAAAAGAGATTAAGAAGAACATATCAAATAGAAATATGTGAAAGTGATTTTGATAAAGGACCAATATTATAAAGATTTAAGTGTTTTAACCATAGGTTACTGTACTCGAATATGTTATTTTTAGTGTTGTTTATGTGTAAACACTATACATATTGGATCTTATCTTATGTGGACAGTGGATTCAAGAATTAGAAAACCACTTTATATGAGATCAAGATGTATTTCTAGTCTATTATCGAGTCTTTGAATGATAATATTTATATACAAAATAGTGAAGATGGAGTGGAGATTTATATGACTGACACTGTGACTTATTGTTGCAAAAAATGGAGAAACTAACCTTCTATTTGATATTAAGATAGTATTAAAGGCACCACTAAATTTGATCTCGGTTTTTGTTCTTCTAAAAGTGGTCTATTACTTGAATTTATACACGGTAGTTCTATTTATATTCACAATGATGATGTTTAGTTATGGTTCTAAATGTTTGTGCAATAGTTTGATGTTTTGAATTGAGAAAACCATTCAAAACAAAAAGAACTAAACTTCCATTGAGTAAATCCGTTCGAATTTCTTGCAAGATAGATATTGTCATTACATTTGTAGATGGATTCACGCATTTCAGTTGTACCTCTGATTTTTATATGTTGAAGATATTTTATTGATTTGGACTTTATTAAAAAAGAGTAGAAAATCATATTGAAGAAGTGAAGACTTTAAGAACTGTTTGAGAGCGTGAATCTCTATCGGGAAAGATATATGATCTAGGTAATGAGAGAGAAATTCTTATCGGAATGATTATTTATTGATTACCAATAATTATATAGTTTATTGGGAAGAAAGAATAAAATATTATTGAATGTGATGAGATTTGAGATAATGCAGTCTAATTTATGTATTTTCTTTTGGAAAGATTATTGATTAACTACAATGTGTCACTTAATGGAGTTTTCTCAATGTTAATATCTTCAGAATATATAAACTTTCGACATGTAGATAACCAAATATGAGTTGTCTTAAACTCATAATCAATTTTATAAGTTCTTGATAATGAGTTTGGAAATATGAGTCTATTAAGAAAGAGATGAATCTCTGAGATACAAATAATATTCCAAAAAAGTACTTAAGTGAGATTTTGGATAAATATTGGGTCACAAGAAATGATATTTGACATTGTTTTCCTTAGTAAGAGAGAAAATTTGGGTGAATATTATTAAAATTGATATTATGTGCATTGATGAATTAATTTTGAATACATAAGAATTTGTTTAAACTTCTGATTCATGTGGGAGTAATCTGTTTACGAGTGTGAGCTACTTATCCGAGTGGGAGCTACCTAAGAACTATCTAAGTTTAATTATTCTTGGTTTCGAGAGTTAAGAGCTATTTAATTTCAATTATTATTGGTTCAGAAATCCAGTTTGAATAAAATGATGGATAGTATATATGGAGTATAGAATTCCAACCTAATTTTGAGACATGGTGGAAGTTCTAATTGGACATTATGTTTATTGAGAATATTCAGGTTCTTAAAAACTAAATCGAAAACTAATGAGTTTATGATAAATAAAACACATTTTTTAGAGAGAGGTTATACTCAATATGAGTATATTGAGTCAAACAATTTTTTTCTTAGCAGTGAGATTCGCTTATATGCGTTGATGCTAACCATGATAGTGTGTTCAAGTTTAGATTACACCAAATAGAATTATATATTGTATTTTATTCTCAATTGAAAATTGATTGAAGAGATCTACATAAATCGATTTGTAGGTTTCACGTTAAAGGCTTCTATAGTATTATGGTAACTTCTTAGTTACTCTTGTAGCCTAATACAGTCATCTTGACATTGGTACTTGAGTTTTAACAGAGTTTAAATCTCGTACAAAATTTCATCATGTGAATGACGTTTACTGTATTTTTGTAAAAATCTTATGGTAAGTTGTAATTCTAATTTTGATGTTGATGACACTATATTGGTTAAGTACAAGAAGGAGTATAGAATTCCAACCTAATTTTGAGACATGGTGGAAGTTCTAATTGGACATTTTGTTTATTGAGAACATTCAGGTTCTTAAAACCTAAATCGAAAACTAATGAGTTTATGATAAATAAAACTCATTTTTTTAGAGAGAGGTTATACTCAATATGAGTATATTGAGTCAAACAATTTTTTTCTTAGCAGTGAGATTCGCTTATATGCGTTGATGCTAACCATGATAGTGTGTTCAAGTTTAGATTACACCAAATAGAATTATATATTGTATTTTATTCTCAATTGAAAATTGGTTGAAGAGATCTACATGAATCGATTTGTAGGTTTCATGTTAAAGGCTTCTATAGTATTATGGCAAGTTCTTAGTTACACTTGTAGCCTAATAAAGTCATCTTGACATTGGTACTTGAGTTTTAACAGAGTTTAAATCTCGTACAAAATTTCATCATGTGAATGACGTTTACTGTATTTTTGTAAAAAACTGATGGTAAGTTGTAATTCTAATTTTGATGTTGATGACACTATATTGGTTAAGTATAAGAAGGAGTATATTGAGACCATTTTGAAATGGTTTCCTTAATTTTTTAGACGATGGACATGGTTTAGCAAATTGTATATTTTGTGTTCAAAAAATTATTCTAGTTTTATTTCTTTGTCACAAGATATATATACCATAAAGATTTTAGAATATTTTTAACTGTAGAATTGCTACCACGTTGATGCTTTTATGTCGAAAGGTGACCATATAAGTTTTTATGTATGTCCAAGGATTCCATAAGTATAAAGAAATATTCAGAAGACCATATCTAGTGCAATTAAGAATTAGAAGTATGCTAGGAAATATACTTGCCGTAATATTAGTCAGTAGGTATCGATGTTGTCATTCGAAAGGATATTGTGATACCAGACGAGTTCTGCTATCAGTTATTCTATTTGTTGTCGAATGAATAACTTGTGATTGAAATAGATATGCAAATATCGACTAAAGATGAAAGTTAGTGGAGCACAAATAGCTATTAGACTTATATATATAATCTTGCTATATAGAGTAGCAAGAAGCATATCTTGTTATATATATCTTGATGTTGAAAAAATTGTTTGGTATAGATGTACAGGGCATCTAATGATATTAGTTGAGAATATGAGATCAATGATGATTATGCAATTATCTCTTGTGTTGATGATCTCAAATATCATGATGGAACCAAATACTCGATAGTATTTCTGTGAGAGATATTAACAAAGAAAGTGTCTTTGCAATATATCTAAGTAAATGATGATCTGTAATCATCATACTCTAAAAATGTTTATATACTTGTTAGTAATGTCGAATCTCTAAAATTACTTAAAATATGATACTTAGTGTATCAAAAAACTCTTGATTGAGTTTTATGTGTCTATAGATGAATAATTTTGAGTTCATTTGTAATCTATTGTTGGGATTATGAATAATATTTTGCATGCACATATAAAGTATGTCAAATAGGTTGCTATTTGCCTACTCACACGAGCAATCGCATCAGACATTTTGGAGTGTGATGAGATGAGACATAAAGATCATGTTGTGTACATGATCTAGTCACTTTGATGAGATATCAAGATGAGATTGCAATACGTAATCGAAATGAATTTTGCTAATCCATTAAACCTGTTTAGTATCCAGATCAAGTTCTCAGTTTGAAATCTCCTAGAGGAATGAAAATAAGGAGAACTTAAGTTAGGTATCGGAGAATACCTAAATTAGGATCTGTACAGTGTTGTTTGTTTATAGAGAATATGACATACGCTATAAGAATGGAAGAAAATATTGTAATGCGTGTTTTATACCACGTGTACTTTTACGATTAATATTAGGTAAATGAGTGAATGGATCCCTGCTTCCTCATTGTGTGAGACCTTTAGGTTTATATAACTTCATATATACCCTTATAGCTTTTGACTATTTCTTGAGATTTTTATTTCTACATTAACATGTTGTCTAGGAAATTAGCTGATTTAAAGTTGAAGGATTCAAGTTGGAAACGAAGACTATTTTGACTGACATTTATATTTGTAGTCACCTACCAAACAATTATATTTAACCATTTAAGGTATATGACACAATTGTGAATGCAATGATAAGATGTGGGGTTCAAGTATATTCCATAAATATTTGAGGGATCGGAAATAATTGAATTAATGTTGAAAAATAAGTTTGGGGTATAGCGAGATGTCATTTTCTTCTAGTATAGCTACTATATATCCCTAACGGGTTTATAGTACTGTGAGCTCTCGCACGATCTATTAGTCGTATGAATTTTTGTGAGACATATTTTGAGAAAAATCTAACGTGTGACATTCGGTGTCCCTTATGGTTCGGATCAAACCCATCATGTGCGAGTGAGAGATGTTAGAAAATATAGATCATGTGTCGCCCATGTGAGGTGACCCGACCCACAAGACATCAAAAGAGTTGGAAGGAGTGATTTGAATTTGAAATTCAAATCCACAACTCTCCATAACCTGTCATAACTCTCATAAAACCTCCATTTTTTTTGTCTAGTAATAGAGAGCAAAAAAATGGTAGAAAATTGGTGAAAAATCGTATGGAAATTATCCCGAAATTGAAAGGCACCTAGAACAACTATTTTGGCATGAAAACTCACAAAAATTGACACTTAGGTTGTGGCTAATAATCCCCTACTATTGTGAATGGGATTGAGACCATTTGAATATAAGAAAATTGCAGATTTGGACCTTTGGAAAGCAATGCGATTCAACCATTCAAAAGATCTTGAAATTCATCATTTCAAGTAAGCATCTTGACCCGAAATTCATGTTAAAATATACTTCGAATTACTTCATTTTCCAGTTAGTGAAAACACAAACACATCAAATTGTTTCAAACCTAATTCTTTATCTGGAAGCTTACATGCTAACCAGCTCTTTAGTAAAAACAAAAATAAATTTCTGAATTTTAAATTCTGAAAGCCCCTCAAGCAAATTCATTTTTTTTTTCAAAAGCTTAAAGCCATTTATTTTGAATGTAACTTTTTGTAAAAAATAAAATAATTTCGAATTTATTTATTATATAATAGGAATGCCATGTAGCTATGTTATCGTAAACATGAATGAAAATGCAGTTGAGTATTTTGTTTTTAACATATCGTTTGTCTTAAAAGCTTAAACTCCTCGAAAACTAATATATGAAGGTCAAAACTCCCTTCAACGGTCCTATATCTTCTTTCAATTACTTAAGACACGAACGCATCAAATTTTTTAAAATGTGGTATACTCACTAGCAACTTACATGCTAACCAACTCTTTCATAAAAGAACAAAGAGAAATATCTAAATTTTAAAATTCGAAAGCCTCTCAAGCCAAGTCACATTTTTTTTTTATTTTCCAAAAATTTAAAGTTATTTATTTGAATATAACTTTTTTTCTGAAAGCATTTTGAATGTAACTATTATATAAATAATTTATTTTCAATAACTTATGAGTGAACTCTCTTAGCCCTTGCATAGAATGATTTTCCTTATGACCACTTTTTCTACTTTCATTTCAACCACATAATCTCTAACAACTTCATTTTTGTTATAAATTAGGGAGAAAAGAGAGGGAAAAAATAGAGAATTCAATAGATTAGTATAAATTTTATTGAGATCCAAAACATCATATTTATAGGAAAGAATTAGGACTGCAATAGATACAATAATCATAATAACTACGACTATAGTGTTATGATGGACATTTGCCAATAAACATATAATTTACAATATTTCCCCTTCAATGATTCATTACATAATATTTACCTCGTTAAAACATTCTTTGATGAAAACTTAATAGGACAAAATAGTACCAATAATTATAACAAAATTAGAGTATTAAACTGTTGTATAGTTAAAACCTTGTCAAAAAATCCATTGAAACGAAATTTGAATGAAAGAAAAAGAGTACAACTACCTCCCATGATTTCAATTAATGAAAATCATTGTATCGAGTCATCCATGTTTTGTACACCATTGTCTACAATGTCACAATTTTGGTGTGGAGTATGTTTCATGTTATCTTGTTATAACCTTCATGCAATATCTTCATATAAATAGTTTTCAATCTTTGGTGATTGTAGTAACATGATGATTCGAAAAACATATCTCATTGTTTAGTTCAGGAGTCTTGTACACAAATTTATACCATAATTATAAAGTTATATTAAAGGTAAATGTCTTTCATATTATGTATATTCATTATATAAGGAATATGCATCGTTAAAAATTTTATTAGGAAAAATCCTAATAAAAGAAAAAGAAAATAATTTTTCTTTGAATACTCTATAAAAGTTCTCATCAAAACTCTTGTTAGAAAATCCCAATGGAACAAAATCTTATTAAAAAGAAAAAGAATACAGCGCGTATTTCTCCCCTTGTGATAATATATTACTTGAATTATATGCTTCAAACATATTAAATCATTCAAGGATAATATTAATAGTTATGTTAGATGAATTAGTTATAATTGCATTTCAAATTTGATGCATAGTGAAGATAACAAGATATGGACTTGTGATTGCTCTAGCACGATCTTTGCAAAATTTATTATGTTAAGAGTCGTGCATTATATGTTATGACTTTATTTTTCTCATTTAATTTTTGCATAAGTATAGATCTTTAAATGTTCGAACAACAGGTTTAGAGACTTCAAGTTTTTCTAATAAGTTCAATTTTGATATGATTGCATCATTTTATTTGATCATTCATTACTATCAATATAATTTAACGAATTCATTTGAATATCCTTACTATTCATAATATGAATCATTACATCATGTGCAAAGTGTTATCGACAATGTTTTCTTTTCTATTTTATTTTTATTCCATAATCACACATCGTAACGAGAGATTCCAATTTTAATATTTCAAGTACTTGAACCTCTTTTAAGGTTATATATATATATATATATATATATATATATATATATATATATATATATATATATATATATATATATATATATATATATATATATATATATATAAGAATAAAAACCTCCTAATTGGGAACTTCTTATTTGATCTTTTTTATTTTTTTGGATTTTTTTTTAGAGTCGAATGTCACAATGCTTTGGACGTGCCATTTAAGTAATGCTAATAATTTGTCATTCTTAGCCCCTGTTTGGTACACATTAAAATTTTCATTTTCATTCTTCTACTCATTTTCAACCACACATTTTTCAATAAAATAATATTTTTCATCACATCAATAATTTTTCCTTCTTTTTCAACCACAAATTCTCCATCAATTTACTATTCCAGAATATATTCTTCCAAAATAATGTGGATCAAACACACGCTAGACATTAATATGAGATGGAGCGTCTATCGTTGGTATATGAGATTTTATAAATTTCTTATAGGTTAGTAGCTCTATCTTATAATTGAGTTATATTTTCATATTATCCAGTGCAATGATATATTATGTATTATTTTCAGCTACTATTTTCTTACTAATAATGTTGAGAAAACAGCTCAATCAAATTAATAATCACCAAACCGCTTTATAAAATATCACCAATGAGGACTTAAAGAAATTTTCTAAAAGTTCAAACTGAACTTGTATTTTTCAGAATTCTTTAATATCCATCTCAGTGCAATTCGGTGGAGTAATTATACATATATTACACTTTAAAAAATCATTAGATGAAAAATATTAGGCTATGACCATAAGCCAATTATAATATGAGAACTTTGATATTGACATGATATGTTTTCCTAAACAAAAATAGGAAATACTTTATTCTTAATAGTAATGATTTAGAAATTTATTGGAGGCACTTAACAATCAATTGTGGTAAATCATTTATCATCATCCCAACCTATATTTATCAAATTTTTGGGATGTAGCTCACTAGTTTTGACATGCATACACTATATTGATAGTGTAATCTAAATTTTATGCTCATAATTTAAATTTTGAGCACTAATTTTATAAGCTTCAGATTGCGAACACCATGCACTCATCTAGTAAATATATATATTAGATACAAATTATTGTTAGATGGACAACATAGAGGATGATAGGGCCCATATTTCACCTTGATTAATTTTTAGATTATTAGAATTTAGTTCCGACTTTAGCTAGTAATTATGAAGACCAAATTATAATACAAAGAACAAGTATTATATGAAAATTCGCTAGATTGAAAAACCTTCTAGTTCTTCATTGAATATCTGTTTGGATTCTCTTCACATCATTATTGATCCATTAAGGATATAATTGGTCATACCAAACAATAATATATTAAGTAATTGAACTTCTGATTCAGTTCGGTACTCAATTGTACTAATGTGTAATATCAATTAATGGTACACATTTTAGAAAATTAATAGGTTATTTATCTTAATTTAGAGAACAAGTTATTAGCAATAGTAAAATTTGTCCCTAGGTATAACATAATATTTGCTTTTCT
This sequence comes from Fraxinus americana, assembly GCA_035079005.1. Classification (NCBI taxonomy): domain Eukaryota; kingdom Viridiplantae; phylum Streptophyta; class Magnoliopsida; order Lamiales; family Oleaceae; genus Fraxinus; species Fraxinus americana. The sequence continues at coordinate 18,477,672 of CM068716.1, forward strand.
GGACTTTTCAATCAAAACGACAAAACCTGATATTGCAATAACATAATCTCTGTCATTTTTGTCTTTCACCTTCACGGATTCTCGACAAGTTCAATTTGATAGTTGAGGCACATTATGTGCTAAAAAGTTATCGAACAAACATTCTCTACTGCCCATTTTCTCAACAGGTAAATTTCAAATAAATTTCTATATATAAAGCACAATTGAAAAAAAGAACTATTTAACAACATCCATATAATATGTTCAAAATATTTATTAGGAATTAAATCTAATCTAAAGTTAATATTTAAACTTTTAATCAAAAAGTCCAAAGGAATTTAGACATTCAAATGAACCACGTCTAAATTTAACAATTAATATAAAATTTCAATTTTGAGTACAATTCAGCACTGGAAATAACATTGTTTTAATATTTAGATTAAATAATTTAGATTCAAAACTTTGGTTTTGAATTTTTCTTACATATCGTGAATCAAGATACATGAATTTCTTCATATTCTCAAAGATGCATGAAAGTAAATTATTATACTTGGTGTGAATGGTATGAATGCTTACTAAGTGCTCTATTGAGTGCGCTCATAAGAAAATAAAAGAAATTACATGTTTGGAACTCGTGGCCATAGAATTTGCTTACGAAAGAAAAATAAAAAATTGGGGATCACGACTTAAGACAAAAGAACATGTATATGTTGGGAATTTACTTAAGGACCTTGCTACTTGTACAAAAGAATTTGTACAAAAATGTTGACAAACACTCACATGTGGGGGGCCCACTTTTTATTTTCAATTTTTTATTCATGTGGGGCCGGCAATCATGTGAGTGTTTGTCAACATTTTTGTCAAATTCTTTTTGTACAAATAGCTTTATTCTTTACTTAATCATGCACAGCGGAATTAAAATAATTTTCAATTCCCACCAAGGATTTACAATGTGTTTAGATAGAACTGTGATACGAATTATACTTTTGATGAATTCTGCAAACTCATTTGCTGATTCTCGAACTTAATGATCATGATCTGCAATCCAAGCTGTTCAATTGTCCATCCTTCAATGGTGATCCACACAGAGAATAAGAATGATGGCTAAGGTTTCTTTTCTTGTGCTAGAAAAATTAATGAAAATTCTTTTCAATTTACAAACCCTAGCAACTTATTAATATGAGCTCAAGTGGGATTGGCCCATTTCTAAACTTAACCCGATCTGATATTTAATTAATCCAATTAATTAAATTCGGTTTATGAATTAATTAATCCAATTAATTAATTTGGACCTATTAATAAGCAATCCAATTAATTAATTATTCAACACTTGTCAATTAATTAATTGGTAAATCTCATTCTTCTGGTTCTCTTTTGTGTGTGACCCATTAGGTTTCCGATCACGATGTCTAACGACGTGAATTATTATTTTAATCTAATCAAAATCGATAAATTAAAACATCCATTTTAGTTTATCACTAATTTACATTCGTCGTCCCAGATTGACATCTAACAATGTGTCACGACAATACATGTGATGAGAAATATCATGTGATGTGAAACCAAACTTATTCGTTTACCGTGAAATTATAATCATTTCGTCAATATGATCCAATCAATAATGAGATATGGATATGTGTCAATTTCAATTATCGATCATATCTTTTATCTCAGTGTTAAGTCAGTGTAAGTCGAAAACTCATTTTCAACTTATGAGTTCACCTTGGCCAAGAATTTCATTATTAACTTAACTGAAAAAATGTAGATCATAATCTCTTAGTATCTAAGAGTGACGAATCATCTATTAATCATTCACAATCTTTATATAATTCTTGACATACCCGAACGATACTATATTAACCACCCTTGGTAGAGCAATATCCAACACCATCAAAGTATGACTGTTCTCAAATAAGGTACTATGATGATCTCAAGTTAAAGGACCAATTCCACTATTGAACGTTAGAAATTAACCACTAACACTCAAATAGTTATCCATATGGAATCTCCCAGCGGGTCTCCAATATTTTGTTCTATAACAAAATATCTACGTGTTCATTCAAGTGTCACCACACTTTAGCTTGTGAGATCAGCTACTTACTTCACAAGTAAGAATGACACACGCGATGGTCTACCCGTAATAACGATATTTGTATCTCGTTATTATTTCAACCACGGACGATTTAATATTCAATCATATGTAATTTGTATCTCATAATCACAACTCCTGTGATTAACAAATCACCAAAACTTCAATCTACGGATTTTATTATTTAATTTATTAGAATATTAATTCAATTAAATAATAGATATCGTCATACATATGCATCGATTATAAATATATATTCAAAGTGTTTATGTCCGAAGTTGATTGGACCTAGGGCATAACACTTACAAACTCTCACTTGCACTAAATCCAATCACTTATGTATCTTATACCATAAGAGTCTACATGAGGATCATAGTTATGCTGCGACAACTCCTTGTCAGTGGATTTGCAATTTAATAACTTGTGGGAATTCATTCTTTCTTTACGTCATTTCATTGTATTATCTTTTCTATGAGAGAATACCGCCTTAACACATGTTTAGATCATCGATGAGACCTTAGTTCCTTCGCTTGCATGATGACTCCATTGTTATCACATGCAGAAGCGTGTGATCAACAATGTTAGGAACTACTCAATGAACTTCTTGATCCAGACCACAACTTTTGTTGCTTTGTAAATCAGTGGTGTATAAAGCTTCCATTATTGAATCAACGATTATTTCCTATTTGAAACTTTTCCAACACACTGTTTAAGAGTAAACCAATATCCTATTTGAGATATGCTATTATTCTAGTCTAACTAGAAGTTAGCATCAGTCTATCCATGAACTCTAAGTTCATTTTCTCCATATAAAATCTTCTCGAGATTTTATCTATATAGATTGGGATGAGTTAAGTAATCATTTAGATCTATCTCATAGATCAAATTGTTTCTCCCGTATCTATCACAGAGAAGTATTTAACAACCATAATTTCAACAATTGAAATATAGAGACATCGTTTCTTATAATATGTCTCGTACATATAATATCAGGAATGCGACAATGCTCCCACTATTTTTTTGTAAATGCACAATTTGTCTTCATTTTGATAAAATCAAACATTTTGACTTTCTCATCAAATCAAAGATTTCAACTCCAAAAGGCTTGTTTCAATCCATATTGACCTAATCTTGTAAACTCATTTACAACCTATGGGTTCTAATCCATTAGGCAGGTCGACTAAGGTCCAAACATTGGTTATATATATCAAGTCCATCTCGAATTTCTATGGCCTCTTGCCATCTCTTTAAGTCAACACTTGACTTTATTTCTGCGTAATTAGTAGGTTTATTATCCTTAATTAGTAATACCTTATTGGTAATCATGGATTCATACCTTCTAGGAGGTCGAATGATCCTACAAGATTTACACGGAGCTAACGTGTCCTCAAAAGTCTCCACTTCCTGATCAAGAGTATGTCCCTCAGCTGGTGTAGGATAAGACTCAAGTTCATCTATTCGATCAATTATATCTGTGGACTCTTGAACTCCTTCAAGATTTATTCTGCTTCCACTGTCTCTCTTAGAATAAACACTTTCTCTAGGAGTATAGCATGTATTGAGATGAACATCTTCTTCTCAACGGGATTATAGAATTGATATACGATTTAGTGCGCTTCACATAAGCGTCACAGCCCAAACTTTCATATGAGATAAGTTGGGTCATTCCATAACTCGTATGGACTTTTTGTCAACCGATTTAGATAGAACACGATTTAGTGCGCAACACCTGGCAATCAGTGCATGACATCAAAACGATTTTTGAATCCTTGCATGGCTTGTTCTTAATTGCACTATATCTAATAGTGTACGATTCCTCATTTTAGATGCACCATTATGTTGCAATGTATGTGGAGGAATCCATTACGTGAGAATCTCATTCTCTTTTAAATAATCCAAAATTCTCCATTTTAGACATTCTTTACCTCGATCAAGTCTTAGTGTAAGAATATATTTACTTATTTGTTTCTCTATTTTTAACTTGAATCCCCTGAACATTTCAAGAGTTTCTTGCTTGAATTTCATCAAATATACATGATCACTTCTGAAATGGTCATTAGTAAATGTGATAAGATAAGATAAACTTCACCTGACATTAATTGATATGGGTCTACATACATCACTATGTATTAGACCTAATAATTGTGCAGATCTTTTTCCTTTTCAAGTAAAAGGAGATTTGATCACTGTATCTTACAGACATGATTCATATTTGTCAAATAATTCAAAATCATTTAACCCAAATATATATCTCCGTGTAAGTTTGGAATTGCATTCTCATTTATATGACCAAATCCGCAATGCCAGATATAGGTGTTATTCAGATTATCATTTTTATGCCTTTCAATTTCTATACTCATTATAGAATACTCAATATTTAGAATATAAATGTCATTTTGTAATTTACCATAATCATTAAGATCTTATCAAGATAAAAAGGAACAACAATTGTCCTTAACATTAAAATAATTCATGTCCAAACATGAAATTTATTTAATGCTCTTGGTAATGGTGAGAACAAAATTAACATTTCTCTAATTCTAACACCAAGCCTAAAGGCAATGGCAAGAAATATGCTTCTGCAGGCAATGCAACAATTTTTGCTCATTTTCAACGTGTAGGTCAACTCTCCATTCTGTAGTGATCTACTTTTATTTAGTTTCTACATATTTATACAAATATGAGATTTATATCTAGTATCTAATACCCATGAAACTAATGAAGTAGATATAAGTCTTGCAATTACATTTCCAATGACCCATCATTCCAAAATGATAATAAGGATCATTAGATTTGATATTGTACTTATTCGCTTTAACTGTCTTAGTCATCTTGGTTGCTTTTCTAAAGCATCCTTTAGACTTTCCTATAGAAATCTATGACTAAGATTTGTCCACTACAAATACAGATGTTGGACTTGACAGTTTTAAGCATGTTCAGCAACTCAATGAGAGTGCTTCGAGTTCATTCATGTTAAATTCATAATTAGTTATGAATAACTCTCTGACTGAGATTGCAGAACCAAGTCTATACTTAGTTCATTGTTCATGACTGAACGCAATCGAAACAACTTCTCAAAGTAGTCAGTATTGTCAGCACACGAGCACTGACTGAAGATTCTTCTGCTATTATGCACCGATATAGTTGCTTGGAAATCTCATATCTTTCCACACTTGATTGTTCATCATTCAACGCCTTGAGATGAAAATTCATGTGTTAGCATCTATACTCTTATGTTTCTTTGTAACTCAGGTGACATAGTCACAAACATCACACATGTTGTAATACTATCGTCATCACTGTATTTATTATAGTAGCCACATCTTCCTTTGTCAAGTCATCAGCAAGTGTCTTTGGAAAGGGCTACTCAAGGACACAACCAATTTTTCATACCTGAGAACAATTCTCAGATTGCGGTATCAATCAAGAAAATTTGGTTTGGTTGTTGGCATCCAATATGCCTCTCAAATATATATATATATGGTTATTCATGATTCAATAAACGTAAACGACGAAAAGTAAAAGAAAAAATATATATAAAGCATCAATTAATATAACATGGACTTTTATTAAATTAATTCCACTCTCACTGTTTAACTCAAATTTATGACCCTCTCACATAAATTTATGGAATCCGTACTTGATTCCCAGTGGGCTGGGATCTCATTTGTTATATTAAAACCTTAAGTGTACTCAACAATCCCTAATGAAACATTTGAGTGATAGTATTATCAATTGTATCTCTATACAACTCCCAGATTATTAAGCTGACAACTCTTTATCTTCTCACATCTTATGTGTTAGCTTCACCTGCCTCTAAGATTTAACTCCTTGAGTGTACTCAGCAAGAGATAAATATTAGTTAAGTCAAGCCCATCATTCAAAAATATCTAATATGTCGTAGTGTCAAACCTATTCCTAATAGACCAGCGTTGAGTGTACTCATAAAGCTAATATCGATTTAGGACTCTCGTTTTTCACTATAATGGTGGAATGCGAATATAAATATGACTTAATATTTTAACTTGCCTCTAAAATTTATCTTTTTGAGTGTGCTCAACAAAAGATAAATTTTAGTTAAGTCAAACCCATCATTCAGAAATATCTAATATTTCATAGTATCAAACATATCCCTAATAGACCAGCCTTGAGTGTACTCAACAAGTTGAGATCGATTTAAAACTCTCGTTTTTCACTATAATGATGGAAGCCGAATAATAAATTGACTTAATATTTTTAATGAGGGGTTTTGCATGCAAAGGTCTCATCGTAATAATTACATATATTTTATTATACATCTAGCAAGCAAATAAACTTACATATAATAGTGTGGACGATTATAGACTTATACTATCTAGTCTTCCCGAACCATAAGGAAGACTAGTCGATAGTTCCTAGGGGGTATAGCATTGATTCATACAATGCTCCATCTCTATGGTCTCCTCCTCTTCTTGTATCTTTAATTAGTCCAGCTGCAACTTGTATCCTATACTAGTTGGCAAGCAGGCCTAAATAATATTGGACGCGCGGCCCATAATAATAACAATAGTAACAGACTCGCAGGTCTAAAATAAATTAGAGCTCGCAGGCCCCCATAAAACCACAAGAATAAAACTAACCATTTAACATATCCGCATGGTCGAGTCCATAATCATCCATTAATAAAACATTCATCATATAAATGCATTCCTATATAATATCTAATATTATATGCAAACATGTTTCAAGTTTCTAGCAATTAAAGTCATCTAAACTAATTTAGACAAATGGATCAGAACAATTAAATAATTAATTAATCAAATTAATTAATTAATTTAATTAGCGGACTTACTTAATTAAAATCAAATTTCAATTAAATATTAAAATAGAGTCCAACTCTAATTCTACAATTATAGGGCCGGACTATTTAATTAAAATCAAATTTTAGTTAAATACCAAATTAGAGTCCAACTCTGATTCCAATAAAATTTTAGGGCGAGACAATTTAATTAAAATCAAATTTTAATCAAATGTTAAATTAGAGTCAAACTCTAATTCTAATCGAGTTAATATGATTGAATTTAATTAAAATCAAATTTTAATTAAATACAAAATAAGAGTCAAACTCTAGTATCAAGATATTAGGGTGAACTTATTTAATTAAAATCAAATATTAATTAAATACCAAATTAGAGTCCAACTCTAATTTCAAGAAAATTTAGGGTAAGACAATTTAATTAAAATCAAATTTCAATTAAATGTCAATTAGAGTCCAACTCTAATTTCAAGAATATATTAAGGTGGATAATTTAATTAAAATCAAATTTTAATTAAATATTAGATTATAATCCAACTCTATTTTAATTGAATTAACATTTTAATTTAGAATAAAACTCTTAAATAAAATAAAATTCAATTTAGGGTCAAAGTTTAATATTTAAGTTAAAATCCAATTTTAATGAAAATATAAAAGTCGTCAATTTTAAATAAAATTTTAAATGGGTCAAAATTGAATTTTAAGATCAAACTATTTGAAAATTAAATTTAAAACCATTTTAATATTTAAATTCAAAACTATTTTTGAAAATTGCAAATTGACCCATGTTCAAAATTAAAAACAAGCCCTTCAATTCACTTAATTGCAGGACATGTCCTTTATTTAAAAATTTGCAAACAGACCCCCAAAATTATAATTGCAGACTAGGGCCTGCAATTTCACAAATTACAGGAGAGGCCCCCGCCTCCACCCGATTTCTAAAAACCTTAAAACCTCACACCCCCCTTTTTTTTGTTTGTTTTCTTACCAGCGCCACAGATACACTACGGCGGACGTCGCAGCTGTCTTACAGTGGCGGTGTCCGTCCGATGATAGTGTTTCTTTCTTGTTGAGCAACACGAACTCTGATCGGCTGCAGATCGCAGCGGGGACAATCGTCACTGCAATTGTCGCTACTGCTCAGCAGCCCTCCCTACAGCGCACGCTGCAGGGTCCGGCGGCGATGTTACCGCCGGCGATGCCCCCTTCGACCCAATCCAAATTCTTTTCCCTCCTTTTTTTTTAAAGATTCGAAAAACAGATTTTTAAGATGAAAAACAATTTTTCAAAATTGTTTGAAACAAGAAAACAATAATAATCAACTTTTGATTGTTACATGATGCAAAACAATTTCTAATAAACACAAAGTAGGCTCTAATACCACTGTTGGGAATTTACTTAATCATGTACATCGGAATTAAAATATCTTTCAATTCCCACTAAGGATATACAATGTGTTTAGATAGAAATTGTGATACGAATTATACTTTTGATGAATTCTGCAAACTCCTTTGCTAATTCTCGAACTTCAATGATCACGATCTGGAATCCAAGCTGTCCAATTGTCCAACTTCCAATGGTGATCTACACAGAGAACAAGAATGACAGTTATGATTTATATTCTTGTGGTAGCAAAATTAAAGAAAATTCTTTTCAATTTACAAACCCTAGCAACTTATTAATATAAACCCAAGTGGGTTTGGCTCATTTCTAAACTTAACCCGATCTAATATTTAATTAATCAAATTAATTAAATCCGATTCATGAATTAATTAATCCAATTAATTAATTCGGACCTATTAATAAGTAATCCAATTAATTAATTATTCAACACTTATCAATTAATTAATTGGTAAATCATATTCTTCTGGTTCTCTTTTGTGTGTGACCCATTAGGTTCCCGATCACGATACCTAACGACATGAATTATTATTTTAGTCTAATCAAAATCGATAAATTAAAATATCCCTTTTAATTTATCATTAATTCACATTCGTCGTCCCAAATTGACATCTAGCAATGTGTCAAGATAATACATGTGATGTGACAAACCAAACTTATTCGTTTATCGTGAAATTATAATCATTTCGTCAATATGATCCAATCAATAATTAGATATGGATATGTGTCAATTTCAATTATCGATCATATCTTTTATCTCAGTGTTAAGTCAGTGTAAGTCGAAAACTCATTTTTGACTTATGAGTTCACCTTAGCCAAGAATTTCATTATTAACTTAACTGAAAAAATGCAGATCATAATCTTTTAGTATCTAAGAGTGACGAATCATCTATTAATCATTTACATCCTTCATATAATCCTTAACATACCCGAACGATGATGTATTAGCCACCCTTGGTAGAGCAACATCCAACACCATCAAAGTATGACTATTCTCATATAAGGTATTATGATAATCTCAAGTCAAAGGACCAATTCCACTATCGAACGTTAGAAATTAACCACTAACACTCAGATAGTTATCCATGTGGAATTTCCCAGCGGGTCTCCAATGTTTGTTCTATAACAAAATATCAACGTGTTCATTCAAGTGTCACCACACTTTAACCTGTGAGATCAGCTACTTACTTCACAAGTAAGAATAACACACGCGATGGTATACCCGTAATAACGATATCCGTATCTCGTTATTACTTCGACAATGGACGATTTCAGATTCAATCATATGTAATTTGTATCTCACAATCACGACTTGTGATTAACAAATCACCAAAACTTAAATCTACGAATTTTATTATTTAATTTATTAGAATATAAATTCAATTAAATAATAGATATCGTCATACATATGCATCGATTATATATATATATATATATATATATATATATATATATATATATATATATATATATATATATATATATATATATATATATTCAAAGTATTTATGTCCAAAGTTGATTGGATTTAGGGCATAACACTTACAGTATATTCCTCCTATTAATTTTTTATTATGTGTGTGTGTGTGTTTGTGCATGCCATGATGATTTATAATACTTATAAGTTATAGCATTCAATATTTCTAATACGATGCATGAATATCTAATAACAATCAATACAAGATGAATGAGAATGACAAAATATGCATATTATCAAAACCCTTTTTTCTTTAGTGCTAGCAAGAAAGTATCAATTAGCAATTACATCTCATCAAAATAGTTAAACCTATTAACAAAGAAAGCCAACCAAAATATTTGTGTTTGAGACACACAAAAATATAATTTTATTTTAGATTGATTAGGGCGCAACAACATAGTAGGCCAACCTAGCTCAGTGATCTTAATGATTCGACTAGCCTGTAAAAAGAATTTGACTTATATATAAGCATCTTCATGAATTTTACGTATATATACTAAAGCAATTTTTTATTTTTCTTCAAATTATCGAAACATTGGTAACAAAAAAAAAAAAAAAAAGAACTCACATGTAAATCACATCTCATAATCTCAAGATGTTTTTCAAGATTTATACTACCCCGGGTGCACAAAAAAATATTTTTTGAGAATTAAAACTTATAAAGTTATGCTTTTCATTAGCAATAACACAATATTTTTTAGTATATTAGAATGTCAGAATTTGTGCTTCTTCATGAGCAACAAAAATACTTTCTTATGGAATAATGTAAAAATATTCAAAATTTCATATAAATATTGGTTCTAAATTCATTCTATTTCAAGAGTGATAATACAATATTTCTTTAACAATTTAATATTTAGAAGAAACATAACTTAGTATTCTTACAAAATAAAAGTTTCTGTAAATTGTGATTATATATGAATCATGACACAATGACAAGAATATTGCTATTTAAATTTTATGCTTCTTCAAGAGCAATAATGTAATATTCTTCTTAAATAATAATACATGAAAATGCTACAATATTCTTTCGAACGATTTATATTGTTAATCATTCAAGAATAATAATTCTTCTAGAATATTGTATGAAATAATAAATTATATTCAAGAAAATATAAGTCTAGCAATTGGTGTAGTCAAAATAATATTTACCGCTTGTTAATACAATTAAAAGTTCTGATAATTTAAAAAAAAATTTAATTAAAAAGAAAATTTTCTTTATCAACTCAATTGGTTAAAACTTCGTGTCTTTCTTTGAACGGAAGAGAAATTATATTTCCTGCCTCAACTTCGTTAGAGATTTATGAGTAGAAAGGAGAATAAATTTTGCTAACATTATTGGCTGGAATTTTGTGTTAATTACATGTTTTAAACTAGAAAGAAAAGAGGAAAAAAAATAGAGAACTTTAAATATATGTATATTTTATTGAAAATCAAAGCCCCATATTTATAGGGAAGAATGAGCTACAAGAGATACAATTGTTATAATAACTATGACTGCATGGTTATAATGGTCATTCACTAATAAACATACAATTTACAACAAATTTTCGCATTTTTTTAAAACTTTATATACTTTTTAAGTGTATCTCCCATAAATTCTCTATTTTTAAAGAACATGTTTTGTAATTTAGAAAGTATCTATAAATTTGAAGAGCGAAATTTTTTAAGTACTCCGTCAAGCTCTTTATATTTATTATTCAATATTTAATTTTAATATTCCCCAAAATATTTATTTTTTATATCTTTTATTTTCACTCACTTTCTCTCCAAACTATTATATAATTTTCCTTTCAAAACTCTTTTTTTCTTATATTTCAACCACATTTTTTCACAATAAAATATTTTTCATGTAAATTTTTTTTAAAAAAATAACCCTTTAAATACACATTCTTCAAAAATTTACTATTCAAAAACTCATTTTCCAAAAAAATAAAAGACCTTCAAACAGGGGCTCTTGTGAACTTTTTAAACCCACATTTCCCTTTATCAATTTAACTAAATAAAATATATATCATAATTTTTTACTATCTAAGAGTAACTAATCTTCTATTGATCTTTTACAACTTTCATATGATTTTTGACATGCCCGAATGATACCGTATTAACGACTCTTGGCAAAGTAACATAAAATATCACAAAAGTATGACTGTACCATATAAAGTACTATGATGACCTTAAGTCAAATGATCAATTTCACTACCAAACGTTAGAGATTAACTACTGACAATCAGATAGTTATCTATGTGAAATCTCTCAAATGGGTCTCTAATGTTTTGTACTATAACAAAACATTCACATGTTCATTTAAATATTACAACTCTTTAACGTATAAGATCAATTAATTACATTGCAAGTAAGAAATACCACACATCACATATCTGTAATAATGATATCCATATCTCGTAACTTACGACCATGAATGATTTAAGATTCAGTCATATATTATTTATATCTCACAATCACAATTCATTTGTGATTAACAAATTACCAAAATTTGAATCTACTAACTCCATTATTTAATTTAATTGAATATTGATATGTCATAAATAGAATGCATCAGTTACATATTAAAAGTGTTTATATCCAAAGTTGATTGGACTTAGGACATAGCACTTATAGCAAAATCTTATGATGAGTTCAGCAGCCGGTTCTCCTCTTTTCCGTGGCTCTATTATTCGAAGTTAGCATGAATTTAGCGTAAATGCAACCAGTTGAGTAGCCGACATCAACATTAACATTCAGACGTATCAATGCAGAATCATAGTAAACAAGAGCTAACCCATGATTTTATGAGATTGAAACTATGGGGTGGTAATGACACGCCTTAATTTCTTGATATTATTCATTAATCATTATTATTTGGGTTATGACATGCCACAATTTTGTGGTTTGTTCTCTTCACTCACATGCAAATCCCTGATGATCTGTTGATATTGGACGAGCCAATAATGATTTGTTAATATTGGTATGAGATGAATTTAATGCTTTTTAGTTTATCCAATTGAATATATATGTAACTATTTGTTCAATATTCCTTTAGTTAGCCTTACTCTGTATGACTATATGGGAAGCACTGTAGAAGATATTCATTACAAAATTTTCTTCCCTTTTGCAGGTTTTTTTTTTTTTTTTCCGCCAAGGATAATACTTCCTGGTTTTGTTAGTGACTCCATTTAAGCTTTATATTGAATTGAATAAAGCTGAACAAAAAAGTCACTAACAGATACTTTTTCCAAGGAATGAGGTGGTAGTTTTTGATTGGCAGTTTTTTCTTCAACTTTTTTTTTTAACCGTCAATTAGAAAATGCCAAGTGTATGTGTGTATAAATTCCTGTAATTGAATCTGGTCCCGTAGCAGAACTGTATTGAATTTTTCCATTTTCCAACTTTCTTATGCACCATTGTATTTGTACTTGGGCATTCTTTTAAGCACAGGGAAATTCAACTTGGTGTGTAAGCGGTCCAATTTTTGTGGTTTTTGACAAATTTTCAAATCAAACCGTTTTGACCGGTTTGAGAAAAACTCAAACCTAAACCAAACCGTTTTAACCGGTTTGAAAAAAACTCAAACCTAAACCTAACGGTTTGGTCCGGTTTTAAACCGCCGGTTTCGCGTATATTTTTTTCCAGTCTAGTATCTACTTTTATGTCATTAATTCAATATATATTTATATCTTACTAGAAATAAATCAAAAACAAACTAAATATATTTCTATAAATTTAAATACTAACAAAATAAAAGTAAAATTACAATAAAGTAAAGCATAATTTTTTATTCGCCCTTTTGACGTTTTAGGATAATACTTTACGATAAAGATACAATACAAGTCCACTAAAATAAATATAAGGTCCAAAAAAATATAATAATGTCCCTTTTCAACTAGCAAAAGGAATAAACGAATTAATTTTGTCAACTAGCAAATACGGTTTTTGCTTACAGCCCTAATTCAAGTTTTAGCCGTTTTAAGATATTGGGATCTTCTGAAGGGACAAAATAAAGATTTACACTCCTAATAGATTCAGATTTTATAAAAGTGCATATTCTTTAAAAAATAATCACTGCGAGAAAACATCCTTTGATCGTTTCTCTCACCCGTTCATCGCAATAGTTACACCTGTTTCTCGAAAGATTCAAGTATATAGATGAAAGGACATGTTGAAGACTAAAAATAATAATTTCTTCCTGTCATACGAATAAAATTGTTTGATGAGGTGATTATCTAAATATGAAATTGAAGTTTGATTTGAATAAGTTTTTGACAAAGTTTATTGATTAACATTCTTGATTTAGCAATTACTCAAGGGATAGAGACAAGTGTTCGGAAATCATTCTGCCATAGGAATAAATACAACTTTACTACAAATATTTGCCCTTAAAAACTCCCATAGTAACATTTCAACTGCAGCATGATCGAAATTAAAAAACATTTTTAGAAGTGTTTGGTTTATATGTTGAAAAAACAGAAGAAAAAATAAACTACTTATTCCATATTTAGATACAATTTCAGTTCTGTATTAGGGGTTGACCCAAGAAAATGAGCCAACAGCTGTCGGGCCCACTCACGCCAAGTCAAGTACGATTTCGGCGTGTTCCTACAGGAATAACGACGATAACAAGAAGGAAATTGACGCAGGAGGTACTTTAAGGGAGAGACAGAAATGTTCAGGTTCCGACGGGTGAAACAAAAGTAATCGCACTATTAACGATCACATGACTTAAACCAAACTAATCTATGTAGTATCAAAACAGGAATATGTGGAAGGATACGGAAAATGTGTACAGAAGTTGCTATATTATATGTTGAAATTTACGTTCATTAAACTTGCAAAGAAGATTAAAAGTATTCAACCAAGTGTTTGTATAAACTTCTCGAGAGTTCAAATATATATTTCGAATATGAGATCGTCAAAACTCCAATCTACAATCCAACCCCGTTTCAGTTATAAAGAGAACATATTTATACTGCCTTAACTGACGTGGTGATCGTTGGATCAAAACCACGTGGCATCATCTCTCTAGTTGAGGTTTCACATCACTGTTTATTCATATAATTAATACATTGATAAAGGATCGGCCGCCCTATACAATAGACTGACACATTGACAAATTTTATTAAAAGTGTTATATCAATCACTTCTAAGGGATCTTCAAATCTATCGCAAGAGTGGCGTCGACTTCATGAGCTTCGAACGAGCTTGAGAGCCTCAGAGAGATCTTTGAAGTGGTTCTCTAAGTGGAGAGCTTCAACTCCTTACTTTGTTTCCTTAGGCAGTGTTTTAACCTAAGTTGGAGTGCTTTATCTTTGAGCCAGTGCTTCAGCATGGACTCTGTAGTGCAAGGACTTCGATTTTGTTTGATTTCTTTATATTTTGACCTCATGGGTCTTTGTTTGAATTTCTTGTTAACTTTTTGCTTACGTGGCTTACTACATGGCACTTTTACTTTGAGCCTTGGAGGTGAGGTGTAACAATAGTCCCCCAAGTCTAGGCATGATTATTTCTGTAATGCATGGACTTGAATGTAAAATAAAAAATTTCGTAGGCGGTGGTTTTTACCTTTTTACCACGCCACCAATCATGTTATAGTTAGAATTTAAAATATACTTGACTTGTGCAGACCCTCTGCGGGTGATGTCCGAAGCGGTTTACTGGGCAATACTTCACCTTTTGGAACAATTCTAGGAAGGGTTACTGAAGCAGAGTAATTTCAAAGTTGTATCTCCTGAAGTGCAGTTTCATGTCCGAAACACTAGCTAAACTTGTTGAAGTGAAGAGGGTCAGACCCCTATATGGCCTTAGAATTGATAATTACGAAGCGTTTCATTTTAATAAATAAATTTGAGAAATGCAAGGCGTCCTTAATTATGGTGCCCAAATGATTTGCCGTCGTGGTACGTTTCCAAGAAAAGGCAATTGACATGATTCGATTTCCAATACACGCAACCGTCGCCACATTTAATGCTCAATGATGGCGTCTCCCACGTACCTTACAAATTTCAGACGCATAAAGGCGCGTGGGGGCAGACTTCCTAATCTGGCCGTAAATGACGAAGTGTCAGACATATTGAGTAGCTCAGATTGAATTTTCGAATGGACGATCAGATGACCCGGATCAAGATCCAACGGCTGAGATTGAGGGGTATGTCTATAAAAGGCACAAACCCTTGAGAAAATCTTTTTACTTTTGTACGAATCTTTGCATCATTTCATTTCAAATTTTAAGAGTTTTCAAGTTTTTTCTAAGAACTTTTCAAGGTTCTTCTCTCTCAAAATTTTCCAAGTGCTCTTTTTCTTCGAATTTTTTCTTTCCTCTTGTTACTTTTGCGAATTTCAATGTTCCTTATTCTTCATCATCTTAAGAAGGTCGCAAGTATTGTAATTTTTTAATTTGTAAATTTTTTGAAATAACTTGTAAATTGATGGCCTCTTCAACATCTGCTAGAGAACACGTAGATCTAAGTAAGTTAGCGAGTGAAATGGGGGCAGAAATAACTAACACAGGTGACCTCGTCAGAGCCATTGAGGCTGGACGAGGTACCTCAATTTCTGGGGGTATGAGGGATGATGATATAGCTTGAGGAGCAACTAAAATCCCTTCTTTCGTAGATCTTACCTACCTCACAAGCCTTAGGGACAAATATAGAATTCCCTATGATATTGAGCTCATTTTCCCATCTCCTAACGAGCGAGCCTACTATCCTAGGCAAGGCTGCATCACCGTTAGTGAGTTTTGGTTGAAGGCTAGGCTTCGCCTGCCGATCTACCCATTCTTCCATGTTGTCCTCAGGCTATACGGGCTGGCCCCTACCCAACTCGTTCCTAATGCCTGGGCCTAATTGGTAAAGACATGCCTTTGCACATCTTCCAAACAATATACCAACCTCGATCCTTAGGAAAAGAGGACTCTAAGGGGTGATATTCTTTATGTCCTTGGGGGTCGCACTTTCCCTTTGTTCTAGGCCTGCCTTCCTCCATCAAAGGCTGGAAGGAGACTTGGTTCTGGGTTAGGGATAAGTGGTAAGAGTGTGAGGATGACATGTCAAAGTCTCGACTTCATACTCTGACGCTCATAAGTGCATTCCTTGCTTCTTCGATTTTTCGAACTGATGAGGTTTGATACTTATATTTTTTTTGTTTATTTTGTAGGGTTGGTTGAATGGTTCGAGTTTACTAAGAGTGATTGAGATACTCTTACTAAGGTCTACAAGAAATCCTCTTCCTCACGTGACTTCGGCTGTTTTAATCCAGTCGAAGCACTTTTTTGAAGATTTATGTTTGATGGCAAGGAGGGGTAAGGTGTCCTTCTACTTAGCCATTTTCTTGATGTTTCTTTTGTAAAATTTTGCCGACCTTGTTCTCTTTTTGCTTTGCAGAAAATTTTGAGAAGATGAGGCACCCCACCCCTGATATGGCGATTATCCTTGCCGCCACCTCCACCTCGGGAAATAAGGGGTTGAAGCCCTCATTTGTTGGAGGAAAGATGTGGGACAAAATTGAGAAGGTCAGCAAGAAGGCTGCTTCTCAGGAGGAGGGACGACCTCCCTTAGTAGACAAAGGCAAGAATGTGGTGGTGGAAAAGCAAAAAAAAATTCAGGGTATTTACCACCGGGGTTTTAGCTCCAATGGTATTCCTCTCCCTCGCTTCAAGGTTCCAATGGAGGAGAAGTTAATGGCAACGTCAATAGCTGCGACCTCTGGGGGGGTAGAAGAGGTCAACTGTTGTGGAGCCCCAGAGGCAAGAACTTACGAAGAATGCAAAGACTACAAGTGCCTCAACCACTTCGGATGCTCCAAAGCAAAAACTTGCCTTGAAGAAGAGAACAGAGGAATTGGCTCCATAGGCTCTCAACCTTCTCCCTCCAAAAGTACAAACTGCCATACCATATATTACAAGTACTGGATGGAGAGGTGGAAGAACTACGTTTAGACAAGTGACGCTGTCGATGTCTTTGCAATGATGGTAAGCCAAGTTGTGAGGACCTTTGGCATGGACATAGAGGCTAAAGCCCTCTTTAAAAACCTTCAATGTAAGAACTGAGAGTTCATAAATAAAGCCTCTCAGGCTGAGGAGGCTGCCAGTAAGGCCAAGGCAGAGTTGAAGGCCTTGAAGAAGAAATACAAAGAAGAGTCAATAAAGCTCGCTTCTGCCTTAGCAGAAATTGAAACTTTGAAGAATGAGGTCCATCTATCTCAAAGCGAGGTGGCCTCCCTTACTAAGTGAGTGGAGACTTCTAATGTATATCAGAAGCTGGCAGCTGAGGCCTTGGAGAAGTTATGTATACACTGATATGACGAAATGGCTAAAGGTTAACATTCAAGGCATTGACACTACTCAGTTGAGGTCAGTCTTCTTGGGAGAAGGAGAGGAGGATCCTGAGCCTCAGACTCAGGTAGAGGGAGACCAAGTTATTGAACTTGAAAGTGATGCAGTTGATGAAGCTGTTGCTAAAGAAGTGGCTCTTCAACTCCCATCCCTTTAGAGATTAGGACTCCAATTGTACTTTTTATATTTTTTTGTCTAAGTGTAATGGATTCAGCCCACCTTTTGTAAATACTCTTCAACGAATAAAGTTCTTCTTTTCTTTAGCACTTGTGTTCATATACTTTCTGCACCTTACTACTTCTACTTTATATTGATGTGTATTTTCTAATTTGAACCACTTGTACTTGAACAATTACATCGAACTTAAAGCAACATCAAACTTATAATAACATCAGACGTATAATAACTTTCAATGCGTGATAACATCAAACTCATAAATATTGAGGTTTCAACAACATCGAACCTACAGCAAGGTCAGACTTATGCAAAATATCTTAGCAATAATAAGACTTGCAAAATTTTAACAAGTGTGGACTAGTTAGACATAACGAAATCATACTTGTGCAACATGAACTTCAGCAACAATCAAACTTGCAAAATTTTTACAAATGTTAGCAAGTCTTAGCCACTTCAAAAATAAATTTAGCTGAATTTCTCTTAACCACTTCAGAACTCGTTTAACCACATAATCAAACATATGAGATTAGATATGTGTAAGATCTAAGTAACATCAGACCTTTGCACATAGTACTTTGATAATAATTCAAACACTAAAATTTGTCCAAGTTTTAGAAGGTCGTATACCTTTGTAAATCTCTGAACTCATGTACATTGATATATATGAGCTGAGACTCTTTAGTACTTTAGTACTTCAGACTTTTAGCCTGACTTTGTAATTTTGTAATTTATAATTTACACAAGTATAGGCTGTTCTCTTTGCCTTTCACTTTCCTGAGCATGGCTTGAGTCGTTTACTCATGTTGGGGCTTCCCTAACAATTTTAGTTGTTAAGGGCATGTATCACACTTCGCGAGTAAGAGATGGTCTCTGTCGGACCCAGCTCTTCGACAAAATGTTCACGCTTCCCTGCATAGGGACGGTTCGTCTATGCAGAGGCATCTCCCAGGGCTTCAGCCTCTTGGGTTGTCTTTAACTCATGAACAATATGATAAAAGTCATTCTCATTGAATCTTAAACTGAATATATAAGATGTTTACATCATTGATAATACTTGCGTAGATGTTCTACATTTCATGGGTAAGGCTGCACCTTCCCATCCATATTCACAATTCTGTAAGTTCTCGATCAAATATCTTCACTAATGTTATAGACTCTCCCAGTTAGGACCAAGGGTTCCTGAGCCATGCTCTCTAAAGGATGGAAATATTATTCGAAGTACCAATTCATTCAAAAGAAATAACTTCTTTTCACTTTCAAATTGTAGTATCTTTCATTTTCCTTTGATAAACGACCAATTTTGCTTGAGAGTCATCCCTTCTTTCTTCAAGGAGGTCGAGTTCACATCTCCTTACCTCATCATTAGTTATTTTATTGAAATGAATTCATCGAGGAAAAGGTAGACCCACTCCAACAGGATTCGTAGCCTCGGCCCGATTGGCCATAGAGAATAGGGTCGCTCCTGTAGCAATTCTGTTCATAGTTTTGATAGCCCAGAGTACATGAGATAGTTCATTGATCCATGCCCCTTTAGAAGCATCCAATTTCCTTTTCAGCGTATACTTGATCTTTTTGTTAACGGCCTCGACCTGCCCATTTGACTCACTACTAACTGGGAGTCGTTGTTGATGACGAGCCTCTTCACTTGCATCTCTTTGGCTAGCCATAAGCCAAAGAGGAGGGCTTCGTATTTCGATGCATTATTGGTGACCTTGAAATCTAATCTTAAGGCACAAGGTTATGTCCCTCTGGACTGACTAAGACAACTCCTACTCCTGACCCTGTCTCCCTGTCTCTCTTGAAGATCCATCAATTGAAAGGCTCCAAGTTAACGGTTCGACAGGCTCCACCTCTTCTTCCACTTCTAGAACAGGAGTGAATTCTGCCACTAAATCTACTAAGTCCTGACCATTGATGGCTGTCATTGGCTTAAAGACAATATCAAACTCACTGAGTTCCATAACCCACTTAAGTAACCTCCCTAAAGTATCAGGCTTCTGTAACACTTCCTTGAGGAGAAAGTTTGTCAACACGTATATACTATGAGCTTCAAAGTATGGTCTCAACTTTCTTGACACCGTTACCAAAGAAAGAGCTAGATTCTTCATGTTTGGATAGTGAGTCTCTACTGCCAAGAATGCTTTGCTGACGTCATAAACAGGCAGTTGGTGATCGTTCTCTTCTCTTGTCAAAACTGAACCGATAGCCTCGAAAGTCACTTCTAAGTAAAACTGTAATAGCTCATGATCTTTAGGTTTAGAGAGGAGTGGAGCTTGTCCCAAGTACTTCTTTAGTCCTCTTCAGGCTGTTTCATACTCCTCTATCCATTGAAACTTTTTTCCTCCATTGAGGATTCTAAAGAAAGGTAGGCACTTATCTGTTGCCTTGGAGACGAAATAGTTCAATGCTACTACTCGTCCAGTAAGACTTTGTACCTCATTTGGTGTTTGAGGTAACCTCATTTCAATCAAAGCTTTGACCATTTCAGGGTTTGCTTCAATGCCTCTTTGGTTGACGATGTAGCCCAAGAACTTTCCTAAAGAAACTCCAAAGGCACACTTTAAAGAATTGAGCTTCATCCAGTATCTTCTCAAATTTTAGAATATCTCATTAAGGTTTTTAACATGATCCCCTACTTTTAAGCTCTTCACCAGCATTTTGTCCACATAGACCTCCATAATTTTCCCAATAAGGTTGGCGAACATTTTATAACTTCGACGTTTTTTAACCTAAAGGGCATGAACTTGTAGCAATAAAAACCTTTGTCTGTGATGAAGGAAGTGTGTTCCTCATCTGC
Organism: Fraxinus americana; assembly: GCA_035079005.1. Taxonomy (NCBI): domain Eukaryota; kingdom Viridiplantae; phylum Streptophyta; class Magnoliopsida; order Lamiales; family Oleaceae; genus Fraxinus; species Fraxinus americana. The sequence goes on from CM068716.1 coordinate 18,498,713, forward strand.
TGGCAACATAGGAATTTGATTATATCCAAAATATGCATCCATGAAACTAAGAAGTTCGTGTCCGGTAGTTGAATCCACAAGTTGGTCTATTCAGAGAAGTGGGAAGCTGTCCTTAGGACAGACTTGGTCTAAATTTGAAAAGTCTACGCAAACCCTCCTCTTTCCGTTATGCTTTTTCAACAATACTGGGTTAGAAATCCATTTAGGAGACACTGATTTCCGGATAAATCCATTGTCGATCAGCTTCTTAATCTCATCCTTTAGAGCCTCATATCTTTCAGGGTTGAGGGTTCTTCATTTTTGACTATATTCTACGACCTTTGGGTCAATGTTCAAGTGGTGGTTACTGGTCTTTGGATCAACGCCTACCATGTCGCCATGTTTCCAAGCGAAGACATCAAGATTTTTTAGTAAGAAGCTCTTCAGCTCCTCTTTTGCTTCTATATGCAGGTTTTTTCTCATCTGCAAATGTTTTGAGGGATCCCGTGGGTCTACTGGAAAGCTCTCAAGTTCCTCCATAGATGCTGTTTGACGCTCGCAGTCAATGACGCGAGGGTCTAACTCCTCCAAGTTAGCTGCTTCTTCAGTAGTCCTTCTTCAAAGGTTGTATGTTCTTTACAAATAGCCTCTTCTTCAGAGGTTCGTATGACTCCAATGATATCCCCTTCTTCAGGGGCATCGATCATCTCGTCTTCTCCTTTGGGTACTACCTTGTTCAGGGACATCATTCATGTCAAGGTCTGTGATAATGACGTTGACAGTCCTTGTCTCAACTTTCATGAGGGAGTTCGAATAACATTCCCTAGCAATTTACTGATGACCTCGGATAGTGGCGATGTCATTAGTTCCTTCAAGGCTGGCCTCCCTGGTACTCCATGGCAAGTAGAGCGGTTATCAACCACCAAAAATTCCATAAAGTGGTGAGCAGTCAAGGGTGCAGTCCCCATCTCTATTGCTAGAGTATTTTACCCCTTGGGATGATAATATCTCCTGTAAAGCCATACAAGGGGGAGCTCATTGGAGTCAACTCATGGTCAATTTTCATCTTGTCAAAGGTGGTTCTAAAGATAATGTTGATTCCATTTTCCACTAACATTCTTTTTAGGCTGTTGTGGGCTACGGCAGCCCTCACTACTAAGGCATCACAGTGTGGATAATACACATCTGTTGCATCTTGAATTCGAGCTTTCATAGTATTGTTATAAAGTTGATCTATTGGAGATAAAAAGATTGTTACCAAAAGATTCGCAATTGATGATCAATGAAACTCGAGATGAAAGCTGAACATTCACGTCAAATCGACCAAAGACAAAAGCAAATCGAGCATTCAAGTCAAATCGATTGAAAATATTAGATTTAGATATTTTGGATTCATATGTAAATGTAAAATACTTTAATCCTTAGTAATGAATCATTATAAGTTGAAAAGATAATTTTTTATGCACAAGAAAAATTATTTCATATAAACGCTTGCATAAAAATTATTTTTCAAAAAGTAAGAATTTCAATTTAATAGTTAAACATTTTACAAGTATCACTTACCTTGAAAAATTAAGTAAAAAAATCTTTTAAAAGCCTACATTTTCAAAATAATCAAGAAATAAAAATTTGGAAAAATACTGTCTAATCGGACGTCCGATTCGTCAAACGATTCAATTTTTAACTGTTTTGAATCTTGATGCACAACACCTAGTTAGGTTGTCCGGTTCAATATACAGACGTCCGAATGAGTCTTTCGATTGGTCATAAATTTTGACGTTTTGACTGTTATAAATATATTTCACTTTGCATTCAATACAATACTTTTTGAGAGTATTTAAATGAGATATTTTTGAGAAAAACTATATTGAGTTTATATCTTATTTATCTTCATCAATCATTTATTTTGAAAAAAAATTCATTGAATTAACTTTTGAAAATCATTCTACTCATCAAAATTTTTTTCACCTAATACTTGAGCTTTATTTATTGCTATTTATTGAAATGTTAGCAAATTTCTCCCTTTATACTTAATTTGATCATATCATTTAATCAGAGAGAAGTTTTAAATTGTAAAATCAACTTCCTTTAAATTTGTAGGCCGTGTTGAAGTCTAATAAATCTCAACATTGTATAAGAATCGATGTTTCTTATTTGTAAGTTATCAAAAGCGTTGTAAAGGGTTGGATTGCATTACAAGCCAATCAACGTAGTGAAAAGACCTTACTCGTGCCGAAGAGCTTGGTAACGGAGGAAGTAGATCATTTAGTCTTTCCAACCAAATCTAGTGACGTTAGGGCTGGTGGCTGAGGACTGTCCAATGATATGGAGGTCCAACGGTTTGGATGGTGGTTGGTCGGAGTTTTTGGGATTCAAAGGTGGTGGTTGGCCAAAGTTTTTAGTGTTTTTTTAGTTTTGATTTTTAATTATAATTGTAATTAGTTCCTTTTTTTTTTCTTTTTTTAAATTTAAATATGATGATATATTCGTCATTTTACAGCTTTTAATTGAGAAAATGGATGAAAATGATGATTTTCATAATGAAAGGTAAAAATAAGGGTGAAAATGAAAAAAAAAAATTAAAGAAATGAACATTTTACACAATAATATTGAAAAATATATACGTTTTGTGCTAATTACCCAAATAAAACATACATGATTTCAACACGCACACACAAATAGATCTAGAAAGCTTATGTAGATAGATAGATAGATATATAGGAAGGTCCTATATTATTTTTATTTAACATTTGAATCACTCGACAGCAAAAGCTTCTATAATATACAACAGCTTATCAAACTTCTCGTAGACATACTTGACGGATGTGCGAGATCGGATTATGTATCTTCAAGCATTTTTGCTTCTATAGCTCCAAGACCAAGTCTGCAGTGCAAACACTAGAGAGTGAAAGAAGTGTTGAACAATCTCATCTAGGGTTAAGTTTTTAGAGATGAGAAAAATTTTTAGAGATGAGACACATCTATTATTTAAAATTTTATTTTCAAACATGCCTTTTCATGTGTAGGCAGGATACGATTTTTTTATTGAAGGCTTGACTGACAAAGAGCACAAATGTTGTGCCACCGAGATTTGATCCAGGCCTTTTTGTCTCTTGTGATACCATGTTAAATTAACTCATCTAAAAGATTAACGTGTAAAGAGAATGCATACGAGCACATATTACTTACACTCAGCATCTGTTCTGATCCAGTTCTCACTATTCACCATCGAAGCACCTTTGCTTGTACCATTTGAAGATAGTTTCATAGCGTTCTGTTCGTATTGCTTTATGTTGGCTGTTTGAGAAGACCTCTTTCCGTTGTCCTTTTCAATGTGATGGTCACCTTGATGTTCATGGGAAATGTTTTTGGCCATGTCTTTTTGCAACTTGAACTGTTTTCCGGTTATTAATCCTTCTGGGTGAACCTTCTTGTGGAATACTTTTAGTCCCTGCATGCAACAAAATTAAACGAGAATTGAAAAACCTATAGCTTCAGTTTTTCCTGATAGTTGTCAGCATGCATTCAAGTTTTAGACTGAGATTATGTATTAATTTTTGGAGTTAATTTATATTTTTTATGAGCTAGTATTTACAAACATTCAAACCGGATTCGGAGGTTCCAGTCCAATTTCAAGAAAATTAGGAGCCAAAATCAAGAATAGAGAACCGATCAGGTCCTGGATGGTTCTTTCTTCTCTAACTGAAGCCGTTGGTACCCCACTCTACAATCAAATTTGTCATTTTCTATAAGTTTTTTTATTTTTTATAATTTATCCACACTGTCACACAACTCAACACAACAAATAGCAAGCCTGCTAGACTCAAGTAATAAATATCCTAATCATTCATATTCATTCATTTGAATAATTCATATCACTCTCGTTTGTAGCTACTTTTGATTGCACTTTACGTGCTACCTGTCCCACAAACCCTTCCTGAGGTGTAACATGCAGAGCTACAGTCGAAATTAGATGCTAGTATTCTAGATATTTGATTCTATTTAGCATCATATTTATAGTGGATTAAGAAAGTGTTGAAATATGTATTTGGTGGCATTTTTAATTTTTCTATTTTTGCTAGATATTAAGAAGATAAAGTGTATTGTCAACTCACAATTTCTTTGAAATGTATTATAGGTAGAATCGAACCCAAACCCCAATTCCTCAGATTCCTCGGGTTCGGATTCGGATTTGAGTTCAGTTTCAGTAATTAGATGTACCCAAACAGTTTCATTTACGAAAATCCAAAGTATAATGGGTAGTATTGGGTATTGAAATACCTAGATCTACCTATTGGACGCTCAGTCCTAGATTAGGGTATTGGATATTCAACAATAACTTATTTAGTATATTGAGTTTGATAGCTTTGGACACAATAAGTATAAAGGGAAGTCAAAATCTTGTTTGTTATTGGTACTGAGTATAAAACATGCGTTAACAGCTTACTTACCTTAGGGAGTTTCTTCATAATTGAAGTGGATTTAGTAGCATCTCCAATAGAAGAAACAGTATTACTTTTAGATGTAGAATGGAGCTTCTTCATCATCTTCTTTATTAAATGCTTTACATAATTTCCCTTGGCTCGTTTCTCGAATCCTTCATGTTTCCCTTTAGGATTGTCATCGACTATCTTATTTTTCTTAAAAAGCTTCTCAAATGATGCCTTCTCTTTATCTGGTTCTACCCTTACACAAGCCAGTTCATGAATTGATGAGCCAAAGAGAGAATTTTGCAGAGGAAATGCAACCGTATTTGCATAGGCTTCAGAATCTGCACCTTCAATCCCTTCGTTACAGATGGTTATGATACTCGCTAGACTGCTCCTTTGTGGTGAATCATCCCCAATCTCTTCAGCTTCAACTTCAAGAAATTTCTCTAGCTCATAGTTTATAAGTTTTGGATCGTTCTCTCCTATCTCTGTCTGTTCATTGGTTGTTACATTCTTAAAAGGCATAGGAAATGTGGGTGTTGGGGGGTCTGTATCCATCAGTTCTGAACCAAATGTTCCAATAGCAAGAAACGCAAATGGCTCAGACGATTCTTCTTGAAACACCGTTTCCGCTTTGTTAGGATGCCCTGAGCATGAATAAGTATGGGCTGTTTCCACGTAGTATTTTTTTCCATCGAAAAACAACTGTCCTGAGAAGCAAGTGGAGGGGTTTCCTGAAATCAGAAATGAAATAATGCACTCATTAGTTCAGATTTTAGACATACAACATGTCGGCCCTTTTATAAATAATTCGAAAACTAAATATGGACCTTGGGCAGATAACCTGGAATGTGGGGCTGGGGAGGGGGAGAGGGAGAGGGTGGCAGGATTGTGTTTAACAAAGTTTGATCATTCAGTCTTAAAGTTGAGATATATGTTGATACATGTTACCTATTGTGAAATTCTTCGTTGGTTCATTGTAGTTCAGCCTTAACTTACGATGCATCCAACCTAGTAACTGCATCAAATAACATAGTTAGAAAGATATGCATATGGCTAACACCAAATTTAGAAGATTTTGGACTCACCTTCATCTTGAAACTCTCTGTCTAGGCGTTGATTAAGAAGTACTAGTTTTTTTCCTAAAAATAGGTGGTCTAGTCTTGTAAGGAAAATGATTGATATAGCCTTGTTTTATCCCAAAAACAGGGTTCCTAGAAGAGTCTAGGATGGAGTTGAGCAGAAAAAAACATGGAGAAAGTTACAAGACTATGGTTGGACAACCTCTGTCGACGTTGTATGATATGAGTGGGCTCTGACTTCTGAGTCCCACATGTGGGTATTGTTCCATCTGCCATGAATTCATGTGGCCTTGCTTGGAGTTGTTAACGATGTCCTGAATTTTGTTGTTGGTAAAATGAATTTGAGTGATAACTTTAATAAATCAATCTTACCAAATTTGGACAGAATAATGGCAAGGAAACTCAAACAAAATGGATGTAAAGCACCAACAAAACAATCACCAAGAAATGGATGAAATAACACCAAAAGTAATGGATGCAAAGTCGAGGTAAGAATTGAACTTTTTGTCCTTAAGTCGATTTTGCCCCGCTACGGTACTTACAGATGATGGGAATCAACTCTCAAGATACAACAACTACCTTCTTATTTATAGAAGAGAAGAGGGTGTAAGTGAAGATATACGCTCCAAAACTCACTAGCCTTCATGAAGGGTTGTAACTCATTATGTTGCTAGCTTACCACTGGCGCATTGCTCGAGTGTCAGCGGTGTTATTTTAAGCAAAGACATGTCGCTCGAGCGACAGTCTTATCGCTGGCTCACTACTCGAGCGCTAGTCGAGTAGTGGAGTTAGGCAAGTTACCGACTAGTTTTTCCTCTTCTCTTTCCAAGTTTGGATTGAAATTTCTCATTCATCCGAAATTGATTTTAAGGTTCCAAATATACCACGGCGATCTGCTCGATGAGTAGAACAAGTTCGTCCATTTATTTATTGGTTCAAGTTCGAATAATTGGCCAAAGTTGACACAAAAGTTACTTTTCCATGGTTTTATACTAAACCAATTTTATATCTTAAAAAAAAAAAAAAAAATTCCCACAAATTTATGATTTGTATTTGGGATGGCCAGTAATCATCATGTCTCGACACAATTCAAGTTTGTCTACCATACCAATCTTGCCATTTGATCATAGTTTGAGATCTAGCTGTAGAAGATTTTCTACAGTGCTAATATTGATTGGGCTTTCGATTCATTTAAACTAATTCGGCTGTAGCTTCACGATGTTTGGAAGCCGATACTTTTGATTGTGGAATTCTTGATGTGATGAATAATTGTAGGTTCATTTAAATTTCATGACAGGTAGAGCCTAACGTTTGCTTTCCTCTCTGAGAAATATCCCAAACTAAGAACTATGTTATGAGGTATATTATATTGGGTGGATTGGTAGGGCTACTTTGTAGAGTTTTCATTAGGGCCACGTGTGATTCTGGTCCTGACTAGGAATTTCATGTGGCCATCCGTGTCAGTGTGATTAGGATTCTTGTTCTTAGTGGGCACACTCAAAATGCTCGTGCTGCAAGTAATTAGAAGCAAAAAAAATAAAATAATATATATATCATTACATGTTGGACATTTAATTAAAAAATGATTTTGATCTTCACGTGAGAGGGAATGTTATAGATCAAATTTAAATAGTCGAGATAGAGTTTATAGTATAGTAACTGTTGTTAAGGAATAAAATTTTACATTAAATAAAGATGAAAACATAGACTAACTTATAAATGATTGGATTTTTCATTTTAATAAGTAAAATAGAATCTCAAATCTTAATATGGTATTAGAGTCCATTAAGATCCAACGAGCAATTCCACATGAATTTCAAAGATTCAAAAAATGAGTACAAGAATTTCAAGATTTGTCCGCTCAAACGAGTCATCATTTTGCGAGGACATGTTTAGGGATAAAATCCACTTCGAATAACAATGAAAACATAAACCAACACATAAAAGATTGGATTCCTCTTGAACTTTAAGATGAAATCCAATTCTTAATAGCTGCAAATCCAACGTTCCAAAAATAATGCAATCAAAAAGTAAGGGTGGGCAAAAACTGGTTTTCCGCGCAACCAAACCGATTGAAACTCGAGATTTTATAGGTAGAACCAACTAGTTCCATGTATAAGGCAAGAATCGAACAAGACCAAAACCTGTCAAACTGGTTTAGTGTTCCCATTTATAGAACTAAAGCAAATGCTGAGCATCGTGGTGGAATCATATACTATGAATGCTGGCAGAAAGATATTGCCAATGGAAGATGCAATCAGCCACATTAATTGATTCAAATGTGTTTGGACATTGTTGCTTAGTTTTATTATATAATTATGTTAATGTCAATAAGAGATAAGAGAGTTGTTTAGTCATATCTTGCCTGCCTGCATTGATTAGGATTAAAGATTTGACATAATGATTGGATTGAATAACTAATGCCATAGGATTTCTCAAGGCACGTTTACTACTTTATCGATCTATTTGTTGAATTATTGTGGATTTATTCTCACCTCATCTCTTTCCCCCCTCACTTTTTGTTCAACCCCAACTAGATGCACGTTCTGGCAGATCTCGATTTTGAGGTGACCTAGTGGCTTAGCACATGGTTATTTTGTCGAATTTAAGTGAAGTTACATGGAATTAACGTCATGCCATCTCTTTACTTCCTCAATTTTTGTTCCTCCCCAACTAGAGGTGTGTCCCAGCACGACTCGATTATAAAGTCTATTTTTATAGTTTGGCTGACATAAACACCCCCCCCCCCCCGGCGTACCACCCACGCAGTCGGCTGTAAAGTTTTTTGAAATGGCTCGACTATAAAGTTGGGTTTGGCCTAGATTGTGCTTTTCATGTGTGAGTCTGAGCGAACATTCATTTTGACACTCTTGACACCCACAAACCCAAAAAAGAGGCTTGAGGCACATCTTGGCAAAGTAAGATGAAGCAAATTGCACTTGTTAGCACCGTTTACCACTTATGGACAACACCAAACAGGAAAATTTTTTAGGATTGCAAGTTGATAGCATTGTTAGACGGATTAAAACACACGCATACAAAGTTATGTTTTCTTTGTATCCGCATGTTTTGATTCATTATGAGTCTATGGCATTAGGTCGTTAGATCTAGTTGTTTGTACATTTTTTTCATTTTGTTTGCCAGGGTATGCTCGGTATACTTATATATGATTTTTGATCAAAAATAGTTTACATTTACCGATATAAAAAAAAAAGTCATATTTTTTTGTGGAAGGAGTACGGACTGAATAAACACATCATACATCTTAATTCTTTGATCTTTCTCAATTTTACTTGACTTAACATGCTAAACAAATACTCGAGCATTAAATAGCAACAAACACGAGAAATGACAAGTGTTCGTACTATTGTGGAACACATGGAAATGGTGTAGTTTTGTCAAGGTATAGGATATATGTCAATTATTGTAGATATGGGATGAATGATACAAGCTTTGCCCAAAGCAACGGAATATCCTTATTTAAGCTAAGGAACAATGCACTATAAAACAGCAAGTTTTTGCCTTCTGTTGCATAAATGACAAAAGGTACAAACCAATACAAACACAAAATGTACATTAGCAAGTTGATCAAATAACTAGAATTAGAAAATGCAGAGCCAACCTCTTTTTAGCATATCAATTGTCATATTCGCCCTTACAAGACAGCAAGGAAGTTGAAACGTATTGTATTTTCAAGTTTTCTCCAATCATGTAAATATTTGGTGCATGTTTGCTAAAGGAATAATGTTATGATTAAGTTTGTAGACAATGTAAGAAAATAAAATGTTCAAATTGCAAAGATTAAATGCTTTGATTTATCAATTTACACAACAATCTAACTTGAACTTTTTGATTCATCGAAAGTTCAAATTACAAATATTAACATACACTAATATCTGATATGAAGTGGGAGGCAAAAAAGTAGGAACCAGTTTTGATTTCTTATGGTTAGAGTCTAGAGTTTTGAACATATTACTATCCATAAGGGTTTTTGGTTTTGATTGATTTTATTCTTATGGCTAAATATATTCGCACTACATTTTCTTATAAGTGCACCACATTTTAATTGCATAAATTGTTTATTACCTTTACTTCATACCACACATATGTCCCTAAGTTTTTTTCATTGTATTTTTACCACGAATTTTTCATTAATTAGTATATCTTGTCTCTGATAATGATTTATGTCAAAAATTTCATCAAGAGGGAATAAAAAAAAATTTTATTTATCAGCATGTATTTATTAAGCAAAAAATATTCAAAATTATGATTAAACGCTTGTCCATCGTTTTAAAGCACAATAATAAATTTTTTGGATAAAAATCATTATTAAAGACAACATTGCTTAATTAATGAAAGATTAATGATAAGAACGTGATGAAAAAAGTTAGCAACATAACTGTAACATTAAATAAAGATTAGGGATCAATAATACAATTAAAATGTGGTGTACTTATAAGAAAATGTTGTGGGAATATAATTACCCTATTTTTTTTTTTTTTTATCCAGCCTATAATTGTAAAGAACAAATTATAAAAAAAAAATCGATTTCATTCGTGTACCCATGGTTCTACTTTAGAAATCAAAAATCGACTTGAGCCCAGTTAGTTTTCTATTTTCAATTTCGATTTCGATTCTATTCCAATTAAAATGCTCAAGCCTAGTTATAATCATCAGTCCTTTTGGTAGTGGATCACTACTACATTATTAATTATACATTAAAATTGGAATGCATTTATATACATTAGACAATGTAATAGTAACCTTACTGTCGCATAAAATAATGACCAAGTAGATGTTAAGAATTGAGATTCCATCTTAAAAGGTCAACCTTGTTAAGAGGAGTAACTCAATCCTTTATAAGTTGGTTTATAAAATTTCACTAATAGAAAACAATTTGAAATATATGAAATAAGTTATTTTCTCTTCTAAAAATTTCACAATACTCCTGGATCCTTTATACTCTAATATATTGAAGTTTGAGTTCAATCAAATATAAAATTAAAATTAAATTTGAACATTAAAATTTGAAAACGAGAATCCCATCTGATAGGCTAGAAATTATTCCGTATCTCCTCTTTGTTGCCATTTGCTTGATTTTTTTTCTTTTATTAGGCCCGTCCCTTCAGCAGCAATTGACACAAAATCGTTACCGATGCGGTTACATTTGAACATACTAGAACTTGAGCCCAATAAAAAATACTTCATCTTGCCCCCTGGAGCACATCCAAATTGGCAAAGGATGGACACTGTTGGGCTTGCAACCTCAGGGTGAGGAATTTGATTCCTGGATGGAGCAGCTGAATGTTGTAATACTCAATTTAGGTGGAGCAGTTTGGTGATGTAATATTCATGGAAGAAGGCTCCCTTGAAGTTAGGAGTATAAAGGGTGCACAGACCCTGGTCAACTTAGGTATATCCTGCGGTTAACCTCCACCCATCACTGAGGGGTCGGAGATGGGTGGTCCAGGACATAGTCTGGTGTAAACTCGGATACCTAGATATCAAAAAAAAACCTCATCTCAACTAGATCGTGCGGCCACGTGTCAATATGCCAGCTTTATGACCCGCCATGCCAAAATTCATAATTTTTGTTAGTGGTAATTCTCTATTTAGTTAAGAACAAATTCGTTAAAACTCATTTTTTAAAAAAAAAAAATCATTTTTAATCATATATTCTTTGAATAAAATAACTTTGGACATTAATTCATCACTTTTCCCTATTTTTTAATTATACATTCTCCAAAAATATTAGTTTTCACAATATCTATTCTAAAAAATATCTACAGCAAACTTGAAGTATTAACTTGGAAGTTCTTTGATGTATCAATGAGTGAGATAAAATTATTAGTCAATATCCTGGTGACTTGAGAACTAAAGGAATACATATTAGCGATATTAAATTCGTCACCCTTTTAATAGGCAAAATCGTGATCTCGAAAGATTCTTTTGTGAACAGTTAAATTTGAGCTCAATAATTTCACATTGATCATTGAATTAATATTGTAACGTGCACTTGTTCCAAATATTTGACATACTATATGGGGATAATAAGAAGGATAATTCAGAGGTTAATAGGTTATTGTTGTTGTTTATATAGTTTCAGCAATTTTAATTATACTGGGAGTGCAATGTCATTCTTTTAATAGAATAGAACGAGAGTAATAAATTATCTCACCAATTAAAAGTTCACTGAGTCAAGATTAATTTTTTGGAGTTTAATTTATTTGGATCCGATTCGATCCCTTCGATGGCTTCAAACATAAGAATCGAAACAAATTTAATTGGATAGAGACATGTAACCTATGTGCTAAGCATGTGCTATTCATAAATGGGAAGAATTTAATTTGGAATAGACTTAAAAGGAAGAGAAGAGTCCTTTTAATTTATGAAATGTTTCCGTATCCAACTCATGCCCCCACATCATTAACAAAACATTGATATTGATGTTCAATTAATTTTTTTGGTTAATGTGCATACATGCATAAAATTTATGCATTCTTCTGTCCTTGAAGAAAATCGGAGAAGGCCAAAGGATTTAAGAGTGGAATTAAGAAAGACAACGTAAATGATTTTTTGTAAAGTAAGCTAAAAATATGATTTCCGAAGCACCTACATATTTTTTAGTTCAACAAAATTATTATGTTATTGTAAATACACAAAATTACTAAGAGCTTTTGTAGGGGAAATGAGTTTTGAAATTGTGATTTTTTAAAAAAAATGTGTGATTAAAAAGTAGAAATTTTTTTTGGGTTTACGTGTAAAATAGTTTATTATGAGAATGTGTAGTTGAAAATGATTTTTTTTTTTTTTTTTGAAAAATAATAGACAAACATGTCTTAAATCATATTTTGAATATACAGTTCAAACTAGCAAGTATAGCAGGATTTAGAAGATATGTGGTAAATAAAAGGAATATTGCAGCAGCGGTCCCAAATTTTAAGAATTTTGACAACTTTATCCTAACTTACATTTTGTGTCACCAGCGATCCCAAACCTTTCATTTCGTTGCATCATAGGTCCAGATGGATGGATTCCATCCATTCATCCGTTAAGTGATCAAATTAGTAGAATTTGACCAAATGTAAAAAGGACAAAATGATAACTTTGTAATTTTTCACTAAAAATACAAATATAATAAGGGAATATTAAATAAATTAAAAAAAAAATAAACCAAATGTTATCTTTTTCACCCCACGCCACCCCAAAACAAACATCGGCTCCGCCACCAGCCATCGATACCATCGTTGCCTTCGCAATTGTAGCCTCTCACATCGGCAACCTCTCATGAGTCTATCCAAGCCCACCTTTGTCCTATCAAACAAACACTTTTTCGCTATCCATGGCAACCCACAAAACAAATCCTAGAACTCCCATAATACTTTGTATGCATATCTATGTGTTAATATGTATTTTCATGATTTGATTTGGATTTTGGGAAATTGGGTTTTTAGATTGAAAAGCTTCTTCGCGATGAAAAAGATTGCGAGAACACTAGGCTGCAATTTTCGAGAAACCGCCACGGCCTTGAAGCAATACAAACCATTTGAGAAAGTCGAGAAACATATAGATACAAATATACTTACAAAGGCAAATGTAAGGGAATAGAGTGATTGAGCGGTGTCTATATTTGGCTTTCGAGTATTCACCTCCTTCCCTTGTCAGACATTTTCGTTGAGATAGTCCAGTGTTATTCATGTTCCTCCTACATAGCGTGATTTTTTCTTTTGTAGATCGAATTAGACTAAAATAAATTCATTCACTTGCACAACAATCAGAATTTGACCGCCTGCTAGATTCGCTATGATAATGAGAAAGATTTTTGCATATACGCCCGAATCGATCAATAATATCAGAACTGATAAATCAGCCCACAAAGTTTAGTGATGCCTATCGAAATCACAAAAGATGCAAGATCGGATCCGGGTCAAGTGAAAAGTGTTTTGTGATGAGAATGACAGTGGTGGTGCCGACAGTTTGTGGTGGGATTGACAGGGGCAAACCATAACGATTAACGTGGTGGTTCAATCTATTTTTAATTCAATTTCCTCTATAAATCCGACAATCTTTAATTCAATCAGTTTTTGGCATTTGTGTGTTTATCTCTGTGTATGTGTTTGAGATGGCGACATTGAGTGGCAATGGGTAGTTCCGATAATGGTGCCAACATTGGGTGGTGGTGGTGGCGGCGGCAATGGCATGTGGTGGTGGTGATTGTGATGATTTTTAGTGGTGGGTGGGAAGGGGGTGGGGTCGGGTTTATGGAGGAGATAAGAGTAGCCCTTTTTTCTTTATTTTTCTATATTTATATTTTATTTATTTATTTATTTAATAGTGAAAATTTGCAAAGTTGTTATTTTGCCCATATTACGTTTGGTCAAATTCTATTCTTCTGGTTAAGTAACGGGATCCATCCATTTGAACTTCTGATGCAACAAATGAAAAACTTGAGATCTCTAGTGGCACACATTGGAAATTAGGGTAAAGTCTGCTAAAATTCAAAAATTTGGGATCATTGCTACAGTTATTCCTAAAATAATGACCCATTGGTCATATTTCAGAAGAATTTATTTGGAATCTTTATACCTCCATCAATCAATGCGAACATAAGAAATTATCAAAGTTATCAAAATCTTGAGAAATGTAGTGTGACACGACAATTTCTAGGCTGACTACCACCAAATATGATTGACTCTTGGTACCTACAAATACTACAGGTACCTACAAATACTACAGGTACTAAAATTATGATAGAATTTTTACTTAACATGAATATGAGCCTATATGCAGGTCCCACAAAATTTATATCTTCGCACCTAAACCAATTTGGAGATCCAATTTGGAGATCTGATGACCTGTGTTTGGCTGTGAGCCCATCCTTTTTAGCTTGCTGATCTGATTCCATTAATCAATTTATTAATCAATCAGCTTACTTAATTAAGTTATCTTTGTCGTTGTTTACCAAATTTAAAGTAGTATTGTCTGGCAGTTATCCTCTTTTCGACCCTTCACTTGGAAAGAAATGGGACCGGATTGGATGCAATAAAAGCAGTTAAAATACACAAAAGAAATGTTAATTGAGTCACTGTATTTTGTTTCTGCCTTCTGTTTTATCATGGATTCTTCGTGCTCAAGATATTACGCGTAATAGTTGGAAATAAACATATATCCCGTGTAAGTAGTCATGATGATTCTATCGACTAACAAAATAGAAATGTTGCAGGTGCTACTCACATATTTAATTAAACTGCATTATATACTTTAGAAATTCAACTAATCCAGATCGTGCTAAAAAATGTCGCTTGCTTGTTTCAAATGTCAATGTGCCGTTTTTACTATTCTCACGTTGTTTGTTTTTATGCTCGCTTGTATCACCAAAGAACTGAAGAGTACTACATTTAAAGACCATGCTGGATTCAAAATTATTACTTAAAAGTCAATAAAGTGACACACGAGGAAGTGTCTTTATGCGAAGTTAACTCAAATTTTGTTAAATTTATCATTACAAGATAGAGAAATGTAATATCTTAGCTTATTTTACTTGTTTAGTTGTTTTCAAATACAATCAAGGATATCTGGACTGAAATTGAGATCTGATGCTAAAATATGACACTTCCCCTTTTAAGAGAAACCCTATTTTCATGTTTCTTTGTCTTTATGTCAACTCTTATGACTATAAAACTGAAGAAAAAAACATTTTTACTACATTTTGGACATTGTGCTCAATCCAAAATTGTTACTTCGAAGTTAATAAAGTAACATAAGAGTGAATATCCCTATACTATGAATAAAGTTAGGTGAGATGTATGTAATTCGTTAATACAAGATAGTGAATCACTATATCATAGCTCATTTTACTTGTTTAAATATTTTCAATGATAATCGAGTATGTTTGGAATGAAATTGAGACCCCATGCTCAAAAACTCATTAATGTCACGTCCATTCGTCTTTATCTTCGTATGACCATAAAACTGATGAAAGAATATTCCTACTATATTTTCAAAGTTGTTACTTAAAGGTCATTAAGTGACAAGTAATGAGTATACTTGATCTGAACCCACATAGCAATAGTAGCTCTGAAATTCACAAAAAAAAAAATGAATGACAACCCCATAAAAGCTAAAATTCCAGTTTGAAACTTGACTCAATAATTTATTGAATCAAGGAACCAAAGTTATAAAAGAACTTAACCCCTTAATCACAAAAATTATGAATCTTGCTATAAAGTTTTTGAACATCACAAAGATGAAATCCTTGATAAGTTCAAAATTTTGTTCAATGAAGAATAAGAAGAAAACAACTTTGCTTTGATTTAATCTCTCAATTGTGTGTTAATTTACAATAAAAGAATGAGGCCACATATGTAGGCAGTTCATAAAAACCCTAATTATAATGTAAAACATCAAGAAAATATCAAACAAATAGATTTCTAAACGAAAAAAGAAAAATTAAACAGCTTTTAAATTTTTGTATTGTATGCATGCATCGTGTATTCTCTCTCTTGCGCGCCGTTAAATTGATTTAGCTACGGGTTTAAATTTTGCACCCTATTCGTGCGCGACCTATTTTGCCTGCGTTCGTACGCGACTATCCGGCTACACTTCAGATTTCGCTTCTTCTAATTTAATTTGAATTAAGTGCCTTAATCTGGGTACCTCTTCCATGCCCAACATGACGCTTGATGTTTTGCTCATTGCAATCGAAGTCTCGGCCCATGTAACTTGAACAAGTAATCCCCATGGCTTTCTTGATCTTTTTTGCTCGTGATTACGTCATTGGTCCTTCTTCCACAATCAACGAATCCTTGCTAGCCTTCGTCCCATAGTTCTCATCATTCTCTTCCTTTTCAAAATGATTTGTCCTCAAATCTCCACTTGCATCAAATAGAGAAAGAGCATAAACATTGAAAGTAGCATAAATGTCATACTCACCTAGAGGATCCAATTTATAGGCATTGTCATTGATATTTTCAAGAGCTTGGAACCGTCCATCTCCTCTTGGTTGCAATTTTGACATCCTTTGGGTTGGAAAACGCTCTTTTCTCGTATGTATTCAAACTCAATCACCTGATTCAAATATAACACATCTGTTATTTATTAGCTTGAAAAGAATAATGCTCATTCTTCTTCTCAATTTGAGAGCGCAACTTCTCATGAATTGATCTTACCAATTCAACCTTTTTCTTTTTTCCATCTAGACTATCTCTTTCATCAACAAATAAAGAAAATTAATCCAAAGGAGTTAATGGATTAAAACCATATAAAATTTCAATAGTTATATAAGAAGTAGTAGAATGTATGGTCATATTATATGCAAATTCTATGTATGACAATCAATCTTCCCAACTCATTAAATTCTTATTGACTATATTGCCCAAAAGTTATGCCAGTGTCTTATTAACTACCTCAATTTGTATGTCTACTTGTAGGTGACAAATAGTAGAAAATAATAGTTTGGCTCCCAACTTACCCTCACAAAACCCTCCAAAAATGATTGGGGAACTTAACATCTCTATCAGACACAATACTCCTAGGTATCCAGTAGAGTCACACTATTTCCTTAAAGAATAAGTCAGCTATGTGTTTAGCACCATATGTTTTATGACAAGGAACGAAGTGTACCATCTTACTAAATCTATTTACTACCACTTTTATGGAATCGTTACCCCTTTTAGTTCTAGGCAGTTCCAACACAAAGTCCATAGACATTTAAACTCAAGGCTCACTAGGAAGAGGTAAAGACGTATACAAATCTTGTGGTAAAACCTTAGACTTAGCATTTTTACATGTAATGCATCTACTACAAATGCGATTAACATCTATTTTCATTTTAGACCAATAAAAATATTCATACAACATATCTAAGGTCTTCTTAATGTCAAAATATCCCATTAAACTCTACTATATGCTTCACATACTAACAATTCACACATAAGACAATTAGGAACACATAATCTATTTTTCTTAAACAAACATTCATCGTACTTATAAAATTTATCAATTGAACTTTATCACATGATATATAAATATATAGGAAATATTCGGATCATTAGCATATATATCCTTAACATATTCAAACTCTAGCATCTTTACATTTAAAGATGTAAGAAATACATACCTCCTTGATAATGCATCAGCTACCATGTTCTCTTTACCTTATTTATATCGAATGACATAGGAAAAGGTCTTAATAAATTCCATCCACCTCACAGTCTCTTCTTTAATTTACCTTGGCCATTTAGATGTTTCAGTGACTCATGATCAGTGTGGATTAGAAACTCTTTAGGCCATAGGTAATACTACCATGTCTTCAAAGCTCGTACAAGTGCATAATGTTCTGTGTTATTTGTAGAATAATTCAGAGTCGCTCCACTTAGTTTTTCACTAAAATAAGTTATTGGTATCATATCCTGCATTAAAACATCTATAATTCCTATGCTTGAGGCATCACATTCAATTTTAAAAGTTTTGTTAAGGTCAGGTAGTGCTAAAACAGATGCAGTACATAACATATCCTTAGTAATTTTATTTTTTCTTTCAAAATTTTTAGAAGTAGAAAATATTTCTTTTGAAATTTTCCAATTTTTTTTTCGCGTTCCTTAAAAATGGTTTCAATAGTAATAAATGCATGTTCTTATTCAATGTCCAAATGGAATCCTACAATCTTTTTTTCATAATCTCAATGAGTAGTATAGCAAGTGTGCTAAAAATTTTAACAAAGCGCCTATAAAAGTTAGCTAAACCATGAAACCTTCTTACCTCGGTTATGATTTTAGGTGTTGGCAATTCCTTTATGGTTTTGATTTTCACCCCTTCCATTTCAATACCATTTTTACTAACAACATAGTCAAGAAAAATAACGTTTTTCCATGCAAAATGTACACTTTTTAAAGTTAATACAAAGTTATTCTTGCTTCAAGACAATAATCACACACCTCAAATGCTCTTTATGCTCCTTTATGTTCTTACAAAACACTAGAATGTCATCAAAGTACACTACTACGAATTTACCGATAAATGCATGCAAAACATGCTTCATTAATTTCATGAAAGTACTAGGTGCATTAGTAAGTCTAAATGTCATAACTAACCATTCATACAATCCATATGTAGTCTTAAAAATAATTTTCCAATCATTTCATTCTTTCATTATATTTTGGTGATATCCACTTTTAAGATCTATTTTACTAAATTTACATGATTCATGAATTTCATCAAGCATATCATTAACATAGGCATGGGATAACGGTACTTTACTATTATATTGTTGATTGCTCTACGGTCAATGCACATTCAACAAGTCCCATCCTTTTTAGGTACAAGTAGCTCGGCACGACACATGGACTCGTACTTTCCCTCACATACCCTTTGCTCATCAATTCCTTCACTTGCTTTGAAGTTTCTTTATCTCCTCGGGATTACTTCTATAAACTAGACGATTTGAAATAACAACTACAAGTATAAAATCAATCTGATACTTAATGTCTCGAATGGGTGGTAACACATTGGCATGTCTTCAGGGAACAAGTCACCAAATTCCTACAACAAAGAAATAGTCAAACTGGGGAGAGGTTGGTTAGTTTCCTCAAAATTGATGTTTGATTCTTTATAGATCAACCATATCAAAAGCTAGTTTTCAACTAAAGCCCTCTTTATTTCACTCTCTTTTGTAAAGAAACTAACTTTCGACTTTTCTTTTATCTTTGAAGACTCTCTTTCTTTTATCTCTTGTGGCCCTACTCTTTCCTCTTTATTTTCACTCACTTCATTATTTTTTCTCTTCTTTCAAGTATCAGTCACTCTCATTTTGTGTATCTTTGTTTTTCTTCTCTTCCTCACTACTCAATTTCAATGGATCCCCATAGATATGTTTTGAAACGAATGGAAAACTTTAACTGAAACATTTTATTGAAATCATGCGGATCTTCGTTGAAAATGAAATAAAATCAATAAGAATTGTTCATATTCAAAATCCTTCAAGAAAAAACTCTAAAACAATATCATAAAATTCTAAAACATTTCAAATTCCATATCATGATTGAGCCATTAACCACCATCGATTGCTCGTCTAATCCTCGACTGCCTCGAATCATTGATTGCTGATTACCTATAAAATAATTACATATTTCATGTGAGATTATAATCTCAATAAGTGAAAACAACGTAATATAGAAATAATAACAGAAATCCATGAATTCGTGAACATACTTGATGAGACACGAAACTATAAGAATCGAACTTCGTGATTCTAATTTCGTGCGTAGCGCTACTAAACTCCATGATTTCATAACATAAGCATAATATTGATTTCTGTAAGTTTTTGAACATTGAAGTACGTGTATTTCACTTACCTTGAATCTTGAATCTGAAACTGAATTTGCACGTAGGAGAAATTATGTTTTGATGTCCCAATGTTCTTGTGTTTGTAGAAGTATATATATATATATATAATATACTATTTTTATAAAAGGGAAACTTACCTTATTTTATTCTTTCATTTATGGTAATTAGCATTTTATATATGTTAACTACCCTTAAAATAAAAGGAAAGTTTCTTTAGTTAATAAAAGGAGATTTCCATAATTAATAAAAGGAAAGTTTCCATAATCAATAAAAAGAAGGTTTTTATAAGGAAAGTTTCCATAATAAATAAAATGAAGGTTTTCATAAGGAAAGTTTCCATAATAAATAAATGAAAATGTTTCATGAGGAAGTTTCCATAATTAATAAAAGGAAGGTTTTCATAAAATGGTATTTGTCCCTCATCTAAGGACAGATGTAAAACTTGACCCCTAAACCTTAGTCTCTATTTAAAATGGTCCTTAAACTATGGTTATCAACAATCTAGTCCCTATACTTAGGTTAATGTCAAGTAGGAATTTTCGGGTTATTACAATCTACGCATCTTAACAAAATTTTCGTCCTCGAAAATTACCTTAGTCGTCCTCGCCAAATAGTTGGGGATATTTGGTCCGCGTTTCATCCTCGCGTTCCCAAGTTGCTTCTTCGATTGAATGATGTTGCCATAATACCTTGACTAGTGGTATTTCCTTGTTACGAAGTTTTTGTACCTTCTGGGCTATAACATAAAGCGGGACTTCCTCATAGCTCAAATTTGGTTGGACCTTCAATGGTTCATGCTTCACTACATGACTCGGGTCTGGGACGTATTTCTTGAGTGTAGACACATGAAAGACATCATGCACTACAGAAAACTCTGGTGGCAAAGCTAGCTGATATGCCACATTTCCAACTCGTTTGAGTATCTCGAAGGGTCCGATGTACCTCGGTCGGAGTTTTCCTTTCTTATCGAAACGTAGGATACCTTTCATTGGAGTGACTTTCAAAAATACATAATCACCAACTATAAATTCTAGGCCCTTTCGCCTCCTATCTGCATAGCTCTTCTGTCTGTCTTAGGCGGTCTTAACACTAGCTCGAATCTTTTCAATGGCCTGAACTGTTCATTCCACAATTTTAGGCTCTAGTATTTTACGCTCACCAATTTCATCCCAATGAACGGGTGATCTGCACTTTCTTCCGTATAAGGCTTCATAAGGTGCCATCTCAATAAAGGCATGGTAGCTATTGTTGTAAACGAATTCAATTAATGGTAAATGTTTCTCCCAATGGTCTCCAAATTCTAAGACACAAATCCGGAGCATGTCTTCTAGGGTTTGGAGAGTTCGCTTCGATTGTCCATCTGTTTGGGGTTGAAATGCTGTACTAAATTTTATCTTAGTTCCCATTGGCCGATGCAGGCTTTTCCAGAAGTTGGATGTAAACCATGGGTCTCTATCTAATATAGCTAAGACTGGAACACCATGAAGTCTCACTACTTCGTTAACATATAATTGTGCTAATTGGTCCATAGAAAAGGTCATTCGAATAGGCAAAAAGTGAGCTGATTTGGTCAATCTATCAACTATTACCCAAATGGACTCGTGACTCTTCACTGACTTTGGAAAACCAACAACGAAATCCATTGTTACGTGCTCCCATTTCCATTCCGAAACTTCCAACGGTTGTAGCAACCCTGATGGTCGTTGATGTTTGGCTTTCACTTGTTGACATATAAGGCACTTCTCAACGAATTCAGCTATGTCCTTCATATTCTTCCACCAGAATACAGATTTTAAATCACGATACATCTTTGTACTTCCTGGGTGTACTGAATAAGGAGTGGTGTGGGCTTCTTCTAGGATCTCCTTTTTCAATTCCTCGAAATTTGGTACACAAAAGTGTTTCTGGTAGTACAACGTTTTATCCTTGGTTAAGGTAAATCCTTTCCGTTTCTCTGTAGCAATCTCGGCTTTAATAAATTCAAATGATCGATCGCCCTTTTCATGGTCCTTAATTCTATCATAGAGTGTCGGTCGAATCAAGAGTACTATCATTCGTGCTCTAGTTTTTGATGGAGTTGTGACTATTTCGAGATTTAATCTCTCAAATTCCCTATGTAAAGGTTCCTGCGCTGTTAGTGTTGCCAACTTGCCCGTGGTCTTCCTACTTAAGGCATCTGCCGCTACGTTCGCCTTGCCTTAGTGGTAATGAATTTCACAATCATAATCTTTTATCATTTCAAGCCACCTCCTCTGTCTCATATTCAGCTCTTTTGAGTGAAAAATATTGAAGGCTTTTATGATCGGTATAAATGTCGCATTTATCCCCATATAGGTAATGCCTCCAAATTTTTAAAGAGTGTACAACTGCTGCAAGTTCTAAATCATGTATGGGTAGTTCTGTTCATAAGGTTTCAATTGTCTGGATGCATAGGCAACTACCTTGCCTTGTTGCATCAAAATACAACCCAAGCCTTGTTTGGATACATCACTGTATATTACAAAACCTTCTAATCCTTCAGGTACAGTCAGCACTGGTGCGTTTACTAGTCTCTTCTTCAATTCTTCGAAACCATGTTTGCATTTCCCAGTCCATTTAAATTTCGCACCCTTACGTGTCAACTGAATCAAGGGTCCCGATATTTTTGAGAATTTTTCTATAAATCTTCTGTAGTATCCGGCTAAACCTAAAAAGCTGAGAACTTCTCCCACATTGGTTGGTCTCGACCAATTTAACACTGCTTCTACTTTACTGGGGTCCATTTCAATTCCCTGAATTGTGACCACGTGTCCCAAAAATACAACTCGTTCTAACCAAAACTCGCACTTTGTAAATTTGGCATAAAGTTTCTCCCCATTTAGAATTTGTAACACAATTCTCAAATGTTCTTCATGCTCCCTTTGAGTCTTCGAGTAGATCAGTATATCATCGATGAACACGATGACAAATCGATCTAGGTATTCGTGAAATACCCGATTCATCAAGTCCATGAATACTCCTGGAGCATTAGTAAGGCTAAAAGGCATAAGAAGAACTCATAATGACCATACCGAGTTCTAAAAGCCATCTTCGAGATATCACTAGCTTTTATCTTCAATTGATGATATCTCGACCCCAGATCGATCTTTGAGAATAATGTCGCACCCCGTAATTGATCAAACAAATCCTCAATTCTAGGAAGTGGATACTTATTCTTAATGGCAATCTTATTCAATTCTCGATAGTCGATGCACATCCTTATAGATCCATCTTTCTTCTTAATGAATAACACTGGCGCCCCCCCCCCCAAGGTGACACACTGGGTCTTAAAAGTCCTTTCCCAATAATTCCTTGATTTGTGTTCAATTCCTGTAATTCCTTTGTGCCATTCTGTAGGGAGCTTTAGAAATAGGAGCAGAACTAGGAGTCAAATCAATTGTGAACTCTACTTCCTGTTCTGGAGGCATTCCGGGTAAGACTCTAGGAAAGATTTCCGAAAATTCTCGTACTACTATGACATCTCTGATTGTCAGCACTTTATCTTCTTTGGCCAGAACTGACATCAAGAACCATACGCATCCATCTGACCTTAAAAGTTTTCAGGCTTTTGAGGCAGAAATGACTTTGTGTAGGGGTTTTGTTTGTTCACTGAAAGGCGAAGTTCTACTCCTCCAGACCATCTAAAAATTACTTCCCTCTCAAGCATAGAATCGTTGCATGGTTCTTTGAAAGCCAGTCCATTCCTAGGATTAAGTCGAACTCACACATATTCAAGACGTATAAGTTCATGTCCAAGATCTTATCATCAATTTCTACTCCCACTGTCTTTACTATGTGACTTTTGTTAAGTACATCCCCTGAAGAGATGACAACCTCTAATGGTATATTGGCAACTTCACTACTTACATCTATTCCTTGAATTCGTTCCACATCTATCCTTGTCCAACTGCTCTAGACCTGTTGGTCATTTCTCACCTATATCTTACTCCTTTATCAGCATAAAGGTTTTACAGATTACCTTCCGAGTTTCGGAGCACTCGACAAGTTCAAAGATCAATTCTTGCTTGCTTATACACTCTTCTACTGCTAGTAGATCTATGCTTCCCTCAAAGCTAGGGGTTGTAGCTTACGATATTGTTCCACCATTGTAGCCACACTCCTCTCTACAGGTAGTGGTGCAACAAGTGGTGCGGCAGGTGGCGATCGAGCTTATATCCCAAGGGTCTTTCAATATTCCTAGTGTCTTGAGTATTAATAATCCATCTATCCCTCAAGCACACAATCAACACTGCAGGGGCAGTTTGGTATTCAAACATTTCCTCAAGTCTCTCAACAAACCATCTCCAGTAAGGGCTAAGCATTCTATATAGATGATATACGATCTCATCCTTGTGAAACTCATGTCCGTTATTTCCGGCTCCTCTGACGATCCTTTCAATGGCATCTAAATGTTCCAACAGATTGTGGTTGGGGTTCCTCATGTATTTCTATGCAATCTAAAAAACATCTGATGACTTCGGGCCTGGTCCCTAGCCAGTTGTAACTATCCATTGACCATCTAAGAAAGTAAATTTATAATAATTAACTTTCTTACGTAAATCGATGTACACTAAGCCAGATATATAGTGTCTAAATGAAGTTCCTAAACTATGATCCTTCTTAAATGCGGATCCTCAATATGTAGGTTTCTAACTCATTAAAACTAGAAACGAATCGAAAACTTTAACTAAAACATTTTATTGAAATCATGCGGATCTTCGTTGAAAATAAAATGAAATCAATAATAATTGTTCATATTCAAAGTCCTTCAAAAACTCTAAAACAATATCATAAAATTCTAAAACATTTTCTAATTCTGTAACATGATTGAGCCCTTAACCACCGTCGATTGCTCGTCTAATCCTCGACCGCCTCGAATCTTCGATTACTTATTACCTATAAAATAATTACATATTTCATGTGAGATTATAATCTCAATAAGTGAAAACAACGTAACATAGAAATAATAACAGAAATCCATGAATTCGTGAACATACTTGATGAGACACGAAATTATAAGAATCGAACTTCATGATTCTAGTTTCGTGTGTAGCGCTACTAAACTCCACAATTTCATAACATAAGCATAATATTGATTTCTGTAAGTTTTTGAACATTGAAATACGTGTATTTCACTTACCTTGAATCTTGAATATGGAACTGAATTTGCACGTAGGAGAAATTATGTTTTTGTGTCAAAATGTTCGTGTGCGGTGTGTTTGTGGAAGTATATATATAATCTACTATTTTTATAAAAGGGAAACTTTCCTTAATTCATTCTTTCAGTTACGGTAATTAGCATATTATATATGTTAACTACCCTTAAAATAAAAGGAAAGTTCTTTAGTTAATAAAAGGATGTTTCCATAATTAATAAAAGGAAGGTTTTCATAAGGAAAATTTTCTTAACTAGTTTCCGTAAGGAAAGTTTTCATAATCCATAAAAGAAGGTTTTCATAAAATGATAGTTGTCCCTCGACTATGGACGGATGTAAAACTTGACCCCTAAACCTTAGTCTCTATATAAAATGGTCCTTAAACTATGATTATCAACAGTTTAGTGTCAAGTAGGAAATTTCTGGTTAATACAATGATACCATTTGTAACGACCTGGGTCCCGTTTAATGGGCTGTCCCGGCCGTTAGATCGACGACGTATTGTCCCCACTGTACCAACATAAGTCCTTTCAACATGCTTTGTCCTCACTCGCACGCTCCTCGAGAAAACTTCTCAGGGGGTCACCCATCATAGAATTACTCCAAGCCAAGCACGCTTAACTGTGGAGTTTCTAACGATGGACTTTCGGAAAAGAAGGTGCACCTTGTTGGTATGAGTAGTACCTATCAAATCTTTTAAACTTTCCTAATCAGGGTATTACAATCACCCCCCGTTAGACTCGCGATGTCCTCATCGCGCTTGATCCATCTGAGGATCCGTTGCCAGGCGTTGGGATTCTAAAGGTGGCTCCTACGGGTTCAAGAGGTTGCTCCCGTCCTATGGCATAGCACTTTGTCCCGTATAGCACTTAGTTCCCGATTTCCAGCTGGCAACCGGGCTCTGATACCATTTGAAACGAATGGAAAACTTTAACTAAAACATTTTATTGAAATCATGTGGATCTTCGTTGAAAATGCAATAAAATCAATAAGAATTGATCATATTCAAAATCCTTCAAGAAAAAACTCTAAAACAATATCATAAAATTCTAAAACATTTCAAATTCTATATCATGATTGAGCCATTAACCACCGTCAATTGCTCGTCTAATCCTCGACCGCCTCGAATCATTGATTGCCAATTACCTAGAAAATAATTACATATTTCATGTGAGATTATAATCTCAATAAGTGAAAACAACGTAACATAGAAATAATAACAGAAATCCATGAATTCGTGAACATACTTGATGAGACACGAAATTATAAGAATCGAACTTCGTGATTCTAATTTCGTGCGTAGCGCTACTAAATTCCATGATTTCATAACATAAGTATAATATTGATTTCTGTAAGTTTTTGAACATTGAAGTACGTGTATTTCACTTACCTTGAATCTTGAATCTGAAACAGAATTTGCACGTAGGAAAAATTATGTTTTGATGTCCCCATGTTCGTGTGTTTGTAGAAGTATATATATATAATATACTATTTTTATAAAAGGGAAACTTTCCTTAATTTATTCTTTCAATTACGGTAATTAGCATATTATATATGTTAACTACCCTTAAAATAAAAGGAAAGTTTTGTTTAGTTAATAAAAGGAGATTTCCATAATTAATAAAAGGAATGTTTCCATAATCAATAAAAAGAAGGTTTTCATAGGGAAAGTTTCCATAATAAATAAAATGAAGGCTTTCATAAGGAAAGTTTCCATAATAAATAAATGGAAATGTTTCATGAGGAAATTTCCATAATTAATAAAAGGAAGGTTTTCATAAAATGGTATTTGTCCCTCATCTAAGGACGGATGTAAAACTTGACCCCTAAACCTTAGTCTCTATATAAAATGGTCCTTAAACTATGGTTATCAACAATCTAGTCCCTATACTTAGGTTAATGTCAAGTAGGAATTTTCGAGTTATTACATCTTTTGTTGTTAATAGAACTAGAGCAGTAGATTTTCCATCTTTAACGAAGTTGTACCTATTTTTGTACCTGTCATGTATCACTTTCTTGTCATACTACCATGACCTCCCCAACAAAATATGTCTAATGCATAAGAACCACGTCACACATCACCTTATCACTATACTTCCCAATTGTAAAGCTCACCAAGACTTGCTTATTAACCCTAACCTCTTCACATTCATTCAACTATTACAACCTATAGGGTCTAGGATGTTTTAACATATCAAACCCATTATTTTCCCTAGAACTAGGAAAAAAATCTTCATTTCCATGCAAAGTAGGTGTTTGATGTGACAAATTTGGCCAAGAAAATATTTTCCCCCCACCTACCCACGCGCCAGTTTTCCTATAAATTGGTGGGAAAGCATTTTCCATGTTCTGCCAAAAAAAAAAAAAAAATTTTTTTTTTTTTTAAACTTTTTGGCAATGTTAACAAATTTTATAACTAATTATAAAAAAAAAAAAAAAAATTCACTTTAATGGACAATTTCCATATAAAACGAACACTAAACATTGATGAAAAAATAGTTTTCAAGCAATTTTTTTTTTTTTTTTACTTTTTTGAAATGTTAACAAACTTCATACCAAATTGTAAAAAAAAAAAAAAAAATCATTTTAATAGAATTTCAATGTAAAATAAAGCCAAACGTGAACAAAAAAAATCCAAAATTTCAAAATTTTTTAGGGTGGAAAATTATACCAATCAAACCCACTTAATTAACAATTTTCTGCAAAATAATTTTTACGCAATTACTTTCCCTGGAAATCATTTTCTTTCCACCCATTTTTCACCCTTGCAATCAAACGCACCCTTAATGTTACCCAAATTTTGATCAACCCTATCTCTACCAAAGTCTCTATAATCTCATCTAGGCCCTTTTCACGTCTATCTCCTCTATTCTTCTTCCTACCCACTTCGAATTCCGATATTTGACCATCCTCATTAGCACTATTCACTTCATTACTATCATCATATGCAACTTTAGGGTCACGCCTACCTTTCCTCCTAACATTAGGAACTCCTCTAAGTTGTCTCCTTTGTAATTTAACTATCACCATATCCTACAGATCCATTCTATCTCTAATTTCTCCGAATACCAAATTCATTCGCTTGAATTGTTGTTGCATGGTCCTCATCATGAAGACTTGATTGTTTCCCTCTTCATATTGATTCTTCTTTATCAAACATCCCAATAACTAGAATTTGTATGCCTCATGTGTTTGCACTCGTGTTTCACTCAAATTTAGCTTTTTTCTGTCTAATAATCTCAACACTCTTGCATTTTTCCTCTCATGCTTTCTTTCGAGTTCTCTAATGAAATAATTGATCTCAATCAAAAAAATTCTCCTTGTAGGGTTCAAACTTGCAAGAATAAGAAATTTTAAAAGGATAATGACTCAAGAAAAAAGACTCAAGAAAGGAATTAACGAAAGAATTGAATAAAAACACAACCAAGAATTTCTAGAAAGTGATTATTGAAATCGATTTATACCATTTCGACAACAAAATTGATACCAATAGATGATTTAAGTATTGAATTGATTTCTTGAAAGAAATTGCACTTCAAGAATTTTGTTTAGAATTTTCTTTTTCTTTTTTCTAAAATATTTTTGGAATTTTCGTTTTTCCCCCTTTTGTTAACACTAATACGCTGAAAATCAATAAAGAGAAGAAAGATTGAAACAAAATTGTATTGGTGCACTAAATTTAGTGCATGAAAAAATTCTTGAATGTTTTTTGTATTTGTGATGATATAAAAGACTCGAGAAATTTTTTTTTTTTTTTTTTCCATATTTCTTCCCAACTATTGTTTTCTATTTGTCTAGCCTTTGTTTCAATCAAGAAAACATTCTTTGAAGATCCACCTCAATCAAAGCTCAAAACACAAAGTTCAATCACCAAATAAAATCATACCTTCGCCAATTAGCCTTCAGAGTTATGTAGTTTTGGGAAGAGACGCTTGGAGTTTCAGTGGCAAGTTTGTCCGAAGGTTTTTTATTTCTTTGAAGAGTTCTTAAAAATGTTTTCCTCCATGATCATATTTGATTTGATTTATTTTTTATTGATTTTGATCTGCATGATTGATTGTTTAAATATAGGAATTAATTGATTTAATTACCTTAATCATCTAGAAATAATAATTAATTGATTTTTGATTTGTATGATTGAATATGCTCTTCTCGAACATTTTATATGTCACTAAATAGGTTCTTATAAATAGTTATTAGTCTTATATTAAGTTGTAGGAGCAACTAGAACTACAGAGATGAGAGTTAACTCATCGATGAGGAATTGGTAGAAATAAAGAAAGAGAAGGGAAACTATTACAAACGCATTTTTTTTAGTCAAAGTCAAGGGTTGAATTGTCAAGGTCATGTCAAATATGGACTTAATTGGAATAATTTATTTTCTTGGGGTTTATTTTATATTTAAGATAATTGAGGGTTAAGATGGATTAGAATTGAAGTGGAGGACTTACTTATACATTATTGGTAGTTGAGGGATTTTCTTGCAAAAAGCCCACTACCTAGATATTTCAAACCCATTTTCTCCTGATTTACACACACACACACACGAGCAGAGAAGGAAGAGACCGAAAAAAGAGAAAAAAAAATGAAAAAGGAAAGGGAAGGAAAAGAAGAGAATGAAGGAGAAGAAGAAAAGTGGAAGAGGAAGAAGAAATAGGTATTTTCAACTTGAATTTCAGTTTTTCATTCTCTTCATTTTTCTCAAGAAGTAGAGATATATTATGTTAATTTCTAGGGTTTTAATTTGGATCGAAAACTTCAGTTTTAGGGGACAGATTATGATTTATAGTTCAGGCTCCTTGATTGATTAGCTTCCAAGTGAACCAAGGTAAGAAATGTTATTTTTGGGCAAAATCTAGATTTTTTATTGAAATAAGTATTGTTAGTGAAAATTATAGTGGTGATGAAATACTTACAAGATAGCATGATATTTTGGAATAAGATGGTAATTTAATTGGTTGAATGCTATTTATTAGTTGTCACTAGATTGAAGTGGATAATTGCATTTATTCTTGGATTGACGGTTATGTTGATGTATGTGTTACTAGTAAATGGACTAGAAAGTGTAATTGGTCTCATTTGATTAAAGGAATGATTTGGGACATTTATTCAAGTATCGAGAAATTTAGTTGAAGTATTATAACTTTGCATATTAGAGGTTTCTTGACTTGATAGTGGTTAAATTAGTTATCTTGTATGATTTTTCAGATGGTGACATAGAGATTGGAAAAGCCTACCTATCTTCATAGACTGTAGCTTGTTTTGAGTGAGTGGAGAACATATTTTTCCATAAAGAAGATTTCTTTTAAATTTATAATCTTATAATCATGTTTATTTAATATTAATGTTGAAATGATTCCCAATTTTTAAAGAAGCATATTAGTTACCTAAAATGTCTTATTTTCGAGAAATTAGTAAATGAGCATGATTATCTTGAGACCATCAGAAAATACCCGATGTAATCATCTTACTCTAGTGCACTGAGGGGCTACGGCCGTGTACTAGAGTCATGTATTTGACTCCTATACACTGAGGGGCTACAGCAGTGTAAAAAGGTGACTCTTATCCACTGAGGGGCTACGACCGTGTGTAAGGGTACCTATTATGCACTGGGGGCTACAGCTGTGTATAAGGATGATTATGTTATTTCCACTTCATGCACTAAGGGGCTACAGCCGTGTATAAAGGTGACTCTTATCCATTGAAGGGCTACGGCCGTGTGTAAGGGTACCGATTATGCACTAAGAGGTTACAGCCGTACATACAGATGATTATGTCTATTCCCACTTCGTGCACTGAGGGGCTACAATCGTGTATAGAAGTGTTGATTAGACAATTATGTGCATCTAACTGTATAGCTTTCAAATCATCAGCAGATGATTATATGGGGTATATTTATATTATGATATAATTATCCAGTATATGGTGGATTATTAGCTTGCAGCTTACACTTTCCAGCTTACAGTTCAGCTTATTGATTTCAGATTATGGTTTCAGCTTATTGATTTCAGATTATGGTTTCAGCTTATTGATTTCAAATTATGATTTTAGCTTAATGAATTCGACTAGTGTACTTACTCATCTTGATGTTTCGATTATTATCATTTTAGATATTAGTTTCAGTATAATTTATGACTTAGCACCAGCATTATGAATTTATATGGTGTTATGCTACAGATTTCAAGATTTATGAGTACACCTAGATAAGCGAGAAATCAGTTTCATTTTCATATAAATGTATATACATATATACAGGACAGAATAGCCATTTTTGTAATACTCCACTCACTGGGATTATCATCTCATATATTTTCTTAATATCTTTCTTATAGGAGATAGTTGACTGAGCAGTGGTGAAGATTATTTTGATAGTTTTGCAGCCCCTTCCACCACCAATTGTAGGTTCTGTCGCTTAGAACAGTGTAACCATCAAGTAAATCATTTACATCATAATTAGGGGATTTTTGTATTTAAATGTACCATTGGTCACGATGGAATATTGTAAAATAAACTTCGTCACTATTATCTTTTTGAGAAGCAGTTATGCTGTTTAGTGTTATAGATATTTTGGGTGGATATGTGACTGATATTATGATAGTGTTTGAGAAATTTTTATGGTTACAGGATTTGAGTATGGTTCCATTTTTAAAGGAGACTTTGTCAAATTTTTCAAAAAAAAAAAGGGTGGGGTGGGGTGGGGTGGGGGGGTTTATTGGTCAAAGAGGTCAAAGAATCGAAGTATAGTTATAGTTGCCTTGGTGATGGGTCCAGTGCCAAGCTGGCACTTATTATAGGCGGACGTCACGTCTTGAGTCTAGTAAAGAGTTTGGGACGGGGCGTGACACAAACCATTTAATGGACTACAAACATCGATCAATAATGGTTCATTAACATTCGATCAAGTTTCTCGTAGTTGAGATTATTCCCAACTTATTAGGATGACGTTATGGTATTGGTTGTTGAGATGTGAATGCTATTAGATAATAATTTTAACAATCACAAAGATTGTAGTGAGTAGTGGAGTTGGTGTTGAATGTGTCAACTTAATTGCATTTTCTTCTATTTACATCCAATACTTTTTATGCTTCTCAATCATGGGTTGATTGTGTTTGTTTATGTGGAAATTATGCCACTCACTTTAAAAATCTATAATATTCCAATTTTACTTTTCACCTTTTTATTCATGAAATACTGTTATGTATTGGTTCCAAATCATAGAATCATGATTTTGGTTCCAAAATTGTCTGTTCATATATCAAATTATCAATATGCTATCCCCCTCAAGCCTCAACCAATTCCTTCAAACTAAACAAAATATCTTGCAAAGTGAAATTGAAGCAAATAAAGGGTTCTCAACCAACATATCAAAGAGGAAAATGGAAGATTATAACAGACAAAATTCTATCAAATTTTTCAATTTTCTATCTGTATAACTTTTTTATTTTACCCAGTTTGACTGTTAGAATAATGATTCTTTTATGCTTACTACTCTTCAGCTATTACTCTAATAGACGCCTTGGAGATGGAAAACTGGATTTGAGCATATTTATTTTGGCTCTTACTTTCCATCTTTAATCTTAAACAAACTATGTGCAAGAAATGTAAGAAACTGTGATGTGATATTATTTATACCATTTTATGCTACATATTTGTTCGTGTTTCGATATGAGCACGATTTAGAATTGATATGCAACCCCAGTTGGTAGTGATACCTAACATACTATGCTACATTTGATTTTTTTTCATGAACTTCAACGTACTTTTCAAAGAAACAAATATATAAGTTATAATACGCGACATTTGTTATATCTGTTATGATTGAACAATATCTTATAATACAGTTCAATGATTTTATTTTTATTTTTTTGTAATGAGTTCCTTTTCATTTCAAAATATTGCTAGAATCTCGACCTATCAGCTCAATAGTATAAGCATTGAATGGAGAAGCATTTAGAGGATTACGAAAGATATCCCGACTTTGTTGAAGAAATGTTAGAAGTGTGAAAAAGCCAACAAGGGGAGAAAGGCTTAGTTGAAGACCTTTGTTCCATTTATTAGAGTCCATTTTATTAGATATGGAGTCTATTTCATTAGATATTTGTTGAAGGTCTTTTATATCATTTTCACTTGTTTTATTCTATTTATTAGTTAGCCTTAGTCTATAAATAACCCACTTGGTTCACTGTGTAATGAACGATTTCCTAATCTTCTTCAATAGAATTGTTCTCTTATTTTCCCGCCACTTCTTCATTTCCTCTGCATCTTATCATGGTATCAGAGTTAGGCCCAATTATGTAATGTTGGGTGCCATCCAATATCGATTTGTTCACAGTTGTTTGGCATGGTCCACGTTGTGCGTGAGGAGGCTTATTAGAATCTCATATTGTTTGGGAAAATATAAATGATCCACTTAATATGGTGAGGGCAATACTCCCCTAATAAACTGGTTTTATTAGATGGAGTCAGAGCAATAATTTTTTTTCTGGAAATGGCCAATTCCAGTGTTCAGGCAGAGGTTCATGATCAGATTCATTCATCCAATGAGTCATCAACTGACGATACAATTGCTGGCGATGAAGCTTCTATGGTCAGTCGATTAATGAGTGATCCAAGCAGCCCATACTACCTCTACTATGGTGATAACACAGGGATGCAGCTCATCTCGCTCGTGCTTGGTGAGGATAATTATGTGACTTGGAGTCGCGCTGTAACGATTGCACTAAGTGTCATAAATAAGGAGGGTTTCATAGATGGATCTATTACCAGACCTAGTGCTGAGGATCCGCTTGACAGTGTGTGGAGAAGATGTAATCATGTGGTTTCTTCTTAGATAATCAATTCAATTCCAAAGGAGCTGTACCCCAGCGTGATGCACAAAGATTCAGCAAGGGAAATATGGATTGAGCTTCGGGATCGCTATAGTCAGAGCAGTGGTCCTCGTGTTTATGAATTGAAGAAGCAGATTACTTCAATTTCACAGGCAAATACTTCAGTTAATTCCTACTTCGATCGCTTCAAAGATCTTTGGGAAGAATTGGATAATTATAGACCTAATGTTGCAAACACTGACAGTAGAGACGATGATCAATTTATGCAATTCCTTATGGGATTGGATGAACAATTTTCTACTGTTAGAAGTCAAATATTGTTGATGGATCCACTACCATCATTGAACAAAGTTTTTGCATTAATTCTACAAGATGAGAGGCAGAAAGAGGTCATTTCAAAGAAGTAACAAAACTTTGATATTGCAGCTTTTGCCAGCAAAACGATGCAGAAACCTTTTGGCAATCAAAGGTCAATTTCATTTGGTGGTCAAAGGTCTACTTCATTTGGCAATCAGAGATTCACTTCGTATCAAAATAGAGATAAGCCTATATGCAGCGATTCTGGAATGCCAGGCCACCTTAAGAGCACATGCTTCAAGGTGATAGGATATCCTCCTAGTCACAGATTTGGTAGAGGAAGCACTCTTGTTGCTAATGTGGTTGAGCATACATCTCATCGTGATAATGCTGAATTATTGAAGTCTCTTTCGCATCTTACCATTACCCCAAATCAATGTCAGCAAATCCTATCTGTATTGGTGCCTAAGTTGCAGGATCAACTAACCAATTCAAATCAGCAGGTTCATTCATCTCAGGAAGTTTATCTTCACATATTCCTGATGTTTTTGCATTCTTAGGTAACCGTATGTGTTTTACTGATCCTGATATCATCAATAAGTGGATCATTGATACAGGGGCCTCAGAGCATATGGTTTGTTCTCTCACACTTTTAACTACTGTGATGGCTGCTGTTGATGCATCTGTGAGGTTACCAAATGGTGATAGTGTTCCAGTTACACATGTTGGCACAGTTCAGTTATCAGATGATTTAATACTGACTAATGTGCTTGTTGTGCCATGTTTCAAATTCAACTTAATTTCTGCCAGTAACTTGACACTTAAACATAATTGTTGCTTATTATTCATACATCATTCTTGCTTTATTCAGGATCTTTCGACATGGAAGACGATTAGGGTAGGCAATCTTGAGAGAGGACTATATCACCTTCAACAATCTAGCCAACAACTTCGTACTTTGCCTCAGCAACTTCATAATCAGCTTCAGCTTCGGCAACTTCAAACACCTCTGAATGTTAAATCTGTCTTTCTGGCTTTCCTTCTGATAAACTTGTTCCTTCTCTGCAATGTAATAAAGCTATTCACACTATTTGTAACGCTTTCATTAATACCAATTTCATCTCAGATATTGACATTTGGCATTGTCGATTGGGGCATGTTCCCACTCCAAAATTATCTTTGTTGCAGAAAATTGTTCCTTCTATTCATGTCAACAAAGATTTACACTGTAGTATATGCCCTATTGCTAAACAACACATGTTACATTTCCCACTTAGTGAAACTAAGGTCTCACATATGTTTGATCTTATCTATTGTGACATTTGGGGACCGTACTCCGTTCCTTCTTTAGATGGTTCTAAGTATTTTTTGACTATAGTAGATAATTATACTAGAATGACCTAGACCTACTTGATGCGTGATAAGTCTCAAACCAGGCTCTTAATTCAGTCCTTTTATCACCTCATCCAAACACATTTTCAGTGCAACATTAAAACCCTTCGGTCAGACAATGGTCTTGAATTCCATATGACTGATTTTTATCTAGAAAAAGGAATCATTCATCAATTGAGTTGCGTTGAAACCCCACAGCAAAATGGTGTGGTTGAGAGGAAACACCAACACTTGCTTAACATTGCCAGGTCTCTAAAATTTCAAGCTAACCTGCCTCATCAATTTTGGGGAGATTGTGTTCTAACAGTAACTTATATCATCAACAGAACACCTACTCTGATCCTGGCTAACAAGTCACCATATGAAGTGCTTTATCAAGCTATCCCTTCCTATTCTTACCTAAGGGTGTTTGGCTGTCTTTGTTATGCGTCTACTCTCAAACGAAATCGAACAAAATTTGATCCAAGAGCCGTTCCATGCATTTTTGTTGGTTACCCTTATGGTATGAAAGCTTATAAGTTTTATAATCTTCACACCAAGACTACCTTTGTTTCTAGAGATGTTATTTTTCATGAGAAGATTTTTCCTTTTCTTCACAATTCTCTACTTCATTCTTTGTCTCAGTTTGATACTGATCAACCATCTATTCCTTCTCTTTTTCCCATTCAGCTAGTTCTTTGTCCTGATTCCTGTCATCAATCTAATCCTATTTCCATCCTGTCAATATCAGCACAGATCATTCTTCTGAGACTCAACCTTTATCTTCACCTTCGCATGCTACACCTCCATCTTCATCTTCATCTTTGCCTTCACCTGCTGTTCCACCTCTCACACGACACTCGACTAGACCTAAACGAGCACCTTCTTATTTACAAGATTTTCGTTGTGGTCTAGTCTCTCAGTTGTCTACTCCTCAATCAGAATCTGTGAAGAAAGGTTCTGTCTTGGGCAAGAGTCATAGTGCGGTAAGCAATACTCTATTGGTGACTATATGGATTATACCATGCTCTCCCATTCTCACAGAAGATACACCCTGGCTTTGTCTTCTGTTTATGAGTCTCAATCTTTTGCTGAGGCATCCAAACATTCAGAATGGTGCAAAGCTATGGATGCTGAGTATCAGGCCCTTGTATCCAACAATACTTGGAATGTCCACACTTTACCTGCACATAAGAGACCTATGTCATGTCGATGGGTTTTCAAAGTAAAGTTTAATTCTGATGGCTCTGAGGAGAGAAAGAAAGCCCGTTTAGTGGCTAAAGGATTCACTCAATAGGTTGGGAAGTTGGTGACAGTTAAGACTTTGCTTGTTGTTGCTGCTCAAAAACAGATGCATCTTCACCAATTGGATATTAACAATCCTTTCTACATGGGGATTTAGATAAAGAGGTTTACATGTTGATGCCTTCGGGTTCCGAGTAGCAGAGGGAGAATGGAAAACATTTGGTTTGTAAATTGAATAAGTCCATCTATGGACTCAAGCAATCATCGAGGCAATGGAATACCAAACTCACTTCGTACATTCTTTCACAGAATTTCAAGCAGTCGAAGACTGATTATTCCCTATTTAGCAAGCAAGATGGCAGCTTCTTTACAGTAATTCTGATACATGTTGATGACATAATCATTGGGGGTAATAATCTTGATTACATTGTGCAATTCAAGACTCAGTTAAATAATCAATTTAAACTGAAAGACTTGGGAATTCTTAAGTTTTTTCTTGGGCTCGAAATTGCCAGAACTTCTGCTGGAATTTTTGTTTGCTAAAGAAAGTATGCACTTGAGGTTTTAGAGGATGCTGGCTACATTGGAGCCAAGCCAGCACAAAATCCTTTTCCACAGAGATTAAAGTTGAGCAAGGATGCAGGGAGTGTTGTTTCTGATGTGAACCAATATCGAAGGTTAGTTGGAAGAATTCTTTACTTAACTATTACACGACCTGATCTGTCTTACTCGGTGCAAGTCCTAAGTCAGTTTCT
Organism: Fraxinus americana; assembly: GCA_035079005.1. Lineage (NCBI taxonomy): Eukaryota > Viridiplantae > Streptophyta > Magnoliopsida > Lamiales > Oleaceae > Fraxinus > Fraxinus americana. The sequence continues at coordinate 18,536,217 of CM068716.1, forward strand.
TCAGTCGCAAGATAACCTCATTTGGAGGCCGCACAACGTGTATTACGTTACATAAAGGGAACCCCTGGACATGGATTATTCTTTGCCAGTGACTCTGAGTTACATTTCAAAGGTTATTGTGATGCTAATTGTGTGGCTTGTTCTGACACGAGGCGATCTATTACAGGCTATTGTATATTCTTGGGTAGTTCACTCATACCTTGGAAGTCTAAGAAGCAGCATACCATTTCGAGGTCTTCAGCTGAAATCGAATATCGGTCCATGGCCGTAGCTGTGTGTGAACTTGGCTGGTTGAAGAATATACTTGCTAACTTGAGTGTTGTGCATACTAAATCAGCACTATTGTTTTGTGACAATCAATCTATCATACATATTGCTAACAACCCTGTATTTCATGAGAGAACGAAGCATATCAAGATCAATTTCCATCTAGTAAGAGATAAAGTTAGAGTCAAAAAGGTTAAGATGGTGCATCTGACTTCTCAAGAACAGGTTGCAGATCTGTTAACCAAACCTTTGGGAGGAGATAGATTCAATTCTTTATTGTGCAAGATGCGAGTTTTCAACATTTATCTCCCATCTTGAGGGGGAGTATTGGAGTCCATTTTATTAGATATGGAGTCTATTTCATTAGGTATTTGTTGGAGGTCTTTTATGTCATTTTCACTTCTTTTATTCTGTTTATTAGTTAGCCTTAGTCTATAAATAACTCACTTGGTTCACTGTGTAATGAACCATTACCTAATCTTCTTCAATAGAATTGTTCTCTTATTTTCCCGCCACTTCTTCATTTCCTCTGCTTCTTATCACTATTCGTAGCAAATACAGTTTGTTAAAGGCTTTTGTTAGTTTCTAATGTAATAGTATTAGGCACACATGTTTTTTTTTTTTTAATCTTCCATCCTTTGAATTTCGTTTTTGATGTTTTATGGTTTTTAGGTCTCGTGTCACGAATTAATTATATTTCGTTGAATTTCAATTATCTAAACATTTAGGTAGCAGGACATGGTACAAATTAATTATAGTTCGATGGTTAACATGTTGAAATAAGGGCATATCCATGTGATTTGATTTCAATATTATAATTATACCATCTCATTTAAACATTGACTACCCGTGGCACGATAACAAATTTCCGATTTGAACTTCAAAGGACGGGATCCACGGAGAGCTGTGAGGAGTGCATTCGGGTGATCAGAAAGTACAGGTTGTCTAATCTGGTAGACTGTAAGTTGTTAAATTCGTTTATAATGGATTGACTGACAATGTGACCGGAGTTTTTCCCAGTTGGGTTTCTCCGTGATCATTCTGGTGTTTGATTTACTGCTTTATGTTACGAATGAATTTTCTGTGGTATTTAAATTTAAGATTAAACTAACTGTATGATTAACCATCTATAAATAATTAATTAATGACTTGTTGCTAATTAGTTAATAAGATTTTAATTCCGCATATTACACATATTCACCCCCCCCCCCCCTCCCGCGTGTTGTTAGGGTCGAACTTGCGTTTCTCAACAAGAACAACTTTTGCAGTCACAATCCATAATTCAAGGAAATTGCTCCAGCTGTATAGATTATAGAATACTCCTGTAACTTTTTCTTCAAGCTTATCCTCATAGTAATATGTGATATGTGTAAAAATTACAGAGAAATATAAATCATATTTTCTTAACATAGTATCAGAATCCGTTAAACTCCAACGAGTAATTCGATCATGTTAAGACTCCAAAAGTGAGGATACGAATTTAAAAATTGGTCTGTTCAAACAAGACACCATCTTTTATGGATGTTAAGGAATAGAATTCCACATCGAATAAATATATAAACATAAACCAACTTATAAATGATTGGATTCCTCCTCTTATTAAGGTTGACATTTTAAGATGGAACTTCAAATCTGTTGTCGGAAATTCGACAATCTCAATCGAAAGAACAAATAAAAGAGCAGGAAAAACGGAAAAAAGAAGAAGATGAAGTGAGGTATGCCAAAACAAATCTCCTTAAGACAGATTTCGCCCCCCAACAACGTGCAAACGGGATTATGGACGTCTGTCTCCCAAGATACAACGCTTTTCCCAAAGTCGATATTGCACAATACCAACCTTGACGGTCGAACCAAATAATGATCGTACTCGAACGAAATAATCACGAAAATATCGAAGGAATTTTAGCAGAATATGGAGCGAGAAGAATTTAGAAATCAAGAATATATTAATTGATTTTGGTGTCCAAAGCGCGCCTCTGAAGCGCCCAATGCGTACTTTGCGACGTGCGCGGGCCCGGACCGGGACCGAGGCGTGGCGTAAGTGGTGCGAAGCACCACTCTCGTGGTGACTAGTTAGCTAGCCTTTGGCTAGCTAATAGTTAGCCAAGTTATAGGTCACTTATTAAATTATAACTTATACACACATCTCACTATATAAACAAGTCTATTTTCTTGTAAACTTTCGATGTGGGATTCCTTACCATATATAAGACACTTAAATGGGCTTATAACATGTGGGCCTATATTGGAGACTTTTCCAATTCAACCAAATTAATTACAACGGCCCACATCATTAAATAACATATTTAATGACCCAAATAAACATCATTAAATAATATATTTAATGATCCAAATAAATCAATTAATTCCAACAAAATCTTAACATACGATAACAAATTTCCGATTTGAACTTCGAAGGATGGTATTTCAATTTCCTCTTAATGCTCAATATAGTTGTGACTTTAACCCGAAGAAATACTGACGGAGACTATAATTAGGCCCCGTTCGGGAGGGATTAAAAGCCAATTAAAATTGAAAATATGACCGTTATTGGGTCCCACTCGTCTAATAAAAGTCAACAATAACGGCTATATTTTCAATTTTAATCCGATTTTAATCCCTCCCATACAAGGCCTTAATATTGTAAAAAAACAATGCGTGTTGTATTCGATTAGTAGAAAGAAGAATTATGCATAGACTTCGGGGTCCTTGTCAAAGTTGCGTACTAGAAATAAAGTGATTTCAAAGTAGGACCATTTACTTCTTTTAACATTGTTGTTTGAATTTTCTTCTTAATTCACGGATGAGATGTGAGTGGATAGAAACTTAACGAGGAAAATCAAACATATCAATCAAATTTCCAATGCCCATTCTGCTAAATGGTTGTTTGCATAATCAGGATAAAAAAAAAAAAAAAAGGATTGATCATATAAACAATAAAACTAAAATTCCTTCTATAGAGAAAAAACAGAAGAATCTGTAAGTCATCACTAGCAAAATTGTAAGATACAACGCATATTCATCAGAGCCAACAAATGAAGAAATTTGTAAAAATAAAAAGGGTTTAATCCGCACTAACAGATGCAACAATAGTGCGAGTAATGTAACTTAGAATTTTGAATTTTCATCGATATTTCAGTTTAGCAATTAATTAGAGAAATTATGGAAAAGAGTAATTTTGGTTTATTTTAGTATCATAATCAGTATTTATAGTATATAAAATATCATTTAGTATATAATGAATTATTTTATTTTTATTGGTTATATTTGAATTTTTCCCTTTATTTATCTCGATCATGGTTGAGCACGATTTTGATTTTGATTTTGATTTTGATTGTGTTTTTTTTTTTTTTTTTTTTTTTGAAATATTTGGTCCTCTCTAGTAGTTGCTTTTACATTCAAAGGGGCATATTGTATTTAGATTGAAAACGATGTCTACTAAACTACAGAAGCAGATAAGATGATTTGTCTAAATATCAACTACTGTTCAAAGAAGACTATCGAGGCAAGTTGTGTAGTATAAAAATTGACGAGACCAACTGAGAAGGGATGTCGAAATCCCATGTGACTATTCAGAAGAGGAATATATCATAACAGCAACTTGCACTGTCGTTTATGTACATAATAACATCTTTTAATTAATGACTTTTAAGGTCATTTTTCATATTTTAGGTAATAGTGCTGGACATTATAACGAACATATTGTTGTGTACAATTTAACCTTTGTTTGGGTTCCATTATAAATTATAATGAAATTTTGGGAAAAAAATATGTTTTGAAATAATTTTTTTTTCGAAAAATGTGTAGTTGAAAAACAGTGGCTTATCTACGATTGTATGAAATTCTCTTTTATGGTGCACATTTTGAATGTAAGAATGTATTTTGAAGCACTAAGCAATTGTTCGAACCTCATTTTTGTAAGATAATGTATTTCGGAATATTGATTTTTTTGGAGAATATGTGATTATAAATTAAAGAATTTTTTTTCAATTTATGTGTAGAATTATTTTATGGAAGAATTTGTGATTGAAAATGAATTTTGAAAAAAAAAAAAAGGGGGGGGGAGGGGGGGGGGGGGGGCCAAAACATATGCTAGAAGTATTTAACACGTGATTCCATTAGATTATTTCGAGAGAGAGAGACTATATGATTTTATGACAAATAAATCATTTTTAAACAGTTGGATCAATGCTGTAGTAAATATAAGAGAAGATTTGATTTTGTGAACAATAAATCCTTTGATTTTGTCCTTGTATCATTGTAAAAGTAAAATAAAGTAACATAGAAATGTGATGTTCTCTTACGATAAAATATTATTATAATTTAAAAATTAAAATCTAACTTTTATTGTAACGACACAATTCTTAGGTTCCATGTATATTCATTTATGATTTCAACAACTTATAATTTCTCTAAAACTAGCATTAAATTGCAATTATGCATTAGCCCCTATTTGGTACACATTAAAATTTTCATTCACATTCTTCTACTAATTTTCAACAACACATCTTTCAATAAAATAATAATTTCCATCACATCAATAACTTTTCCTTCCATTTCAACCACACATTCTCCATCAATCTACTATTCCAAAATACATTCTTCCAAAATAATGTGGATCAAACACACCCTAAATCTTTACTAAATTTTAATCACGGCAAACAAAAGTTTTCTCAACGAGCCGGCTCGGTCCATACCCACACAAGCCGAGCTCGTGGCTCGTTGGTTTATGGGCGAGCTCGGCTCGTGCCCGAGCTAGCCCAAAACGAGCCGCTCGGCTCACTGGCTCGTCAAGTTTGACTTTTTTTTAACACTACTATAACTAAACCTTAAATTCAAAACACATTTTCTATTTTTTTTAAAAAATACATTTTTCAAAACATTTATAATTTTTAAAATAATAAGAACAAAATTTTATTTGTTAAGTTTTGTTTTTTGCTTACCATTTTAAATATACATTTTCTAAAATATTTTTATTTAAAAAAAAGATAAATCATCTTCCTTTATCCGGGTTTGGGACCGGCAACTTCAATTTCGAGTAGATGAAGTTAAAATTGTATACGAACAACTTGTTACGTATACAATTTTTAAAAAAAATTTATAAAGGTATGAAAATAAAATTTTGTGATGAATGCGATGAAATTAAATATCACTTACTTGATTACATGCAATTTCAGCATATTTATCTTGAATTCGATAATTAGCGTCTTCCCAATCCTTCACGCACATTAACGCTTCCAAAATATCTTCTTTCAGTCGACTCCTGGCCTCAAAGAGAACCATCTTCCCTGCTGCTGTGCTGTCATAGGCACCCAAAAATAGTACTTAAACCTCTAAAACTAATGTGGTAATGGAACTAAGGGTCGATCCTACGAAAAGTGTGCAATTCAATAATTCTTGTTTCGTATAACAATTTGTGGGGTTTTATTTATAACGAAATCAATTTTATAACAAATAACAATGTAAATTAACGAGTTGTATTAAACCAATGAAACGAGTTTTGATCAAAGTCAACTTCCACCATTGAAGATTTATAACCATTCATCAATCAACAAAGAATAATCAATCCACATTCACAATATTTATCGTTGGAATAAATTCTTATTTCTCCTTAATTTTAGTTAATCAGAAACCAGCGTTCTAATTAACCCTAATTATCAAATATTCTCAGACCAGCACTAAAAATTCAATTTAATAATAGGTTTAAACAATAGAGAAATCGATGAACTAGATAATACAAATACAAACGGTTGCATTCAATCTATTTAAACATTTTTCTTAAAATTCAATAACATCTATCCTAGAAAATTATCAAATCCTAGTGCTTCACAAGTTAAATGATTCAAACAATTACAAATTTGAGATTTAACTTAGCTATGGATTGTAATATATGAAAAACTAATAGATTTCTTACCAATCAAATATGGCAATCATTAAATTATGCATAGAAAAATATTCAATACTGAAAATATAAATTAAAAAATTGAAATAGGTGGATCTCACAGTTATAATGGTTTCCAACACTTCGGTATCCTTCAATCAAGCACCAAGAGTTAGTTACAAATGATAGATCTAGGCTGGAGATGTTCTTATGTGTTTTGGGGTGTTTTTCTAGGCTTCTCGCGGCCCATACATACAAAGAACCCTAATCTGCTCTACGCGGAGCTTAGGCACTATGGAAGCAGCGCCTAGGTGCGGAAATTCTGTTCTTTCCGAGCAACACGGCATCTGTACGCTGTGTTGCTGTTTCACATTCTGCATCATTTTTAGTATTTTCGTCATAACTTCCTCTTGTGACGTCCAATTGAGACGATTCGAGATGCGTTGGAAAGATAATTCAAAGGGATACAACTTTTCTTCTGATACCATTTTCGAATTCGATCATCGAAGATTTCAAAAACTGGTCTCAAATGAGGCTGAAAACCGGTGCAAAACTTTTCAACTTGAAAGTTGATATATGATAATGTTTTGGTTATATTTCATTCCTTTGACTCATTCCTTCATCCAATTTACCTCTAACACTCTCGAATCTTTATCACAAGGTTAGAAGCAAGTTTATAGTATTTGCACTTTAGTCCCTAAACTTTCACTTTCTTTCATTTTGGTCCATTTTCACTTATTTCTTCCAAATTGCCACCTAAATCAAAATATGAGATTAATAAGTACATTTTGGCATAAAATAATCAGACGAGCGTATTAAGTAAAGAGGAAAAACTATGAATTTTACATTCATATCACCTACATTAAAAGCAGACTTCGAAACTACAATACTAACTGGAGGTGTTAATAGATCTTTTGCAATTGTAGAAACTATTGGTCATCGGCGTTCGTTATTTCGCCAGAATTCAATGACCTCATCTGAACTTTTCCTAACTGATTTGTTACTAGGCAAAGTATGACTAAAGTAATCAATTAATTCAGAGGCAACGCATTTGGACTAGTACTCGAAGTTTGAGTACATGCAATGGTAGACAAACTACTACTACTAGAGGAACCATATGCATATGCAGTTGAATCATATTTATATGAGTTCATGTTTTCGAATAAATTAAAAACTTTAGCGCCTTCATCTGTTATATTAGTGGGATGAGCAGTTGTAGGTACACAAGTAATATGTGTACCCATTCGTGAAATATATAATTCATACATTTCACTTAACGTTTGTTCCAAATTCTTATAAGTAATAGGCATATTAAAAGTTAAAGTATTTGAAATTTGATTAATTACAAATTTAGTACCCGATATATTATATCGGAGGTCCATGGCGCATGTTAAAGGAAATAACATAGATAATTCTTCCCAATATTTTCTAAATTTTAATTCCATTGAATATATAACCGCATGAAAATCGGGGTCATTTTGAAATCTCTTCAAAACCCTAGAAATTATATAAAGACGTTCAAGAACCATAGAATTAGTGGGATAATAAACACCAGACAATATATTTGTAGACTCATAAAAACTTGCTAAAAAATTTTTAATTTTAAAAACTATAGTCCAATCGGATTCATTCAAGATAGTATCGACTTCGTCTCTAACATGCCATTGTTATAAAATTCAATGATAAACAATTCAAAACCTTCACAAGATTTTAATAATAAGTAAGTTGAATTCTATCTATGACCTACGTCAGTAATAAAGGTTTTTGTATGCTCATTCCCAATTTGTTCACAAAATTCTTCAAATATTTGTTTTCTACTAGGTGTAATCGTGATATATATATATGTATATATATATATATATATATATATATATATATATATATATATATATATATATATATAAGTGTATTCTTAATTCTGTTAATTTCTTACTTAACATGTTTTAAACCGTCTTACACTATTAAATTAAAAATATGACACACACATCGAATATGAAATAAATAATATGAAGTACTTTATGCAATCTATCGATAACAACCTTATTTACAGAAGCATTATCGAACGTAAAAGAACGAATTTTACACTTGCATTTATATTCTCTAATTATTAACATAATAGCATTAAATATAGTTTGAGCGTTGTGTGGATACTCAATAATTTTAAAAGCAATAATTTTTTTATGCATGACCCAAAGTGGATCTATATAGTGTGCAGTTGCAGGTATATAACATCTCTTATTAATCCATTCTCACATATCTGAAGTTAAAGATATTACACCCCCATATTTTTCTAAATCCACAATCACTAGTTTCATTGAATTAAGACTTCAACTTATCCCAACGTACCTCGGTTGAAGATATTGTTTGACGTAATTTACGAAATGTTGGTTGTCCGCTATTGCTAGTAGAGATCCGCTGCGGCAACGAACTTCACCATTCCTGTTCGAGCTTCCTCCAAATACATCTACGTAGAAAGTAGCGTAGTAGTAGCACCGGCGCTTGTAGTACCAAACTGTAGTTGTGTTTGACCAACTGGAAGAAGCCTATATTTGGCCACACATGTTTTGTAGTGACGGTTGAGGTGGGTAGTTTCAATATTTTTTTGCTATGCAAGTCGTTGTTGGCAGTATTTACATACCGCTTTGGATCTGGAAGTCCATCAACCACACGACCAGTGTGAACCAATTTGAAATTGTCTCAACATTTTGCTTGCTTCTTCCCCATTTTTCATCTTGTTCCAAATCAATTGGAACACTAGGATCAACATCAACGTCATCCAAATCAATTGGATGACTACCTTCACGAACGTCTAAAGTTCCAATGTTTTCTGGAATTGGCAATTCATTGAGACCAGCGAATTCATTCCCAAATTAATTTTGGGTAAGTGTTTCGCCTTCCATACCGAATAAGTTTTCAACAAATTCTCGTGGATCCATTTGTGAATAATAGAAATTGAATGTTTAAGACTTGAAGTAGAATGTAGAAATGTAGAATTGAAAAGAGAATTAATATTATGTAGTAGTGTATAAAATGAATTGTAAAATCAAGATAATAATGTAAAAAAATGTAGAAGAGGATTATAGAATAAAGGAATGATATTGTTGATAATTATTTGTAAATTGTAAAATGTCGAAAATAGAGAGTAAAGTAGAGAATGAAAGTTTGGTGGGAAAAAAATATTGTAATGGGTGGGTATTTATAGGGGAAGAAAATTAGAAAAAAAAAAGTGACCAAACAAGCCGGCTCGTGGGCTCGCCCACAAGCTGCTCACCTTACGAGCCGAGTGGGTTCAGCTCGAGCTCGGGCTCGTAGATCTCTACAGTACGAGCCGAGCGGCCTAGCCGACGTCGGCTCAGCCACTCGGCTCGATTGCCACCACTAAAAAGTCGTTGTCAAACTCTTTCTAATTCAACAATTTTTTAAACCTAAGTGCAGCAAGTCTAGACAGAGGATCGCTATTTATGTTTTTTGAGCCTGGGTTGAATTTTAGAAATTGAGCCTCCAAATCATGCCTGCAATTTTTTTATTATTATTTTTTCATTCATGAGAGTTTTACAAACTATATTTTTTAACTTAAAAATCAGAAAATAAACGGTAAAGAAAATTTCATATTTTAAATTTTTATATTATAATAAGATAATAAAGTGAAAATGTTCCAAACGATCACTTAAAAACTTCTTACCTGCAGTTTTAGAAACAAAAATATAAATTGAATTTGTATAATCTAGTTCAACATTTTTCAATCGATTCAATCTTTCATGTGGCATAATTGATTGGAAATAAGTTTTGATCAACTTCAACTTGAAAAGACTTTTTTCTAGAACTGTAATCGACATATTTAACAAAATGATGTTAGCAATATAGTTTTATTCAAACAATGTAGTAACACATCAATTGCTCTTTTTTGTTTTTCTTGATAAATAGCACCTCAAGACCGCAAACTCCGAACATAAATCATAATTTCACATTCACATATAAATATGAAAAGTGTTGAAGTATGTGGCTCATATCAAGTGGAATAAATGTATATGAAAAAATTAGACTGATGCTGGAGTGGAGTGTGGGAAGCGGAGCGGAGCTGAGAGCATCGAACGAAATGTGGATGATATGATTATTGTGAGAGTATGAGTGAGGCCAACTAGTTGAAGACTTAGTTGAGTTGAGAATTTGACTTGAAGAATTTGGATGCAGCCAAAAAAGTTCTTGAGATTGCGATTCACAAGGATAGATATTCCAGAAAATTATAGTTATCTCAAGATGGTAATGTTGAAAAAGTATTGAAGATGTTCAAAATGGGTAATGTAAAATTAGTGTGTACACCTTTGGAGAATCACTTTATATTATCTACCGCTCGGTGTCCAAAGAAAAATGTTGAAATCGAAGACATGTCAAAAGGTTCTATATTATGGTTTGTACAATACCGAATTTGGAATAAGCTGTTAGTGTGGTAAGCAAGTTTTTACAAGTTATTTGGGTAGATTATACAAATTCCATTGATATTTACAGGCTGTCAGTTTTCTTACATTTGGTAATGGGGTGCATAATCTTCTTTTGAGAATATGTTCCATGTCAGTTTTCTTATATTGTGAATTGTTTCAAAAATCACTGAACTTATACTATCGTCATGGACTGCTCACCGAACTTCATTCTGTTTCACAGTACTCACTCAACATTGCCATTTACCTCTCCATCCACCACTGTCAAAAAATTCGTTTGTTGGACGCTGACGTAGTGGACGGAATTCCTAGGTGACGTCTGACGATCGTTAAAAAAATTACAAATCAGCAAAAACATTGTTTCATCACTCATCCAACTTACTCTAGGTCACAGTTTACTCATCGAAATTCAAAATACTTCCCAATGATCACTCATCTTTGAGATATTGCACTCCATCCATTATCCGTCATATTTCGTTCTCTTCGTTGCTAATGTTCACATAGAAAATCTACATAATAAGTTACAAATGTTAGAAAAATCACAACTCAATGAAACTATCAATTTACTAAAATCACCATGTGTGAAACATGACTTCCACGACCTCATAAACTTTTTTAAAATCCAATAAAATGTCCTCAATTATTCTTTAGAAATATCACTTTTATAATTCGAACATTTGTTGTGTGAAAAATAGGTTTCAATCTAAAGTTGAAAATCGAAAACTTAAGTTGATTTGTGAAAATATTTTGTCTATATTTCACCGATTTTATTTCTAATTGTATTCAATTGATCATATGGCGATTTTCATGTGTTGATGGTTTGGTTGATTTATAATTTTTTTGATGATTTTAATTACCCGTGAAATTTTCGGACAATAAATTAGCAACGAAGTGAATGAAATATGACGAATAATGGATGGAGTGCAATTCTTAAAGATGAGTGACCATTGAGAAACATTTTGAAGTTCGATGAGTAAACTGTGACATAATGTAAGTTGAATGAGTGATGAAACAATGATTTTGCTGATCTGTAATTTTTTAACGGCCGTCAGACGCCACCAAGGAATTTCGTCCGCCACGTTAGCGCCCAACAAACGGATTTTTTAACAGTGGTGGATGGAGAGGTAAATGACAAAGTTTAGTGAGTACTGTGAAGCAGAATGAAATTTAGTGAGCAATCTGTGACGATGGTATAACTTCAGTGATTTTTGAAACAATTCACTTTTAAAATAAATTGTTGACTTTCAATTATATTAAAATTTAAATTTTAATCCGTTGCAAAATGGGAGGTGTCCGTTCAAAAAAAGTAATAATAATAATAAGGATTTTGATGTTTGTCGCGTCAGTTCCATAACTGTCATTTTCACCTGCATAGCACTAGATAAAACCTCTTGTAGGGTGCACCGAATCAAAATCACCCAACTCACACTGTACTCTCTCTCACTCACAAACGCGCACTTTCTCGTCGCTTTCTCTCTCTAAAATATCTGTAATTCACTCTCCTCAGATATTGGAGACTGTTATTAGGGCATGAATAACGTTTTTTATTTTTTATGTTTTCTAACAGAATTGTATTTGTCTAACTTTTTTTTTTTTGGTAAAATAAGTACTTTTGCGTAATTAATTTCTGTTACTGCCAAATGTTTGAGAGAAATGAAGAAATGGATGATGAATTCGCGAAGCTTATTAGGAGGGTTAATCTACCCAGGTTTTTTTTTTTTTTTTTCCTATCATGATTCCTTCTGTTGGCCTGTTTATTTAATTGAGTTCACTGATTTTTTTCTTTAATTAGCCTTTTTTTATAATTAATTGTTTTTCTGTTATTAACGTATAAACTTTTGCTTTCTACCGGCACTATGTTGATTTTCAATTCATTCGTAATTTTGTCAAATTTATTTCTTAGGCAAAAAAATTTTCTGGTTCATTCGAGTTTCACTTCGAGGAATTTTTTTAATTTTAACGCAAATTCCTTCTTTTCCATAAAAAAAAATATAAATAAATAAATAAATTGAAACTGAAATGCCTCTTGTTCAGTAACGTTGATCAACGTGGTCTTCATTATTTTTATTCCTCATTTTTTGACTGCTGCGAATTTTTGCACATTCAACGAGGAAGTTCGGTTTTTCTTATGCTGAAAGTAATTTTTGAGTGTCTCCTGAAGTTGGAAGAAATTAATTCATTTTGACTGTAATTTGATTTTCCTTGGAGTTTTATGAGCTATCTTTTCTTATCTTAGGGTCGTAATTGACAACGATTCATGTGAGGGTTCAACTGTAATCCAGGTATATACCATTGGACTGTCCCATTGATTTCAAGTGATATTTTTTAGTGTCTGGCTTGGAAATTAGGATAAGGTTCTTCTTTCTCGGCCAATTATTTTGGTATTTTATTGTTAAATGATTTTCTTGTCTAGGTTGACAGTGTCAATAAGCATGGAATCCTTCTTGAAGTTGTTCAAGTGCTAACTGATTTGAACCTTGTTGTTACAAAAGCACACATCTCATCTGATGGGGGATGGTTCATGAATGGTATGCATCTTTTGGACTTGCTAAATATATGTATAGCAACATTTTGAAAGCATATATACGTAGAGGACCGGGTTGACTTTGTCGGGCATTTTCTCTAGTTCTTTTTATCTTTGTTTCTTATATCATCTTCTTTGAAATTTGACAGTGTTCAATGTGATTGATCATGAAGGGAAGAAAATAAGAGATGAAGAGGTTATCAACTATATCCAGAGGGTATAATTCCTTTGCAGATTCTTTTCTTCCATCATCGTGATGAAATGTAATACGATATGTCGATTTCTAACATAGAGAATGCAGAAAGATGACTAATGGAGTTCTTGAGTTTGTCGATTGTCACCTTTAAGGCTGAGGGGAAAGGGAAAATTGAGAAATCTTTTCCGGGAATTTTCCTCTTCTTTTTTTACTAGACATGGCTGAAGTACTTAATTTTAATCCCTGTCGAATCTTTTAACATTTTTGGTTTTTTTTTATTCTCTTGTGGCTGGTTATATTTATACTTTATTTGTTTAATTTTATTGTAGTTGATGTCTTTCCTATATTTTAATCTCACTAATCTCCTTGTCAATTTACATTTCTTCAGAGACTTGAAAATGCTGATGGCTCAGTACCATCTCAGAGAGGGTCCGTTGGTTTGGTTTCTTCTGAAGAGAGCACATCCATCGAGCTAACAGGAACAGATAGGCCAGGTTTAGTGTCTGAAGTGTGTGCTGTTCTCACTGATCTTCACTGTAATGTGGTGAATGCTGAGATATGGACGCATAACACTAGAGCTGCAGCGGTGGTTCAGGTGACTGATGACACTACGGGGTGTGCAATTGAAGACAGGAAACGTCTTGCTATAATAAAGGAGATGCTTTGCAATGTGCTTAAAGGAAATAATGATCTCAAGACTGCAAAAATGACACTTTCTCCTCCCGGGATAACTCACAGGGAAAGAAGATTACACCAGATTATGTTTGCTGATCGGGATTATGATAAGGTTGAAAGACATGAAGGGACCAGAGTTGATGATAGAAGTTCCAGACCTCATGTAATTGTGTCCGATTGTGCCGAAAGAGATTACACAGTCATTACAATGAAGTCAAAAGACCGACCCAAGCTGTTGTTTGATATTGTCTGCACTCTAACTGACATGCAGTATGTTGTTTTTCACGGAGTAGTACTCACCGGGAGAATGGAAGCATATCAGGTAAAATTTCTTCTCAAAAAATACAAATCCATGTGTTGAAATTGGACGTCAGTTTTCTACAAAACTGGATCATGCGCGTAACCAGCCGATTGATTTGTATATGCTTATACGTTATAGAATCGGCTTGACATGTAAACTATATGTTGTCCTTTAAATATGTAGGAATACTATATTCGACATGTTGATGGAGTTCCTATAAGCTCAGAAGCTGAGAGAGAACGTGTCATGCTGTGTCTAGCAGCAGCCATTGAAAGGCGAGCCTATGAGGTATGCTTACTGACACAAATTTGCATCACACTGATGCTGGACACTTGTCCCTTCAACTGCGAGTTTTTTTATTGTAGTGATATATTGGGCACTCTCGTAATATTCTTACTATGGAGAGGATTTAGTAGGGAACCATTTTTGCGCAAGATAAGTGTAGAAATTAACTTATATCTTCAATATGGTGTAAACTTGGAGCGGCGAATATGTTGGATGTGTGGAGTCTAATATACAATACACTTTTCCCTCGGCTGTGGTTGGACCTAATTCTTGCCTCCTAGATAAAAGGTTAATGAACGAGTCTCCATTCTGTATATCACGCAGTAGAGAGTGAAACAAAGAAAGACATTAGTCTAAAACATGTTGTAATTCTCTTCTTCGATATAGTGCAATTCTGCAGTAGCACCAGGTAAAGTAGGACCCACATTGAGAGTGAAGCATCTTAATTTGTGTTATTCTTGCTTCTTTTGTTTTTTCCTTATTTCATGCTATTAAATATTATTTGTTTAATCCATTCAATAATACATGTAGACGTTACGTTGAGGATTAAGCGCATAAATCTGTGTGTGCTTTGCTCGTTTCAATTGTTTTTCGTTATTATTATCATTGATCTTGAAAGTAAGGTTTAGGGTGTAATCCATTACAGTTTAATGATTATTATGGTCTAAATACATGTTTGTTTGAACAGGGACTGGAATTAGAATTTTGCACTGAGGATAGACTTGGACTTCTATCAGATATTACAAGGATATTAAGGGAAAACAGTTTGTGTATCAAACGAGCAGCAATTTCGACAAAGGGTGGCAAAGCAAGAGGCACTTTCTACGTGACAGATGGGACAGGTAACCCAGTTGATCCTAAGGTACTCGACTCCATTCGCAGACAGATTGGACAAGGTATTTTGCAGGTCAAATGGAACTCAAGTTCAGCAAACCCACAGAACGAGAATACATTTAGCTACCTATTCGGGAGCTTCTTCAAAGCTCTCTTACTCTTAGACTAGTGTGCATACTTCGTAGATAATATGACTTAGGGGAGAAAAACTGTAAATGTTTGTGAATACGTAAGAGTAGATATCTGTACTCTCCCATGAATAGTAAACCTGAAAGGACCATATACTGTAAATATAGGAATCATGTAGTCCATGTACATCTTTATGCCTTGTATTGTAAGTAAGATGTGTGACAAGTAAATCTGGTTTGTATGGTACCAAATAATTTGTAAAGGTACTAAACTATATGCGCAGAAGTAAATATATATTTTTTCAAAAAAAAAAAAAAAGTAAATATGTATATGTAAATGTACATATTAGTTATTTGTCAGTTAGTAGTGATCGAATTTTCATTTTTTTGCATGTTTAATAAGCAAATTGGATAATAAATAACAGGTGAAGTCTGACTCGACTGAACTCTTTGATACAAGTATTTGCCAGAGACAGGGTTCTTTCATAGGATTGCACTTGGCGTAGTCTGATTGGAAGTTGGCAAAAAATAAAAATAAAGACTGCGAATCGTCAAGACACTACCTTTAAAGAAACGATTTTGCTACATGTACACTTAGTTTGATATCATGGATGACATTCTCTGATAAAAAGACATAAATATCCTTCTTCTTATTCTTTAGTCAAATCAAGATTTTCTATTCCTGATATATGGTAACTTTGATGTATTTCTCCTAATAAATGGAAAAGCCAATTATACTCGTATTTATCAATATATTTTTTATTATAACAATCGTTTAATATTCTAATTTTATTTTCTAATTTATTAATTTCTTTATTAATTCTAACTATACTTTCTGTAAAATATAAAGGCACAGGTATATTTCTACTATTTTTCAGAAAATAATCAAGCACAATATAAAATGATTTAATTTCTTCTCTTTTCCTTTCGCAATCAATTTCTCAACACTGAATAATAGTAACTAAAACTTCATAAATAGAATAAGTGCAAATATTAATACAAGTATTTAACATAAATAAGAAAGATCTTACAATATTGAAGCAGAAGGTAAATGTAGAATAATATCAACGAGACTTCCCTCGAGCTTACTTCCGTATGTTTGTATACTCAAATATAAGTGATCGATGTTATTTTAAGAAAGTGGGTTATGGTCCAACACGACTTCTGCACTCTTATTATTTTTCTCTCGACTCTTTTGCATATCTCACAATAGATCACACGGAATCACAGTTTTCCTTTCAACTCCTTGTTAAAACATCACCTTGAAAGGTAACATAGTTCTAATGGCTTTCTCTAACAACGCCTCAGACGCCAACACACGGCTAAACGGCAACAAGATACTTGCACAACCCTCAAGGTTCTCACCGTTGGAGTATAAGTAAGATAAGACTTTTTAAGAAAACAACAAGAATAGAAAGACAGTATTTTCAAACAACTTGGATTTCATAAACGCATCACACTAATATCTCTTACATAAGAGTATACATACATATTTCGGCTACACTCTTGGTACTTTCTCTAAAGAGATTAGAACTCCATAGAGATTACCTTATTACAAGCTTCAAAATGAAAGAGAGAAATTGAAATGGTTACAAGATTCGAAAAACTAGAGAGAAAGATAGTTTTTTGCTTAAGGATGAGATGCCTTCTTCTGAGAATTAATCTTCCTTTTATAGATACAAAAAGTTCTCCAACTGTCCTTCATTATTGTGGTGTTACTGTGTAAGATAATGAGAATCTTACTGTGGCCTAAAGTCCCTTGTCTTAACATGGAAAATTTTTGAGGTGAAACCCCACAGTTTTTCTTTATCAAAGTAGATCTGATAAAGTAGTGATAAAGAGGGTTCTCTACTTTTCCATATGAGATTCAAACCACTCATCCGGAAATTCCTCTGGATCTAGTGAGATTGGTGAGTCATCTTCTTCATTACTACAGAACTCGCACTTATGGTTTGGATAACGCCAAAACTGTTTACACAGCTAATTTTTTGTTTTCTGTGTCCCACTAGCGTCACCTCCAAAAATATGATCACACCATAAATCAAGATAGTGTCAATCTCCTTGTTTAGTGGGTGCCATAGCCTTACTGTAAATCAAGTGGTCTGTGATTCATACACCCAAATATTCTGATTTTCTTTAATAACTTTCTGGATATGCTCAAATTGCTCCTTATATCCCTTGGCTCTACGGAAGGTCGTCATCTTGATAACATCTTCTGGTGTAGTTTCATGGACTGCACTCTTCTCAGGCTGAAGATGCTTGGAAGTAATGGCAATCCTTATGACATGGCTAACTGGCAGTAACCTATCTTCTTCATTATCCCATTCGGGACAGGCAGAGAAAAACCTGATATATATGTTCTTATGTTTAAGAACTTGGCAGTACCTTTCAATAGCTCGGACTACTTCTTTTGGTAACAAAGAAATTTCTTTTAAAGATTCCGATGGGTAAATACAAATTATATTTCCCATTTCGTAAAGGGCACGAACCCAATAAGCTAGGGCTCCTGGATAAAGGTTAACTTTGTTGTAGGTTTCATATGTTAGCGTTTTCATCCATCCTCCTAGACTGGTGAACTAGCAGCAGGCTAGATTGAACAATACATATGCTAGTATAAAATCGTCTTTATTTTTTATGTCCATAACACCATGAGTGTTACAGGCTTTGATGATATTTGAGCTATTAAACTCTGGTATGGAGATACTATCCTTTGTAAATATTTTCTCCTATGAGGGAGACAAAGTATTATTCTCTCTAACTGAAAGTTTATGAAGTTTCAATGCTTCTGGTTCAATATTGGCACAAATGCCTTCAAATAATATAGCCCTGTTGGCTTTCTCAGATATCGACTTGACAGCAGCCATTTCCATCAACGTTATCTTGGACTCTATTACAGCAATTTTTATGTTCGTCTCGAACTTCAATGCTTCGAGCTCCTTCTTGATTTGCTCCATTCCTGGTTAAGAAATCTGGAATAAAATTGTCTTTTCCTTTAATATGGATAATATCAAATTTAAATGGTGCAAACCACATTTGCATTCTAATAAGTGGTCTTTCGGCTGCACTTGTTCCAAGTTTATTTGTTAATAATTGTTTTACCTAAGTATTATCTGTTCTAATAAGAAATTTTCTAGGTGGCAAGTATGGTTCAAATTTTGCTACTCCTTTTTTAACTGCTAAACATTCTTTACGAATAATATCATACCTGGTTTCGACATCTTTGAATGTGCTTGAAGTATAAGCAACCAGTTCTTCTGGGCATTTACACAATGGACTACAAAGAAACTCTTTATAATTTTTTTTTCTTTTAAGTATTGCTCCCCAGTGTAATAGAGAGGCATCAGTTTCTAAAATAAAAAAATTTTCTTCATTTGGAATATTTAATTCAGGTAGATTTTCACATATTTTCTTAATTTTGTTTACCATTTCTACATCTTCTTGTGTCAATTCCCATACAACTCCTTTTTTAAGTTTTTTGGTAAAGTGGATTTTATATTTAGCACAATTTTTTATAAATTTTTTGGAATAATTTAATAATCCGATAAAACTTTGCAGTTCTTTCTTGTCTCTAATTACTTCTAGAAATTCTATAATTTTCTTACCAATATGAGGTTGTTGAAGTATTTTTTTTCTGTAAAAATATATCCTAAGAATTCAATTTCAATTTTAGCTATTTCTGATTTTCTTTCTGATAAGGCTAATCCATACTTATTAGCAATATAGTTGAATTTCTTAAGATGTTCAATATGTTCTTTTAAATTTTTACTATGAATAAGAATATCATCTACATAAACAATGCAAAAATTCTTTATTGGTCTAATAATCTTATCAATTCTTTGTTGGAATTTTGCAGGTGCATTCCTTAATCCAAATGGCATAACATTCCATTCGAATTGTCCTAATGGATTAGGGGTAGTGAAACTAGTTAAAGGCTTTGAGGCTTTATCTAATTTTATTTGTCAATATCCTGATTTACAATCAAATTTAGAATATATTTTACTTCCTTGCATTTGTTTTATTAACAAATCTTTTATTGGTAGTTCATAGCTATTTGGTATTGTTTTAGAATTTAGGCCTCTATAATCAATTACCATTCTAGTTTTTCCTCTTTTGATTTCACTATGATTTTTGACCATAAATGCTGGACTATTATATGGACAAGTTGATTCTCTTATCACTCCTAATTGTAAGAGTTCTTTAATTTGTATTTCAAATTCTTTTTTATCTTCTTCGCTATAAGGAAATTGTTTTCCTGATATCTTAGCATCTGAGTTTTTTAGTTCAATAGTTGCCATAGGTTTATCTTTATCCCATTTAGCTAGAGGATGCTTATGATAACATTCTTTTAGTTCTAATTTAACATTTTCTAATTCTTCTTCTAAATTTTCAATTCTTAATACTGAAATTTTTTGTTTTTGATTAATTTCTGTATAACATCCACCAGATTACCTGCAAAACTCTGAGGTCTAGGTCTATGGTGAATTGGTTGATGTGCAATTCCAATAGCTTTATAAATTTTTGGTGTTTTTATTTTGTGATTATAAGGTGTAGTGAATTCAAAACTATCTTTATATTGTGTAAATGAGCTTATGTATAAATAAAATTTTCTCCTAAAAGGATATCACATCCAATTTTATCCGTTGCATAAATTCGTGGAATAAAACATTCTCTATTTCCTATAATGATAGGAACATTTTCTACAAAATCTCTATAGATTTCAACAATATCACTGGTTGTTTGACCATAAGTTGTTTTCTTATAATCTCTTTTATAATAATGTTCTGGGAACACATTTTTTTTACATAGACAAATACCTGATCAGGTATCAATTATGACATGAAATTTTATCATACAATAATCTGATAAATTGAGAGTTATCTCAATATATGGACTAAGTATACTAGTTTTGATTGATCTAATTCCTTGTATCATATAAATTGGTTCCTTGTTTTTAGTAATTCTAGGAATCATTTTTTGTTTACCTTCAATAGTTATTTGTAGAGTATTCTTTTGTATATGAAATGGTGAGACTTTCTCAAGAAAGTTCATATCAAGTAATATTGGACTAGTATCTTTTTCTTTTCTATAATCTTTATGGATTTTAAGGTTTAATTTAAATTGTTCTCCTTCTATGTCTGTGAAATTTAGTTCGAGATTAACAAATGTTTTAATTTCGTATTTAATTCCGTGATAATCGGTAAGAGTTATTCCTTATGGTAAATTCTCTTCTATTAAATGTTCTACTAAATCTGCTCTTATGTGACTAGTACTAGCTCCTGTATTAACAAGGGCTATAATTTCTTCGTATTTATTTTGATTATTGATATATTCTGTTAGGATAAGGAAATTATCTTTCTTACACCTTCTAAGGTCAATATCAATATTATTTCTAGGCATTGTTGTATAATTTCTACTTGTAGAAGGTCTACTAGAGTTTGAGAGTTCTCTAGTACTGATACTTTTTTCTATTCTTCTGCTAGGCATTCTAACAAGAAGTTGTCCAGAGATATTTAAGGTGACCAATCCTTGATTTCCTACATTATTGTCTATTCTTCTAGATTGCTGATGAAAATCAAGCAATATGTCTTGTGGTAATGAAATGTTATTATTACTTAACATTCTTGGCGGTGTAAATTGTGCTAGATCTTTAAGTCTTCATGGATTTGTATGAAGTCTCCTGAGACTTTATTGATTTCTTTTTGGTGCGTAGTAGTAAAAGCATATAAAGTTTTACAATGTAAAGTTACTGCTTTACTTCTTAGTGGCATAATTAATCTATCAATTTTATGATATAGATTTAATCCTAGACTTAAGTTTTCATCTAATAAAGACATGGCAAATCCAGGTCTTATAGTAAATATAATTTTCTTATATACTAAATTTTCAGATACAACTCCTAATAAAGCATCCATAGGATCATGAAGTATTCTATTATCCATCAAGTACATTTGTATAGGAATATCCATCCCTTCTCTAAAGTATCCTTTAACCATGATTTGTACTCCTCCAATCACAATATTTTTTAATCTTTCTCTAGTTGGGGGTTTTATCTTAGCTAATTCTTTATTAACTCATTCTCGGTTATTAGAGGTATAGTAGTGTTACTTTTAACATTTTCGATATTAATAGGTACTTCATCATATTTTGCAATATATATGGTTTTGTTAAACCAAGGTAATATTGGTCTTACAAAAACATCTTTATCTTTTAAAGATATTTGTTTTTCTTTTATGGCTCCATATCTTTCTTCATCAAACATAACTGTTTGTGAAGTTCCTTCTTCATTATCTAAAGTATTCTCAATGGTTTCCATAATTTCTTGATTCATGTAAATTTGTTCAAATTTTGGTTCTTCAATTTCTTCTATATCAAGCTCATAGATTGAGTTGTTTCAGATAATTCGTCTAAGTCTTCGATTATTTCATAATCTGAGTCAGATTCTATTTCTTCCATTAATCTAATGGCTTTAACATTTTCTCTTTTATTTCTATTAGGACAGTTGGGGGATATATGCCCTATTTCATTACATGTAAAACATTTACATTTTTTATAAAATTCTTCTTTAGATTTCTTTTGAGGTTTCTTATGTTGGTTATATTCATTTTTCCAAGGTTTTTTTTTCTTGAAATATTTCTTGTGGCTCTTAAATCCTTTATTTCTCTTCCAAGGTTTAAGATATTTCTTAAATTTCTTTTTATAGTATGGTTTCTTAGATAGTTTGTGATGACCAAACTGTGGTACTGCTGTTATCTCTCCATAGCAACATAAACTTGCTTTCTTACCATATTTTCTAAATAGGTGTTGATACATACTTTTTCTACACCATTCTGATATTTTTCTTTTAGCGAATGAAGTTCTCATTCTTAAGGTATCAGCTTTATGATTAGGATCTTCTCATTCTATCTTATTCCAATAAGTTCGTTAATTTTCAAATAATTTCTGACCCCATGGCCAAGGTAGTTTAAGAAAATATCTATTAAGTAGTTTTTTATCTTCTTCTGATAGATTCCATTCTTTTATGGATTTAGATGCTTAGATGTATATTTTTTCGAATTTCTTAGTATATTCGTTTAATTCACACATATCACAGATTTTTAATAATTCCATTTCTCTTTCTGCTTGTAAGGCTTCTTGAGTGATCATATCTATTTTAGTTTCTGGTATAACTTCTCCTAAGAGTAAGTGTCTAAAGAAATTTTCCATTCGTTTTAAAATTTCCTTAAAGTTTTCAGCAACTAAACTTTCATTATTATCTATAGTAGTTGTAGATTTTTCTCCATATTTAATTTGATTTTTAGTTGCTTCAAAAGTTCTTCTCCAGATATCTGAAGTAATTCCTCTAAAGGTGTGAATTATAAAGTTGTATGCTTGAGTGATATTCTATTTATGAAGTGTAACCGCTAAATCAGTAGCTTTTGCCCATGAGTCAATAATTTCACTTTTATTATTGTTATCATCAACATCTAGTCATATTCATGTTGTAGGAATTTGTTCAGTAAATAATTTAACTGGATTATTATCCCTAAGGTGTATGGGCTTGGTTGATGTAGTTCTAACTCCTTTTTTAAAATTGTAATTTTCTCGTTCTTCTGTTATTCCATATTCTTTCATCCATTCAAAATTCCAGTCATCAGACTCGATTTGAGTCCAATCATTAATTCTACTTGTTTCTCCAACTAATGTTTGTGTTTCAACTTGTTGATTTAAATGTGAAGTATTAATTTCGGTGGTTTCTTCTTTGGGTGGATCATTCATATAAATATTCTCAGTTTGAATAGCTAATTGTTCTAAACTCTGTTTATAAGTTTCTAATTCTTCTCCCGTGGCTTCATAGAATTTAGTTTCTAATTCTTTTATAACATATGCCAGTAAAGGTGGTTCAATTGAAGTATAAGAATTCTTAAATTTTGATTCTTTAAATTTAGCTTCAATTTGTTTATATAGGATTTTTGTTCCTATTTTAATACTGTCATTCACAATTTCTAAATTAGACTCGATATTTTTAATATGAGTTAAAACATCTTGGTTTAAAATATCCGTTTCTCCTAAAGGTTGAGTAAAATTATAATATTGTTCTAAAAATTGATTTATAATAATATCATCTTCTTAATTTTCACAAAATTCATTTACTAATATTTGTAATCCTTTATTTTTTATTTCTGCTAAATGTTGATGACTATTTACTTGTTTTATCTCTTCACTTAGAGATTTATATTTAACACTTAAATTGGTTGCTAATTCTTGTAATTTTATTCAATTAATATTAGTTAAAATATTAATATTTTGTAATTCTTCTAAAATCATTTTATCTTTTCTATTCATTTTAAAAAAATTTCTTTAGTTTCGTTACTAGGCTCTGATACCAATTCTAGGGTGAAAATGCGGAAAATAGTTAAAACTTAGAAGTAAGTGTATAATAGACAATACATCTATAAAAAGACAAAATTATGTCAAAAGTAATATAATGGGGAATGTACAAATAGCTTAATTCTTAAAGAAAACGATTTTGTTACATGTACACTTAGTTTGACATCATGGACGACATTCTCTGATAAAAAGACATAAATATCATTCTTCTTATTCTTTAGTCAAATCAAGGTTCTCTATTCCTGATATATGGTAACTTTGATGTATTTCTCTTAATAAATGGAAAAACCAATTATGCTCGTATTTATCAATATATTTTTTATTAAAACAATCGTTCAATATTCTAATTTTATTTTCTAATTTATTAATTTCTTTATTAATTCTGACTATATTTTCTGTAAAATATAAATGCACATGTATATTTCTACTATTTTTCAGAAAATAATCAAGCACAGTATAAAATGATTTAATTTCTTCTCTTTTCCTTTCGCAATCAATTTCTAAACACTGAATAATAGTAACTAAAATTTCATAAATAGAATAAGTGCAAATATTAATACAAGTATTTAACATAAATAAGAAAGATCTTACAGTATTGAAGCAGAAGGTAAATGTAGAATAATATCAACGAGACTTCCCTCGAGCTTACTTTCGTATGTTTGTATACTCAGATATAAGTGATCGATGTTATTTTAAGAAAGTGGGTTATGGTTCAACACGACTTCTGCACTCTTATTATTTTTCTCTCGACTCTTTTGCATATCTCACAATGGATCACACTCCTATGCACTTGGCCTTTTTCTTCTCGGTTTTTGGGAGTGAACTTTCCAAAAGATCATTTTGTGAAGGGTAAACGGTAAATGACAGGATTAAATTTTTCTAGTTTAAAGTAGTCATACACTAATTTTATTCTACGAAAATAGAATGAGACGTTCGGTGAGTGACTTTGCTAGTGTTGTGGGTCGAGCTCTGATTGCCGCATCGAACCAAGCGATTCCGAATTGTACATGGGCCCCGTCACTGGAGCAAACCCTCCACCGGTTGGCTTGCCGGGACTCGTTGAGTCCAGCACTCGTGTCCCGAGTCATCGACCCTTTCCTCCTTAATCACCATTCCCTCGCTTTGGGCTTCTTCAACTGGGCATCCCAGCAGCCGGGATTCTGTCACACTTCCACTACCTACCAAGCCATCCTCAAATCCCTCTCCCTTTCCCGCCAATACAATGCCATTGAGAAGCTATTCAAGGAAGTCAAGGCCCACAGAATTCACCTTTCTCCCGACGTTTATGATTCCTTAATTAGTTCGTTAATCAGTGGAAAGAAAACCCATTTGGCGTTCTTGGTGTTCGCTGAAGTTAGTTTGTTAACTTCTGAGATTGGATCCAAAACTTGTAATTCACTTCTTGCTGCTCTGTCGTCTGATGGGAATGTACTAGGCGCCCGTAAGGTGTTTGATGAAATGATTAGTAGAGGTGTTAGATTGACTACGCTTGGGTTTGGGGTGTTCATATGGATGTTTTGCCGAAATAATGAATTCAGTGAAACTTTAAGTTTGTTGGACAAAGTTAGAGAGGTTGATTTTTCGGGAACTAATGGGTCGGTTATTGCAGTTTTGGTGGCTCATGGGTTGTGTTCGGAAGGTCGGTTGAGAGATGCCATATACTCGTTGGAAGAGTTGAGGAAAAGAGAGTGTAAGCCTGATTTTATGGCATATAGAGTCGTTGCAGAAACAATGCGCATGATGAGAAGGGTGGTTGATGTGGAGATGGTGCTAAAGAAGAAGAGAAAGCTGGGGGTAGCTCCAAGAACTAATGATTATAGGGAGTTCATTCACGAGTTGATTTCTGAGAGGCTGATATGTGAAGCAAAAGAACTGGGTGAAGTGATAGTGAGTGGAAATTTTCCAATAGAGGATGATGTTCTCAATGTGTTGATAGGATCTGTGTCTAGTATAGATCCTGCTCGTGCAGTGTTGTTCTTGAAGTTCATGCTTGGGACTGAAAGATACCCGACACTACTTACTTTGTCCAATTTGAGTGGGAATCTTTGTAAATATGGAAAAACTGATGAATTAGTAGAAGTTTACCAAGTTTTGTCCGCCAAAGACTACTTCAAGGACTTGGAGAGTTACAATATGATGGTTTCATTCTTGTGCAAGGCTGGGAAAGTGAAAGAAACTTATCAGGTTCTTCAGGAAATGAAGAAGAAAGGGTTGAGTCCAGATGTTTCTTCTTACAATTATCTTCTGGAAGCTTGCTGCAGGGAAGATCTTGTGCGGCCAGCTAAACGGCTATGGGATGAGATGTTTTCAAATGGTTGTTCTGGAAATCTGAAGAGCTACAACATACTTATCCAAAGATTATCAGAAATAGGTCAGGTTGAAGATG
The DNA here is from genome assembly GCA_035079005.1 of Fraxinus americana. Taxonomy (NCBI): domain Eukaryota; kingdom Viridiplantae; phylum Streptophyta; class Magnoliopsida; order Lamiales; family Oleaceae; genus Fraxinus; species Fraxinus americana. The sequence goes on from CM068716.1 coordinate 18,562,497, forward strand.
CTCACCGCCTGTTTTGCCACATGACGGAGAAAGGGTTGGGACCTGATGCAACAACATATATATCCCTCCTTGAAGGCTTCTGCCAGGCCAAAAATCTTGAAATGGCTCTCAAAGTCTTCAACCAGTCTGTTGAACATGATGTAACGCTTGCGAACACCATATTGAGTACATTTACTCTGTGCCTTTGTAAAGAAGGTACTCATAATCACCAGGTGTTAACATTCACAGTGTATTGTCTCCTGCAATATCTTAAATTTTTGCACTATCATTCTTCTATGATGTGAACGTTCAACAAATATTTGTGATCCTTGCAGGGTTTTTTCTTGCTGCTTCTAAGTTACTGCGTGATCGAACTTCTGATATAGGATATACAGAGTCTCATATGACTTTGCTGAAATATTTAGCTGATGCTGGAGAGTTTTCATTGGTTGTTGAACACATAAAATGGGTTGCAGAGAAATCGCATGTACTGTTGCATGCTATTCTAACTGAAGTATCAGTGGCACTTTCATCTTCATCAAAACCGGATGCAATGCTGCAACTGTTTCAGTCACTGGCGGAAAATGGCAAAATTCCTGAAAATCTGCTTAGCAGATGATTTACCACTTGTAAAGCTTGGATCTTTGTTGCATTCAGAATGATCTTACACTAATTTTGGCACTTGGAGGACAACAATCCTTGTTCAACCCTCAATACATCTATACACAAAATGATCCACTTCTGATCTCACCGATAACATTTTTCACTTGATAACGTTGTCATTTTCAGGGGGTCGAACTATGATGAGGTTAATTTTTGTTGTCCTGCATTTGTCAGTGAAGAGAAAACACCAATACAATATGAAGGATCATGTTTTCCAGCTTTGGCCTAGAGTTATTCACTAATGCCAGTTTTACAATTCAAGGATCGTGCTATTCATGACTCCAGTTGATAGTGCAACTCTCCTGTACCAGTAACTGTACGTAACTGTCATTAAATGTTTGTTACTAACATATTCTTACTCATTGGAAAGTTTTCTTTGTTGTGTTATTGACCATGCCTTGTTCTTCTTCATCTTTAACATGTCCAGTTCCAGTTAATTAAAGTCATAATATCTCTATAATATGCATTATATTCATAGTAGATTATGATATTTAAATTCTAACTCAAAACAAACTGTTCATTATTTCAATAATCAAGTTTTAGAATTTAAATTCAAGAAATCATAATCCAATAATTTTAAGCTACCGAATGTTGTTCTCAACCAGTGATGTATGTTGTCCCGAGTTATGAATTAGAACGACATGCAATTCTTTGTCTAAATTCACAATTGGGCACAGCATTTGTTACGGGACTTAAGGAGTCTTCCACCTCATCCATTTAGCTCGTACGCCACGTGTTGCACGAACTGATTTCGTGCTGCCATGTGGCAGACGAACTGAAGTAGGTGGCCCTCCACCTTGTTCACCCAGTTCATCCGCCACGTGTGAGCGAACTGATTCGCGTTGCTACGGTTACGTGGCTGACGAATCGAACTCGTAGGGATTGAATCGAATCCAATAGCCCGAACTGAAACGCTGCTGCTCACTTCGAAGACGATCCGAACTCATCCGCCACACATGACGGATGCAATGGCCTGCATTCTGCATTCGCCACACCTCATACTCACTTTCCCACACCTGCCAAAAGATCTTTTCTAAGAAAATCTCCCAAAAATCAAATCCTTAGCCTGGTTGATGGGACGTGTGACAGACTCCAAACGGTCAATTCACACTGCTATGTCAGGAAACATTTAATACCCACCAACCTATGGATGGACAGATTGACGTCTATGAAGGTATGATCTGTCTGGGATCCAAAGCCAAGTGTCCCTATATCCAACGGTTCTCCTCTGACTTCCTCTTAGTATAAGTACTCCCTCATTAAGGTAAGAGGGAGATTCTCTCTAATTCCTAACCTATAAAGATTTTTAACTCTCAAGAACACACACATATACACTCTCAGCCACGTTTTGGTGACCACCTCACCACTGGACGTCGTCACTTTTCAATTACGAAATCACTAACTTTGATTGTCGAAGTGCTCACGGCACTTTCACCTCCACCGAAAAAGGCCACAAGTAGCTAATGGTGTTTTACCGTGCGCATGGAGGAACTTACGTGAAGGATTATTTTGTTGGCCACGTGTTTGACCATTTTTCGAGGTCAACAACATTTACAAGAATATAACCGTTTGATGAGGACTAAATCAGATTTTTAATAAATTTTGATAGAAGTTAATAAAATGTGAATCCCATAAAATATGTAGTTAAAATTAATTGTTGATTTGACTAAGTTTAAAATCTAAATTTTAATCCAGAAAAATAAAACAAGCTCTGGCCTCTTATATATGCACCCATCAACAGCAAAAAGAACCTCCTTCCAAAGCCATACTATGATGTATGTTAACTAAACACAACTGGACATGTTCAGTCACACCAATCTTGACATAAATGCACATTAGACTATTGCCTAACACCATCAGGAGCCAGCTACAGAAGATAAAATCACTACGAGAGAAGTAGCAGATATTTAGAAGAGGAATGAAAAGTGGAAACTAAAACATATTAGAACTGAAAGTTAATGAACCATGAAAAAACACAAGAATTTGGATAATGAAATGCGATGCATGTAGCCTGCAGCAGTTAGATGTAGAAAAACAAATCTCATCTCTCAAATGTAAGTATTCGCAGCAACAAAATTATAGGACAAAGCCCTAAGACATCCTCTGAGCAGCCTCCTTGGCAAGAATCTTTTCTTTCGCCTTCGCCTTAGCTTGGGATTTTGAGCCCATAACTCCACCTCCCCACTTCTTCCTAGTCTCGTCATATTTATCATTGAAGTTCGCCTAAAATTAACAGTGGGAATATTATCACTGGATTGCCCCTTAAATTTAAATGTCACTACATATGGAGAATAACCACAAAAATGCTTGCAGAGGTACTTGGATTCCTAGAATATAAATAACACACTACCTTAATAGCCTCCAAAATCTTGCTGAACTCCAACTTGTCTTCATTCTTTACTGAGGTCAAGCACAAGGCCGATGCTGTCTTCTTATGGACAATCTGCAAGGTGGCATAAATAAACAATTTATATTGATCTCAAATTTCAAACCATTATTACTAGGACATTATTTGACCAATAGATGAGTCCACTTACAGTTCCCAATCTTGCCCTTCCCTTTACAATGCAATAAGGGATTTCCATCTTCCTGCACAATGCTGGAAGCCACACAACCAACTCAATGGGGTCCACATCATGAGCGATCACCACCAGTTGTGCTTTGTTCTGCAAGAAAATTTTGATTAGAGAAGTGACCAGGATAAACCCCAAGAAACCACTCATTGACTACAAATGTAGAGAAGACAACCTGCTCAATCAGATAGGTGATATGGTTGAGACCATACTTCACAATTATAGGCTTCTTAACCTCAGGAGTTTTGCCTTCTGCCTCAGCCTGAGCTCTTTTCAGAAGGCGCTCTTTCTTTTCAGCTCTATCCTCAGGCCTGTATTTGAGAAGCATCTTGAACAGACTCGTTGCTGTACATTTACAGTGGATGCAATCAATATTAAAAGTGTCCAGGAAGAAATTTCTAGTAGAACAAGAACAATTTCTTTCGCATTAAAACCTGTTTAACCAACCTAAATTACAAACAAAAGACTCTTGAATTAGCATAAATATAACATGGTTTGGACAGACCATTGTTGAACTGTTGATTTTAAACACATACGCAACATCAAGCAGATTAACAACTTCAATTCACTATTTCTGTTTTCAAGAAGAAAAACTCCAATTTGTCTAAAGAGCTAAAAACTGATTGGGTGTGCACAGATTTTCATACTTAAGCAATATAACCAGATATCAATAAAATATCCATAAACACAGCGTTTGCACCATTTTAAAAGTACCACCGGACACCAGCAATTTGCTCATCTCTTTGCACAACTGCCTCATTAAATTTGACAAGACAATCAAAATTTTGGGCAGTTTCTGATAAGCATGTGACATGTACACGGACAACAATAAATAGTACCAGGAGACAAACCCATCACAAATTCAGACATAGCACCATCTCAAGGATCATAAATTTCCAAATTAATATACAATGACATGAGCAGGGCTCACTAGGTCTGAATTCAGAAAAACAGATCATAGGTCAGAATTTAGATGGAACAAAAGCTATAAAACTAGATAAAGAAAACAAAAGAAATGGAGTAAATAGAACAGCAGATTAATCAGTGGAAAAAGAATACAAACCTACACAACATACATTGAATCGGCATAATTTACTGTAAGCATGTCAGAAGCAATAAAAACAATAAATATTATCAACAAACAGCGAACAAAATGAAATGAAAAAACAAATACGATTATAAAAATTTAAAGATCTTAAACAGACCAAGGTTCTTATCCAAGGTTTTGGAGAACTGGTGGATTGGTGGAGGCACCTTGAGGCGCTGCTTCAATATCATCTTCTTCCTTTGGATTCGAACAACCTGCGGCCATTTAACGAAGCGGTGAAGATCCTTCTTCGGCGGTAGAGCTCCGCCAATTCCAAACTGCTTCGGTCGCTTCTCGAACAGCGGATTCACCACCTTCTCTGCCTTCTTCTTTGCCGGAAGCTTTGCGCCCTTCTTTGGAGCCTACAAATATTATTTAAAGAAAAAACACATCGGAGTGAAAAAATTGTATAGCAATGAAAATCAAGACTGGAATATTCAAATGAAAATATTGATCGCCTACCATTTTTCTCCGATTGGTTAACTGGAATTAGAAAGGCGCAGGCAATGCTAAAACCCTGACCTGCCTCACGCCCAACCACCCACGCTGCCACGCACAAGCACAACTAGGGTTTTAATACGTGAAAATAACAGCCCACCATAATTTTTAAAAATTGATTTCGAATATAAAATATTATGTTTATTATTTACATATATAAATAATAAATAAATATAAAGTAGGTATGTATTTACCTTATTTGAATTCCGTGTATCTTGTAACTCAAATATATATAAAATCCACGAAAACCCATTATCTTCTTTCACTTCACGCGGTTTTCACCATTCTTTTCAAACCAACAAAACCCACTATCTTCTTCCATTTCACCCACAAACTGAATGGCGGTTTTCACATTTCTTTTCCAAAGACACTGGATATTGAATGGTTTTCACGTTTCTTTTCAAAAAAAAAAACACCAAACATTGAACCCACAAAACTCACTATCTTCTTCCATTTCAAAAAATATCAGACATTGAAAATAGTTTTAACAAGGGGCAATGATCCCAAAAGTCGAGATAAGATGGGTAAAAAATCTAGAACAAAAAGTAGAGAAAAGAAAAATGATGAAAGGAACTAAAGATTCGAAACCCGAAACTCGTAGAACCCCACTAAAATCGTGAAAGGTAAATTCATCTTAATCTGATTTTGTTATTTGAAAATGCATATTTAACATATGTTGGGTGTGAATTGTCTGGGTATTCGCACAATATTATAATTTGTGACCTCATTTTGTGAAAAATCTTATTGGAGCATATGTTGTGGTAAATTTGTTTGAAAAGTTAAGATTAGTTGTTTATCTGATTCAGTTAATGAGAAATTTGTATTTTACATCTGTTGGGTGTTTATGGTTGGGGTAGTCACACATACTTTTGAGGTTGTGACCTTATTGTGAACACATTTTTACTATTATTTGCAATACATTATGTGCTTGTGAAATGTCTATAGTTCTATGATGAATCACGAGGTTTTAATAAGGCTATATTTATGTATAATTCGTGACCTTAGTTATATGTGACATAATTAGTGCTTGTGATAAACTAATTGCAGGAGACGTGCTTCTTCTGTGATTAGAATGTATGTACAAGTATCAAAATATTGATATAGGCTTTTTATGTTAGTCATATGTTGCAGGAATGAGAGTATATAATACCGAAGGCTATATGGTTTCTTGGTAAAATTACCACGAATGCAACCAAGCACGTACTGTCAAATTTTATATCGAAGTTCAACAATGAACAAAAACAGATTCTAGCTAATATTTGTTTCTCCTATTTCTTGGATTGTAGTGAGATAGTTGTTCAATATCAACTAATCCATTATTTTCTTCTGCGGGAAGTGAAGCAACCGAACAAAAGGGAGATGTGATTTATGGTTGCTAGTAAGTATCTGCGGTTTTCTTTGCCTGAGTTCTTTCTAGTCACGGGACTTAGGTACCAAGGACAGGATGTAAGAAGAAATCTTCAAAATGCACAGTCCAAGATTAATGATAAATATTTTGGACACTTGAATTTAGTAACAAATGAAGATGTTAGAGACATCTTCCTTGGTTTAACTAATGAAAACAATCATGAAGTGGTTAGGATTGGGATTCTTTATTTGATAACATCATACCTGTTCTCAACCTCGTACAAGAAGGTTGTTGAGAACTATTTGTTTGCACTTGTTGAAGATTTTGATGCTATGAACATGTTTCCATGGGCGAAAGATTTGTTCGATATTTCCATAAACTCGTTGAAAGATGGTTTGAGTCATAGAAATTCTCGCTACAGACTCAAAGGATTTCTAGTTGCCTTCCAAGTTTGGATTTATGAGTCTATTCCACGGCTAGATGGGACTGTGCTTTCTAGGATTCGGAGGAGCTGCCCACGTATCTTGAATTGGAGATCAGATACACTGCCATCTGGTGCTAAACTTGAAGAAGAGGTGTTTTTTAACCTCAATGTAAGTTTTCGTTTTATTTGTGTATTACGTAGACAAGTCACAAATGAGTCACAGTTAACCTAATAGAGTCACATGTCATATTTCATATTACATAGTCGAAGGGAAAATCACATTGGATAGTACTCATCGATTTTTTAGACATGCAACAGGTCACACATGTAACAGGTCATATTGCATAGTCACAAGTTACATTTCCTATTCCATAGTCACATTGCACAGGTCACATGTCACATTCCATAGTCACATGTCACATGTCATATTATATTTCATAGTACTCATCGATTTGTGAGACACAATTTAAGTTGTGCAATCAGTATACATGTGACAGTAAATGATTTTCATGACAACTGTTTTCGTTATGTATAGCTGCAAGTACAAGACATCAATCGGTCTGCAACAGAGATGATGCAGACATACATGGAAGGTGTTTTGTTCACGAAAATATGTTCGCTTTGTAAATCACCACAATTGCACGGTTCGTTAACAAGTAATAAAGTGTAAATTGTAAAATTTTGAGTATCGCCCCACGATGATTGATTTGATTTGATTTCTATTATCAAAACCTTAACCGAATCTATTAAACTCAAGATAGTTGGAGATTTGAATTTTATAACTAAATTATGACTAACATGCAATTTAAACTAAGGTTACTAAATAAATGCAGAATGATCTTGAATGCAGTTTGATGAAATTAATGAATGAAAAGCGTACTAAGATCCTGAATCACCAAACAAAGTTCCCTTTTAACCCCCGTTTCACAATTTGATAACACGATGAATTGGTTGAAGAATCAATGTTTCTAACTTATCCAACAATCTCTTTCTAGTAGAATTGAACTTATTTTAGCATACCATTTGACTATATTTCCATGACAAATGCAATATACAGGAATACATGACGTTTTGTAAACACTTAGAGATTCAAGTAAAGTATAGCGGTATATTTCTATCCCTATGAACCCTACGATGATTTATACCTTATAGAATCTATTTTCCTTCTTTTGAATGTATAAAATAGATCACCCAAACTCACATAATTACATACATTTAACTACGGAGGCAAGAAAGTGTATATAAATCATTCAACATCCATAAATCGTGTTTGAATATCAAATTGCAAAATAGAGAATTAAAAGATCATATTGCGAGGTTCATTGTTCACCTAGTACATAAAAAGTCTAGCCTAACATGGATAAAATAAAAGAAAAATAAAAATAATATAGAGAAGACATCACCCAAAAACTAGAAATTAAGGTTGAAATCTTGAATTTTGAATGAAATCCTTGTTCTTGCCTTCTTGTTAGCTCTCCAGTTGTTTTTCTCTCAAAGAATACGTAGCCCCCCTTTTTGGATGAGATTAGGGTTATAAAGAAGTCCTAAATGCGTTATCATAAGTGTTTGATTCAAATAAGGAAACCAGAAAAGTCGCGCCCAGAATGAACCATGCGACTGCATGGTATAAACCCATGCGACAACATGGTTATAAAAAATTTTCACTATTCATCTCCTATTGGTGCTTGGGCGACTGTATGGACTTTCTACCATGCAACTGTATGGTAGAAATTATTTTCTCTTTGATTCACTTTGGTCCCCAAGTTTGTTTCATCCACATTTTGGCCTTGATTCCTTCTCCTTCTTCTTCTAACATCCCATGATATCACAATTTGTTACTTAGCTAAATTCCATGCTTGATTCACCATTCGAGTCATCTTTTAAATAATTACATTTTGGTCCTCGAAGTTTTATATTTTTCCATTTTGGTCCTTATTCGTTCATTTTCTCATACTCTTTATTCCATCCACCTTTATAATCCTACAAACATGAATTATATCGAATTAAGCCATATTTCAATATATATATCAACAATTTTCCATATTTTGTGACCTAAATAAGTGTGCAATCACGCACTTATCATGTTTCATATAACACACCGCAACAGAAGTTCAAAGCTCCATCCCTATCACGTGCTAGCAGAAGTTCAAAGATCTACTAACCAAAAAACAAGTCCAAACCACGCATTCTTATGATTACTGACGGACGGTTGGGCCATTCCAACGATATCGAGGATGAGGACGATGATTTTGTTGATCTACCTCCGAGAAGACAGAAGACATCATTTTCTGTTCGTACTTCGATGGATCCTCCAAACAAGCCACACACCGTGTACATTCACTCACCGGTGGATGAGGGAGATGCTCATATGTCTCCACCTCCAGCAGCACATGTACATGGATCCAATGTATGTTGCTACCTTTCATTTTAAGTGTTGTTATGTTTATTGATTTGTCATATTTGATTTTTTTATTTGTGTTCATGTTTTTAATTTCAAATGTGCACGTTAATTTTAGGTCAAGTTTCATATTTCTCTCTTTCGTATGCATTTTAAGACGAGGTCACATTACAATTCATTGAAGTCACAACTGAATATCATCTGGTTACAAATGTTTCATATAAGTTCATATTTTAAACAATTATTGTTGACGTACTTCACATGTACATATGCATTTGTGACATGCTGTTGAATTTGGCACATATTATTCAGACAAGTCACAAATATAGAAGCATTGGTCTCATGCCATAGTGTTCAAGATCACAGACAAATGTGTATGTGTCACACATGATTCATATACCTCAATACCATACATTATCCATGTCATTGATGTATGTCAAATGTCATAGGTGTTGGAGAGTTTGTAAAATGAAATCAGTGAACTCCAAATGAAAAATAAAGAGCTCTCCGTGCAAATGAATGATGTCAAGGCACATTTATCATCAATTATGGCTAACAGGAATCATAAGATGAATATAATTGTTCGTATGCAGGGAGAAATCAGGTTAGACTTGTTGGAAATGAAGATAGGAATAAACTTTCTTTTTGAATATGTGACTGTAATGATTTCAAGCTCTATGGATCAGATTTTGAATTTATTCAAATACAAAAGTGATTTGCCTAGTGACGGAGCTAGAAACATTTAAGAAGAAGTAAGTTTATTCTACTACCCAGGTTTAATATCTTCATTTGTAACTTTTTGACTTTTCATACATATATGTGCCATTGTAAGGGAAAAATGTTGAAGAAACTGTTGACAAGAAAGGGAAAGGTAAGTTGTTACTTGAGAAGCAATTATTCGACCCATTGACGTTCGAATCGCTGTCATTTGATTTGGGGATTGGTTCTACCCAACCCACTCCTAACATTGGGAACATTGGGTCACAACTAGTTCAATCAAAACAAGTTCAAAAACAAATTGATGTTGTAATTGCCAGTGTAGTGAAGGATACAGAATGTGAACATGAGGAGGTTTCTGGTTAAAAAATCCATTTACGCACATATATTATATTTTAGCTCTCATAGGTCACATAATTAACTAATGTGTCATATTTCACTACATTACAGGTATCACCCACTTCTGCACCTACATCCAGTCCACACGTTGAAGCGTGTCTCTAGACCGACAGGAATATTACAATCTCCTTTTGTTTCTAATGAAGGGAATCAAAGCAAGAATTCTGAGAATATTGTAGTTTTTTCATACTTCAATCAGCATGCAGATGATGCAGATGTTGCAGCATATCATAGTTGGTTCCATAGAGGTTACAAACCAACAAATAAGTACATATGACATTATTTTGTAAACTACAACATAAACCCATTGCAAATAAGGATAACCAATTTATTATTTGATTATTTTTATAGGAAAAAATTCAAAGATACTGACGATGTCATTAGGCCCCCGTTTTACATTGGCGCATTCGCTGTAGGCAACAAAACATGGTAGTATGAACTTGTTTCTCCAGAAGCGTCGTTGACCAACTCGGTATGTGAAGATGACATATCATTCCATATATGTATTATAGCATTTGTATTGTGTGACATACCGTGTATACAAGTCACAGACATTATGGTCAGGTCACAGACACTGTGTTCAGGTCACAAAACACATGGACAGGTCACATATCATACATAAACATCATTGTTCATTAGTCACAAGTCATATACCATAGGTCACAAACCATATACACAAGTCACACGCATTCTGGTCAGGTTACATTAATTACATTTAGGTCACATAACACATGGACAGGTCACATATCATACACAAACATCATTGTTCTTATAGATCCTGAAAACTAATCAGTGCTAATTATTTTCTTTGGTGACAGCAAATGGATGCATGTTTCTATTATATTCGTCAACTAGCACGTTACGGCGAGAATGTTAAGTTAAAGGCTATCACAACTGACTCATACTTTCAGGCCACGATCAAGAACGTATATCCCAAATTTATAAAGGATCCAAATGTTCTACTCAGAGAGACAAAGTTGATGAATGATATCGCTGGAGACAGAATACCGTTGAACAGTCCATGGACTGAAGTGGACCAAGTCTTAATAACTCTTTTGCCTACAAACAAGACTTATTGGATTTTGGGGTTGCTTGATATTAAGGCCCGGTCATTTATTATATTCAATTCAGTTAGGAGAATTTTCACGGATGCAAGTGTGAAACGGGGAATTGAACCATATTTTAAAATTATCCCTAATTTGATGAATGTAATTGAAATATGGAATAGAAATTCAAATGATAATTCCATGGAGTTGAGGCTTGCGTTAGGTTATGAGTGGCCACAATAGCAAAATGGGTATGTTTATGACAATCATTTTAACGTGTTATTTGACTAAAGAAATAACTATTTTGTGACCATCATTTTAACTTAAAAACTAGTAAACTGACTTTCTTGTTTTTCAGCCATGATTGTGGCATATTTGTTATCAAATATGCTGAATACCTTCTTCATCAAGATTTTGCATCCATGCTAAAGGATTTTGATGCTGCCAGAGCATGGCTGGATATAGCTGCACTGCTTTATAAGCACCATAAAATGAAGAAGGCTACCAATGTGGTAAATGGAAAGGCTGGGGAGGGGGGGGGGGGTGTAGTTATAGAATGAATGTTGAATATGTGTCTGAACATTGATGTAACTAAGTAGTGGTAGGGGAACACGTAGATATCATTGTGTAACAATGATTACATTTGAAGTTTATGAATGTTCATGATGCTATGAAATCTTATTTCACTACTTATGTCTATTACATTTCGTTATTCTAGAGTCTATGTCACAAAATAAATTTCAATAGGTCACAAATCAATATTATAAATGTTTAATGTCAATAGGCCACAGACCACTATTATAAGTGTTTAAATGTCGTAATTTAATAATGTGTGCAGGTCACAAATTATTTCATTGATGTAACATACTATTTACAAGTCACATGTTATTAGCAATAGGTCACAAACATGTTTAAGTCACAATTACATGAATATCATGTCACAAAATCATATCCAGACCTACAAAACTCACATCTGTTTTCAAATTTCAAGTCTTATTCAATCTGAATGAATATTTTTTGAACGAATAAGATAAATTTACACGATATACCTAACACTATCCATAGCTTTAACTACGGTCTTGAATGCTATAACTACTATCAATGTGTAGCTTCAGTTGACATCTTATTGTTTGCATGTAACTATGAACCTTTTTTACTTAATGGAACCAAGTTGCTGCACAACCTGCGGTTGTGACCATTTTGACCACAACGTCCACATTTGACAGTTATTTTCCCTTCATATGATGATCTCTTCCTCTTTTGTGTGGGTCTTCCTGAACTTCTTTTTTGGTTAGGTGCTAAAATAGTTGTCTTTCACTTCATCAGGCTCTCTTGAGAAATAGTATGAACAATAATCATATGGGTCCATCTTCATCATTGCAATGATAGCCAATGCGTGTGGACATGGTAATTGATTTACTTAAAACATCTTGCATGTACATGTATGTTTTTCTATATCAACGATGAAAGATGAGCATTCACCACTACGGAAAATATGGTGTGATTTGCAGGAGACACCTGCAAATAATGACCGTTAATTCACTTATATTAATGAGGTCACAAATATGAGATTTAGGTAGCAGATATCAATCTTACCCTGATATACCTCAAATCAGTGCTCATTTCTCGAAGGATTGTTTCGTATTTATTGGACAACTTTGTAAAAGTGACATGCGCTGTCCCTATGTTTATGGAACCAAGATTGTATAGTTTATCGCAATGACTCTAATAAAGCAACAACGGGGTAATTCTTGGCTGCCTTTGTGACCGCATTCACTGACTCTACTATATTTGATGCCATTGTTGAGTATGTGTTAGCTGGCATGTGGAATCGTGACCACTTTTCAGTTCTTACTTCGGCCTACAAGAAAGAACACAATTCAAATAATGTTACATATGACATTTGTGACCTCTATTAAAATTTAAATTTTGCTTGAAATTAACATATTACCAGGTAATCCGTAATCTTATGATTTATTGAAGATAGCTGTTGCATATTATATTCGAATTAAGCTGGTGTATATGCACGGACTGTTGAATTGAAAGGTTGCGTTATGTTGTGACCTGATTTTCCATAATGTGATTTCAAGTTCTGTAGGAGATGATATGAACAAATCCCATGACAGGTCCCTAGATACACTAGTTCAACTGCGTTCTTGATACTGTTGTGGTGATCTGATATAAAACATAAGTCATCCCTATTTCCATATGTCTTCTTCAAGTTTTCAAAAAACTACAACCAAGACCTATCGTTCTCATTATCTCCAATTCCAAATGCAAGTATGAATATGTTGTTATTAGTATCTTGTGTACATGCCATGAAAAGTGTACCACCATAGTGTCCATTCAAATACGTTCCATCAACTACAATCACAGGCCTACAATGTTCCCAACCTCTAATTGATGAACTTAGGGCCATGAAACAATATTTGAATCTATTGTGACCATCAAGCACCAGTCATGTGACCGTACCTGGATTTGTTTGATGAAGTATGTAAAAGAAGCTTGGTATTTTCATAAAAGAATATGTAGGATCCCTCTTAAGCATCTTCAATGTTTTCTTCCGAGATCTCCAAGTCTTTACATAATTCAAAGAAACTCCATATGTGTGTAACATGTCGTTACATATATCGTTTGGAGTGTATATGGTTCTTGAGGAGGTGTACTTGTATTTGATGCAAGATTACACAACTGTGGTTAAAACCTGCCTGTGATATCCCAGTACTATATTCGAAGCACATGTATGACCATCTGTAATCCTCCTAATCTTAAACATCTCCGTTCTCCCCAATTTTGAAGATTTGCATATCCAATTACACTCTTCTTGCGAACACCTGACAAGATATTCTTTCTCATCCGAACGTACAACCATGAATTCAAACATATATTGTATTGCAAAGAAAGACAAGTTCAATTTCAGAATTTTCTTGTCAAGGAAAATTCTTCCCTTTTCTATTTGCATACCATTAGTAACAGAGACAACTATGACTTCATCTCTGACGTTGTGACCATAAAGTTTATCCGTTGCAGTGCATATGTCTAACGACATATCCATTAATGAAAACATAACACCACTAGAATGTACATCAGCTGGAATGATCCATGACTTCTCTTCACTTTCCACAGTTGTGACCTCAACATTTATCTGATATTTGGAAGGGTTACGATCCACGCACTTCAGCATCAGGTAGGACAACACATTATTATCACTATTTATTCTGATTTCAGGCAACTCACTGTTCAATGTATATGTCATTGTGACTGCAACTTTCGCTTGATCCAACCCGCACTCAGTATAACGATATTTAGTAGGTCTCTAAAACCACAATTCCGATCAACCAACACCAGTGATACATGTGATTCACAAATTAAGCAAACGTGCACCGAGCCCATTTCTGCAACTTTTCACAGGAAAATGTAAGTTACAAAAATGCTTTGCAGTTCACGATTAATGCAGGTCGCAGATGTGCATTACATACCTAATAATGCAGGTCGCAGATGTGCATTACAGACCCAAAAATGCAGTACTGCATATAAAATTACCTTAAAAAATCTTCACATAATGAAGTTAGACAGGTTACTGTATCTAATTGTAAGTCACATAAATAAGACCTCTGGTCACAATTATTTTGTAATTAATCTTCAATACAATGCTTTAGCTACAATTCACATTTTCAGATAAATTGAATCATGTCACATAAAATAACTGTTCACATCATGTGACTGTGACCAATTAAACGACTTATTGTCACAAATACAAATACCATTCACAAAGAATCAAAGTCACAGACATTAATTTTCGGAAAGAAAGCATAACTTACAAATTAGATTTTGAAAATCAGCTACATTCACTACCGACGCATAATTTTCTGTATGAGAAATTGTGAAAATGTGAGTTGCCCGATTCTAATGTGTAATCATCTACCAATTGAGATACGACACTGATCGGAACCCAAATTGAATGATCTGGCTACGAACTCAATACAGCTTAATAGAAATTTTGCTGCAACTGTTATTAATTATTGACATGTGACGATAATTCTGCAATTTGTGACCTTAAATTTCTAAATATTATCATTAACGGTGATTGAGACGACAGTAAATGGTTAAATTTGTAATGAATTTGATTTTTAGGGATGGGGAGATTTATTTTAAGGAGTTCGGTCACGAATGGAGTCTCAAAGCTTGATTTCAGGTATTTATGGAATCTCGAAGCTAATTTGAATGAACAGAATCTTTTATATATATATATATATAAAATTCTCTGAGATTTGAAATTTAAAACTTATTATCTTAAAAATGAAATGAGGCATACTAAATGTCTGAGTTTTGAATTTCTCCCTTTTAATATACTGAGCATTTTTTTTTAAAAGAATAACATTTACGGGTTATTCAAGTCAAGTATCTTATCTTAGTGAAGGTCCTTAACATTTTATTCACTTTTGTACTTTTACAAGATAATTGAAGTAAAGATATCAAAACTTTTCATTTAGTAGCAAACTTTGTCCAAATATTTTATTTGTGCTAGCCATAGTACCAAACTTTCAAAATATCACAACTAAAGTCCAAATGAATGGTTTTTGTTAGATGTCAGTTAGTTGACCAGATAATTGACATTAACAATAATTTTGACTAATTTTAAAAGGTTAAAATGACAACTTTACATTTTTTATAATAAAATAACTAAAATTAAATAATTAAAATTAAAAAACTATTTCCACCCCATCTACCCCACCTCAACCCAAATCATCAGACCCTAAATCTAGGAAATCAAACGAATAAAAAAGCAAGAAATTCAGTCCTTCAATTTCACCAACAATTCTCAGTTAAAATCCCAATCAAGATGGAATCCTTGAGGCGTTTCTTCCCCTAATATTACCTGTAAACCCTAAAGCTCAACTAGGATTCTCCGCCTATGGCCGATAAGAATGGAGGAGAAATACATGAATATAATGAATAAACAAACTACTAGCTATGAGAAAATCGGCGTCGTATAGTGAGAGAACAACAACTGAAAATGCTGATACATTGTTATAGCCTCCCGAAACAGCACCGTCTAGTACAAGACTTGTGGTTGCAAAGAGAAAGAGGTCAAATATGGAGACTCTACCAATGAACGACATGTGTCATATCTGTTTCAGGAACTTTTATGTTCCCTGTCGTGCTCCTTATGGCCATTGGTACCGCGATATGTAAGGTTGGCCGTTTATTTGTTTCATTTGTGGTTAATATTGATTTTATTTGTGTATTTGGAGATTTAACACAATGTAAAAATTTGACTAGAAATATTTTGAAGGAACTTACAGATTTGGCTTTGAAATTTTACTGGTGAAATTCTTTGGGGTTTGAAGATTTCCCAGATTTGGGTTGGGTTGGGGTGCATTGGGTTGGAAATTGGTTTTTAATTTTATTTATTTGATTTTAGTTATTTTATTATAAAAAATGGAAAGTAACTATTTTAATCTTTTAAAATTAGTCAAAATTATTGTCAAGATCAACTATCTAGCCGACTATCGGTCAAACTAACAGAAACCATCCATTTGGACTTCAGTTGTAACATTTAAAAGGTTTGGTACTGTGAGTGACACAAATGAAAGGTTTGGGCAAAGTCTGCTACTAAATAAAAGGTTTGCTACCGCAACTGTAATTATTCCTACTTTTATATTCTCAACATTCTGTACATATTTTTTATTTTCTCCTCGATATTCTATTAGTTAATACATTGTCTCTAATGAAAGTAAAAAATATCCATTAGAAAGAAGTAAATAGACTTATTTGTCTATCATATTTTTGAATAAGCAAAATAACCAACAAGTCAAAAGTTTGACAAGATTTTTAATAAGTGTATTTTACTTATTCGTAAGGCTGAACAATGAAATTGTCAAATCGCAAAACCAAATGGAAATCATTTTTTTAAAATAGTTGTTTGGGTTTACATGGATTGTCAACATTTTGGTTTTGAACAAAATCAAATCGCTTTGAAATGATTTGGTTTAGGTTTTAATCTTTACAAATAGTTTACCCAAAAAAAAAAATAAAAATCTGAAGATAAATGAATTTAAATTTTATCCAGACCAATTAAAATTAAACACATCCAAATTAAAAAGATACATCCATATAATATATAATCCAATTGAACTCAATATCGAAATAGACAATTATTCATCCTAATTAATTACTTAAATATACAAATCAGTCATCACAACTGTGAATACAAAATCCTCAAATTGAGTAAAGTATTGAACAATTGCTGGTGGACCATATTTATCGAATGTCCATTACAATTGAGTAGACAATTAAATTTAGATTTTAATTCAAAGCACATATTTCTTTTTCTTCTACTAAAAATTTTCTTGAATTTTATCCAAATGTTCTTATTTTTTGGTAATTATTTGCTA
Organism: Fraxinus americana; assembly: GCA_035079005.1. NCBI lineage: Eukaryota > Viridiplantae > Streptophyta > Magnoliopsida > Lamiales > Oleaceae > Fraxinus > Fraxinus americana. The sequence goes on from CM068716.1 coordinate 18,580,027, forward strand.
TATTTTATTGGTGTTGTGTTCTAATTTGTGTTGATCTCTTTTAATTTTTTAGCGAAAAGTATTTTTTGTTTATTTGGGTCTTAACTTTCTAGTTAAGTCTTATTTGAGTTTTAACTTAATTTTTTAGATTTTACTGTTCATTTCTAGAATCTAGCAATTTATTTGATGGATTACTTAAATGATTGTTTTGAAGATTTGACCAATGAACATTTCAACATATTACTCTTATGGAAACTAGATGAAATAAATAAAAGATTTTCCCCCCTTAATTGCTAAAAATATGTTATATATTCAAATATTCACGAAGACCAAGCTCTACTACCAAGGCCCATGGGGCCCTGTCAGAGACAAAGTTGAATGGATAAACTCTATTCACAATTGCTTCTAAGTCTGCATTCCCTATTAGTGGTTGAATTCTTAATTTCTTTATGAGTTCGTTGAGTGCAAATATGGTTGATACTGAAATATGCCCTAAAAATTGGTTTCATAATAATAAGGAATATATAGTGATTCGTCAATATTTGGATGATGTAGAAGTATTGGATTATTCACAAAAACTTATCGAATATATTATCACATTTAATCTTTCTATTCATTTTTATTTTATTAATTATTTTATATCCTTTAACTATAATCAATGAATTCACACGCTATATTCTTATCTTTGTGAAGAGAATGAATCATGTATCACAACTGCAAATGTTGCGACAATTAGTTTCGACTAAGAGGTTAAAATATTTCTACATAGTATTGCATTATAATTATCAGAATTATAGAACTTTGGTTTGGTAATATTTTTAATGTTACTATTTACATTTTAACGTGAAATTCTAAATTAATATTTATTTAACTTATTCAATATATTTTATTTTTTGTTAAATCGGAGTTTTAAACCGAAGCATACTGAAAATGTGGTTTGGATTGGTTTGGTTTAGAAATTGAATTGGTTTGAAATTTTTTCAAACCGCTTTAAATGTTTGGTTAGAAAATTTGTCACAAACCATCTAAATCAAACCCATTCACTCCTACTTATTCGGGTCTAAAAATATAGATATTTTATAATTCTTTTGATAAATTATGGTCTAATTTATTGCATATTTCGTTTATCGAGGAAAACTCGATTATTAAAAGTGGGATCGAAATGAAGAAGAAAAAATGGCAAAATTCAAAGCTTAAGGACCTAATTGTAACTTTTCAATAGTTTATTCATACCATAAAATGATAATTGAAGATTGCTATGAGTCAATTGGATGTAATTAGTAGTAAAAAATAAGTGAAATATGATCAAAATATTTTGACAAATCAATTTTCATAGCACAAGTTATATTTCAAAATTTTAGCCGAAGATTGAGATAGTGAACGTTCGAATTCGAAAAATGTTATTCTAGTAAAGTTGTAATTGGAATCACCTCAATTGAATATCGAAAGAGAAATTTATGATAAAAATACTGACGGCAGCATAGTGCAAATTAAGCTGGACGAGTGCTTAGCCTAACAAAATTATAACAGAAGCTAAAAAGACGGCAACAACATAGAGCTAATCATGCAATTTCCTGCTGGAAGTAGAATTCTTCTTCAACTTGATTTTGAACGCGATTTCCATCTATTTTTCGAGCATTATAGATACATAACTGCCTCATACATTGGAAAAGGACCACTCCTACGCATATTTCTTCAATAAACATTAATTATGAAATATTGAGAGAGAGAGAGAGAGAGAGAGATAAAATGGAAGGAAAATCTGTTAATTCCCAAAATTTGAATGAAAACGGAAGGTACTGTACAATATATATAGAAAATAAAAGAAATGAAAATGACTGAAATAGCCTCCTATAATTTACAAATTCTCCAATACTCTCCCTCAGATGGGAGATGAATATTCAAAACTCTCATCTTAATAACCAACTGTTTAAACCGAATTCCTCCTAATGGTTTTGTCAATATATCTGCTAGCTGATCTTGAGAGTTAACATGTAGCATTTTAACCTCTCAAGCTTGAACCTTATCTCTCAAAAGGTGGCAATCAATCTCTATATGTTTGGTTCTTTTATGGAAAATCGGGTTGCTGGCAATATGGATGGCTGATTGACTGTCACAGAATAACAGAGTTGCTCTATCATGTTTGATACCAAGATCTGCAAGAATGCTTTTTAACCTGCTTAATTCACAAATGACTACAACCATGGACCTGTATTCTATTTATGCTGAGGATCTAGAGACAATATGCTACTTCTTTGATCTCCATGACACCAATGAATTCCATAGAAAAATGCAGTAACCAGTGATTGATCTTCTGGTATTTGTGCGGCTGCCATATCAGCAACACGAAAGCCCATAAGAACCAAGTCTGATTTGCTTTCGAATAGTAGTCCCTGTGCTGGTGTAGCCTTTAGATACCTACATGATGAGCAGCTTCCAGATGTGGTTGCCTTGGTGATTGAAGAAATTGACTAGGTACTTGTACAACATACGATAAATCTGGTCTGGTTATAGTCAAGTATATGATTTTTCCTATCAATCTCCTATATGCACTAGCATCTTCAATCAGTTCTCCTTGGTCCTTACTTAGCTTCAAATTCTGTGGCAAAGGAAACTTTGCAGGCTTGGTACCAAGGTATCTAGCATCTGTCAACACGTCTAAGGCATATTTCTTTTGATTCACAGATATCCTTCTTGATGTTCTGGCTATCTAAAGCCCCAGAAAATACTTCAGAACCCCCAAATCTTTTAATCTGAACTGATCATTCAATTCTTTCTTGAATTGCTCAATGAATGATAAATCATTTCCTCATATGATAATATCATCCACATATATGAGCAAAGTAGTGAATGATCATTTTTCTTGTTTGCTGAACAAAGAATAGTCAGAGTTTGACTGTTTAAATCCCAGTGAAACAATGTATGAAGTGAGTTTAGTGTTCCACTACCTAGATGCCTATTTGAGTCCATAAATGAACTTATTCAACCTGCATACCAGTTGGTCCCCACACTCTCCCTGCTGCTCATACCCCTTAGGCATCCACATATAAACCTCTTCATCAAGTTCACCATGGAGGAAAGCGTTGTTGATGTCTAATTGATGGAGATGCCAGCATTGATGAGCAGCAACAGCTAATAAAGTCTTCACAGTTACCAGCTAGCAACACGGGATAAGGTTTCTTCATAATCAAGTCCAACTTCTTGTCTGAATTCTTTTGCAACAAGTCTGGCTTTCTTCCTCTCCTCAGTTTCATCAAAATTTAGTTTAACTTTAAAAACCTATTTGCAAGCCACAGGCCTTTTATGTGCAGGGAGATGAGTGGCAGTCCAAGTGTTGTTTGAAACCAATGCCTCATACTCATTCTCCATGGGTTTATGCCATTCTGGATATTTAGCAGCCTCTTTATATGATCTAGGCTCATACATAATAGATAAAGCAAGTGAGTACATCTTGTAAGCAGGGAATAATATGCCATAATCCAGATACTCAGCTATAGGATATTTCTTGCCAGCTATTTGACCTTTCACCATGGATTTTGATTGGAAAATAGGTACTTGAGATGCAAGACTGCAGTGACAATCTTGAAGATATGTTGGGGCTCTTTTAGGTCTGTTGATTGTCTGATGGGTACAGTAGGAGTTGGAGTGAGAATAGGTATTGAAGTGGATTCATGAGTATCTATTTGAGGAGAATCAGATGAATTTGGAACAGAAATGATAGGAGAGTTAACATTAGTAGAAATGGAGTCCTTACCAGAATTTGGAACTGATATATCAGGTGATGAATTATTACTTTGGACTGGGAAAATAGATGAATCAAATGGCAAGCAGACGTCAGATTTTGAGAAAGAGGCAAGGAATTTGGGATGATGAAATGTAAAAATATTCTCATGAAATTTATCATCTCTAGAGGCAAAGACAGAGTTGTTAAGCAGATTATACAATTTAAAAACTTTCATGCCATAAGGGTAACCAATAAAAATACACGGTACAGCTTTAGGGTCAAATTTGGTACAATTTCTTTTGAGGCTTGAAACATAACCAAGGCATCCAAACACCTTAAGATGAGAATACGATGGTGCTGTTTGATGAAGTATTTCATACAGTATCTTATTATGAAGGACAAGAGTAGGAGTTCTATTGATTAAATGTGTTGCTGCAAGGGTGGTTTCCTCCCAAAACTTGTGAGGCAAATTGGCTTGGAACTTGATAGCTCTAGCTACGTTTAAAAGGTGTTGATCTTTTCTCTCCACCACTCTATTTTGCCGAGGTGTTTCAACAAAGCTAAGTTGGTGAAGAATGCCATTATACTAGAAAAAATTACTCATATGGAATTCAGATCCATTATCAGACCTGAGAATTCTTATTTTGCAGTCAAACTGAGTTTGAATCATATGATAGAAGGAGTGAATGATGGGTTTAGTTTGAGATTTTTCTCTCATTAGGTAAGTCCAAGTCATTCTAGTATGGTCACCGACAATGGTTAAGAAGTATCTAGAGCCATCCAATGAGGGGACTAAATATGGTTCCCATATGTCACAATGGATTATATCAAATCTTTTGGAGGCTCTAGTTTCACTAACAGGAAAATGTAGCTTGTGTTGTTTGGCTGTTGGACAAATAGTGCAATGTAATTGCTTATTGAATGTAATGGTAGGAACCAAATCATGTAAAACAGATAGTTTGGAAATAGGGAGATGCCCCATGCGACAATGCCATAGGTCTATATCAGTCTTTACATTGAAATTGCTTATGGAATTACAAATAGAATGTCTTGCTTTATTACATAGTAAACTGAAGATCCTTGTGATGTCATCCCAGCAAAGCGTCACTGCTCTGATAACATGTGAAATATTGGAAGAGAGAGAGAGAGATGGAGAAGAAGATAAAATGGTGAGACCATCTGTTAATTCCCAAAATTTGAATGAAAGCGAAAGGTACCGTACAATATATATAGAAAATGAAAGAAATGAAAATGACTAAATAGCCTCCTACAATTTACAAATTCTCCAATATTAATTAAAAGAGGCGAACTCAAAGGATTTTGGTGAGAATTAAAGGAAAAGTGCCAGATTTCCATCAATTGAAGATCAATGCATGGATTTTTAGGAAAATTGGAAGAAGAATCAAGGGCATCAATCAATCATGGGAGAATTTCAAGAACAACAAAATTCATCATCTTCTATTTCATCAACTTAAAATCTGGATTTTATTATTCCAATCAATCAAAATTTCTTGCAATTTTGTAATTCTAGGTTAGAGTTTCTATTACTAAGATATTGATGAACCCTTATTAAGATATTTTAATATAAATTTGACAACTTCAAGCCCAATATGTGTTTATTCTTGGGTGATTGTTATAGAACTTAATGGTTTTCAATTATTTAGCTACTAATTAAATTGTTCTATGAATTTTATTGATTTCGAGAGAAACAATAAGTTATATAACATTTTATAACAATCATTGTAAAGTAAGATAGGTGATAGAGATATACCATTATACTTTTCATGATTTCTATAGATGTTCTAGCATTTTTAATTCATACTTTCATATTCGTATCTTTTATAGAGATATAAGAAGGTCACATGAGAGAATAAACTTAATTGACATTGAGAGATATTTTCAATTAACTTAAGAATATTGATCAACAAAATTTTGCACACATGGGCATGTTATTGAATTGCATTGAAATAGATTAATAGGGGGATTCGAGGCCTCTGTTTGATGCACATTTTTCCTTCAAGAATGCATTTTTTGTTGATGTGATGGAGAATATGTGGTTGAAAAAGAAGGAAAAGTTATTGATGTGATGAAAAATATTATTTTGAATGCGTGGTTGAAAATAAGTGGAAGAATGAGAATGAAAAAAAAAATTATGTGACTCAAACAGGGGCTTAGTAACCATCTAATCTAAATTTACAAAAGGTTCATAATTTACTCATTAGAATAATTAGTTTAATTAATTAATTAGTATAAACACTTCTAACACAATTTGCTATTCAACTAGAGTTAGAATTGATTGATCCTAGATTGAATACATAGTCCTCTTGTGAATGATATTCCATTCATTATTTTATTACTTTTTCGTGATACCGTACATTTGCGAGAAATCAAATGATCAATTTTTCCTATGTTAACAGAATATTTGAACAATGATCTCTCCCGGAAAAAGAAAAAGTCAACAAAACAAAGGAACTTAAGGAAGCCTGTGACTCTGGAGATTTAAATGTTGGACGATCTTATGGAGCCACGAGGAAAGTGTTGGAGAAAAATAATATGCTTTACCGTCATAAGGATCGTTCATGTTGGATCATCAAGAACTTATTAACCAAAAGCACAAGCGTACCTGGACCAGACATGATTATCGCAATGAACAAGTCCTGCGATTTTAGTCTTCCAAATCAACACGTTGTTCCTTTGTTTCACTCTGAAGATAAGAGTCAGAATAGAATGAATAGAACATGTGATCTGGGGACCATAACCGTATATTTATACTAATTGCCCATTGACTTAATTCAGCGCATCATGGAATTAGGAATAGGCCCAGTCTCTACACATATAAGCCCATGCTTTAATTAGATGTTTTAAAGCCCAAAATACCGAAACCTTATTAGATCACTTTAAACGGGTTTAACCGAAATTGATAACTTTTAATTTAATACACAATATTTCACATATAAGCCCACATGTTCGATTAAAAATCCTTACAATCTCCCACTTGGGCTATATATGTTACCTTATATTTGTGCATTAAATATAACCTTATGAGTACTCAGAATTTTTCTATCATTACCGAATGCATCCCCAAACAATCTGGTCCATTAATTATATCAACATAGGATCAAAGCGGCTTTCGCTACTTATATCGTAACTAAACTCATCAATGGTCACGTATATTGACATAACCGAATGACATGGATCAAGCATGGATGTGTAGCATGGAAATTTCATGTGATATGATCTTAACATGCCTATTTCCAACTGGTCCACCTTAATACTTTAGTGAGATCATTTTCAAATGAGTTCAGAGATAATAAACTTAAAAAAACTTTATAACTGAAAATAATTTTAACCATAAACCATATCCAAGAGATATTACACCCATATGAGCAGTGTGCTCACGAAAAACCTTGGGTATTAATCTCTTAGTAAGTGGATCCGCAACCATGGAGTTTGTCCCGATATGCTTTATTGACACCTGTCCACTCTGAACTCTTTCTTTAACAGCCAGGAACTTGATCTCTATATGCTTTGACTTCGTCGAGCTCCTGTTGTTATTAGAATACAACACTGCTGATTTATTGTCACAAAATAACTTGAGTGGTCTTTCTATATTATCCACAATGCACAGCCCAGTGACAAAATTTCATAGCCATATTCCATGATTTGATGCCTCATAACATGCTACAAACTCAGCTGCCATGATGGAAGTAGCTATGAGTGTCTGCTTAGCACTCTTCCAGGATATAGCACCTCCAGCAAGCAGGAAGATATAGCCTGAAGTGGATCTTCTACTATCTTGGCATCCCGTGAAATCGGAATCAGAATAATCGATGATCTCCAACTGATCTAATCTCCTGTATGTGAGCATGTAGTCCTTTGTTCTCTGTAAATACAGCATGACCCGTTTGGCTGCTTCCAATGATCCATTTTCGGGTTACTTAAATATCTTCCTAACATCCCAACAATGTACGCTATATCCGGACGCGTACAAACCTGAGCATACATCAGACTCCCTACAACTGAAGAATAAGGAATCTTCTGCATTTCTTTAATTTCCAAATCATTTTTACGGCATTGACTTAAACTGAACTTGTCTCCTTTAGCCACAGGGGTGTTACCTAGTTTACAATCTTGCATGCCATATCTTTTAAGTACCTTTTCGATATAATTCTTTTGTGATGATCTTAGAATACCCCGAGAACGATCCTGGTGTATCTGAATTCCTAATACAAAAGAGGCGTCATCAAGATCTTTCATCTTAAAATTTCTTGCTAGAAATCTCTTGGTTTAGTGCAGTAAACCTATATCGTTGCTGACAAGCAATATGTCATCGACATATAAAACCAGAAAAATATATTTACTCCCACTGAACTTGTGGTATATACAATCATCTACCAAATTCATCTCAAAGCCATACGAGATGATCACTTGATGAAACTTGTAATACCATTAACGAGAGGCCTGTTTGAGTCCATAGATGGATTTATTTAGTTTACAAACCATTTGCTTTGTATCATCCGACACAACGTTTTCTGGTTGTACTATATAGCTTGTTTCATCAAGGTCACCATTGAAAAACGTTGTCTTAACATCCATCTGATGTAACTTAAGATCGAAATACGCAACCAATGCCATTATAATTCTGAAAGAGTCTTTCGATGAAACCGGAGAGAAAGTTTCTTTATAATCGATGCCTTCTTTCTGTGTAAAGCCTTTTGCGACAAGAAGAGCCTTATACCTCTCCACATTACCTTTCGAATCCCTCTTGATCTTAAATATCCATTTGCAACCAATGGGTTTCGCACCTTTAGGCAATGGAACGAGGTCCCACACATCGTTGTCCTTCATGGACTTTATCTCTTCATTCATGGCATTGAGCCATTTTTGAGAGTTAGAACTTTCCATGGCTTGACGGAAGTTGATCAAATCATCTTCCACCACTCCAATGTCAACTTCATGTTCTTGGAGAAATACGATGTAACCATCCGGAACCGCACTTCTCCTCTCTCTAGTTGACCTTCTTAATGGCATTAGTTCTTGAGGCTGTAGAGTTGTTCTTCTGGAATAAGTTGTTGACTTTCAAAGGGAGATACAATAACATTGTCTTAATTCAGAGTTGCTTCTTGAACAATGTCTGGAATAGAAACCTGATCCTGATCATTGTCAATGGCAATTAGAGAAATTTCAACATATTCCTCATCAAAGATAAAGTATGTAATCCTTTCTCCCCCCGTAAACTCAACATCCTCAAAAAATCGCACATTTCCTGTCTCGAAAATTGCCTTAGTTGTGGGATCATAAAACTTGTAACCCCTGGACCTTTCAGAATATCCAATAAAATAACAACTGATAGTCCTTGCGTCTAGCTTCTTTTCATTTGGCCTATAGGGCCTTGCCTCAGCTGGACATCCCCAAATGTGTAAGTGCTTCAAACTAGTCATTTTACCCGTCCAAAGCTTATAAGGGTTTTATCAGTAGCCTTAGTTGGAACTCTGCCGAGTATATACGCTGCGGTCTTTAATGCTTCACCCCAAAGTGATTCTGACAAGGTCGAATGAGTAATCATACTCCTCACCACGTCCTTAAGCATTCTATTTCGTCTTTCAGCAACACTATTCTTAGTGGGCGAACCCGGCATAGTATACTGTGGGACGATACCATATTCCTCTAGGAATTTAGCAAATGGTCCTGGACGTTGTTCACCTGAACCATCATATCTGTCATAGTATTCACCACCACGATCAGATCTGACGTTTTTAATCATTTTACCAAGTTGGTTTTCAACTTCAGCTTTATAGTTTTTGAACATGTCCAGTTACTGTGAATTTTCATGAATGAGATATATATAGCCATATCTTGAAAAATCATCTATGAACGTTATAAAGTATTGTTGACCATTCCAAGAAGACGTAGTGAATGGTCCACAAATGTCCGTATGTATAAGTTCTAAGACGTCTGAAGTCCTATTGGCTTGAAATCTCCTTTTGTTGGTTTGTTTTCCCTTTATACAGTTAACACATATATCATAATCTGTAAAGTCAGGGGATAGAGAATTTTGTTAGACACAAGTCTCTCAATTCTCCTCTTGGAGATGTGACCTAATCTCTTGTGACATAACGAAGCTGAATTCTCACAGGTTAATTTTCGCTTTACACCTCAAGTACTTACATGCAAGGATTCATTAAAAGAAGTAATCGTATCAATTAAATAAAGATTATCGTAACCTGATAAAGAACCGGAACCACCCAATTTTGAATCATGAAACAAACTAAATATTCAATTCCCGAATGAACAAGAATAACCAGATTTGTCCAAAGCAGAAATAGAAATCAAATTTCGTCAAAAAGATGGTACAATAATTTCTCATTAAGATCTAAATAAAATCCAGTTTTTAACAATAATCTAAATTTTCCTATTACTTCTACTTCCATCGTCTTGTCGTCACCAACATAGATGTATCTTTCACCATCACTTGGTTTTCGGCAACTCAGGTAACCCTGCATAGATACACTGATGTGAGTTGTTGCACTAAAATCTACCCATCATGTGTATCTAGGTACCAAAGTTAAATTGACCTCAGAACAAATCAATTAAGAAGAATACCTTTCTTGACAAGCCATGTGTGATAGTTGGTACAATTCTTCTTCCTATGACTTGCAGCTCCACAGAAGAAACAACCACCCTCAGTTGGTTCCTTATGCTGTTTCTTTTGTGATGCTGTACCAGCAGCTTCCTTATCAGCTTTCCTTTTCTTGTTCCTTTTGTCCTTAGAGGTGGTGGCTAAATGCACACTTTCTGTCTTGTCATACTTCAATCTTTCCTCTTCCTGGATACAGTGTGAGATGAGCTCATTAAGGGACCATGGGTACTTTTGACAATTATAGCTCACCTTGAATTGACTGAATTGTGTCGGAAGGGATATCAAAACCAAGTGGACTAACAAACATTCAGATATATCCATCTTGAGTGCCTTCAATTTTGAAGCAATGTGAGATATTTTCATAATGTACTCCCGTATGTTTCCTTTCCCTTTGTACCTCATTGAGATAAGATTTGTAAAAAATGTACTAGTTTCAGCCTTTTCATTCTTGGTAAACCTCTTCTCAAAATCCTCAAGGAAACCCTTAGCTGTACTCACCTTATCGGACATAGTGCCCTGAAATGCTTCTGGAATAGCATGCTTCATGACCATCAAGCTTATGCGGTTAGATCGTTCCCACTTTTCCATCTCACTCTTGTCATCAGAGGTACTCTTATCAGTAAGTGCAGTAGGTTGATCGACCCGTAAAGCAAGATCCATATCGATGACTCCGAGAACAATCATTACGTTCTCTCGCCATGCCTTAAAGTTGGTGCCATTAAGCATTGGAATAGAATTGATGTTAGCAGAGATATTAGCAGCAAAACCTGATACTGAATTTAGATAACGATTGAGTTGAAAAGCTCACAATCCTTAATATGCAAATAATAATTTCAAATAGTGGCTGGGCCCATCACAAGATACCTAGCACAACATCAATACTTAGTCTTTGGATAGAAATATTGACTTGTAAGTGGTACTCTTGTTGTAGTGATCAAACATTGACAATAAAGAAACATGTCAATCAATAAACCTGTCTTTGGACCGATTCATTGATCACACGTTAAACCAAATAATCGCCACATGTTTATTACCACAGGTGTATGTGTAATTCGACCAAATACTGACCTTCCTTTGGGCTGATCAAGTATTCACATGAATAACACACACACAAACACCTTTTTAATATTCTAAGTTAATTAATTTCCACAAGAGATGTTGCTCTGACAACATGTTGCTTCAATTTATTCACTTTTGAATATTATACCTCTTAAAAGAGTCCTTTGTACCAAAATTTGAAAAATGAATCACCAAATTTGCATATTTGAGTAATTTTGAAACTTTAGGGACCTTTAGGTTAATAATTCAGAACTTAAGGGATCAAAAATTAAATATCCAGAACTTTAGGGGTCAATAATTAATGATTGAAAACTTTAGGAGTCAAAAAATTAATTATGTAAAACTTTAGGGATCCAAAAATTAATTATTTAAAACTTTATGGGCCAATTTAAATTAATTATGAACTTTCAGGGGCTTAATTGCAAATTTCAAAACTTTAATGACCCAAATTAATTAATTTTTAAACCATAGGTACTGAATTATTAAACCCAGAACTTTAAATGGTCCAATTGAGTGAATTATAACCTTAGGGGGCTGAAATAACCAAAGTTACAAACTAAAGGGGCTGAAATTGTAAATACTAAACCCTAATTTTAAATTGCAAACTAGGGCCCAAACACTTCAAATTTCCAGCCCATACCCCCGCCTCCAAATCCACCCTAAACCCTAAAATATATGAAAGAAGCTGAGGGGCTTGCCGGCCTCGTCTCCAAACCCAGCAGCAGCGGCGCTCGTCGCTGCAGCCGGTAGCATCGAGCGCCGCCTTCTTCGCAGAGCGACAACTGCCGCAAAGAAGCGACTCAGCGTAGAAGCGTCATTTATGTTGCGATCAAATGCAGGGTGAAAACAATACTATTATCGCGAATCAAATTAAAATTTTTTGATTCTCGATGATTCAACATGAAGAGACTCTGTACCACTTGTTAGAGAAAAATAATATGCTTTACCGACATAAGGATCATTCATGTTGGATCATCAAGAACTTATTAACCAAAATTGGAAGCATACCTGGATCAGACATGATTATCGCAATGAACAAGTCCTACGGTTTTAGTCTTCCAGATCAGCACGTTATTCCTTTGTTTCACTCCGAAGATGAGAGTCAGAATAGAATGAACATAACATGTGATTCGGGAACCATAACCGTATATTTATACTAATTGTCCATTGACCTAATTCGGCCCATCATGAAATTAGGAATAAGCCCGGTCTCTACACATATAAGCTCATACTTTAATTAGATGCTTTAAATCCCAAAATACCGAAACCTTATTAGATCACTTTAAACGGGTTTAACCGAAATTGATAGCCTTTAATTTAAAGGGTAATTACATAAATACCCATAAAATGTGAGGCATTTAGAAAAATCATGCTAAAAGTTATTTTGAAATAATCAATACGGTAAGTTTTTGTCCAATGTTCAGATTGACCAACATGGTTGCATTTTTGACAATTGTGGCCAAACAAACTATTCCAAGTTTTTTAAGGACAAGTTTAAAGCGTTGAATTTAAATTTTTGCAAGTAAAATTTTAATTATTTTGACAGTAAATTAAATAAATAACTTATTTATAACTTTTGTTGTTGGAAGATTATTATTTACAACTGTAACTTACATTTAAAAAAATAACAAACACTCAAATAAGTGATAGAAACTTAAAAAAAAAATTATATATTCAAAATAGTGATACAAATTTAAAATAAGTGACAAAAAAATGGCAAACACTTAAAAAAGTGATGAAAATTCAAAGAGAGTGAGACACTTAAAAAAGTAATGGCATACACTAAAAAAGTGTGACACGAAATAAAATAAAAAAAGTGGCAAATAATAAAAAAAGACAAACATTAAAAAAAAGTAACAGAAATTTAAAAAAGTGACATATACAAAAAGAAAAAAAAAAAAGTAATACAAATTCAAAACAAGTGACAAGATAAAAATGTCACATACACTAAAAAAGTTACAGAAATTAAAAAAATGTGACATAGAAATTTAAAAAGTAACAAACATTTTAAAAAGTTACAGAAATTAATAAAAGTGACACTCTAAAAAAGTGGCGCGTTTTCAAAAAAAGTGATAGAAAATTAAAAAAAAAGGATAAAAACTAAAAAAAAAGTTGACAAACACTCAAAAAGGCAACATATTACGTCACTTAAAAAACAAACATTTTGACTTATTCAATGGCTATGTTTCTTCACTCTTGAGGTGAAGTTTTTGTTATCTTATCAAAATATCCATGACAAATTTTGAAATTCATCTTTTAAATTTAAAATCAGTAAATGATTAGCTCATAATTATAAGTCGAAAATGACCACAAGAATGAACTTAATAATTATGGTTTAAATTTCATAAATTTTTACATTGATATCGATTAGGAAAAAAATATAAAGAAAATTTAATAAACATAGTTTTATGTTTAATAATTTGTGGAAGATAATTATTTTTATTTTTAAATATCATCCATGACATATTTATCATGATTGCATTGTAAGCTTCTAATAGATTTTTAAATCGATCAAAATGGATAATTGTAGCATAAAATATAGCAATGAACGAAAATATTTTAATAATAAATTTTTTAAGAAGAGCAGAAAATTAGATTGGAAGAAAGGGTTTGTCTGCCCGTGTTTCCGGATGAGTTTGAGTAATTAATACTGTAATTAGAGATATAATTAAGTTTAAACGTATTATTCTAATTATTTGTTCTTTTCAAGTAATGGACCTAATTATCCCTTAATTTAATACACAATATTTCACATATAAGCCCACATGTTCGATAAAAAATCCTTACAGAAAGGTCTTCTACTACATATCAGTTCCTAATCCATTGCCTATCGCTTCTCAACCATTATTAGATGTCGACTATAAACACATACTTGGATACACATTTTCTTTAAATACTCCAGAAGAGTGTGCAATCAAAACCAGAAAAACTCTGCTTAAAAAAGTCATAAACAAATTTACGTTATCCTCCATGTAAATAGAATCTATTTCTTCAAAATATAAGCCTATCTCTTCAGGAAAATGCCCAAAGATGATGATCCAAACAGAATATTCCCTTTATTTTTTTTCATTTTTTTCCTAAAATTGTACTGTAATTTTAAGCCAAATGATTCTCTCTTCCACACACTAAGAAACCCAGAAGAAGAAGAAGAAACCCCCTTGGAAAAATACTTGGTATGAGGTTGATATTGATGATTTATGAGAAGAATTGCCCCCAGTTACTTGGCCAACACCCACGAAGCAAGACATATGGTGACAGTATCAATAGTAGAAGAACGAGGAGAAAGTAGTCCATAAATAATAGTGGATGATCCACCGGTATAAAAAATATACAATATCACTAAAAAAAAGCTCAATCCCCATAAGATTTTCCTTTGATGATGTTCCACCGAGAAAATGGAGAAATAAAATGCTTGAAATGACATATTTGTGTATTGATGAATTGCAATAACCCAGTATGATTGTTGATAAAATAATTAATGCCTTTATAGCAAGAATGATTGAATTTATTAAAAGTATGGTGGTACCAACTGATAGATTACCAACAAATTCAACTTAAATTAGCTCCAGAATCGATATATTCATGAATCAAATCTACATATAATTCATTGGCAAGCATGACTATATTGTCAACGATGGACGAGAAGAATTTTTCAAGAAGAATTGTTGTTCTTATAAGCCAAATGACTTGGAAAGATATCTAATTAAAAAATCTGCAGTAGAAATAAGTTCTCGAAGCACAAAACGTCTTCTAACTAATACCCACTTAATAACCCTTTTAACTTGGTGGAAATAAACACAGGACTTTCGCTTTTTAAAGAGAAATTCTGCAAGGATTTTGTACAAGTTTGGTTGGAGACCCTTTGGCATATAAATAAAGACAACCACTAAAACTCCATCTATCATGGAAGTGGGTAGTTTTCTTCCTTCAATAACTTCCCTCTAATAACCAAATGTGAAGCTATCTAGGTAGATAATTAAGCCATCATTAACTTTAAATTTATTTAACTTTATATTAACCATGTGGCCCACAAACGGTTTACATTCTCCCATTTGGTCTGCATGTTCAATGGTTAACTTTAAAGTGTGTACTTAATATGGCCATATGCTGAAACTGCCAATAATCTACTCAGGTAGAAATTCACAATGCTTGAATCATGGCGGTCATGTTTTAATAATCAAACATTTCATTCCATGTATTACAAATATGATCATCTCTAGAGAGTACTCTATAAATGAACTTCATATAAGTCATTTAGGTTCCAAACTTTAATAACCACAACGGATATCCAAATTACAAACTTTAAGTGCACTAATAACATTGTTTCAAAAATAAAAACAACAATCTTAAAATCAAACATCAGAGTACCATACTGAGCACGCAAGTCCCATATTCTCAACATGAGTTTTATAAACTTTAGCCGGCAAGCTCGTAGGTATAGGATCTGCAATCATGAGATCTATCTTGATACGCACAATGGCCACTTCATTTTTCTTTATATGAACTCTGACAACCAGATACTTTATGTTGATATGTTTAATTCGACTTCCACTTTTGTTATTTCTTGAAAAGAAAATTACAATCAAATTATCGCAATAAATCTTCAAAGGCTTCTCTATATTATCGACAACTTTCAAGCCTTTGACAAAATTTCTCAACCATAATATATGTGTTGTAGCTTCATAACAACCAATGAATTATGCTTCAACGGTAGATGATGTAATTATAGTCTAGTTACTGCTTCTCCAAGATACGGTTCCTCCAGCTAAAATAAAAATGTATCCTAAAGTAAACTTTATAATGTCACACATCCAGCAACTTCAAGAATGTCGGAATGCTTGTATGTGAGTTTGTAATCTTTGGTTCATTATAGATACCTCATCACTTTCTTGATAGCTTTCCAATGTTCTATACACAAATTACGTTGATATCTGTCTAGTATACCAACTGCAAATACAATATCGGGTCTAGTATAGACTTGTGCATACATCAAACTCCAACAACGGAAACATATGATATAGAAGTCATGTGCTTTCTTCCCAATTCATTAAATGCACACTAATTCTAACTGAATTTATCACCTTTAACGATGGGAGCTACACTTGATGCACAGTCCTTCATCTTGAATCTTTCCAAAAAAATTTCAACATAGGCCTTCTGAGACAATCCTAATGATCTTTTAGATTCGTCTCGGTGAATATCTATGCCAATGACATAAGAGGCTTCACCCATATCCTTCATTTCAAAGTTTTGGTTAAGAAATTGTTTTGTGTCATGTAGCAATCTCAAATCACTACTTGCAAGTAAAATGTCATCTGCATATAGGACTAAAAAAATGTATTTGCTCCCACTAATTGTAAGATATATACACTTTTCAATGATTTTTTCTGTAAAACCATATGAAGAAACAACATTGTGAAACTTCAAATACGACTGACAGAAGCCTGTTTTAGCACATATATAAATTTCCTTAATTTGTAAACAATGTGATTACCTTTATCACTAGTAAATTCTCCAGGCCGTTTCATGTATACTTCTTTTTCAAGATCCCCATTCAAGAATTTTGTTTTCAAATTCATCTGATGTAGCTCCAGATCAAAATAAGCTACTAAAGCCATTATAATTCTAAACGAATCTTTCTTAGAAACCGGAGAAAATGTTTCATAGTAATCAATGCATTTCTTTTGATTGAAACACTCAGCTTCAAGTCTGGTCTTATTTCGTTCTATAGTGCTATATACATTTCTTTTGGTCTTATAGACCCATTTACAACCAACGGTTGTATTGTCCATCGGCAATTCAACCAGATCCCAAACTTGGTTTTTAACCATAGATTCTATTTATTCCTTCATAGCATCATTCCAAAAACTTGAGTTTTCCCCTTCAATAGCTTGTGCAAACGAGCTAGGATCATTGTCAGGTCCAACTCACATATCAGACTCTTGAAGATATACAACATAATCGCTAGAAATAACTGGTTTTCTTATTCTCGAGGATTTCCTTATACCTACTATCTCATCTTGATTTTGCATATTTTGATTAGTAATATGTTCAACATTGAGTGGAGATTCTCGTTCTACGTTTTCCTCATGCAATAACGATTGTTCTTGAATTGATTAATTTTCAGTTGTAATTGAGTTCTTTCTTTCGAAAGTAATCGATATGACTAGATTGGAAGATGACCAAATAGATTCATTCATTTCTTGAAAATCAATATTTATAGGAAACTCACTCCCACTCACTTCATGATCCTCTAGAAATTTTGCATTTTTAGTTTCGACAATCCTTGTAGTATACGAAGGAAAATAGAATCTATGGCCCTTAGAGTTCACTAGATAGCCTATGAAAAATTCACTAACTGTCCTCGGGTCCAATTTGGTTATGTGAGGATTGTAAACCCTCACTTCAACTGGACAACCTCAGATGTGTATAAATTAGGTTTTCGTCCGTTCCAAATTTCAAAGAACTGCTTTAGATGGAAATCTGTTTAAGATATACACGATATTTTTTTAAGGCTTCACTCTATAAATGTAAAAAAAAAAAAAAAAAGACTTGAATTGCTCATCATACTCCTAACCACATCCATTAAGGTCTTATTTCTTCTTTCAACTACATTATTTTGTTGCGGTGTGCCTGACATCGTATATTGTGCTACGATACCTTGTTCTGCATAAAACTTAGCAAAAGGACGTGGCATTTGTCCCTTTTCTATGTACCATCCATAATATTATACACCATGTCGGACCTTATAATTTTGATTTTTCTTTCCTTTCGTTTCTCTAATTCTGCTTTATAAATCTTGAAAGCATCCAGTGCCTCATCTTTATGATTTAGAAGATAGAGATACATATATCTTGAATGGTCATCTATGAATGAGATAAAATAGCTCTGGCCAAATAGATGAGGAGTAGGAAAACGTCCACAAATATCTGTGTGAATAATCTCAAGAATGTCGAAACTCCTTTTGGCACCTTTAATGGTCTTATTTGTCTGCTTTCCCTTTATGCAGTCAATACAAATCCCAAAATCAGTAAAGTTAAGAGTAGGTAAATCTCTATCATTCACTAATCTCCTAAGTCTCATCCTTATGATTTTGAAGATAGAGATACATATATCTTTAATGATTATCCATGAATGAGATAAAATATCTCTGGCCATTTAGACGAGGAGTAGGAAAAGGTCCACAAATATCTGTATGAATAATCTCAAGAATGTCTAAACTCTTTTTGGCACCTTTAATAGTCTTATTTGTCTGCTTTCCCCTTATGCAATCAATACAAGTCCCAAAATCAGTAAACTTAAGAGTAGGTAAAACTCCATCATTCACTAATCTTTTAAGTCTCTCTAGGGAGATATGTCCCAATCTCCAATGCCATAATTTAGAGGAGTTTTCTTTAACAATACAATACTTATTGCCAATACTAACACCATGACGTTCAGCTAAGTTACACTGATAAGTGAGATCCAAAACAAATTTGTATAAATTATCAACCAAAACACTATGTCCAAGAATAACTGAATTGTGAAATAAGCTAAAGTTTCTATGTTCGAATACAAACTTGAAACCCAAAAGTGCTAGTCTTGAAATAGAAACTAGATTACAAAAAAACCCAGGAACATAGAAGGTGTTTTTAAGATCCAAATGAAAACTAGAATTTGAAACTCTAAAAATTCCCACGCCTTCAATAGTTGAACTCAACTAGTTTCCAGAATAGATTCTTTGTTCAATTGGTTGTGGTTTCCTTAGGTCCAGAAAGCCCAGCATAGTATTGACAATGTGAATTGTATAACATGAGTCAATCCACCATGTATTGTTTGGAACATTAACTAAAAGAGATTCATGACACACTAAAGAGATGAGAATGCATTTATTTTCGAGCCATTTCCTATACTTGAAACAGTCCTTCTTCATATGCTGTAATACCCTAAACTTCACATCACTTTTGACCAATATGATTCATGCATTTCATGCTATTTATAGTGTCATTTGCATCAATTTTCTTGATTACTTTCTCTTAAAATAATGCTTTCGTTGAGGTTTTAATATCTTGGTATGGTGTTAGCTCTTTACTCCTTGATCTAGGTGGTGAATTTTTTGTTGAGCTATGGTGGAGAAAAAAAGATTAATCTGGATATTGGATATTGACTTGCTAAACAATTAGAATATTGAGAAGGCCGGAATTAGTATCGACAAAGTTGCAAGTTCTCCTTTCGATTGATCAAGGTAGCCTTAAACCCTAGATAGGTGATTGACACATTTGGCACATGAGGCATGAATTAATATGATCACAATGCGATAAGATAATGTTTATATGACGTTATAAACATTGAGGTGCAAATCATGGAAATTGGTCGAGAATTTAGTGTCAATCGGGTAGGTAATGAATGAACGGTTAAGGAATTAGCTCTATAAAATATTTTGGGATCTTAGGGCAAGTAAAGTGGATTTTAAACACGTTAAAATAAGCCAAAGATACTTGATTTGTACCTGTAATGATAGGTATAAAATCAACCCAAGAGACCAACTCATGCCTATTGATTTATCCTTGTAATGGTAAATTCCTTCACCCTTAAGCATTGGCCACATCAACCACTCCTTTAAGACTTCAAATATGTAGCATATTATCCCTAAATTTTATATAAACCATCCAAGGATTGGTACAAAATCAAAATTTAACTAGAAAGAGACGCCTCCTACTTAACATGTGATGACCTGTCACTTTAACATCAAATTCATTCAATCTTAAGGCCTACATCACGTCTTCTAAAACCTTAGAACTTTATATTGGATCCAAATTTGAGAAAGGAAAAGTCCAATATGGCTGTATGAAGCCACATCCTGCTTGGACTCCTCTTGCTTGGAGATACTTGTCATTTGATCACCAATTTCTTCATCCTTAAGTGTCAAGCACGACTCCAACCCTTAAGACTCTTTATATAGACCCTAAATAGGACACTTAACCCCAAAGTCATCCTCATGTTATCCCCAAGTGAAAGAAAGCAAAATAGCTAAAGGAAAATAGAAAACAAAAAGCTGGGAATTGAGAGTTCTGGACTGCGGAATTAGTACACTGTTTTGAGGTATGTCTTTATTGTTTTTAAGATTTTTATAGCATTTTGAACTTCTAGACTTGATTAAGATCGTGTTGGGAGTGTTTTGATGATTTATGATGGTAAAAAAAAAGGGGGCAATTAATTACAAGAACTTGAAAGAAAACAACGTGGACAGAGATGTTGATTTCTAGACTTGAATGTGTTAACCTTTGATTTTAAGTAATCCCTTAGGTATAACTTATATTATCAATATGAATATTTTTATACAAGAGTTAGAAGTATAGAAATGATATTTAATAGGTTAGAATCCAATTTTTGAAAGTCTTGTTCAAGTGAAACTCAAAACAGCCATGATGGAAAGTGTTTGATTTCGTGTTTGGAATGCATTCGAAGCTGTAAACCCTTCAATTGTTACAAATTTATGATATGATTACATTTACATACATGTCATAGAAGTGTGGTAAAAGTTTGGAAATTATTGGATATAGTTAAGGGTCTGAAAAAAGATTGGAAAAATACATGGACATCGACGGAAACTCGAAAACAGATTATGTCCATTTGTGTATTTAACTTAGATTCAACCTTTACATATCCATTAATTATCTCCTAGGTATGAAAAATACATTTTAAGGAGTGCTAGGTTGTTAACAACAATTGGATGATGTTGACGTTCATAATTGGACTCGAGAAATAGTGTGATTTATGGGACTAGTTTGCAATGCAGTAGGTAACTTGAATTGCTAATGTTATATAAATTATTTTCGCATGAATGGACGTAATACGGGATTGTGTGTGTGTGTGTTAAGATTATCAAACTGAGGATTGTGTTTAATATTAGATCATAATACGGGTGATTCTTCGACTTTAAGTGAAAAAGAGAATTGATTTACACTCCGTAGAAGTGTGCACACACAAGGGCAAAAAGGGTAAGTAAAAATCAATTTGCAACTACGATGCAAGAATATAGTTTTTGCGATATAGTAATGTTGGAATCTTTACATAACTTTGATAAGGAGCTCATTGTATATCATATGATGGTTATGATCATCGAGTATATGGTTTTGAAATATATTGACATCGATTTTGATTAAGTATGTCATTCACGAGCATTTTCATCTTCATACACAACATATGTCCATGGTTGAAAATCTAGCTTGCACGGCATGATTGTAAAATTGATTTTTCTTCATAAAATATTTTATTGATCACTACTAGGGTACCGAGGCATGTGAGGCATGCTTATGTTATATGTTTTAGCAACGCGGGTGATACTTCCTGGATGATTGCGAAGGTAGATAGGGGATGGACCTTTGGTGATCACAAGAGGGTGGCCGTTGTGATATTATGATTATTGGAGCTACTGAGTGGAATACTTCTGGGATGACTAATTCAACCACTATCAAGTCAAGAAACCTCTAAAATGTAATGTTATATTCCTTCAATCAAATTTCTCGATACTTGAATAAATATCCCAAATTATTCATTTAATCAAATGGGATCAATTACATTTTCTAGTCCATTTACTAATAACCATATACATCAACATAACCTTTCATCCAAGAATAAATGCAACTATCCACTCCAATCTAGTGAAACTAATAACTAGCATTCAACCAATTAAATCACCATCTTGATCCATAATATCATGCTATGTTGTAAGTATTACATCACCACTATAATTCCCACTAACAATACTTATTCAAGCATCCAATAGAAAATTTAGGGTTTGTCCAAAAATAACATTTCTTACCTTGGTTCACTTGGAAGCTATCCAATCAAGGAGCTTGAACTATAAATCATAATTTGTCCCCTAAAAATTGAAATTTTCGAACCCAATTAAAACCCTAGAAATTAACATAATATATCTCTACTTCTAAGAAAATAGCTAGAATGAAAAATCGAAATCAAGCTTGACGACCACTTTACCTTCTTCTCCCTCCTTTCTCTTTTTCTTCCTCTTTTTCCCTTTCTTTTCCTTCTTCTTTCCCCTTTTTCCTTCTCTTTTTTCGGTCTCTCTCTCTCTGCCCAGTTTCTCTACGTGAATGGTGGGGAAAATGAAAAGAAATGGGTTTTAAAAATTGGTAAAGTTATGGTCTATTGCAAAAGAAGTCCCTCAACTATCATATGATGTATAAGTAAGTCCTCCACTTCAATTTAATCCATCTTAACCCTCAATTTTCTTAAATATAACATAAGCCCCCAAAAAAAAAATATTCCAATTAAGTCCATATTTGACCTTGACCTTGACAATTCAACCATTGACTTTGACTAATTAAAATGGGTTTGTAACAAATCAAGTTTCCAAGTAGCAAATAATGAGTATTTCTTATATAAAACTCATCAGGAAACACATCATTATTCAATTCTTTCCAGAACTTACTGACACTC
This sequence comes from Fraxinus americana, assembly GCA_035079005.1. Taxonomy (NCBI): domain Eukaryota; kingdom Viridiplantae; phylum Streptophyta; class Magnoliopsida; order Lamiales; family Oleaceae; genus Fraxinus; species Fraxinus americana. The sequence goes on from CM068716.1 coordinate 18,602,871, forward strand.
AGAAATTGATTTTCTCCTCTACCGGAAACATATATTATCAGTTGGTTTGACATAATCAAACAATTATGGGCAAAAAAGTTGTGCCTCTTCCTGATGGCCTCAAGTTTAAGTTACATTTTCTTACTTACATACATCCCACTACATTCTTCTCTTTAGAAACTTTTTCTGGAATAAAGGAATCAATTGTTCAAGATTGTTGTGCAAAATCACATTCAGAATTTCACTCCAAATGCAATAAAACCTCTTTAGAAAAATCCGAACGTTCATTTCTTTACATTTCAAAAAGAATGAAGACATAAATCCAACTAAACCTAGTCATACCAGTATAAATCTTGAACATCTTCAGCTAGCTACACAATAATTTATCAACTTCAACAAGACGGTCTCATTGAAGACACAAATTCCCAGACAGCATGCCAAGCATTCTATGTTAATAAAAGATGACGTGCTCATGATACGAGAACAAGTCCGGCAAGGATCCATTGATCGTTGAGGAAGGGTCTATGAGTAGGTCGCGAGAGAAGCGGGTCAAATAAGTAATGAGACTACTTGCTCAAGTAACAGTGGACGAAACATTGATCATAGCAAGCAAATGGACAAGTTTCATGTTGGGCATGGGAGATGAAACGATGTGGAGCAACTTGATTCAAGAAATGGACGGAGAGCTTGGTTGTTCAGGGCATGCGGTCGCATGCCCCTTTACCGAGCCCACGGGGAAGGGCCTCAAATGATCTATGCAACCGCATATAATTACACTATGCGGCCACATAGTATATTTTCTGCAGGGAAGTTTTCGAATTTCGCTCAATCTTTTATTTTAGTATTGCTTTTTTTTATATCGCAAGTGTATAATATCGTAACAAGTAATATAATGGACCTTTGGGTTCGAATTATCGTTCCCACGAGGACTATACGTTAGGTATTAATTAGATTTTTCTAACTCTTATTTTACAAAATACAAGTAAATAATTATGATGATTTTGACTAACTACTTTTAACAAATTGAAAGATAATTGGAGAGATAGATATGCGATCAATATTAGGGAATAACAATTTCATCTATTGATCACCTTTATTCTTAATTCAAGATTCATAATCTAATGTAGTGTTCGATCGAATTCTTCTATTGTATTCAATTTACCCCTCTCGAGTTCTCATTGAGCCTATTTAACTAATTCAGCTCCATATCTCTATGCGAATCAATTTTAGTTAAACACAACACTGGATCTAAGAATTCAAATTATGACCGCAATAATTAATATAGGTATCTCTACACGTTATACTAATTTACCGAATTTTATTATATGGTTTAAATCTCAAACTCACCTCTCGATTCGTAAGAGATTCACTTAATCATCAAATTATTGATCATGTAATTTAATGCACTAAATTCATAATAAAATCAACACATAGATAAATAAACCACATAAATCTTGAATATAAAAATAAAGGATCACAAGTCGACTAAATTTTTTTCTCTAATATAAAAATTAGTTATTCATATTGGAAGAATAAAAAAAAGAAAAAGTGGAAAGAAATCACCAAAAATTGACCAAACGTGAAATTGCCGTATCCTGCCAATTCTTTTTCTCTTTCTGCGTGTATATTTATTTGTTGGACTTTTTTTGATTCCTCAAGCTGCTTTGGTTTTTGTGCGTGATTATATGAATAATTTCTCTCTCTGCAGCAGTAGCCTCCTCTTTTTCGTCCCAGGCAGCCTTGTTTTTCTTCTTTTTTTTTGCTTCGGGTCCTGCAAGTGTATTTATAATTTCAGCCCAGCAAAAAAACCCCATCACGTTTACGTCTGTATGTCTATTTATCATCCTCCACCCATCAATTGTAGTATATTTAGAATTCCTAGCCGCCAATCATTGAAGTACAATTAGAATTTTAATTCCAATTGAAGTGCTATTCCAATTGCAAGTCCATTAACTTTGTATTTCAAGTCATCCCATCTTTAAAACTAATGCAATTTAGAGCTTGTTTGGGAGGGATTAAAATCAGATTAAAATTGAAAATATAGTCGTTATTGTTGACTTTTATTAGACGGGTGGGACCCAATAACGGCTATATTTTCAATTTTAATTGGATTTTAAGCCCTCCCGAACGGGGCCTTAGTCCTTCAATTTTTATGGTGTAGACTTTAATCTCCAAAATTGTAGATTTCATTCAATTTCAGCATTTGTTTCTCACATTCTTCGTTAAACATAAAATTTTACCTACAAAACATAATTTAGTATAAATTAGGTAGAATTTAATCCAAAAGACAATAAAATATCATGATCTAGGGGCACAAATATGCGTACAAAATGCACTAATCATTTAATTAAAACTCTATTTTGTGATATCTTTTGATATTTTGAATTTAATTCCGTTTTTAAGTAGGTTTATGAGTTCCATGTAAATAAGACTTATTCCATTCATTGTAAAACACTCAATTATTGAGAGATTTATTGCAAATCATTATTGCTTTCGTCTTGTTCTTCATCCAATTAATTCTGAACTTATCAAGATTACTTCTTGTGGCTTTCAAACAAACTGAGTCGGATTCTTGAGTCTTGTAATCGCATGGTCAACATATTGTAGGTGATTGTGTTGGTTCCTTAATTCAATATTTTTGAATCGAGCTTAACCATTGATTCTTAGCTTTCTTGAGATTGAATCAATCTTGTGTGAGTTTCATAGATTCAATTGCTACATAAGTTCACATCAGTTAGTATCAGAACAAGACTCCAAAAATCAAGGTTATATCTTTTTTTTTTTTAGTCTTTGTTTATCATTCTTTGTATTATTCGCGTTCTTCATTTTTTTGTCTCAAATCCATAAAATACCAAAAAAAAAAATAAAATTCCAAAACTTGTTTGTGTGCTAATATGGCATCCAAACTAGTTTATGTTTCTTTTGCTAGTATGTAGTTGAATTTTCGAGCAAAATAATGAAAATTCGGAAAATTGTCCGCAACATACAATTTCATTTTTTTAGAAAAAAAAAATTCAAATTCAAAAGTGTACAATTCCAATTCAAGGAACATCTTTTTAAATTTTCCTTAGTATTCCATTCAAAGTGTCAATTCCTACTTTTCGAGTTATTCTAGAGTCAATTTTTCTTCCTCAAATCTTTGTTTAAAACTCTATAAGGATTAAATTTTGATTGAGATCGAATTAATTTTTTGAAGCACTTGCACGAAAGTTTTTAGTGGAAAAAGATAGAGTGGTGAGACTAATAGAGGGGAAAAAATCAAATTGAGTTATACACGAGTGTACACACGTGATGTAAATATTAAACTAGATTTAGGATGTCTAACAAAGACAAGTATACTTCAAGTAGGAATAATAATTAAGTTAACATGTCGGATGAGGTGATACGACGATTTGAAAGGTTGTTTGGTGATATGGGAGATAGAATGGATAGGCAAGAGGCGTGAATGGAGAGGCAATACACATTGCTTGCTAATTTGGAAGTGGTGTTGATATAAGTATTGGGAATATCAAAATGAAAATTACCTCATTCAAATGAAGGAGTGATCCGGAGGCAAACTTGGAGTGGGAAAAGAATGTAAAGTTGATATTTGATTACCACAACTACTCGGAGGAAAGTAGGTAAAGATTGCGGTACTTGAATTTACCGATTATGCTATCATTTGGTGGGATCAATTAGTAATATCTAGAAGGAGAAACCGTGAGAGACCTATTAATACATGGGAAGAATTGAAGGCTATCATGAGGAAGTGGTCCGTGTCTAATCATTATTATAGGGAGCTTCATAAAAAATTACAAAGCCTTTACCAAGATTCTAGGAGTGTGGAGGATTATTACAAGATAGAGATTGTCATTATTAGAGCGAATGTTGAGGAGGATAGAGAAGCTACCATGACTTGGTTTATGAATTGTTTGAATAGAGAGATAGCTAATGTGGTAGAGTTGCAACATTATGCGGAGTTGGAAGACACACTACATGTATCTATGAAGGTAGGAAGACAATTGAAGAAGAAGGAGACATCTAATCATCGGGTTCTTTGGTTTCTAACTCTTTTTGGAAACCGAAGTAGGATAACAATAAAAGTGATGGGGCTATTTCAAAAGGTAAAACTGAGCTATCAAATGGAAGAGAGAAAGTTGCTAGTAAAGCTACACCCAAGGCAGGTTCCCGATCCCCTCAAAATTGGGATATCAAGTGCTTTAGGTACTTGGGATCGGGATACATTGCTTCTCAATATCCAAACAAAAGGGCGATGATCTTGTGCCACAATGGAGAAGTGGTGAGTGATAGTGAGGGTGAATATGATGACATGCCGAAATTAGAAGTATGTAGTAGGGGGGTTGTTGGTTACACGGCAAGCTCTTAGTGCTCAAATCAAAGTGGATGATTTGGAGTAATAAAGGGAGACATATTTCATACGAGATGCCATGTCAACAACAAGGTATGTAGTATGATTATTGATGGGGGTAGTTGTACCAATGTTGTTAGCTCTACACTTGTTGAAAAATTGGGATTAACTATGCTAAAAAATCTAAAGTCTTACAAATTGCAATGGTTGAATGAATATGGGGAGGTTAAGGTGAATAGGCGAGTGTTGGTGAGTTTCTCAAATGGGTGGTATCATGATAAACTAATGTGTGATGTAGTTCTTATGATGCCGGGCATATTTTGTTGGGAAGTCCAGGGCAATATGATAGGAGGTGATTCATGACGGGTACAAAAATAGGTACACCTTTACTAAGGATGGGAAATCTATTACTCTTGTACCATTGACACCACAACAAATGTATGAAGATCAAATCAAATTGAAAAGTGAGGAAAAAAAAAAGATTGAAAGAAAAAGTGAGTGAAATTGATCTTTCACAATAAGAGAGTAAGAGAGAAAATAGTGAGGTGGCTAAAGTGAGAAAAAAATAGTAGAGTCACAAGAGAGGAAAGAAAAAGAGTTTTATGAGAGGAGAAAAAAGTCAAGGGTAAATTTCTTTGCAAAGGGAAGTAAGTTGAAGATGGCAGTAGTTGATAACCAACCAATGATCTTGTTCGTTTATCCTTAGCCACTCTTCAATTTTGAGGAATCTATTACACCCCTCCCTAGTTTGACTATTTCTTTGTTGCAGGAATTCAAATACATGTTCCCAGAAGACATGCCTAGTGGGCTACCATCCATTCAAGGTATTGAACATCAAATTGATTTCGTACCTGAAGCTGTCATTCTAAACAGGCCGGCTTATCAGAGTATTACCGAGGAGACTAAGGAACTTCAAAGGAAAGTGGAAAAATTGATGGGCAAAGGTTATGTGAGGGAGAGTATGAGTTCAAGTGCAGTGCCAGTGCTACTTGTGCCAAAGAAAGATGGTACCTGGAGGATCTGTGTCGACTGCAGGGCCATCAATAATATAACGGTAAAGTATCGACATTCTATTCTTAGGTTAGATGATATGTTAGATGAATTATATGGATCATACATATTTAGTAAAATTGATCTTAAAAGTGGTTATCGTCAAATTAGGATGAGAGAAGGAGATGAATGAAAAACCGCTATGGGTTGTATAAGTGGTTAGTCATGCCATTTGGACTTACTAATACACCTAGCACATTTATAAGATTAATGAATCATCTTTTACGTGAATTCATAGGTAAATTTGTAGTAGTTTACTTTGATGACATATTGGTATATAGCAAGATTTTAAATGAACATATATGGCATTTAAGATGTGTACTTGTCGTCTTAAGGAAAGAACAACTTTATACTAACTTCAAAACGTGGATATTTTGCATGGAAAAAATTGTTTTTTCTTGGTTATATCATAAGTGCAAAGGGTATTGAAGTAGATTAGGAGAAAATTAAAGCTATTAAGGAGTGACCAACACCTAAAAGTATAATTGAGGTAAGAAGACTTCATAGGTTAGCTAGTTTTTATAAGCGTTTCGTTAAAGATTTTAGTACACTTGCACACCACTCATGGAGATTATAAAGAAAATTGTAGGATTTCATTGGGACGTTGAACTAGAACATGTTTTTAATACTATTATGGATATATTGTGTATCGTCCCGATTTTATCAATACCTAACTTTAACAATACTTTTGAGATTGAATGTGATGTCTCATGAATAAGTATTGGAGCTAGCTCTCAACTATCCTACATATGACAAAGAGTTGTATGCACTTGTTCGAGTTCTGGAGACATGGCAGCATTATCTATGGCCAAAGAAATTCATGATTCACACCGACCATGAGTCTTTGAAGCATTTAAGAGGTCAATGTAAGCTGAACAAGGGACATGCACGGTGGATGGAGTTCATCAAGACAATTTTATATGTTATTCGGTACAAACAATGTAAAGAAAATGAAGTAGCGGATGCTTTATTAAGGAGGCACGTACTTCTAACTTCTTTATGAGCCAAATTGTTAGGATTTGAATATGTTAAAGACATGTATGCTAATGATCTAGATTTTTCTAATATATATGAATAATGTGATAAGGGTGCTATGGATAGATTATTTAGGCATGATGGGTATCTATTTCGGAAAATAAGTTATGTGTTTCTAACTGTTTTATGAGAGAATTATTAGTACGTGAAGCACATAGTGGAGGTCTAATGGGTCATTTTGCGGTTAAGAAGACCTTAGAGATGTTAAGTGAACATTTTTATTAGCTGAAGATGAAAGTAGATGTTGATCGGGTTTGTAGTCGATGCACCACTTGTAAAAAGGCAAAATCTAAGGTTTTACCTCAGGGTTTATATATGCCATTACCTATTCCTCGTGAACCTTAGGTTGATGTGTCTATGGATTTTGTGTTGAGTTTACCTAGGACTAAGAAAGAAAGAGACTCTATATTTATGGTGGTAGATAGATTTAGTATGATGACACATTTTATTCCATGTCATAAAATTGATGATACCACCAATATTCCGGACTTATTCTTTAAGGAAGTAATGCACTTACGTGAGATTCTTAAAAGCATTATATCGAATAGAGATGTTAAAGTCCTTAGTCACCTTTGAAGGATTTTGTGGAATAAATTAGGAACCAAACTATTATTTTCTACTACTTGTCACCCACAAACGGATGGGCAAATTGAGGTAGTTAATTGGACTATGATACAATTGTTATGCACTGTAGTTAATAAGAATTTGAAGAGTTGGGATGAGTGTTTACCATTCACAGGATTTGCATATGATAGGGTTACTCATTCTACTACTTCTTACTTACCTTTTGAGATTGTATATGGGTTACCTTTGGATTTAATTCATTTACCCGTGAATGAAAGAGGGGCGTAGCTTAGACGGAAAGAAGAAGACTGATTTGGTGAAATCACTCCATGAAAAGGTTGCAAATTGAGAAGAAAATAAGCATTATGCTTCTCAATCAAATAATGAATGAAAGCGCGTTACATTTGAATCAGGAGATTGAGTTTGAGTAAACTTGAGGAAAGAACGCTTTCCAGAAAAAAAAAATCGAAGTTGCAGCCACGAGGAGATGGCCTATTCCAAGTCCTTGAAAAAAATCAATGACAATGCCTACATATTAGATCTTCTAGGTGAGTTTAATGTTAAAAAATTCAGCATCATGTTATCACAAAAGAAAATGGTTATTGGAGTACAAGAATTTGATCTCTTGGGAATGCATATCAAAGATGGTCAATAAACTCTTCAGCCTCGATTCAGTTTTGAACTTCTAAAATTTCCAGATGAAGATTTGACAAGGAAACAATTTAACAATTCCTTGGCACTGTTAACTAGATAGCAGATTTTGTTGATAATATATCCTCCGTTATCAGACCAAGAAATATTAAAGAAAAATTCACAACCATGGTCGTATGTTAAAACAAAGCAATCAAGAAAATTCAAGCAGTAAATCATAGTCCGCATGCATTGCAAATACCTATTGATGAAAAAGGAATGGAATATGCAATTTATACATTTAAAGTGTACATTAATGTTGACATGTGTGAGATGTAGAAATCAGTATCATTGATTGTTTGAAGTGTTGTTGAAATCAATGACTAAAATGTGTGCCACCTCACACTATAAAAAAAAACAGCCAAAGCACTGTAGAAAGATCTAAAAGGAATTCTCCAAACAGATGTTGGTGATTCATTTTGGGCAGTAATCTTGGTTGAAGAGAAAAATGGAAAAAAGAAAAAATATTAATATAAAAGCGAGCCATTTTCGAATTTGGAACATCATTATCATTCCACATTCAACGAAGTTGTTACAATTAACAAAGGAATTGAGAAATTTCAATTTCATCTATCGGTTACAATTTTTTTTATTGAAATGGACAAATTTTTTTAATAGGAACCGAACATTTCAAACCGAAATCAAATCGGAACTGGAGGTTTCGATTCGTATTTCAAAAAAATAATTTAGGAACTGGAATTGAAAATCGAACCGATCAGGTCCGAATCGATTTTTGGTTCTTAAATTGGAACCGTGGCTACCCGACTCTAAAATCAAGTTTTCATTTTCTACAAATTTTTATTTTTTAGAATTTATTTAACGTAAATCAATGATCCCGTCCTAAAAAGTACAAGTTTGCAAGGACCAGCTAGTGCTTGGCCCAAGTAGTAGGTACCTAATCAATCAGATTTGTTCGTTTGAATTATTAAATATTATTGCTTTCGTTCATAGTCATTTTTTACAGCAATTTACACGTATGTCTCACAAACCTTTCTTGAGGTGCCGCATGCATAGCCACGACCAGAATTGGATGTCATTGGATATTATTTTGTGACATATTTGCATTGGATTAAGAAAAGAAAGTGCTAAAATATATATTTGGTGATTATGTTTTTTTCCCTTTTATTTCTACTTGATATTAGAAAAATAATTTGCATTGTGAGCTCACAATATTTTCTAGAAAATATTATGGAGTAGAACCAAATCCGAACCAGAATCGACGGTTTTGATTTGGGTTTGGTCTCAATAATTATGTGAACCTGAATGGTTCCATTTATGAAATATTCATTATTAAAAAACTTGAACCGACCCACTTGATGACTAGGCCTAGCATTTCCAAAGATGCTAACTTTTGAAAACAGACAAGACCCAAACCAACTTCTTTGTTGGGAAGAATTTTTTTATTTTTAGTTTTCACTTTGATGTCAAGTACATGAAAGGTCAAACAATTTTTCTTCCACATTCATATCATCTGTATGATGAATCCAACTTCGTCCTATACCTTCTCAAAAGACACGAGAAATTACAATATCAACAACCTTCCTCCAGAACTCCACCCCCTTTTGAAAAGTAAAACTCTTCACTCCATGAAGAAAGACTTCATGCTTAAATACCAATCATTTGTCATAAAAAAATAAAGGAAACTAGAATCCAGACTCTCTGGAGGACTAGGATTTCACCCTGATTATCCTTTTTTTAACGAATAATGCTATGTAGCCCACTGGAATTGTAACCTCAGTATAGGTGGTGTTAGATGATAGATTAAATGAAAAATCAAATTAAATGTCATTTAATATAATATCAAAGCCACCTAAGTTGCAACCTTAGTGAGACTAAATAACATTACTATTTTCTAACGTGTTTCACATTGAACCTGACTGATCTCCCTGTGGCTTTTCCAATTAACTAATATGTTTCTTGTGGTATTTAATAGCCATAAATTTTCATACTAATTAGGCAATTTACTAGGTCAAAACACTTTATTGATCAGTCCCACATCACCTCAGAAAGCCATCAATGAACACGAGGATTTTTGGGATGGCTTTATCCACTTACTCTTTGGTACAAATGTTTAAAATGTTTTCTTTGCAATTCAAAAAGTTGAGAACTTCTCAAAACAATCTTCGTGTCCTTCTTCTTTTCCAGAGACAAGGGTACTTTACAGAAGTAGAAGTTTATGCTCAATTTTTCCCGTGTCAAGGAGTGTGTAATAATTCCTTTCAATCTCCATGCAAATTAAGAAAGATATTGACTCTACAATTTCTAGATTCTCACTACAATTTTCAGTGTTTCATTTTATTATAAAAAGATCCCTTATATATTAGCAGTATCATTTGGTTTTTATTATTGTACTCGAGTCTATCAGTTTGTATTAATGTACCCGAGTATGTGTGTGTTTAAAAAGCGGATTCTCTGCTTTAGAAAACGTTAGGCCTCATGCATCTCATGTGTGCACTATATGTAAATTATTGTGGATTAATAGTATGGTTCCCCCCTCTATAAAAGAAGACTTCATCCTGCTTGTAAGATCATTGGAGTTTGAAATAAAAATCTGCAATAATTTTTTCTAAACCTCTAAATAGTTTCTTACTTTCCTCAAAGCGTGTGAAGTAAGAATAATATTATGAGATAAAAGTTTAGATCATAGACAGTACTGATTTAGTATGCTCTACAGTTGCCTTTGTAAAGGATCCTTCGCATCAGAACGATCATTCTGCAGACTAAAAGATCCAGTCTGGGTGAACCATGATCGTAAAATTTGATGCCCTATTTTATGTCGATAACCGAGATTGTTGTGTGCGCGCTAGGAATATTTGGATATGGTTGCAATTTTCATTTTTATTTTTACAATTGCAGAACTTTAGCTTCATTTATGTCATGTTTGGTTTAACTAAAAAACTGATAAAGATCTAAATCAAAGTCACACACTTGATTTTAATCAGTTATATAATGGGGGATTCACATATTTCATCAACGTTTTAACAACATATTTCATCAACTTTTATCAAAATCGACTAAAAATCTAATTTTTAGCTAAATCAAACAAAGGCTTAATATTTTGCTTTGGAAGAAGTTTATGAAGTCTGGAGGGTCATATCCTTATTTCTTGCTAATTACTCCCTCCGTCCTATTTATATAGGCCAACTTTCCTTATTTTCTTATCTAAATTATACAGTCCTATTTTTTTTTTATTAAGAATGTTTTGTTTGATTCGTTTACTAATATACCCCTATTTAATTTTCCTAGTTACAATCAATTTTTTCCACTTAATCTTGAAATTGTACAACTATAAACTTTGAAGGGATTAATTTCCATTTAGACTACAAAAGTTGTTTTTGTTTTTTTTGTTTTTTTTTTAGCCTCAATGGTACCCTTAGACGATTTTCTTTTTGAGTTAAGCCTTTCTTTACCTACTTCAAAAGATCTTCTTTTAGGCTAAACAACACAAAATCTCTACCTATTATTTTCTTACCTTTTAAAAATAGCACAAAACATCCATGTTTTAAACCTTTCTTTTGAAATACCCCTATCGTCACATTCCATCTGTCCTGCTGTTAAATCCTACTAAATAGAAAGAAAAAAAAAGGGGGCAAACTCTCCACCTGTTAGATATGTTGCGCTAAACCCTCCTCACATATTAATACCAGCAAAAAAGGTTCATGTTGCTTGTTTTCTTAATAAAAAGATTGAAAATGACGAATATAACCTCATATTTAAATAAAATAAAAAGGAATTAATAAAATAATAAAAAAAACTAATTTCAACTAGAGTCTCAGATTTTTTTCAAATAAATACAAACAATTTCTAAAAAAAATTTTTAAAAAAATCTCCAAATAACTAAAAATAAAAAATCCCCATCCCACCCCATACTTCATCTTCTTACCCAACAAAAAAAACAAAAAATAATCAATTGTTCTTCACCAATTCCATACTTCATCTTCTTACCCAACAAAAAAACAAAAAATAATCAATTGTTCTTCACTAATTCCACCCGCAATCCCATTAAAATTCTTCATTACACTCCCAAAGATAAAGTGGAAGTTTCTTCTGTGAGTGATCATGGTCGACAACGGTCTTTTTCTCTTGTTGACGAGGGCTAATCATAGACTATAGGCATCCAATTAACTATGAATAGTTTTAGTTTCCTCTGTTTCATGCATTTTACTACAATTATTCGATCACCTGCTTGAATTTTGCAACAATCTTGTCAGCACATATTTTAGGACGCTATTTTTATTTTTGAAGATTTAAAAAAAAATTAATTAATTACTTATTGAGACTTGTTTGCATTTATTTGAAAAAAATTTAAGACTATAGTTTAAATTAACTTTTTAATTTTTTTTTTCATTTTGTTTTATTTAAATAAGAATATATATTCGTCATTTTCAATATTTTTATTAAGAAAATAGACAGTAAGGACCTTTTTCGCTAATTTCAATATGTGAGATGAGTTTTGCGCAGCATGTCTAATAGGGAGGGGATTTTGCCCTTTCTTTCTTTCTTTCTTTTTTCCCCTGTTTTTTTTTCCTATTTATTGGGATGTAACTCATGACAAACGAAATTTCACGGCAAGGGTGTTCCACGAGAAAGATTTGAAATGAGGACATTTTGTGCAATTTCCAATAGATAGGGGGTTCTGTGCTATTTTGCCTTTTATTTCCTCGTATTTCTTCTTTCACTTTCTCTCTTTTCCATGTCATCAATATATACAAGAGTAATGTTATTCAATAGTGCTGGTGTTATAATGCTAGTCTAGATGGTATCAAGTGTTATTAAATAAAAGTTTCTATTATATGAATCACATAATTTCAAATTTAATTTAACATATCACATAATATCATATAAACTGATGTTCTAGCATCATTGGTGCTTATCACATTATTCTATATGCAAATAGCATCACTCTTCCTTTTTCATCGAGTATTCTTTCAATAAAATTATGTGATGTATATTAACCATCACAGTTTATTGTAGCATCATTACTGTTCAATCTCTTCATTATACATGTAACCTTTTGTGGTTTATATAGGCTTATTAGTGCAATATTCCCTCAACGTATGGACTTATTATCAAATATCCCCATGTATGAATTTTGAAGCGCGAAACATCATTTTTTCTTCAATTTTCTCAACAAATTCTTGTAAAATGACGAATAATCTCTTCTATTTAAATAAAACAAAAAAAATTAATAATTAATTTCAACCGTAGTCTCAAATTTATTTTAAAAAAAGTGCAAACGAGTTCCAAATAAATAAATAAATATTTGAAAAAAAAAAAAACCATTCTCTCCCACCTACCCCTCTTCCCACCAACATCGTCGTCGTACCACCAGAACTAACCACCATCTTTCCCAAAAATCCCCTACCATCCCTACAGTTTTCGACTTTCGACACTATCTTCCCTCTTATTAGAAGAAATGAGAAGAATTTTATTTCATCCCAAAATAATTTGTACAATGTGATATAAATACAGAATTATCTAACAAACCGATTACAATGACTAATACAAAATTGACATGTGGACTAATTATCAGAACTACCTTAACAACTAACTAACCATCAGCTTCCAACTGCTCTGTTCTAGCTACTTCCAATCGTTTCGAGTTGAACTTCCCTATATCCAACTCAACTTCCATGAGCATCTGTTACGCTCCCTCAAGATGGACCATGGGTTGATAACACCGACATTGGACCTTAAAGAACAAATTAGTAGGTAACGCCTTAGTGAACATATCAACCAGTTGATGTTGAGTACGAACATGAAGAATTAAAAAGAAAAATGAGAATTCAATGAACAAGCAGGATATGACCACATAATTAAAGCAAATTTACGTGAGTTGAGGAAGTATGACTGCAGCATGCATAGTTATAAAACTTGGCCCAGCCCAGCAAATTTACGTGAGTTGAGGAAGTATGACTGCAGCATGCATAGTTATAAAACCCGGCCCGGCCGGTCGGGCCGAAAAACAAGTGACCTGGGCCAGGTAGATTAACTTATTAGGAATGCACATGACTCGATCAAAAACCAGCTTTGACCGAGTTAACCGACGGTTTTGACCGAGTTAACCCGGCTGGTTTATCGGTTTTCAAATTTGTTTTTAAAAATTTTGGGGGTTCAAGGAATTGAACATTGGACCTCTAAGTAAAAAACAATTAGTTCCTCGCCATTGGACTTGTAGAGCACTTTACTTTTTTATGTGCAATAAGTTATATGTATCCAATGAATCATATATATTAAAAATAATAAATTTTCTAAAAGTATTTTTATAAAAACTTTGGTTAAACATTTTAATATATTTTATAGACCTAAATAATTAGTGAAAAATAATATTTTTGCCTAAAAAAATTTTCATACTTAATTTTTTTTTTATATAGATTTTTATGCAATGATCCACCGATCCAACCATTGACCTATCACTTCAACCAGTAACCGGAGACCCAGTACCTTGTTCGGGTCAGGTCTAATAACTATGCAATAAAGAGACACAGACACTTCTTGAAATGATGAAATCATCCAAATACATGCACACATATCCCACTTTTTGGAATCATTCAATTTCTTTACTACTTCCAACAATAATTTACTACTAGTTGTTGATAATTAAATAAGAGTAAATTGGGAAAGTTTTTGGCAAAAATTATTTTTTTAATAATATTAAATCAGATTTCTTAATTTGTGTGAAAAACACACCTAGCCTATATAATTAGGACGGAGGGAGTACTACGCTTTATTATTACGCTTTATAGATGTTAGTGCATTAGTGACTATTATCTAGAAATTAGTAGACATTTTAAGTATCATATCTCTCTATTTAATTTGTGTGTGTGAGAGAGAGAGAGAGAGAGAGAGAGAGAGAGAGAGAGAGAGAGAGAGAGAGAGAGAGAGAGAGAGCTCAACTTGGAGGTCGGAGGTCAAGGCTTCAACAATTGATCCTACCACAATTATTTCTTTCGTTATTTCAACGCGAACAATTCGAGTTGTTATCATTCGGTATTAGAGCTTGGGCATGGACGAATGGGTGCAGTATGTTGAAAATATTATTTTAACACTCTACTCAACAAGAATTCATGAGAAGAATGATAGACATATTTGAAAAATTGAATACAACAATAGATCAAATAACACGAGTTAGAAGAAAATGAAGAGTCCTCAATTTTGAGACCTGGGGCCTATGCCGGGCATCTAGATGATATGGGTAATGTACTGTCGCAGCTATGAGTGGTCTAGAAGTCCAATATGATACACAAAATATCAAACAAGAAGATACTGCACTCAAACGGAATTTTGGGACCAGTAAGATATTTGAACTTCATCCTAACCTTAATATCGCCATGTCAACATTAACTTGTACCATAATTAGAATACTATTATCCAATTGAGGAAAAAGGAAGGTGATGATATTTTGTGAAATTGAAACATACGAGGCGGCCTTTGAATTTGAAATTAAGTGCACGTGTGAAATAATCTGTTACATGGAATTCTCATGGCCTTATCACAAGAAAAGAGAGGTTTTTTCATAAATAAAGTGCTAACAGTAGATGAAAAATCATTTTAAATCAAGGGGACATGTTCAAGAGATTTTCAAAGACTTATCATATCTACTTATAAATTGGAAAGAAGAACGTGAATTGTTCAAAAAAGTCCTCCCTTGAGGACAAGATATTTTCAAGGTGGAAGGAGTGGTACAACCAAATTATAATTTTAGGAAATTTATTTCTGTTAGAATTTATTTTGGGTTATGCTATGGGTACATAACTCAGAACATAATGGTTTCCATACACATAACATCTCCCATTTCTTTTTTACAGTTGTAGAATTTTATATATATAGGGCTTGTTTGACAAATCTTTGGTAAAAGTTTTAGAAGATTTTGATAGAAGTTGATAAAATATGTGAGTCTCATGAAATGTGTAATTAAAATTAATTATTAACTTTGACTTTAATATTTAAAGATTTTCCAAACAAACACTTGGTATTTTACATTGAAAGGATCTAGGTAGTTAAAGGGTCATGTCCTTATTTCTTGCTAATTAGTAAACATTAGGTGTTAGTGACTATTTATTTAAAAATTAGTAGGCATTTTTAGTATCTTGTATCTCTATTTAAACAGAGAAAAAGAAATTAAATGGTGTAAATACATTAATTGGTATTTTATGCTTTAGGAGGTCAGGTCTCCTTCAATCGACCGTATCATAATTATTTTTTCGTTATTTTGGCATGAATAATTTGAATATATTATTCGATATCAGAGCCAGACATGAAGTGAGTAGTAAATTGGTAAGTCTTATTTAGCATACTCTACTGGTTATGACGAAATTAATAACAATATCATTCTCAAACAAATGGCCAAGTGATGGTGAGCAATGAATAAGTCAAGCAAATTCTTGAAATATCGATTGGCCAACACAGTAAGATTGGAGTTTTAGGTTAGATGATGTT
Organism: Fraxinus americana; assembly: GCA_035079005.1. NCBI lineage: Eukaryota > Viridiplantae > Streptophyta > Magnoliopsida > Lamiales > Oleaceae > Fraxinus > Fraxinus americana. The sequence continues at coordinate 18,618,976 of CM068716.1, forward strand.
CTATGGGCATATAGGAGTGTTGGAAAAGAAAGGATCGTCCACACCCAACCTGAATTGTATGAGAATAAGTGGGGGGAGGGGTTGAGTTTTGAATTTGAAAATTGACCTCCCCACCACCGATAACTCCCATGCAACTTCCATTACTCCACATATTATGTAAAGAAAGCATGCAAATTCGGGTTTAGAGAGGGGAAGGAAAGTACATGAGTGGAAAGGCTTGATTTTGGAAATTTATTATCTCTAAATTGATTCTTGTATTGTGGCTATCAAATTCCTTCATTTATGATCGAATTTCCGACCAAAGAGTGAGAACAAAACGATGTGAAAAGCAAACAATCAAAAGGCAAGTGATTCAACCTCGTTTTGGTAATTTCAAGTAAATTGTAGCACTCCAAACTTGGTGCTTTGCATTGGTATCAGAGCCTTAGTAGGTTGTTTTCTTGCTTAATTACATGCTGAAAGTGTTCTAATATGATGAAGTGCAAGTAAACCATTTTTCTTTCAAAACTTGATAACCATTAATGGAAACTTTTGATATAGTCCATATAAATTCATGAAATATGTACCATATGTTCATGATATTATGTAGAAGATATCCGGAAAATGTCAATTTGTTGGATTTATATTTTGGAGAAACAAATGGAGCCCTAGTTTAGAAAATCGAAACTTCATCGTATAATAACTTCTTATATGTTAAGTTTCATGTTGTTCATTTTGACATGGTTGGATAGATATTCTCGAAACCTTTCCAACAGTATAAAGAAAATAAATTTTGGCTTTAAGATGAAGAAGTTATGGTTTTTCGAAATCTTGGCTGAAATCTGAAAAAACTGCATGCAAATAAGAGACAATGAACAATATTTTCTGCTATTTTCACGCTCTGGCGGATCTGGTTGTGTCCCAAACACAGCCTTATAAATTGATGTTGTAAAATCTAATCGCATGGGTGAATTCAGAACGTCAAAATTGATCAAACGGACCAAATGAGAAAAAATAAAATTGAAAGCAAAGTTGTGTGTCGGGCGTAGGGCTGTAAATGGATCGGATTTGGATCGAATCTGTCTATATCCGATCCGATCCGATAAGAAAATTTATTCGATCCGATCCGATCCGATAATCCGACGGATATTCAATTGTTAAATCCATATCCGATTTACTATATTATCGGATATCCGATCCGATAATCCGATCCGAAATTAATAAAAATTGGGAAAAAATTTTGAACTAACTTGAGGCCCACTTATTTTTCCTAGCAAGCCCAATATTGATTTCTACTATTATGTTCCTTTTTAAAGAAGAGAGATCCTTCTAGTTTTCTATTGACAATCAATGTGGGATAAGGAACATAATATTGGTTTCTACTATTATGTTCCTTTTTAAAGAAGAGAGCCCCCTTCTAGTTTTCTATTTCAATTCTAAATATAAATATTTTATTTCATTATTTCTATTAAAAAATCAAATTATTTGTTACATATTAATTATTAGTTTTTGAAGTTGTAAAATAAATTACAATTAATAAATTTAGTTAAGAAAAAATATAGATATTTATTTACTTTAAACTAGTAAACTAAAATTAGAAAAATCAATTTTTTTTTAAAACTTTCCAATTCTTAAACATGTTTAATAATTATAATTTTTTTATATTTTGAATTTGATTACTTTTTTATTCCAAATTTATTTATTTTCTTATTTATTTATTTTAGTGACAAATAATATGTCATAAAAATATTTTGCCGACTCAACTATTAATAATAAATCGGATCGGATTTTTATCGGATCGGATTGACCTATATCCATATTTGATCCATTTAGTTAACGGATTATCGGATTCGGATCTTGATCGGGTTATCGGACTGAGACCCTAAATCCATCTCCCATTTATTTCGTCGGATTCGGATCGGATTCGGATCAAAATCCGATCCATTGACAGCCCTAGTCGGGCGTGCCTTTTTTTTAATATTTATTTTTTAAAAAATCTGTTTTGGAATTGGACCAGCATTTCAAATGCAATTTGAAAAATTGCATGCCGGTCCCAAAGCTAGTTTTAGATGTTGATTATTCCAATATCAATTTGGAAAGTTGTATGTTGGTCCCTAAAATATTCTTGATTTTTTTATATGTGATTAAAATTAATTTTCAGATAGTCAAAAATATTTTTAAAATTTTTATTATTGAATTAAATTTATAAAAAATATTGAAAATATTTTTGGACTTAATTAAATTCTGAATTTTTTTTTTATAAAAATTCAAGAATATTTGACATGTGGTATTTGACTCGTGAAAGTCACTTTTGAAGTACACGTCTTTTAAAAAACGAAAAATACTTCGAAAGTATTTAAAATACCACGTTTTTTATACATTCTAGAGTTGTGTTGATCTTGCTAATGAAATATTATGATAATGGACGATGATTAAGAACTTAAGGAACTTTCGAATTCATGTCTAGTGTTAATTATCATAAAACTTAATTGGCATGAGTGTAAAATGATATGTGCATAAATGGACATTTATATGATTATCACTACCATGGAATCTAAGAATATCATAGCTGGCGTTAATAAGGGTAACAAATTGAATGGCGATAACTATGACACTTGGTGCCATAAATTTTGGTATGTGCTGGAGGAACAGGATTGCCACATGATGGAAGACCTAGGGTGGGTCAAACTGCTCAACAAAGAAGAGATCGGGAACCTTACGAGACTTGGAAAAAGAAATATTCTACTGCTCGTGCAATTTTAGTAAGTTTCGTGGTGGATGATCTTATTCATGAGTGTGAATAGTTTTCGACCTCTGATGACATCTGGGCATAGCTAAAAGAGAAATAGGAGGTACTAGTTTGACTATACTGCAACTGACTATTAAGTTTGACACTTATAAGAAACCTCATAATCATAACATCACACAACATATGAGGACCATGTCTATTATGATTAGGGAGTTGAAGTCTACTGGTCACATACTCCCTTATGAGCACCAAGTTTAGGTTTTAATCCGCTATCTTCCTGATAATTGGAAACATCTAAAAGTCAATCTGACTCACAATGATAGCATCAAAACATTTTCTAATGCTTCCCTCCATGTGGAACTAAAGGGTGAGTGGCTTAGAACTGCTAAACCCCTTGGACATGCTTTTATAGCTGAATCAAGTTTTGGAAAAGCTTCAGGCTTTAAGCGTAAGAAGAACTGGTTCATAGGCGGGAAAGGAAAAGGAAAAGAGACTGGATAGGGACATAAAAAAACAAATCCAAGCGCAACAAGAAGGGTACATGGTTTGGAAAGAAGAGAGATAAGTGCAAGTTAAAATGCTTCAATTGTTAGGTGTTGGGTCACTTTGCTCGGGAATGCCTTGAGCCAAAGAAGGTAGCTCTTGTAAATACTTCTTCTAGTGATGTTTATATTTCGAGCACTGCTATGTTAACTGAATCTTATTCTATATGGATTGTAGACCCAGGAGCGACAAACCATGTAACCAGGGATCGAGAAGATTTTGTGGAATTCCTTCTATTTTCAACTGGTACAAAGTGGATATACGTTGACAACGATGATAGAGTGTAGGTAAAAGGGGTCGGTACGTGCAAGTTGCATTCGTAAGTTGCATTTGTGTGATGTCCTCGTTGCACCAAGGATACGAAGGAACTTAATTTTCGTTGTTGTTCTTTTAAATTTAGGTTTCAGTTTGAACTATTATGATGCTTCTGTTCATATTTATAATGTTTATGTATTTTATGGATATGGACATGTAGAAGGTGATTTTGTAGTGTTAGATTGTGATCCAAACACTTATAATTATTATGTTGATCGTTGTTTTTTCTACAAATGTATCTACTTCTTCTAAACATTTGAATGTTGATATATATATGGCATGCTAGATTAGGACATATTGAGTAAGAGAGAATGAATATGTTAGATAAAAAAGGATTGCTAGGTTCAATCTCTAAGGTTTCGTTACCTACTTATAAACATTGCCTAATCAGAAAAACAACGTGAAAACCATTCAGTAAAGTCTTAATAGTCGAACTTCCATTGTAGTCAGTCCATTCAGATATATGCGGACTTATGATTATGAGGGCAAGATATGGAGATTTTTATTTCATTACTATAGTTATATTTATTTGATTTCTCATAAGTCAAAAGCATTAGAATACTTTAGAAGATATTTAAATGTGGTAGAAAATCAAGTAGATAGAAAGGTGAAAGCCTTAAGAACTGATCGGGGGCGTAAATATCTATCCGAAGAGTTTAAAGAACTATATAATGACAAGGGAATCATTAGACAGTTAACTATTCCCAATACACCTCAACAAAATGGTGTTGCTCAAAGGAGGTATAGAACGTTGCTAGAAATGGTAAGGTCCATGATGGCGCAGGATAAATTACCAATTTACTACTGGGGATATGCTTTGTTAACTACGACCCATATTCTGAATAGAGTTCCCGCTAAATCGGTACCTACTACACCATATCAACTTTGGACGGGTAGATCCCCTGATTTGAAGTCTCTTAGATCCTAAAGATCACATGCCTATATACATGATTCCCCAAGTAAGTTTGGAAAATTGGGTGCACGGGGCAAGAAGTGTATCTTTATAAGATACTCAAATCAGTCCAAATGATATGTGTTCATAGGTGAAAATCAAGATGAGACTATAATTAAGATAGAGTCATGTGATGTGAAGTTTCTTGAGAGTGATTTTCCTAGTAGGGAAGGAATTAAAAAGGGAGAACCTTTGTTTGAATTAGATGACAGAGTTGTACTTGATAGATCAGCTGATGTACAAGAGGAAGCAATTACACCTATTGATCTACGTGGGAACAATTGATCTCCAATTCCAAATAACAAGGTCACATCGAAGCTTTTACTTCGTAAGAGTACTAGAAAAAGTATGCATAAACGTCATTTCTAGATTGAAGGATAAGTTTTCCTAGTATCTTCAGAAGAATTTGAAGAACTAAAATCAGTACAAGAAGTCTATCATGCTTGCAAAGGAAAAGTGGAAGAATGTAATGAAAGAAGAGATGAAGTCTATGAAATCAAATCCAGTCTGGAACTTAGTTGATCTTCCGACTAGTAGGAGAGCTATTGGTAACAAATGGGTTATGAAAATAAAGTGAAGAGCCGATGGAACTATAGAGAGGTATAATGCTCATTTGGTGGCAAAAGGTTATACTCAACAAGAGGGTATAGATTATGAAAGGACATTTTCACCAATAGTGAGATTTACTTCTATTCTCCTCCTCTTAGCCATAGCAGCACATTTAAATTTAGAATTACATCAAATAGATGTGAAGACCGTCTTTCTTAGTGTAGAATCGGAAGAAGAAATCTACTTGCAATAATCAGTACGTTTCATTAAAACAAGTTAAGATAATAAAATTTTAGATGAATCTGTGGCCAAAAGCAGTCTTCTAGACATTAGTACTTGAGATTTAACAAAGAGGTTATCTTGTAAAAGTTTGTCATGATGGACAAAGATCACTGTATTTATTTGAAAATGTCCAATGAGAAATTTGTAATTTTATTTCTCTACGTAGATGATATCTTACTAACTGTGAATGATAAGGAGTATATTAAAACTATTAAGAGATGGTTGCCCTCAAATTTTGAAATGAAAGACATGTGTGAAGCAGATTACATATTAGGTGTTAAAATCCATATAAATCGTTCGAAGAGGCTTTTTGGTCTTTCACAAGAGTCATATATAAAGAAAATTCTTGAACTTTAAAAATGGAAAATTGCAATCCTATTGATACTCCTGTATCGAAAGGCAAAACTCTAAGTCTTCATATGTGTCCTAAAACTCTTGAGGAAAAAGAAAAAATGTCCAAAGTACCATACTCCAGTGCGGTTAGGAGCTTGATGTATGCTATGATGTATACTCGTCCCGACATTTGTCATGCAGTTGGTCTAGTTAGCAGGTGTCAATCTAATTCCAAAAGAAAGCATTGGAAAGCTGTCAAAAGGATATTGAGATACCTTAAGGGTACTGCTAATTACTCCATGTGCTATCAATGGAATGATTTGTATTTAAAAGGATACACAGATGCAGATTGAGGTGGAGACCTAGACGAGAGCAAATTAACTTCGGGATATACATTCTTACTTAATAATGGTGTCATCTCTTGGAGTAGCAAGAAACATACATGCATTTTCTTATTTACGATGGAAGTAGAATTTTTAGCATGTACTTCAGCGGTACAAGAAGCTGTTTGGTTAAGGAGATTCTTGCAGCATCTAAGAGTCCTAAGTGGTGATGTAGGACCTATATTGATTTACTGTGATAGTTAGACATCTATTGAATATACAAAGGATCTCAAGTATCATAGCAGAACCAAATACATTGATACAAAATATAATTTTGTAAGAGACACCATAGGAAAGAATGAAGTTAGTTTACAGTATATTTCTATGCACCAAATAGTAGCTGATCCATTTAATAAACATATCCCTAGAGATATTTTTATGAATCATGTTAAATCTCAGGGATTGCGTGGAATTTGAATTATCTACTCTGTAAACTTTTCATATAAGTCCATTAATGAACAATATTTTGAGTTCATATGTTAAGAGTAATATTTTGTTGCGATTTTTTAGATTAATATTTAATGTGAACACATAAAGTATGTCAACCAGGTTGAGATTGATTTACTCACACGAACAATCACCTCAGACACTTTGATATGTGTTAAGATGAAATACAATGATCATATTGTGTACATGACCCAATCGCATTGATGAGATATCAAGATGAGATTACAACAAGTAATCGATATGGATTTTGATATCCATTAGACATGTTGTATAGCCGAATCGAGTTCTCGATTAGGATTTCCTAGAGGAATAAATATAAAGGTTAGATATCAAAGAACATCTAAACTATGATTTGTATGGTGTATTTAATTTGTAAGATTAGACATGTGCCATAAGAAAATAAAAAATCACCTAAACACATGTTTCATACCGTGTGTGCTTTAATGACCAATGAGAAATGAAAGAATTGATCCCTACATCTTCATTGTGTGGGTCTCCGAGGCATATATGACCTCATTTTTATACCCTTATGACTTTTAACTGTTTCTCGAGATTTTATTTCGATGTTGCAAATAACAATGATTAATTCGATTTGATGGGATATGTCTAGGAAAGCAGTTGACTTGAAATTAAGGGATCAAGTAGGAAATGAAGACTATTTTATCTAAGACCTCAGCTTGTATTCACCGGCTGGACAATTGTGTTAATTGTTTGAGTTTTGTGACACAATTGTGAATACAATATAAACGAGAAAGTTAATTATGCTCTTTGATTGATTGAGGGGTCAGAAATACTCAAACTGGTGTTATAAAATATGTTGGGGTACAACGAGAAATGTATTTCCTCTAGTAGAACTATTATATATCCCTAACAGGTGTATAGCATTGTGCGCGCTTAAATTAACTTGTTGGTCGCACAATAAATTTACGTATATGAACTGGAGATGTTGAGATATATATAATTGATATTATATTAAGATCAGATCGAGCCCATTATGTACAAGTGGGAGATGTTGGAAGAAAATGTGTCGTCCATGTGAGTCGACCCGACCCGAATTGCATGAGAATAAGTGGATGGAGGAGTTGAGTTTTGAATTTGAAAATTAACCTCCCCACCAGCAATAACTCCCATGCAACTTTCATTACTCCACATATTATGAAAAGAAAGCATGCAAATTCGGGTATAGAGAGGGGAATGAAAATACATGAGTGGAAAGGCTTGATTTTGGAAATATATCATCTCTCAATTGGTTCTTGGATTGTGAACATCAAATTCCTTCCTTTGTGATTGAATCTCTGACCAATGAGTGAGTATAGAACGGTGTGAAAGCAAACAATCAAAAGGCAAGTGATCCAACCTCATTTTTGGTGATTTCAAGTAAGTTCTACCACTCCAAACTCGGTGGGAAGCATGCAAGCAGGTTTTACAAGGACAATGTACAAAATTCTCATTGGTAGCCTTTTATCTTCATGTTGAGCTAGAACATAGGGCATATTATGGGCGATCAAGAAGTTCAACTTTGACATGGAAAGGGCTGGGGAGGCTAAAAAATTGAAAATCAACGAATTGGATTAGCTGCGGAATGAGGCATAAGAGAGTGCGAGGATTTATTAGGACAATACTAAGGCCTTTCATAACATGGTAATCGAAAGGAAGAGATTCTCCAAAAGGCATAAAACTTACTCTATAATTCACGAATTGGACTCTTTCCTAGTAAGCATCTGGTATGGTCCTTTTATTATTGCTGACACTTTTTATCATGGTGTGGTGGAGCTCCACGATCTACAGACTGGGGCTACTTACGAAATGAATGGACAAAAAGTAAAGCCATATCACGAGAAGGTGTTTTCCTTGAAGGAGGATAAGGCGAAGTTAGATGAGCCATCGTGAACACTTGAGGAGCTAAGTCTAGCTAAAGACTGTAAACTTAGCACTTCTTGGATGGTGATCTAAGCGAGTAATCAATTTTGTTCTTTACTCCATTTTACTGCTTTCGTAGAATAGTTGTCTAGATTAGTTACTTGGTTTCTTTCACTTATCATATACTTATCTTTATGCATCATAATTTCAAACATATTGATGATAATATTCAAAATAAATTTAGCGGAGGAACTAAAAGAAAAAATTAGTTTTGTTCAGTTAGTTTTTCTTTTTTTTTTTTCAAAGTTTGTTTATAGGCCAGTTTAAGGTAAATTTAGAAAACTACATCACGGTTTTGGAATTTCATAAACTTATTTCTTTACCTTTATGTGATAGCATGCATGTCACTCTAAGGAATTGTCATATTTAAATTCATACCCTTGTGCACTTTCCAGAATGACCAAAAGCATGTCATGTTTGAAAGTATCTATGCACTTAACCAAATGTTTGATGTAGTATGTCATGATTAGGGAAAAAGCATGTGAAACTTGTTTGAGCTTGAATATTAAACCCTTGTGAGTTTTGAGTCTAAATTCGAAATTTCGAATCATTACACTTCGACACATTATTTTCTTGTGTGCATGATCCTATGTTTACATGTACCTCTACAACTTTCTTAAAACCCCTCAAAACTCTTATCAGTTTGCATGATAACTTGAAAATGATAGAGGCGCTTAGGAAATCACCACCATGGTCATATTGACTTCGACCATCTTATTTTTACCCCTGTTGACACATAAAATATTCAGCTCAACTCAAATGGCCCAAGAGAGGAAATGACCTAAGAGAAGAAGCCCATCTAGAGAGATCAGGGTAAAAGTCCAACCAGAAATGTCATTAAATATGATGAAAGCCCAAAAACAAAGGTACGTCGTCGCCCAAGCCTGCAGAACGCCCAGATATTGAGCGAATGAAACATCCTATAATCGCCCAGAGCGGAAGATCAATTGTCGCCCAAAAATGCCGAGTCGCCCAGAGTCCCAGCAATGACTAAAGCATGTTGTTATCCAAAGTCACGATCTAAGGCAGTTTGAGCACATCACAATTACGCCCCACGATTTGAGAGACTTGATGGTAAGCAGTTATGAAGAGGACGTGGTGATAGGAGTTGCACACGGTAGTTATTGGCCAGCCGACCATGATGAAAGAAATGGGTAGTTACAAGCAGTTTCTAAATGATCAAAATTGCCCAACCCGTATAAAAGAAAGAGGAAGACAATGAAAACACCCCGACAAAATTCACTCTCAAACAGAGAACATGTAATTTACTTTTCTTAGATTAACTTTTAATTACTTCAATTCCCTTGTACTTGTGTGCTTACGCCCCTTGGAGGCGTCTTGTTCGTGTCTAAACTGTAATCTTCATATTCAATAAACACCCTTTTTTGGGACTTTGTTCCAAGAGGTTTGTCCCTTACACAATCGTCTGATCCTTTTTTAATTGTTAGCGAACTAACCCGCGCGAAACAATTTGGCACGCCCGGGGACACTTGGTGTTTGAAGATGTAAAAGGAAAACATTATGCCTCATAAAAGTTGTGATAAAGCACCAGCAAGTCACGGAGTAGTCCAGTCTGTGATCGAGCGATATGAGGAGCAGCAACATTCCCCTCAGACAGAAGGACAGACTCCAAGCAGTCACAGTCGTTATGAGCCAATGACAGAGTTGAGTCCTCGAACCATGCGTGCATTGCTTGGAGAACTCACACAAGATGTCGTTGAACAGGTAAATTTACGAAACGTCCATAATATGGAAAAATTTACCCAAAGTGGAAATGTTCACTATGATAACATGGCCAAACAATTAAGTGCGTTAAATGATCTTATGAGCAAATTAGTAGTCCAAGTATATCAACCAATCGTAGGAAGTCATTTCCAGATCAGGACGATTGTGGGACATGCTTTACCACACAATTCCCCTGGTTTGAACCCAGGTCCAGGTCTAGAAACATTTTTCGACCCTTCCACCTCAAATCAAGGGGTTAATGGAGCGCCAAATTTGAATGGCGATAATGTGACTACCAACCTGGGGGTAATCCAAACGTAAGGGATAATGTCGACATAATTTACCTCGTGTTAATGAGGGAGTAAATAATCAATATAATGGTTATAATGGTCTGAACAATGGCACTTTCCCTGCCAATCAAGGACCAAATTTCAAGCCGCCTCAAGTAAACCAACAAGTGAACCAACCCATAGGAGTCCCACATGATCCAAATGCTTTACTGAGGAATCAAATTGCAGAAATAGTATAAGATCAAATGGCTGTTGGGGTACGTCCTGTTATTAGGCCGACCTACACTAAACCATATCCTGATTGGGTAGCTCAAGCATATCCATGGCCTAGAGGGTATAAAGTGACCGAATTCTCATTGTTCACTAGTTTAGGAGAAGTATCTACTCTGGAACATATAGGACGATTCACATTACAGAGTGGTGAGGTGACCGATTATCATAAAATGAGACTATTCCCTAGTTCATTAACAGGAGTAACCTTTTCATGATTTATCAACTTGCCAGCAAATTCCGTTCAGACATGGCAACAAATGGAACAGTTGTTCCATGCTCAGTTTTATAAAACGGAATCTGAGGTTACATTGGCCGATTTTGCGAACTTACGTTAAATGCCAAATGAATGGGCAGAAGGTTTCCTTCAAAGGTTCAAAACAGCTAGAAGTAAATGCTTTGTACCCCTGCCTAAAAAAGATTTTGTCAAAATCGCTCAAAGCTGTTTAAGTTTTGATTTAAAGAAAAAGTTCCAGGATAGGGAGTTCCCTGACTTGTTCCAACTTAGTGCGAACGTAATTAGGTACGAACGTTTGATAAGAGAAGAGGAGCAAGTAAAAAATTCTAGCAAAGGGACTTATTACAAAGACCCACACTTTGGCGTTCATGCTATAAACGATGAATTTTATGATCAAACTGAAATATGTTTGGCCGAATTGACCAAGGGGGATGCATATACTTGTCCCATAATGGCTAAGCCTAGGGATGTAGCCAGAGATGAGCCTGTAAAAGGAGAAAACAAAAAGAGCAGAACGTTCTCGTTCGACGTGACAAAAGCTGACCTCATATTCGATAAATTGTATAAGGATAAGCAGATAAAACTGAGTGATAAACATAAGTTGCCAAGCCCTGAGCAAATTAAGGGTAAAAAAATATTGTAAATTGCATAATGCATGGTCACATATGACTAATTATTGCTTGATTTTCCGCCATGTTTTACAGGACGCTATTGAGTCAGGACGAATCACGTTCGAAGACAAAAAGAAAATGGCAGTGGATGAAAATCCTTTCCTACAACCACTTGAAGTGAATATGGTGACGACCAATCTCAAAAATAAGTTGCTAAGGTTCAAGTTAGTCATCGATGATGAGGAAGACCCTGAGAAACATGCCAGCGTGTTCGAACATATTAGGGGAAAAGAATCCATGAAGAGCGAAGGAGTCTTGTGTGCCAGATGTAAAGGAGAAATGAAAGCAAGTACTGAAAAATCAGAAGTATGGCAGAATCACCATCGCCCTGAGTTTGTTCCAAACAGGAGGCAAGGCACATCGTTCTATAAAGGACCGCCTTTGGAAAGGCGGTTCAGGCCAACAAGGCATGAAAGATCGTTCAGACCACAGCCTCGCCAGCCTCATGTATGGCATTCATATCAGTATAATGCGAGACGTGTTGTGCCGTTTAATGAAATGACCAGGACTCAGTAAAGACAATTTCAACGGAATTATGGACGAATGATGAGGCAGCAACAAGAAATGCCACGTCCTAAAGCACCAAGAGTACTGGAAATAGTTAATTAAAATGCTCTCAAAGATAGTGAAGAGACTGGCACTGGGAATCAATGGGAGAAATGCCCAAAAGTTCTTCTGGGAGGTCGAAGTTTGATCGAAGCAAAAGAGACGAAGAAGATACAGAACCACCCCTTACAATCCAGTTCGGCACCTTACCTCCCGTCATGGCTAATAATTATCTGTTGGCCAATGAATTCAAGAATAAGGAGGAAGAAGAGGAAGAAGAAGAAGCATGTGCATTGGAATGCGAAGGTGGTCATACGTCTCAAGAAATACAAGGTGAAGAGGATGATGGTATGACTGATATTGAGGAATAAATTGATCTAGAAGAAGAAAGGAGAAAGAGAGGAATATCGCGTAACACCTTGCTGAAACAATTGCATCGGGAAGGAGTTCGTGAAGTAGATTTGTTGGGAGAACCATATGGGCGTTCTTTCGATTTCGACATACTATATGGGACACCCAAGAGGAAGAAAAGGGTACCTCGTTATGAGAAATATAGATCTTTTCCAATGATACTGCCTCCCCCAACAGGCTGGGTAGCTTCTGGAGAAATATTGGAGAATGAATATAGTGCCCCACAGACAAGTACTCAGGCCGAGGTATTGCAAGTTGATTTATCACAATGGGATAAGTCGACAGGGGACAAACAGGAGGTGGAAATTGATGCAGCAGAAAAAGGTCGTCTTCAAAAAGCCCACTACAAAATTGACCAAGCATTTAAGGCCACTTTATGTGAAGGCTTTGGTCAATGGCATACCCGTGGTGAAAGTGCTTATTGATAATGGGGCTGCCATAAATACTATCCCATTAAGGATGATGAGGAAGTTCGCAAAAACAGAGGTTGACATGATCCCAACGGAATCACGAGCTTCAATCGGGGAGCCACTTCGGCCAAGGGAGTAATGCCACTAGATATAACTGTGGGTACGACTACTAGGACGACTGTCTTCTTTGTCATTGATGGTCCTACTAGTTGCAATATACTGCTAGGGAGAGATTGGATTCATGGAAGTCGCTGTATACCATCATCGCTTCATCAGTGCTTGGTTTTCTGGAATGACCAAGGTAAAGCAGAGGTGGTACAGGCAGATCATAGGCCTTTTGTTGCAGAAACTAACTCGGTAGAAAGGTTCATGTACGAAGGAAACTACGGACCTGTCAGGATAATCGAAGATGGAGAAGAAACTCAAGTCATTGCACAGAGTAAAGAACCATTTTCGGTAGAAGCACTCGCTGAAATGTTCAATCAAATGAGGCCAAACATAGTGGCCCTAGAAGAGCCAGTAATTGGCAAAAGAACGCTCAGAGAATATTGATGAGTTGGCAACCAAAAGAGCATGTGGTCGAGATCCAGACCTTTAAAGCCAGATTCGTGGCTTTTAATAAAGAATGTCAGGACAAAATAAAAAAAGAGGTAGCACTGAAAATGTTAGGAGACAAATTGGCAGTATTCAAATTGGAACAAAGTGGTGACCAGGAAGTCAACAAGGTAGATTGTCTAGAAGAAGAAGTACCTGCAAGGGACATGGGCGATGAAGTAATAAGAATCCATGAGCTTGGAAACGCTCAAACACAAGACCCTTTGGTCAAAGTAAACATTGGCGACGTGGGAGAAGATCGCCCAACATTTATCAGCCAGATGCTTAGTCAAGAGGCAAGTTTGTTGAGGTGTATGTGGATGAAACGTCACACCATTCCAGACAATTAGAAGAAAGTGATGATTGAAAAACATTGAGAATTTCAAACGTTGCTGGAAGACACGAAGATGAATATGGCGAAAATTAAAATTAATTCTGCCATATTGGGGGGTAATTGTTGACACACAAAATATTCAGCTCAACTCAAATGGCCCAAGAAAGGAAATGGCCCAAGAGAAGAAGCCCATCTAGAGAGATCAGGGTAAAAGTCCAACCAGAAATGTCATTAAATATGATAAAAGCCCAAAAACAAAGGTACGTCGTCACCCAAGCCTGCAGAACGCCCAGATATTGAGCGAATGAAACATCCTATAATCGCCCAGAACGGAAGATCAATTGTCGCCCAAAAATACCGAGTCGCCCAGAGTCCCAGCAATGACTAAAGCATGTTGTTATCCAAAGTCACGATCTAAGGTAGTTTGAGCACATCACAATTACGCCCCACGATTTGAGAGACTTGATGGCAAGCAGTTATGAAGAGGACGTGGTGATAGGAGTTGCACACGGTAGTTATTGGTCAGCCGACCATGATGAAAGAAATGGGTAGTTACAAGCAGTTTCTAAATGATCAAAACTGCCCAACCCGTATAAAAGAAAGAGGAAGACAATGAAGACACCCTGACAAAATTCACTTTCAAACAGAGAACATGTAATTTACTTTTCTTATATTAACTTTTAATTACTTCAATTCCCTTGTACTTGTGTGCTTGCGCCCCTTGGAGGCATCTTGTTCGTGTCCAAACTGTAATCTTCATATTCAATAAACACCCCTTTTTGGGACTTTGTTCCAAGAGGTTTGTCCCTTACACAATCGTCTGATCCCTTTTTAATTGTTAGCGAGCAAACCCGCACGAAACAACCCCTAGTTGCCACTTCGAGCTTAAAGAAAAAGAATAAATAGCCTTTTCTTTCATCAATCACATTTAACTTACCATTTAGACTGGAAAATAATGATATATCTAGTCCGGAAAACTTATGAGCTTACATTTTATATTATTTTAGTTAAAAGTTTCTAGGAGGGGAAAAAGAGAAAGAAATAAAAAAATAAATAGAGAGAAATAAAAATTTGATGAACGGAAGAGGGGTTGTTAGCACAGTGACAAAATATCTGGAAAGGGGCATGGGGGTCACATGATCATCCAACTTTTGGGATTTTTTTTTCTTTTGATAAAGCTCAGTTTGGTGGATGAAAATATAATTTTAATATAAATCAAAATCAACAATAAAATTTAATCATTTATCCTGGGATCCACCATTGTTAACTTTCATCAAAATCTACTCAAATCTGATTTAATTCCCACCAAACAGAGGTAAAATCACAATAATTCCGAGTCTTTCTCACGCTCTCTCGCGACTCTCTCCCTCACACCTTTTACCAAAACTCCAAACTCTTCTAATTCTTTAAAATTTATCTATAATTTTTCCACGAATTACCACATATATTATAAATCTTCACTTCTCAGTCAAAATTTCAACTAATTAAAACCTAAATTTACATTTTTTTTTCTACCAATTTACTCTAACACTGCTGCAAAGTGATTGTCATTACGCCACATTCAACCTCATTTGCCATTGCAATTCTAGCACCACTTTCACTCGCAGGACCTTCAGACAGCCCCTATTTGAGCCCCATTTCAGTAAGAAAAATGTATTTTGAAATAGTGAATTTTTGAGGAATGTGTGGTTAAAAAAGAAGGAAAATTTTTTGATTTGTGTATAAAATTATTTTATGGGAGAATATGGAAAGTGAATTTGAAAAATGAGTTGTGAAAAAATGGGGCTGAAACATAGGCATAGTCAACTTAAGTTATGTTCCCTTTGAAAATGAAAGGTAAATAATGGCGGACGACACTAACTTATAATTCTAAATTTTATTTTTTTTTACCAAAATTTAAAGTGAGATGGGTTTGGATAACATTTATAGTTTGTTTTCATTATGTCCTATTTATGTTCATGAATGACTTTTGAATTATATATATATATTCAATTGTGTCAAATTGATTTGGAATGAGTTTTCGAATAGTTCATGTTATAGAACGATTTTCGAATTGTACATAGAATGGGTCTGGAATGATTCTATCCAATTTGACTTATATTCATCTAATTGTATTTATGTTAATTGATTATTAATATTATTGAATATTTGTCATTTGTTTTCCTTCAAATTGCTTGAATTAGTTGTTTTAATTGATTGTTTGTACCAAACACATGACAAATTTTTTAAACATAAATATGCATTTTCTTGTCATGAACAGAATAAAATGGATGAAAATGATGAGAAAAATATTAATGAAGGAATGTTCTTTAAACTAAAATTTACATTTTTTTTGGTGAAGTATGAATTATTCAAGAATCAAGAACAAAGCATTCGATCTATACATGTTTAATTGTGATTCCTAACTCCAAATGTCTATGTTCGTCACTTCAAAATATCAGAGTGAATGGTGCAAAATGAACAATAACAATTTTTCTTTCTGAATATTTATGTATAGGAGGTTTATGATGGATGCAAAAGAAGAAAAAAGTTGAAGTGCTAATTTTCTCAATCGATGTTCTTATGTGATAATATATTAGTTTCCAAGACCTCTGAATCCTTATAATTTGAGTTCTTATACTCCTGCTCCATTAGCCCCATTGCGACCTTAATAAACATCTCTTGATACAAGTAATCATGTAAATTTTATTGTGGAAAGTAGGTTGAAAAGCAAGCATATGATAGGCATGTTACACAATGATCATTTGAGTGATACACTTGCAAATTTATCCGTTGAGAGAAAATCATTAGTGTATGCCTTGTGAAATCAAGTTAAAGCAAGTACAAATGTGCTAAGTTTGTTGATAAGTGCATTTATTTCGCTTAATCAGTTTGTCAAAATATGAATATTTGTGATATTGCAGATTGAATTGTGGCTAAATTTGAGGTTTACTTTGTGTTTTAGGTTCACATCGAGACGAAAACAACGAAAGTGGAGAAAATGATGCAAGAAAGGGAGATAATCGATGCAAAAGAGGAGAGGAGGACTAAAATCAAAAGTTAGCTCGTACCGAGAAACGAAAGCCGAGAATGCAAGAAGTCAATTGGACATGAAGAAAAGAGTAAAGACCTGATGAAAGGAAGAAAATGGGCCATAATGAAAGCTGTGAAAAAATGGGGGCGAAATTACACTTGGCCCCAAAATTTAGCCTAAGGTGCACGCCTTCTCCTTGAGGCGAGTCACGTGCCTCACTTCAAATTGGCCTCACTGAGGCCTACCTAAAGGCTAAGGCGCACACCTCAATGCAAAACGGGGACAGAACTGTAATTCTTTTATTCGTTTTGGTAATGTTTTAGGGCACTTTTTTAGGGAGAATATAAGGAGAATTCTGTGGAATTTGAGGGGGAGCCGTATTTTGAAGAAAAAAAGAGAGAAAACTTACATTGAAGAAGGAGGAATTCACCATTTGGATCCGATTTCGAAAGCTTGAAGTGAAGATTTCTAGATTTTCTTCCTATTTACATGATTCGGGTGATGGCTTCCTTTTATTTTCTGTGTAATTTTCGTATTAATATGTTAGACTAAGTTTATTTGTATTGGATGGATGATGAAACTATTTGATTTCTAGTTTTTAATTCGAGACTTATGATTTTTAGTTTAATTCTTGCGTTGTGATTCTATATACATGCTTTTTCATATTGTTTTAATGTTTGCGCACCATCAGGACAATAAGTTGCTTAGTTGTAGTGTTAGAAAACTCACAATAGGTAGAACACTGTATATGGAACACATGAAGAATAAATATTAGGAATAATATTTGTGAAGTGTGCGATCGTGTGCGATAATCCTATGTTTTAATGCATGTTTATCATAGGAATGCGGACTAGGAATAGGATCGCGTCGTGATCAACATAGGTTTATTATATCTTGGAAAAGAATAGTAAATAAAAGTCGAATTATCGATCGTCACGAATGTAAAGATTGAATTAATTGTCACAAGTTGAGAATTAAATTCTAGAGTCAATTAGTGGAATCGGAAATCCAATACATTCATCCACACTTGATTTAAAAAATACCAATTTATTGCTTTCGTAGTTTAGAATGTAATTAAATACAAATCAATCATATCTTATTATTATTGTGAATTTAGGTATATCGGATACACTAGAATTCAGTCTTATTCCCTGTGGGAAGATAACTCACTCATCACAAATATTACTTGTACAACGAACCCGTACACTTGCAGGATAATCTTAGAACAAGTTTTTGGCGCTGTTACCGGAGAATAACGGTTTTGATTTTAGTTAATGATATTCTAGATTCGCCTTTATTGTCATTTTTGTTGTTTGAGGCTAGTATCACTTTACTTCATTCTCTTTTGTCTTGACTCTTTTCAGGTAAATGTGATGTATGTAAGCTCCTGAAAAGGTTGATCTAGCTCCAATAAATCACGAAATTGAAAGGATATTCAGAAATCGTAGAAGAAGACAACGTCAAGCAAGGTAAATGGTTGATAATCAGAATCAACAACAAAATCAGCTCATGTTCAAATTCACAACTAACTACCGCAACCAAATCAACAGAGAGTTGTCCAAAATGAAGCTCCCTTTTTAGTTGGGGACTATGTCAATCCAATTTCTGTTCTAGTGCCACCTACTTTAGTTTATCCACCATTCGAACAACCTAACTTTCATCTCAGACCGGATGTCATAAATCTGTTTCAAAATCATCAAGACATCAGGTTTTTCGAGAAATTCACGGAGAATTCTCATGAACACATTTCAGCTTTTCTCATGTTGTATGAAGTTATCAGTCACTAAGGGATATCAACAGATGCATTCTGAATGAGATTATTTCCTCATACCCTGAAGGATGCTGTAAGAGAATGGTTCCTCTGTTTACCTCCAGAGAGTATACAGTCGTGGAATAACATGGTTTAAAAGTTCACCATGAGGTTTTTCCCACCCTTTCGAGTTCACAAAATCAGCAATGAAATCCATACCTTCAAGCAAAAGGAATTTGAGAGCTATTCTAAAGCATTGGAGAGGTTCAAGAATCTATTTAGAAAATACCCTAGCTTAGACATTTCGAAGCAAGCTAAACAATATCTCTTCTACAACGAATTACATCAGGAGTTCAGGAATATGATAGATACTTCAATAGGGGGATCGGTGATGAAATTTGACATCGATGATGCATATGAACTATATGAGAAGATAATTGAAAATCGATCGATGTGGTCAACTGATAGGGAAGCTCCAAGGAAAATAGTTGGGGTGCACAACGTGGATGCAATTACAGCATTGGCAGCACAAATGGAGGTCCTCATAGTGAAAATGGATAATATATCTCAATCAGTAACATGGTACACCAATCATCGCCTATATACGAAGGTTCTGGAGCAAAACACCTGACTGCACGCTGCCCATTCGCATCTACACAAGTTTCGCAGCCCGAGGAGGTTATCTACATACAAAAATTCCCAAGGCAACAAAAAAATCCCTACTCCAACACTTATAATCCGGGTTGCAGAAATCATCCTAATTTCTTATGGTTGAACAATCAAGGACAAGGACAAAGAGGAAACAGTCAAAGCAGACCACCAGGGTTCCAACATCATCAACAACAAGAAAAGAAGCCATCATTAGAGGATCTTTTATCTCAGTACATCACAAAGACTGAGACCAATTTTCAAAATCAACAGGTTTCAATCAAGAACTTTGAACAACAAGTAGGTCAGATAGCAGTCGCATTATCAAGCAGAACTCAGGTGACTTTGCCCAGCAATACAGAGACTAATCCTAGGGAGCATGTCAAAGCAATCACTACACGAAGTAGAGTTCAGCTCCTGGAAATACATGTGAAGCGAACTGACACAGAAAAGGTTCCTGCATTAGTTGATGACCATGTAGATGAATCCGACAAAACTATGGAGGAAAATCAAAGTGATGCATTGGAGAGTTCGTAGATAAAGGCAACCACCCCTGTCAAAGCATATGTTCCTCTGATCCCATTTCCACAGAGACTGTAGAAACACAAGCTCGACAAGCAATTTCGGAAATTTTTGGATGTATTCAAGAAGTTGCACATCAACATACCGTTCGCTGAAGCCTTAGCTCAAATGCCCAGTTACGTGAAGTTCATGAATGATATTCTATCAAACAAGAGGAGGCTAGAAGACAATGAAACGCTCATGCTTACCGAGGAATGCAACACAATTCTCCAACATAAGTTGCCACCAAAGTTAAAGGATCCATGGAGTTTTACTATTCCTTGCAATATTGGTAACTTGTATATAGATAACGCATTTTGTGATTTGGGAGCTATTATTAATTTAATGTTTTTTTTTTCTCTTTTCAGGAAATTAGGTTTGGGAGAAGCAAAAGCCACTACAGTTTTATTGCAATTGGCTGAAAGATTGATCAAGCATCCTAGAGGCATTTATGAAGACATCTTAGTGAAGGTCGATAAATTTATTTTTCTAGCAGACATTATTATCCTGGATATGGAAGAAGATAAAGACCTTCTGTTCATTCTGGGTCATCTATTTTTAGCTATGAAAAGAGCCCTAATTGATGTTCAGAAGGGTCAGTTGATATTGAGGTTAGATGATGATGGATTGAAAATCAATATGTTTAAGGCCTTCAAATTTCAGAACGAATCAGACTCATGCATGTAAATTGATGTCATCAAGAAAGCAGTAACAAAGACATTCAAATTTGATCATTCCTAGGATCTCTGGAGCCTTATTTGGTACATTCTCAAGATTTACCATCGGAGATAGAGGAAGCGAAAGAATGTGCACGTTACTTGGTAGCCAGACCGTCCCTCCTCAAGCAACCACGGTTGGAGCTGGGAAAAGGTCCTACAAAACCTTTACTGTCTGTTCAACAAGCTCCAACCCTTGAACTCAAACAACTACCAACACACCTTTGATATGCATATCTGGGAGAAAAGAATTCACTTCCAGTAACTATCTCAAATATACTATCAGAATCAGAAGAAGATCAGTTGTTAACGGTGCTTCGGGATCACAAAACAGCGATAGGGTAGACCATCTCAGATATAAAAGGGATCAACCCTTCACTTTGCATGCACAAGATACTGATGGAGGATGATTTTAGAGCATCAATTGAGCACCAACGCAGATTGAATCCTACTATGCAAGAAGTGGTGAGAAAAGAAGTTTTAAAGCTTTTAGATGCAGGAATTATCTATCCTATATCAGATAGTCATTGGGTCGGCCCATGTACAGGTCGTGCTGAAAAAAAGGGGGATCACAGTAGTTACAAATGAAAATAACGAGTTCATTCCGACACGCACAGTCACTCGATGAAGAGTTTGCATTGATTATCGCAAGCTCAATAATGCCACGAGAAAGGATCATTTTCCCTTCCTTTTATTGATCGGATGCTGGAAAGACTTGTAGGACATGCTTATTATTGCTTTCTTGATGGTTATTCAGGGTACAACCAGATTCCTATAGCGTCAGATGATCAGGAAAAGACTACCTTCACATGCCCTTACGGCACTTTCGTTTGGCCTTTGCAACGCACTAGCCACTTTTCAGCACTATATGATGTCTATTTTCTCAGATATGGTGGGAAATATCATTGAGGTATTTATGGATGATTTTTCAGTCTTTGGTATTGCAGCAATGTAAAGACACCAATCTTGTATTAAATTGGGAAAAATGTCATTTCATAGTTCAGAAAGGGATCGTGTTAGGGCATTTAATATCGGCACGGGGTATTGAAAAAGATAAAGCTAAGATACAAGTCATCGAGAAACTGCCACATCCGGTAACGGTGAAGGGAGTTAAAAGTTTCTTTGGTCATGTCGGGTTCTATCGCTGTTTTATCAAAGATTTCTCCAAAATATCTAAGCATCTATGCAATCTATTGGAAAAATGGGCTACATTTCATTTTACTGAGGGATGCTTGATGGCTTTTAACACTTTAAAGGAAAAATTAGTTTATGCTCCAGTACTGACTTCTCCAAATTGGGATTATCCTTTTGAGCTTATGTGTGATGCTAGTGATCACGCGGAGGGGGCAGTATTGGGTCAACGCAAGGGAAAGATGTCTTATGTCATTCACTATGCCAGTAAGACTTTGGACGAGGCTCAATTGAATTATGTGACTACAGAAAAAGATCATTTAGCAGTAGTATTCACCATTGACAAATTCAGGTCATATTTGATCGGGTCAAAAGTGATTGTCTATACGGATCACTCAGCCTTGAAATATCTAATGAGCAAGAAGGATGCGAAGCCCAAATTTATTCGATGGATACTCCTATTGCAAGAGTTGATCTGGAGGGGAGTGAAAACGTTGTCGCAGATCATCTATCTCACCTTGAATCACATGAGCCACACCCCACAAAGGAGATAAAAGAAGTGTTCCCAGATGAGATTTTTTTAGATCATCACTACACCATGGTATGCTGATTATGTCAACTATTTGGCCCGCTCCATCATTCCACTGGATTATTCAAGTCATCAGAAGAAGAAATTCTTCAGTGGCCTGAAACACTAATTTTGGGATGATCCGTTTCTTTACAGAAGGGGTCCAGATCAAATTATACATCGTTGTGTGCCTGAAGCAGAGCAACATCAAATATTGGAATTATGTCACTCTGGATCGTATGAAGGTTACTTCGCAACAGTCAAAACAACAGCTAAGTTACTACAATCAGGTTTCTATTGGCCTAAATTGTTCAAGGATGCACACTATATGGTAAAAAATTGTGATAAGTGCCAACGGATCGGAAATATCTCGTGGAAGGACAAGATGCCCTTAAACAACATATTGGAGGTTGAGATATTCGATGTGTGGGGCATTGACTTCTTGGGACCTTTCCCCTTTTCCTACGATTAACAATACATATTGGTGGTAGTAGATTACGTGTCTAAATGGGTTGAAGTTGTGGCTTTGCCATCTAACGATGGTCGAGTGGTAACTCAATTTCTGAAGAAGAATATTTTCACGAGGTATGGCACCCCAAGGGCGATTATTAATGATGGTGGAAAACATTTTTGCAACCACCTATTTACGGCATTGTTAGCAAATTATGGAGTGAAACACCGTATCTCAACTTCATATCATCCTCAAACTAGCGGGCAAGTGGAAATCTCCAACATGGAGTTAATCAAAATTCTCAAAGCTACGGTCAATGCATCATGTAAAGATTGGGCTAAGAAATTGGACGATGCATTTTGGGCCAATAGAACAGCATTTAAAACTCCGATTGGCATGTCTCCATATAGGCTGGTGTTTGGCAAAGCCTGCCATCTACCTATAGAACTCGAGCATAAGGTATATTGGGCAACCCACTTGCTCAATTTTAATATGAAAGAAGCAGGGGAAAAGAGGATTCTTCAAATTCATGAACTCAATGAGTTTCATCTAGACTTGTATGAGAATACAAAAATTTATAATGAGAAAACCAAGAAATGGCATAATCAGCATATACGGAAAGAGGAGTTTGAGTTTGGTCAACAAGTATTGATGTTCAATTCACGCCTGAGGTTTTTTCCAGGAAAGCTGAAATCTAGGTGGTCGGGTCCGTTTACGGTAGTGACTGTGTTCCCGCATGGTGCCATGGAAGTTGTATCTCAAGATCAGCAAAGGAAGTTCAAAGTGAATGGACAACGGTTGAAGGCTTACTGGGGAGGTGACTATTCCAGTGAGAGAACAACTGTACCGCTTGATGCTGCGGATTAACCTGAGCGATGAAATCGAGCTAGGGACTATGAACTAGCACTTATTGGGAGGCAACCCATATTCTCTTCCTTTTTATTTATTCAGCTTTAATGCATTCGATTATGAATTTTTATTACTTTGGTAGTTTAATTGTCACCCGATTCTTGCATAAGTTCCCTAGAATTTTGAACTGGATTTACATGAAGTTTTTTTTGGGGGGGGGGGGGGGAGAGGGGGGTACCATTTTATTTGTGATTATAAAAAATAAATTTGGGCGACACCCAGTGGACTAGGGCATGCCTGCAGGGGAAGAGTGCGCCTCAGCCACGGTGCGGGGTTTTACCCTATTTTCCCCCTCTCTCTCTCTCTCTCTCAACCCTTTTCTCCCCCTCGTTCTCTTGCCCTTCCCCTCCCCCCCCCCTCATCCCAACACGAGAATTGCCATTTCTCCCATAACCTTAGATATTACTCTATTGATTTTGCTTGGGTCTTCACTTGACCATATTTGTTTATCACTCCACACCATCAATTTTCAAGTTTGCACGATAATTTGGTTATTCTTCCAACTTGATTCTATGTTGATTGTTTTTGCAATTCTTATGATTTTTGCTTTACCACGTGTGGTTATGGAGGTAGGTTTAGGTAGTAATGGTTTCATCTTCTACTTTTTTGGTATTTGGGTCTTCCATCTCACCATATATGCTCTTGCTTATGCGATTTTACATAAGTCTACCAAGTGTTTGATAAAATGCCCTTGTGAAGTGTTTAGTTCTAATTGTGCACCATTTTCACCCCTCACACTTGTGGTTATTTTGTGAACATCATAATATGTTTGTATCCCTATTTGCACTACATTTTGATACAATTAGGTCTTACATGCACTTATGTATTCTTTCTTTGCACACTCACCCCCTTCAACCCAATACTTTTACTGTTATTCTATTTAATCACTATTATTTCACTTTTGGACTGATAGTTTCCTTCGCCTTGTCCTAGTATGCCGTCAAAACAACAACGCACGGCCACAACCTCCAGGGAAAAAGAACTGGCCGGCACATCAAGAACCATCGCACGTACACTTGTCGACGACGGAAGAATGAGGCGTTTTCTGAGTGCTGATCACAAGAGACTTTTTGAGAGGATAGTTCAGAAAAAGAAAATGTGGCCAGAAAGGCAGGTGGTACTGAATGATTTCGAGGGCTACAAAATCTCCACTCTTATCGGCAGAGCACGGTGGGCGGGGGTGATAGAAAAGCCCCATCGGGTATATCCAACTTTGGTTCAGGAGTTTTATGCAAACTTTAACAGGGAAATCAACGACCCGAAATCTAATCACAAGCACTACACTTGGATTCGAGATAAGTGGGTGATATTCACACCCGAGGTGATAGATGAATACTATGGATTGACGCGGTACAACATCACCCCGTTACTGCTGGAAGAGGATATGGCACTGGTAGTGCAGATGCTATACTGAGAACAAGGTAAAGTAGGAGAAGAATTTGAATACAACAGATTGACCCGCTCTTTGACGGTGCTAATGAAATTTATATGCCAAATATTGAGCCTGCATCCCATATGTCTACTTTCAAATTGCTGAATTTAGCTTGACACCGCAGGTACGACAGAAGATGATTTTTTCCAACCTTATCAATGCGATATGTGTATCCTTAGGGGTACAACTCCTTCCCGTGAAGCATCCAGCTCCACCTCGTGTTCCTATTAATCGTACATCTATGGGAAATTCATGGCAACATATCCTAGCCAGCAGGGAACGTCAACAGCAACAACTACCTTAGGGCATACTACTACCACAGCTCGACCCTATTGTCGACACATCACTCCTGCAACAAATACTTACAGGATCTGCTGAATCCATCCACTACATACAATGAATAGAACAAATGTTGGGATCCTTGGACATGAAAGTTGGTCACATGGAGACCCGCACCAACACTACCAATGACCATATGACACTGGTGCGGGAGGATGCATCCAATGCACGGTGGAGGGTCGATTTATTTTCTGACCAAATGGATAGCTATGCTGGCTGGATTGATGATCTCAGTATACGGGTTGATCGCTCATATGACATAATGTGAGGTATGCAGGGACGACTCGATGAGGGTTATACTACGGTACAAGACATCCAGGGTGAGATGGCCCAGCAATCTGTTCTATTGCGAGACATTCTATCACGCATGCCTCAGCAACCCCCTCTATCTTCTCCATGCTCGTCGGGATTCGATGACTACGTACCTTATCCACATCCACCCTCGGACTGACCAGGGGAGTGACCACTTTCCCTTTCTGCCCTACTTTCTAATTATTTCTTCTCTTTTCATATTTCTTTGTACATTGAGGGCAATGTACGTAATAGGTTTGGGGGTGGTTGGTTCTATTTATAATAGTATTGTTAAGCATGATTATCGCATGTTTGTTTACTTTATCTGCTTGATAGTGTTAAAAAAATTATGTTTCAAGTCTTAATGTGTGTTTGTGTGGGGTGAATAATCTTGTTAGCAGTGATGAATATATTGGAGAGGTGTGTTAGTCTTAAATTGTGGAGATATTATATGTTGAGTTAATGGATACATGTTTTTGTAAGACTTGATATCTATTGCACACTAGTCTCATGTTTCACACTTTAAGCTGATGAATTGATTCATGCTAGGACACAGTTGAACATAGATGACTCAATCCTGAAAGAAATTCATGACTATATACGTTCCCACACCATTGACAGAATAGTTTGGAAATGGTTGAACCGGTATTGGGAGATATTGATTTGAATGAGGGCTCCATACGTTAAATTATTGTATGGATTAACCATCAAGATGAGATGAGACGATAATCCTAAGTTGGTGATTGCTTTTCGAGAATAAGTGATATAAGGGGCATTGCACTAATCTTGATAAATAAAATTGTTTGATGGAAAAACTTCTCTTCGAAGCCTTTTTGCCTCGGGTAATTAAGTCTGTAAAGGTCCTTCAAATCTGATGCGCTATGGTCACTTGACTTGGGAGTCATCTGCTGAAAGCTCGCTATAGGGGTCACTTAGTCACTTAATGGAGAGAAGTGAAAAAAAAACAGAAAGAAGATTAAGCCCCAACACTTATTCTAGAAAATTAGACTGTTAACAAAAGATTGTTAGCTTGATTCATTCTTGGAGGACGAATATAAAAAAAATTGGAGAACCCTTATTCATTGAAATCTTAACTTGTACTGTTTATACCTATCCGAGCTAGAGAAGGTAAGGATTAGGAATCGACTAAAACCTCAACTTAGAAGCACCTGAGAAAATAGAGTAAAAATATTAAGTTTGGAGGGTGTGTACATCTCTCGAGTGGAGCAAGAAAATATTTGACTTTTGGGAGATTGGAACTTGAATCAATCATGAGCTCGATTTGAGGCATGAGCACACAGACGTCAAGTTTTGCATAAAACATGTGGAGATTGATTTAAACCATATGATATTGAAGCTA
Source organism: Fraxinus americana (assembly GCA_035079005.1). Lineage (NCBI taxonomy): Eukaryota > Viridiplantae > Streptophyta > Magnoliopsida > Lamiales > Oleaceae > Fraxinus > Fraxinus americana. The sequence goes on from CM068716.1 coordinate 18,646,086, forward strand.
ATTTCTGTTTTGACACAAATTCCAATCCTGAGACATAGCAAATTATCTCACCCATGTGTTGAGTAAAGTTACATTCTTTGTTTGAGGACAAACAAATGTTTAAGTTTGGGGGATTTGATAAGTGTATTTATTTCGCTTAGTCAGATTGTCAAAATATGGATATTTGTGATACTGTAGATTGAATTGTGGGTAAATTTGGGGTTTACTTTATGATTTAGGTTCACATTGACGAAAACAACGAAAGTGGAGAAAATGATGCAAGAAATGGAGATAATTGATACAAAAGAGGATATGAGGACTAAAAGGTAAATAATCAAAAGTTAGCTCGTACCAAGAAATGAAAGCCGAGAGTGCAAGAAGTCAATTGGACATGAAGAAAAGAGTCTTTACCTGATGAAAGGAAAAAAAAATGGGCCATAATGAAAGCTGTGAAAAAATGGGGGCCAAACTGCACTTGGCCCCAAAATGTAGCCTAAGGCGCACGCCTCACTTCAAATTGGCCTCGACTAGGGCTTACCTAAAGGCTAGGGGGGCGCGCCTCAATGTAAAATGGGGACAAAACTGTAATTATTTTATTTCATTTTAGTAAAGTTTTAGGGCACTTTTTGAGGGAGAATATAAGGGGAATTTCTTGGACTTTGAAGGGGAGCCGTATTTTGAAGAAAAACAAGAGCGAAAACTTACATTGAAGAAGGAGGAATTCACCATTTGGATCTGATTTCGAATGCTTGAAGTGAAGATTTCTAGATTTTCTTCCTATTTACATGATTCGGGCGATGGCTTCCTTTTATTTTCTATGTAATTTTCGTATTAATATGCTATGCTAAGTTTATTTGTATTGGATTGGTAATGAAACTATTTGATTTCTAGTTTTTAATTCAAAACTTGTGATTTTTAGTTTAATTCTTGTATTGTCATTCTATATACATGCTTTTTCATATTGTTTTAATGTTTGTGCACCATTAGGACAATAAATTGCTTATTTTTAGTGTTGAAAAACTCAATATAGGTAGAACACTGTATATGGAACATAATAAGTGTAGTTTTTATACTAATTCGCGGCGCTAAATCGTGATGTTTTGTTGTCTTTTAAATAAAATTCTACCTAATTTATGTTAAATTGTATTGTGTAGGTAAAACTTTATGTTTATTGAAGAATTGACGAAAAGAGTGCAAAATAACAGAAAAAATGGCAAGATTTAAAGTACGAGGACTAAAAGAAAAATATAGCATTAATGGGCTTCAAATTGGAATTGCACTTGGAATCAAATTCAATTGGCTTTGAAGTATTGTTGGATTGATTAAAAAGGATGACCGCTGAAGGAGTCAAAGGGGAATTGAATTTATTTTTCTTTTGATCTCCTAAAAAAACACAACAACTGGAGATTATATTCATACAAAGACAGTAAAATTCAAAGAGGAGGGGAGGAGACACAAGAGAGAAAAAAAGGCACAGGAGAAAAGAGGAGACGCATAGGAAGTCAGCAATTGGAGGAAAAATACATATTTATATATCACGTTCAACAGACAGAAGCAATGGGGGAAAAGGTCAAAGACTGCAACTGGGAAGAAAACAATCTGAATTGAGATTAATATATATTATATATTAACATACACGTGTGGCCGGCACCGAAGCAGCAAGATTGGAGGTGAAAAATTGGGGCTGAATTCATATATATATCTTGACAAGGAAACAGGTGCTGAATTTTGCCAATAGATATATTATATATGTACACGCAGAGTCCAGCAAAATTGGAGGAAACAAAGGCAGATTCAATTTTAGCCAAGATTAATTACGTTTCATCAATTTTTGGTGATTTCTTTCCACTTTCCCAGGTTTAAATTCAACATTATGAGTGACTAAATATTTTTATGTTAGGATTGATGATGGAACTTAAATTTTTATTATATGTTTAGTTTCAAGAATTTTATGTCATTTTAATACTTGTTAATTAATTATTGTGTGTTTAATGACTTAATTGTCTGCGCAACAATTAATTGATTTAGGGATAATATTGAGACCGAGAGGTGATGTATAATTCTAGCTCGTGCAATAATTGACATAGATATTATAAGAGATCGAGAGATAATTATAAGCTATTCGATCTTTGTTTAATTCCTATAGATTAATGCGTTTATGTGTGTAAATTTTCATATAGATATAGTAAGTTCGGAGATATGAGTAGAATTAGTGTTGCTTGAGAGAGATCACTAAATACATCAGGTTAATTCGATCGTTGGCACGTATGAAAAATGGCTGAATAAATTGAAATTAAATGTATGATAAACAATCTAAGTGAAATCGGAAATCCTAACTACCTCATCACATAATTTTTTCTCCAGTTTTAATTTTATTTTGTTATTTTATTAAATAGCTCGTTATTTTATTTATTAGAATTTCACGTAGAAAACTAAATTTGATTTGATCATTAGTTACTATTTTAATTTAAATTGAAACTAGATTAGTTTAAAACTTTATAGTAAATACTAATCGTTGTGGGACGATATTCGGACTTGACAAATCCAATTTATTACTTGTCACGATCCGTACACTTGCGGAATTTCACGAACAAGTTTTTGCGCCGTTGCCAGAAACTAGTTTATCTGCTTTAAATTTTTTATTAATTCTAGTATTGATTTAGATTTATTTATATTTTTCCTTTGTTTTTGTTTTTGTTTTTGTGTTTTTTTTTTTTGTTATTGTTTTCGTTGCTAGTGTCATTGCATACGAAGTTCGAGAATAGATAATCTAATACCCTTTGATCTAGAAATCAAACGAACTTTTAACCATAGAATTACGCAACAACGAGAGAACATCATGGTACAACATAACAGAGAAGTGCAACCGACACGGGTTGAACAACCAGTTGAGATTGATGAAAATGATTTGCCACTTGGACAATTCATCGTACCACATGTTGCACAAAATCAATCAAGTATCGTTTATCCTCCATTTGGGCAACCGAACTTTCAACTGAGGACATACATCATTTTATTGTTCCAGAATGAAGTATCATTTTACGGGAAATCTCTTGAGAATCCACACAATCACATCTCACACTTTTTGGACATCTACCAAAATTACAATTTTCGTGGAGAATCTAATGAAGCAATCAAGTTGAGATTGTTCCCACATACACTCAGAGATAGAGCAAGAGAATGGTTGGATGCCCTACCCGCTGGAAGCATTAGGACCTGGAATGATCTCGTACAAAAATTCTTCACAAAATACTTTCCACTATCGAAAGTAACTAAAATAAGACACGAGATATCCACTTTTCAGTAGGACGAATTAGTGAGTTTTCACGAAGTATGGGAAATGTTTAAGGACTTGATTAGGAAGTGTCCTAATCAAAGTATCAAGAAAAATTTGCAAGTTCAGTACTTCTACACTGGTTGAAACCCAGCATGTCAAATATCGGTGGATGCAGCTTCCAATGGATCTATCACATTAAAGCCACCGAATGAAGATAGGGAATTATATGAGACGATGGCCAACAATGCCTTATGGCCTTCCGAAAGATCCACACATAAGAAGCACACAGGTCTACATGAGGTGAATGCTTTCTCGCCATTATCAGCACAGATGTCAGCGTTGGAGAAGAAGGTGATAGATCGCTTGACTAGGAGAGGTTCAACAAAAGCAGTGCAAACAAAATATTTGGTTTGTGGCATATAAGGTGGAGCTCACAACAGTGGGAAATGCTATATAGCATCTCAAGAGATAGAGGACGTTAACTATACACAAAATTATCAACTCCAACACAACAATGCATTCAGCAATACATACAACCCAGGTTAATTTGATCGTTGGCACGTATGAAAAATGGTTGAATAAATTGAAATTAAATGTATGATAAACAACCTAAATGAAATCGAAAATCCTAACTACCTCATCACAGAATCTTTTCTCCAGTTTTAATTTTATTTTGTTATTTTATTAAATAGCTCGTTATTTTATTTATTAGAATTTCACGTAGAAATCTAAATTTGATTTGATCATTAGTTACTATTTTAATTTAAATTGAAACTAGATTAGTTTAAAACTTTTTAGTAAATACTAGTCGTTGTGGGACAATATTCGGACTTGATAAATCCAATTTATTACTTGTCACGATCCGTACACTTGCGGAATTTCACGAACAATTTTTTGCACCGTTGCCGGAAACTAGTTTATCTGCTTTAAATTTTTGATTAATTCTAGTATTGATTTAGATTTATTTATATTTTTCCTTTGTTTTTGTTTTTGTTTTTGTGTTTTTTTTTTTTTTTTGTTATTGTTTTCGTTGCTAGTGTCATTGCATGCGAAGTTCAAGAATAGGTAATCTAGTACCCTTTGATCCAGAAATCGAACGAACTTTTAACCATAGAATTACGCAACAACGAGAGAACATCATGGCACAACAGAACAGAGAAGTGCAACCGACACGGGTTGAACAACCAGTTGAGATTGATGAAAATGATTTGTCACTTGGACAATTCATCGTACCACATGTTGCACCAAATCAATCATTCTTGGTTATCCTCCATTTGGGCAACCGAACTTTCAACTAAAGACTAACATCATTTTATTGTTCCAGAATGGAATATTTGTAGGGTCAAAGGAAAGCAACGAAGGGCAGATTTGTTGCCACCCCTAAATTGATGTGCCTTTATGTGAAGGACCTCATCGGGTGTCAGAATGCCCTCAGAAACGGATAGTGAATGCATATTAACGAGTGGCTGAATGAATTCAAATCAAGATGTCTCACAAGCCAAGTGTCCGAAGAGGATGAGGATATAGTTAGCACATTCTTACATAGGTGCAATACACTATCGCACATGGCTACTGAAAACGATGATGTTCCCTTGAAAGAGGTAAAGATGGAAGAATCGAATGCTCATATTTGTAGGGTCAAAGGCCTAATGTACATGGATGTGAAGATCAATGGAAAGCCAATTAGGACTATGGTAGACTGTCTATCAAAGTACGCAACTTTTATCGTAGGGCCCAAGTATGTATCAGCTAAAGAAAAAACAATACTCTTCTTGAAACATATTGTCAAATATTGGGGACTGTCTAAAGACATCATCAATGATCAGGATCCTTGATTTAGTGGCATATTTTGGATCAAGTTGTTCAAACTTCTTAGTTCAACTTTGAGCATGAGTTCTAGTTTTCATCCACAATCTGACGGACAGACGGAGCGCTTCAATTCTATGCTAAAAGAATATATTGACATTTTGTGTCTACTTCGCAAAAAAATTGGGTGAAATTTTTTGATACAGCTCAAATTTGCTTTAATGCCCAACAGAGCTCTTTCACCAATAAGAGTCCTTTTGAGATTGTGACTGGCTAGCAACCGTTACTCCCTCATACTATGGATATCAATCAAAGTACCAAGTCCCCTCAAGCGAAAAACTTCTCTCAAGAGTGGAAATGAAATATTGAAATTGCTCTGAGTTATTTTGAGAAAGCTAAAAAAATATATAAAACGTCTGCAGATTTAAAGCGTCGTTTCCTTGAATTTAATGTTGAAGATCTAGTAATGGTCAAACTTCCCAATTGCAACTATTATCAACCGACAAGATGGAAAGACTCAAGATTGATGCCAAAATATATTGAACCATTACCCATCGTGAAAATGATTGGAAGAGTCGTATACAGAGTTGCACTCCCTTCATGATGCAAAATCCACAGGGTCCTTCATATTGGTGTACTCAAGCCATACTTTGCAGACAAGGAGGACGTATCTAGAAATGAGCCAAATCGACCGTGTTTGAACTGAAAAAAGCTGGAAAGAAGGTTGCTGAAGATATTCTAGACCTCGAACTACTCGAACTTCTAGGAAATATCATCAAGAGTAATTGGTCAAATGGAGTGGATACAACAGCGAGGAAAATACTTAGAAAAGAGAAAAATACTTGGAAGTCTTCAAACTATTAATTAAAGCATATCATACATCGATGGCACCGAGGACGTCGCCAAAACAAATGGGGCAGAATATCATGGACCGCAGCTTTATTTAGCCCCTTGACCCAATCGCAATCGCGGTTTGCCCAACTTCGGCCACACATTGTAATTATTAATTTAGTTTGAGTTGTAATTTCCTTTCCATTGTAATAGTTTATTTCAGTTGTAAAATAATTCTGATGTTTGTAAACGTTTATTATGATTCCTCGTTATTTAAACATATACTCCTATCACTTAGGTTTTTGTTCCGCGATCTACTATAGAGGGTATTAGTCATTCTAAAATCTTTCAAACTTACTGGTGTTCGCCCCCTGCACCAGCCATTGTAATTTTCTGCTTTCATCAATCAATGATCAATTTACTTTCAATGCATCTAAATTCTTTATTGCGAGCTTTCTACAAATTGTAATCAAATTTTCTTTCTTCTCGAAACAAACGAGAAAAGGTAGAAGATAGTCTAGCGGAGCACACTACTATCACACGGTGTCCCCTTCTGTGCTAAAAGAAAGGCACCCCATGAAACTTGGGCTAGACTCTGACAAGGATTGTATGGTGAGGCATGTGATTGACCCTCAATACTTGAGAAGGAGCTAGGGGGAGCTCTTTTCTAGCGAGTATGCTTCGAGAGGACGTATATTGCACATGAGCATCCGAATAAACTAGAAGAGGCACATTGCAAATAGGTAAACTCATGGCACGAAGTGCAGTGCAGGATGCATATGGGGTGATTACACACTAGTAAGCCTTGTGGGCTAAATGTGCAATGTGTCACGTCTAGACTCGTGATGGAAGTTGACAAAAGATAGTTGAATAGAGTAAGACTACTACCACACGGGTGCTAAAAATAGTCCCACTACAAGACTCGAGAGTCGACCCCGTGCTATCCATACTTGTGCATGTCCCCTATTTTGAATGTTGATGTCTCTTTCAGACCATATCACGTGTCCATGCTTTTAGCATCTATCTACAGTTACTGCAACATTATTAGGGGATTTTTAGCATCTAACAATATTTGCGTACATACTGCCTAGTTCAAATCTACACGTATAAATCTTTACTGAGGTACATATAAATGAACGATATACCGAAAACGAAATACAGGTCACATAAATTCTTGAGAAACATAGTATAATATACTAGACAGCACCGTACAAGACAACAAGCAAGAAATTTAACTTCTTTAATATTGTTCAGTATCGTGCAGATTTCTCAATGATTGCCTAAAAGAGATTAGAAGAAGACATAGAGATCCAAGAATGTGGTTTCTTTATTTTCCACACAAGTTGATATCTCTCTTGGATGGTCTGTAACTCAATGCACCGAGGCTATAAATGCAAGTGTTTTCTCGTTTGGATTTGATTGAAATTTCACTCGATGTAGTCCTAAATCCTGGAATATTACAGGAAGAAGAAGATGGTCTTATCCCTGTTAAGCTGGCTCTGCAGGAATTCCCGACTGCTTTATCTCTGGCACATTGAATCCCATCAACACAAGGCACTTCAAATTTGTATATTCCATACTTATTTGTAGTTCTGTTCACTGAAAATGATATCTGTTCTGTTGTTCTTGAAGAAATTGCTTTGAACATGCAATCTATTCTAACTTCTACTCCTGCTTAGATCCAATAACGAATGACAAAAGAGTTTCGCTTTTAAAATAAAATTATCTGGGGAAAACTATAACGGTAAAGTACAAGTTCTGTTTAATCTTCCTTACCGGGAAAGAAGTAGCTGTGCTTGGAGAAGGTGTTGTTGGAGCAGAAGTCACAATATACCATGCCCATGACAATGATTTGGGACTGGGACTGGGATTTCGAGTTGGGATTTTTGGGTTCAACTTGCAAAGGGAATGAGAAAGTTAACAAGGAAGAAAATATAAAGAGAATAATGGAAGAGGCCATTGTAGAAAATAAGCAGAGAGAAGACACTCATAAGCTGCTTAAAGCGAAATATAATTTGGATAGAGTAGAGTATGAATTGTGCATGTGTGGTGCAGATGATGAGTGCCAGTTGTTGAGAATACTTGTTCTGAGCTAAGAGTTGAAACGCCTTTTTTCAATGCACAAACAAACAAATGCATGTGAGTTTCCTTTGGCAGATTGCCCCTCCTTTTGTTAATATTAGTGTCAATATATACCACTACAGTATTGAACACGATAGTTCTAAAAAGAGAAAATACCGAAACTTCTTGTCATCTGCACAAACTTGCTTACTAAAAATTGTCTAAAAAATAAGATTCAATTAGTGAGCTTGATACAGACCCGTGGACGACGTACTGTTCTCGCTTCAAAAGTCAAAGTTAGAATAGAGAAGTTCATTTGGTGAATATTTTCATTTACCTTAGGGCGACAGTTGAATTTATATATCCATATTATTAACCAAGTCCCAGTACTCTTAAAATCCTTTTTGGATGGTCTATTAATAATAAAGGCTACAAAAAATGGAGAAAATACAAACTCCGGACCTTGAACCTTGAACCAATAAGAAAAATAAAGATGACTGGAAGTTTTTGGATATGCTCGAGAATCTTTATTTCAGTAACTGTTCGTGTTCCATAATTACAACCCACTGCATTCATGTAGATTGTAGACATGGGTTGAGGCATTGAATGACTAGATTTTGATATGCATGAGAATCTTCCCATTTCTGCAGTTGAGACAAAAACGCGTTGAGAATTTATTACTTTATCTAACCCATAAGAGGAAATGAATCCATAAAATGTCAACAAATTTGGTAGATTTATATACCATGATTATACAACATATCTCTTCAATGTTATAAACAAGTAGAAATATGAACATCCCAGGGCCAAAACTCAACAACCCAAAAAAACACAACAGAACAGGATTAGGTTAAGATAAGACTAGGAAATATATTAAGGTAATAATCTTTGCGAAGTGAAATTAAATTTATGAAGCTTCTTGCATGTCTTTCAACATCGACTTGACCATAAATCCAAGCTACTGTATACATAACACTTTGAGGGATTCGAGTCCAAGACCCCGTATTCTTGTATACAATTGATATAGCTATAATCGTACAAGAAGTAAAAAATTCGTAAAATGCATATACGTAATAACAAGCCACCATTACACCAAATGCTATTTAACAGATTTTAATATATTCCCAAGGGCCCACAAGATAAAAGCCGAATCAAACTTGCATACTCACAATATGGAACACAAACAAATGCTTTTCTTTGTTAGCTCGTCGACCTTCTTTTCTGTGAAGAAATAAAATAACAACTTTCAGCAACTACATCGAGTAACTGTGAATTTCATATAATCACAAGACTCATTTTATTTTGAGATAATAAGCACAATGAAATTGTATTTTGTTTGAATAACAAGACCTTAGATACAAGCTCCTCAATTTAGCCAAAACAGGAATAAAAATAATAATAATAATAATAATAAATAATTCCCCAAGCATGCCACACCCTGCTGAGTATGAATGTCCATTTATGGAAAATGAGACTGGTTGATGGAGACGTACGCAAACCGTAGTTAATGGAGATGTACAAAATGTAACACAAAGACGAGACTGTGGGCACTTTTTAGAATATGAATTTCTATATCATGTAAAAATACGTCTCATTTTGACAAACCTTAAAGGACATAGTAGATGCATGAGATTGAGGGACATGTGCATAAATGTCATCAGAATGGTCATGTCAATGATTTATATAAAGTTAGGTTTTTTTCTCTATGGACAGAAAAATAATCCTTGTGATTGTTAAATGCGACCCTCCAAACCATTGACAATAATCAGGGGCAGACCCAATTCAGGCTCAGTGCAGGCATCAACTTTGGGCAACCCCAGCCACATTTTTCTGAACATGCAGTGTTATAAACCACGTAATTCATGGCTGGCTATGGTTTCTTCTTGAGGACATCCCGGGAGCCTTCAATTGAGGGATTTTTCCAGAGCCAGTTTATCGCGAAGCAAAAAATCTAATGATACAGAGGCAGAAGCTGTAATTGCAGAAGCTGAGGTGGTGGCAAGGGAAGTAGAGGAGGAGGAAGCTGCTCAGTGTTTTGCTGAGGCAACTACAAAGGCATTGAAATGAAATATTATCCGATGCTGGTAAAGTCCTTCCTTGAGTTCCAAGAACCTGCAGATGATCTGTTATTGCGCCAGTGCAAAACCATTACGTGCAAGACTTTTGGATCTATTTTGCTTCCAGTTCAGATTGCAGATGGGCAATTTCTGGTCTTTTTGACCAGATCTTGACCCAGCTTGTATTCTATAATGTTTTTCCAGTTCTTGCTCTGTGATAAATTCTGACTCTACTATCTAGCACTAGCATTTTTGAGAACTTTTTGGGGCTCTAGAGTTTGTAGGTGGGCCATCTTGGGAAATTCTTCTGACCAAATTCTTTCTGAATTTGTAAATTACATTATTTCTCTGATAATATCATTTTACATGTATGCAGACCTGCAGATGGCCATCACCACTCATTGCATCTCTGGATCTTGGCAGTGCACTGCCTATTTTTTGCAAGCAAGTCTTCATGATGTACATATGGATAGGGATGTAAATCTGGAATTTTGTCCATAGAAGTCTAAATTTTATTGGTTTTTTGACACATGATGCTATAGGAGAATCATAAGAGAAGGGGAAATGGAATAGAGGAAGAGAAAGCAGGGGGGAAAGAGAGAAGAAGAGGGAGATAATAGAGAAAAATTGGGGAAGAAATATATCAATTTTTATTCATTCAAAGTTATCGCCAATTACATTGCTTAGACCATTTATATAGGGTTTAAAGTAAGAAAATACTCTAAATAAATCAGTAATTATTCCTAAAATAAATTTTAGAAATGGAAACTAAATATACTAAAGCGACCAGCTCGGTGAAAACTCACCCCTATTCCATGTGAGCCAGTTGACTTCGATTAGACCAGACCGACCCAGAATTCATCCTAATTCTCCATCATTTCTCCCCGACTTAGAGAACTCGACTCCGGCGAAATAGACTACAACTTACCAAGGAGCGCGATCTTTTATCTTGACCAAATAACGATAGCATCCATATGTCAACAACTGAATCTGAAACACATTTTCAAAAACTAACCAAGGTGGGTGATCTTTCCTTCTGACCAAGTAGTAAAAATGAAATCCAATAAGCAACAACTTGTACAACTCATCCACGAAAGTTGTACAACTCACCCACCAAAGTTACCACAGCATCCACATTATAAGCACGATGCACTAGCACAGTAGACTGACGTACAGGAATAACCAAATGCAACACAGACGGCTAGAATGTCCACCGATAAGGAAATAATTCTGCTAAATTGAAAACAAGACCTTCATTTAAGTGCAATGGCCAGTCAAAAACAATAAGGTCAAGTGAGTTATTCAATTTTATCTTTACATGTTTTGAAATCTTACGTAAGTCACTCAAATTGTGACATAAAAATAAATTATCAAGCCAATCAAGAAATGAATCAGATCCAGTGAGACCATTAAAGTCCCATAGCTGGATTGCAACTTGTCTAGAAAGAGAATATACATTCTCATCAAAGGACTTAGACGAAGGATAATAGTCTTGATAAGTGGAAGATGACTTTACATGATCGTTGTAGTAATTAAAGGACGTATTGTAACTATTATACGACATTTTTTTTAATCTACTTTTTTCTATTACTCGATGAGGTTTGACTGCTACAAACACCTAATAGAATGTAAAGCTTTAAACCAACAAAATTAGCATACCTCAAGAGATGCAAATGGAGCTCGCTAGTTGTGCACATCAAGTCCAGTCCCAAATTTGTGCACAAATTGCTATCCAAATGTTTTCTTTTTTCTAGGAACTCCTTAGCGTCAAATCGGCACAAAAATAGTTGTGACTTGTGAAAATCTACAAACACCCGGCTCAAAGAAGATTGAGGCTATAATAGAACGACTCTGCCCATGTCCTATATCCCTTTTCTGCTGGTGGCGACCAGAATAGGGGGTTTGTATTTAAAACTCCCAGGTGGTGGGGGAGTGTATGGTTGTGGCGGTGTTGCAGGCAGGATGTGAGATCCGGTGTGTACACTAGATGGTTGTGAAAGTTTAGAATTCGGTTTCGGGTCGATGTTTTAGCCGGTGATATGAATTGGAAGGCGAAGATGTACTCGAAGTGTTTGGGAAGACATTCCGATCTTGGTTTAACCGGACGGCGATAGGGTGTTTAATTGCGACGACGGCGACAATAATGGAGCGACTGAGAAGTGGGGTATAATGTAGTTATGGAATAATAGTTATGTATATGACGAAAAAAGTGACAGGTTTATGTTGATCAGTGGTTTTCGCAGTGGCAGGTGGGTCTTTGGAGTCAGTGACTGTTTTGTGAAACTGGTTCGTGGAGGACAGTTGCCGGTGATTGCAGGTCAGATTGGATGTGGTGGTGCAGTCATCGATGAATGTGGAAGAGGGCTTACGGGGTTTAATGGGCAAAGAGTTATGGATTTGGGCCTGGCCATGTTTAGCTGTGTAAGTTGTAGTAAGGCTGAGATTATTCGGACTGGGTCAGAAGTATGTGTAGGTTGGGCGTATGGGCAGTTGGGTTGGGGTTGCTGGGCAAGTCAAGTTAGGGTTAGTTGATTGGGTACGGTGTATGGTGAGATGGAATTGGGGAAATTTTTGTGCATTTGTGTGTTGGGGGGGCTTTATTGAACATAATCAATTGGACAGCTTATTTGGGTAGGCAACAGAGTGACAGTAAACGATCGAACTTTATTTTTTTGTGAAACTGAAAAACAGCAACTAAACAGACGAACAAGTGCTGCTACATATATTTTTTTTGTTTTTTTTTTTTCAAACTAAAAACAGCATCTACATAATAGATGAACTAACTGCTGCCTTTTTTTGGATCTTTTTGTAATTTTTTCTGATGCACAGGTAAAAAGACTGTTGCTGCGCTGCCCCTTTTTGTTTGTTTTAAAGGGGGTTTTGAGTCTTGGCCGTTTGGATGAAATGGGATTTGTCGGTGGTTATGGTTTAATTGTTGAAGGTTAAAACGGTTGGTTGGAGTGTGGAGATTGAATTTGTTGGCCAAAGGAAACGAATTAAGCTCTAATACCAAATTGATGCAGGATGCTATAGGAGAATCATAAGAGAAGGGGAAATGGAATAGAGGAAGAGAAAGGAGGGGAAAAGAGAGAAGAAGAGATAGATAATAGAGAGAAATTGGGGAAAAAATATATCAATTTTTATTCATTCAAAGTTCTCCAATTACATTGTTTAGACCCTTTATATAGGGTTTGAACTAATCCTAATTTAAGTAAGAAAATACTCTAAATAAATCACTAATTATGTTTTGTAAAATAAACTTTAGAAATGGAAACTAAACATACTAAAATTCATCCTAATTCTCCATCATTTTTATGTTGAACAGAACTCACAATGAGAGCAGCTTGATTTCATAAAGAACCTCAAGAGTTAAATTGCATTATTAATGGTTTTCATTTGCTGCATCCTACGCTAATTTTTTGGGTCCATTTTAGCCTGAAGGGCAGTTTTATTCCTACTCCTTTTCCTTCTCTGAAAGTTCCTACCAACCTAAATGTTTTCTTACTGACAATATTTGTAGCGACCGCGAACTTTCAATTTTATAAATTAATTCTCGAAAAAACGTGTCGCTCGACGTTAACCCTAATTTTTAAGAAATAGCACGTTCGTCTAGCCGTTATAAAATTTAATTCAAATCTATTCGATTAAATCCAATCTCGAATAATAATTTTATTATCAATTTCAATTTATTTTATTTAAATTCAATTTTTATTTATTTCAAGTCCAATTACATAAGCCCAATTTTAAGCCCAATTATATAAGTCCAACACCTTGAATTTCAATTCTGTTAGCCCAATTTATTTTAGTCCATTACATTTAAGCCCAATTATGTCGGCCCAAACATTGATGTTTAGGCCCAATCCATTTAGAATTCCTTACAACCCAATAGGCCCAAGTGGCACATAGGGATTTGTGCCCTAAAAATTTCTATTTTATTTACCATCATCTCTCTCCATTTTCCACTACTCACGCAGCCAAAATCATATTTGGTAAGAAATTGTCTCTCTCTCCAACTTTCTCTCCATTTCCAGGTGAAACACCATTGATGCTAGAAAATCCATTTCTAGCATCAACAGTGTAATCATCAATACAATGCAATCACCACACTGCAAATCCCACCTCAACCCAATCCACCATAACCACCCAAGCTGCTGCACACATTCGAGCTGCAGCCGTCCATGCCCCATCACCAACACCTCACCACCTCCAACTCACCAAACCAACAATGCAGTCACTCCAACCATCACTCACGACACTGCAATTTCAATCACCTAAACAACACCATTGGCCAACTTATCCGCACCCCACCAACCCGATCGCAAACCCAAGTCTGCAGCCTATCCACCCCATCGTTCCAAAGATTCAACCATCAAGAATCCAAACCCAAAAGACACACGAGCCGCAGCCTCAACCTAAGTTTCAAACCCAAGCCGCAACCAACCACACCACCAAGAACCACCAACTCAAGGAACCCAACAAAACCCCCAAGAACAACACCAAGTTAGTCACAAATCGACGGCCCCAAAAACGAGACCTCAACCTCAACCTCAAACCAAACTCATCGCCCAAATCGAACCACCTGTGGCAAAGCACACCGAAACCCGCCACTCCTCCACCTCGAACCGCCACTCAACAGCCCCTATTAAACCCAAGATCAACCCCCAATCAACCCCAAAAGCCACAAAAACCAAGAACTAAGAAAAACCCAAAAGAAACTTACCTCCTACCCGAAAGAAAATCGAACTCCCCAGCTTCGGTTTCCCTCGATTCGTGAGCCACAGCCCCCCCCCCACACTCCGGCGCCACCGTCGCCACCGTTCTCCGGTGGTGGAATCTTCGCCCCTTCCCCGTCGCCTCCTCTCCATCGCCTCTCTCTCTCTCTCGGGTTCGAATGAGAGAGAGAGGAAAGAGAATGAGTTAAATTTGTTTTAATTTGATTTTTGTTTTGATTTTGGTTTTATTTTTATTTTTGATTTAATTTGATTTTGATTTTTTAAAAAGTTACGTTTTAGCCCCAAGTTATAAATTGTTTTAAGATAGTCCCTAAATTACTTTTAGTTTAGTCCTTAAGTTTAAATGTTTTAATTTCAGTCCTTAATATTTTATTTTCAGTTTCAGCAGATTTTCAATTGAGTCCCTAAGTTCTGAAAATGTTTAATTTCAGCCCTTTAGTTTTATTTTCAGCTTTATTATATTTACAGATTAGTCCTTAACTATTAAAAGTCATTATTTTAGTTTTCAGCTTTTATTTTCAACTTTAGTATATTTACAGCTCAGTCCTTAAACTTACAAAAGTTATTATTTCAGTTTTTAACTTTTAATTCCAGCTTTATTATAATTACAATTTAGTCCCTAAACTTATAGAAGTTATTATTTTAGCCCTTAAACTTTTATTTTCAGATTTAATAAACTTCCAATTTAGCCCTAAACTTTATTTTATCATTTTAAGCCATTTATTTCAATTCCAATAATTTTCAATTAAGCCCTTAAACTTAATTTCAACACTTTAAAACTTTAAAGTTCGAAATACTAATTCAAACTTATTTCCTATTTTTGGCTAGACGATACGTACGAGCAATTAGGAGCTTGAAGTTATTTTCCCGCTCACTTTTCACGCAACTCGAAACAATTGAGGTAGACTCGCCACCATTAATTAGTTTAAATTATAATTGCATGCTTTATGTGAATTACGTGATTTATATGCTTTATGCATAGGATGAGAATGTGTCATATGAGATATATGATATTGTTATGCTTGCCATAACTTATATGCTTAATTGCATGAGAAAGTAAGAAAGAAAGAATCTCTTATGAGATAAGAAGAGAATGTTATGCATAACTTATGTGCTTCATCCGCACAAGAAAGAAAGACTACCCACAACCCATGTTTTTAAAGAGCCTATGATTTTCAAGAAAATGAGCCCAAGATGATATCACATTGTATATTGCATGAGTGTGTTTTCAATTATTCTGTAAATTAATTATCGGCGATGAGTCTACTGAGTATTTCTTCGAAATACTCATTCTGCTATTTTAACAATATATGCAGACTTCGGAGGTGAGCGTGATTGATCCGGCAGTGGTGGCAATATAAAATTTGATTGTCGAATTTATTAAGTTTCCGAACTTATGTATTGAAACACTGTTAACGTATTTTCGTTTCCGCTATCCCAAAAACACGATATTTAAATTTTGAACAATTATCCAATGTATTTTAATTGCCGAAGTAGTTTTCAATTTCAAATATGATTTTAAAAATTAGGTCATTTCCGCAAAATTGATTGACAAAATTAGGGCAAAAGACGATGACGTGGCAATCCGGGTTAACAGAACTCGGGGCGCTACAATATTAATATATTAGTACCCATTTTTAACCCTTTTATATGTACAATATTTCCCTGCAGAGCCTATTTTTCTTTACTTATGCACCCTCTAGCTTTGTGCTATGAAGCCTATTCTTTTTTGGTCTTCCAGATTGTTTCTTTGGAGTTGGAGGGAATATCTTGTTTCAGCTCTCTGTCTCTTAAGCTGAACTTTAGACCTCACTGAAAAATTTCCAGGGTCCGCCCCTTAGAATAATCGTGCCATTATCTTGATCTTAAGAATCTTCTATATGTACATCATCCAGGAATATCTGCAGTGTCCTTCCCAATCTAATATTTAATCCCCATGCTCACTTTCTTCTGGTAAAAAAAAAAGGACAGCCAAGTATACAGCATTTTGGGTATTTAGCGAGACTAAACTTTATATCTTGCCGTGTAAGTAGTACTACTTCCAATTAGCTTATTACCTTATGGAAAATGGAATTGGGATATGCTGCCTTGTCTTGCCTAGGAATTGTCACCATGCAAAGCTCACAAATCATCATTCGATTATTGTGAAGATAATTTTTTTCCCATCTGCCACTTAATTATCTCAATACTTCTAGTATATGCATTTTCTAGACCTAAAGAAGTTTCTAGCCAATAATTAGGGTAAATATACAGAAGACATTTGAAAACTCCCGATTGTCCAGGATTGGCATGGAATAATAACACGCTGAAGGGAACCAAACACTCACCCATCAAGGACGTTGTAACCGTCTTTCGTAGAAAGTAGAGAAATCTGAACACAGGGCAGTTATTCCCATAACTAATTGATCATCATCAAGAATGAAACACTCAGCAAGATGTTCATAGATTCATTACTAAAAATATGAAAACCAAGTCTAAACAACCTATCTTATGTTGACAGAATTTTCTCTTTTTATGAAATAAGAAAGCATAATCCAGAATAAAGTTTCTTTAACATAATTTCAATTTCAATTGAAGCGATGGTCGTAATAGATTTCTTCTATGCATGGACTGTAATGGAGATAGTATCAGGAATTCTGAGTTTATTTAAGAAGCTATAGTTGACAGAAAAAAAAAAAAAAAAACCCCGGTTAGGGAAGTCTGTTGAAGACTAATGCGCTACTGGATAATCAAAGCAACAAAAGCAACTCCATTACAAAGAGGTAACAATATATTAACAATACAAGAATTAACCCCAGGTTCATGAAAAACCTCATTTCGAGAGTACAAAGAATAAGCAAATCTAACATTGACAGACAGTCAATATATAGTTGGGTACCAACGGCAAACTCAAGTGCTACGCGGAAAACACAAAACAAGGTGCTGCTTAAAGAGACGACAAAAAACACCTAGAAGGTTGCAATACAACAGGCCCTCAAAGAAAAACAAAATTATAGTCTAGTAGATAAAGTAAAATGTACAGCAACACACGGAAAAGAATCAGGGCAGATCTTACTTGATCTACTAGCTATGATACTTGGACTCGGGTACATATATCGGGTACGGGTACGTATCTAAGAGTCGGATCTTTTATTTTCTAAAATGTAGGATACGAGTACATGACTAAAAAGAGTCAAAATTTCGAATGCGGGTACATGGGTATGCCTTCCAAACTTCAATTTTTTTTTTACTAGCCCAAAATGTGATTTTGAATAAATCAAAATCAATTGTTCACATATAAGGAAATAAGTATTGAATAAGATGTTAAGACGAATAAAATTAAATTTTGGGGTTTAGTTTTCAATTATGGGAAGTTAATTACTAAATATTATAGAAACTGAGGGACTTGATTGCAATTTAAAATTAGTGGAACACTAAGTAGCACTATATGAAATCTATTTTCATTTTATACAAATAAAACCCTAAACTACCGATACAGGGAGGGAAATAAGGAAAATAAAAAAGAAGAAAAGGGAAAGAAAAATAAGAAGAAGAAGAAGAAGAAGAAGAAGAAGAAGAAGAAGGGAAAACCTAGTGTCGTCGCCTTTCTCCACCCTTTCGGCGGCGGTGCTAGGTTTATAGAGAGCAGAAATGGGAAAGAAGAAAAGGGAGAGAAAACGAAAAAAAAAAAAAAGAAAATAGCAAAGTGTCTGGTTGAAACTTGGAGGATCCGACACATAATTCATACCCATGACATGTCGTGTCCGACACGGATACTCCGGTCATTTCGAAGAGTCTGAGTATCAAAGTCTACTAGTAACCTTGGAACATCATTGATAGCAAACAAGCTTTGTTCACTGAAAAATTAAGAATAACAATTTATAAGGGCAGCCAACTTGGTTGAGCAAGCCGCTTGTTGGCTTGCATGTGAGCAAGACGGCTAGCGTGCGGACCAACTTTTGAGCTGGGCTTGCGGGCCCAACTAAGCTTGCCTAGCATGTGCATTGCTTTTTGCAGCCATGCACGGGCCCGTTTGATGTGACCCTGCTGGTGCAGGGTGCCATTAAACAGCGCAATTTTTTAATTCAGGTGGCCAAACTGAAATCAGGCGGCTTTTTTTTTTTTCTGAACTTGTGTCTATAAGTAGGGATGGGTGTAAACCAAATTCTTTGCACTTTCAGAATTCTCTACAATCTCTCTAATGACTTATGCCTTATATACCACACTCATCTTTTTAGTTAATTTTGCAATTACTTGTACAGTTGTCCCTTCATTTTCCAATTATTTTTCCAAATTCCCACTCTTCTTGTACCAGTTATTTCTATTAGTTGCTTTTTACCTGTATATTCTATAAAATTCGTAATGGATTAGATTCATGAAGCCTGATGAAGATATTAACCAATTTCTTGGTAGTTCCAATACTCCCGCCTATAATTATTTAGGGACAAACAATGTTCCAAATCATGAAAATCCATCTACTACCGATCCAACAACAATTGAGGTTGATGACGATTTGGAAGCAGCAGTCTCTTCAAAGAGATGAAAGAAGGAAAAATCTCTTGAGCCTATTTCTAAATGTTGAAAACACTTATGAGAAAGAAAGCTGTGAGATGGGTAACATGTCACCATAGCATATAGCAATTACTCAAGAAAGGACTTCACCTAGCGTGTAAAAAGTAAGCATATTGCAATTACTAGGAAAAGACTTCACCTGAGAGGAAATTTTACCGCTACCCATAAGTCCATAACAACAGGCATTACAAAAAAATGCTTATTCAAACTGATTTTCGAGAGTAGGCAATCTCAATATCAATTTCGCTCTGGCCATGAGGGACCTTCTGGAGCAGCTCTTGTAAATTGGGTTTATAATCCACAAACAAGACGGAAAGGCATGGTAATGCTTGTAGCCAATGCCAAGTTAAGTTGCCGTTATCCACAATAGAAACACTTGATAAAATTCATACAAATATATCTTCAACCCAAGTACAAACCTACTAGTAGAGGTGAGCTTCGTTTTGATGCTATAAATCTATACAATAATGATAAATTATTGACGATTTAGAAAATTATTCCGATATCATATCTATTTCAAATTTTTTATTTTTTTTTTTGATAACCGTGGATGTCCGGGCCAGTTTGCGCGCACCTCGACTAAGTCCACGGGGCCCTGAAGTTTACGGCCGGGTACTCACCTCAGTGGCCCTGAGGGGACTCGAACGGTGACCATTGAGGAGCAAACCCAAGGCCTGACCAATTGAGCTCTATTTCAAATTTGTGATCCGAAAAAACCATAAAAGGATATATTAGTGCCACGGCCAGTCGATAAGTTTTGAATTATGCATAAAAATCGTTGCATTTAACGTCATTATATGTGTAAAAAATATTTTCAACGTTTTATTGGCCGTACTTAAAAGCATTTTATTGTGAAGATAATGTCTATAGTTTCACTAATGATAATGCTAATGTTAAACACTAATGTTACTAAAAAAGTTATTAACCAACTACATTAGGAGTTTGATGCCAAGCGTTTTCATGTGCGTCGTGTTTGTCATATTTTTAATTTGATTGTTCAAAATAAACTTATCCTACGGGATGTTTGCAACTGATATGGATAATAGATGGAACTCTACAATCTCATGCTACAATCTTGTATAGATTATGATATAGTTATTACTAATTTTTATAATGGTATGCATTTAAATGATTTTGAGTTTGATTAGAACTCTAATGATTGACTTATTGCTTTTGAGATCGTGAAAAATTTGAAGGTTTTCTTCGATGAGAATGTGTGCATGGCATCCACTATCCTACTGCTCCTATTGTTCAAACTCATTTTTTAATATTGTTAAAATTTGGGAAAATATAGAGATTATTCATCTTTTGATGACATTATTGCAACTGTGGAGATGTAATTCCAGAAATATTGGGAACAACTGTCAATGTTATTTTCTTTAGTTACATTTATATATAGTCATATTAACTTATAAGGCTGTAAAGGTATTATCTAACAAATTCTTTTCCATGTAACATTTGATATCACATTAAACATTATGATATAGAAAGTACTTAGTGCAATTTATATTCCCGTGTTGCAGCCAAACAAGGTAGTAACAATGATCCACCACCACTTCTACTAATCGTTCATTGACGATAATATATGGAAAAAAATGATCTTCCCAGATGGTGACGAACAAATGAAAAATAATAAACGATATTATCTTTCATAGCATATGATCTACTAACACCTCTAGTGTTAACTGCAGCCTACGATGCTCGGACTTGACATTCTTGTCCGTATACCCACATCGACATGGAGCGACACGGGGTACTGGTATAAAATTCGAGACGAATCCTTCAATTTCAAGTCGACACGACAACCTAGGTAAATGTGGTGGCAAAGCATGGAAGCAGCAATTGGTGGTTTGCCGATGTTTTGATTTGAAGATGCAGGTCGCAGTGGTATAAAATTGCAGTTGATGGCGACATACTATACAAGTTCGCGATGGGTGATTGTTCGAGCTGGTTGTCAACTTTTGTTTACAGTGGCTATTAGGGTGCAATGCTCAAAGTTGATGAGCTGTGTGGTGTTTGGACGGGGTGATGGGTCACCGACTGCAATGGGTTATTAGAGAAGACAAAGGTTGCCGACGAAGGTGGAGGTGGAGGTGGAGGTGGAGGTGGAGGTCGTCGGCGAGGGTGGGCGGTAATTAGGGTTTGACGGCGACGAGTGAACATTGAGAAGACAAAGGTAGGCTATTTTTATTGGGCAGTTGGTGCTATGCTGAGGTGTATTAATATGTGAGCTTATCGTGGTTGAAGAAGTAGGTTGGCTCGCATTGAGGCTGGCTTCTTTTTGTTGGGTAATTGGACCGTTGGGTTGGGCTAATTTAAGTGACATGTATATCTTTCAACAATTTGCCACTTAATTATTATTTAACTTTTTATATCTAAATTTATGAGAAAAAATTGAAGTTGAAAATTGTACCCACGTACTTGTGTTCAGAATTTGAATTCTTTTTAACCATGTCCCCATATCCTACATTATCAAAAATAAAAGATCCTACACTTCCATACCCGAGACTGGACATCATAGGCTGCAGCATCGAAAGTTGCGTTTAGTCTAGGGATAAGGTTTTGTTTGACCAAAAAAGAAGGTTGAAAGAAGTAGAATGAAAGAAGGTATATCTTAGGCTATAATGTGCTCAAAGAAATGACAAGATGCAACCTATCAAATATCATATACAATAGATAGAAGAATTGCTTAAGATTTCTAGCAATTATAATTTTCATGGATTTTTTAGTATACAACACTTTAAGTTGTATATATATATATATATATATATATATACTAGTGAACATTACCATTTCATTAGTTTTTTTTTTTTTTTAAAGTGTACACGAAATATTTATTCGTGTATAATTATCAGTCTATGTATAGAGATAAAGGAGCGTTTTTATAACTTTATAATTCTTTTATCAAACACTTTACAAAATAGAATTTTTTAATCCGATGCAAATTTACAATACTTTTCAGGGACAAAATGTATTTCACTTATATATATATATATATATATATATATATATATATATATATATATATATATATATATATATACACGACGCTCGCGCACCAAAGAGAGAGTTGGTGGAGCAAGCTGAGCTGACCTTTTTAAAACGAGCCAACTCGCACTTGGCTTGCCCCAAGAGCAAGAGATAGAAAGCTCGCCCGGTGGGCCTAGCCGAGCCCAACGATGGGAAAGCTAAGCTAGCTTGACTCGGTCTATTAACACCCCTATACACAATCAAGACTGGATGGCAAACAACATGAAAATTTTGGAATGAGTGCAACTTATTACTTCAGGTAGCCAAATTTTAGAAATAAGGATATAGCTAGCTTTTAGTGCACATCATACAAGTAAGAGCTCCTTACACAAAAACAGAAAAGAAGGGAAGCATGAAGCAATATAATCCACCAAGAAGTTGAAGTACAGAGACTACCTGTTTTTGCTTTAGCTAAGGATGGTTGTACAACAGCATGCATAGTGATAACACCTTTAGGTAGCTCCCAAAAAGGCGTATGGCATTGGCCAACAGTCTTACTGTTTTCCATCATTTTCCCAGCACTTATCAATTTCACATCATTTGCAGACTTTGGTACAATTTTCTTATCTAAAACAAAAAGAATAATTTTATCCAATCAAAAATAACAAATGGTACGAAGCATGTAAGAATAGCTGATAATAAGAAGACTAAGATAAGGGTTCCAAGCAACAAATATACCTCAAGCTACTATCTCGGTTTCTTATAATAAAATTCTGCATGGCATGACGTATATTTTTAAGGAAGAGGAAACTAAACTGACTGCTCCAATTTGTGGAGCAAGCACTATCAGATATGAAAACCTGCTCTCTTTTCCAATCTTTATTATTTAAATTTCAACCCTTTCTCTATCTCGCTTTTGTAATAATATTTCGTTTTACCACATAACAACTAAGGTTTTGTTGAGGTACAAGTTGCTCTCTTACACAATAAAAAATAAGCACATGTGGATGAACCTTTCTATGTCAACTTAGACCAAGAAAATACTACAGATATAAGGAGAGATTCAGTTTAAGCATCCCAATATATAATTTATGTGTGTCAAAATCGTGCTTCATATCAAAGGAAAGAGAGACGCAGAGTCGACCAAAAATTAGTTCAAGATCAGAGGCCATACGACACCTCTTCATTAATCACACACAACAAGAGTCAATAATCACATGAGACGAACCACAGTTTCGCAATTACATATAGCACGTTTACTCCAATCAAATCGACAAAACAACATACTAAATTTCAAATTCCATGAAAAGCTCGATATATATCCTCAATTTAAAAAAAAAATTAAATATAAAAAATAACAGAAAAAAAAAAAACCAACCTTTGGGCCACTCGGTGACAACTCTCTCCTTGAGTATGGCGACGGTGGCGGCCGGTGAATACCGAAAGGGACCAATATCTGATCCATCATACAATCTGAATTTGATCTCCACCAAGTCTTCTTCCGGCATTTGTTTTACTTTTTCCCCAAAATTTATCAAATATATTCTAGTAAATCTCTCGCTTTTCCAGCAATCCTTCGATCAAAACCTAAATCAATTCCTAAAGAACCCTTCTGCCAAACCCCACCTAACACAAAGTCTCAGTATTACGTAAAGAAAATTCATCAATTAAAAGAAGCGAAAATAATTTATTTAACTTATTCTAGTAGAGCTGCAATATAAAGTTTGAAATTGAGGAACCCTAGACCGGATCCTGAGTCTTAACGCGTTTGTCTGCTTGTAGAGTTTGTTGTCTTGAGTGCTTCACTGCTTTGCTTCTTTTTTTTTTTTTCCTTCCTTTTTTCCCTTTTAGTTTCCAATTATTATTATCACCCCAATTTTTAGCTTTTGATTTTGATTCTTTAAAAATCATTTTCCCTACCTTGCTCATTTTTAATTGCACATTATTCAAAAAATTATTTTTACCTTTTATAATAACTTTTTATTACTTTTAATCAGATATTCGCAAATATATATATTTTCTGTATATAAAAAGTGTCTATGAAACGGAAGTTGTTGTTTTGACAGAAATTCTTGTTCCACTTTTTCCACTATTAACTTTAATGGATTCCGTTAAGTATCTTCTGTGAGCTGGAATTCCATTATATAATAATTTCAAATATGGAAAAAAACAGTGTCAATTATAAGTGAACCACATTGGCCATTTTTGTCTGTTTGAATTCCATTAGTTGAGAACTCAAAATTTAGTAGAAAAATAGTGGCAAATTATACACGTTAACTTTAGGCAGGGATACCATTGTCTTCTCCTATACATTGTAATGGCAAAAAACATTATAATAAGTTTCAATTTGGAAAAACTAGAGTCTCATTTACTCTTATTTTTCCCCTTTTGTACGTGTTCCAGCGGCTGAATTTTTTAATCTTGTCCATGCATAGGAATGGAAACTACAACTAGAGAGAAAATATAAGTTATAAATATCTGAAGGCAGATTTTAATCACATGCAATAGAAATTTTTAATAAGTATTTTTAATATACTGCATGACTTATAATTTATAATAAAAGTAAATGAGACAAGTGATTGATACATGGCGAAGTAGTGCAATAGTCAGATTTAAAGTTTGAATACCAAGAGACATATTTCGTAGGAATCCAAGAGGCATTGAATCGGGTATAAGAAAACCCATCAATTACTTTCAGTTTACTGGTGCTACCATTTGAAAAGTGACTGATAAATTATATTTCTTTCAGTGCATTGGTGGTACGGTTTGAAGGAAGATTGTAAAGTGAGTTTAACTTAATTTTTTGTTTATAGTATAAGTCTATCTATGCATTATATATGGTTTTTCATATTTTTCCGTGCTGTCTCTCTCAAATTCTGTATCTCACAAATCAGGTGTGGTGAATTAGTGCAGTGGTGCAAAGGTTTGAACGTACATTAAAAAGGTCGGTCTTACTATCTTTTGTGTGTTTATATTATGTATATAGTCTATCTATGCATTACACATATTTGTTCACATTTCTAAGAAAGGAAGCGACTAATATCATAAAACTTAGAGATCCATAGAAGTTATTAAAAAACTTATAAAAAAATTCAAGAACAAATAAAACGTAATCCATATAGTCAAGCAATAATAAGAAGAAAAATGTAACAGATATAATCCGAAAATAAAGCTCAACTACTAAGGTAATAAAAAGTCAGAGAGTACCTGGAGAAGCAGTCCATCCTATAGTGATAGATTGTAGAACCATGAAAATAGTACTGTTATCAACAATAGTCTTTGCAAATTAGAATTTGAAGTTTGGGATATGGCTCAAAAGTCAGCTACTTCAATACTTATTTATTCAAAATATATGACTTTCCAACTATAAAATTTTTCTTGATCCTTCTATACAGAAGAAAGATAAACGACACCAATAAACGTGATTTTCGCAGGTGCACAAGCAAGAAGGCATCCCCAGATACATACAAATAAACATATATAAATTTCAACGTTCATCAAAAGACCTTTAAAAGATTAAGCTGATCATTAACCATTATCTGCAGCCCACAACCGTATATGAAATTAGGGAAAAATTCAATCTTGGAGCCAAAACATTTTCATTCTATAAATCAGTACCGTCTTACTTCTAAATCTAAACAATGAGAAAACTCAAGAAATCAAATCAGATATTTAAATTAAAAAAATCAACAAATAACCCATTTATCTAAGAATTTGCTCTCCTGTACACACACCCTAGGCTCGTAAAGATATGAAATTTTATCATTAAATCCAAATTCAAAACCATGAAGTCCCAAATCCAAAAGGACAGAATAACCAGCTATTACTATCCCAAAAATCATTTTTTTTTAAATTATCACTCATTTAACGCTTGAGCAATTAATACACAAACACCCATAATAACATAAAAAAGGAAGCAAGGAAACATGAGAATTGAAATGCAAATGAGCTCCATGTCAGCATAAGCCTGAGCATTAAATTCTCACACACATGAAATGCAAGGAAAATTGAAGACTATATTACAGAAGAATCACAGTTAAAAAGGGCAAGAGAATGTTAAATGAACCTTCATTTCCTCAAGAACCATATTTCACTATGATTATGTGTGTGTGTGTGTGTGTGTGTGTGTCACTGACTCTTTTCATTGTATTTTAATTACTAATTAGCACATGTTTTCTCTGATAATGATTTATATCCAAATAATGAACTAACAAGCATTGAAATAAAAGAAAAATATTACATTAACCTTTTTTATTTATTATTTAATTTGCTTATTTAAAAATATAAGAGGCAAATGAATCTTTTACACCCTCATAATGATTATTTTGAACGAAAATTGGTATCATGAACAAAATGTAAAAATAATATAATGTTGAGGATAAAACTATGACCAGAAATTTTAGAACATAAGTACAAAATGAGAAAGAATTATTTTACATGTACATCAATGTTTACACCCAAGATTACATGATGATCAAGTGATATTTCATCATTTGCTTGTCATCAGGATGCAAAGCTAATGTACTTGTAGCAAAATCCAGTAAGAAAAGGTTAGGAACATTCATTCCAATTAAAATGTAGTGTCCTTAAATAAAAAAAAGTGTGGTGTGAATATAATTTACCTTTTCGAATTTTCTTTTTCTTTGTTTGATTATTATTTTTCGCTTTCGCTTTTGGTTTTGATTTAAATTGTTCTTTTCTTGGAAAAAAGTTGCATTAGTCCTCAACCTATTATATTAATAGCAAGTTAGTCTCAAATCTCTAGCAATTTTATCCTAATTATTTTTATAGTAGTACAATAAAAACAGAAACCAATCAAAAGTTGCACATTGAGTTCCCAACATTTACCGTCAGTACGAATTCATATTTAGGGTATGTTTGGGCCAGATTTTAATCGAAGTCAAATTCAAACAATTAATAGCAACCACATCTTTCGTAAGTCTCACATCTTTTCAATCACACATTTCAAAAACTCATATCACAATCCATTTAAATCTGATTTTAATTTACACCAAACACCCTCTTAACCTTTAGCAATTTAACCCAATTTTTCAATTTTATCAATTGTTTTTCTTCCTCAAAAAGAGACAAAAATTTCAAATGGCTCAAGAGTTAAAACTGCAAAATCAATGCATCATTGTTTAAATAGTTTATGTTAGGGAGGGCTATTCAAAGCACAGAGCACTTGGAGGGTAAAAGTTCTTTTCTAAAAATAATGGGAGTTTGGTTAAAAATTACCATCTATAGTGTTTGAAATCTTTTCATAAATCAAAATCTTTCTCACTTTCTATGGTCAAATTGAAAACTCTTATTTTCCATTGAAAATCCCCAAATCAAAATGTATAGTCATTTTTTGAAACAGATTAAACAAGAAGCACAAATACGCAATTAGAACACATGAAGCAGTCATAGGGTCACAATATACATCGTTCTAAATTCCAGGGTTTCGTGATATTCGCGATCTCAGATCAAAAAAATGGTCAAATGGATAAAGTACAGGTGTTCTAATGGAATAATCAATGCAACAAAGATGTATGCCAACAAAACTAATTTCTTACTCAATACAAGTCTCACACATTGACTTAATTGACAATTATTTCAAATAATCAATAAACAAGTTTTACCTATTAAATTTAACAAATAAAAGAAGGCAAATAATTCCTAAATTCTAGCAAAGGCAAGGGCTACCCTACATTGTAACCCAAAACATAATGGTCAACCCACACGACAGTCTGCAAGTATGAAAATTTAATAGTTAAAAGTCAATTAACCAAGCGGACCAAATATGCGGGTCCGTAAATAAGGAAATATGTGAATTCATTACTTTAAAGCAACTACTATTCGCCATAAAACTTTCAACAATTGCAACAACACAACTGCCAAAGCACTGAATCTAAACAACCGGGCAAAACGGTTCAGCACCAAAATATTGCTTAAAACTGAAAACAAACACCACCGCATGGTCCACAATATCACCAGGAAGAACCAATGTTTTTGGACCACCGCATAAAAACCTCCCACGAGCCTCCATGGGCCATCATCGTCATCAAGCGTCACCTTCATTAGTCACCACCTTTGCCGCCGCATGCGCTGCACAATCAACTACATCACGATGTTAGGAGATGGGATACAAACTATGTTTCTCCACTAGGTCTCTAAATTGGTCGAAAATTAGATTTGAAGGTCCAGTCAGTTTGGGTTTATGAATATTTCTGGATAGCTACTACCACAACTTATTTGTTGCCTTTTTAAGCCTAATTTTGCACAAATTCTTTCCATATTGCACTAATACCATTTGTCATGGAAATTATACACCAAGGACTTCAAATTGTGCAATCTGCTCAGTTTCAATACAAAAATCGAATAAAACACCAACCACTTTGATGGCTCCGCCCAAATCAAATTTCTCACTATGGTTGCCCTCTTATAAACATTATTATTCGCAAAGTACAATATGGTGGATGCAATTAACCACAAAAGAAAGAGATGAAGGAAGAGGTAAGTCACAAATTTTCTCACAATACATGGCTGCTTCTCATCTACACAATTCAATATCAATCACATACACTTCTTTAAACAAGAGGCTCTAGTTATAGTTTTAGGGTAAAACCAATAAACGGGCCAGACACAAATGGGCCAAGAAACATGATAATAAGATGGGTCAAGAACCAAGTGACAACAAAGTGTGCTAATTAGATGTGTCAATCCGGGTGGTCCGGGCCGGGTCGGCCCGCCAACATATAAGCCTATAACGACCCGCGTGAAAAAAAACCCGCCTTTACAGGTTTCGGGCCGTTTTGGGCCAGCCCACAAATTTTGGATTAAAACACAGGCCTGCCCGCTGACCCATCCGAGTCAGGCCCATGCTGGTCACGGGTCGTGCGAGTCGCGGTTTGTTTCAATTTGGCCAATATTATTATATAAATAAAATTATGAAAATATAGAATTTTTCATATTTATAGTAAAAAAAAAAAATTTAATGTAAATTAAGAATTGAACAAAATGATAAATTCATATTTATACCAAGAAATGTTTACATAGAATTCAAATTTAATGTTACATGAATTATTTATAACTTTGCAAAGTTAAATTTAACTTAAACAAATAAGAACTAAATGTTTTTTCCTTGAATTTTGAGATGATCCAACTTCTACAATATTATCATCTTCTAAATTTATTGAGGAGCAACTATCATTGAAAATAGGATTTATAAAAGAAAAATCAGAAGAATCCATAATGTAGTAGTATTACACAGTTTAGTAGTAAGAAGAAAGAAATAGAATAGAGATGATGATATTTGCAATTAAATAATTGTAATTGAAGTAACAAGATTAATTTTTTGGAAGGTAGTAACAAGTATAATTTTTTTGAAGGCTACAAGTGAGATAAATATTACCAAAATTTTCAAAATTTTTTAATTTTTTTTTTCAATGACCAGCGAGTTAACTGCGACCCGTGAAGGTGCGACCCGTGAAGGTGCAACCCGCGAAACCCGCGGGTCACACCTCCTTGATCCGTGAACCACCCGCTCGAGTCACAGGTCGGCCCACGGTCTCGAGTCGATTCGGGCTGATTTTCACTGGTCTGGTCGGCCCGTTCGTTTTGACACCTCTAGCGCTAATCACCTAAAGGGTCGTCCAACTAATGAATGGGTCATGAACAACATAAATTAATAATTGCTTCCAATGTTCTAATTCATTTTTGGGTCGAGCCAATCAATTGTGGTGTTGATATAAATAATCCAACCATTTTAACATCATTACTAGAATTTATTAGATATCAAAATTCAACAAAAAAATATTAAAAATTATAATTTATAACCATCTCAACTAGTGGTAGTAGAAAATCCAATCCTTCGTTGAAAAATGATTTTATTTATTTTTGCAAATTCAATTTTGTGCTTCCTTTAGAGACTTCTTGACAGTGTTCTAAAATGCGTAATGCGTTGCGATGCGTCGAGGCCGAGAATCAAGAATCACAAGTTTAGGCGTGTCAATGCGAAGAATAAGCGACATAATGCGTTTCGTATTTTTATGGCATTAAATATATTTTTATATAAAAAAAAAATTTACCAAAAAAAAAAAAAAAAAAATTTGTTCTAAAATGCGCGGACAATGCGCGCCTAGGCGCGCATAATGCGGGACAATGCACGCCTATGCGCGCGCATTTTCGAACAAAAAATCCAAAAACGCATTTTCCGCGCATTCCCCGAATTCGACCCGTTTTTCCCACGAGTCGCGCCTAGGCGGCGCATTTCCGCGCCTTTTAGAACACTGCTTCTTGAGAGTTTTGGAGTATCTAGTATGGGTTTTTTTAAGTGTTGATTCTGTACGTTTATGAAGGGCTCTGATCTAAAAGGTTTTTAATAGCAATTTTTAAAGTAGTCCAAGCCACATTTGAAAGTATTATTAAATGGTTCTGAAAGTTTTTTAAAATAATAAAAAAAAATTTGTTCTTATATAAAAATGATAGTTGTGCGTAAATAATATGCAGTAAATGTGTATGCACTCCTTATAATACAATATAACTTTATATATTTTATCCAATCATTCTTTTATTATGTATGGACTAGTTTTTGTTCATTTGAACAATGTTCTAATATGCGAGCATTTGCTTTGCATACTTTGCATAAGGAAGATGACTTAAATGAATAAGGAGATATTAAATTGAAATCCAATAAAGTGTTATACAAAAATTATGATTTTTTTTAAGTCGGTGTTCGTGTTTACTCTAATTGTAGGAATTAATTGTGAGTAATTGTAAAATTTATGATTTTGAACAATATGTTTTTTGTGAAATTTTGAAGAATGTGTATAAAGTTCAAGTAATTGTAATATTTGTGACTGAGCAATATGTGTGTGTGTGTGTGTCAAAATTTGAAAAATTAAAAATTCAAAGATTACATTGTTTCATTTATTTATTAGTTTAAAAATATTAAAAATTGAAAAACGAATAACTAGGCATTTGCTTCGCACCGGCATGCGCATACTTGTTATGCTTGATAATAGATCGAAACGCATTGTTACGCATTACGCATTTTAAAACATTGATTTTGAATAAACTCTTACGCCAATCATTTTCTATTGGATTACAAGATGTAAAAGTACGAATATAATCTGTTACTAATTTTCTTTGGAGAGAAGGATTTATTTGAATAAGAATTCTTTTCTTTTTGCAAGCTATATTCATTTTTAGAATACATTGGAAAATAACTGTTTTATAGAGTAAAATTAGATGAATTTTTTTTTTAAATGGTCAAAAAAACCTATCGAATGAGTTGGAAATACAACTTAAATTACAATAAAGTGAACAAAAAACTAATAAACACTAATTTTCTCAATCTTTCACAAATAGTGCCACCTAAAAGCAAACTTTTGAAAATAAATTGCCATTAAGCTTATACAATAAATTCCGTGTATTAAAAAATATAAATTGTTACAAATTGTATTTTCGAGAAATATAACAAATGTTGATCTTATTGTGATTGCCGAAATTCAAGATCCTCTAATTAATTATAGGAGAGTTCGCAGGTGCGCACTACAACAAAAATGGTCATTTGCAACATTAAAAATACAACATTTGTCAACAAATGTTGTCAAAAGGGTCTTTTGGCAACATTTTAGTAGGTGAATGTTGCCATTGGTATTAATAAATGAGCTTTGGCAACGTTTTTTAGAAAAATGTTGCGGTAGACACTTTTAGCAACGTTTATTGAGTGTTGCAAAAGGTTTTATCTTTAGCAACGTTTATCAAACGTTGCGAAAGGTAAGACTTTTCGCAACGTTCACCAAACGTTGCTAAAAGTCATCTTTCGCAACGTTTATCAAACGTTGCGAAAAGTCTCACCTTTAGCAACGTTTATTGAGTGTTGCGAAAGGTTTTACCTTTAGCAACGTTTATCAAACGTTGCGAAAGGTAAGACTTTTCGCAACGTTCACCAAACATTGCTAAAAGTCATCTTTCGCAACGTTTGATAAACGTTGCGAAAAGTTTTTTTCCCAAATTAAATTATATAAGGAACCAAAAATAATCCAAACCCTAAACTAATTCACGCCTCCGTCCGTTCATTCCTCTCCATTTTGGTTCCTCCTCCATTACTCTTTAGCGCAGCCTATGAATCCATTTTCCGCCACCGTCCGGCCCCCAAAATCGCCGAAAATTGGTCCCAATGGATTGCCCTTAACATCTTCTACAATATCCACCCAATATTTCCCAAATTCATCCAGTAGTACGGCTGAAATCAACCTAGAAAACCAGCAACCTGAAACTGTAAAAACTACCGGAATCGTCTCTTCCGGCCAACACCTTGTTCGCGGACCACCACCGTTCGACTGCCCATGTCCTGCTGACTCCAACTATGGTCTCAATTTTGCCCGTACATCAAGTTATCAATCTGATTTTATATCTGAAACCGCTCCAGTCGCGATCCCCTTTCTGCCCAGTCCGAAGAATTCAAATTCTGCCTCCATCAGAAGAAATCAATTTGTTTTTGGAGGACATTCCTCAATTCTTGAATTTTACTGAAGTGGAGGCTCGTGGTGAGTCTCTCTCTCTGTGTACCCTAGTTTATGCATCTGTCTCTTTCCGCATTCATGGCATTCAAACAGAATTATATTTTGGAAACTCAAAACTGATCTATATTTAACAGAATTATTTGCTGTCTATATTTTGGAAACTCAAAATAGAATTACTTGCTATCTCTTTGTGTCAATTATTATTAGTGACTAGTTAGTGGATTAGGTTAAACCTTATATGGAGAAGGTTATGGTTTGTTTTTTATTAGGCTGGATTATTGAATGCAATAAGGTCTCTCTCTCTCTCGTCTTATATAAATTTAGTGATTGTTGATACTTGATTGTTAGTCACAACGTATGCCTCTGTCAGAGCAATATCAAAATATAATCTGCTAATCCAATTGGAAATGAAGTTGTACGTTTGCTTGACTGAAATAACAAATGCAACTATCAGCATCCTGTAATTATTAACAGCCATGATCTATACAACTGACAGTCTTCAAGAAAATGAGGACTAAAGAAATTCAATAGATTTCACTTTTTCGTGCATAAACAAGAAATTTCAATAGGCATGGAGATTCAGTACTACTCAATTGGTGTGTGTTGTGCTTTTGTGTTAATGATATACACATGGAGGTTGCTGAATTGGGTTTGGTTTACGCCAAAGAAGATGGAAAAGTTGCTGAGAAAGCAAGGTCTCAATGGAAACCAAAAGGCCAACCTGATTCTTTTTCCATTCTATATCAAGCTCTACACTACTCACCACAAACATCAGAAACTTCATTCAAATTATATTTAGTATTTCCTGATAATCACATCACAAGCATATATAATATCCCCTAATTTCCCAATCCACAACCTAATTACTAGACCAGTATGTAAAATATAAGTACATCATAACCAAACTATGCAATTGCTCATCTGTCTTTTATGTAATGAACAACCACATTATGCTGCAAGCAAGAGTTAAAATAAAATTCTAAGCTGGCCTCCTACTCCTACTTGTTGATTAGGTTGTAAGGATAATTATGGTTCTATATAAACAACCTTATGTTACTCTATTCGATGTTAGTGAATTATTTGAGTGAATCACTTAAATTATTGTATGTCGATCTTATTATTCTTCTTTTCAATTTTATTGTTCACGTTTGCACAATAACTGATATCAGAGCCAAATTTATGATGTTTGGGGTTTCTCTTGCAAAGTTCGGTGGAATTGGGAATATCAAATTATGAGTATGATCGTTGTGTTTAAGTAAAGAGCCTTGGTGATGGTTCATTAATTCTCTTGCTGATTCTTTTTCATATGATTATTTTCAGGTTTGAGTGCACAATTATTTTCAGGTTTGAATTGAATTGTTCAACATTGTATGGCCATATTGTTTTATCTTTACTCCAACTATACAGAATGGAGCCCTGGGACATCCAAGGTACATATTGATTTGCATGATAGTAAGAAGTTCAGGAATTTTAAAGTCCAATTCTCAAAAATAACATTAGTAATGAAAATCTGACATTGATTTTGAGTTTTTTAATATGTTGTTAATCTGATTTACTGTTTCTAATACTGTAGATTGGTGCTGCTTTGTGTAATGAACATACAACTGGCAGCTTGAATATATGTTAGCAACAGCATAGTGGAAAAGATTTTCATACTTTCACGTTTTCTGTCATGATTTGCTTAATCAAATAGGTAGATTGAGCAGCGAATTTGGTTTAATATTGGATAATGTTTAGGGCGGAAAGGAAGCTAAAATCCATGTTGTGTAGTGAATTTCTGTTGATTAATTTGAATTTCAGGCCTCTGTGGTCGAGGATGACGACGATGATGATGTGGATTTGTTTGGTGAGGAGACTGAGGAAGAGAAGAAGGCTGCTGAAGAACGTGTTGCAGTCGTGAAAGCATCTGGAAATAAGAAAGAGAGTAGTTTGTGTGTTCCGTTTATGATCGAGTTTTTCCCTTACCATTTTATTTTATTTTGAAGCTTCTTTTTATTTAAGTGGTGTTGTATCCCATTCTAATGTTCAAGTGTATGGATTAAAAAATATGTAATGAAATTATCAATTTTTATGCAATTTCAAAATTTATTCATAAGTTGCATTTTCAATTTTGTCAATCTATTTGCAAAAATTGTCGATGTTAAAAAAAAAAAAAAAAAAAAAAAAAAAAAAAACCTACTGCAACGTTTGGCAAACGTTGCCGTATCTATCTACGGCAACGTTTGGCGACGCTAAAGATCGTTTTCGCAACGCCTGGCCAAACGCTGTCGTAGATAGATACGGCAACGCTTTGCCAAACGTTGTCAGATCGCCTTTCGCAACATTTACCAAACGTTGCCGTATCTCTACAGCAACGTTTTTGAAACGTTGCCGTAGACTTTCGGCAACGTTCAAAAAACGTTGCCGTATCTCTCTACTCTACGGCAACACCTCGATTTGCAACACACGTCCAAACGTTGCCGTAGGTCTACGGCAACGTTTTTTGAATGTTGCCGTAGACTGTTTTTGTTGTAGTAGAGGCCACATGGATTGGATCCTAGACTTCAAAATTTGTTGGATTGACTTGTAGAAAACTTGACTTGTTTGACACTTGGATTTCGAGGTTTGGATTTAAATTTCGAAAGCTGAACTCGAATTTGCTTTGATTTGAAGATGAGTTTGATCTTCTAGAGTTGTCTTGAACTTGCTTGAATAGACTTAAATTGGCTGCAATTTTTATTTTTTATATTTTTTGATGTCTACAAGTGCCACCTTAAGAATTATCAATTTATTATGTAAACAAATTAATAAATCTTGAACTCGAAATTCAAATTTTTTTTTTTTTTAAGAGTTTGAATTGTACTTGGACTCTTTTGGGATTTATCCGTAAATTTGGAATGGATTTGAACTTTTAATCTGGATAAGATTTGACAATTTCAGTCCCAATAGATTTTGTAAGGTTAGAAATTCATTTTAAAAAAAAAAAAATTATCAATGATTAATTTGATTTTGTATGAAATTCTCTTCCTAGCAATCCAAATTGTGTCGTGTTTCAAGTAGAAATAATAGACAAATTAATACATTCTCATTATTAGTCTTTTATTTTGTCAAATAACTTGTTCGCTTGACTGAGAAAGTTGAAAACCTGCATGAAATTTCATCCAAAACTTTTCTTTGATTCATCACTATCGGTTGGAAAATTGGATTTTATTAGTTGGTTTGACCAACTTTTGACCAATTATTTTAGTGAGTCTCGTTAGTTGGACAAAATTTTTCTTTAGCCGAGTGTATTCTACTCAATGAGTAGATTAATGTAATTTAGGGTGAATGAGAAATTAAAGTCAAAAGATAACCACTTGAAGTTGAATGATATTGGAATAAAAATTGGTGGGAAATTGGAAAAGTTTCAATCCCACATAAGAAAGTTAGAAGAATATAAACCACTTTATATTGCTCAAGTTTGGGACTGGAGTTTGGGCCCCAGGTGTACCAATAGTCTTGGAAGGGGAGAGATCCTACATGCTAGTAGGTTGGGGCAAAGCCCACACGCGCGCGCCATCCTATCGCCGTCGTCAGTTCGACCGGCCAACTCGGCACGAGCATGGGTCCCTGGTTTGGATTGGATTCGTACCCCCTAATAATGCTCACGGGAAGAAACCAGAAAAAATCATGGGAGTAGATTTTAAGAGATGACAATAGAAAATGTTGTTTTATCTCAAGACTCTGAATTTGACAAAATTCTTGAGTGAAGATGCTCCAACTGTTGAGGAGGATGAAACAGATTCTCAAAAATGAGTAGCATTCAATGCATGGAGTCATAGTGACTTCTTGTGAAGGAACTACATCATCAATTGCCTTGACAACACACTATACAGCGTATACTGTTCAGTCAAGACACCTAAATTATTGTAGGAGTCATTGGAAAAGAAGTACAAAACGGAAGATGTCAGATTGAAGAAATTCGTTGTAGGCAAATTCATGGACTTCAAATTGGTAGATTCTGAAACAGTAATGAATCAAGTCCAATAGGTACAAATCATCTTGCACAATATATATAGAGAAGATATGAAGCTCTGTGAGTCATTTCAGCTCGCTGCGATTATCAAAAAATTACCATCAATGCAGAAAGATTTCAAGAATTACCTGAAACATAAACGCAAGAAAAATAGGACTTGAAGATCTAATTATACGATTAAAAATTGAGGAAGATAATCGCAATTCTGAAATGAAATCTGGAAAGCTACAAATGGAGGCTAAAGTCAATTTGGTGGAGCCAAATACTAGTAAGAAAAGGAAGCACTTAGGTAATGGAAAGCAAAAGAGTAAGGCCAAGAAATTCAAAATAGATTGTTATAACTGCGGTAAGCCCGGTCACACTGCAAAGGACTACCGACAGAAAAAGCAAAACAAAAAGGACTAAGTAAACTTGACCGAGGAAGAGAAATTGTCTAACGGTGTGTCTGAACTAAAGCTCTTAGCTGTTGTATTTGAAGCAAACATGGTGGACAATCCGAGATAATGGTTCGTTGATACTGGCACTACTAGTTACGTTTGTGCTGATAAGGAGATATTTTCATCTTACACTCATATCAATGGACGACAAC
This sequence comes from Fraxinus americana, assembly GCA_035079005.1. Lineage (NCBI taxonomy): Eukaryota > Viridiplantae > Streptophyta > Magnoliopsida > Lamiales > Oleaceae > Fraxinus > Fraxinus americana. The sequence continues at coordinate 18,683,448 of CM068716.1, forward strand.
TATTTATGGGCAACTCCCCAACATCAAAAGTTGTTGGTCTAGATAAAGTAGTACTGAAGATGACATCTGGGAAAGAAGTAACACTTATTGATGTGCTGCATGTTCCCGATATTCGCAAAAACTAAGAAGTAACACTTATTGATGTGCTGCATGTTCCCGATATTCGCAAAAACTTAGTATCTGGAGCTTTGTTAAGCAAGAGTGGATTTCAGCTAGTATTTGAATCTGACAATTTTGTATTCACCAAAAATAGCGTGTTTGTAGGCAAAAGGTACTTAGCTAATAGGCTATTCAAAATGAATGTAATGTCTATACTCCGTGATTTTAATATTAATAAAAATAAATCTTCTGCTTACTTAATTGAATGTTCTAACTTATGGCACGATAGGTCATGACATGTAAGTGTTAATACTTTACGTAAATTAGTAAGATTAGATTTATTGCCTTCTATTTCCTTTGATCAAAATCATCGGTGCGAAACATGTGTTGAGGCTAAATTAGCTAAAACACCGTTTCATTCAATTGAAAGGAACTCGAATCCTTTAGAACTAATTCACAATGATATTAGTATTTTATTACTTTTATAGATGATTGCATAATGTACTGTTATGTCCATTTGCTAATGAGCAAAGATAAGGCCTTAGAAGCATTTAAACAGTACAAGAATGAGGTTCAAAATTAACTAAGCAAACGAATAAAAGTTTTTTGTAGTGACAGAGGTGGGAAATATGAAGCACCGTTTGAAGAATTTTGTTCAGATTCTGGGATTATTCATCAAACTACAGCTCCTTATTCACCTCATTCGAACGGTATTACTCTGGAAGGAATGATGAACACTATGTTAATTAGCTCTGGTTTACCTCAATCTCAGCTAACCACATTCTAAATAAATTACCACACAAAAGTAGGAACGAAACTCCTTATGAGTTATGGAAAGGTAATAAACTTTCGTATAAATATTTAAAAGTGTGGGGGTGTTTGGCTAAGATAGAAATACCAAAACCTAAACAAGTTAAAATAGGACCTAAGACCATCAATTGCATATTCATTAGATATGTTAATAACAGTAGTGCTTATCGGTTCCTCGTACATAAGTCGGACATTCCGATTGTATATGAAAATACTATCATTAATCTAGAAATGCTGTATTTTTTGAGGACAAGTTTCGTTGTAAGGATATGAAAGAAATAAGTTCACAAAAATGAACTTATGATACTATAATTGGTAATCATGAAAGTGATGAAGAACCAAGACAAAGAAAAATGACCAAAACATCTACATTTTTTGGTCCAGATTTTTTAACTTATTCGTTAGAACATGAACTTAGGACGTTCAACGAAGCAATGTTTAGTTCAGAAGCTCCATTCTGGAAAGAGGCTATCAATAGTGAAATTGATTCAATTATACAGAATCATACCTGGGAGTTGGTAGATCTCCCACCTAGTAACAAACCGTTAGATTGTAAATGAATTTTCAAAAAAAAAAAAAAATTAAAGATCGATGGATCAGTTGATAAATATAAGGCCAGATTGGTAGCTATATGATTCGAACAAAAAGAAGGCCTTGATTTTTTCGATACATACTCACCTTTGACAAGGATAACATCAATTAGAGTATTAATTGGAATCGCAGCATTGCATAATTTGAAAATCTATCAGATGAACTTTCTTAAATGGTGATCTAGAAAAGAAATTTATATGGAACAACCTGAAGGTTTCATTGTTCCTGAAGAAAAAGGTGTGTAGGCTCATTAAGTCGTTATATGGACTAAAACAAGTGCTAAAACAATGACATGTAAAATTTGACAAAACTATGTTGTCAAATGGTTTTAAGATTAACGAGTGTCGTAAATGTGTTTATATTAAAACCACACCTAATGCATATGTAATCCTATGTCTATATGTTGATGATATGCTAATTATGGGTAATAATTATGATATCATAACAAATATCAAGAAAATATTGATAAAACATTTTGACATGAAAGATATGGGTATTGCAAATGTAATATTAGGAATTAAAATCCTTAAAACATCTGAGGGACTGTCTTATCTCAATCTCACTATGTTGAGACCGTACTTAAGAAATTTCATATATATGATAAAAGTCCAGTTAAAACACCGATAGACTTAAGTCTACATTTGGCCAAACATAAAGGCGAACTTGTATAGGGGTGGGGTTTGGTTCGATTTTGTTCGGTTCCAAAAATTTTCGGATATTTAGTAAATGGAACCGTCGGTTCCAAATATAATTTTGGAACCGTTTGGGTTCGGTTCTATTCAGTTCCGTACTATAATTAATTTTTTTAATATTTAGAATAATACTACATAAATACACCTGAAAGTATATACTAATATTAATAACAAAAAGTAGATACAAATACCAAGTTCAATCTTAACTTTTACAAATTAACGTAATCTAATTTAATAACATATAAAGAATAAGTTGTCAAATACAAATAACAAAAAGTAAATATTACTAGTAAAACTTAGATAATTCATATCAATAATTCATTTGTTTCAAACCTTCAAGTCTACATAAAAATGAAATATAAATTAGAAGTCATAAAGATAAAATATTTTAAAGTATTGATAATATTTACCAACTATTTAATGTAATCATTAGTTGCTTGACTTTCCATACTAACTAATAAGAAACTATACAAGAAAAAATTGAAAAAAAACACAATTAACAAACATAAATAAACACTAAATTGTTCAACTAATAAAATTTAATAAGAAAAAAATTATTAATTTGTTTACAAAAAATAAAAAAAATTGATTTATCCAACATAAAAAAAAATCGGTTCTTATTCGGTTCTACGGTTCTTGGTCTAGAACCGATAACCGAACCAAACCATTCGATTCTCGATTCGGATACCCGTTCGGGTATTTCATTTAAGAAAAAATGTTCGGTTCGGTTCGGACATTTTGCCCAACCTTAAACTTGTATCTCAATTAGAGTACTCTCGAATAATAGGCAGTCTAATGTATATTACAAACAACACTCGTCCGGATATTACATATGCAGTGAACAAACTTAGTAAATATACAAGTAACCCAAATAATGACCATTGGAAGGCATTGGTAAGGGTTCTTAGATATCTACGATACACCTCAAATATTGGATTGCATTATACTAGATATCCAGCTGTATTTGAATGATACAGTGATGCTAATTGGATATCATATACAAAAGACTCAAAATCCACTAGTGGGTATGTTTTTACCATTGGTGGTGCGGCCGTATATTGGAAATCCTCTAAACAAACATGTATAGCTCAATCTACAATGGAATATGAGTTCATAGCTTTAGATAAAGCTGGAGATGAAGCAGAATGGCTTCTTAATTTTTTAGAGGATATTCCATGTTAGCCTAAACCCGTGCCTGCCATTAGTAAACATTGTGATAGTCGGCTATTGGTAGAGCACAAAGTAGTATGTATAATGGTAAGTATGGACATATTCGTCGAAGACATAATACAATTAAGCAGTTAATCTTAAATTGTGTTATTTCCATATTATGCAAAGTCTAGAGAAAATCTTGCTGATCCACTTACCAGAAGCTTACCAAGATATCAAGTATACTGCCTATCAATGGGAATGGGTTTAAAGCCTGCCACGCAAGAATCTTTGTAATTGTAACCCAACCTTACTGATTGGAGATCCCAATATCTTGGTTCAATGAGACAACTAAGTTATAAAGATTCAAAAAAGCACTTCGGAGTTAATTCCTACCCATTCCTACGATAAGAAAGTGTTATCTAAAGAAAGTTTTAGGTTATGTTATATTTTTAATGATTCCTATATCTTAGACTATCTAAGTGGGGGTATGATAGGTACTCTTAATAGGAGATCACCTATATAAGTGTGAAGTGTGGCCGCTTCTATGAGAATGTTTCAAAGATTTGAATCTCTAAAGCACTTATGAAATCTAAGAGTTGTTTAGGACCAAAATGAACACAACATGAGAACTCGAAAATGTTAGGAAGATTATTGTGTTGATACTATTGTCTTGGTTTACACTAACGGCTGACAGTTCAAAACACCGCGTTCACTGATTAACTAAGTAAATCCAATAGTATTCCACTACGAAAGGTTTAAACTCATAAGGCACCTATCCGGATGTGATAACATTCAGCCTGATCTCTCTATATGGTCTGCATAGTCTATTACATTAATTTCCATTCATATGAGGATTGTCGGAAAATTGGTTTTTATTAGTTGGTTTGACCAACTTTTGACCAATTATTTTAGTAGATCCCGTTAGTTGGACAAAAATATTTCTTTGGTCGAGTGTGTTCTACTCCATGAGTAGATTAATGTAATGTATTTATTTTCTCAAAACCAATTTAGGGTGAATGAGAAATTAAGGCCAAAAAATGACCACTTGAAGTTGAAATAAATTGAAATAAAAATTGGTGGAAAATTGAAAAAGTATCAATCCCACATAGGAAAGTTAGAAGAATATAAACCATTTTATATTGTTCAAGTTTGAGACTTGGGTTTGGGCCCCAAGGGGTACCAATAGTCTTTGAAGGGGGGAGAACCTACATGCTAGTAGGTTAGGCCAAAGCCCACACGCACGCACCACCACTAACATCCGTTCGACCGGTTCGGCTCGGTACGGCACGAGCACGAGTCGTGGGTCGTGTGCTTGGGCTTGGGCTTAGATTTGGATTTGAGCCAAACTGATATATATATTTTAGTAAAATAATATTTGATTTATATTATTTTATTATTATTAAAAATAATAATATATTTGATTTATATTATTTTTTTCCCTGATTTTTCTGTGCGTGACATGTGAATTCTTCTGGAAAGACAGTTGATGGTCCAAACGTTTGTGTCTGTTGAAAACATAACTTTTCGGCTGTTGTGTCTTTTGGATACAACCTTTCAACTTCTATAAATAGGCCTCCATACCCCGTTTTCATTCACTCCAAAATCAATTCTGATTTTATTCTTCTTTCGAAAGTATTCATTCGTCCCTACATTATTCATATTTTGCAATCCAGCCTCGAAAATAATTTTCATGCTCAAATTTTTTTTAGAGAGATCAAAATGTGAGTAGGTTCATCAGGTTTTGCAATTTGTAGCGCTACTATTACAAGTCGAGATCATTGTATTTTAGGAGACGAGTGCCGGAATACCGTCACACCAATGTAGAGCATTATCGTCTTAAGGAGAATGAATCGAACTCTTGCCTCGATCATTAACATTTTATAGCATTCAATTTTTCACGACGTTATTTTGCCCAAATCAATTTACGGTGATATAATTACTTGCTAATTTACACCACCATCTTGCATCTTTTCATAGGTAATATATATATATATATATATATATATATATATATATATATATATATATATATATATATATATATATATATATATATATATTAAAAGAACAATGTGTGCAAAGTGAAATTTCAAGATTTTATATTATGGTCAAAAGAATTTTTTTAACGTAACTGTATTTACACATGTTTATACAAAATTGCATGCTTTCTTAATTTATACATATTCTTGATTTCTATTTTATTGTCGTATTTTTAGTTATTATAATTTTATTTTATTTTTAATATTCTTGAACTGCATAGATCAAATTTTAGCACTGGTTTGAGCCCCCATTTTTGCCCAAAATATATTTTAGAATAGAATTTTAATAGAAAATGTGCAGTTAAAAAATAAGAAAAGTTTTTTGATTTGTGTGTAATATTATTTTATTGAATAATGCGTGATTGAAAATAAGATAGAGAAAAATGTATTTTAAAAATAATGAGAACCAAACAATGGCTTAATTTGGTTTTGCAAATTTCATTTTCATTGCTGTTGAAACCAAATTTAGTTTCTAAGGCAGCAAAAAACCACATTTTTTTTTGAATTAGTTTATGTTTTATTTTACATGTATTTTTTTCTCCCTTTTCTTCAAGTAATCACTCTTTTAAAGTAATTCAAGAATTTTGAGATTTGAGAGATTTTCTTTGTGGAATGTTTAATTTTCGTGCAGCGGATATTCTAGAAGTTCAAAAGATATTCGCTTAGGAATAGGCTACAAAATTTCAAACTGTTCTATGCACGTTGAAGACCAAGGACATGCACCTTTCAAAGTCGAAATCATTTTATGTTGAGGACCAATGATGGGAACCTTCACAATCAAAGGCATCTTATGATAAGAACCAATGACCGATACATTCAATAGTTTGAGGGATCTTACGTTGAGGACCAAGGACCAACACCTTTTAAGAGTCCAAAGCATTTTATGTTGAGGACCTAGGACCAACACCTTTAATTGTCCAATGCATTTTATGTTGAGGATCAAATGCCAACACCTTTCACAGTCCCAAGCATTTATGTTGAGGACCAAGGTTGCAAGGCATTCATATATTTGATAGACTCGTGATTTCAGACAATAAATCTATTAAAGAATTCTAAATATTTAATGTCGATTTAAATTGGATTTATTATTATTATTATCAATTGCTTCTTGTTTACTAAATTTCTATCTCTTTTTTTATTTATTTTGCAGGAATGGTTAGGACAAACTCTAATAATATAGTGTATTTAGATATATACGAGATCACTGAGCTTAAAAATCAAGGCAAATGTTACCTTTATTTTAAGATACTAATGTGAGATACCATGCCCAATCCAATATATGGAGTGAACTTAAACTTATCATCAATAAGGTAGTGACACATCTTTCTCCTAACATCCCGGTGTATATATTAGAATTTGGGCGCTACCAAGTCTAGCTATTCTATTTATCAGAATTTCATCCCAAGGACAGTAATTTTTGAGAGGATTGACAACAACGAAATACGTTGGAGAAGTGCACTTGTCAGCCGTTTAGAGATTTTGTATCTTTTAAAGTCTTAGGTGTGGTCTACTTGGATCTAAAAACTCATTCTCAAGAGAAATCTTCGCGAGTTAGCTTCTGTCGTGACCTCTACTAAACAGATTACCATTATCTAAACTTTATCTATTGAGCTCTTTGTGAGGTTTGGTGTCCAGAGTCCGAAACTTTTTTTTATCGTAGGTGGTCAAATAGGTATTTCTTTTTAGGACATCCATGAGTTTAGTAGTCACAAACCTTTCAGAATTGATAAATCATCTTCCCAAGATTTGTTTGTATTTTTTTTGTTTACTCATTAATTGCTAATGTGAATGATCTGACTGCATTAGTTGTGATCATTGGATTAAATTATGATTTCAAGAAAATGGTTGTTCTCGAAATCCTTGACAAAATAAAACTCATAAGAATGCCATGAATTTAAATCCATTCAAAAGGCGTTATCGGAGGGCATCAAGAAATACATTCAGATCCGTGGTTATAGACAAGCAAAAAGATGTTTCTTGTAGAGACCGAAGTCAATGGAGAGATTTGTCAATATTTTTATCTATGGAAGAAGAAGAAGAGTTAGAAATAACAACTTACCTCTTCCAATGTCTTTGTTATTTTGTTCTTCCATCTACAGATTAATGTATGAGAGTTGGGATATTTAAACTGTCTTCTAAGATGGTTGTCGGATCCACTTACAGCCTAGTTCTTCCATATTAGCAAGTATTTATAGGGGACTTACACGAGGTCTAAAGATAAAATAAGTCAATTAACATGTGAGCTAGACAAACTCCATGATAAGCTTCAAACCCATCAAGAACATAGAAGCATGTTTAGAAATGAAAAAGTCACATTGGAAGAAGCACAAACTAGAGATATCACCCGCATAGCATCCATAGACTAGAAGAGCAAGACTCTTGAAGATCAATAGCGATTGATTTTGATAAAGTTAAGACTTACTCATTTTTTTTAGGACCATATTTTGTGAATTTTTATTCACCTTCATCAATTATTTTTTAATGAAATTTTCTTCTTTATGCTTTTAGTATACATACTTCTTTTTTTGTTGCAGATAAAGATAAATAAATGAAATGAATTTATTGATTTTGACTGAAGTTGGATTTATAGTTTATCCAAGTTGCATTTGTGCCCAAAAGGTATCAAGTCGAACGTAGTTCATAACAAAGACACATTTATTTGTTTATAAAGTCATTCACAGTTTATCCTCTTACAAACCAAAAGTAACATATCTTTTGTTACGAATGGAAAATTATAAAGAACTTCAAGCATAAAAACGTTTCGTGAATTTTCAATTGATAGGTTTGATTTCCAGTCTATCTTTGTTCACAATCTTGTATGCTCCATTTGTAAACATATGAGTAAGAAGAAATGGAGCATCTCAATTAGGCTGGAACTTGCCCCTTATTTTTGTTACGATTATGATTAGACTGCTTACCGAAAGTACCATATCTTCAACTTGAAATGATCTTGTTCATACCTTTTAGTTGACGGATTTTGCCATTCAAACTCGATAACATTCTAGGTGCATTTGTGTCTCTATTCTCTTCCCATCCAAAGCTTTTAGCTCTTTGAGTCGAAGACAGAAATTTTCATCCATTTTCAAACCTTCTGGGATGACAATTCGAAGAGATGGCATTTAACACTCTAAAGAAAACACAACTTCCACTCCTTGCACTAAAATGCAAGGAGTAGCTTGTGTTGGTGTTTGATGAATAGTCCGAAACGCCCACAAGGCTTTACCTATTCTTTCATGCCAGTCTCTTTTCGATTTGGAAAAAACTTTCTTTAGCAAACATTATAGAGTGTTATTGAATGCCTCTGCTAACCCGTTAGCTGCTACATTGAACATGAATGAGTTATATTGCTTGAATCCAAATTTTGCCCATAAATTATTTATGTGTCTACAGCAGAAGGATTTTTCATTATCAGTGATGATGTATCGCGTGATCCCATATCAGTAAATGATCTGAATACGAATTACATTGCATCATATTATTTCTTTACTTCATTCAATGATACAACTTCAACCCATTTAGAGAAGTAGTCAGTCTCAGCAAGGATGTATGAATGCCCAGCTGAAAAATTTGGAGTTATATATCTAATTACATCAAGACCCCATGTATCAAATAGTCAATAAGCTACTTTCGAATGCAATGGTTCCGAAGGCTGGTGAATGAAATTTGCATAAACTTGACAAGCTTCACATTTGTTGGCATAATCCATAGAATCTTGTACCATACTTGACCAGTTATAGCCCATTCTTTTTGTCTGAAAATGGAGCTTATGTTTGGATTGATGAGTACCACACATTCCAGAGTGGGCTCTTTCAACGACATGCACTGCTTATGCGTCGAATGAAAACTCTATCAAATGATTAGTGATAAATTGTATCCTTATAAAAGATAATGTGAGATGTACCCTCCTAATATCGGTCTTTCATAGTGGATTATCTTGTAACTTTTGTTGTAGAAGAAAATGGGTTATTAGTTGTCTTCAATCATGATTTTCCTCATCGATGACTTCAACATTATTGATTTATTCCAGATTATTGAGTAAAAATAATGGAAGAACCTATCTTTGAGTAATTGATATAGGGTGAGAAAAATATTCATCTGATCTAGCTAAAACAGTAGCCAAATTAGCTAAGGTATCAGCTTCTCTGTTTTCACTTCTAGGTACAAGTTTTATTTTTTTGGAATGCATTAGCATTGATGTGTATTTGTGATATGGCTTCAAGTTTAAATTATAGACTTCGTACATCGGCTAAAAGTTGGTTGATTATATTTCACCACGTTGTTTAAACTTTTCTTTGTCAATGCAAATGAATAAGACGTGACAAAATATGAAAGTAACAAAGACAATCCATGTCCTGACACCATAACTTCAAGCTGTCCCATGGAAGAATAGCCTCCATGATGGTATAACTTTAGTAAACAGAACTTCTTCATTTGGAAGGTCTTCATGAAGTTTTCATTACGTTGAAATTGGATGATCAGAAAGGAAACATGTTAGGGCTTATCCTTAATAGTCTTTTGTGAAATGAATTTGATATCGAACTCGGATAATAGAAGTGTCCATTTTCCTATCATTTCGAAAAGAATTAGCTTGGACATTATGTACTTTAATAGATTAATCTTTGAATCAAGATTGATTTTATGTGATAGAATATAATGTCTCAACTTTTAGCCGCGTAAATCACTACAAGACAGTTTTAAATAGGCGAACACTTCATTTCTGCACCAACCGATGTCCTGCTCAAGTAATAGAGTACATTCTCTATTCCTTCATCATTGAATTGGACAAGAAGTGCACCTAGAGAATGTTATTGTTCTGTAACATAAAGAGTCGGTGGCTCCCCTGGAGTTGGAGCTGCAAGAATTGACGAATGAGACAAATATTGTTTAATGCTTTGGAAAACATTTTGACAAGTATCATCTCACACAAATGGTACATTTTTCTTATCAATCCGTTGAATGGATGACAGCATCCGATAAGTTTGGAGATAAATTTTCGAATGTATTCAAGCTTTTGAAGACTCTTCAAATCATGGATATTACTTGGCTACAACATATTATTTATGGTATCGATTTTTTATTGATCTATTTCAATGTCCCAATGTCGAACAATGAAGCCTAAAAAAAAAAAATCTAGAAGTGACACCAAATGCATACCTTCGCAAATCATCTTATCCTAAACACCAATGAGTTGGCACATTAATTCATTGGTGGATTGGAACTCACAAAATCTTTATCCACCAATGAATTAATGTGCCAACTCATTGGTGCTTAGGATAAGATGAGCACCGGTGCTCATTCGATCATTTCTGTATATATATATATATATATATATATATATATATATAAGCCCTGAGACCAGTGTTCTTAAATTTTTCAATTCATCTACAGTAGCATGTCCCACTTCTTCAAATTTTGGTAGAGCTGGTTCAAGTTAATCTATTGTGGTGGAGTTTTCAAACTCAGGTTTTGAGTTAGAAGTTTCTTCAAAAGTGAGGTGATTGGTCGAGACTTATTCTTTGTTTTCGTCATTCTTTTGGGATGAGTAAACTCTCTAAATTCTTCGTCTTCTTCTTGATTATTAATGCTTCAAATTGGGATTAGATGTTTTTATTCAAAGTCGAGAAAATGTATATTGTCATTGACATGATTTTTGAGGACTTCGTGCATTCTTATCAATTTGAGTAGAAGAGAAAGAATCTCTACTTAACCTTTGGAAGATAGACATTTTGCCTTTTATGTCAGCTACAACAGAAGATTCTCATCTTAATCTTTTAAACATCGAAACTCTAGCATTGTCAATTTCAATTCAATCGAATATTGGATGTCTCGACTCTTCTAATTTCTCCCTAGCAATTTCATATATTTGAATCATGATTAATTTAAGGAAAACTTCTTAACTTTAATCTTTCTTGATAAATTTGGATTATAACCCAAATCGTGCCTAGGTCGTGACATAAGGGATCCATCAGAATTAGAAGGAATATGCCCACCCAAAAGAACAGCATCACCCATTTTTTATCCTCTCATTTCCCAGATTCAGCATTCTCAAATAGCTTTTTAATTTGAGGATTGTAACATCCTTTGAAGGTTTGGTTCGACAACTCTTCAACCCCTTTAGTTACCATCATATCTTGTTTGAGCAAGCTAGAAATAGAGAGCTTTGATATGTCTGGAATAGGTGTTGAAGGTTTCGAGGTAGACTTACACTCTCCCTAGGTTGTCATGAGCTGATGAGGTAATAATATTTTTGGAAGATTAGGTATTGGAAGAGTTAACTATTTTTCTTAATATATTAACATCTGTTAATTCTATTTAAATTTGTTTTCCTTCAAAGACTTATTTATACATAAAATTTGATTTACCTATAATAAGTTGAAGAGGTGGAACAATAATAGATGTGTTATCATCATCTACATCTCCTTTAATTTCAAATTCGATCATGGACAATCCTACAAAACGACATTCTTCATCCTCCATGTAAAACTTGGCATCAGTAAAACTAGATTCTTCTTTGATGACTGGTTTAGACTTAGCTACCACACATTTGACTTCTCCATCTTGGCTATATTTGAAACATTGAGTTGTAAGGTACAACTCTAGTTTCATGCAGCCAAACACATTCGAGAAGTAGATCATAGAACATTTTAGCATCAATGACATGAAAGAGATCTAAGAAAATTAACTCCACTATTTATAGCTTCAGGCAAATATACCAATGGCTCGTTGACCTCTCTCGTTGAATCCTTAAATCATGATTTTCTTCCTAGACAAAGAAACCCTTAGGAAAATAATCTACCAGGGTTTCTAGTCTAGAAAGAGCATGTGAAGTAGTTTCCACTTTTATTAATTTAGTAACTGCCATTGACTTCACTTTAGACTTTCTCTTTTGGTTATTTCTTGACTTCTTTCCCAGTCTCGACTTTTTATCACGCATGCTGGACCTTGGAAATTGTTGAGCCTTCCTTTGACCTTTTTTTCGCAATAGTCCATGGCCTCTGATTTTTTTGGTGTTATTTCTTCAATTAGTTGAACTTTCATACTCAATGTTCCTAATGTTAGTCCTGCAAGAGGCATAGAAGGTGGTATTTTACCTTTTTTGTTTGATATTTGATATTTTTACTTCTTGCTTATGAAAGTCGACTAGCTATCACCAACTTTATCTTCGGACTCTAAATCAAAATCCCAAAGATTCAAGTCGCCTATCATAATTTTGTAAAAAGCTAGACCATTTGGGACATATGGTTCAACCCTCCCCGGATAGATATATGTGATGGTGACTTCTCTGTCCACCTCGAGCTCTATCAAAATAGCTCCTTTCAAAATTTGATGTCCAAACTCAGCTACCTCAGCCAAGGTTACTAGTATTGTAGATAAGGCTGTAATTGGATCGGATATGGATCGGATCTGCCTATATCCGATCTGATCCAATAAGAAAATTATTTGATCTGATTCGATAATCCAACGAATATTTGATTATGATTATTAAATCCATATCCGATTTTCTATGTTATCGGATATCCGATCCGAAATTAATACAAATTAGGAAAAAAAATCAATGTTCTTTAAAAAATTTTGAACTAACTTGAGACCCACCTATTTTTACTAGCAAGCTCAATAGTGAATTCTACCATCATGATATTCCTTTTTAATAGAGAGATCATCTTCTAGTTTTCTATTGATATTCGATGTGGGATAAGGTAAAATTGAATTTCAACTCTAAATATAAATATTTTATTTTATTATTTCTATTAACAAATCAAATTATTTGTTACATATTAATTATTAGTTTTTGAAACTGTAAAATAAATTACAATAATAAATTTAATTAAGAAAAATATAGATATTTATTTACTTTAAATTAGTAAACTAGAATTAAAAAAAAAAAAATCTTTTGTTTTTATAATATTTTACATTTATGTGTCTATTTATTCAATTTGACAACCGATTCGACCCCAATTCGACTTTTTGACCTTAACCCTCTTCCTTTTCCGGGTCGATAACTGGGTTGATTTTTAAAACATTGGTTGAAATCAACTTTTTTTTTTTCAAATTTTCCAATTCTTAAACATGTTTAATAATTATAAAATTTTCAATTTTTTTATATTTTGAATTTGATTACTTTTTTATTCTAAATTTATTTATTTTCTCATTTATTTATTTTAGTGACAATTAATATGCCATAAAAATATTTTACTGACTTAATTATATATAACAAATCGGATCGAACTGACATATATTCATATTTGATCTATTTAGTTAACGGGTTATCGAATTCAAATCTAGATCGGGTTATCGGACTGAAACCTCAAATCCATCTCCCATTAATTTCGTCGAATTCAGATCAAAATTCAATCCATTAACAGCCCTAATCACAGATAAGAGGGGATGTTTGATCCTCATTTGTATTGAAAATTGGATAAAATGATCCAAATGAAACCATTAAGCAAGCAATTGTCAGATTTCAATTTCAAGATTGATTTTATTTTCTTTGTCTAAGCAAACAATTAAATCTTTCATGATGAAACATCTTTCCATTGGGTGACTAATAATTTTGTGAAATTTACAGTATTTGGGATGATCAATCTTACCAGCTTCCTTCGATCTTTTGGGTGTTGGAAGCTCGATTATCTTCTGTTCAATGCGATGATCTAGGATTCCAGAAGTTTCACAATCTAAGTATTCCTTCTTTTCAATTTCTTTTAGAGTCAGATGACCTCGACTTTGGACTTCTCCTTTGTTAGGTTCGAACTTCATCTTTGGCTTAGGATTTGAACTCGACCTTTGGAAAGATATATTTACGGGGTAGTTGAGATTGCCATGGCTTCATTGGACTTATCTGTCTCGAACATCCTTCTTTATTTCTCTCTTAGGATATTTCTTGTCTTGTGGATCACTTGACTAGTAACTTCCATGCCTTGCAATTTGGAGCTTTGAATCATGAGAACGTGTGGCCAACTCTTTAAAAGAGTAGGCAATATTTGCCTGGAGATTACAGAGTATCCCAATGCATGCCTTGTAGACAAATGTCAATAGAGGATGCTTCGCTAATACGTTCTTTGTAGTTAAGAACAAGGTTCCTCCAGTGTTCTATATGCTCAATGACTGGCTTTTCTTTGCTTTTCTTTGGTCAGGTTCCGGAAGGCTAACTATCCATCTAGTACTATAGGAGCTTGTTAAGAATTCTCACTTGTAGACTTTGATTAAAGATTCTTAAAGACTTTTCATCTTACAAATTCATTATAACCTGGAAAGTTACAATCTTTCTTACTACCTAATTAACATTTTCACGAGCCATAATGTCCCCTAAATTTTCTTGAGCAAAGTTACTAGTCATGATCCAGTAATTCAATTTTGGCTCAAATAAAATAATAAAAAAATTTACATCAATTTCTAAGAAAATAACCAAAAAATTATATATCAAAGTATTTTCACCAATCCAGATTCTCAGTCGAAGATTGAGACCTATATTTTTAAATAGTAAACATTTGAATTGGAATATGCTACTTGTAGAATAATTGTAGCCATTTGAATCAGATTTTGATGCACTTTAAAGCGCCTTAATTGGATATTAGAAGATAAAGTTATGACAAAATTACTGACGACTATGCAGAGACATAATCATCCACGGCTTGAATGCAACTTTTCTTATTCGATTATTTTGAAACCCAATTTAGAGGGAGTTTCTTCACCTGATTTCACCTTGTATAATCAAGAATATGGGGGTAGCCATTTAATACACCTCTCATACTCCATTATTCATGAATTAACATTATCAAAGAGATGCTAAATTCATTGTTCTTGTGAGATAATTAAGAGAAATTGCATGATTATCATCCATTGAAAATCAAATCAAGATTTCCGGGGAAACAAAAAGAAGATTTAGGGGATTCAATCAAGAAACAATTGAATCGATTCAAGAAGCTCAGGATTCATCATCTCCTCATTCAACAATCTAAATTATGTTCTGCCAATTAATGTTTTCTTGTAATTTTGCATTGCTAAGCTAAAATTCTCAATCTAAATTATGTTATTTAATAAAAGTTCAATAATGTAATACCCAATATGTGTTTATTCATAGATGATTGTTATAGGACTTAATATTTTTCAATTAAACAGCCACTGATTGAATTGTCGTGTGAGTTTTATTATTATTGAGAGAGACAGTAGGATAGAAAGTACATTATACCAATCATTTTAAAGTTCTATAGGGGATAGAGATATACTGATATGTTTTGTATAATTTCTATATATATTCTAGCTTTTTTAATGTATACTTCTATGCTCGCATCTTTCATAAAGATATAGGAATGTCAGATGAGATGATAGATTTAATGGTTATCAAGAGAGACTATTAATTAAGTTAGAAACACTGATCAATAAAGAATGTGCATATATTGTCATGTCATTTAATTGCATTAAAACGGATTAATATTGGAGATTTGGGGTCTTAGTGATCATCTCACCTCATATTACAAAACATTTCATAATTTGCCCAATAGAATAAATAGTTTGAATAGTTAATTTAGATAAATTCGATACAACAAATTTGGATATTCGATTAAGGTTAACATTAATTGATCATAGATTAAGTACGTAATCCTAGTGGAAATGATATCTTATTTATCATTTTATTACTTGTTCACGATACCATACACTTGTGGGATTTTGTACGATCAATAAGTTGCTAAAAAGATTTCATATTCGGCCACATTATTTGTTGTTTAAATGTGAACC
Organism: Fraxinus americana; assembly: GCA_035079005.1. NCBI lineage: Eukaryota > Viridiplantae > Streptophyta > Magnoliopsida > Lamiales > Oleaceae > Fraxinus > Fraxinus americana. The sequence goes on from CM068716.1 coordinate 18,699,565, forward strand.
TTAATGCGCAATTCAAATTGAGCCCCCTCGGACTTGTCAGAATTATTCTTGCTCTGGCACCAGTTTCTGCCGATAATACGCCATAATAAGTGTGTTTTTGCACATTTATTTAATACTTAAATATGCTTATTATTGATGAAAAGAGTGGATATCTACTCACAATTGGGTAAATTTGGTGTTTGTAGGTCATAAACCCCAAATGGAAAGAGAATAATGTAAAAGTGAGTGAAAATGGACCAAATGCGTACCAAAAGGCACAAGTCCTAAAGATGAAGGACCTTGAGTGCAATGTATGAAGGGCTTGATTGATATGAAGGTCGAAATCTTAGGGATAAATTGTACAAGATGAAAGTAAGAACGAAATAAAGAAAACGAAAACTTGGTGAGGCTCACGCTTTAGCCACTTGTATGGGTTATTGAGAGTAGCCAAATCATTCAGACGTGAGCCTCTTCCGAGTCTAAGCACTCGCCGAGCTACAAACTGGGGTCCATGTTTGAGTTTTTCATGAAATTCGAGGATTTAGGCTGCAATTTTTGGATAGTTTCTGGGAGGTTTTAAGCAAAAATACAAGGTAACCAAAGGGGAGTCTTCTTCTTCCTTCTTTTTTCTTTCTTTTCATTTTTCTCTTTTGCTTTTCATTTCCTTCTCTCTTCTTTTTCTTTCCATTCTTTTCTTGGTATTCTGGGGATACAATCTGGAGAATACATTAAGGAAGGTGGAGAAATATTTGAGGAAGTCAAGGCCAAGTTTCCAAAAAAAGGTTTTATCTGTAACTTTGTATTTTATCAATTATTTTGCCATATTTGTAATGTATTGTTATAAATATTCTCCTTTTTATCATTTATAATATGGGCAAAATATTTTTATTGGGATTTATGGTTAAAGTTAAACTAACTTTAATTAGTTTTAATATTTGCTTTTTAATCTTAAAATGCTTATTTCCAGGTGCATCCACTATTATATTTCTTACATTTTCATTTATGTGGCCAATGAATGGTTATGTTTAGCAATTTGTACATCTTTCGAGAGAAGATTATACATTTTAGATCAAATAGCAGAACCCTAGGCTTGTATAGAGGATAGAAAAATTAATGCGGTTATTTGGTTTTAATCATTATAGAAATATAGCAGGTTAAACCAATCAATTAAGATTAATTTCGCTCGAGAGAGCTAATTATCTAAACTTGGAAAATCGGATCTAATATCGTAAATGAGTAATTTGTTAATTGGCGTGTGGAGAAATTAATTAGGCGACTGTTAAATGAAATCATGAATCCCAACCACGCTTTCTTCCAGAATTTCCAAGAATTTTATGTTTTGTTATTTTCTTGTAGTTCTTAGTTATTTTCTCATTTTCATAATCATAATTTTAAATGTATGTGTTTATATTTATTGTTAGAATTAAATTAGTTAAAGTTGTGTAATCGAAAGTAAACATTTCTCGAGGGATCGACAATCCGGATTCAAAAAGTCCACTTTATTAGTTGAATGCAACCCATGTACTTGCGGTTTGCACTTTCATAGCGAACACGCGACAAATAACTTCTACATTTCCTGCTCAAGCTCAACCCCGGGCATGGGTAATAGAATTTCATATTTTGCTGAATTCGGAAGCACTTTTCTATTTCATTGATGAGTGACTTTATACACAAATGTAAGGAATAAAAAACAGTTATGACTGGAGAGAAAATATAACAATTTCTTCTACTGTTACTACTCAGCAATCTGTACAATTATGCTACGGTTCAGGTGCTATATTTGTTGCTGATGTGTCCATTTCTTCTTTTGATGAGGTGGCAGAGTGCTTTGTATTGATAATGGGTACATCATATAGCTCCACTATTAATCTGCTAATGTTTGTGCCAATTTCATCCATCTTCATGATGTGTCAAGTTTTTATAATACTTGCTTAAGTGGGAAATTTGTTAGAACTTCGATACTATGACTTTGGAAATAGGTTGGCAATTTTCGTATGCTACTACCAAGCCTAGGGCCAGCTTTTTTATATAAGGATATCTAGCCTCCGTACCTTGTAGAGCTTTACTTGCATAATATACTGACAACTGTTACCGCCCTTCTACCTTTACCAAAATGGATCTCACCACTACTTAAGAAACTGCTAAGTATACGAGTAATTTCTGTGCACTCAATGGCTTAGCTAACAGCGGTGCTTTTGCTAGATGTTCATTCAAAAGCTTGAAAGACTCGTTCGCATTCATTAGTCCATTCAAACCTTCTTTAACACTTGAAAGAAGGGAGAGCATTTATCTATTGCTTGCAAGAGGAATATGCTTAGGGCGACGACCATTCCTATTAAACTTTGCACCTATTTCGATTTTGTTGAAGAGCATATTTTGATGAGAGCTTATATTTTATCAAGGTTTGCCTCAATACCTCGCAGATTTATCATGAGTCCCAGAAATTCTCCAAAAGTGATTCCAAAAGCACATTTTAACAGACTAAGTTTCATTCTATACTTTCGTAATACATTAAAAGCTTCTTCCAAATGCTTTAAGTGGTTGTCAGCTCGAAAGCTTTTGAAAAGCATCTCATCAATGTATACTTCCATTGTTTTATCTATCTGATCCGTGAGCATTTTGTTTAATAATCTTTGATAAGTCATAAGTGGTAGCAGCATTTTTTAATTCGAATGGCATTACCTTATAATAATAATATAACCCTTGATCTGTTAAAAAGACAGTATGTTCTTCGTATGATCCATACATAGGAGTCTGATTATATCCTAGATATGTATCCATAAAACTTAGCAGCTCTTGTCCTGCAACTACATCTACCAGCTAATGAATTCTTTTGGGGCATGCCTTATTTAAGTATGTAATATCTTGGTAAGTTCGCCATTTTTTATTTCTTTTTGGCCCAAACCAAATATTGAGTTTCACGGATAAAATTGTTTTCGAAAAACATGTCCACTTTGCTTTTCAACACCTCATAATTTTTAGCATTCATTTGTCGTCTCCTTTGCAATTTATACTTTTTCTTAAGATCGATTTTCAGGGTATGGCAAGCCACTTTGGGATTTATCCCTACCATATCAGCGTATTTCCATACAAACACGTCCAGGTTTACTTTTAAAAACTCTTTAATATGTTTTTCATAGGTTCTTCCAACTCTTTATCAATTTTTAGAGCTTTATTAATAACTCCTAGGCTGATGAAATTGTTTTTTAATCCCTCACACCTTTCTTTTATCAAATCTCAGGGACATGGTCTAATCATGAGGGTAGTATTTTATCATGGTGTCGGATCCTAAGTTTTTATGGATTCCTTCTTTGTTACCGGGGTCGACCCAAAAGCCATAATGTCTCAAAACGAGGAGGCCACCGCCACCGCTTCGGACATGGTGTTATGCAAGGGTCATTTGAGTCATCGAACTTAGGTTTCTTCCCGAGATTATCCGTTTCCACTGCAACAATTATATTTTCCTTAGGGATTCGTAAGGCTTTTTCTCGAGTCACTTTGATGGTTTCTTTGCAAAACTTCCTAATTATGTTTCACAGAAGCTTCATTTTTATTCATGGAAATTTTAATGCGTAGCTGATGAAAGAAAGCTATTATGTTTTCTTGCATCATAGCAGGTTGTCTGAGGATTCTATCATACATGGATTTTCATTCAGAATGTAAAAATTCATATTTCCTGGGTAATCCTGGGTCTCCCTTCCTATTTTCACTAACAGAGTGGTCTATCCACGAGGGATTTAGCCACCTCTGATAAAATAGTGAGGTTCCGAAACAAGAATCAACGAATTATATGTTTGCATTTGATCAAATGCAATTCCATATAGAACGTTCAATGAAATCTTATTGACTAATAGCATATGGCTAAACAATTTCTCCAGCTATTATTGCTCGTATGATTACTACCTCATCATCACAGGACTTGAGATTTCACTTCTAGATTCAGATATAATTGAAGAGACTATAGATTTCGGATTACCTGGTTTCTCGCAAGTTTCTGAAGTCATATTTTATCCTGCAAACTTATCTTTTCTCTGTGGTGTCGATCTCTTGGTCCTTATTCGAGACTAATTAATGGCGACAATCGTGCTGCTTCCTCCGAATTTTCCCTTTCTCATTTTTTGTCTCTTCATTTAGCGTTGCCATTGTTATTAGACTCATTGTTTCGGAACTCCTTGTCAGATCTTAATGCTTCTATTTTAGTAAGATCTGGCTTCGTTTCACCCATCTTTTCACAATTCTAATGATCTTTCAACTCCAAAGGTGAGATCGTTGTTATCTTTGTTCTAAATTCTCATGGACGGCGCCAATTTGTCAACCATAGATTTATGATCAATAGATTTTCTCCCATTTAATCTAGATTTTCTCCACCTATTCTCCCTACACCTGATGCTCAGTAAGAAGCAAGACGAGAAAATGTTATTTGGGACTAAGATATTCAAATTTGCATACCTCTCTTCTTCTAGGTAGGACTTATTTATAGATTTCATTTTAGGATTTTTGGAAGCAATTAGGTCTTTTCAATAAGTGACAAGTGGGGATCATTCAATGATCGATCTTTAACTAACTTTGGTATGTGTTCACGTTTTATTTACCAACTTATGCGTTCTTCATTCATTGGTTTTGAAATCATACTTTTGAACATTTACTCATGTGCACCTTCATAACAATTTCTATTAAAGTGGAATATTACGGGAACATATCACCACCTTCATTGCGAACTCTTATGCTATGAATGATCGCTTTTGCTCATAAATCTATTATTCTCAGTTAAGTTCACTTGAGTTTGCATGTTATTCCTTAGTATTTATTTGTTGATTAACAACAATTATCACCTAAATCCAGAGGCGGAGCCAGAAAGATATGTTATGGTGTGCTGAAATTTAATTTTATTTTAATGAACTTATACCATAAAAGATGCTCTATACCATACGAGATTTAGTTTAAAAGATTAAATTCATGACACTCATAATAATGTGGATCAAAATATATTTTTGGACACTCATAACAAAGTTGTACAAATATATTTTTAACTAATAAAATTAAATATATAACACATTACTTATTTTGATAATAACATCTATTTCATGGTCGAAATACACAAATTTTTAATTCACAAATATAAATAAGTAATGTATGAAAAAATATGTTTGAAAAAATTTATTTACTTTTTAAGCTTAGCCAAACATGTGGCATTTTATACTATTCAAATAAGTTATTTATCTTCAATCAATAAAAAATATTTGTTATATTAATTTGATTATAAGTGAACTTTTTAAACTTAGTTATATATGTGTGTGTGAAATAAAATATATAATTTGGGAACGAGTTATTTGTATATCATGAATATGAACAAAATAAGAGGAAATTACACAAAACCAGATTTTTAAAGATCTCAATTCACAATTAAGATATACAAGTTTTGTTTTCAAAAATCAGATATATTTATAATTCTACATAGTAATAATAATATTATAAAATTAAATTAATTTATATACCATCTCCTACCTCTATCTGGCCCCACCAAATGAAACAAACCTAATTTTTTTCCTCATCATCTATCTCTCTTCTCACTCTCTCGTCTCTACCATCATCTTCCCGCCGTCGCACCCCCGACGCCACACCACCGATGATGATGGACGCCACTTCTTTCACGTTGCCACCAAGCTCACTCGATGCCGTCTACACCGCTGCAACAATGGTTGACACCGCCACTATAGGAACGGAGATGCCGTCGACGTTGCTAAATGAGTGATGATGTCACCTCTTTCTATATTCTTTCACCCTTCTCTCTATGCTCCACTCTCTTTCTCTCTATCTATTTAGATTCGGTATTTGGGTGGCAATTTTGTTGGTGTTTGGATGACGATTGGTGTGCTTGCAATTTGGTGTTTAGGCGGCGGTGGGTTTGTTGATGTTTGGGCGGGGGTTTTGTTGGTGTTTAGGTGGCGATCTAAACATCTCAATTTGGTGTTTAAACACTAACGTTGGATGTTTCGATTGACCAATCAAAATGTTGGATGTTTCAATTGGCTGTGGGAATTGACGTTGTTGATCACAGTTTTGAGTCGTCTGGTGGGGAACTTTGTAGATAGAGAGGCTAAGGCTAATTGGTCGATTGTGCTGTTAATTTGAGGTCGGAGCTGCAGATCTCTGGCGAGGATTGTGGTTTTGTGGGTACGGTAATGGTGATATGTGTTGTGGATGCAATGCCGTGTACGATGTTGTAGTTGGGAGGAGTGCTGTGTGCGGTGGTACAGTGATATATACTGTAGGTACGGTGTGCTATGTGTGGTGGTGGCTCGGCATTGTACAGAGGTGCTGACCGATTGTTGTGAGATGGTGGATGTGTTGATTTGTTGGGGATGGTGTTACTGTCGAGAGATGGTGGCGGCGGTGGTGGTTCTGGCGTCAACGACGGTGGTGCAGATGGGAGTGGTGAGGTGGTGGTCACAAGTGTTGGTTGTGATCATAGATTATTTGGTCGTTTGTGACCATTAAATTCATTAATTTTTGACCAATAAATAATATTTGACCAATGAAAAATATAAATTGTGACCAAAAAATAATTGTAACCTAAAAAATTATTAATTTGTGATCAATAATTTGACAATTTGTGACTTTCTACTAAATTGTGACTTATAATATTTGTGATTTGTGACCGATCAATAAGTTGTGACGTATAATTTTTTTATTTGTGACCGATGAACAAATTGTAACTTATAAAATTTCTAAATTGTAGCCTAAAAAATTTCTGAATTGTGACCGTAAAATAATTTGTGACTTATAAAATTTTTTATTTGTGGCCGATGAACAAATTGTGACATATAAAATTTTTGAATTGTGACCGTAAAATAATTTGTGACGTTTCAATTTTTTATTTGTGACCGATTAACAACTTGTGACCTATAAAATTTTTGAATCGTAGCCGTAAAATAATTTGTGATGTGTAAAATTTGTGATTTTTGACAAATTAATAATATGTGACCAATTATATAGAATTTGTGATCAAATTATATGGAAATGTGACCTTAATATATTTAATTAATAAAATATATGTTTAATTAATTAATTTAAAAAGAAAATTTAAAAATATTTGAAATTTGAAATTTAAACTTAAATTCTTAAATTTGAAATTGATAAAACTAAACCTCTTAGTTATGTATTTCCCTACAAAATAAATATGTAATTGTTGTATAGTCTTAAATTAAATTTGAATTATGGGAAGAATACATAAATAAGGTATTTAAGTATCACCATTTCAAAATTAAGGTTTGAGGTTTTAAATTTCAAAAACCAGGTTTTCAAAATTTTATTTATAATTTAATTAATTAATTATATATTTTATTAATAAATATATAAAGGTCATATTTCTATACAATTTGATCACAATTCAAACAATTTATAGGTCACTATTCATTCATCGATCACAAATTAAAAATTTCAAAGTCACAATTTGTTTATTGGTCACAAATCACAAAATTTATAAGTCACACAACTTATTTTATGGTCACAAAACATCAAATTATAGGTCACAGATTACTTTTATCGGTCACAAATTAATAAATTTGTAGGTCACACAGTATTTATTAGTCACAATTTATTCTTCATTGGTCACACACCAACCAATTCATTGGTCACAATCAACAAATCATTTGTGACCACCACCAACACAACACTACAGAATCGCACCGTCGCGGCCAACACCCATCACCACCACTTCCTAGTAACAAAATCACGATTTCAAACATCGCAGCCAACGTTTTCACCACCACCACACCTAACCGTCAACATTAATAATTTTTAGGTCACACAGCATGTATTGGCCGCAGTTTATCTATTTCATTGGTCACACACCGACCCAATTATTGGTCACAATCAACCAAATCACTTGTGACCACCACCACCACCACACCTCACAGATCCACCACTGCACATCACGCACCGCACCGCACACCCAGATTCACCCTCCCCCCCCACATCGCACCACCACATCGCCACTGCTTCCACCAGTAGCACCGCCACCATCGCCGCCCAATAACGACGTCAACATCTCATACAAACCAAGACCACACCCAACTGCTGCACGCACGCACAATGCACCCATTCACGTCCACACACACCAATCGCGACGCACCCACCGGATCTGCCTCCACACACACCCAACCGCCCTCCACAAGAGGACTACTATTGCGCCGGATCGGAAAGCGAAGTGTGAGAGAGAGAATAACGGTGAGGTAAAGACAGTTGGGCGTTTCAGCATCACAAAATTGAGAAGAGAGAAGCCGGCATGGGTTACGAGCACCGTCGTCGCCGGTGAGGGAGAAGAGCGACGAAGAAGACGGACGGGAAGAGAGAAAATGGAGATGGGAAGGGATGAGAGGAGACGGCGACGACACGTCGGGGAAAGAAATGAAATTAGGTTTTGATTTTAGGATGAAATTATTAATTGGAATGAAAATTATTAATTAGTATCTAATTAGATATAAAAAAAATGTTTTCAAATTATTAATTAAAACCTTATTTTTGTAATATGAAACTTGATTCAGAATTTATGAAATTGGTACTTTAAAGGGAACAATACATAAATAAGGTATTTAAGTATCACCATTTCAAAATTAAGGTTTGAGGTTTTAAATTTCAAAAATCAGGTTTTCATTAAAATTTATTTATAATTCAATTAATTAATTATATATTAATAAATATATAAAGGTCACAGATCTATGCAATTTGGTCACAATTCAAAAAATTGAAAGTCACAATTCAAAAGTTTTATAGGTTTAGGGTCACAATCCAAAAATTTTAAGGACACAATTTAAAAATTTTATAGGTCACGGTTCGTTCATCGGTCACAAATTAAAAATTTAAAAGTCACAATTGGTCATGAGTCACGAATCACAAAATTTATAAGTCACACAATTTATTTTATGGTCACAGAATATCAAAATAATATGTCACATATTACTTTTATTGGTCACAAATTAATAAATTTGTAGGTCATAAATTATTTCTAGGTCACAGTTTATTATTTATTGGTACACACCAACCAATTTATTTGTCACAATGGTCACAAATTAATAAATTTGTGGGTCACAAATTATTTCTAGGTGGGTCACAAATTACCCCAACTACTACCATTGTCTTCAGCACCACACCACCAACAAAAACCGCCATAGCTGCCCCTGCCACAACACCACCAAAACCATAACCACTTCACTGACAGCCATCATCGTCGGCACCACCACTCCCTTCAAACCACACCATTGTCTTCTTCATTCCTCGCCACGGCCCTCACCACAATCAACACCATTGAACCGCCACCACTGCCTAAAAATCAACAAAATGGCCGCCCAAAAATCAAAAAAACCACCGCCCAACCACCAACAAAACCGCCACCACCATTGCCTCACCACCACAACTAGAACGTCATCTTCCTCGTCTACCTCTTCCCCACCGAATCAGAAAATCAGATCCAAAAATCAGAAATCTCAACCCGTCTTCTTCACCTTCCTCTTCCCCACCAAATGTTTCTGCTTGACCTTGCCTTCCTCCAACTCCGATGGCTGCACCACGATCGAAGACTCGCTGCTGCTCACACCACACAGCAGCGACATTTGGGCGACGTTCACACCGTAGGCATTTGGGCAACATTTGGGCCACACTGCAGCGACATTCACGCCGTGGGCAGCTGCGATGCCGGTGCTGCAACTATCGATCGTCGGCTTAGGTGCCGGCGAGGTGGTGCGCTGGCGGGTGGTGGCAGCGGGAATTGGGAGAGAGGGGAGAGAACGGATGGCAGGAGAGAGAAATGAGAGAGAAAATGAGAGAATTAGGATTTGAAATGGTATGATTGATTTAAATAGAAATTAATTTAAAAATCATTAAATAAAACCTGATTTATGTATTATTAAAGTTGTTTTGGATTTATGAAAATGAAAGTTTAAAAACATGTGAGGGTGTAATTTCCTCTACTTTAAATCTAGGGCTATGTGTAATTTCCTCTTGAGTAATTGAACATGGGGCTTGGGTTGAGAATGAAGTTAGTTTGGCTAAATTTATATTCGGGCAGGGCTAAATTTATATTCTTTTTTATTTTCACCATGAATTTGGGCTAAGTTTTTCATTTTTTAGAGGGAAAATTAGCTTAAACCAGCTCTTTAGTTTCACCTTTTAAAAAATCAGGTTTTCACTTTATTTTTCCACTTCTCAGGTTTTTATCATTTTAATTTATCACAACCCTAAATCTATCTATTTCTCTCCCCTCTCTAACCTCTCTCCACTGCCTCCTCCATTTCTCTCCATCCTCCCACCACCACCACCGCATGCCACCTCCTCCATTTCTTCTCCTCCCTCCCCCTTCCCCCCTCCCTATGTTCAGTTAGGGGTGGCAAAAAAGTTCGACGGCTCGGGCTCGGCTCGGGAAAAGCCCGAGCCGGGCCCGGCTCTGGCTCGGTCGCACCGAGCCGAGGCTCGGGCCGAGCCCCATGTGGGGGCTCCGAACTGAGCCCGGGCCGGCCCGTGTGGCTCGCCGAGCCACAAGGGCCGACCCGTGTCACGGGCAAAAATGGCCCGTGTGAAGTTATATTTTTAAAAAAAAAATCAAAATTTTAAATTAAAGCTGCATGTGTGAGGCAGCTACATTTTGTAACTGCGGCCTGCGTGCAGGCACTTAAAGTGCCTGCACGCAGATGACATGCACGCAAGCTCTTGCGTGCACGCAGATGTAAAATTTTATTAAATAAAATGTCTTGTCAAAAATTTAAATTTATAAATTAAATATAATTAAAACAGATATATTTTTTTGTCTATAAATACGGGAAAATTTTTACAAATTCATATCAAGCTATCTCATATTTTCTTTACGCAATATTCAAATTCCAATTGAGCTCTCAACTTTCTTTACTCAATATTCAAATTCAGTATTATACTCTCAAATTTCTTTTACTCTTTTTTTCAATATTTTTTACTATAATACTTACACATGGATTTCACTAGTGATGAGATTAATCAGTTTAGAGGTAGTTCGAGTACTCCATTGGGGTATGATGCATCTCAAAATGTTCCAATTGATTTGGAAGATATCGAAGAGGAGGAAGTAGTCGAGGTTAAAAAGTCGAAAAAAGAGTCTGCAGATTGTTGGCAACATATGACTCGGAAAAAAGTTGGGGTTCAAAATGGAGTCGATATTTGGAAAGCATGTTGCAATTATTGCGGTAAAGAACTTAGTTGGAAGCCTAGTTCGAGCACATCACATTTAAATAAGCACATATTAAGAAGTTGCAAAGCGAAACCAGTCGGTCTTGACCCGAAACAGACCGAACTAACATTTACTGGTTCCGATTCTACTCTTTCCACTTTTGTATATTCATAGGAAAGATTTCGTGAAGTTATGGTTACATACGTGGCTGCAGCAGTGATGCCGCTAACGATGATCGAGTCAATACACTTTACTCGTCTTGTGCAGAATTATCTCCAACCCATGTATCATTCTTATTGTAGAAATACTCTTCGTTCTGATTCTATAAAATTATATAACAAAAGAAAACAAACTAATATTGAAAGTTTAAAAAATTTTAATTGTGTTATATCATTTACCTCTGATTTATGGACCGGTGTTAATAAAAAGGGTTATATTGCTGCTACAGCTCATTACATTGATCACCTATAGATTATGCATAAAAGAATTATTGCATTTAGATGTGTAGAATATCCTCATAATGCGATTAACATATACATGGTTTTAAAAGATATTATACAAGAATATGGTATGCAAGAAATGATTCGAAGTTTTACTTTTGATAATGCTAGTGTAAACAAAGTTGTTGTCGATAAATTTATTGATGATTTGAACCCTATATTTGGAGGTTTATTTTTTCATTAACGTTGTGTATGCCACATTATTAATTTGATTGTAAAAGTTGGATTAGAACATATAAAAACACCGTTAGATAAAATTAGGCAAGCAATTAATTTTATTACTAGATCACCTGCAAGAAAGCAAGCATTTAACAGTTTATGTGCTGAGTATGGCTTAGAAGAGAAATCATTTGTCACTGATGTATCACATAGATGGAACTCTACATATCTTATGTTACACTCGTGTGAAAATTATGATAAAGTTATTACAATGTATTATAATGGTAGGCATACATATGGACCCGAACATAATTTGGAAGATTGGGAATGAAATATTGCATTTATCGTTAAAATATTTTTAAAACCTTTTTTCAATGCCACAAAGGAATGTAGCGGTATTTATTACCCTACATCTTCACTTGTTTTACAACATTTTTTCTATTTTACACAAATATTTCAAAAACATAGGAATTTCTCAATTTTTGTTGATGTAGTTTATTCTATGGAGTTAAAGTTTCGTAAATATTGGGAAGATATACCCTCATTATTTTTATTAACTTCTGTAATGGACCCTCATTATAGAATCAATGTTATGCGAAATGTATAACTATTACGCTGAAAAAGAAGGTCAGTGTAATTCTTCCCAAAATTCTTTTTCAAAAAACACTTCAATAAATGTAGATAATATATGGAGTTATTTAGAGACCAATACTAGTGTTTCCTCATTTAGTTCTAGTTCGTCAATATCTAGAGTAATAGATGTCAGTGGTACAAATCTTGAAATTCCTTCGGAGTTAGCTAGGTATATGTGCGTGGACGTTCGTAGTATGTTACAACCACAAAAATTACAGGATTTTAGTCTTTTATCATGGTGGAGATGTAACAAAAGGCAGTATCCAATTGTATCAAAAATTGCTCGCGATCTACTAACACCGCCGGTGTCTACAGTAGCATCGGAGGCTGCATTTAGTTTAGGTGGTCGAGTTTTATGTGACGAACGATCAAAACAAAAAGAAGATATAATAGAGGTTTTAATATGTTTGAAGGACTGGGAATGTGCGGAATTACGTCTTCAAGAACAAGTTGATAGTATAATGGCCGATGAGTTACAGCAGATTAAAGCATAAGATATTGTAAGTTTTTAAATTGTTTAGTTTCAAAAAAATACGTAATTTTTAATTTTTTTTGTTTCAAAAAAAATTGTACACGAAATATTTTATTCGTGTACAATTTTAACTCCGCCTACGATAATTGTAGGTGGTCCCAAACCCGGATAAAGGAGGAGGGTTTTATTCTTCAATGATAAATAGAATAGTTATTGCCTTGAATTATTGGAATTACGACCCTCAAGGAAGTTTTATCATGACATTACAAGAAATAATAGTTACATATTTTAAGTAAAAATGAAGCTTTCATAATCTCTTTAATTTATAACACGTATTACGTATAAAATGTACAATTCTTTTTTTTTTTTGGTTTTAATGTAGATTTTACACCCAAAAAAAAAAAAAATACCCGAGCCGGCTCGGCCCGGGCTCGGCTCGGCCCGCTAAGGCTCGGGCCTAAAGCTCGGGCCGAGCCTCATTTTTTTTGGCCGGACCCGGCTCGGCTCGTTGCCACCACTAACTGTTCAGTAGCATCGACCCTCCCCCTCCATATGTTGAGCGTCGCGACGCTGCTGCACTCTTCAAAGAGAGTTGTAGGTGAATGTTTTCTGTAAACTTTTCATTGTTACCCTCAGAAGAAATGCCAATCATGGATCTAGAATTGGTGGTGATGGTTTTGGCAGTAGCGATGGTGTGCTCTGCGTCTCGATTTGGTGGGTATGCGGTGCCGTGATATTTTAGTGGCTGTTATGTGGAGGTGTTGGTGGCTGTACTATGGAGGTGAGGTGGTGGATCTGGCTGCTTGATGGTGGATCGAGATTTGGTGGCTGTTCTGACTTCTGTGGAGGTGAAATGGTGGTGGATCGAGATTGGGTGATATTTTGGTGGTGGTTGGGTGTGGCGGCGGTCATGGGTGTCGTGACCTAGGAATTGTGACTGTGACCTGTGTGGTGGTGTCCGTGACCTAGAAATTGGGACTGTGACTCGCTGAAATAGAGTTGTGACCCGTAAAAGTTTTGAATTTTTTAAAATCTGTGACCTATGATAAATTACATGTGACCTTAAAATTCTTGATTTGTGACCAACGAAGTTAACTGTGACCTATAAATTTTTTCATCTGTGATCTCGAAATAATCCGAGACCAATTAATTTGATAAGTTGTGACCTGAAATTAATTTTTAACTAATTAATAAGATATACGCTATTAGATTACACAATTAAATATTTAATTAATTAATAAAAAGTAGAAACCTGATTTTTACAATTTTAAAGTTTAGCACCTGATTTTTTAAAATGACAAACTAAACATCTGAGCCATAAATTTTTCCCTTTTTTACAAGCCAATTTGCTTTGTGATGGGCTATAGCCCATTCCAGCACTCCTTTCCATCTGCCTCTGCCTTAATCGTCATCATAGATAATCATATTAAATATCCTTCGAATAGTTTCTTCATCGGTGTAATATTCTATCACCATATTGTTTTTCTTAGAATAATTCAAAAGATGCTCAACGTTAATCACATTTCAGCAGTAGAAAATGGTTTCACGTGATCTATATAGATGCCTTCACCTTCACCAACCTGCACATTGCAATACCGCAGATAATACATAGACAAGTGGTAAAAAAGTATAATACACTATTTGAATTAATAAATAATCCCTTTTTGTAGTTGTCATTTTCCCTAGCCGACGAGTTTATATAAATCTGCATTATTTTCCGATAACAAACAGTAGTAATAATAAAAGATCGATCAATTTGCTGAGTTTTACAGGAACTCGTTTGAAGGGGTGATGAAACTTCAAAATTTTAACAGAAATAAAGGAAAAAAATCATGAAAAGTAAAATAGATGAAATTGATTGTTATGGACCAACCAAAAAACATACAGCATCATGGCTTGTGTCTTACAAAACTAGATTCATATGTTGTAATACGCTCAATCAAGAAATCAATAAAAATAAAAATTGTAAGCAAAACAAAGGGAAAAACACATAGCAGCTTCTACAGCTATAAAAAATTCAGCTCAGATTCTTGTAATTTTCCAGATCCCATCCCATGAAGCAAAAGGGCTTCTTCATTTTTACTTTCTCCATTACAAGGCAACTGATTATTGCCATGTTTATATATTTATACTCTCCTTCTTCCCGCTGGAGCTGCATTTCCATCAAATAGTTCGTCTATATTCGTTTCAATATCTTCCGGCTGGTACTTTACGTACTTCTCAGTTTGTCGCCCTGGAGTAAAAACTGAACTGAACCGGCCTAAAAACGACCGGTATGCAGGAATTACCATGTTCGATATAGAAACTCTAAGCTCAGATTGAAGCTGTTCATCACTCACAACCCAACAAGTTTGTGTTTTGTGTATTTCATCGAACATTTTATTGAAACTGTTGAATTTCTCCTTGAGAACTGGCTTCACTACCTTACCATTAATACTCAATCCTTCAGGATGTAAACAACTCAATAATTTTCCCCAAGTTTCTCTCTGATAACATTTGTGATATTGCCTGAGGTCCGATGATCTTTTCCGGTACCACGTGTCGCCCATCAAGCTGTTTATTTCGGTTGATCCTTTGATCTTCTGCAATATGTAGCGTCCATTGTTCATCATGAAAATGGAGCTCAATGAAATGTCCCTGTAAAGTTTTGATTTAGCATCAAGATTCGCATCCAATAAATCCATCACCTTCATCATCTGCAGTTGGAATGGGGATTGTTTTACTGTCTGATCATTGTTAGCACTCTGGGCTTGGGTTTCTGGATTGTATTCGAATTCAGATCCTGTTGCGGACTCGACTCTATCAATTTTCTGATGTTCTCTAAAAACTTGCTCTAATGAATCCTTGTACTCGCATGCATATTTGAGATAATTCATGGTGTAACGAGTCAATGGATGAACTGCACCACCTGGAACTGGGGTCTTACCTGAGTCAGCCTTAATCGAGTTTTCGAGTTCACCGAAAATGGAAATCATTGACTCTGCGAACCAGCTCCGAATCAACGATGTCTCCGCTTTAAGCTCGTCCACAATCTCTGCTGACAATAAACTCTCCATTGTCGGAACAACATCTCTCAAAACCTCATAAACATCAAGAAATTTGAACAGTTTTTCAGCAGCACGTTTTGTCATTGCAACAGCCTTGGAGAAAGTCAGGAGCTGAATCACCATGTTTCGTGATAGGCTGCTAACCAGGCTCTCCGATAACGATAGATAGTCGGAGAAAATGGCATCGCAGAGTTTCCGCTCACTCGGAAAATGAACTGTGGCGCATTGCCGGAAAATCTTGAGCCAGGCCACGATCTCTCTCTCCAATGATTCCCAGTGCATTTTCTGCACATCATCAATGCTATGTTTTTCAAATCCGTGCTTATGCAAACTTTCCTCCAATGCATTTCTTCTTGCTACAAAATACACTAAACGGCATTCAGATTCATAGCCTCCTACAATCATTGCCCTGGATAATCTAATCAAGTTTGATAAATTTTCTTCCGAGTATGCTGAAGAATTAGTTTCCTCTACAGGGCCAGGTTCTGGTGCGTCTTGATTAGGGTTTGATGATGTAGATTGCTTCGGCTTCGAATCATTGTTATTATGATCCAAATTCGACAATTTATGATCTTCAAGAAGTGATCTGAATTCTTCCTCAAAGTAGGACATTGCACGTTGGAGAACCCCACCAATTCGATTAATTGTATAAGCATATTTATAATCACAAGAGAATTCAGAGAGTGCAGTTGATAACCTACTAACCCGATTGACGGAATCCAGAAATGAAGTCGATTCTTGTTCAGAAAGCTTACTCCATTTCACAGGACTATCACAGGAATCATAGTCTTCAATCTTTGCTTCAACAAGAATGGCAAAATGTTCAATGAAAATAGGCACGTCGGGGGAATTGGAATCATCATGTTTCGAGCTGGACAAATTAGAGATATATTGGTCAATTTCTTCAGATACTTTATTGAGATCAGGAGGCAAAGGAGAAGACTCTTGGTTCTTTACATCAGTTGGCTCTTCTCCCTCTTTGATCTCCGTCTCAGGGTTTGCAACAGCGTTGTCTTGTTTGGCTTCACCGGCAGCATTGTCTTGTTTTCCTTCAGCACCACCGTCTGGTGGTGGTTCCGGAGCTTCAACAGTGGCGATTTGTTTGTTCTGATCACAACCTTCATTGTTTTCATCTTTTTCATTGTTTCTAGATACAAAACTCTGGGATTTTTCAGGGACAGTGGATTTCTCTTTATCTGTGTCCATGGTAGTTTGTTTTATTGATTCTTGACAAAAAATGACATGAAGAAATGGATCGAGGAGAGGAAGGGAAAACAAGAAATGGAAAAAAGGGACATGCAAAAGGATGGTAAAGGAAAATTAACCGACTTAGAAATTTATTTTCTATTGTTAGAGCATTTTTAAAGGTTGAAATGGCCCTTGTGGTTACTGGTTTAGAGAGAAAGAGAGGGGTTGTACATAAAGAGTGGAATTATTCTTGGGTGGGAGAAGAGTCCGTCGATCTGTTATTCCCTTCAAAAAAATTAAAAGAAAGTAATTTCGAAATTTTAAATTAGAAAAATTAGTTGACTGGTTGGTGATCATTATAGTAAAATAAGGACTATATAGTGACGCCCATGTTCAATAATGACTGCCACGTCTTGGTTGATCGAAATCTAAGGATGTGCAAAATTGGAACATTTTACCCGAGACCAGTTACTAGAGGTTAAAGCTCTTTCATTCTATAAAGAAATACACAAACTTGTAAAAATCTATATTTGGATCATCATTAGCAAAACCATATCTTATGATCAATTTCACTAATTATCTTCCATAAGCAACTCACAGAAACTTATCCCAACTCCATGTAAACAAATATGTTATGATAAAAAATCATAAGTTACAAACATCTACAATACACAACACCTAATTATGTGTGTTTAAAACTATTCTTAGAGAAGTTAATGAACTTCAAACAAAAAAGGAAAATAAAGAGGGATAAGTCTCTAAAACTGCCATCGTTAAAATGCTGTTCACCTGTCCGTCAACAAATTGACCACAAATTCTACTGGCGGGTGACAGGTGTGGGCAAGGATGATTGCTGCCCGTACAAACCACCTTCAGTTGGATACATTTGGTAAACATTCGGTGGATGAACTCCGAAGGGAGAAACCCCATTCATAGGAGGCCCAACTGTAGGATAACCAGGTAGGGGTGCCGGGTGCTGGCTGGTGTTATAGCCATATGGTACATTAGGAACCGGGCCAGCAGTTGGCATATATTGAGGAATAGGATATGGCTGCATAGGTGGTAGAGGTGGTAATGGAGGTGGGGACGATGGAGGAGGTGGGGGGGAATTGTCAGGGTTTGACTCCTGAGATGGGACTGGCAAAGTATGCTGTATTGAGGCATGGTGTGAATAAGGCAGAACAGGTGCCTGGGGATTCTGAGGAACATAAGAAGCGTGGTCATTTTCAATCTTAGCCCTCTTTTCCGAGGAATAATCACCAGGCAATTCTTTTATTTGATTGCTTATGACACCCTCCGATGCCAGGGAAGAGAGGACATATGTCAGCATCTCAGCCGAAGATGTTGATGCAGTAAGCTTTGCTGCCACTGCAGCTGCTGCAGATTTAGGATCTTCAGCGTTGCCAGATTTCTCAGTAAAAGGCACCTGCCGTGTGTACATTATAGGAGCTGACTGTTCTCTAGTTCCAGACATAAAGTTGTGAGACATTTGATTGGTTTGAGTTTCCTTTCGACTCTGCTCAGCTAGACTTGGTGCATCACCTTTGCCATCAACTGCCTGCTGGTAAATATTGCCTGCCTGTTCCATGTGAGCCTGTGCAGCCTAAAGAGAATGTATACAAGGTTAAAATATTCTAGATAACAAACAGCAAGCAGACGAAACCAATATCAATAATGATGCAGATCCACTTGTCATTTATTCATGAAATATGAAAATTTATCATTTATAAATAAATTAATAAAAGATGGATGAGGTCGACAATCTTGTCATGTGAAAACTGGAGTGAACTTACAAAACACCTCAACAGGGTCCTCATCAGGGTTGTGCACCAGGGGCAGGGGAAATCTAATCATCTAATAAAAATAAATATTCCCGAGAACAGGTGAAACAAACAGTTGCATGGGGCAACATACACTTCAGGCTTTGTTGATCCCCTTCAGTAACCCAAGATAATGAGTAAATCATGAGCCAGTATAAAATCATTGAGGAAATCTCGGTCACTTATCAACTAAGCAAGGCTTACCACTACGACATGCAAAAACTCCTGTTCACTTCCATCTCTTTATGAGATTTTGATTAGTGTTTAGTTTTTTCTTGTAAGAGTCAAATGGAAGTAGAACGTGTACAAATATACCAATCCAAGCATCTATACAATATGACTGATCATAACCTAAAGAGGCTTGCAGTTTATCAAGTTAAAAGGGAGTGAGCAACCTGTAAATGAGTTACCTGAAGTTGATTGCGGACTTGATCCAACTTATATTCCTAAGAACAAAATTACAGAAGCTTATTAGGTAGAAAAAAAATTTAAGTGAAAACAATTGCAGTATAAACATAACAGTTTGGAAGCTGTTGCATTTGCTGATCACAAGGCATTCTACCTGCTCCTGCAGAGCTTCTCGCAAAAGAGACACGAGCTTTGTCCTTGAAGATTCAACAACTGTTAGCTGCTCAATACAGTCCCTCAATATTGCATGCTTCCCCTTCAGCTCATCCATGATGCCAGATTGAATCGGATGGCCTACTTATTTCAATTGAAAGAAAGAAGGACCCAGAAGACAAAGAGATGAGATACGAGTATCATTAGTCAGAGATGCAAGTATAGCTGGTCGGAAACATGAAAAGGAAATGCTCAATGTAAAAATAAATAAATAATTAACAAAATAGAAAAGAAATTAAATGAATAATGGTGGGCATGCAAGTCATTTTTAAGCTCAGCCAACAAATCCACGTAAGGCACAATTTTTTTGGACATGAAATTGAGCAGTTATTCAGAAATACAAGCAATACCTGAAAGCACCCAGTGATAAGTGTAGTTTCTACAATTATTCCAGGCCCTAAATGATGATATTTTATTGTCATTAGGATAAAATTTTACCTAATTTATGTTCTATTACATTTTGTAGGTAAAACTTCATGTTTGATGAAGAATTAGAGAAAAGAATGCAAAATAGCGAAAATGGCAAAATCCAAAGTACGGGGACTAAATTGGCTATTGGATGCAAATTTTGGAGAACAAATTTCATACTTCGGAAAGTGAAGGAGTTGAAGGATAATATAGCATTAATGGCTTTGAATTGGAGGGCCACAAATTAAACCTATATATTATATTATATACATACACGCAAGGGAAAAAGCAAGAAAGAAACTGCTGCTGGGAGAGGAGAGATTACACATACAGATGGAGACAAAAATAAAAAATAAAAAAAATTGGAGTTTTCTTTGAAGTCAAAAACGGTGGCTGAGATATATATACACGAGCATACACACAGAAAAGAGGAGAAGAGGGCTGCTGCTGGAGAAAATATACACACAGAAAACGCGCGGCAAGGAGGAGAGAAAGGGGCTGTGGTTAATATATATATATATATATACACAAACACAAAAAGGCGGCTGCAAGGAGTGGGAATATATACACGCACAGGCCGCTGCTTGGAGGAGAATATATATACACAGAAAACGGGCGCTGAGAGGAGGAAAAAAAGATTAAATTCTTTTCTACATCTCTATTCAAAGAATTCGATGATGTATTCAAAGACAATTTCTTGTATTTATTTTTACATTATGAGTAACTAATTTTCATATTAGGGCAACTTGTGATCATTTATTCTTCTATTCATATATGTGTTGGTTTTACTATAAATTTAATACATTGAATTAATTGATCGCTAATTTGATGATTATGTGAGTGTCTTACGAATCGAGAATAAGAACAAAAGGTTCCACAATATAAGCACAGGAAGTTATATGCATCTAAACAACTGCAGTGTGCTATCAAATCATAAATTTTAGAAAGAAAAATGAAAGCAACATGTCACAAGCATAATGCCACATGATTCTATAAGATATACGACAAATTAGATGAGGACATAAAAAATTACGATCACAAAGACGCACAATGGAAGAGAAATATACCTGATCTGTGGTCGCTTCCAATATCCTTTTCTATTTTCTCAATAGAGCTGATGGTGTTGCTACAGTTGTTCAAAACAGCATCTTCATTCAGTTGACCACCATAGACAACTTGATAACCTGAAACTATCTTGTCCAATGTGTTTCCAGCAGCAGGTTTCTGGTTGCAGAGAAGGAACAGAAGCATTAATCATTGGACTACAATCATAAAACCAAAATGCATATTAATAGCATTCAGCAACGCCAGATATGGTTACCAGTTTGAACCCAACATGCTTCCCATTTTTATTATCGTTGTCGAGTTGGTTTTTCGCAAACTCTTCCTTGAGAATTTGCCCTCTGGAGCCAAATACTTTCCTCTCCTCCCAAATACCAATCTGTATGTAATTGGAAAGCAGATGAAAATAAATTAATCAGCAAAGTTCACTGCAGTTACACAAATTTGAACAAGACAAGATATCTCTTATTCTATCTCGGGTGATTATAAACTTATTTCAACAAGAAGCTTAAATTTTGTTGCTTGGACTTGCGTTCGGGTGACCAATCTTTTTGTCTAAAATCTAGGAAACACGGAAATGGCTACAAAAGATTCAAAACTTAGACATGGGTATGTGGATATTTGACCTACTTCAATGTTATTTAGAATTTATATACTGATAACTTTAGATGCATTTTATAAGAGAGATTATATACTATATGTCTGACTCTAAACTTAAAACAAATTAAATTGCAAATTACAATAGTTTATTTGGTTTTCATTTCAAATTTAGAAATGTGAGATATAAATTAGATATTATTTTAAAATCCAATCCTAAAATAACAAAACAATATAAAGGATCCTCTCTTGATTTTAAATTAGATATCATTTTAAAATCCAATCCTAAAATAACAAAACAATATAAAGGATCCTCTCTTGATTTAAAGGATCTGACACAGTTCATGTACCCTCATCCTTTTCATGTAGCGTCGACACGGGTACTTCCTCCAAAATGGAAAATTTGAGCAAAATGCCTTTGATACATACAATGTGTTGGCCACAGATAAAAATAGTAAGCGTCTGTTTGGTCTACATTAAAATCTACATTTTAGTAGATTCTGAGATTCAGCTACAGTAAAATTAATTTAAAATTCCCAAAATTCTTTCATGTCCGTGAGGGTTAAATGACTCATATCATTCTTCCTGACATCCTGTACAAATATTTTCTGCAAAGGGTATAATGGGAATAGTGAAATGAACCTACACAATACGGTTTGAAAAGATCAATGCATTCATGATCTGTCCTAACAAAAAACAGGGGAAATAGTGTATTTAGGTACACTAATTGAAGATGAGAATGAGATTTTCTTTTGCAAAATGGGGATCAAACAGACGCTAAGTAACTAGGTGTTATTTTCACATTTATCCATGACTTCTAATTGTTTTTTCAATATTAACTTCCACTCAAAGTGACAAACAGAAAAGGGAAGATCATAACCATTAAACCATCACCTTGCCATTCCAACAAAATCCTGCTGCCTCTTCCCTAACCCCCTCACCGAACCACGGAACGGTCTGTTTAAAAGGAAAGGATAGAAAAAGAGCATTGGCACCAGCACCCAAAAGTTATGCAATTGTAGGTCAATTTAGTATTGGTAAGATGGGTGGGTAAAGCGTTCTGGCTATTTATATATTTTATTTGGAGGTGCTGGGGTTTAGGCATGGCATTTGATGACGGTGAGAACACTGGATCTATATGAATCCTTGTTAGTAGGTTCCAAGGATGAGAAGGAAGGAAGACGCAATATTGGAGCGGGGATTAAATTGTGTTTGTATTTTCTTCCTTTTCATTATCGATCTAATGGAGGTGCTTCAGTAAAAGAGTTCAAAACCAGATTTATATTAAGTGTGCAATTATTTCGAAACGGATCCTTCCAAAAATTGCTTTAAAAAAACCTGTATCCATTAGTCAATAAATTTAACCCAACCCCTCAGAAAAACCCAGAACAGCAGTAAATCCCACTTGATTACTGAGCCTGAAAAACAATGAGTACCACTCTGCACAACTACTGGAGTTTCAAATCAAGAATTGAAGGACAAGAAGGTGAAGAAGGGTGCTCATGGGAAGGTGCAATTAATGAAAAATGGGATCACGATACTTCCCATTAGAAATACTGCAATATTTTAGATAGGTTGGGTTTTTTTGGAATAGCTTTCCTCGATGGCTCTAACACCCGGGCTTTGGAAAGTTCTGCCATATCTTTCTTTCTCAAGAGAAAAACCAGTTTCGAAAACCCCCTCTTAGTTACTAATACCATATCTCTCTGGTTTTTCTTCCCTTTCTTGAGGGCAACTTGATATTTAGACTTGTTCTCCAATGCACTGCAGAATTCCTTGCAATACAAGTCTAAAACCTAAAATTTCATAAATTTGCAAATTTTAGAGGAAAAGGAAGAAATTCATGAAATGCAAAAGTAAAACAGTTCATGTGGCATCTTTGGGAATCCAGGTCAAGATCACCAATTCAAACAAAAAGTTTCAAACCAACACATTATTGTTTCTCTTTTGCATGATTTATTGTAACTTACTGTACATGGAAAAAACCTTGATACACTTATAAAGAATATCAGAAGACGCTAGTTGAATGGCCATAAAAGCGCCTATCAACAATTTCTTTATTAGCTTTTGTCTTTCTCATCCAAACTTTTAACACCCTATATTGTAAATGAATAAACATCACAAAAATTTATTTCTTCATATTTCAAGGCAATAACCTTTCAATGAGTGCAAACAGGAAATAAAAAACTATTAACCACATTAATTTTAAAGGAAAGTAAGACGCACCAGCCGGAATGCAGCGTTCTTCCCAAACTCATCTCCATGTTCAATTACATCACGAAGAGCATCTGGAAGAACCTTCCAAAACTCTGTAACAAACTCTGCACCTTTTCGCCTGCTATTCTGAATAATGTCATTTGCAAGATACAAAAAAGCCAGTCGCCGCTCATGAGGAGAGCAATGAAACTGCCTGTCCCATGTTTCAACAACTTGTTTTGCATTATTCATGTGAAAAATGCACCAATGCGAGAGAGCTTCATTGCATTAAGGATAACATCAATTTCATTTACCGGGGGAAGATCAAATAATGAATATAAAAAATGAAGTAAATGTGAATGAGCTATGATGCATTACATAGGATGAACTGAAGAACTTAAAAAGTGACTGTACAAGATCATATCCATCAGTTTTCCAAGATAAAGTACATGACAAGGTTAAAAAGCCAATATGGGACATAAAACAATTTCCCAAATAGTGAGCAATGTCAAATACCAGGAACTGGTAGTTCCAACAAGTTTTCAACTAGGAAAATTCAATTGTGGAAAAAGAACACTGCCAATATCGGTGCAATCAGCTAATAAGAATGTGAAGAAGAAAGTATAATCATCAGGAGGATACTCTCAATGCTCTGCTGCGAACTGTTGAGCTTCATCAGCTTATCACTCAAAATCTGTGTATTAAAACTGCTGCCCATATTTTGTTGCACAACACGTCGTCTGCCTGGCTACTGTCTCTAGGCAGACCGCACACAGTTAATCACCTATGCCAGAAGAGACCAAAGAAGAAAAGTAAAGACAGAATCATTGATGTAGTTCGAAACTACAAGCCCAACAATAACAAGATGAAAACGGATTGCTCTCTAATAAACTCATGCCCTTTTCTTATTTCATGAACAACCAAAAACTACAAACATTTGGAGAGCTTTAAATATGAAAGAAAACAGTTAACCTACTAGGCCAACAGTCCCTAACTGGGCTGAGCTACAAAGCAAAACAAATAAACATTAAAATTAACGAACTACGAAGCTTAAAATGCTGTTTTGACTGGGAAGATGACGTCAAACGCCCAAAATCCATCATACGTCACGACGAAGAGGTGAGTTCAATCCGAATCGTCGCGAGCTTTCCGAAATGGGGTTATGGGCCCAAAACGGACACCGTATGCGAAAGTTATGCCACTTTCTTTGAAAGCCAACAATCCAAGCGCTCCAAATATGCAATCGCATGTTCCTCCACATTAGCCTCATCATTCTCCCCAAGGTCAATGGGATTCGCCCTCGAATCAGAACTGGTAGCACCGTCTTCTATGTTATCTCGATGGTAGGGTAAAAGATGTTTCATAATACATCAGAAGTCCGGATATGAAAAGGAAGACGAAGGCTATAGAGGTTGGGATTAAACTTCTATGTAATTTCCATAGGACCAATGGTACGAGACAATAACTTCGAATATTCATGGGAAGGCACTCGATCCTTAGTCAACACCGCCCAAACATAATCCCCAACGTCAAATTCAACAGGACGCCGATGCCGATCAACCCCCTCTTTATACTGACGGTTGGACTCCAACAGATTAGCCCATGTCTCCTCATGAACTTGCTGCAAACTACGAACAAAGTCAACTGTCGTCCCGTGTAAACGAGTCTTAGAGGGCAGAGTCAACAAATCAACAGGACTGCGGGGCAGAATGCTATAAACAACTTGAAACGGATTGAAACCGGTGCTCCTGTTTCGAGCATGATTATAAGCAAACTCCCCCTGGCTAAGCCGCTGATCCCAAGAACGAAGATTATCCCCAACTTGGCATCGCAACAAATCACCCAAAAAACGATTCACTACCTCCGTCTGTCCATCCGATTGAGGGTAGTAAGCACTACTGAAATTAAGTAACGTGTTAACTGACTTCCATAAACTCCGCCAAAAATGACTGATGAACCTCGTGTCTCTGTCAGACACAATAGAAGTGGGCAAACCATGCAGACTATAAACCTCCCTGAAGAACAGCTGGAAACCTTGACAGCGTCAGTGGTACGCTTATAAGGTATGAAGTGTACCATTTTGGAAAACTGATCCACGACCACAAAAATGAAGTCATGACCACGCTGTGTGCGCGGTAAACTCAGGACGAAATCCATGCTAAAATCAGTCCACGGAGCTGAAGGCACTGGTAAAGAACGATAAAGCCCAGCGTTTGTGGCCTTTCCTTTAGCCACATGACACACCCTACACCGCGAGACAAACTTTTCCACTTCACGGGGCATAAAAGGCCAATAAAAAAAGGTACTAATGAGAGCTAAAGTACGATCTCGGCCTACATGACCCTCACCATGAAACTCCTCCATCAACTTCAAACGTAGGCTGCAATCCGGTATACACAACTGAACACACCGAAACACATAACCGTCTTCTAACAAAAAAGGAGGACGAGGTCCTTGCATTAAACGATGAAAAATGGGGCCAAAAGACGATTATCAGCATAAAGAGAGGCAAAGTTTCAAACCCCGTGACTGCCACCTGTAGACGTGCTAATAATCCATGTCGTCGAACTGAGCGCGTCTGCCACACGATTAGAAGAACCAGCCTGGTGTTTGATGATAAAGTTGAACTGCTGCAAGAAGGCAATCCATGATGCATGACAAGCAAACACCGAATTCTGACTGGACAAATACTTGAGGGCCTTATGATCACTGTATAAAATAAATTCTCGCTGAAATAGATAATGCCGCCAATGGCGTATGGCCTGAACAACTGCAAAAAGCTCTACGTCATAAGTGCTATATCGCCCACGAGCCCCTACTAATTTCTGACTGAAATAAGCCACTGGTTTCCCTTCTTAACTCGGAACAGCCCCAATGCCCAATTTGGAGGCATCGCAATGTAAGTCAAAAGGCTTTGCAAAATCAGGCAATACAAGTATCGGGCCTGAAGTCAAGCGCTCCTTAATAACCACAAACGCCTCCTCAGCCTAGGGAGTCCATTGAAACTTGCTCTCTTTCATGCAATCAGTAAGGGGAGACATGATGGTGCTAAAGTGTTAAATAAATCGTTGATAAAAGGACGCAAAACCATAGAAACTCCGCACATCAGAAACTGATTTAGGCTGGGGCCACTGTCGGATCGCATCAATCTTAGCTGAATCCACCGCCACCCCACTGGCTAACACAACATACCCCAAAAACATAACACTGTCGGTATAAAAAACACACTTGTTACGAGCTGCGAAGAACTCTTCCCTGCGCAAAACGGCAAGGACATCCCTTAAATGCACACCATGAGACTCCTCGGACCCACTATACACCAGTATGTCATCGAAGTATACGACCACACACTTACCAATAAAAGGGCGAAGGGCTTGGTTCATCACCCGCATGGACGTGCTCAGTGCATTGGATAAACCAAATGGCATAACCAACCACTCAAATAATCTCTCTCGTGTCTTAAAAGTTGTCTTCCACTCATCTCCTCTTCTGACCTCTCGCCTGAATCATACCCGTCTTCGCCGTCACTTGCGGGGTCACGACGCGGAGGGGCAGGAGGTGGTCCGTTCCGCTCGACCTCCGTCGCCCAAGTCATGAACTGATCAAACCGAACTGTCAACTCGTTGATCTGATTACGCAGAACTGCAACTTCATCAATCTGGCCACCGCGGCCACCACAACTAGCACATCCTCTTCCACAAACCATGCTCTGATACCAACTGATGTAGTTCGAAACTACAAGCCAAACAATAACAAGGTGAAAACAGATTGCTCTCTAAGAAACTCACGCCCTTTTCTTATTTCATGAACAACCAAAAATTACAAACGTTTAGAGGACTTTAAATATGAAAGAAAACAGTTAACCTACTGGGCCAACAGTCCCTAAATAGGCTGGACTACAAAGCAAAACAAATAAACATTAAAATTAACGAACTACGAAACTTAAAATGCTGTTTTGACTGGGAAGACGACGCCAAACGCCCAAAATCCATCATACGTCATGGTGAAGTGGTGAGTTCAATCAGAATCGTCGCGAGCTTTCTGAAATGGGGTTATGGGCCCAAAACGGACACCGTATGCAAAAGTTATGCCTCATTCTTTGAGCGCCGACAATCCAAGCGCTCCAAATATGCAATCACCTCTTCCCCCACATTAGCCTCATCAATCATGATCTTGCAAACCAGACAGAATTGAGACAGTTCAATTTGCAAGAGTCACATGAAGAGTGAGATTATGGAAAATTGAAAGAAAACTGTGAAAATTTTAAATCACCCAACAGCTCTACAGCTGCAACAAAGCTCCAAGGACTACATAATCTGTCTCAAGAAACTCAAGGTGTTAGAATGGTTTTAAGGAAGGGTGTGATTCTGTTATTTTCCAGGATGGACACCATGATTCATTTTGAGAGGTAGAAAGAATGGAATACAGTAGTACTTTCCATTATGTCATTGAAGGAGCAAGGTTACAGATACAACAAGATGTAGACACCACATAGTAACTGTTAAAATATCAGAATATAGACATGTTATTTACATATACATACGTGTATTCATGCAAACGTATAATATACAAAAATTTCAACTTTTTTAAAATCTAGGAAGAACTGAAAATTAGTTTAATATGTGAGATAACAAGTGTTATTATGTAATTACTGATGTATATAGTTACATGGTGGACTTTGAAAGTGCAAAATGATCTTTACATGACAGGGTCCTGCATTAAAATCAATGTCCTACATGAATTCACAAAATACTGATCAGTGATGTGGTATATCATTTGGGGGAAAAACTACATCATCAATTTCCATGTTCCCCATATCACAGTTACACTATAATAATTCATCCAACCCACCTATGCACAGCACGTGGCTATCAATAACAACCCAAAAACGCATCTCATGGATCCACGACTTTTAATACTATAATAGTATTTCTGCAGAATCGGCAGTCTGCGTACTTTAATAGTTACAATGAGTAAATGAAACAAGTGAGCCTTTCTTGGCGGCTTCCTAGTCAGTACGGATGCTAACCGTGTGGTTTTCAAGATTCCAAAAGAATCTATTTAAACCACTAGATTTTTAGGAAGACGTGTGCACACCAAAGAGATGGTTAAATATAGAAACTTGGTTTTCCTAATATGTAATCATAGAAAGATGAACCAGATTTCTAAAACCTAGATTTGGAATTTTAGAACAATGCAGATTATTGCTGTTTATTAAACAAAACCCCCCTCCTAGAATGGAAAAAGACTTCAACAGAAATGTTTTAGTAAACAATGCAGGAAAAACCTTTCTTTAATTTTGGCCTTTGTTTTCCATTTTCCTCGAGAACTGGAAGCAACGCCACTGGCCGCAACAAATAGAATAAAATTGAGCAATTTCATTCATTCATTAAAGTTTTTATCCTTAGAAAAATTAACAAAACTTAAGCTTTTGAATTTCCAACTATAACTCTTCCAACCAAAACAACCATTCTTACAACGAAAAGAAAGGGCAAAAAACATAAGAGTGTAATAATTAACATACAAAATAAACCAAAGACAGTGGAACCCTAGATTGAGACAACCAACGAGACCACAGTTCTAGATTTTAAAAAATATATATATGAATAAAGACGAACCTATTTACGGAGAATGCGTTACTTCGTCAGGCCCAGTGCACAATTTTCCCATGAACGCTTCAAAATTTCAAAAAAATAAAATAGGGATTTAATTCATCAAAAATTGAGTTGTATGAATTTTTTTCTCCCTTTAGAGTAGTGTTTGAATTTTTTAGTTGTATGTCCAAGAATTGAAGTGAGAATTTGTGATATTGTAAAAGTATAATGGTTTGGAGATTTCGCGAGAAAAGGGCGATGGCTGAGTGTTTGGGCAAACGTGAACGTGCGAGTAGTGGGCTGAATATTACTGCCCTACATTACGTAACACCTGGACATGGACCAAAAGAGCTCGTGACACGAAGTTATTACCCCCGTCAATAGGTAATACGGCAATGGACCGTCGATGATGCAATAATTTACATGAAATAATGGGATTGAAAAAAGAAATGTAGGGAATAATTGTCACATTATCGTTGTTTCATATCATGATTATAAATAGCATTACTTTTGGTTAAATCAAATAAGAAAAATTTCTCCAAATAGTCTATTTTTTTTGCAGCAAGAATGAAATTTGTCTCCCTTCTACTAAAAATAGTCACTGAAATATATAAAATAAACCTAGTGTGCTCTTTTTAAAATGTCTTCAAACTTAGTCATTATTTGGCCCCCATTTTGGAAAATTTATAAATTTTAGAATAGTAATTGATGGAATAATGTGTGGTTAAAAAATAATGAAAAGTTTTAAATTTATGTGTAATATTATTTTATTTGAAAAATGTGTGGTTAAAATTAAGAACGGGGCCAAACAATGTGTTAATCTAGACAAAGTTGATGAGTATAATTAGAGCATTTAAATTTATTAGAAATTCTAGTTTATTTCGCTTAGTATGATAAAATGCATCTACGGTTAAAAATTAGTACAAAAACTGGGGAGAGAGCCTCTTTGAACCACATTTTTTGTACAAAATGAATTTTAAAATAATATTTTGAAGAAAAATGTGTAGTTAAAAAATAAGAAAAAAGTGTTAGATTTACGTGTAATATAATATTATTGAAAAATTTATGGTTGAAAATAAGATAGAAAAAATGTATTTTAAAAATAATGGGAACCAAAAATTGACAAAAAAATTATTAAAAAACTTACTTTTTATCCACATTGATCTAATACAACTATTACTCATTTATTATATATATATTTCAAAAAACTTATACTACTCCTATCACATAAAGATAAATTTGTTTCTATTTTTCTAAATAGTATAGTTAAAAATATAAAATTTTCCTTGTTATAAACTAGAGATAAAAAGGAGAACAAAAATGTTAAGTAAATAGAATTGTTTGTATTATATTGAAAACCAAAAACTCATATTTATAGAAAAGAATTAGGGATACAATAATAATAAAGACTAGGGCTACAGAGGTGTAAATTTTATTCACTAATAATTATATTATTTACAACTATCCTTTGAATGACAAATTACAAAATATCTAACTCGTTAAAACATTGTCAAGAAAATTTAGTAGGATAAAAGTTGATCGAAGGAAAAAGAGTACAGCTGCTCCTCCTGATTTCAATTCTTGTCATTATCACTGTCTTGTACGTCAATAACTTCAATATTGTCATTTTTTGTGAAGTATGTCTCATTTTCATCTTGTATGGTTTTCAAATAACACCGTCTTCATACGATATATTTATCAACTGTTGATGATTGTAGTAACATGATGAATCAAAAAATAGCACTTGTTGATTTATTCAAAAGTTTCATACATATCAGAATATTATTTTGAAAGTAAATGTCTTGTAGGTTATAGACATTCATTACACAAAGAATATACCATGTTAAAACTTAATTAGAAAAAACCTCATGGAAAAAATCATAATGAAAGAAAGAGAGTACATTATTCTTTTCATATGCTACAAAAGTTGTCTCATTAAAAATCTTACCAGAAAAATTCAATGGGACAAAACCTTAATTAAGGGGAAAATAGTACAACGCGTATTTACTCTCATTCATGATAATATTACTTGAGTTATATGCATCAAGCATATTAAATCTTTCAAAATAACATTAATAGTTGTGTCAGATGAGTGGTTATAATCAAATTTATTACATGTATATCAAATTTCATGCATCGTCAAGATAACACGATATGGAGTCGTGATTTTACCTATCGCGATCTTTGTGAAATTTACTGTGTTGAGAGTCGTGAATTACATATTACGACTTCATTTTTCTCATTTCCTTTTCGCATAAGTATATTGTTGAATATTTATAAAACTTAAACTTTATGAATCTATACATGCAATCACTGAGAGAATTAATAAATGTAAAACATACATTAATCCATTGTTTTGAATCTTGAAGGTCAACTTACAATCTTTTTAATCTTGACTTCTTGCTCTTTAATCTTGATTGCTTTAATCTCTATTCTTGAGTCTTGATTTCTCGTTCTTGATTATCGTTTTTTACTATGGGTTTTGGATTTTCCATTTCAATATATTTTCTCGTGTATTCTTGTGTTGATGGAATTGTACAAAGAATGAGAATTACATATGAATTAGATTTCATAACCCAATTTAAAAACATATAAATAACAAGTTGTCCAATAAGATTAATTCAATACATACAAATACCAAAAAGTAGATATTAATACTAAAACATCGGTGATCCATATCAATAATTCATTTGCTTCAAGCTGCGTACATATAAAAATGAAATATAAATTAGAAGTTATAAAAATAAAATATTTTTAAGTATTGGTAATACTTACCAACTATTTGATTTAATTATCAATTGTTTGGCTTGTCATAGTAAGAAACTCTATAAGTATAATTGAAAAAACACAATTAACAAACACAAATAAACTAAAAATTGATCAACTGATAAGATTTAATAAGAAAAAATATAGTATATATTTATTACTTGTCTCAGTGCCCTCATAGAACTATGTTTCTTCAATGCAAAATCTATTTGCCAATTTTGTGTACAAATCAAGGCTTCAATTGTTTTAGGAGTTCAATAACTCCTAAATGGATCAAGAATGCGTCCTCCAGTACTAAATGCTGACTCAGAAGCAACTGTAAATACAAGAACATCACTTACAACCTCAGATAAATATTCAAATCTTGATTTATTGATCTTCCACCAATATAAAATGTCAAAATTTTCATCAGTAGCATCTTCGGTGGGTTCCATTAGATATACCTCATCTTTTCCAAAAAAAATCCATTTTGCTAGTTTTCACACTACAACAAAAATAGCCTACGGCAACGTTTGGACGTGTGTTGCAAATCGAGATGTTGTCGTAGAGTAGAGAGATACGGCAACGTTTGATAAATGTTACGAAAGACAGATTACGGCAACTTTTGACAAACGTTGCGAAAGACTGTGTCTTTCGCAAACGTTGTCATAGATAGATACGGCAACGTTTGCCAAACGTTGCCGTATGCTGAATTTTTTTTTTTTTTTTAACAACAACAATTTATGCAAATATATTAACAAATTGAAAATGCAACTTATGAACAAATTTTGGAATTGCATAAAAATTGATAATTTCATCACAAATTTTTTAATCCATACATTTGAACATTAGAATGGGATACAACATCACTTAACAATGTATATGGCGTGAAATCAGAGCAAAGGAAAAATCCAAGATCACAAGATCCTCTCCATCAAAAGCTTCAAATTTTGTACTCCCCATAAATCTTATACTATCTGTGCTCAAATGTAACCTCTTCGGATTTCTTATACGCCCGATCCCTTCGAAATAAACAAGAAACTCCTTCTAAGTCAATCGAACATCTTACACCATTCACTTCAAGGAGGGTTTCGGGACTGAGGGGGGTGTGATTGAGAATAAGAGATTCAAGGGTTGATTCGTCCACCTTGAAATTGCTTATTCTGATATAGAACACTCTTGTGTCAAACCAAGGTAACGAAAACTTGCCATCGGATTGATACAAGGAATGCCTTTTAATCTTTAATCCCGGATTGACCAGATTCCCATTGCCGTGCAATTCTTGAGAATTCTTCATCTTTTTCGGAAATTAATTTACACCAAACTCCTATGTGGACATTGATATACCAGATGAATGCAATTCACAAGCATGAAGGAATCATGTTCTGTAGCCAACACAAGTCAAAAAACAAAATATTTCTTAAAAAAAGTAAAAAAATACTAAGATGAAAAAGCATCATGCATATACTAGTTGAACTCCAGATATTTGAAGAGATTCCTTATTAAACATCATGCAGATATGGTTCAGTAGATAAAAGAAACAAATTCATTCAAATATCTCACCGAGTTTTGTTCCAACAAGAACTATGGGGACACCAGGAGCATAATGCTTCAACTCAAGAATCCACTGAAAAATGAACAAAAGCACAAGAGAGTTATCAAACCAAAAGAAACTATTGCAAATCCTATTAAGAAAGTAGGAACCAAAAGGAAAAAATAGTTTCTAAAGGCCATCAACTCTCACCTTCTTGGAAACATTTTCATAGCTCGCCTTGCTAATGAGAGAAAACGCCAAAATGAAAACATCAGCTCCACGGTAACTCAAAGGTCTTAATCTATTATAGTCCTCCTGTCCTGTTTCACGTAACAATTTGAGGTTCATAAGGTATATAATGAGATAAATAAGCATTAAGATCTAATTTTACATATGCAGAGCATGCACAGATTTAAAAAGCTTGACGGTATAGAAATTATGAAATATAATTTTAGAGGTCACCTACCAGCGGTATCCCACAGGCCTAGAGTAACAGTGCTTCCATTGACGACAACAATGGCACTGAAATTATCAAATACAGTAGGAACGTAGTCCTGTTTCATTTAAAATTACAAGCGAAAAGTTAAAATAGATAACTCATTTGGGAAAGAATAGGAGTTATCATATTCGAATTTAACAGGAGATCAGCGAACTATAACAAATCCAAGAAAGTTAAAATACAGAGTTGAAGCATGATAACATGGACAATCACCAGAATAGCCCTTTTACACAACGCAAAAAATGATATGGTTTTTGCATAGCTAAGAAACAGAAAATAGGACAAGAAAAGATGGAAAAGTTCGTATCGGAAACGAAAAATCAAACAAATATAGAATTCTTCAATTGTAAAAATCATAATTATCAATAAAACGGCTATGTGACACTTATTTCGACATTGGAATTTACAGAAAGTTAACAGAATATATGTATAGCAAATCAGTTCATTCCATAAACAAGAAAGGGTGATTGTCAAGGATCTGGGTCTTTTTCTTCTGTTCTTTCTTTTTGGGGTTGAGAAATATATCTTTTGTTTGGAGTTGCTACAATATTCATACATTGTCAGTTAGAACTTGTCGTCGTATAAAAGAATTTCTATTTTATATTGCAATAGAAAGGAAAAAGTCAAAACAAAAGGGAACATTTTTATCATATAGTGGATTTTGTGGAAACCAATTTAATCCATAAACAAAAGCAAATATGTAGACATAATTCCACGTAAATCAAAAAATTACAGATGACATTCTTTTTCGTTCAAAATGATTCAATCTAGAAAAACAATACCCCTCCAATGTATTAACAGAATTAGAAAAGAAAGAAGGCACATGTATAGTTAAAAGGTCTGCTAAAACCTGAAACTTTAAGGTCAAAAGCAACAAAAACATTATAACAAGAACAAATGTCTTAAAAATATTATGTTAATTCAGAATCAAGAAACCAATCATGTAGGCTTGTTCCATAAACACAGAGTTAAAGTCTTTTTTATCATTTCATAATACTCTTTTTGAGAAGAAACAAACACCCAATTTTATTAAAGGAAAACTTTTAAAATCGAATCTCAAGAATCAACATCAGAGCTCCAACTGCAACTAAAAGATCAATCGGATTTCAAGATGATATTCTTGAATTCACTACCTCTATCCTTTCTTTTTCGAACTGTCTGGACAGCAACAAATTCAAGAAATTAAGAAAGCTCCAAAAAGTAGAATCCAAGAGTGAGAGTTTCTCAAATCTCTCACATGCGAGCTTTTGATCCGCCTACACGATTTCCTGTGGCCCAAATCAAGAGTCAGCAACCCTGGTCCTTGGATTTTCTGCGGTCAGCTGTAGTATAAAATTCAAGGGTTCTCAGAGCTCCTTGGGGAGGAATGGAGGGAGGGGGAGTAATGGTTAGGGTTTTTTTTTTTGCTTCTTGATTGTTTTTTCTCTTGGGCTTTAGCTTGAATATGGTTAAGAGATGGATTGGAATGTGATTGATTTATTTAGATGGGCCACAATATTATTTGCAACATTTGATAAACATTGCTAAAGGCAATGCTTTTGCAACAACGTTCACCAAACGTTGCGAAAAGTCACCTTTCGCAATGTTTATCGAACGTTGAGAAAGGCTTAACCTTTAGCAACGTTCACCAAACGTTGCGAAAAGTCATCTTTCGCAACGTTATCAAACGTTGCGAAAGATGACTTTTCGTAACGTTTGGTGAACGTTGCTAAAGGTCTTACCTTTCGCAAAGTGTGATAAACGTTACGAAAGGTAAAACCTTCCACAACACTTAATAAACGTTGCTAAAGGTGTCTACTGCAACATTTTTCTAAAAAATGGTGCCAAAACTCATTTATATTAACCAATGGCAACATTCACTTACTAAAATGTTGCCAAAAGACCCTTTTGGCAACATTTATTGACAAATGTTGCCTTTTTAATGTTGCAAAAGACCATTTTTGGTGTAGTGTCATTTTCTTGTACCCAAAATCAAAATTACAATCATCCCAATCATCATCATCATCATCATCATCCGAACCCTCCAACAAAGTGACTCCATCATTAGATTCAATGCCAACACTTCTACTTCCACTAGCTCCATTCCTTGAACAATGCCATCCCTTGTATTGGTTATACAAAGCATACAATAATTTCATGACCTCATTTTTTGTGGTTTCAACCTTAACACAATCATTCAAGATACCAATACAATATACAACAAACTCCATCTTATACCTAGGATCAAACACAACTATAATCAAAATATTGTTTATTTTATCAACATTACCCCCCAATACTTGTCAAACTTAATCTTCATGCTATTTGCTATACTACTTAGAAAGTAATCTTGCTTGTCACCCATTTTCCTTAAAATTTGCTCAATTTAACAAACTTCATGAAAGTAAATATTGGAAGTAACACTCAATGAAGCACCAAACTTCAATGTGACATTATAAAACGTTCTTAGAAACTTGGCAAATTTTCTAGTCTTCTCCCAATTATAACTTGTAGGTGGCCCCTCCTTTTCTTTTCCATATTCATTCTCATCAAAATATTTACAATGAAATCCATCCTCTTCCTCCATTCTTTCGAAATCTTTTTCAAAATTCAATGCACTATCTAACATTAAGAATGTTGAATTCCATCTAGTAGGAACATATAAAACGGCAATTTTTTTGCATACAATATTTTCATTTTCAATACAACAGTTAAATTTCATCAACCGGGAAGGAAATGATCGAAAATATTTGACCGTATTGCAAATACTTTCTATAGTTGGATTAAA